>JAUPFR010000025.1:1445832-2879165 GCA_036925125.1 Oreortyx pictus | reverse complement strand
CTGCGGCCGGGGCAGCGGGATGCCCGCTGCATCTAGAGGTGGGATTTCTGGTTTTCCATCTGTGCAGACAGACACACTTGGGAGATATCTAAGCACACACCTACAGGTGCCCGCAGCAGCGCTGGGAGGGGGCTGAGCTGGAAGAAGCTGCGCTCCTCCCACCACGGAGCACCACGGCATCCCTTCCAGAAATCCCCATCCCCGCGTCGGACCCGGATTTCAGCAGCGCTGGTGAAAGTACGATCGGTGGACAACTTTACTCCGAGGGGCAAATGAGTAAGGAAAGAAATGATTAGCCGGGGTGGGTAAGCCGCTTGCCTGCCCATTTCATCAGCTGGGATTGCTGCTCCGCGACGACTGGGGCTTTGCTCGTCAGCGATGTGCATGTGGAGTTGTTATTGTGGTTAAAGAAGATTCGGAAGATTAAAGGTGTGTTATTCGGGCCAGATTGGATATCAGCTTTACCCCCCTCCCCCCCCCCCCCACCCCCCCCCCTACCCGGGGCTAACTGCAAAACCAAAAGCAGAGCAGTAATGCTCTGTCAGTGAGAAACCTTCCCCAAAGAGGGTGACCCCACGAAGGGGAACCTCTCTGCACCGCATTCCCCCCCACCCGGGATTCTCACATTAACTCTCTCGTGACTTTCCATGCAGGGTGGGCTCTTTGCTTCCCGTTTTTCCCCCTTTTAATCCAATTTTACAGGTCCCCACAGCAAAGCTTGTCCAGCCCAACACGCCCAGCCCCAGAATCTCAGTTAGCTCTGCTTTACTCACTGCCCGCTTCTCTTTTTATGGAGGTGGGGTACCAGCTATGTCCTCACATCCCACCTGCAACCCGAAATAACTCACCTCTCCCCCAGAGGCACAACTCCATGGAAGCAGGCAGCCATGCTGCTGTGGGGCTGGTCTGTTGTTTCTGACGTAAGATAAAATCATTTCTGTAGGGGTTCAAGAGTTTTATGCATCGCTAGTAGTGATGCACATACCCCCCCACACACACACCCTTCCCCACATGTGTGTACAAACACACATGATTTAATACGTTACACGTGAGTGCCGTGCCCACACAAACGTCAGTTACCATTAGTTGAACTCTTAAGGCCATTGGAAGGTGCTGTGGGGAAATTTTGCCCAGGAAACATAGGTTTGTTTGACCTAAGGTGTCACTCGAAAAGCTGGCGTAGCAGAGCTGATGTCAGCTTTATTTTGGTGCGCTCCATTAGGCATAAATTTGGTGCAGCTTAAAAATACACACGCTTACCTGCCTGCAGCTCTTGAAGAGGCAGGGTAGCTTGGGAGCCCGGCCTTTTCATGCCTTTCAAGACAAATCCACTCAAAAAGAAAAGCTTAAATTAAAAACAGGCAGCCTTGATACACTCAGAACGGGAGCCTGGATGCAGGAAAGAGGTCTGAAGAGCTCGGTTGGAGCGGCCACACACACGTAACGTGCAGAGAGGGCTCTGAACACAAAGCGTGGCTTAATGGAGAATGCTCTGCGAGCCGTGCTGCAGGCAGAGCCTCCCCACCCTGAGCAGTGCTGGGGGCAAAGTGGCTGCAGCCAGCAGAGCCTGCCTCCCTCCCAGCCTGCTCCCTTCTCTCCAAACCAGCACCACGGTAATCCCAGGGCTGCAGCTCTAGGAAAGCAGCACAGGGCTGCTTGGTGCAAGGTGGCAATGGTGAGAAGAAGCAGCAGAGGTTTCCATCGCTCCTAACTATGAGAACTGTGGGGAGGAGAAGGGAAATGGCACCACTCGTGGGCAGAAATTCTTTTAGGCAGCAAAAGCTGTGACTTCCTCACGCAGCTCCCAAACCCAAATATTTATGCACACTCTCAGGGATCCAGAATGTTGCCTCTGTGCTGAAAATCTGCCTCACCTGATGCTCCTGAAGGCAGAGTACTTATCACAAAAAAGAAGGAAAACGTTAATGTGAGATGAGGTCTGCACACTTTGCCCAGAATAACGACCCTTCATAAGTGCTAGAAGCTGTGTGATCCTTTTAATTATCCCAATATCGTACGCAACTTCAACTGCATATCTGTGCTACTCCAAAACACAGCAAGAACATGCTTTTATTTCTTCCTTTTGTTGTTTTTTTTTTCCCCTTTCTCTTTTCCTTTTACGGATCAGAAATTGGGAGGGAGGCTTGGAAGTTTCCCTGGGACCTGCTTTCAGTGAGTGTTCTCCTCACTTGGTTACACTGCAGCTCTCCCTCATCGTGTGGCCGACCCACAGGCATCACTCGCTCCCTCGAGGCCGAGGTGATTATTTCATCCAGGACCATCTGTACTTTGGGATCTCGGCTAATCCTTTGCTCTCAAAAAAATCCATTCTCGACGCTGTTGCCACTGCTTTGCTGTTGCCTTTAGCACATTAATGCTCATTCGTTTGCTTTCATTCCAGCTGTGTAACCATCATGGGCACGACTCAGCGTTCTGATTCACTTTTTTTTTTGCACTAACGATCCAGGACCTCCATTGTTTTTCTCATTTCACGGCGTATGAACCTTGCACGCCCTTGCTTGTACCCCGATCCTTTTCCCTTTCCTCTCCATTCAACCTTTATTTTACTCCCGTTGTATTCCTACTGTTCTTCGTCGTTTTCCCCTATGATTATCTGTACTACTGTTTCCGTAGCTCCGAGTTCCACACAAAAACCTCAGGTGCTTTTTCTGCTCAAAGGAACTGTTGGAAGACATAATCTGAGCCTGATCTGAGGCTGGTGTAAGTCAGGGATAACTGTAAGGAACAGCACAGAGATGACACAAATACTTGGATCCTTTTCAACTCCACGCTTTCATTTCCAACTATAAAGTGTCTCATTCTGAAGTCTTGCAGATAAGAAGCACGCAAACGGTGCACTTTGGGGTCAGAGGGAGCTCCTGAATCACACACACCTGAGTCTCACCCAAGAAAGCCCATGGCAAACTCATAGAACGCACTCCACTGCAACTGATGGGACAAACGGACTCTTAAAACGATGTTTGATCCATCCTGACCTGCAGATGGGAAATACTTGCATGCAGAGTGAACAGCGAGCGTCTCCACTCCTCTGCGTCTACATCTTGCCTAGCTCCGCTGAAGGTCTGCATCTGTTTACACACAGCACTAAGCTGTGATCACTTAGATGTGATTCAGCCTTCAGTTACAAGATCAAGTTCTTCTAGACCTCACATCTCCACGTAGGACAAATCTCAGCATAACAGCTCTGTCTCTCCTGCTGGTTTAAACACAACGGCCACAATCTGATGCTGTCTCAGCTGATCATTTGACTAAAGGACAAGGAATCGTTTGGCACTGCAAGATAATTAAACCTTTTTCTTTCATGTTTGCTCCAACCAGACTGCAAAACTAGTTGGACCTAGTTTACAAAAAAGATAACCTTTTTGATGTTCAAAGGAAGAGATTGGTTCCATTACTTGCATTAGTCAGAGCTGTCCGTGCTGTGGCCTTCAGGATAAAGGGAGAAATGTACTTTAGAAAGATCTGAGTAACACACTTTACTCAAAACATTTTTGTATTATATTGCTTCTTGACTGTTTCAGCTTACTCTGTATCTGTGCACTTTATTTTAAGCACTCCAGAAGTGGATGACAGGTCTGGGGGAAAAAAAAGATAGAATCCAGCCAGCGTCCAGCAAATGCATCTTCAAATAATGCTTTAAAACTGAAAATTACATTTGAAATGGCATTGTCTGCGTTTCCAAGGATGAAGTATTCAAATGGAGGTGGATGGAATATGACATTCCCTGACGTTGAGAATGCTTTCCATGTTTGTCAGTGTTATTTTCAACTGGAAATACTAAAGCACTCGGGACTGCCTGAAACAAGGCACGATGCGGATGGGTGTCCCGTGATACCTTGGTAAGTTAATAGCTGCACGGTACCTTTTTTTAGGAGGAATGTGATGGAAAACTGCACGAACCTGAAAACGTGCAATGGCTGCTTCCATATGGGGTGCATGAATTTGGTTTGCTGTTGTCAATGTAACTTTGGCTCATTTGGTATCTGTAATAACGAGCTGTGGGGTCTCCTCTCTCATCAGTGCACCATTGACTCATCAAAGCTAACGGCAGAAATTCTCAGCACAGTGCTATCACAGATGCAAAGAAAGTATTCCTTCTCTCCCCAAATCTGCTTTTGTTTTCTGTTGACTTTAGGGGGAATCAGGGCCTGGCATTCATATTCCTACAGCCATCTCCACAGATTAGTTCACCATTTCTTACTGCACGTGGAAAAATAAACCTTAAAGTCCAACAGGTCGAGAGCCATGAGCTTGAATGGAGGAAAACAGCAGTACAATTGTGGGAAACAACACATCACACAAAACGTCCTCAGAGCGAAGGGGGCATTTCAGAAGATTAGAAGCTGGTGGGTCCTTCCAACGGGATCCCAAATAGGGGATGTGTGTGTGCTCCCGTGTGAGCGCCCCTGTGCGTTTCTGTCCAACTGAGATCAGTACTTGAGCTTCAAAATAAGTACAAAAAGGAGAATTTTCCAGTTTGTATCCTCTGGCAAATGCAATTTCCCTCCCAACACACATTAAATTCATTTAGCCTAGTGCATTTTTAATAGGCATTATTCATCTATTACCTTAATGAGCTTGTGGTGAAAGCATATTGCCTCCCAATTTTAACAAAAGCAGTCTAATATTGCTACAGCTTTTTCCCCTTTTGCCTTCTAAGGCAGCAGCACGGAGAGGGGAAGAAAAAAAGCTATAGAAACGGATAAGGTTTTTATTCTGTGTCACAACACTACATTAAGAATAAAACCTTCCACTTAAACACTTAAATGAAAACATCGAGAAACTAATTTACCATTTGTAACCACATGATTTAAGTAGGAGCAGCTTTAATTTTCTTCCCATTTTCCTCATATTCAATGTGAGCCCACATTAGATTTCACTGGCTCAAATCACAACACTTAAAGCCACTTTCATTTTCTTTTTGATTAAATAATTGAAATTCCTGTCACTGCCTGCACTTTACTAGCACACAAATTTTATGTGTAAAGATAAATACTCTTTCTTTCTCCCTCCTCTGCCTGTAGGATTTTTTTTTTTTTCCGGTTTAATCTTAAAAGCAGGCAAGGTTTACTTTATTGATGGTTCCATAAAATGGATCAGTACTCCATTCACCTATTTCATGGAATTATACCGCTCCCATTAAGTGATTGTTTGGAGAAATTATGGAAAGCCATCTTCTCTAATTTAGCTGTCATCGTCGCGAGGTTATTGCTATCCAAGCCGAAAAGGACAGGAAGCCGAGTTCCCCGTGTGCTGCTCCCCCTCTCACTGCACATCCATTGATGGCCGGAGCCTTGATTTTTATTGAAGTATTTGT
Source organism: Oreortyx pictus (assembly GCA_036925125.1). Taxonomy (NCBI): domain Eukaryota; kingdom Metazoa; phylum Chordata; class Aves; order Galliformes; family Odontophoridae; genus Oreortyx; species Oreortyx pictus. The sequence goes on along the minus strand of JAUPFR010000025.1, from coordinate 2,873,827 downwards.
TTCAATTAGGGTAACAAGTTTTATTCGTGCTCCCTAATCAGTCAGCGTGGCTCGGAGGGACCTCGGGAACCGCCAGGCCTCGGCTGCTGCTGGCTCTGCAAGGAGACAGAAACCAGTTGGAGCACCCTCAGCTGCCCCAGGGCCACGAGGGATGCTGCACAGCAGTGAGGAGCTGCTGCTGTGAAGACAGACAGGACGTGTGAGCACACAGCAGTACGGGACCAGCCTTCCAGGAACAACCACAACACACACACACACTGTGTTTCCCAGCAGGAACCATTCTGCTGCCCCATGGCTGTCAGCTCTCTCCTGATTTTGACGCTTCGATTTCTCCTGGGCGACGCTTACAAAGGTCCTTGCAGCATCACACAGGAGAAGTGACCAGGAGGAGTCACACGGAGCAGCAAGATTTCTCCCTCTTCTGCAGCAGTAAAAATAAGGGCGCAGTGTGTTGCCTCTTGTGTAAGCTTTGCACTGACAGGGAATAACACAGAGCACAGTCAGACGCGGCCTGAGATGGAAATAGGCCCTGAGGATGTGTCTGCTGTTACCCAACACAAAGCAGCTTGGAGATACAGGCACCGAGAACGAGGGTGCCTCTGCAGGTGCTACACGTGGAGAAGTTAGATGAAATCAAGCCAGTTTGTAGAACTGTTCAGTGCTTGGACCCAAATTAAGTTCCAGCCTGGCAAACAGCTTTCCACAAAGTCGGGCTGGGGCACGTCTCACCACCTCCAGGTCCCTCACAGCGCTGAGTGCCAGCTGAGTTCTTCTGGTTCCCCCTCCCACAGCAATCACCATCTGCAGGTGCTCTCTAAATGGCAGTGCCAGCCCAGCAAGAAGCTTGGCACACTTCACTACACTCCTATTTTCTTAGAAGGGTCGGGATATTTTTACAGTTCCTACAGAATAGCAGTATCTTACTCCTGACTCCTATCAAACACATTTAAAAATCTATAAAAATATACTGAAAAGTAGATGCTTTTCCAAGGGACACCCACATCTGCAAGTAAGTTAGGGCCAGAAGTTGGAGGCCTTTCTGTGAACGAGGTCAGCCCCAGCTTTTAGTTCTGAAAGGAGGACCGAGAAACAGAAGAAAAACATCTTTGTTTTCGCCCCTCCTTTTCCCTCTAACTATTCACCCTAGAGGACATTGTTACCATATAATAACTGGCCATGTCAGAATCAATTAGGCAACTCATAATAAAGCAGATGCTGCTATTGTGAAGACGATGCAGTGAAAGTATGGGTATAGGAAGGCCCTCAGTGCAGCCCAGGCTAAGCAGATATGATGCTAATTGAATTCTTGCTGGCAATTTTTCACCCCTAAGTGAACAAGAAAGAGAGGAATCTTCGAGTCTCATCTGTTTAGATTGTGAACAGGAAAATGTTTTCAAGCCAGAAAATGAGCAACCTAATCCACAGAGATGCTAGCAGGAGGGGTTTCTTCCAGAACAGTACCACCCCAAAACCCTGACATGTTGAATGTGAGTCGTGCCCCTTTACCAAGCAGCAGCAGCAGGAATCAGGGAGCTGGTTATTTTGTTTAAGCTTAAGGAAACTGGGAAGTGCTGTGTTTTTTGCTTGGTTAGAGGCTGCAGACCCCACATGAGGGAGGGTGGGGGGGGGGTTCCCTCTCCCATCCGCCTGCTGCTCGTGCCAGGGCACTTGTAGGGGACTCCAACAGCACCACTATTTCAAATACAAACAGCAGAAGGACTTAATAGGACCCTGAGCACCCACATTAGAAACCGCTGCTTTTTGTGCCCTTGCACTGCTAAACCCACCCCAGAAACTCGCCAGTTTCTCTCCTCTTCCTCCAAAAGCCTTCAGGATAGTGGGAAAGCCAACCCGGAGCCCAGCTGAGCAGATCCCTGAGCCCAGGAAAGGCACGGAGGGCTGCCTGGAGCTTCATCAGATTGTGGCCGTCGTGTTTAAACCAGCAGGAGAGACAGCTTGCCAGCTGGCAAATGGAGCTTCACCAACCCAAAGGTGAGGGCTCCTCGGTTCTAGTGTGAACTGGAACCTACATTCCGTGGTTAAACCTGCTGGGTGTTGGGTTTTTTTTTTGGCTAGCATCATTGCCTTTTAATGCTCCCAGCACAAAAGGAGTGATTTCTCCACCTCATAGTCACCAATGAACAATTAAGTCTCTTCTAGTAACTCTGTGCTGAGGAGGCCTTTCAAATTAGAATATTTTCTATATGATTTTGTTAGCTGCTAAATGAAGATAGGGAAAAACAGGCTAATTACAGCTACCCTAATTAAGCTTCTACAATAACCCATAATTACACCATATTTATCACCTTTGTGTTGGACTCTTTAACCTGTTGTAGTTTGTAATCAGCATCTGCACTGGGGGCTGGAAGCTAACATCTCTCTGGCCTGGCACAAACTCTCTCTGTTTGTGAAACTGTAATTAGGGTAATTGATGAGGCTTCCCTATCAGCAAAGAGAACGGAATTTAGATGTGGAATTGGGGGTTAAATGGACTCGAAGCACCCGGGCTCCGCCAGCGCCGGGCTCCCCCTGGCGGCCCCGCAGTGCCCGGAGCCAAAGTGCCTCAGCATCAGAGCTGAGAATCCGGAGTGACTCCGCTTTTAGGGGCACCCCAAAGCGGAGCCGCCTTCCCCTGGGTAAGGCTCCACTGCTGCATCAAACTTGCCAGCGAGGCGGGCTGCGATTTCTGCATCCCTTATTCTGACATTTCTCTTTTCCCCCACCGCTTTCTCTCCCTCCTGGACTCTTTTCAGCCTTATTTATGTTGCTGAGCTGCGGAGACTTCACCAGTGTCTGTGAGAGGTGAAGATTATCGTAAGGAAACGAAACAACCCCCCAAAAGCAAAGGGTATCATCTCTGCACTAAACAACGCTGCCTTCGTGGAGACGCTCAGAGGAAGAAATGGAGAAATTAGTTAAATCTCATCATTTTGCTGTTCTGAAATAAAGGGCAGCCAGCACTGCCCACGAGGCCATTCAGAGCTGATTTATTGCTCGAGACTTGCAGAGACAAAAATCAAGCCATTCCAACCTCTTAAAAGCTTTCTTGCCACAAACTAAAAATATCCATCGCTGACAGATGCAGGCTGTCAATAAGGAACTTAAGAACTCAGTATGAAGAGTGGAAAGAGTGCAAAGTCTTGATAAACATCTCAAATTGGGTCTTACTCAGTGGGAAACAAGTAGTTTATAGTGGTAATGGCAAAGGGCATTTTACATCGAATCAATTAAATGAAAATCTTTTAAACCCTTTTTAAAAAGAGACCTTTTTAAGTTAACAGGTGATTTTAATTGGAACCATGGGACTCGCATGGTGGGAGGTGGTTTGGGTCTTTTTGTTGAGATTTTCTTTTTTGGATGCATTCAATACAGGGCAAAATCGATACACTTCCATCAGCATTTGAACTCCCAGAGTCTTGCAAGTTGAACTGGGAAACTAAGCAAGAATTAGTTTGCTCCTGCTTTAACAGGGTCTTTCCAGCTATTAAACATGTTTCCATCGTAACTAATTAATTGTGGAAGATGAAGGAGAGTTTGTCGAGGCCGCGTTGCCTTTGAGTAATCACTTTTAGTCAGATCTTTGCCGTTACCTGCTCTGAAGGTCCTGCAGAAATGCCCTCTGCTGCTCTTCTCACAGCATTTCTCATAGCAGCCCTGGAAATCCACCCTGGCCAAGGAGGCAGCAGTGGGGACGTGAAGCTGTCAGCACTTCGTTTTTCCCCTTTCTGGTTAAGCACTGCAGTTCATAAGCATGAGCTCCACCTGCCCTGCAAAGCTCCGTGTTCCTCAAGTGAAGAATCACTCCTTTATGGTAGAGTCAATCACATCATCCTGTGGGCCCTTCTCCTCACACATTGTCTGGGAACTTCAGCCTTGTGGTCCACGGGATGTGCTCTGTATCCCTGACGGGGCCGGGCTGAAGGGGGACAGGTTGCATGAAAACTCTTATTTAACAGAACCACCCAGGCTCTCCTTTTTGCCAGCTCTGAGCACATCCACTGGGGAAGCAGCACCACAGGGGCAGAAAGCTGCTCCTGCAGCTGGGAGGATCCAGCAGAGAACCCCCTGCTTCACTCAGGGCTCTGCTGGCCCAGGGAAACCCGAGGGGAAGGGGTGTGCTCCCAGCTCTGGGGAGCAGCAGTGTGTCAGACGAGAGCTGAGACACTGCCATGAGGAACACATGAAGAGTGCAGTCTCTACTCGAAGCCTTCTGGCTGTGGGAGCAGCCGACATGGGGGCACCCCAAGCTCATCCCTCCCTGAGCTCAGGATGGAGACGAGCCCTCCCCCACCTCAAGCTCAAGCATCACATCCCCACTTCCTCCACGGAATTGCTGTGCTGCTGCCTGGTGCTGTGTGATTACTCTGCTGGGTGTGAAGTTACGGAGCACGGCTGCGGTGCTGCTCCAGTCCTATCTGCAGGGGTGAGCGTTGTGCATTTTCCTCCATGCCTGCGACAATCTCGACAAATAGGCTTTTAAATTAAGCAGTGATTTGGAATATAAGTGAGTGCATTTAAGCTGCTAAGAGACGGAAAGATCCTAATGGCTGAAATATTTGTCATATCACAAATAAACTGGCTGTGTCGGGAGCTACTAATATAACTAATTTTTACCAAATCCTTCACTGCTCTGTGATAGAAAATGAGGTCAGCATAGGTTGAGGCAACACAAAATGAGCAGCTGCCAGAAGGCAGCGCGGAATACTGATAAAGGACTCTGCAGGAACTGCGTCGCCCGCCCGCAGGAAAAAGGAATGGGATTGTTCAAATTAAGATATAGCTTTTCCAGAGGTTTTAATGACAAGGTGCCAACGAACACAGGCTCTCTCTCAATGGATCTGGAATACAAATGCACACCGAGGCACTGCCTCTACCCCTCCCTGCTCCCTATAGAGCAGCGTTCCCTCGGCTTGTCCATGTGAGAGCTGGGTGACTTCTGAGGGCAGGGATGTGCCCAGAGCAGCAATGGGATCTCTAGGAGTTTTACAGCTCCTGTGGTTCCTGCAGAGCTTTTGGAGGAACCAAAGCTCCCCCAGAGCCGCCTGTTCCTGCGCTGCCCCACAGCCCTGCAGCAGTGACATGGCAGCCAAGCTGCTTCCAGTTCCCTCCAGCACAGATAACCGAGGATGCTGCAGCCAGGAATGGGCTGCGTTTGTCCCACTGTGTTTTTAAGGCTGGCTCACGTGCTCAGGAGCTCACGTTTCAGTTATATGAGAAAAACATCACTGTATTCATTAAAAGAATCAGGAATGCTTCGGAAGGGGAACAGTCTCTTTCTGTTGCAGACAGCAACTTTGAATAACAGGAGGATTTTGGTAGTAAGAATCAGCACTGTCCATCCACAGACCTCAAATTAGTGAGGAAAAACCCAGCTAAGTCCATTCGAGCAATGGGGAAACCGAGGCGCAGTTCATCCCCTATTAAGTAGGAGTCTGAGGGTGCCCATGTCCTGTCCTTCCCCGTCAGCAAACAGCGTGACCCCACCACGGCACGACCACGTCAGAGAGGGGACCGGGGTGTCCAGCTGTGTTTGGTGATGCACCAGGCTTGCTCACTCTGCCTGGGCCGTGCAGCAGCAGCTGAGCACAGCTCTCCCAGGATCGATAGCCAAGAGCCTCAGCAGGGCAGCGGGGACCACTCGGGAGCATCAGACAATTTAAGAGAAATAAGATCAACATGGATTAACAATAAAACTTAAAGCACGCTGCACTCGCTAAATGGAACGGGAGAAGGGTTCATATTTGATAACCATTAAACGGTTTAATGAAATAATTATAACTCAGACTCCTGAGCCCAGCCACAATCGATACCCATGAGCTCTAAGCAACAGCATGACCCAACTTCTGCCATTTTCACAGTGCTCCCCAGCAGGCAGAGCGTGTGACTACAAATGCGACTGACGGTAAAGTTGCATTAAAACACCCCCATCGAGGGCAATCATAGATTAAAGGCTGCAGAGGCACTGCAGTCGCCTGGTCAATACGCTTTATTTTCTGCTTCACCCCCAGTTTTGCCACCCCCCCCTCCCCTCCCCTCACATACTATTAGCCCGAGTCGATCTGCTGAGGATGGGCAGCCCTGGCAAGGGATGCATTAATGCGCGCTCACAAAAGAAGGGCGCGCGGCGTTATCGCTTCGCTCGCTTTTCAAATGACAGCCTGGTGCTTGTTGGTATCGTGCTAAATATTTCACGTCTGAGGATTTCATCCGAGATTGGACGACAGAAATAAACCACCGCCCGCTGGGAAATCGTTCCAGTAGAATCAGGTGTGGGTGGAAGGTTGACAGTGAAGGGGGGGGGTGATGGTGGGGTGGGATAGAGGGGGAAGAGCAGGGGAAGTGTGCAGGGAGGGGGAAAGCTGCCTGGAAAGCTGCTGTGTGCCCATTTTCTGCTAATTAAAGGCAGTGTAATTAATATATCCAGTGAAGGGGCGGAGACTATCAACCAAATTTGTCCGTGCCTCCCCCCAGACCCCAGGCTGGGTGCTCTGCTGTTGCTTTTATGAGTCAAAATCCCCACACGGTGGGAGATCTTTCAGTGGAAAAACAGTAACTGCATCTCAGAAAACACACCTCAGCTCCCTGAGAAGGAGCAGAGATTTCGTTTACCCCAGTGAGTGCAGAAGACAGCTCCTGAGGGCTTTCTCGGGATACAAGAGCATTTTCTGAGCCCTCCTGAACAATTTAGGGATCAATTCTGCCCTTTCCAATGAGGCAGCAATCACAGGGGGTGTGGCACAGCCCTTAGAGGAGGGGAATAACTGCTCAGATCTCACCAGGAGAAATCACTGTGTTACAGAGCACCATCCCACTGCACCTGGGAGGGCACTGAACCCATCCCGCAGTATTCACTAAGAAAAGGAAGAAAAAAACCCAACTTTTATTGCCCTGTACTCCTCTGGTGTTTCCTTTGCTTATCCGTGTGTTACCCAAAATGTTTCCCCATTTTGCACACACGCAAAAACCTTTGGGTTTCTTTGTTCTTAAGCCAGTTGTTGCGAGCATAAAGAGCTCCCAGGTTGGCTGCTTTGTGTGAACACACTCTGCCCACACCTTACTCCAAGTGCTGGTGTGACCCCAAGCTCCTCCCCCATCTCATGCCTCCTGTGTGCATCTGCCACGGTGCAGTTTGTCATCACTCTCCAGGCAAAGAGGTGTTGGTTTAACACATCCACTGCTTCAAAAAACGTTCCCCAAACCGACTGAATTGAAGCCTCTGTTACGGGAAGGAAAGCATTACGCGCTCTCAGTTGGATATGAGTCCCTTAAAGTGGCACTGTGGCCGCTTCTATAAGAACACGTCGGGGGCTCACCTGGAGGAGGAGTGGTTTTCAGGCAGATATCGGCCCCTGGTGGCAGGAGCCCAGCAGGACAGCGCTGCGGGCCTTCCTCACCGCTGCTTGGTGCCAACACCCTGCTCCGAATGGAAACCCTAATTCGAATCTAAGGTGCACGTAAGCACGGGGCTTAAATGCCTGCCGAGAGGTCATGTGAAGACGGGCACCCTTCAGAAAGGCACTGTGCCGCTCCTCTCAGCATTTCTCCTGGTAATCCACCCTGGCCAGGGAGCCACAGAGGAGGCAGTGGGGATGTGATGCTGTCACCACTTCCTTTTTTCCCTCTCTGGTGAAGCACGGCTGCAGGAGTTGGCTTCTTCCTCTGTACTGAGAAAGAAGTCAATCCGGGAAGAGAGGGAAGCGACGTCGCTCAAGAAACTGATTAAAAAACGATCAGTTCCAAAAGGCACAGCCCTGAATGCAGTTTTGCTGACACGAGGGCGCACGCTGCATCTACAGCCCATAATAAGTACCACGTTCCCATCCCCGTGCCTCTGGTTCACCCCTACCCCACCGATCCGACTCACTAAGGCAGCACAAAGCCACCTCCCAGCCCAGCAGGGATAACAATGCCTGATTTCCCTCAGGTGACACAGGGTGCGGAATCTTTGAGCCGATGAACGCTTCAAAGACCACAAAATGACTTCATATTTAAAACACCCCAAGCACTGTTTGCTGCTGCGGGCTCTGAAACGCTACCTGTCTTCCTAGGAGCTCGCTCAGCTTCAGTTACGCTCTCCTGAACAGCTCATCTTCACGTGGGGCAACCACTAAGCAAATCCTAACACAAAGAGCAACAGAATGACTGCATTAGAAGGCACCTTGAAGCCCACCCAGCTCAACCCCCCCTCACTGTGGGCTGTGTGCCCCGGGCCCCACCCACAACCTCGGGCAGCTCCAGGGATGGGGCACCGCTGCCTCAGGGCGGGCAGTGCCCAGGCCTCACCACCCTGAGCGTTTTCCAGCTCACATCTCACCAAAATCTCATCACTCCTGGTTCAAAAACCACATCCCCCACTCTTGCTATGGGCACAGGGCTAGAGGCACAGCCAGGTTACATGACTTACAGGGTAGGCAGCAGCCACACGACCCCACCCAGGCTGCGTGGACAAACATCCACCACCTCTGGGAAACCTGAGCCACCAATCACCAACTTTAAGTTGAAAACTACAGACTAACAGCTCACTGGCTGCTCTCCTTCAGTCCCTGCTGTTGGAGCCAGCACCATACAAGCTGAGGAATACAACTGCACGCAGTGGCGACACGGCTCTCGCACAAGGAAACCAACAGAGAAACGTTGTGATGCCCATTAAATAGTTTTTATTCTTTTAAGACATGAATTGCATTTCCACTTGTTTTACAGTACTGTAAAGTGCAATGGTATTCATCTCCCCTCCTGTGCACATGTTCAAGTATCTAAAATGCCCAGAAAATTAATTTTATTTTTGTCTTTTTTTTTTCTTTACAGCAGCTCAGGTATGGAGTTTTAATCTGGCAATATACCCAGATGTGCCTACAGGTTTGGGTCCTTCAATCCAACCCCCAGGCAGGGGCCCCTCCAACACTAACTGCCAGTGGAATGCATTTCCCAGCATCTTTAATCCACCTCCTCGATGGTTGGTCCAGAAGAAGCTCCACCAGAGGGAGGAGCTCCACCACCAGGGAAGCCCCCGGGCATTCCTCCTGGCATCCCTCCCGCGCTCTGGTACAGCTTGGTGATGATGGGGTTGCACACCTTCTCCAGCTCCTTCTGCTGGTGCTCGAACTCCTCCTTCTCAGCAGTCTGGAAGAGATAAAGAGAGCTCAGGATACTCTGCTGCCACAGGTGGGCAGACACAGCCTGAACGTAACCAGCACTCGATGCCTTAGTTCAGCTCACTGCCTCAGGAACAAGGCCACCCTATACAACTAGTTACACCTGTACTGGACTAGGGCACAGAATCACTTCCACTTTGCCTCATCCAGCCAGCACAGCACTGGAGCCTCAACCAGGAGCAGAAAGCTCTGCTAGCTGTGGTCGCTCAGACATCCAAGGAAGGAACTTGGGCCAACACAAGTCTTTCGACTTCTGGTGGAAACTACGAATGGCTTTGGAATCACTTTCATCACGGCAACCAGTGGCAATGCTCCACCCTGAGCTGGCTCTGCACTTGGACAAGTGCTGGAGATGAGCACTGACCAAACCCAGCACACCGTACCTGATTCTTGTCCAGCCAGTTGATGATCTCATTGCATTTGTCCAGGATTTTCTGCTTGTCCTCATCAGAAATCTTGCCCTGGAGCTTCTCGTCTTCAACAGTAGCTTTCATGTTGAATGCGTAGGACTCCAGGGAGTTCTTAGAGGACACTTTATCACGCTGCTTCTCATCCTCTGCCTTGTACTTCTCTGCTTCCTGAACCATCCGCTCAATGTCCTCCTTGCTCAGCCGGCCTGCAGAACACAGAGCATATTCCACGTTACAGCTTCCTCTCAGCCTCCTACACACAAACAGGATCACACAGCTGAACCAGCCTGGCTATGTACGCAGTAAAAAAGGACTGATGACTACCAGGAGCCTCATCTCAAACCACCCATGGGCTCTGGTCAGCTCAGGGATGGCTGCACTAGCAGCCAAGGCTCTCGTCTAATGCCAAGCCCTCCCTCCCCCCCCCCCAGTATTCACCTTTGTCGTTCGTTATCGTGATCTTGTTCTCCTTGCCAGTGCTCTTATCCACAGCAGACACGTTCAGGATGCCATTGGCATCAATATCAAAGGTTACTTCGATCTGAGGAACGCCCCTGGGAGCAGGGGGGATACCCGTCAGCTCAAACTTGCCCAGCAAGTTGTTGTCCTTAGTCATAGCACGTTCTCCTTCGTACACCTACAGCAGAAACAAGAACAAATACATCAGACTCAACTATGCAGAGTTATAATGCACTGTCAGACTCAAGTGCTTTGGTCGCTCAGACATCCAAGGAAGGAACTTGGGCCAACACAAGTCTTTCGACTTCTGGTGGAAACTACGAATGGCTTTGGAAACACTTTCATCACTGCAACCAGGATTTCGTCAGTAGTAACTAAGCACAAGGAGGTTTCCCTGCACAGGATTTATTTCAGGTACCAACCACTGGCAGGGTGAACAACGTGTTATGTGAAATGCTCCACCACAAGTGCCACGTGCCTACCTGAATCAGCACCCCAGGCTGGTTGTCAGAGTAAGTAGTGAACGTCTGAGTCTGCTTGGTGGGAATGGTGGTATTGCGCTTGATCAAGACCGTCATCACACCTCCTGCAGTCTCAATACCCAGAGACAGAGGAGTGACATCCAGCAGCAGCAGATCCTGGACATTCTCAGACTTGTCTCCAGACAGAATTGCAGCCTGAACAGCTGTGGAATGAAAACAGAACGATCAGAAGCGCGTACCACATGGACCACGTGCTGCAACAAACCCCACAGCTCGCTCAGACATCCAAGGAAGGTTTTGGCCATCATGAGTAGACTTCTGGTGGAAACTACGAATGGCTTTGGAATCTGATTCATCATTGCAAGTCCGAGTTTCACTGCTCTGAAAAGCAGTACCAGCACAGGTGGGGAAAAAAACAGACCTGCACCAGTACTGCTTTGAAACCAGTTCAGATAGCACCCTGCTCTCATTGAGAAACCCACCCCGTTTTTGAACACAGAACACGCATGGTGAGAGCTGTAATTACCTGCACCGTAAGCTACAGCTTCATCAGGATTGATGCTCTTGTTCAACTCCTTGCCATTGAAGAAGTCCTGCAGCAGTTTCTGGATCTTCGGGATGCGGGTAGACCCCCCAACCAGCACGATGTCGTGGATCTGTGACTTGTCCAGCTTGGCATCCCGCAGGGCCTTCTCCACAGGATCCAGGGTGCCACGGAACAGGTCAGCGTTCAGCTCCTCGAAGCGAGCTCTGGTGATCGATGTGTAGAAGTCAATGCCCTCATAGAGAGAATCGATTTCAATACTGGCTTGTGTGCTGGATGACAGGGTACGCTTTGCACGTTCACACGCAGTACGAAGGCGACGAACTGCTCTCTTGTTCTCACTGATGTCTTTCTTGTGCTTGCGCTTGAATTCGGCAATGAAGTGGTTGACCATGCGGTTGTCAAAATCCTCTCCACCCAAATGAGTGTCACCTGCAGTGGATTTCACCTCAAAGATGCCGTCTTCAATCGTCAGAATTGACACATCAAAGGTGCCACCTCCAAGGTCAAATATAAGAACGTTCCTTTCAGCACCAACCTGGAAGAAAGCATTCATTTTCGTAACAGCTCCATTAAGACAACGAGTTCCTCATCACACAGCTGTCAGTCCATAACGTACCTTCTTGTCCAGACCGTAGGCTATAGCAGCAGCTGTTGGCTCGTTGATAATTCGCAGTACATTGAGCCCTGCAATGGTTCCAGCATCTTTCGTGGCCTGCCGCTGGGAGTCGTTGAAATAGGCTGGTACAGTGACTACAGCATTAGTTACAGTCTGCAAAAGAGCAAGGCAAGGGAGTGAGATCCAGACCATTAACCTCTCAGCTAAACACAGCTATTCATTACTGCCTGAAGAGCCAGGCCTTACCTTCCCAAGATATGCTTCTGCTATTTCCTTCATTTTGGTTAAGACCATGGAAGAGATTTCTTCTGGGTAGAAGCTCTTTGTCTCTCCTTTGTACTCCACCTGGACTTTTGGCCTGCCAGCATCGTTCACCACAGTGAAAGGCCAGTGCTTCATATCAGACTGGACAACAGAATCATCGAATCTACGCCCAATCAACCGTTTTGCATCTGGAAAAAAAAATAGTCCCATCACATAAATCGTACTTATCACCACACAGAAGCATCCTTTCTAAAAATACAGTACGAAAGCCTCTCTACCATCATGCTTCACCTGCAATTACTGAATCGCTAAAGCCTCAGTGCGGGCATTTGGAGATCCCATCTCGTGGAGATGCACAGTTAATGTTTTCTCACAGCAAACACAGCGACTGATAAGCAGTAGCTGAGCAGCCAAGGCCACTGAACATGGCGCCAAAAAACAGCCTGGCAAAGAAGGCATATGACTCCCCAATATCCAGAACACAGTTGGATGTTGGCTTAATATTATATTGAGAATTAAAAAAAGCTTTAGCTTTTGAAAAGAACCAGCTACAACTGAGCAAACACACACACTCAACATCTCGTGTCACAAACTTAAGCCCCCATGCGCACACAGATTACGTAAGTGCCGCAACCTTCTTACCAAAGACTGTGTTGGTGGGATTCATCGCAACTTGGTTCTTGGCAGCATCGCCAATCAGCCTCTCTGTGTCTGTGAAAGCGACGTAGCTTGGCGTGGTCCTGTTACCCTGGTCATTGGCAATGATTTCCACCTTCCCGTGCTGGAACACGCCAACACAGGAATAGGTGGTGCCAAGATCGATACCAACAGCTGGTCCCTTCGACATCTTGTCTGAAAAAAAAAAAACAAAAAAAAGAAAAATCGAAGCGTGAATTGAGCTATACATCGCTCTCAGCCTAGCGCAGTAGGAACCGTGAAACCCTCAGACAAAAAAAAAAATAAAAAAAAGCGGCGGTGCATCCGGCTGCTATCCCCCGCTCCGCCGCTAGCTGCTCACCAGCGCACGGGCCCCACGCAGCCAGCCCCGGTCCCGCGCGGGCGCCATGCGGCTCAGCGCCACGTGGCCGCGGACTCCATTTCCCAGCATGCCCCGCCGCAGTCACGTGGCCGCGGCGGCCATCTTGGCCGCGGACCCGCCGCCTCCCGTAGGCTGCGCTTGGCAGCCGCGGGGCCTGGCAGAGCCCCAGGCGCCCTGTGAGCGGCACGGAGTGCGGGGACTGCCCCTCAGCCCACGTCTCTGAGGAACCGCGGCGTGGGGGGGGGGGGGGGAGGGGTGGGCCGCAGCTCTCTGGCCCTCCGCCGCATTCTGAGCCGGCTCGGGCACGCAAAAAGCGGCGGAGCGGAAAGCAACCGCCCCCAGGTGGGACGGGGAGAAGAGCCGAGCGAAGGGAACGCTGCTGAGCCGTTAATTCCCAACCACGGCTAAAAGCAGCCGATACTACGCTAAATTTCCCTCCCCTTCCCCCTCCCCCTCTTTTCCCCTCAGGGTTCCAAACCCCAAAGCCCTCTTCCTTCCTCCCCCCACCCCAGGCACCCCCTGCGCTGCCCCCTCCCATCACACCAGGCCCCAGTACCTGAGCTGCGCGAGCGGCGACAGACGCGCACAACGACTACTGCGGGCGGGTTGCTGCTGAATGAGAGCGCTCGGCTCCCGCCCCGGCGTCTTTATATATCCCTTCAGAACCTTCCAGAAGCGCCCTCCCCTTCTCTCGGCTCCAGCCAATCCGCTCGCTCCTACCACAGCCCTTCCAGCCAATGGCAGGCTACCGGAACACGCACCGTCCGATGCGTAGCGGGAAGGGGGCGTGGCCTCCGGCCGGCCGGTATTCTCGAACCTTCATGCGCTTTCCCCCTCCGCCCCCCCCCCCCCCCCCAACCGCTCCGCTCGCCCCCCGCCCGCCGCGGAAGAGGGCGGAGCTTCGTGCAGGCGGGAGCCAATGAGAGCCTTCCGGCGGCCGCATGCAGATGACGACACGGTTGGGGAAGCTGCGGGGGGAGGGGGGGGGGCAGAGAGAGCGCGCAAGCGTCAGCCAATGGCAGCGAAGCGCCGCTGGGGGCGAGGCGACCAATGGGATCGCAGGGCCGGGGCCGCTCGCTGCAGGGCGCGGAGAAGGCAAAATGGCGGCGGGTTGGGAGGGGGGGGGGGGGGAGCGCCTCAGGAACAGTCCTGCTGAGGTTTGGAAATGAACCGCTGTGCAACCGTGCTTTGCACAGCGGGGGAAGGCAGCCTGGAGCGGTGTGAGTCAGCGCAGGGAGGAGGGCTCCGGCCAGTGACTCACCGCCTTGGGAACTGAAGGCCGTTTGCACACGCTTGGTTGAAAAATCCCATTTAACCCCTCCCCCCCCCCCCCCCCCAAACAGCCCCCGTGCGGCAGTACAAGCCGATCCCGGTTAAAAATAACCCGAGATTCCTGAGACCGAACAAAAGAAGGCAATTGCACAACTCCTCTTTGAAACCTCATCGGGATTTGGGACGTCATCGACTCCGGAGCGAGCAGCAGCGTGGCCGTTCCCCATCAATCAGAAGGACACACCCGTGAGACCGCAGTTGTCAGGATGGTTTAAATTCTGCCTCATTATGTTGCAACTTCTGCTCCCAGATTTCTGTAGAGAAGATGGCTGGTGTTGTGAGATCTCATCACAAAACACCCCCGAGGGAGAGGAGGCTGAAACCACCACCAGGGAAATGAACCAGAGCTGCATTCAGTTAGCCTGAGTTCCAGCCGCATCCCTGGGACTGGAGATTCCTGTTAGCTGGTTGGAAGTGTTTATCTGCAGATAGGATCTCAGCTGTCTGAGCACCGCTCGTGGTTGCTCGAGGTTTCGTCGCCATGTCATGCACAGCTCAGAAGATGAGCTGAAAAGCGCAGGGTGGTTCAGCAGCAAGCTGGTGTATGTGGGAGGAGGAGAGCTGGGAGATGCTTATCGGTGCTGTGTCTGCACTGGCAGTATTTACCACGGTAGCCTGCAGCACCTACGTCGTCAGCCACAACATCACAGGTAAAACGGTTGTGTGGAAGTCCACTTCACCCCAACACACCCAAGATCTCACACTGTTTGTACCGTGTTGCATAATCTAGACTGAAAAAAATCTCCAGGAAAAAAACCCGCAGCTTCTTACACAAATATACGTGTAGCTTAAAAATGCTATTTTTACCTCTATCTTTTTTCCCTTGGATTCAACTTGCCAGCATGCAGCATATCTTAGCACAGAAGATGGAGTGCGGATTCGGGTTTAGTTGAGCTGTAGCACTTCAGCTGCAGCACATTTATTTACAAAACAACCAAAAAAAAAAAAGTATGAAATCATTGATTCAAAGGAATCAATAATAAATATTTGCTTTCCTCTGAGTTGTTCAGACACAGTACAAGTACACCAATTATAGCAGGTAGAAGAGATGTAAGCTCAGTTTAGCTGCTTAGACAAAAGAAAGCTACATTACATTATGCATTTAATCACACTAGTAATAACTGGTATATGACAGTAAATGATTTAAACACACTATTTTACACAATCAAGTTTGGCTTATGGTTCATTTGTTTCCCTTGTGCAACTCCTGGTTTTCTAGAGCCCAGAAAACGTCCCTTTGGAAATGAGATACTTCTTAAATGAACACTTTCCCCAGGGAAGAGGTTGCTGGGTGCAGGCTGGGTGAGTGCTCTGCTTGCTGGCAGCAAGCAGCCCCCAGGCTGCAGTGGAGCACAGCACCCTTTGTAATTGCAGGCCTGGCCTGTGACTCAAAACGAACCTCCATTATTAGGTGCTTAGGCCGTAACCAGCTCGACTGTTTGGACTGTTATCCTCATTTTGTGGTAATGAGGTACCGGGGTTGCCTAGGGCACTGGCTTTGCTGAGAAGTTCACTCCTGGGTTTCTTTGCATGTGCACTGTGTCTGCAGATAGTCTGCTGAAGCGACATCAGCACAATCAGCAAACTTAAAAGCCACAAACAGCTTCTCAAGTCCCAGGCCTTGAATGCCTTGGAAGCACCTAGGAGCAGTGCCTATGCCTTCGAGGCCCTCAAAAGGAGGAGTCACAGACACTGAGCAGCAGCTACCTCCAACCAAACCCACCAGAACACAGCTGACCCATGAGCGTGGCTCTGAAATGGTGCCTAGGCAAAATGACCCAGTATCCTGGCCCCTAGTAAAAGTAGGAGCTTATCAAACAGTTAATTCCCTTGGTGGCTCAAGGCTTCCCATCACAACAAACAGTATTTCGGCCTTCGGAGGGTGGGTGGTGCTGACTGCGCTACAGAGAGAAAATGGTACGTGTGATGAACATGAATTGCTGTTAGGAAGAGAAGTTCTCAGCATAGGGCAAATTTGAAAACTATTTCTCGTAGGGAAGTGGCCCAAACGTGGCCTCGTTTCAATCAGACCTTCTAAGATCTCAAATAAATGGAGTGCTGGGTCTCAGAAAAGAATTTAGAACCTACAAGCTTAGTGTCTTCTGTGTAGCAGTGGTCAGAGTCAGGACCTTCAGAGGAAAGTATAAACGACAGACAGTTCTGGGACCATCTGCCTCCACAGGAAGCCTGTCCCTATTTCCCATCATTTCTTACTGGCCTTCACATTGAAGTGTAAGACAATATCACTTGAAAATGTCTATTCTGGCAAACAATCACAGAAAGTGTTTTTTCAATTCCTGCCTTTTTTTTTTTTTTTTTTTTTTTTTTGAGAGAGAGCCCTGCTAAGGTTTAAGCCTCGAGTATAGCGCATGGCCCACAGGTCGGTGTATGGCACTGCACACCGGTATTTTGTTCCCCTAGCATTGCACTTTACCTGTCCCTGGTGTATTTTCCTCACGACGTTTTCATTCACTCCATCTTCAGTCTTACCTGGATGTGCGAAGGTCAGTCCAGGAATGCTGTTCATTCAGTCTTGGGAAGAGCTCTCCAAGCCTTCTAACACAGCTCACCCCAAGCTGGTGAATTCACAGCCTGGCTGTAGCAAAGACCTCTTCCAAATCCTTCCTCCAGGCTTTTTGGTTGATGAGCGGCCCTCAGTTTTTGAGGCATGCCCACATTTTGGCTTCAGCATCCAGTTTTCATCTCACTAAGGCTCATCTCACACAGATACAACTCTGGTGAAGCCACTGCAGCTTTTCAGTGCTGTCCATACAAGCAGAGTCAGGCTCCTGGCCGTATCAGGGTGCATCATTAGTCTTACCCTGTCAATCGAAGCATCTCTGCTTCCTTGACATGTAGACTCCTTTCTCTTTAGTACTGAGGTTAGTTCAGAAACGTTCCTTCGTGCTGCATCTCTTGACCTTTCTTTCTGCTTTAGTTGCAGCCTCCAGAAGTATTTCCCTAGAAGACTGAACGCAGAAAAAAAAGCCAACTGTGTGTTGGTTCCCTTCGAGGCTGACCACCAGAGCAGACAGATTGCTCAGGTAAGAAGACAAACAAAAGCAGTACAAGAGACTTTCCCCTTAAACCTCACTGGAATATCAGATGTCTTTCTGTCGATCCCTTTTAAAAAAATCCTGATGTTTGGCTTCATTTCACATGTACAGCGCTTAGCTGACACCGTTTTCAGCTGTAACTTTAAAATACTCAGTGATCCATTTTCTAAGAAGGTACTTTAAAAAGAAGGCTCCCTTTTTCCCTCCGTGTTATCTTTCTTTTAAAAGAAATCTGTCTCAGAACCTCGAGTGCTGGGAAAGAGCTGAGTGGGAGGGCTTCTTGTGGTGTGAACTGTCACAGGTGACTAAAATTAAGCTGACCAGGGAGGTAACTAGCTAATCTAACAATTCCTATGTGGCTGGTGGTATGTGGCGTGTTTCTGGCTGGCAGGAGTCAGAGCAGTCACACGGTCTGGAACGCTCGGCTCTGGGCAGGCACCATGACCAGCGTGGCTCCCATTTTCATCAGGTTGGCGTAGTCGACTTTCTTTGGCTCCGTTTCCTTCCCTCCCATCTCCCTCTGGCTGTACTGTGGAGGAGTCAGATGGGGAGTAGCTTCAGTTGACAAAGTTCGTTGGCTGCGAGAGGCACTGTTGGCTGTCGACCTGGTTGAGGAGGAACCCGAGCGTGAGCTCCTGGAACCAGAGGACGAAGAGCTGGGCTTGACAAGATGGGCTTTGGGTGCCTCTGCGTCTTCTCTGCAATCAACCACAAGAACAGAAACAATTACACATTTTACTGCACTGAATTGCTGCTGCAATGGTTGCTTGCTGAAGTTTGTCCACATGTTAGAGCAAGGCAGGGGTTTCCTGAACTCTGTGCAACATAACTTTGTAGACTGAGTTTGCTGTAGCTCTGCAGAGCTATCTGACAAACTGATTTAGAATACATGTGTGCACATCTGGCTCTTTGTGTGTGGACTGGAGGTCTGTGGAACCAATGCCTGGTGTCAGTGCAAACAGTTCAGACAGAACTGCCTGCTCTGTTATCTTTATTCGTAATGACAGATCACCTGTACAAGACTAGCAGAGACCTGTTCTACTGTTTTAAAAAATGTGAGTTGTGAAAGTAGCACAGTAACTGAGCCCAGAGAGGGAGGAGAGGTGTGAAAAGATGACAGAAGAGGCTCAGATGAGAATAAAAAGGCATGCAAGAGAGAGCAAGGAAAGGAAGGGAAGCAATGAGCAGAGGCTGCCTTCTTGCTGGCCGTATCAGCAACCCAACCACCAGCAGAGTAATCAGCTGCTGAATGGATTATAAAGATGCCTGCCTTAACCGTACGTGGGTGTCATATGGGGGCAGGCAGAAGTAAGGTGCAGTGAGGTGAGGGGGTTCTTTAGGGACAGGAGCAGCTAAATCTCATTCCTGGAAAGAATTTTTTTTATTTTTTTTTTCCATAACTTTGCTCCCTGAGCTGAATTGGCTGAAGACCAAGAGGAGTGGCAGAGCTCACACACACGGGACAGATGAGTTCGAAGAACATGCGTCAGCATTCTTGGGACGCCTGATCCGGGGTGAGGCTTCCCAGCTCTGCACAACAGAGGCTCAGAGGGTTCTCACCCTGAGCTGAAGCCAGCAGCATAGCTGCTCACAAGACTCAGGAAAGACCATGAGAACCACGAGTGAAAAGAGATGTTAATTTCGATCATGCTGGATGTACAGGAAACTGAAAGAAGGGAGGGGGTTAAGGGAAGGGCGTTACCTGATTTCATTCGGAGCCTCTTCTTCCTCATATCTCTTCTTCTCTTTCCTCCTTATTGTCAGCCTCACCACCAGGAACAGGAGGCAGAGTCCCACCACGACCCCGCACACTGCTCCAGCAATCATGCCGATATTTTGGGCATCTGTTGTCCAGAAAATGAACAAATTAACAAGTAAACTCTCAGTAGTGGCCATATTAGCACATTCTGTGTCTCACTAGAAATTATACCACTATTTATTCAAGTGTCTCCATGCAGTTGAACCAATTTATCTTAAATACTGTTTCTAAACATGAAACAATCCTGAGAAAAGTATTCACTTCTAGAAGGGTGGGATCACACGAGCTATGCTTTCAGCTGTGAGTCAGAACTGACATGGGGAGGAAAAATCCTTATGTAAGGGCCCAGAACCACAAACAGCATAACAGAGGCAGGCAGCACATCCCACGCTCAAGGAAAAGTACCAAACAATTTTCTAAAGGCAGGAGAGAAAACTACGGATATTTCCCTATGAGGTATGAATCCTGAAATGTTTGCCGTCTGCTTAACAGAATGAATTATGCAATTTTGGGGGAAAAAAAGTGACCTAAGGAGGACAGAGGATGGGAAAAAGGAAAACTGTGCGGTGCCAGTTCAAGGCATTTTTCATCCAAAATAGGAAAGTTAATGAAACATCATTTCCCAATGTGTCTGAGCCCTTGGCTGAACCTGCATGAAACCTTTTGATAAGAGTAGTTAGGTTGGGTTTGGCTGTAAGTTGTTTCCTTAGGGCTTGTCCCTGTGGAGGCTTTAGCATATCAAAATGAGGTTTTAAACCAATTCAGTTCAATTGACATGAAAGCTGCCAGGACACTTTTACTTCAGATGCCTGAGGGGAAGAGGTTTTCCTTCCTGCATGACCATAATGCACCCACTTCAGGCCTGGCTGGGCAGATACATTCCAAAGCTATGGAATCCCCACAGAAGAGATCTCTCTGTCAACAGTCATTAATTGCAACAATTCTGGCTCCCTCTGATCTCCCCTGGGATCTGCGCATAAAAACCTTCCAAACTGCTGTGTTTGTTTGGATTTGCTGTCAGTGCTGGTGCTCAACTCCACCCTTTTCCTTGCACACATATGCAAAGACGTAACACCGAGATATGTACACACCTCTGATGTGAGTAATCACACTGATACCGATTTCATTTTCTACTTCTTGGGCCAAATTTATTAAATGTGGATTAAAACCAAGCTGTGCCCAAAGTTGCTTTTTAACTTTGCACATTACGTCCTGTTAGTCAGCCTCTCAGGGTTGCCTGGAGGTAGCTTGTGTCTCAAGTGCAGCAGAGAGTTTGGAACTGCAGTGACACACTATCTGCGGAGCTTTTATACTGAACATTAATCTCATGCAGTCCTTCCAGCCTGAGCTAACATCTGGACGCCTGGCAAACCATCTCACCTGTTTGTTTTTCCCCTTTTACTCTGTTGGTCATTCTCAAAATGAGTATTTCTCACAGACCAAAACATTTGAACCCAAATAACATATTTACCACTCCAGGCGATAGGGAATGCTGCTGAGCAAGTGAAAACTGTTCCATGTGACTGAAGTACAAAAGGGCAAAGGTGTGGCACAGAGTTCATCCAGTGAAGTGGGTCAGCTGAGGACCTGCATTGCTCATATGGAGGTGAGAATACCAGTTACGTGCAATACTCACGCTGCACTGTCACCCGAACAACACAGCTCTCTTGTCCGGCCTCGTTGGTGGCCATGCATTGGTACAACCCTGTACTCATCTGAGTGAGGTTCTTCAGTAAGACTTGCCCAGGATTAGAAATGTCTAAATCGGGAGAAACAATACTCAGATTAATTAAAAAAAGACTAATGGATGGAACACAAAAATAAGTGTTGAAGGTCAGTTCGGTTCAAGGTCAAAGATAGCTCAAGAAAGACCATTTGTCAATCTTTTGCTAAACACTAGAACTTGTGGACTTCCTTGCTCAGGGTGGAGCACACAATGGCATCCTGCTGTAGCCAGAAGTTCTGGTAGAGCCCTGCACTCACTGCCAGCACACACTCTCCAGTTACAAGGCGGACACACCATGTGCCCGTGGGTGGTCATCTGGCTTTCAGCACACGGAGAACTCCAAGAAGAAGTGACTTACTGACTCTCGACGTAGGTGGGAGATGTTCAGCTTTCTCGTCTTCCTCATTTATGCGCTGCCACCGGTAGGAGATGGGTACAGTGCCAGAGGAAGAGCGGCACTGCAGGGATAGGTCTTTCCCTTCCGACAGCTCTCCTTCTAGCCAGCACTTGGGCTTGGAGGGTTTCTCTGTAGAAAACAGAGCACAGGCCATGCGCACACAGCAGATTATTTTCTTGGTGGAAAACCCTTTTTAAAAATAATTATTATTGCTGTCTGTTAGTGGACTTGAACTGCAGCCTTGTGCAGCTTTGTAGTCTCAGAAGTAGAAAGAACACTTTCTGTTTTGAGTCAGTCTGCTTCATGGATACTTGTGCCAATGGAGCTGTATCACAGCGTTCTTCTTCTAGGCACAATTTAGAGAATGTCCTTTCCGTGAAATCCTTTACCTCCCCCCACTTCTCCATTTCTTCCGTCTCCATACAGGATCTGTCAGGTCACAGCAGGGGATGGGATGATAGTGTAGGTGCCAAATGCCAAGCAATAGACTGGAATCAGGGAAGAGAAATGCTAACCTCAGCAGCTTATACATCACCTTCACTGACTTGGATCAGTTTAGGCTCCAGGGACATGAACCTAGAGTCCTCAGCAAGAGATCTGAACAAAGTGACAGCCACTGGGATATCACTAGTTTGTGTGATGAGATCATAGGACAATTTAGAAAGGAGATGTTGCAAGTGGGTACACTGCTTACCACAGAATGCTTCTCTGGGCTCTTCCTGTGTTCTGTCCTTTGCCAAAAAATGCCAAAGGCAGATACAGACTTAATAAAACCTGATCAAGAGATGTCTGTGTGTATTTATACCCCACTGTAATAAATCTTTCTACAGGAAATGTGCCTGTATTTATATATATATGTCTTTGGAAGAACAATAAAATGATCATACCTACAACCTTCAGGGTGATGTGAGCCCACTCGTACTGCCCAGCATTCTTCACCTTACATATATACTTCCCTGCATCACTGGACTGCAGGGAGATGATCTGCAGGGATGCATCTCCAGCGCGGAAGTTGGAGGTGAATGAAACACGGCCCTTCTGTTCTTCATTCAGGTCATCATAAACGTGGCCTCCAGAGTAGGTGATCACCTGAGGAGCACAGACGGACAGTTGTAATTTTACTTTCATGTGGAACAACAAAACAAACTCCAGAAGCTGCAGGCTTATGAGGTTTTGCATAGCTAAGAGCCTTACCCAGGGTCACCCAGGAAGCCCAGAGCAAAATGGAAAATTAAACCTGGATTTCAGATCTGAGGCTGATACATTAACTTCATTTACAATAAAGGTTCATGTTTGAGCATTTGTACTGGCATCAAAATAGACATCATCTTATGCCACAAGTGGCCTCTGATTGTGGCTGGTTTCAGCTAGCCGATTCAAGTTACAGCAGATCTGATTTTTTAAATACCAAACTACTATACTATTTTATCCCCTTATTTTTTTTTTTACAAGTGCTGCTTACTTCCTCAGCATAAACTGCAAAGGAGTTCATAGAAGTCAGTTTAAACCAACAGCTGCTGTTGATGCCTGCATGGCAAGATGGCTGTAGGGCTGTTTTCCCAGCAGGTGCTCGTCGTGGATGAACTTACCGCTTTCTGCACCGATTCAGAAGTGTGCAGCAGCCACTCAATGTCCAGGCTGCCTTGCTCCAGGAGGCCCAGGCGGTGGTGGCAAGGCAAAGTCACGTTTTCTTCAGCCACTCTTTTAAATTCCGTCTGAGCCTCGGCCAGCCAAACAGAGCAGGAAGCTGAAAGATAAGTGCTGGTGGTCAGAGGCCGAGAGTGAGGATCCATCTCTGCGCTTACAATTTCGATTTCGTTGTATTCTTCCTTATTTCCTTCGTGGCATCAAAGAAAACCTGACAGCTCGGCTTCCTGCACAGACTGCAGCTGATTCAGGGGGACGTTCATATGTACACAAGGGGCTCATTTCACACCAATACTGAAGCACAAAGGACAGATGGAGGCTTTGTGCTCCGGAGCTGTCAATACCAGAGTCACGGAAACTTTTTGCTCATCTCTGCATCTACGCTGCACTCTGACTTTCAGATTACCTCGCTGTTTTTGCCCTCACCTTTTATCCCCTTAATTCAGAAGTGACATTTCAGTCTGGAAGACTCTCATAGCTTTAACCCCATCTCAGCCTGACGATGCTTGGTCTCTCCCCTAACACCGGGCGATGTTTTAGCACGCAGCAGCTCAGCACTAGGAACAAAGTTCCAGCCTGGGAACAAGGGCATTAAGCAGAGTAGCGAAGCGTCTTTCAATGGCAACACCGAAATAACAAAACCCCCCAGGAAGTCGTCGGTTTGTCAGAAGAAATTGCCAAAAAGAACCACCAGAGGGAAGCCGAGTCCTTTACACGGTGCTAAGAGGAACTGCCCGACCACACATCAGAGCCCCCAAACCAAAGCCAGGAGATGGCGCACCCAGAACGGCGCTGCTGAAACCAGAGCATCTGTATTGGGTTCCAGCTCAAACCAGAGCATCTGTATTGGGTTCCAGCTCAAACCAGACCGGAGCAAGGGCTGGTTCTTAGCTTTGCACACCTGCCCGTTTTGATAACCAATGGGTTTTGGTGAGCTCAAACACACTTTAAAGCGGTCCAAACAAAGAAACAAACAAACAAATAAATAAACAAACAAACAAACAAAAAAAGAGAATCAGAAAAAGAAGGTTTAGGTCAGAGACTGTGAAATCTGCTTCAAAACGGAAAGGAACATTTTCCAGTTGAGACTCCGTGAGGATTTCTGTGGCATGAATGCCATGAGCGTTCTGTGCTTGAGTTTTCTGAGTGCATTTGGGTGTTAAATTTTACTGTGGAGGAAGAAAGCCCCCAAACGAGCTTTTTCTCATGAAAGGAAGCACATGAAATCTCTTGGTTCTTAGACCAATTAACATGAAAGTGATTAAAACCAAGCTGGCAGCACCAGGGAGGTATTCCATGCGTGTGTTTGAACGCACAATGCCATGATTTTGTAGCAAGATTACTGGCAACAGCTGCAGTTACACAGGCTACTCAGGCACTTGGATCCAAACAGTGGATTTTTAACGTTGCCTTTACTTTTAAGCTAAAAAATAAAAAATAAAAGCAGCGAAAATGACATCCAAAGCGACACTGCCTCGGCTTTTTCTGTTTCCTCAGGACTAGCACTGATCTAAAAATACTCCATGCTCCTGCTCCCATTCTCAGATTTGCCTCTCAGTTGTCATCCCAAGCTCCTGATATTGAATCAATATTTGTTAAGTGCTTGTACCGAAGGCATCAGCTTCTGCATACATGCATGTGTGTAAAAACGCCTTGAAAGAGATGACAGCAAGAGTCTTGAAAAGTATTAAACCCTCCTCCCCTACGCATATCTCTGCGTGAATTGATGGCTATGAAAGCTCCTTTTCAGCCACATTAGTTGCTTTCTTTAAAGGGAAAATTAATCCAGTTTATCACTGGGTTCACTAGGCTCAAAGCTCCATCTGCCAAATACAATTATACCTTCTGCTAAGGGAAATGCCTGCTTTCTCCTGCAGCCACACTGCTGCTGGCTGCCTTCATTAACATGCTGACACTCACTATTTGACTGATCAATAAGTTTAATTAAAGTCCCACAATCACGAGCGTTCACATAACATTTGCAGCAGCTTCAAAGGCCTGTGCCAGCAGAGCTCTGGGGCTTTGTGTACATCTCACAAGGTATTCTGGGTTTTAAAATGTAGTTTTACATCTGATGCCTCGATCAGGATCATAAATTGTGTTTTGATGGAGTGTGATAGCAATAAGCAAACTGGCTTGGACAGACTGATTTCAGGAGAGGTCACAACTCATTCTCTTCTTGTTGCCCCCAGTTAACGTGCTCTGAGATTCAAACTGAGCCCCAGCTGGAGGTGCCCACCAGGCAAGGGGCTCACCTGCTTTTCCATGATGTAGCTAACATTCCTATTTAAAAAACTTGTCCCTTTAATGCTTACGGTTTTCTGAGCCCACAAACTCTACAAGAAATCCAAGTTCTTCTACATCTGTGCAAAGTCTAAAGGAAGCTTGAAATATGGCTTGCTGGGAGTACTTAATGTAGGGTACCAGTTATGGAAACGTCCAGTACAGCATCTGAAGAGAGCTGGAAGTGAACAGGCCTTCACAGCATTTACAATGGGGGTATCACAGCAGCAAGCAGAGCTGGAACAGAAATGGGAGCAGCCCCTCTCAGAGCTCCGGAGCCACGGCCCTGCACTCAGACCACAGATGCAGCACAGACAACAGATGGTTTTCCCAAAAGTCAGACCCACGATCTTGCTCAGTAAGGCAGTGCGTATGCAGGCTCCATGGTTCTCACCCAAAAAAACCTCTTCCCCTTCCACATCCTGTGTGGGACTCTGTGCCACAAACAGTAATTCAGGAATTGCTTCAGCTTTACTCAGGCCTTACTCAGATGCATTGCACGACTCCAGGGGGAGGTTGGTTTGTTTTCACAGAGCAGCAGCACCACAAAGCAATGGCTCTGAGGCCTCTAACAGACCAGCTGCAGCGACAGGCTGCTGCCACGCTGCAATCTCCTGTATCATCAGGATTCAGAAGACAATAGCTCAGTCACCCAGCACCCACCAGAGCAACAAGCATTGTTAACAACAGCAAAGCAAGCTTATGTAAAGGTGGGCCAGCTCCTGTGCAATGCAAGTATCGAGCTCCTTGCAACTGGGGGCTGGCAGAATTCACCAGATTGTGATCACACAAAGATGTGTTTTCATGCTGAACATGACTGCACATGCTATAGTGAAGCCCAGCTTTACTTTCATGGCCGTCCATTAACAAAGATATGAATACAGTGACAAAAAAAATGCATGCATCTGATAATATTAAGTATACATAGATCTAAGGCACAGAAACAGACACGCAGGATCAGATGGAAAATACGTGTTTTGCTGAAATTATTTGTGGGCGAGTTCATGTGCTAAAAGCTAAAAAGCTTCCAGAGTTAAATCTTTCATCAGCTTCAGACAGCAGATGAATTAGGGAGAAATGCTCAATATAGGTGATACTTTCCAAAGTAGAAATCCTTGCTTTGTCACCTAACTGCTATACTTAGAAGGAAGAGCCTATAAAAGCTTCAGAGAGCCATGATACAAGGCATCCATGGTGATGTTTTGCAAACCCAGCCTCACTCACAACTGCACTTGAGATGTCAGCATCAAAAATGGGTCCTTGCTGCTGGGACTTGTCTGCTGAAGCACGTTTTCCAGCTAAACTTAACACTTTGTTTTTTCTTCTTACATTTATTTTGTCTTTTTTTTACCAAATAGGACAAACTTGAGTTGGTGACCGTAACTTTTCCAAAGAAACCCTGAAGCTGCAGGAGTCCTTGGTCTGCTGCTAGCACATGATGTCTTGAGTCACAGGAAAATTACAGGTTGTGTTTCTACTCCTGTTCCTCGGGCTCAAGTTGCTGAGCTGAGACATAAACACTTGCTTAAGTTTAGCCAGGTTTTAAAAGCGCTTTACCAAATGCAAACCTTAACCATTGGTCATCCCAGGGCAGTCACCTAGCCTGACCTTGTTTTGGAAACATCAGTCTTGAAGGCTGTCATGCAAACACTTCGTGCTACTGTCTGAGCAACTTCCAGTCCATCCGCAATAGGTGCTTCATCTGCTTTAGTTCATTAGCATCACAATGTTTCCTGGAAGAGAACGCAGCAGGAGCAGTGAATGGCCGCTGCTGCCCAGGCACAGCACATCCTCCTGAAGGAAGAACAGCTTGCTAAAGACAAATAATTTTGAACATAACTGATATATTTGGTAGTCGCATCTGTTGAGTCCTCCTTGGGATCCTCTACAAGGAATTATTTGCACCCCTCCGTATGATCCCCCTGCCTGAAAATGGAAGGAAGTTTTGGTCCTGCAGTCTTCGAGTAACACATTCTCTCCAAGTCCAGATCTTTGCTTAAGCAGCATAAGACAGCCCATCCCTGCAGAGTGCAAAGGATTATCCAGAATTATCCAGGCAGGTAGTGTTCCTCTAGCTGAATAATCCTGCACATACATGCTGAACACATGCATATTATGTATTGTACTGAGGGACATGGTTTAGTTGGGAACTATTGATGGCAAGTGGATGGTCGGACTGGATGATCTTGAAGGTCTTTTTCAACCTTGCAGATTCTAAATCCCACCCATGGATTTGAAGACAGAGTAAGAAGAACGTCTGAGAGTTAAATGCAAAAGCACAGCTCAGCCTGCAGTGTTGCAACTTTGAACCACTCCTTCATGCCAGGAATTTAAGACTTCGCATCTGTTCGAGTTCTGTCTCACTGCTGCCTTGTAGGAACAGACTTACTAAGCCACTCCGTGGAAAAGACAGAGCCTGCCTTCGCTCCATCCAGTGTTTGTGTGAGCACTAGGGAACGCAACCAGAGCATTTTGTAGCACACAAGTTTGAGCTTTTGCGTGCTTAAATAGGAGCTGTCTGCTCTTCTGGTCATGGAATTGTCTCTGGAGTAAAAATCTCACACCGGAGTGACTTTGAAGCTCCAGTCAGTTAAGCATCAATGACAGTACACATACTAGTTGTATAGCTTTTCTGTGCTGAGAAACCGCTCGTTTTTTCTCCTCAATAATTACAGTGATAGGACAGACCTGCACATCAAGTCCTGTACCTCCCCTTCCAAACCTCCTGCAGTTTCTCCTGTGGATAACTGAGCCAGTGAATAGCCACGCTGGGTTGAGGCTGAGCTACAAGGAGAACATAAAAGGTCGACACCCCGTGCCCACCACTGGCCTATGCTAGCCCTAACAGCTAGTTGCACTGACAGCAATTTAGGCCAGAATAAATATGAAACGGTGTCTTCTTGCAGACAGCTATTTTGCATTCTTTGGGCAAGGGAGGAAAAGCTGGGGGCGGCTGTAAGTCTCCTAAGGATAATTAACTCAGCCAGGGCTGTGCTCTGGGACATCTGCTTTCTGTATTCCTTGGCTGGCAGAGATGTAAAGGGCAGAGGTCGCCTTCTCCCGAGAGCTCGCGTGCTCCAAGTGTCCAGGAGCCGGCCCCCAGCGCACGCCGCCCGCAGCCCGCTCCCCTCCGCCTCCCTTTGATTTCAGGGATCCGGTTGTGAAGCACAAGCGTCTCAAACAAGAAAAATGTGAGCTCACAGTCAGCTCCCACAGGGACAGGCTGGCTGTGTCAGGAGCGGAGAGGTCGGCCTATCCTCATCCATATCCACATCTCATTGCAGAGGTCCCCTGTAATTGGAACCACATGTGCTCAGGCTGAGGCTGGAGGAGGCTGTTAAGCAGAAAGCAAAGAGCAGTCCGGCATGCTGCCGAGTTTCCAAGTGGTGACGTGAAGCCTTTGGAATTGAAACCACTGCAGAGCTAGGAAGGCCCAAAGAGAAGAGAAAACGGCAGGATTTCACAAAGCAGAGCCTCTGATTGTTAGAGGTTTGCAAGGGACAGAGAAAGAAGTGCAGGAGGGGCAAGAACCTGGTAGGTCACACACAGGACCTTGTCTAAAGAAACACTGAGAGCTGGAGGGGCAGAGGCCCCAGGTGGCCATCATTCCTCTGCATCAGAACGTCCAGTCAGTCCCTGATCTGGGATGAGGAGGAGAGCTCTGGGATAGCCATTACCAGGACATGGTGTGCACATCAATGCTCCAAGCACAGTGTATTTCCACATTGCCCCGAGGCAAGAATGAGGTCTGGGTCTCCCAAGTGGTCCCAGCAGCAAGGATGCAACACACCCGGGGTAAGCTCAGGGTTTTTCCAGTAGGTTCAGATGAAAGACTGATCCCACAGTACTTATGGCCACATATATGCTGAAGATATGACTTGCATAACCCTAGAAGTGGTAAAATTGTCCCTGGAAAAGACAGCAGGAAGTTTGCCTTCCATACCAACACACAACTGGAGACCAAGCCTGCAGAAACTCTGGAATATTGGAAAAACATTGAAGCATTCAATTATCTAAGGATCTCCAGAGACAGCCAGCAGCTATGTATGTACTGTGGCTGTCCTTTTTCTTGTTGCATTTTAAAATAAAGTGCAAGTAGGCAGTTCTGGGTTTATATCCCTGGAGACAGCATAGAACAGCAAACAAGACATCAGAACTGCATCTTCCTATTTAATGCTTCACGGAGTGTTTGTACAGAGCAATGTGTGAAGTCCCTCAGCCTTCAGTCCAGGCATTCTACCACCAAAATGGTCGAGGAGTCTTCTGTTTATGGGAACACAGCTCAACTAAGCCATATTTCATGCTTCCTTCACCTGCAGCTGGTGATTTCCAGCTGTGTGGATTAGACGTGCACACAGCTTGTCCACACAACACAGATCCCCCAGGGGGCTGGAGCACCTGAGGATGTCCGCTACTCCTTTTCTCTGCAAGTATCTCTGGGCTGCTTTGAGAACTTTACAAAACTTTGTGCTGAGGAAAGCAAGAGGACGACACCTCTTGGTTGGTGTTGATGGACATTCAAATGAAGGCACACAAATGAAGGAGTTAGTTGCAACAGCTGAGAACTCCGAGCACAGGGGAAAGAGGAAGAGAGGCTGAAATAGATTCTTGAAAAAACCCTTGTTGTAGTAAGGATTCTTCCTCCCCACCTTAGCTTCAAATTAACAGGGGAACCAGAATGCACAGAACTGATACTGCTTTGTTGCTGCTTCGTCACAGAGCTTCTTAATCATGCCAAGAAAGGTACTAAGAAAACTAGGAGGTACTAAAACTTCATGCCTTTTCTGAATTTTAGGCATTTTCAAAGTTGGGTATGGTTTTAAGGTACAGGCCTCAGTCCCTGTTCAGCACATCCACATTATTTCAGCGAGATGCTCAGTTCTGCACCCATAATTGCACATAACATGGTATGACATCTCACTTATCCACTACAAGCGCTACTAATATGATACAGAATGAATGCCTAATGTATTAGCACTCTGTCACTTTACATATTCTCATACTCAATCTCAAACACTCAGCTACAGCCTAGCCTAGGGCAGAAAATGAACAGCAGCAGCAGCTCCTCCCCATCATCCCCATAAGTCCTGTGAAAGATGTTGAGCTCTGCAGCACTCCTGGGATGAATATGAGGTGCAATCTTTCAGGCTGAGCATAGTGCCAGGAACAAGAACAGTAACTCTAGAAGCGTTAGAGTTACAGATTCTTTCTACCTAGCAGTCTGCAGCTTCCGTTTCTCAACAGTCCAACAGCAGTCGGGATTAATTAAGATGCCCTTGACCTGCTGGAAGTTAGAAAAGACAAGGAACCTCGAGCCTCGTCCTTGCACTCGGTTTAGTAAGTAAAAAAAGGAAGGCCAAGTTCTTAGATCTCTGTGCTGAGCGTTAGTTTGTGTTGTCCCACCTTTGGCAAGGCTCTGCATTCAAAATGGTTGTGAGGTTATTCCTAATGTTACTTACAAGCAGAAGGCAAGGCTGAATGCTGCACTGATGAGAACTTAATTAGACTTTAAAAAGAAAAAAGGACAAGCAAATTTGGAAAGCATTCTCTCTTCAGAAGAACACATCTCCCCAAGTGGAGCACAACAGCTATTTTAGCTCCAGCAGCTAAACGGCACGGCTGTTACAACTGATCCTGAAGTTACAAGGACTCGAGTTAGTCAGGAAGTAAGAAAATGTTGCTTAACAATGAATAGAAAGCAGGATAATGGTAAAATCCATGCCTGTATGTTTGTCAATGAGTAGGAGTGCAGCCGAACCTAAGATACTCCAGGGCACTGACAATAGCCAGAGATGGGAGGTCTCAGGAGGATTCCATCACCCACAGGATTGTAGTTTATGAGCTGAAGGCCAAAATCCACATTCCCCAGACTTCTGGATCTGTTCCACATGACAGCAGCCTGCTGCCCGAAAAAGGACACGGCTATACAACAGCATCACATTTATCACGTTGGTTAAGTTGGTTGCATCGTTGCTGCAACGTAAGAAGCACTGGAAGAAAACGAAGAACATCTTTTTGCTTCTTTGAAAGTTTCAGTGTCTGAAAACTTATGGAAAATCTGACTTTTTTTTTTCCTACACAGTTATTTTTTTAAGCTTCATGTATGTTAACAAAACTCTGACTCATTTCAAAAGTTCAAAGCATTAAATTGCCATTTAAAGTATTTGGTAAAGCCATATAGACTAAAACAAATCAGACTCGTTTCACTTCTTCAGAAATGCTACAGCCTTAGAATACTGTGGGATTTTTTTATTTTTTCTTTCAAATCCCATTTTGAGTGTTTCTTTCAAATGTGCAAGTTGAGAGACAAAGCTTCAATATCACCTAAGCTAAATAAAACCTGCAAACTGTTGGGAGGGACAACAGAAAGGGAACCCATTCCAGAGGCAAACAGCTCAGAATCTGTCAGAGCTGATCCACGCTGAACTACTTTCCACTCATATCAACCTCTGCAAGGGGAGATGGAGGGAAGCGGATTTTCTTCTCTGCTCACCGCAGGGCTCTCATGCCAGCAGCTGAAATGCACGTTACATATATTTTGCATGTTTGCAAATACCAAGGGCTCCACAGAGCAGGGAAGTCTGTAAAAGCCTTGGGCCATTGCTAGGGGAAATCCTGAATGAGAACACGCGACCGTTGTGCTTGCCAAATATTCGTGTGACCTTTGCACAAAAGAGTAATCTAGTTCTCCTCCGGCACATGTCCCTTCTCAGGAGTGCGGGATGCCCCAAGTGTGTCTGCAGAGAGAAGTGGCATCTGGGCAGCAGCCTGGGAGAGCAAGGAAGGCCTCGCTAAGAGCTACAATACATCATTGAGCTCTAGTGAGCAAGCACAATGTTTCCAAGAAACTGAAAAGAAAGGGGGATGAAGATGTGGTTCAGGCAACAGTTGAACAAGTCTGCTAATTGGAAGTGAAAAGGTCAGGCATCTTATCAGGAAACAGACTGTAAAGGTCAGGTGAAGTATAGAGAAGTAAGCCTAGGAGGAATGGGTGGCACACATGGGCAGCTGAATCTACTGCTGGGACTCTTCATTTCCATATGGAGAATGTTTATGGGAGGTCTGACCATGGACCCAAAAGCAAAGAACTCTTTCCTTGTTCTTAGTCAGACTGAGGTCCCTGCCACGACTTGGCCAACTCATTTCCTCGGGTTCAAGAATTGTTTCTACCAAACATGCAACAGGAGATGTTGAAGCAATAATGGGAAGTGTTAAAGACTATTCCTGGAACAACAATAAATAAATAAATAAATAAAACTATTACATTATTCCTATCTTGCGAACAACTGTACTTTGGAATTTGTTTGTCTGTTTCTTATATATCTGTGTCTCATAGTGGAGAGCCTCAAACTGTCTGCAGTCCCAAAACACTGCTGCATAGGGGGTGGGATCACCTTTCATCACCTGATAGCCTCATCCTTCCCAGTGCAGCCCTGGATGCTGTTGGCCTTTGCCATAAGCACATACTGTCAGCTCTCATTCACCTTGCTGTAGCCCCCCAAGGGCTTTTTCTGAAGAGTGGAAAAGATATAAAGCTAAAGAACATGAGTTCTCCAGTGCTGGTGCAGGAATACAAGTATTTCATAGAAACAAGGATCTCAGCAGGTCTGTACAGTCCAAAGAGAAGTGGTTGAATAGTTTTGCTGAATGATTTAGGAGATTTGGCAGTGGGCGTTTCTCAGGCAACTCATCTAAGCTTGAACTCTGGGAAAGGACCTCAAGCTCTGCTACAAATGGAAGGGTTTCTGGACAAGATGCAGCTTCTGTGCCTCACTTCTGTCCTTGTAAATTTATGTGAGTGTACCTGCATGCCTCAGGCATGGATATGTAAACCTTACAGAAGGAATAACAATGTTTTAAAGAAATCTGAACCTAACTCTTCTCAGAGGTACACAAGGAATGGATGAGAGGCAACAGCAGGTTGTGAAAAGGGGAATTCCAGTTGGATATTAGGAAAAGCATTACCACAAGGGTGGTCAAGCTCTGGAACAGGTGCTTATAGAGACTATGGCATTGGCACCCTTCCTGCTGTAAGCCAACCCTTCTTTGAGCTCATGGCTGGCGCAGAGGCCTCCCCAAATCCCTCCTGCTTTGTACAGTCCTTTGATGTGCTCTAAGCCATACAGCAGGTCAAGGAGAGACCCAGGAGACTTGAGCACCACTCCCTAAACCTTAGGCCTTCCTGCTTCACCAAGGCCTCCAGACCACCCAGGTAAATCACGCTGTGCTGCTCTCCTGCTTTGGCTCCAGAGAGGTTCCCGAGTGCCCCAGTTTGGCTCCAGCAGCCATGACGCACTGTGTACACAGCTGCCGGACCATGGTGGTGGGCTCTGCAATGATTAAGTCCATTGTAATGTCTGGCAGCCATCTGTCAGCCACATTTACAGTAAACTGCAGCTCTCCTAGCATGTGTGGTCTGTGGGGATATAGCTGAGCACATAATTTAGTTGATGAATTTAGCCTCTTTTACTGCTGACAGTATCTGCGAGCAGGTCACAGCTGGCTGCAGTTTCTTTACTCCAGTACCAGTTGCTTTCTTGTTTGAGTTTCTTCCCACATAACAGTAAAATCCAAGCTCTTGTAGTTGATCACATCTATCACCTGACATTGCTTTCTAATTAGATGAGCTTGTAAATAAATGCTCTTGTATATTTAGCATTGAGTTACTTGGAGAGGGCTGAAATTTACTTCTAAGTGCCAGAAGAGTACATCATTAATTGATCACAGAAAGTTGCAAAAAGGGTCAGACTTGCTAAGGTAAAGCATTACTCTCTGCTGAGTAGTTTGCATTATCCAGCATTGCTGATCTTGCTGACTGGAACAAGAATTAGGTTGCTCAGACACTCCAGTTCTTTTCTTTGCCTCCTCACCCTGCGGAGGACTCTGGAAACGCATCATAACACAGCTCTTCAGAGAGGTACTCTCTTTACAAAAATGTCCAAATCTGCTTTTCTCCAAGCTGAAACCAACATTCCACATTATTGCTATTCAGTATTCCAATGGTTTAACTCTGCCTTCAAAAATTCCCAATATCATTGAGCCACAACTGCTGCAAGAAGCAGCCAACAGAGCACGTGGTTGGCCACTGCAGAGCTTGTGTATTTCTGCTGGTTTTGTTTCTCTAGAAAACAAGTTTCTTTAATAGAAACTGACACACAGCTCTCCCCCCTCTTTGTTTAAGAGGGCATTTCCAGTCAGAAGGCAGTTGAGATGGAAGCACTGCCTGTCTGAACTGAGCGCTCTGCTCTGCCTCCTCAAGGTGCAGTTCACCTTCATACCCTTCACAGAATACATTCACAGCTGCAGGTATTCAGCACCTCTGCAAAGCGCCAGCTCATAACCCAGCTGTAATTTCTCTCCGTTTTACCATATGCTTCTAGGAACAGTGAGCACTCAAGCCTGTCTGCTATTTTTCAGGAACCTGGATATCACCAAAACAGATCAAGAGAAGGAAAGCACATGCCAAAACATTTTGTCACTTACTTACCTCACTTTTAAACCCAGTGGTCTTCATCCAGTGGCATTCAGTTAACTAGTTCCGTATTACAAGAGCATCCTTAACAGTTCCTTTCCCAGCTGGTGCTCCACAGTCAGCAGTACACATTGCACAACTAAAAGGACCAAATCAGTCTCCCATTGATCCTCCCATACTGAGATCTCAGTGTTCTTCTCACAGGCATTAGCTAAATGAGCTTTGCATCCCCACAGAGAAACTCCCAACTAATGTTATTTTCAATTTGCAAAGGAAAGAAAGCAAACTCATCCGTGACTAACTGGGGACACAGCAAAGCTGACCAGGGTCACAAAGAAAGAGTGGTGATGTCTGGAATAAGTTCTGCAATTTAGAAGTTCCAGTTTAAGCTGAGCACTCCGAACACCTCCTGGTTGGTCCAAACCAGCAGGCCAAGCTTTCTCAACATCACCAAAATCAACCTGTGGCACGGAGTTTTTGCTTCTTGTCGAAGTTAAATGATGATGAAACCCATGCAAGCTCATGCTGAATCTTTCAGAAATAGGGGACTGGCACCATATGCCAACCACGGTCCATTGAGGGATGAGGGGAAAAAGAAATGACTGATGTCAGCTTATTACTTCTAGTTTCCAAATAGGACAGAAAGTGAAGCCAGCACAGAGATCAAGCTGTGAGGAGGTAGCTGGCTTCCTGCCCGACACATCGGTTCGTTTCTCCAAGGCCCCTGCAGCTTCACATCGCCAAAAAAGGAAGCTGGAAAATGTTACACCGAAAGCAAGAAGTGCTGCATCTCCCTCTTGCTTGTTGCCTGGGGGAAGCAACTCCTCTGGGAGACCTGCAGCCACCCAAAGGAGAAGCTGGTGGCTGTGATTTCCACCCCGTGCTGGATGCACAGTGGGAGCCCAGGAGTGGTGAGCAGTCATCAGCCATCCCTGACGCTCGCCACTTTTCAAAGGAGCTGGGCTGCGAAATGTTGGTGCTGTTATACCACATCCCCTCCAAAAATCCAGGTCCTGAGCAAAGACCACAGTTTCTGTTTGACATAGCCCTAGTGCCGTATGACCAGAGCTGGCAGCGATTCCTACTGATCCTTGCACAATTTTAACTATTTCCCCCTTTTATTGCTAAATAAGAAAAATAAACAATTTGTACCACAAGAGCTGGGTTTTGCAAGGCTTCTTCTGCCTCAAACACGGCAAGCAAGCACTCCAAAGCAATGCCATCAGCTCCACTGTAAACTTTCCAGTGGTCCATTTCAACTTTAACCCCACACTGCTGAATAGGAAATCAGCCACCAGAACAGTGTCAGCTTCAAGAATCTGACAGTCCATCTCACTGGACAGGTATCAGAAGGGTTGTTTTATCCCAAGTTAGTGGAAGCTGATAGGAGAACCAGAGCCTTAAAACTCTTCCATCCTAAAAAGTCCTGGTCCCAAAACCAGATGATGCGTTCACATCGCCCTAAACATTGAGGTGTTGTCACTGTCAGCTGCTTCCCTCCCTTTTGACCCTTGTGTTTAATACCACCCTTCTGACAGCCAGCAGCATTGCTCATGGTCTGTGCTCCACCCCAGTACAGGGGAGCTGGAACACCCTCAATCGAGGCAGCTGCTCCCTCCAATGGCAAATCAAACCCAGACCATTCAGGTCTATTTAGACTCCCGCTGCCAAAGTGGCTCCTTTTAGTCAGACATAACTTCTCTGCAGTGAGCATGCAGTGTATTTGCACACAGGCAGAGGCTCTGATACTTCCCATTGCACAGCAAGGGGCTCTGTGTGCTTCTTGGCCCATGCTCATCATGCTCAATGGAGAGAACCCAGGAGCCTGGCTGGATTATCACTTTACCTTAAGCCTTTGCTATGAATTCTGAGAAAGCTCTGTCTCCCTTCCAAACCAGTGACACCTCCCTGCACAAGGGTTTGGGGACAGTGGGAGGGGAAGGCAGTTATATAACTGCTGCAGGAACTGAGGGGGAGAATGAATGTCAGAACTTGCTAAAACACGAACCCGGGAGCCTTGCGGATTCCGTCTCCAACATCCATCAAACATGATTAATTTTAATGTCACAACATTTTAATGTCAATTACTTTTAATGTCACTGCTTCCTATTTACTGGTGCAACCACATTTTAGAGCCGATAAGAGATTCCCCCAAAGAACTTTTAAGATCAAATAAATAAAGCAAGAAAAATAAACGCAGCGAACACAAGCAGTAAACTGGTGCCTCCCTGCCATTGTACAGCTCTTAAAGTGGTGAATCTGACTGTATTCACAGGGCTGAGGCAGTTGAAAAAGAATGTATATCTGAGAGGCTTTTCAGTTTGAGGCTAAATTACTGCTTACTAAGACTTCCCTTCTTCACATGTTTTCCAGGCTACATAATTTGTCTAGCTGATGTCCATTAGACACGTGGCTTGATGTTACTTACACTAAGCTAAACCATAAGACAATATATCTTGTTCCAGTGCTGCACAAAGTAGAGAATAACAGTTCTCATTCTGACTGTCACACAACTGGAGATCGGTATGGCCTTTGACATGGCCCCCATAACATCCTTCTCTCCAAAACAGAAAGATACGGGGTCGATCAGAGGACTGTTTAATGGACAAGAAGCTGGCTGCAGAACCATACCCAGAGCATGGTAGTCAATGGCTCAGGGTCCAGATGGAGGTCAGCAACAAGCAGTGCTGAGGACTGGGGGCTAATCTAAAAGAACAGTCATTTTTCTTTTAAAATGAAAAAATGAAAGAGCACATAACCATTTTTATTTTCTTCCTTTATGCTCAGTTAAATAATGATGTATACAGATAACTCCACCAAGCTGAACAAGAGGGTAGGGAAAAAAAACCAAACAGATTGAATAAATAAACTGAGTTGTCTGGAAACAAGCTACAGACTGAGCTATTGTGTTAGGCCTTTTGTTATAGCTGGTTTTGAACCAAAGTTGTCCGTGTGGTTTTCATTTCTCAGCTACAGTACTGTTATTCCTGACCCTCTTCTGTTCTTATCCAAAATGTACTGGTTAGAAGAACCATCTCAGACAGCAGGCAGTGACATTAGAGCAGGCTCATTGTTGAGAACTGCTTTAAAAGAAGTTGGGAAAATCCAGCAGAGCTGGACACCATCTTTAAAGCCATACTCTGAGCAAAGATTTGTCAGTTAGGATTATACTAAAGGAAATGAAGAGAGGAATATAGTTAACTTTGTGGGGACTGCGTGGGACAGACTGCAGTCCACACTAACAAGATCTGTTGGTTTCACAAGGTTCACAGCACCTTGACTCCATAGAGGTGAGGTGTGTGTCAGCTTTGGGAGGTGACTGCTGGTCCTGAGGGAGAAATAATGCCTCTGAAAGTTAAGAAAAAAAATAAATCTTGAACTCAAGCCATTAAGTTTGCAATTCTGAACACAGTACACTCAAGGCTTGTGTTTATAGGACAGCTCATCATCTTCTAGCTACCAGCTCTTGAAGGTCCTTACCTTCTAGATCATAGGGCCCTCTCAACTGCTACTTAATAACCTCAGAACAAGAATTACCTCCAACAATAAAAGGAAAAAGCCCATGACAAAGCTTGCTGTTTTCATCCATTGAAACCAAGGCAAAGCCAGTCACCTCCCTGTGCTTCATTGCTCCGAGTTGTTTCCTGTGCCTGGAGCAGGGGCTGTCCTGAGCCTGGGCTCCAGCCCCAGCTGTCAGTTGGTGTTAGAATCCTGGGCTCACTCAGAACCAAGGGTGGGATTTACATGATGAGTTGCTTAATTCTCTGCTTCTTTTTAGGGTATCAGTCACAGCAGCTGTTGATCTGGGCAGAGCATCTATCGCATCATCCTCCTAACTGCATTGGCCTGGACACACTGATGCATATAAAACAACATTTACTATACAAGGTAATCAGGTAAAACGTGCAGAGGCGCCAAGAGATGCAAGACAGCACATTCTGACTGAGCTTTGTGTATATCTGACAGCTAGCATAGCCCAGAGTCATCTCCCAGTCTTAAACAATTCACATTCCTTCCTCAAGCTAAATTGTGCTTGGCTGCATTGTTTCAGAAAGACGAAGAGCAGCCCTGTGCCAGGGGTTTACTGCAGGGACCTTTACTCCGACCCAGACTGGGAACAGCTCTCCAGGCACAAGCTCCCGAACAAAGCATCACATTCCAATTGTTTACGCACTTCTGCTGACCTGAATCAAGCAGACACAAACAGGCTGTGATGCTGCAGGGGGACCTGGTGTTCCAGCTTCACTAAACCACCTGAGGCTTAGGAAACTCAAAGCTCCAAAAGGCTCAACATTATCCTCAGCCTATTTTTGGCTTTTTAACTTTCAGTCAGAAACCCTCCTGCATGCCTCCTCTATTACAGAGGATACAAACTCACCAGTTGGGAGAGAGCCTTGCATTATCTATGGGCTTGGAATTGAATGGTATTGCTGCAGTACCAGCAACAGCTATTATGAACATCCCCCATTGCCACAACCTTAGAACAGCAGAAGTGAGACTTGAATGCAGTCCTTGAAACATACCATCATCCTCCTCTTCTGGAAAGGAGGAAACACATATAGGGTAGATATTTCCATTTCTGAAAACAGTTACCTCTATGGCTGCTCACATTTAGTGAGAAGACAATGTCAGGCACCCAGTATTGTAATGTTACAGACCTATAAAGGCAGAAGAACAGCTTCCCTCAGGAATGCACATTAGGAAATGAAGCATCTGGCTACAAGACATTTAAAACACTGACCTTTTGTTCAGGAAGATATATTTCAAAGGCTCAGATCGAATTAGATGAGCTGTTTTTCCTAAAATACGTTAACATGGTTTTCCCTAAATGCCTAATATTCAACAACAGCTTTCCCGTGCAAGCATACAATTCAGCATAGAAGTTTTCTTCCATTTCCACCTGACACTGGGCCACGCTGGAGTGTATTTTAATTGAGATTACCTGTCAGAAAGCATTTCTTCCCAGATGGAGTGGTTAGACACTGCCCAGAGGAGCAGTGGTGTTATTGACCCTGGAGATGTTTCAGAGATGTGTGGATGTGGTGCTGTGGGACACTACTGAGTGATGGACTTCCAGCACTAGATGATGGTTGGACCTGGAGAATCATTTAGGATGGAGGAAACCCATAAGATCTCCAGTTTTATGAATTGATAGTTGAGATAAAATATCAATAATATGGTCCAGTACTTCCCAGTTCCTTGTTTTCATGATTGCTTCCAGGCAGGAGCGTGACTCACTGATGGAATCTCTGCAAGAAAGTGAAATACTCATATATGAGGGTTTCTGCAGTGTTTCCAAGGCATCTGGCAGGCAGGGGCTGATGCAATCGTGACAGCTCACAGAAACGAATCCAGGCCATGAGTAACCACAGCAAACCTGCAGGCCAGAGGAAAACGTGGCTAAGTGTACTTGAGCTATTCGCTGTTACCTAGTGCAAAGCGATGAACTAATGAATGCACAATGAACTTCCGAGTGTGTGTAGTTATGCGGAGATGTTTCTCACAGCAAGTTTTGTTTTCCCCTGAATTGCCAGGCTCTTGAACCCTGTTGAAGACACACCATTATGGCTTACTCCCTACACGTGCAATATAAATTACACTAGGGGCATATATGGAACACTCAGAAATACACTGGATCTCTGCAGCTAGAACCTTGGGAGAGTCTGGTACTCAGTTCTGTATTGTGGCATTATCCCAAGGCTGCAAAGGGAACCTATTGCCAAGTCAGGTCTCTTATGTCTTAAATGAGATAAAGGGCAGTTTGTAAGGGGATAAGGGAGAGCGCAAACAGCATTACATACAGTTATCAAATACATTCAGACAGACCATGCCAAGAAGCACAGAGGAGACCACAGCTGAACACCACCAGTTCTTCAGCCCAATAAAACATGCAGCCCAGAAGGAAAGAAGCTGCAATGCTCTAGGAAAGAATCCTGAACTGTATGCCAAGGAATACACTCAAATACATCAAATCTGTATTTCTGGAAGTCCCTACAGCACTATTAATGTATTAATATCTAAAACACCCATCCAGGGGAAGAGCTCACCTTATTCTTACCCCACTCCTGTATTCTTCCTCTCAGATCAGCACTTAGTAATTACTGGAAGCAGGATACCAGGCTAAGCAGGTATCCTCACCCTTATTGCACTTCTTATTCTATAGCACATGCATATTAGATGCTGGCATTCTGTCTGAGACTCAGTTCTAATGTGTGAATCTCACACTGATAATTAACATGCCTATTTGCTCTCCAGTTGCCTTATCTGCACTGACATGAGCTGCACATCTCCTGCCTCCCAGTTTCAAGCCTAAGTTTTCCTCCCTCAGCTTCAGCTTCCTTCATTTCTTTGGCTCAAGTGGAAAAGTTTTAACAGCTTCCTAGCACTGCAGGTACTTGACCAAGTTTGCCTAGTAGAGGGAGAAGAAATCAAGCTGCTCCATGCTGGAGACAACAGCAGCTCCTTGGCCCCAGACCACACAAGCTTCCACGTCTGGCCCCCCTGGACATCTAGAAACAAACCCAGAGCATCTGTCCACCAGACAGAGGGGCTCAATTGACATTAACATAATAAGCCAAGTAAGACTGATCCTCAGAAGCCTCATTTAGATGGATAACAGGTAATGGCAATACTGGAGCAGGCACGTCAGGGTACCCTGAGCACAATGCATGATCTGGTCTGTGGTGAGCCTAGGTCTCATGCAACCCCTTAACTTAACAGCTAGCTGCTTCTGGCATCCTTCATGATGGAAACTGCTTGTTTGGGGGGATGGTATGAAGGAGGGCAGTTGTGGGTTGCTCAAAAATGTTTTATTCAGGCTGTTTATCCTCAAAAGAGCATTTTCTTTTTAGATTAAAGTATCTGGCTTTCATATATTCTAAACACAGGAGACAGGACTCAAGCATTTCCTCTTTTAGGAGGTATGGCTGAGCACATTGCCTTCAAAATTTATAAGGATTTGAAGTGAGGACTTATAGGGCTCATCTTCACTAAATGCAAGGAAGGAGCTCACAGCTCTGTCACAGCATAGTTACAATGCAGGGGCAGGAAATGCAAATGAAAACAGACAGCAGCCTACAAGCTCCTTGGAAAGGAAAGACCATCCAAAACATAATCAAACTATTTACCAATACTCCGCATAGTTTTATCTGCAGACCACAAACCACATGATATAATGGACAAGGCATTTCCCTTTTTACAGATGGGGAAGCCAAAGCCCCAAAAGGATTCGTAAGGCCACCTGCTGGGATCATGGTGGTGATGACAGGCAAATCAACCAACAGCAGATTTCAAGTGTACCAGTGAAAAGCTTTCAGCCCAATTAACTAGAGTCACCGCTGCAGCTGGAAACAGAGCCACAAAATCCTGCCTCACCATCTCTTCCACTGCAATCAGCCCAGTGTCTTGCAATAAAGATATTAAGTTTAATGAATGAAAAATGGCATGCAAACCACTAGACTTCATACAGGTCTCTATCTCCACCTTAAGCAAAAGGAGAGCACTTTGCTCCATCTTCCAGGAGATGGGAAAGCTGGATAACAGAGTTCCCCTATCCAGAAGGGCAACCTGTCTCAACTTCCATAGCATACCTCAATGACTGATGCAAGCCTAATGTTTAATCTCTCCCAGCTGCCTAAGACATTTTCCCTAGCATCTACTCTCATATATTATGCACTACTTTCTTTTGGATTGAAAAGTAGCCGTAGAGAATGTATGAAAAGTGACTGCTATTTAAAATGCAGAAATAACACTTAATCCGCTACATCAGCTCTCCCCTGTCTGCAGTCTGAACATAACTGATGGTGTGTGTTTATAAAGCATGCGTAATCATTACCTGCTCAATTACTGTTGTTATAATGCATGGTTTAGCAATGAGCACTGCCTATTGTGGGGCTCCACCATTTCCATATATATTAAGGGAATTCTTAACGTTTTGTTGCTATTTCTGCATCGTAATCAAGCCCTAGCTTTATGCATGTGGGCTCAGGATATTTTTCCTTTCCTTTACATTATCAGTCTGCTTGCCACATCTTTGCTGAAGGGGATTCCTCACTTTAAGTCCTTCTCTTGGTACAGCAGGATGGCCTCTTTTGGTTGAGGATTATAGACTCTGACAGTGCCGAGACAGAAAAATAAAGCCCTAGAATGATTTAAAGCAATGAGCAGAGCTGCTCCCCTAAGACCAGTTACATGCACCCAACTACCACGGTCTCCTGTAACTCAGACCCACTCTAAATGTGGCCTTCCAGTCTTCATCCAGCAGGAGCCCATCACAGACCCAGGTGCTTATATCAAACTGTCATAGAAATTTTTAAATCACCAAGGATGGAAAAACAGTGCTAATTCCTCCTTGAACCATCCCCACCCATAGCAGAAACAGGAAATCCATCCCCCTCCCAAGGATGGAAGGTGTTCCTGTGCCAAAGTCACTACACAAGTGCTTTCAGTGGAGAGCTTTCCCACCCTGCTGTCAGAATTTGGGGATTTACAAACATCCCAGGCTCCATCAAAGCCTTCTGAAACCCAAAACCACAAGATACTTCTGGAGTTCAAAGGGCTGCAACATACCCTAAGAACTCCGCACTGGAACAAAGGAAAGGTGCTGATGGAGCAGCTTGTTTGGGGATCAGAAGGTTCTCCATACACATGGCTGCAGAACAGGATGTACTGAGGATAGGGACCAAAAGGAGAGCAGTGGCCAGAAGGAAAGCCACACTGCACGTGGTCTTACACCACACAGTATGGGAGAAGCTGCGATTCTGCTGTGCATGTAGGAAGACAGCAAGATGACTTGCCTCTGCTCTGCAGAGACTCTAGGAAGTCACAGCTTTAAAGGGCCCAACATAACTGTTGAAGCTGAAAGCTTTTAGTTGTTCATTTAATCCATATCTGAGCTGGGGAAGGGTGTGCCACGCACTGCATTATTGTCTTTAAAGCTAAGTGTGAGTTTTATCGGCACATTGGTTTCTGAAGACAAAGAACAGATGGCCTCTTATTTCAGAGGCAGCAAAAGGACATTCTGTGCCTTTAGGAACCCTCAGATGAGCCCTGATACCAGAGAAAAATATGAAGTGCCAGTATTGCCTGGCTGGTTACAGAACCCTTCCATGTGCGCAATTACACCTCTCAGCCCAGCTTTCTGCCCAGGGAGAAGGGGAGGGACAAATA
Organism: Oreortyx pictus; assembly: GCA_036925125.1. Taxonomy (NCBI): domain Eukaryota; kingdom Metazoa; phylum Chordata; class Aves; order Galliformes; family Odontophoridae; genus Oreortyx; species Oreortyx pictus. Next base: position 2,830,018 of record JAUPFR010000025.1, on the reverse strand, counting down.
AGGAAAGCATGCAAATTGAAGCTGGATTTTCATTCCTTTTAAAAAACAAATGCACAAGTTGGTTCCAGGAGCAGAGAAAACCCAAGTGAGAACATACCTGGACTAGATTTAAATGTCTCTACAAGAAAAGCGCTGATCAAACTAAAGGGATATTTTGGAAAATATCCAGGGACCACACTTTCCAAACAGTTTTTGGTGGTGACTTCTGACAAAGCCTAACAGATGATGCCTTAAACGAGCCCTGAGTACTTTGCAGGAGTGCGTGGCACCTGCCTTTGCTCTGCACTACTGCAGATCACTCTTGTTAGATAAGTCAGCATTAAATAAAAGCACCAAGAGCTCAGGTAGCGAAGAGAAACATCACAGGAACTCAAACTGGATATAATCAAGTTAATAAGGTAGATGATCTTGGTGACAAACTGATGGGATTTTTTACCTCGAGGTCTTCCAATCAAACCTGGCTGCCCATCTGGAAGAGATTTTACTCAAGTCCTTAAGGTGAATGTGAGGATAAGAGCACATTCTCCACCCTCTGATATAATCAGGCAACTTTCAGTACTGCCCTCAATTTCCTTCTACCCCAAACTCTGAGAGGGGGGTGATTCCTCTCTTCCAAATCACTTGAAGACCCTCTGACACTGTGTGTAAGTGAACCTGTATCATTCTCAACCCTTTATCTGATCTGTAGCAAGGTAAGCTTGCTAGCAGAAGCTGCTTTGAGATCTGACCGAAACCCAGTTGAAAGAAGCCCCTAAGTGAGCACCCTCAGAGCCTCAACTGGTTTTTCAGATGCTCTCTGAGCATCTTGGGTTCCTGGCTTCCCACGTCACTGCAGGAATTTATGCTGTAGAATTACCTTGCATGGGTTTCACGCAAGCAGATGCTAACCTGGTGCCTGGTGTCAGACAGCAAACAGGAAGAAAAGTAGGTTTAAGACATTCTGGCTTGCTATGCAAGCTTTCGAGAGTGCAGTGTTGTAGCAACAGCACAAACAAGGAAATGGACTCTGTGACAGAGCACTTAAAACCAAGAAAATATCCTGAATATTTGCATCTGGTGCAGTAAGTTTTGTTCCATTCACATTTTGATTTCAGCTTTTCTTTCTCCTGGTGACTCCACAGAAGAGAAGGAAAGATGTTTGCTGGCAAGTTTAAGAAAAAAATGCCTCCACCACATTCGGTGCCTTTTTCTAATGGCTATGTATTCATCACTACTCCACAATGGAAACAACTTGCCCAGGGCATTACTAAATCAGAAAAAGATGGGAGCTCAATTGGAGGAAAAAGGATTGTGCAATGCGGGATCATTAACCAGAGCAGAGGAGCTCAGTTTCGAACGTTCATTGTACCAGGTCACATTGGGCCTGAATTAACTAGCAGCTGCAGAATTGTCTCCTTACTTTACTCCAGGGGTAGCCCGGGGTGGAGTGGAAGGAGCTTTAACAAACCCAGATACACTGGGACACATTTGCCACACTGAGTGACACTGATGGGGAGTCTCTTGAACTGCAGCATCATCTTCACTCATTAAACCAGTGCCTGATATGTATTAACAGGCTATCACTCTCAACTTCTGCAGCACCGTTTCTACAGTGACTTCAAAGCATTTTACATCTCATGAGACAAAGTTTGCTTTGTGTGCTCACAAAGGAGCATGCAGCAGCTGGAACCAGCATTTTCAAGTGCACCCCAAAACCCCGACTGCTTTCAGGACAGCTAACATGGTTGGTGTGACCACATCAAGTTCATGAGTCGCTGCATTTCCATCTGCACCAGTACTGGCCCTTTATAAGCAGCTCACCACTTGAAACAGAGACACTCAGAACAGGCACTTAAATGGAGCCTGCAATTACTTAAATCGCAGTTACTGGCAAAACCAACAATGGAATCTAGACATCCTGAATGCTGCCTTCACCAGACAGCGCTCTTGGTTACTTAAAATTCCCCTTTGGAAAAAAAAATGAGAAAAAAAAATACAGCATTTGTTAAAACAAAAGCTATCCTTTGTCTTATAAAAATCCCCATTGTTTCCAAGCAAGAGCTGGAAACAATGGAAAGAGAGGGGTTTTGCCCACAGCACAGACCGCATCAGAGTGTGACAAAGCAGCACTGTGGAGACATCAATCCGGATCAGATGGATGCAGGAAAACAGCTCCTTATGAGAAGGGCTGGGACTTCAGGGCACTAGTACAGAGCATTCCACATGGGACACTTCAGTCACAGCTGCAAGGGATGCCTGCTACAGTACAGACCTACAGACGATGCAACAACACCTTCAGAACTAACGCAAAACCTAGACTGAGAGAGAGGTCTTTTAACCACACAGCTCAAAGCCACCAAATACTTAACATTTATACCTCTCTCTTCCTACAGCATGCTGGGGTCAGCCTCCATCTGCCACTGCCATTGGAAAAAGCAGCAGTCAACTTTGACCTTGAGGCATGAACCCTGAGGAATTCTGCTTCTTTATCCCATTGCCTCCCTTCATCTTTCCAGCCCAAGGGGCTTCCTGAAGGGCGTAATAACTCACAGCTCTTCACCATAGCACCAAATTCTTCACAGCAAGTTACCCGAAAATCAGCAGAGTCCCAGCAGCAGACATTTCCCATTTTGTGCACAAAAAGTTGACTTTCCATCAGCAGTACTTCTGCGTGCTCACAGTGTGTTTTGACCCGCAGAGCACTAGACAGACATTCGCTGAAACTGCATATTGCTGCAGCGAAGTGAACCCTAGAGGCAGTAAATGCCCGAGGAAAATGAAGCAGTTCCCCAGTATTACCCAAGAAGGCAGGATCCCAGCAGAACACCCTGCCAGACGCTGGCCTGGGGCCTCACTTCAGCAGATCAGCTCTGGAATTACCCTACTGTAACAGATTTCCAGATCTGGCTTTATACCTTTTTCTGCAGAGGTTTGATAAGCCATCTTTTGTTCGGTAGGAAGCCCTGATGTTGGAGAACGTGGCTTTTTTTTCCCTCTTGTCCCTGGAATTGTGATTGGAAATAATTGGAAGTGTCACTGGAAGTAATCAGAAGTGACAGTCCCTGGGCTATAAGGCTTTTGCTTCGAGTCTAACGATCCTCCCCCCCCCCTCCCGCAAAACAAAACCTAAATTTAAACAATGAAGTCACAAAGTGATTTGCCTTCAAGGTTGAAAACCCTTCAATTTTCTTTTCTCTTTTTTAGAAACAGAAAAAGTAGTGTTCGACTATTTCAGTTCAATAGTCAAATCTTACGAGAGGTCCCCCCCCTCCCCCCAAGCACTTGAACACCCCACCCTACATATAAAGCCTCACATCCATATTAAACATTTCTGTGGCCTTTAAAATTTTATCAAGGCTTTAAAAAGCAGAAAAAAAAATAGCCTAAGCAGTCTGAGCTATGAGACTCAGCCAACACGCATCTCATAAATATTCCGAGCACTGGAAAACCACCTCATTCTGCTGCTTTTTTGCTGAGGCACATATGGGGAAGGGAACAGGGCCACTTGATGTTTCACACACCGGTTCTGATGAAGCTTCTTACACTGAAGACCAACTGAGCACATAAGGAAAGACCCACCTAAACAGTCCTACAGCCTCAAAAGCCAAAGGAAGCCATGGACAAGGCATTAGGAAAAGGGGTTCAATGGGATCCAGCGGCACAATTTGCCACAACCTACAGCTGCATCCAGATTCCTCACCCCAGTGCTTCCCTAGCTGTGGCTTTCTGATTCACCTCGTGCTCTCCAGCAGAGCACACCACTCAGAGGCAAACCCACTGACTGCGTGCTGTTTGTTTTGCAGTTCCTGCACCACTGCTCAGTCACCAGAGCACAGGGAGCAGCTCTATTCCAGAGGACTGCTGCTGTGCATATGCTCTATGAGACTTACAGATGTTCCCCTTTACCAAAAACCACAGTTCAGGACAGGGGGACTCCTGGCCTTTGTCTAGTAAATCTGGTTCCACGTTCTGCTCTAACGAGCAGCTCAGTGCAAAGAAACAGCTTATGAGCTGTGACTGCTCCTCAGGTCTATGCCATATAGCAAGATGAGACTGCTCTCCACATTGCAGCTCAGCTTCTTTCATGAGGACTCTTCTGGTAACAACATTCATACTACGAGTGGAGTTCCTCAGCTCATTGGTGCTATGAAATCCATTATCCCACTTCTTATTTAAGTAGGGGTAACCCAAACCTCCCCATCTCATCATCCAGACAACTGCTCAGGATACTCTCTGTTAAGTTACAGCTGATGGATTCAGTTGTTTGCCACTGATCATTTCTCCTTGTGTTTTAGGACACACTAGAAAGGAAAATAGTTTTGAATCAGAGCACAAGGGTTTAAGACATAGAACAGTACTGCTACCTTGTCATGACCTGTATCCACCTGTGTCTTAGTTTCCTTCTCTATTAAATGGGGAGGAGTACTGGGAATTCCTAGGTGTTCTCTACCCAGTGTTAACCAGTTAGACTGAGCTCCCCAGAGCTTTATACATGGCACCTTATTCCAAAGGATGCTACACTGCTGCTACAGCAGTGCTATGGCAGACCACATACAGTCTGCCACCATTGCCAGCAGTTGCCTCTAACTGTGCATGCTCCATTTCAAAGGACTGTTTCCAGGAGAATGGCCTCCCTTCTGCAAATGCATATTATAAACACAGCAAAATTGTCACTGACCTTTTTCTACCACAGGCAATTAAACTGCAGGCACCAAGCTGAACTTTCACCTTTCCACCTAGTCAGTCAGGAACAAGTCACACTGAAGCTTCGTACTCATTTTGCAGCCACTAAAATGTGGATGTCAGCTACGTGGAAGAAAAGCCAGGCTGAAAACACCCTCTGTAATGTATATTGATTCTCGAAGGACAGCAGTTCTAACATCACGGAGCTGTGTCTGGCCCATTAAGAGAAATGCTGAGTTTAGAAAAAGTCAGATGTTCTAATTGTCCAACACAAAGATGAAGGAACAGGAGAAGGACTCATGATTTTTTCATGTTGTTCATCAGCTTCAATGCATTTCACAATTGCTCATGCCCCTTTGCAACTTAGAAAAGGTAGGTTTCTCTAATTAGTCACGTGGAAAAGCTGAGACAACAGGAAAAAGGGCTTCAGAAAAGCTAGCAGTGGTGTTATGCTGAGACAGGGCAGCACCCGTTCTATTAGCATTCCATGGTTTCTCTTCCCAGCCCTCAGAGAGCTGCTGGAAAAGAGGACCAGCTCTACCTTGAGTTGCTGACCCACAGCTGGAGCTCCACTGCCACCACCACCTTGTATTCTACCCAGGTAGAAAGAACATTTTAGGTCAGGACTGAAGCCCTGGCAGGAGATGTAGGCTGTTGGTAGCAGAACTCCACTGCCTTGTCATTCCATTCAAGATACTGAAGTAGTAAATGGAAGGATCCTCCTTCCCCCTGTTGACTGACCACATTTGCCACTGCTGTGCTTCCTGCTCTCCCCATTTCCTCATCTTCCACTACCCTGTCCTCTCAGCATCTATTCAGACCTCAATGACCTGACTTCACCCTTGGCTTTTTGCTGGGCTGCTTTTGTAAAATAACCATTTCTAAAAACAGATGAAGAAACAGCTTGAGGAAAAAAAGAAGCTCCATTCATCTTTCAGACAGGGCACCGCCAAGTTCCCACTGCACCCAAAGTAGCCTTTGTTTTGTAACACATCAGTGCAAGCAAGATACACACAACTTTACATTCCCAAGAGCCAAGCTTTCTCTGCACATGTATAAAGCCCACATCTGCACTGTGCAATATACACAAGCCTTGGCTAACAGAGAGGAGAGCTTCAGCTGGATACCAGAAACATCATTTTGACTCAAGCTTTGGGAACAACTTCTGCAGGGAAGAGGCACAGAAAGCAGTTTGCAACACCCCTCTTTGTTGCTACTAAACACATTTTGCATCGTGTAGCAATCTGCCTCCACACAAAGCAGATTTTTGCAAATACACACTCTGCTTTGTCAGAGTGACTGTTTACATTTCTTTTCAGGCAGTTCCTAAGAACTCAAACAAATCCCAGACTGCAAACCTGTTAAGTTCCCTATAAAGCCCTGTGTTTGCCTTGAGGAAGACAGGGGCATCTGTTGTGATCCAGAGGATAAACATCAGGGTCTCTCTCCAAGCCAGTTGTGCAATGACAAGCATTGCTGGGAAGCTTGCTCTGCTGTTACACAAAACCTCCCACTGAAGTGGCTCCGAGTGCCCCACAAAAACAGACCACTAATTCTGTACAAACAGGGCCCAGTGTGGGCACAGTGGCCAAACACCAGTTGCATTCTGAATTTCCCATGTGAAACTTTGCCTCCGCTCAGTGCACTGTTTCTCATGATTCAGAGGAGATCAGTCTTCAGGATTTCAGCTGACTTGCATGCTACCTTCTCCCACAGAGGTTTACCTTTCTCTCCTTTTCCTCCTTACAGTAAAACAGAAGAAGAGGGATAAAACCAATCCTCAAATTGAAGCTAAGGTTTTCCAAATGCTAGAAAACCAAACTCTTTCATGTGAAAGAAATCATCATTGGAAAAAGAGGCCATTTTCATTGAGAGTCCTGATAGGAAATACATTATGCAAACCCAGCCTGGCTTTCAAGTATTTGCATCTCACAACAAGAAGTATTAACCCTGATATCCCACCAGATAGCAACTCAGTTCTATCTCACGTTAAATTCTCCTGGAACACCAAATGGACACACTATTTCTCTTTACTCCCTTCCCCTAGAGTCCTGTACAGAAGCCTCATTCACAGCTACAGATTCGTATTTATCTATTCCAGTCCCAAGCTGAGGATTTTTGTTAAGTGCTGTTAAAATGTGGGACAAAATCCTCACCCCACCTAAGTACCCCGTGAAACAAACAGGTAAAGCCAACAGAAGGAGCCCCGAGAAAACCTGGACATTGAGAGTTCACCCTATGAAATTTGGGAAATACCCAGAGCAGCAGTGAAAATAAGATCCCTCAGTTTAACTTTTCAGTTGCTTAAAACATCCCCCTTGCTTTTTACTAGCTCAAGCAGAAGCAGTCTATTAAATAAGAAAAGTTCAGTAACCCTACTGGAAGCAGGAGCGCTGGTTTTTGTAACAGTGCAATGGTTCTTGGCTTTTCTGGAACACATTGCACAGATTTAAGGAGAAGGGCTCTGAGGAAGCATGACAGCACCATTCAGGATGCCTGTGCTCTTAAAGCAGGAGGGGAAGCAAGTCTCAGAAGTCTTGAGATTCAGTGTAGAACAGCACAGCCCCGGGCTGACCTGCCACTGCCAAACACCGCAGAGCAGCTCCCATTTCAGCAAGGATTCTCAGGCTAGAAGTCTGGTGGATACCTAGGCAAATGCATGCTGTCAGACCCAATTGCTCATGCCAACAAGCACTACAGGGATTTGCACCATAACCTTTCCCAGCACAGTGAGACGATCAAGTCTTGGTGTTCAGTGCAGCAACTGTGCACCCCTGGGACAGCCCTGTAAGAGAGTCACTGACCTTAGAGCTGAGAGAACAGAGCTCAGCTACCCCTGCACAGAAGGTAGTTCTGCCATTACAGCTGCATCCACTTCAGCAGAATCACTCCTGTACTCCAATTCCTACACACTGAGGACATCATACTGTCCTAAGCCAGACTCAGCACCCAAATCAGAGCCACCTGCATCCATCAGCCTCAGTGTGGTACATGCAATTCTCTGTACCACTGATCACTAAATCCTACTCATCTTTTTTCCAAAGACACCACATAGAGAGGTAGTGAAGACTTAGCTCCAAAGACATCTATCTATGCTATATCATGGAGGGTTGGCCTCCTTACACCCTGATGGACAGTCAGCTTTAAAGAAACCATGAAGACAGCTCCTCTGCAGATACTGAGGTTGAAGCTGAGAAGATAAAGGACTCCTGGCCATTCTTCCCAGCAGGAGAACTCCTAAGGACAAGCAGCTGCCCATTCCTCATAAAACAAGAGGAAGCAATTAGGGCACTGTGGAGAGCAACCCCTAATGCTCTAACACAAAGACTCCATCTCAGTAGGACATGAGAAAGCTGAATGTCTGTGTTGGTTTGGCACATCTCCTTTGGATCTGGAACCCCTTGCTTTCTGAAGGACAAAGCACATACACTAACCAGCAAGTGATATGTGACGCCAGAGTCAAAAGTAGGCATACAGATACCTCAAAACCATATTTGATTACAAGAAAATGAATTTTCTTTTAAGAGGTGGTTTGTTTAAAAACTCAAGATTGACTCGAACAGGGTTGTGGGAAAAGACAAAGGAGATGTCTGGCTCCTTTCTGCTACTTCTGCCTTGTCCTCGTTACAGAGCTGTGGTCACAGTCCGACACTCAGCCCACATTTAGTAATGCCTTCGTTCTTGCCCTGTTTTTAAAGCCTCCTTCCAACTATTTGTCTTTTTTTCCCGTCTCCTCTACTTGCCCAAAAGGTGAGCAGTACCAAAGACTAGGACCATATACAGATACAGCCAATAATAACTCAGAACCAGCAAGTTTCCTTTGAGGTTTGCTTGGCTTCACCAAACTCCTGTCTCCACAGTACTCCTTCACTTCAACTGTGAGCAAAAGTAAGCACTCACTGCTACTTCTGCACCTTTTCATTACTTTCTCAAGCTAGCAAAGGAGGCCCCCTGTCTTGCTTTCTCCCAGGCACAAGCCAGGAGCAGGGACAACAATACCTCATGTTCCCTTAATATGTTTCCACCATCAGTAAATGAAGCTGGATTCAAAGAGGAGTGACCAAGCTGTCTGTTGACAACACGGGTACAGCACATGTAAATCACAGGGCAGTTCAATACTAAAAGCACCAGGAAACAAGGCACTCCTGGTTTGGCTGTGAGCTTTGAGAAGCCTCTTGTCCTCCCCTTGCCACAGCTAGGACAATTCCCAGAGAAACTGAGGAACTCAGTTCTTGGTTAAATGTAAAAGCTCTTCAGGGCATGACTTGTCTTCTCCGCTGGGCTTATGCCTTGTAAGCATCACAGAGATCCCAAAGAAAGAAGACTGCTTAAAGTGCATTGTGTTCCCCAGATAAAACCAGCAATGGTGACAAAAGAGAGTTAATGTGTCACTGCAGCACTTCTCCCGTGGCAACAGCTTATCCCTTCTGCTCCAAGCCTTCAACACATGTCCTCTGTGAGAAGATTCAGCTGCTGGAGAGGGTTGGTGGATCCAAGACCACAGTTCCCATTCCTTCTCCTTTTAAGTGAGCAGCCTTGCCACCCATCACCCAATTCCCAAAGAACATTACAGCCATTTCTGCAGGACAGGCTCTGCCCACACACCATTGCAGCTGCCCAGCCTGTCCTTGGTGCCTTTTCTCAAAACAGCACCACCACATTGAGACAAATTGCCACAGTAAATAGAGGGCAGAAACCACTGCCTGCACTCCCCTACAGATCACACACCACGTTCAAGTCCTCTTACATTCATACATGTAGAACCTTGGCTAGCAGCAATTCTTGGAACAACCATCTTTTCTACAGACAGCCACACGTGCCTTCTGGACACCTTGGAGTCTGACTGGTCCGTGTTCCTCACCTGTGAGACTAAATGAGGGCTGTCCCTCACAGCATTTCTTCCTGGCATCCTGTGTGAAACCTCTGTCCCACATGAGTCTGTCATCTCGTTGGTCTTGACCCTTCCACAAGAATCAAAGACCTTACCCCATTCACACCAGTTCCCAGGGTACTAAGGAGGGCAGAAGGACCCATGAATCACAGATTAGCTCAACCACTACAGATTTCAGAGCTGTCTGCTTGTCAGCACTACGTGCTGAGCAGAATGAAGACAGAACCTCACTCGTCACATCCCAGTGCCTCTGGAGATGTGGATACTCATGCTTCTGAGTCAGTCCCATAGGCAAGCTCCCCCAGCAGACCTCAGGACTGCAAACCCTCTCACCACTGGCTTCTCCAAACAGCTCTGTTCAGCCCTTCTGCCTCGATTCTTTGTTCAGCCTCCTTTCCCGTTCTCTGCTCCTATTCAACCATTAACTTCTACCTTTCCCCCCTCTTTATCTCAGCAGCCCTTTTCCCTCCCTTTTCCTTGCTGTCCCCCTTTTGTTCCCCCCTCCTTCTCCCATTCTTTCCCCCCCTTAACTCCTCCCTCTCACACTTCAGCACATCTGTTTTTAATCAGAGGCATCAATTGGAAACAATAACCCCTTTTTATTTTAAAAACCTGAATGTTAAATATTTGAGCAAAGCAAAACAGTTGAACAGATCTGCCACTATGCTTGGAACAAAGACATTTTGTTCACCTAGTTTTATCAAAGAGGTTCAAACCCCTCACTGATACACTACTTTAAACTAAAAAACACACATTCTAAGAGCGGTCTTTATGATCATCACTCCCCCCCCCCAAAAAAAAAAAAGACTAAAAAACACAACAAATTCAGATATTAAGAAATCCCTGGCCAGCAACCTGCTAATAACCAAACCAACACAAAAAGCACTGAACCCAAACAACACTGAAAGCAGAGTTTGCCGTAAAAGTTTTCCCTCTGCACATCCGAATAGCTCATCAGAAATGAATTTCAGTCGCACAGAGAGGGGCACATGGAAGTCCGATTAAACACCACAAAGCCAACCTACCTAAAAAGAGGAAGGAAAGCGCAGACATTCCGTCTCCGAGTGAGAAAGGGACTCTTCCTCCCTTCTTCCTTCTTTCTCCCAGGAACAGCAGGCAGACCTGCACAGGATTCAGAAGAACGCCTCTGGAATGCGCTGAGAGTAATTGCGTCCATGTGCCAGAGAAATAACCAACTTCACTCTTCCTTCCCTTCTGCTATTCATCTCCTTGTCCATATTCCGTCCAGATTCAGTGAGAGCTTGCAGAGCTGCGGCTGCTAATTCAGGCCCCAGAGTTTCTGGAAAAGAAGAGGCAGAGCAGCAAGGAGTTTGCATCGACAGCAGCACAGACTGATTTTGCACATCTGAAAAGGAAAGGAGAGAAGCAAGGGAAAACACTGCGCTCAATGTTCACCACATGGCTGCCTCCCAGAAGAGCCCCTCCCTGCCATCAGCTGGGATTAATAGTGAAGACCAGTCATGTGGGTGAGGTAGAGCTAACTTCTAGCAGTAACATATAGAGATTTACCTCGGGAGGAGAAATAAGGGTTTCACAAGAGCACTTAAGTTCGGAGGCAGCTAAATCCAGCACGGAAAAAAGATTCATCCCTCAACAGCTCTCAGGAAAAGCACACATGCTCTTCAGAGCTACTAACACATACATTTCATATATAGACTGAGTACGTAGCAAGTAAGCTCCAGAATTAAAGCTTTTGGTCTTACTGAGGGCTTTTTTCCTATCTGTTTCCCTCCTCCCCCCCCCCCCATCCCCATTTTTGAATAACTCAGTCTCTAGAAAAGAAAAATTCTAAGAATCAAATTGTGCATTGCTTAAGAAATACTGCTCAGCTTCACCAGGCTTTCTGCTGTGAAAACAAAACAGTTTCCATAAGAAGGAAACAGTCTAATAGGGAGTGGAGCTCACAAACAGCTCTGTCCACCTTTGTGCTGGAACGGGCAGGACTGAACTTTACAACGCTTCACTGATGTGCTTTTAAACATCACCGCTCCCAGCAAGGCCACGGGAACAGTGTTGTTTTACACACACACGTGCTCTGATCTCTTGCACTTCACACACACAGAGCATGCTGACACCTTTAACGGTGTGCTCTGGGGTACGTCTGCTTTGCAGGTTAGCCAAGCACTTGCCACTTCCCAAAACAGAGAGGAACAGAAGGGTAACGTTGGTCACCTGCAACTCCGCAGCAACCATGAAAGCAACCAAGGTCACTGAGTGTTCAGGTGGCTGCTCTGTGCTGATCTATTGCCCTAAGATGCTCTATGGGACTTAATTACCTTAATTCTTTATTAATGTATGAGCTTTGTGAGCATTTACTGGAAGACAGGACACAATGCTAACTCAGACAACATAGGATCTGAGATTCAGGTAGATCCATTTGAGAGAAGTAACATGGATGGGAATTCTCTTTGCACATCATGTTTCATTAAGCAATTTCCTCTGCCCCTCCTTGCTTCACAGGTGGAAATAAAACTCTGCGTTCCCTGTAACAGTGAGAAGATTGATGGACAGTGTTTGACTAATACAGCCTGACAACACAGATGAATGGAACAGTTCCTACAGAGCATCACATGCCATAGCACGGGAGCTGGATACCCTCCTAACTTCTCCCCACACACTTGGCCAAACAGGCTGCTTGCTTTCAAACAGTTGAGTGGACCTGGGGAAACATAATCAATTTCCAGTGTAAGACATAAATCAATGGAGAAAAGTGCATTTAATCCTTCCCCCCTCTCTCCAGAAGCCAAGCAGCACTGCACCTGTCTCTCTACATTACAAGTGTGACAGAAGATGTCCCAAGCAGTGCTGTAAACACCCGGCATGCTGCTTTGCTTTCATAGAATAAATGCAATATGAAACAAAGACAGAGAGATGTGAAGTCACCCTGCGCTAGCTGCACAGCCTCCTCAGAAACACAGAGCTGGGATAGCTGGGAGCTGGAGACCACAGAACAGGGGGAGGGTGTTGAGAGTCAGAAGAGCCCACACATGTAAAGCCTCCTCCACCACCTCAGACAATCCATTCCTCAGCCCACTCCCACGCAGTAAGCTCCTCGAGAGCAAAAAAACGCTTTGGGGTTCAGTGGGGATTCTCCCTCTGGTGTTCATACCTGTTATGGCAAGGGCATGTCCTTCCAGTGTCAGCCCAGTAAAGACTGGGAAAAGCATACTCAGGGACAGATGTGCCACTCATAGCAGCACATCCTCTCTTGAGGCCTCTGCTGACTGTTTTGGGGCTTATGCAGGTCTTAACAGCACACATTTTTAATCTCCAGAAGGGGCTAGTTCTTCCAGCAGGCTCATAAATTATTTCTCATCCTCCTATACAAGACCAGCACAGCAAGAAGAAGGTATATCATACCCTCCTCAGCAGGGGAACAGCACAGTAGAGGAACTGTTGCTGTCATAAATGTTAAGAAAAACTAAGGCTTGGATTAAAAGAACTGCATACAGAACACCTTTAGAAACTCTCATGGGCCACACACCAGCTTCTCCCGGTCTTTGGGAAAAGAAAAAACAAAGAAATCAGCTCTATTACCACCTTTCTTTCCTGTGTTTTCCTCCAGGAATGCTAGCACATGGCAATCATAAGCCCAGCCCTTCTGTATTTATTCTTTTCAACTGCTCTCCAAGAGCTCAAGTAGAAGATTGCTACCAGCAGATAAACCATTTTAAGCAACTTATTGATGGAGCCATTAGAAAGACAGGTTTCATCTACAAGGACAACCAAAAGAACACCGTGAAACTGCTGAGCAAAGCTCTGTGAGGTTCAGCCTTCGGCAAAACACGCTTTGACAAAGGAAAAGCAAGCCATAAAAACAAATCAGCCTCTTCATGGGAAAGCTCAAAACAGACAAGGAGAAATACTGGGGCAGAAAATAAAACCCTCCATTCAGTTTCCACAAACCTGCTCTTGGAAAAGTTGCTTCACACCACATCAGAGCTCAGACACTTACTTACAAACCAGTTGTTTGAAAATCTCCTCTCTCTCATGCAGGCTTCAATAATTGATCATAAAAGCACCATTAGTCATTTAATATTAGTCAAAATTCTCACTTCAACAAGCCTTAGCACTCACTGTCAGTAAGTGCATCTTCAATGGGGAAATAAACAACCAGAAAGCTTCTTACAGCTCTCCTTAGTCCTGAAGGAACTCAGGCCACACAGCTTAGTTTCCAAGCATTCATTCTGTAAGAACACATCCTTGCTACAAGTTAGAAAACCACGTCAGGTACATAACCCATAAATTAATTTGTATGAATACGCACATAGCTAACTTAAAAAAAAAAAAAAAAAAAAGCTGCCTACCTTCAGAAGCCCTCAGGTACATAGGGATATCAAGCAACTACTGCCAACTCTTAAACAAGGTCTGGGAAAGGCAGGATCCTGGCTTCATCCCTTCTGGTCACTCAGGTGCACTGCATACACCTGAGCTTCCCTGGGCTGGCTCTGCCTTCCCACGAGGTGCTCCATCACTGCTTCAAGCCATAACTTAGCACTTCTGCTGTACTCTGCCAATGAAATAGTGTGAAATAGGTAAGAAAGATCTTATTTTGCACTACTAACTTGCTTGAGTCAGTAATAACTAAAGGTGTGAAGGCATAAGGTGTGTTTTGTTATGTTTTGATATGCTATATAGAAGTATCTCTTCTATAAATGAGATAGATGCATAGGAAGTAAAATACAATGGTAGACAAAGAAGACGAGTTAATCAGAACAACATGAGTGTGTAGTACTGAGTGGTAAGATTCATTTTTAAATTAGGATCTGCAAGGGATTTTTTTTATTATTATTTTTAAGTACAAACAAATATTTTCTGGAATACGGATGTGGTTTGGGCATGTGAAGTTAATGTCAAATAAATACAGTTTAAGGAAAAAAAAAACAAAAAGGTATTGGCGAAAGACTGAGTAAGATTGAATCCCTTAAAAGTGCTCATCAATGGGATGAGGCCTTTGGGCTCCAGAAGGAAGCAGGAAGGTTTGTTCCAAACCAGAGAAGGTGAGGAAATGACTTATTTGTAGAAATTTCTCTCTCATTTATCAATCTCATTACTAGTGCCCATGACATGTGTAAATCTGATCTGTTGGCTGCTGCTGAATGCCTAACTCAATTTACAAGTGGACAAAGATTTGTGACGTGCAGCGGCTGTTTGGAGGAATCAAATCCAAAAACATCACCCAACTGCTGAATGGGTGTCTTCATCCCTGTGCTGTTATAGTGACATGTCACAGCAGGGGCAAAAAGTCTGGAATTAAAATCCACAGTGGAGACTTGTGGGCTTACTCTCTAAAAACATTTCTTTTCTTCTAGGTCAGGGTTAAAAAATCCTGTGAAGTGAAGATGAGATGGGGGTAATGTGGTTTTGAATGGCAGCCAGTTCACTGCAAGCAAGGGGCCAGGCAGAAGCCCTCTGTCCCTGGGGCTTTTGGTTTAGCCCTCACTAATACAGAGTTCACTTGCAATATGTGGAATGCTAAAAGCCTATTTATCCAAGAATAACCAATGGGAAGCAATAAACTGGAATTGTTTTCTATTGCTATTGACTGGATGGGATTTGAGCACCCACCCTACTGGAGTCTGCTCTGTCTCTTTTCTGAGAGTCAGAAAGCTGTTAATTTGTCAACCATCTGAAAATGTTCTTTTTGAGATGCTTAGAAATGATTTGATATCATAAGATGACGGCTGTTGTTTGTAGGTTGTGTGTGTTTTGGTTGGACGTGATGCATTTCTTCCTTCTTGTGTTTACAGTTGTTGCACTTGAGTTGTGTTTTCCTTTTCAGCAGTCAAGTCTAAATCTGATGGCTAAAATGACAGAATAATTTCATTAGGTATCCAGTGTTGCAGGAAACATTTACAAAGCCGTTAGGATAAATCCTTTTCTTTTTTTCTTTTTCTTTTTTTTTTTTTTGCCAATGCCATCGTGAACATACAGTTCTACAGAGTCAAGATTAGGAGATCCCAAGTATAATACGAACACTGAAGCATGCATGCTTCTATTGAAATTGCTCAATATTTAGTTTTAATGACTGTGTGCTGTGGTCTTGATGTCTTACTGGGCAGAGCAGCATATTTACTTCTTGGTTGGAACAGCTTGAATGCACTGCTGAAATATTCTTTGTTGCTATTCCACTCTTGTATCAGCATAATGCAGTGTGCAACTGTTCTGACAGGCTCAAATGTGTGGAGTGAGTTATAAGGAAACAGAAAATCTGGGATGGTTTCAGGGCAGTCTGCGTGCTTTATGGTCATTATCGTTGGCATCACAGTGATGAACTATGCCTATGGTGAGAGTACAACCAGGTACTTTTCTTTCGATTAGATGTATGCATTATATGCACTGATAGATTGAACTTTAGTCTGTTGAAAAATGACTGTTTCAGTTTAAAAGTGCTGGCGTAGTGCATTCCTAATGGGTTTGGGTTTGTGCCCTGTGTCCATATGCTCTGAAAATGCTGAAGCCTGTGAAGCTGCCCAGGCACACTTACATGTGCAAACTTGTTGTACGCTCATGCATATGTGAGGTGCATAATTGCTCAGCTTTTCTTTTGCAGTTTGCTCGAGGCAAATGTCCTGTGAGGTTATGTTTAAGTAATGCCATCTAAGATAATCATTTAATGTATATTACTAATTTAATGTGAGCTGTAAGAAGCGAAGGTTCCAAGACCTGTTCTTTCAGCTCCTATTAAGATGCCAGCGTGGTCACTGATGCTCTGATGCTGTCTCTGCATGGCTAAAAGACACTTAGAAAGGTTTACTGCTCAATTGGGAAACCTTTTCTGACAGTCTCAGTGGCACAAATCAAACACAGGACCTAGATCGTGGCAATTAGAGTGAGTCACTGCATCACCTAAGACTGCATGGGCAATATTCAGATGGGAAACTTCCAGTAAACTGGCAAAAAATAAAAGGACTCAGCTTTACCTGATGTACTGATCAAACTATAGCCATGCCTGGGAACATACAGGATGCAAAAGTCTGCAACGAGAGGGATGGGCAACAGCTGTATTATTGGGTTCAGACATCAACTCTTTACCTGGTGATGAAATGAGTGGTGTTCTTGGTGTCTTTAGGGTTGATGCTGTGAAATGCACGTTGGTCACTAAGCTCCTGTATCACAGGGAATTAGCTGTTAGAGTGAAATGTGTGGTTGCCACTGGGAGAACAGTAATGTAGCCTCCAAAGCATAGGCAGAGGTCAATGCTGTTTGTTTTTTTCCTTGATTCTGACCACATTTCTGCTAGTAATGACGATGCTATTTCTTTCTTTAGCCTCTTGTTTCTTTATGATGACTTCTGCTCTGTAAACTACTGTACTGTAGTCCTTTCTTCCTTTTATCTTCAGTTAAAGGAAAGCAGGTGGACAAGGCAGGTTTGTTCAGGCTTCTTGAAAGCTGAATTACAATAGCTAAGCATCTCTAAGGAAAAAAACTTCACGGTCCCTGTAGTAAGGACAGACGCATAACAATTTCCTTCCTGTGCACACAGAAATATTCATGAAGTTGTTGAGATTGCCAGACTGGAGTGAGAGCACACCATCAATAAATAAAGAGCATCAGTATCTTCCAACATTAGTGAGGAAAGACTGACATTTTTTGCTTCCATTTCCTTCTATTTTAGAACATTCAGGTTATAATATTCAGTGCAAAATGACACTTGAAGCAAGTTTCTGAAGATGTGACTAAAAAATCTACTTTGTGTTGTACTAAAGGAATCCATTAAGCTCAGTGGGGAATGTACAGATGTGCAAGACTAGACTTCCCCAAGCATCTCCATTGGGCATCTAGGTGTCTGAAATAGCGGGCTGTTGAATTTGAGTGCCTTGACTTTGGGCTGGAGATGCCTGGAGGCATGTCAGGAAGACAGGTTTCCCAGTAAGTGTACACAGAGAAGCAAGTGAGCTGCTGGATCTCAGTATTCTGTCAGGACTGGTAACTGTAGGCATCCTACAGGCTTCATACTTGAGTCCTAGTCTGAATGTATCACCTGCAAGGCAGCATCCTTCCTATTTCGTGTTGTCTGTCTACCTTTATGCTCTCCAGCAGTGGATCATTACCTCTGATACAGCATTACGTAGTTCCCATTGAACGAGGTGTATTGGTCTGTCAGCTCTTCCATGCAGTACCTCCTATTAAGATAGATAGAAACATTGAACTTGGAGGATGTGGGGAGAAAAAAATGAGTTTTTCACGGTTTCATTTGTTTCGTTTCTTCCTTCCAAATCTAAAGCTGACCAACATCTATGCTAATGCTCAGTATGAGCAATAGACTCTGGTAAACTCTTGTAACTTCTTAATGCTTGTTTCCTTCCTAATTGCAGCATAGAGGTGTGGATGTGCTGATAGACAGCATAGGAGGAGGCTGTTGGCTAGGTTAAGATGTAGCTCAGGCTGGGAAAGGCTATAATGCAGAATCCCATAACCTCTGGAACAAAACCATAGCTGAGATTCTCCCCTCTCCTAAACGTCTGGGGGCTGTTAAATATCTGGCAAGCTGGGGGTTCCCCAATTGCTGACTCATGGCATCTCTTCTGTCCCTTGAAATGATCAGACCTTTATCATTTTTATCATGCTTGCTCCACTCCTGCAGAGGAAAGATCTCATTCAGGTATCGTTAGCCCTAGCTTCAGACATGCAATCTGAGAGGCAGCAATCCTGAGCTTACAGACAGCGTGCACCTCCTCTATTAAACATTGCAGCTGAAAAAGCAATGCTCAGCCCAAGTACATGTTGCTGTTCTGGTGCATCAGCGGGGTGGTGGAAGAGGAGGGGCTTGGCAGACACAAACTCCTGTTCTGAATGACTTTACCTGGAGGTAATCTCTTCCGCCAGGCTGAGTCTGACATTAAAAATGGAAGAAGCCAGGGACATTTTTCACCCAAAGCTCAATGGAAAGTGGCAGGTGTCAGATTTTTGCAAATTTCTCTCTAACTCACAGGCTTCTGCTGACAGGGACTTGAAGGCTCCAACCTGGAAAAGCTCCAAACTGTATTTCTGCAACTAACTTAAAATACGAAATATTTTTAAAAGACGGAGGTGAGGGAGTGGGAAGGACAACAAGGTTAAAGGTAGAAATGGAAATCAGAAGTGATGTGGGGGGGAAATCTCATTGGCACACTACTAACTGAGGAGGCTCGCTTGCATGCTGGTTCTGCCATTTAGAACACTGTGCCTTTGCCAGGAACATGGAACAGGATTTTCCTTCCCTTGTCATTTGAGATGTGGAGAAAACTGTTCACTGGTCCACTCCCTTTGCTATCCCTCCCACCTCCTTCTGTGTTATATTCAAATGTCCTCTGTGTATTCTGTACACAGGTTAATTCTTGGTATCTTGCTGTGTAGTGGCCGACCATCACGTCAGGAAAGTAGATCCCAACTTTTGTTGAGTCATTTCCTGGTTCTGGCAAACAGGACAAATCTGTCTTGAGTGGCACTTGTATGTTTCATCACGGCAGTACATTTCACAGAATTAATCAGCCCTGCAGTCTGGTTTAGATAGGATGCAGTCTTTGTTGAAGCAAGTGATGCAGATACAGCCCATCAACCAGTTACCTTGTGCCAGCTGCATAGGGATAGCTGTTACTCCTCTTTGGCTGCTGTGACTGCAAGTGATGCAACTTGGTTAAGATTGTAATGGGAGACGTTGGGACATAGCATAGAGGTGGTGCTTGGGAACCTCTGACCTAAGCTGTGAGCTTTCAGAGAGCAGCTTTGAAGTAGTGTGTAAATTGGCACCCAGGAAGCAGTGCTGTTCCCTCCCCACCTCCCACTGGTGCTTTCTTAGACAAAGGAAAATAAACTATTGACTCTCTGAGCTTGAGACTTGCAAATGGAATCTGTCCACCTCCCTGGGTAGGAAGTGGATTGTGTATTCACTGCTTGGAGGAAACTGCTTTGCATAATAACCAGCTCAGTTTGCAAACAGGAATGAATTGGTGTACGATACCTTAGGAAGCTTTTGCTTGTGTATATCTGGACAGTAACTAGTAGGAGCCAACTTACTTTCAGATGTTTGTGCTTTGGATTACTGCAACAGAAGAAGGTTTGAAGTGAGTTTCTCTGGTTCAATTAGGCTGCATGGCCTGCTACACTTGCTCTATTGCTTTCAGTTTGCAATGGCTGAATACCACAGCTTGAAATACCTCATGGAATGTCTTTTCTGCTTCAGCTTCTGGTTTTGACTAGTTATGCAGGTGGAGTTTCTTAATGTGTTATATCCTTGGCATAGGACTGGAATTTCCATTCAGTGACCAACAGCCACGTTAGAAGCACAAGCAAGCTGCTGAAAGCCTGTGCAAACAGAAAGTTGAATTTCAGGTTATTTTTTTTCCCTTACAGTAATGTTCATTGATCTCCCTTTGACATTTTACAGAGTCAAGGCACTCTGATTGTTTAAAGTAAAAACATCTTAAAATGAAATAAAAGGAATAGGCAAAGGGAATAGTTTGACTTTGGGAATGAAGACTTGTGCTGTATTTCTATCCCTATGTCCCTCACATCCTGCTGGTGGACAGAAACTGAGTAATTGATGCGTTGTGATCCAATGAAATATTCTGACCAGTGATATTTCCTCCTTTTGAAGGAATATTATTTGAGCACAACTATCTGTATCATTATGTCTCTTTTCCAGCTGAAAACTGAATGTGGGGTGTGTTCAGTTACTGGAATTACTAGGCAGTGTTGCTGTTCTGAAAACACGGGAGAGTTGAGGTTTAGGTTATTGCCCTTTAATCTGCTTGCTCCTCCCATGTTGTTTTACTCCTCATTACTTCCTCTGCCTTTGGTAACCCAAGGATAAGAAGTTTGTTAGAGGGGAGGTAGGAATGAGTTCTTTCGGTTGGAACAATGATATTGGTTGCTTCTGTTACAAATGTTTTAAAGAACTTCTAAGCAAGTTGTCACGAGGTGTTTTTGTGAGAATGAAGGAGAATCTCCATAACTGAAGACAGAACAACTGTACTAGGTCAAGGGGGAAGTCTGGCAAACGGAGTTTTGTGTGATGCTGGTTGGTAGTAAGTTGTAGTGGTACAGTGTATGAAGCAGGCAAGCACAGTGAAACCTTCTCCTTTACACCATCATAAAATTTTGCAAGGAGTAACTTAGAGAATCTGTGAGCCATGGGCTGAAACTGCCCCATAACGTTAGGTGGTTGGAAAAATAAACTGATTAAATGGAGCTGGGGAAACTGGAAGACAAAAACCTACTGTTTTCAGGTTGTCCATTCCTGACTCAGTTCTGTTTCTTACAGCTGTACGTCTCAGTGTTTCATCCAGCATCCCACAACACTATATCTGAGAAATGACAGAAATTATAAACAGTCTGAGGCTTTAATGTAGTCACTGTATGCTTAGCTATGCTCCTAGCTACTAGTTGAGATAAAGTGGTCTGTCAACATCCTGTGACACACAGTATGACACAGAAGTATGTCTGTGCATGATGGTGACTGAATTTCTTGAAACACCTCATGGTTTTGTGCTCATACCAGTGCTTAAACTTACACAATATATGTAACAAAGCACAGATTAACACAGCTGTGATTTTTCTGTTGATGGTAAGTTGTCCTTTAACCCTGGTATATGTAAAAGGTTGAGCATTATATATGTTCCTTCAGTATGTACCTCTGAATTATTTATGACTGACCTTAAAAAAAATAAAGGAAAAGGAAAAAAAAAAAAACAAAAACCCACAACTGGTTAATGGCAATGCTCTCAAATGTAAATATTTTTTTGTAAGTACACTATGTGTCTGTTTGGAACAGAAGACAAAATAACATGTCTGAAAGATAACACAAAAAGCTCTTTGGAGCCTGCATTGTGGAAGCTGTGCCTGCTGTCTGAGCTGGGAGATGCTGGGTGGTCTGGCTGTTGCTGGCTGGGGAAGCAAATTCCAGCTCTTGCAGAACAGGCAGATGTAGCTTTCCTCTTATGCTGCATCCCATCATTCATACTGAGGGAAAAAGACAATGAGATCACTTACTGAGAAGTTCATCTCTGGGCAAACCAGATGCTCCATTGCTGATGTTGCTGGGGTTATGTAAAAAGGGATATTTCTGGTACAACAGATGCATCGAACAAGCCATCTCCTGAACTAGCTGCTTTACTGAGTAACTGCACAGTTAGGAATCTGCAGCTTGGTACTCAAGTGTGTGTTGGAAGTCTGCCCTTAGCTTGCATCCCATGATGGGCAGCTTTAGTGAGCTCAGGAGGTAATGCTGAGCAGTTGGAGGTTGGGGAGCAACAGCTGTCAGTGTCCAATACCAACACTCCTTCTCCGTGTGTGTAAATCAGCTCCGAGTTAAGGACAGCAGCCTGCTCATATCCTTCCTGCCATCCTCTTTGCAAGGAGCCCTTATTGCTTCCCAGACAGCTCCATTACTGTGATTTGAACAAGAGTAACTGGAATGAAACTGCTCATCTAAAGTGGTACGTGAGCATTGTGATGTGAGCTGGAAGTCAGATTTGTACCTCAAGAATAGGTTTCCATGATGCTTGCTCAGTCCTTTGGGCTGGCATGCTTCTGACAAAGCTACGTGGACCTTTTGTGAGCTGTCCCTTGACACCTGAGTGCAGAAGGTCTGCATTTGCTATCGAACATGTCCAGAAGCCTTGTTAAAGTCTGTGCTTCAGGCAGACGTGTAAGTTGTTACAGATAAAGAGCCAGATGTTTCCAGCATGTTGTGGATTTTTTGGAGTTGAACTGCAAGAAGGGAAAGAGAGTTGTTTCATGAATAATTCACAGACCGTGCTCTGTTAGGATTAGCACTTCTAACTGGGCAGATGCCCATCAGCATTACTGTACTTCCTGGAGCTTCTCTATGTTGAAATCCTGGTGACTGGCTGTCGATTTCTCTCCAGCAGCACAGCATTGTCCTTCAGTTGGATGGAAGAGCAAATTGCAAGAACAATGAGGATGCATTCCGTAACCAAACATCTGTCTTGGTTTTCTAAGCAAGCTGGATTTCTGGAGTGAGAGCTGGAAGAGCTGAAACAGCTTCCTCTTCTGAGCAGATCAAGAATGCAAGAATTGCAGCGAACATGTTTGCCCCAGTAAAACTTGCTTTTGCTGTGGGTGTATACTTAGGTGCCCCTTGAGGAAGGACAATGAATCCAAAACAGTTCTTGGGATCTGTTTTCTACTCTTTCTCCTCATCTGAGGCAAAGGTAGGAATCCTTGTTGGGAAGTGTGCCACAGATCATAAGAATTTCTTCAAATTATATCTGATTTGATCTGTCAGCTGACTCCAGCAATGCTCTGAAACCCACAACAGAGGCTTTTGAATCTCTTAATTTGATGTGAATTCTGTTCAGCCCATTTCTGTGTTCCAAAACCTTTAAGTACCACATTATGTGGGCTGTGGGAAAAATGAGAGAAACATGTGTTGTCACAGACAAAAGGGACAGAAAAGAGCTTCTGGCCACGGTGAGAGAAAGTAGACTGAGGAAGGAAGGGGATCTCAAAGATGCTATGAGCTTCCTGTGGATTTTCTTTCCTTCATTTGTCAAGATGCTTCACATTGCTGGTAGTTGAGGAACACACCGCGTTCCTACTCTGTATTTTGTACAGTGAAGTAGAAAATGTCTCCTCGTTTCAGATTCTCCTCTGTCACATTGATTACAATGATCATAGAGAAGGACGGGATGATCTTTAGCAGCAGAAACCCACAATTTTTTTGCAGCTTTGGTGCACTGCAGGAAGTGCTAAACATTGTTCATCCTGGTGGTGAATTTCCAACAGAGCTGGACCTTAAGCTGAGTTACGCCCAACTGCAGTTTCTTAAACTTCTTGATTTAAATAGGTGTTAGGAGCTGATGTTAGGAATAGATAAAGCACTGCTAATCTGTAGATCATCTAGCATAGCACATGCTGTTCTTGACAAGGATCTTTCCTTCTGCTTTCAGGGGGCTGGTTTAACACTGCCATTCTAGTCCAAATTCTTTACCACAGGAAAGAGTAAAGCTCTGCCAGCGCATCATTGTATGCTTAAGAGAATTTATTGTTCTGAATGATCTGGCAGTAAGACAGCCTTTGTGCTAAGGAATGCCCTCTTTTGTGCCTTCTGTGTTTCATTGAAGAAACCTTTTTAGAAAGTAGGTGCTGCTTGCACCCTGTTCTCAGGCAAGCATTGATTTGTATATAATTTTAGCATTTTCTGATTTCAGCCTTTTTACCCAAGAGTTTTGAAGGTGCAGTTTAATTCTAAGGTGATTCTAGATGGAATTCTGGAGCAGTGTGAAACAGTGTAACGTGGGATGTCTCCATCTATTTGACTTCATTTCTACAGGAGAAGATTAATGGGTCTTGCAGCATAACTTGATGTGCTGCTGCTTTCTATGGCTTACATAGAAAATGAAGGTGTCTGAGTTTGATCCCCAGCTACAGACTTGGAGTCGATGCAATTTTTGCCTTCTAAATATGCTTGTAGTGTACAGTTTGTGGGTACTGCCATTTTTAGGAGTGTTTATTAACCTGGTACCATGAGAAAGGGGGGAAGCAAAATGGTGTAGCTTTTTGCTGAGGGCAAGTGCAGATGTATCAGTGAGTTAAACAGAAATAATAGTGTTTTCAAGGGATGTCAGTAGTGTATACAGTAAGCAAATATGTTTATCAGTCTGAGGTGAAATAGGAAATTCTGAGTACCTTGAAATGAAAATGGAACAAGGGACCTATAAATGGAAAACAGTCTATTCTAGTCATTAAATATTGAGGCATATGTCAAAACCGATGAAACTGATGAGAGAATGCTTCTGTTGATGCTATTGTTATGAAAATTAGGAGTGGAGTGAAGATGCACAGCAAGCTGAAAGCTCGGGGGTACATCAGACACAGGTTTATTACAATTACTGTCCAGACAGTAGATGTTCAGATTAAAATTATCCCAATGCAAGACTCCGTATCTCTCTATGCTGTCCCTTAGATACAGAGGGGGTAGTTGAATAACATGTTACAGCAGCACTGGGAGGCTTCATTCAGAACTGTGCACACTGACGTTAGATGCTCTACAAATACAGAACACTGTCCCTAATTTTCATTTCTTCCTCTCTGTTGGACTAAAGGAAAACGTAGCAATGTGCTGCTGGAAAATGTGTTAGCAAACCGTGCAGTAAAATCTTGGGTTTCTTCTTTGGACTGTCGTTATAAGAGAGCCTGGGAATTCATCATTTCCCTTATTTGTTTAGTAACGATGCCACCGTGTGGGATCGCTGGGTAGCAAGGAGGGTGTCTGAGCAATGGTGGCCCACTGCCGTTGTGTGGGGCTGCCTGTAATCATTCCACTTCCCAATGCTGATGGGAAGCCCTCAGAAGGAAGCGTTTCCTGTGCTGTCCTCATGTCCCATTTAAAAATATATTAAAAAAAAAAAAAAAGGAAAACCCAAAATGTTGTTTCGTGCAAAGAGAATCGCTGTACCTCTCTTTCTCTTAGTGAAGACCTGGTGTGTTTTCAAAGGATGGGGAGTGGCATGGAGAATACTTTAGCCTGCAGCAGCAACAGAGTAATCGTGACATGCTGTGATAGTTGGTGGCAGTGAGGGATGGAAGGAAGCAAATCTCTTAATGGGGCACAGGGAAGCTGTGTGGATTTCTTAAGTTCTTCTCAAATGAATATCACATCCTCCTTCCTGCTAGGTGTTCTTAAGGTATTTTCTTTTTTCTTTCTTTCTTTTTTCTCAGTTCCCAAACTGGAGCAGGCTGGATATCTTCAGTCACTAGGCTGCTGTATAGCAGCAGACACATATTGAATTATTGCTCTTCAGCACCTGGGTAACAACCTCAACTCTCCAAAGCTTCCTTGGTACAGGAAAACATCAATACTGTGAGTCCAGTAATAGACCCTTCATGTCTTTACCTGTATTCCTTATCTATCTTTGGTTTGTTAGGAATCCAGCCATGCTTCTCTGGGGATGAGCCTCTTGTGCGCCTGGAAAATGGTCTACTTACAGAATTTTTCAACCTTAATCTATATGGTTCTCCTGCAAAAAGTCAGTAGCAATCTATAATTCCTATATGTACTAAATGTGTTGTTAGTGTAAAAGACAATAGCCAAAAGAGTTCATGGCATAAGAAGTTTAATTCCAGACATTGTGCCATTTGGGTGTTTTCTTGGTAATTCTGTATCTTTCTCACTGCTTGACTGGTTCTAAACAGGAAAATACACACTGAAATGTTGCTGTGTTTCTGTTAACTAAATCTTACAGAATCTTGCAGAGCATCCCTTTAAATTGAAGGGTTGGGAGGGAACAAATGTCTGCTCGTTATTTCATGCTGCCACTGAAATACCAGATTTCTGTCACAAGAAACAAGTGTGTGTAAAATGAGCTTGTGGGCTGCCTGCAAACCAGAAGCATCCCTTCTGTTTCCATTTCACAATAAGTATTCCTGGGGGAGACTGCCAACAGTTCTTACATGTTAGCAATGATTATCTTGATATGTAGAACAAGCACTGCCTGACTGGGATTTGGGCTCATCAGGAAACACACTTAGCATACAAACTACGAAAGCTATGGGGATGGGTGACTATGAAGTGGAATAAAATAAAGGAGGCAAGCTGCCTGGGGGGTGGTTTATTCTGATTTAAAGCTGGAGCTCTGCTCAAACCCAGTTCTTAGCTATGATTGGAAGCTGTAGTTGTTTGTTTTACTTTTGTTCTCAGCTCAGTTCCCCAGGAAGCACAGACCATTTCAGTTCAGCAGATGGAAGGATGACGGATGTTTCTGCAGAGCTCAGAGCCTGCACAGCTATGGAACATCCAGTTTGTCTTATCCAGCTGTCTTCTAGATTTGCAGCTGTATGAACTTGCTGAATGCAAACATCCATGAATAAATGTGATGAGGCGTTGGCACAGGTTGCTCCATCCTAGAGATGTGCAGGGTCAGGCTGGACAGGGCTCTGAGCACCTGATGGAGCTGTGGGTGTCCGTGTTTGTTGCAAGGGCATTGGACCAGATGGCATTTTAGGCTCCCTTCCAACCCAAACAATTCTTTATAACTTTCAGAGAAGCCTGAACTGTCTGCTAGCTCCTAACCTGCTGTGATGCAATCCCACCAGAGCCTGAGGCCTGTCCTGTGTCCCAGCAGATGGAGCCCTTGATATACAGGACAAATAGAGTCAAGCAAGGATGCTTGTTTATGAAGGTCATCTACATCGTGTCAGTTTAAACATTCACCGAATGCTTCACACAGAAATGGATGTATGCCTGCACGATGGTGGGAGCTCATACTTAAAGCATCATGCTGTTGTGTCTTAATTGGCACACTGCCCCTGTTTCCTGGTACTCCCTTCTCTGTTCTGTTGACTTTGGGCATTTAGTCCCAAATTCTGACTTTGCATTTTCCTGTCAGCGGTGTCCTGCTGACATCCCTAGAGAGCAAATGCTTTACAGTAATCAGTGTTCTCAGTAGCAATCAGCCTGCCTTTCAAGTGGTTAGCAATTCAAAATGCACTTTGAAAATGTTGACTGAACATATAAGACAGCAGGTGCTCTTGATACACGTAGAGAAGCTGAAGGCTTGCTCTGAAATTAGGTGGCTTGTAGGGTTAGTATGAGAAAAACACCAATCTCTGCAGGCCAGGGTGTGTGAGGAAGCTGTTAATTTCCACACTGTAAAATGACTGACACAAATAAAAAAGAGATGAAGTAGAGCGTTCCTTAGACCTGGAGTGAGGCTTAAATGAAGAGAGATAGTGATAGTGATAGGATAAGGGGGAATGGTTATAAACTAAGGTGTGAGATTTAGGTTAGATGTTAGGAGGAAGTATTTTCCTCAGAGGGTGGTGATGCACTGGAACAGGTTGCCCAGGGGTTGTGGATGCCCCATCCCTGGAGGCACTCAATGCAAGGCTGGATGTGGCTTGGGGCAGCCTGCTCAGGCAGCTGGCAACCCTGCCCATGGCAGGGGGTTGAAGATTAGTTATCTTTGGGCTTTTTTCAACCCAGGCTGTTCAATGATACTATGAGATTTTTCACTGCTTAGGCAGCAAGCCTTTCTTGATCAAGAGGAAGACGTGGGGAACGAGGCCAAACATCACCAGATCTGAAAACAGAGGAGGTATTTGACATTCAGCTAAGCTTGGACATGGACTGATTCCATCACATAAAAACACCCCCAACATTCTTGATAGAAGTACCTCAAACCTTGTGCATGTTGGCAAAACCAGGGTAACCCTGCATCGTGGAAATCTCTTGTTCAGTCTGCTTTTAAATTAAGACCATGGCAAGCTAAGGAGAGTGCCTCCCCCAAGAGCCTTTTGTTTGCAGTACCCCTCCTGCCTCCTGGTTTTGACAAGTTCAGTGTTGTGGCATTGTGTAGCAAAACTCATGCTTTTTCCAAGTCTGTCAGCAGGCTTAAATTGAGCATGGATTTACTGAAGGAAGCTTGAAGGGCTGAAGACCTATGACTGAAAACTGTCAGGGTAATGTATACTCCCACAGTTCTTCCTCCCCTGTTCTCAGCTTTGGGGCTATGTCTGCTACTGCCTTCCATCAAATGAGATACATAGCCCATGGGAGCACACTGGATGTGGTTGTGTAATAACATAAGTCCAGGGAAAAGGTAATTATCCTTCTATATTTTGATATGAAGCCTGCAGCTATAAATAGAATGGTTTGGAATGAAATCGTCATACAAAGGTCCATAATTTGCTGTAGAGCTAAAAATAGTTTTGGTTGTTCCTGTCTGGCAGTCCTGCTGCTGTCATAACCCCTTGGCAGCCAGATCGTGTGCTGCAGGCCTTAGCTGCAAGCTAAGGTTCCCTCAAGGCTCAAAATTTGCTATTTTTCTTATATCTACTGAAGAATGGCTTGAAGACTTGTCTACTTTTCAGTCCTAGGAGACATGTTATGCTTACTCCTATCTGTCCTGAGCGTTGTTATCCAGGAGGCTGCTCAGTATCCCACAAGCACAAATGCTGCAGGAACAACACAGTAGGAAAACAAGAAGTCTGAGCAAGCAACTCAGTTCCGCATCTCTATAGACAGCTCATGCTTGGTTTTTTCAAAGCACTTAACCTTAGGAAATGGAAAATAATACAATGAAAGCGACCTGAATGTTGTAGAAAAATCATTAATGGGGTATCATAAATTAAGCAGAAGGTATCTAGTAAAGTAATTTTAATTAAGTAGAGAGTTGAGGGGGAAAAAAAAGTTGCTAGCATGTCTTCTGTGGCTTTTCTCTTTTGTTTTTGCTGAATGGATTTGTTGCACTGCAGTGGAATATTGGCAAATGACGCTGCATCTTTTTCCTCCCCTAGGATATTTGCTGATAGATCTTGCACAGAGCGATTGCTATGAATATTTTACTTTGCTGTTCAACAGGCTAAAATGTGCTACCTCAGGAAACCATGAAATATTAATACTTTTATTCAGCAAACGATGAGTGAATAATCCAGATCTTGGATCAGACATGTTTCAGATGATCTGTATCTAGATTCCTATTGCAGAAGGCTTCGTTTGGCTCATATGGGAATAATGAATTTGCATGCAATTTTCTTCTGTGGGGAAACTGAAAAGTCAAATTGCATTGTCCTGGAGCCTGGAGGGAACGGGCTGCCAGATTCCTCCAGTTTACACAGGCAAGAAGGATGTTTCCTTCTCCTATCTTCTAGCCAAGGCAGCTTGTGTTTTTAATACAACACAGTGGGATGGAGAATCAGGAAAGCTGATGGACTGCTTCCATTCACTTCCCCCAAAATGCTCCCTCTGTGTGCAGGCAGGAGGGCCTCCTCTAAGATAATGGATGAGGGTGAAGGGTGCCCAGGGAATACAGGCTGAACCAAAGGGACACAGGAATGCTCCTCTGAGGAAAGAACTGCTTTGGAAGAATGGAGAGAGGTGACAAAAGGCTGAGGGTGTCTGTAGACCTCTCTTCCCAGGCCTCAGCAGGCAGCCTTGCCATAGGTGCCTTCATAAATGCTTTTTAATGCATTAAATAGCAATCATTGGGTGGGTTTGGGTGTTTTATTTTTAGTTTATTATATTTTTTTTATTTACACAGCAGAACTGTAATTTGCCTTACAGCTGTAGGGTTGCTCTGTGTGGGAAAAACTACATGCAACCTGAGACCTGAAAAGGATCTCAAAAAGGAGAAGGGGATTCATTTTTGCAGAAAGTTTTGCCATCACATGCTCTGTACATTTAAGTTTCTAATGAGACTGTGTAATAGAAGACATGTAACTGTCAAACCATTATTAGAACAGTGCAGACTGAAATAATCGACCTCCTGGTGATGGGATATCTGGATATTCGGGGTTATAATTTTGGCAATAAAAATAGACACCAAAGTCAACAAATGCAGCTTTGCTCCTTAGATATTTTAAGGTGCAAACATTTAAAATTTGCAGGTATCTGTTTGGATAGGTGTGTTTAAATAAGCCTGCATGGCACAGGCCACAGGAGTTGACGGAAAACATTATAATGAGCTGATTCAGTGACTCCAAGAGACAGGAGCAGCTGTGGCTTCCCTGCTGCATTCCTCCAATTTCATTGTGGAATTATGAACTTCTTCACAGGATGCAGAGCTTGGCATGGTTTGTGTAGATGTCAGAAGCCCTGGGTTTGAAGGAGACATGCTAAAGCTTCAGACACCTGATAGTTCTTGTCTAAACATGTCCTAGAGGTTAAGGTGCCAGGAGTTTATTGAGCGTGGTGGGTTGGGGTTTGGCATCCCCACGTAAACCAGTGACAGTCAGTAGTGTTCAGTGCACCCAAGGTCAGGCCAGGCCACGTTTATTCTGGTTACTTATATTCCTGAAATACCAGGGAAGTTTCTCCTTTAAGGCAGATGCTGTCCCCATATGCTCAATGCAACTTCTTTTCCAGCATCAAATTGGAAGATTTCTTATTAGAGGATTTTGAAGAGGAGTTGTTTTTACAGTTTAGCAGGACTGGTGCCCTTGCTATACTGGTGATTTTACTCTGTCTTTGTTGTTCTCTTTGGTTGCTGCTTCAAAGATTCTGAAAAATGCTGTGTGTGTATTTATGGTAGAAGGAGAAAACTGAAGAGCTGAATTTGAGCAGTGCATCTTTGTAGAGTGTTTTTCTTGGTAGGGAACAAACAGTGTGAATATGCTAAATGACCAATAAAATGGGTTCAAAACCACTTTCTCCTGAATTTCTGTCCATGAGGTTGAGAATTGTATTCCTCTTGCATCCATTATTAAACACCCTGTCCTTCAAAGAAGCCTTGAGGCCACTGTTTTTCCCCATGAACTTTAATCTCTGATATTTATTATTGCTGTCTACGGCTTGTCTGTCTGTCTCTGATGTTATCTATGTATGCTTGTCTTGGCCTTGATGGCAGTGGCCATTTGGATTGGGGGAGAGTGGAGGAAGAAGGAGTTGAAGGTGCAGTAAGACCCAAACCTTCTGGCCTTACAAATGGAGGTCTCTAACTGTGGCAACTGCTACACTGGCAAAGGACTTTTTTCCTTCTCGGTCCACACTCTCACACACTACACTCGGCTCAAGGTTGTAAATAAGCAATTTTGTCATTTCAAAGGGGACCTGATTGTCATAATGTCTTGTTCAGTCGTGTAGGGGAGCAGTGAGGTCAAGGCTGGAAGTGGTGATTGAGCACCTGGTGAAGGGGTGTGTCTGGCCCAGGGAGCACAGGCAAACTGTTTGCACCTGTGCTCCCCAGGTGGGCAGAACGAGTGAACCCAGGGTGCAGCCCCTCTGGGCTCACATAAGCGCCAGCCATGGGAAGGAGAATACCCTTCAGACCTTGGCTGCTTCTTGAGAAGAAGCATTGTGTGGCAGAGAACCCCTTCACCAGTTGGGTGAGTTCAACTCTTTGCGGATGTGATGTTTGGTCTACCTGTGAATGCTTTGCCTTGGATTGCTAACAATCTGTCATAAGCAATTTTGCTTTTTTTTTTTTTTTTTTTGTGAGCAGAACAGCCCTCCTTATCAAACTGTTATGGATTGCAACAGGAACAGATAGCTGTGAAGCCCTTTGTTATGTAGTTCTGCTAGAGCTCTACCGGATACAGCCTACAGAGTCATTGTGTTGCATGCAAGACTTAGATAATAGGATTCTTTCCTGAGGAAAGAAAGCTTGAAGCTGGCACATCTTTTGCTGCCAGGTCTGTTTTGCCTAGTTGTGTGGCTTGTGCACCAGGATTTTTGAGCCTATAACTGTTATTTTATTTTTTTGTTTGTTTTGTGTTACTCGTCCTCATCTTCTCATTCCTTTAGTATGTGGGCATTCTGAAGGAAAAATGAGTTAAGTGTGGTTCACGGTGGTTCACTGTAGAAGCTTGGATGCTATCGTGGAGCACTTCTGCCAGGTAGAAGTGAACTGGAAAGTGGTGAAAGAAAAGTACTCATAGTGCATATATCTAATCTAGTCTGACTTCTGTGGCTTGAGGAGAGGCAAGCTCTTCTCATGTAAATGGCTTGTAGACCCTGAGCTTATGGAAATGGCTCAGGAGGTAATAGAAGCCTTGTGCTTCAAGTCTGCAGTGTGTGTGTGCATGCTTTAATCCCCCAGCTCTCCCAGGTGCTGAGAGTGCTTTTAGCTTTGGAGTCTCCTGTTGCCTTTGTTTGAGATGTGTTTGATCATATCGAGGGAGAGGGGACCATGAGAAGAAATGAAGTGAAAACCCAGGATCTGCTGCTGCAACTGAAGCAGCTTACAGAAAAAGAACAATTTCGTGACAGGCTTAACTCAATGCCTGATGGGCTATTTTAAGTAATTTATTTTTATTATTGTTGTTTCTCCTTTGTGAAGCTGCACTTCTTTCGTAGCTTATCAATATTCATGTGAGTTTTCGAGGTCAAACAGCATTGTCTGCAGCACTGGATTAGCTCTGTGCTGACTGTAACCTTGCAGACGTGTCAGTGGGAGGTAAAATGGCAGTGCAAGCTATAGGGGCACGAATTCTTCCCCCTCTCAAGGAAACAGAATGTGGATTTGTATCTGAAAATTGCATAATTACTGTAAGCGTAGGGAGCGTGTTTTTAGTGCCATTAACTTATTTACCTTCAGAAGTCACCATCAGTCCTGTGGGAAACCCCGTGTGACTTTGCCATCCTCAGTGTATTTTCAGCTGTGCATTGACATATCTGTTTTCAAGGATGCTTTTCTGAGACACGAGGCAATGTGTGGAGCAGGAGCAGGCTTCTGGAAGGGGTGAGCATTGCTTTTTATAGATGAGCACTCAATAGGAGAGACTAAGGTAACCTTAACGTAACAAAATTGCTTGAGTAATGGCTGTCTGAATAGCAGCTGTATTCTGGATATATTTTGGCTTCTGAGAACAGAATCCTTCAAATCCAGGTAGACTTACCCCAGACAGTGATTATAATGTGAAGTTTGCAGAATGTCTGGATGCTCTCTTGCAGGCAAACCGCTGCTGGCTTTGTGTTGGCAGCCTGCAGAGCTGCCTGGTGAGAGGGAGCAGTGCTTTCCACAGGTTTGCTCATTTAGCTGAACAGCATTGATTTTGGGTCTGTGTTTGCTTATGCACAGCTGGTAAGGGGTATAGGCAAAGCAGTTTCCTTGCTTTAAAGGTCCAGGATGGCTGTGTTTGGTCGATTATTAATATTTTATAGAATCATATAACACACAGAGTTGGAAGGGATCAGCTAGGATCGAGCCCAACCTCAGTAAATAATATCTTACTATTACAGTATGTGTAAAATATTCCCTGCATGGAGGGTTGACCCACATGCAACAGTAACCAAGACTGCAATTTTCTAAGGTCTAAAATAGAATCAGAAAGTGTAGAGCTTTGCCACTGGAGTATAATTCCATTTAATTAACATTTTTTAATACAAAAAGTCAAGGAAATACTTCCCATAGGGTAACGTTGCAGGCAGGATTTGAAGACCAAAGAGGTGTGGTGAAGATGTTCTTTGAGCGAATTTTGTTTCTGTGGTTAAAGTTGCTGGGAGGTGGCTGTGTAACTTGTTAGCCAGTTGCCATTTGTGTGCAAGTATTTCTACATCCCACCAGCAATCAGGAGTGATCTGCTACTCTACGTGTGATCAGAATACATAGGCTGTACCCTCTGTGTGAGGGGGGGATTTCATGGTGCTGGGGAAGACTGTCCCTTCTGCTTGAAGGAACTGCAGGAGAACTATTTTCTACAGAAAACAGAACTACACAACTACAGAACTACACTTCTGCTGTGTACATGAGATGAGAGGTCTGGCTGTGCAGTGTGCTGCTCTCTGTTTAGATTATCTGCTACCCAAAGTCACCTGGGTTATCTGTACTGCAGTGTAGACAAACTTCTGTTGCTGGCTGCAGCTTTGTCTGGCCGCTGCTTTACTCATTTATCTCAAGTAAGATGGTTCCCAAGAATGCTGCTTGCCATCTGGCTGCAGTCTGTCCACATCGTGTAAAATGGGATTGCTTCCAGTCACGTGCACTCTCAGGTGTTAAAGAACAAACACTGGATTTTGCCAATTGGTTGATCTAAAATGGTGGCAGGAAGGTGGGAGTTTGCTTTGAGAGCAAATGGTGATGCTCAGAGCTCTGAATCAGACTACAAGTTGAAGAGTTCACTGGGTTTGTGTTGTGGGTTTTGATAATCTGCGGTCTTTCATGTGCTTGAAGCTGTGCATCAATTCTCTGACCAAAGTCTATTTGCAGTACAGTTCTAAGGGAGTATGTGCTACTTTTATTCTGCTTTATCCTTCGATTACGGTGGGCTATGCTGACCTACTAAAAACAGTCCATTGGCTTTGTCTGATGCAGATCAAACAAGTCAGTCTGTCCCTGGAGACTTGTCAGCATAGGGCAGATTGTTTCTGATGGAACTGGAGCTCGTGTTATTAGGTGCTGTAGTGGACTGTGGTGAAAAGGAGCAGATATCTGAGAGATTCAGGCTGCACCCTAGATTTTGACTTGATTGCAGTTGGTGAGAACTTTGGTGCCCAAATCCCTAGGGCATGTTTTTGTGAAAGGGGAAATTGGTCTGTAGTCACTGGATTAAAACGATGTGCAAAACCAAAGAAAATGTGATCGGAAAAGAGAATCATACATCAAAGCTAAGAGTGTTATTTTTTTCTTATGGTGGATGAGTGATACCTTTACTCTGATCCTATGCTAGAACAAACCTGATTACCCATTAACCTGGTGTAGGTCAGTTTCTGTGCCTCGTGTATGTCAGGTATGTAATCCTAGCCCTCTAACCTTTCTGATTCTGAAAACGAGTACTCAGACTCCCAGAGAACTGTGTGTATGCTGCAGGTGGTGGGGGGGCATGCATGAAATGTGATCACCTCTAAATCCATCTGTATGTGGAGGAAGCGTAAATATTCAGACCTCTTCACAGTGTGATGCCAACTGCTTTCCAGCTCCAGGTAATGAGGGATTGAACTTGTTCAGACACCCTCATGGCACAGCAAACCCTTATTATGCTGATGCCAGGTTTTGTTTGTAGTTCCCATGTCTGCAGCTGTTTAGCTGCTCTGTTTGTGAGAGGTGTGCTGCTGGCTTTGCATCCTCTTTATTGTCGTGCCTTTAAATCTCTTTTAGATTGGCTTGCAAAACCCCACCTGATCTGGGAGAGGAGCAGCACTAAGGATGGATTGGAAAGCACAGGGAAAGGAAGATCCCTTCCGAGGGATGCTCCTGCTTCCTGCCCTGCAGCCAGAAGAGGGTTAACGAGACACACCGCTCCTGTGCGAGCAGAGCAGCGTATACTTGGCAGCGAGAGATGTGCTACAGCACGAGGGGAGGAACGGAGCAGCTCCCGGCTCTGCTGGCTGGCTGTCACTGACCTCACATCCCCAGAACTGGTGTCCGGTTCACAGTGAAGGGTCCCCTCCTCCCCAGCCCACATCCTGCCCCCCAGGGTGGGGGTCATCTGCTCGTCTGGTTCCAGCACTGCTGCCGGCTGATGAATGGGTGCCCTCTGAGCAGAGCCAGGTAAGACAGCTGTACTCCTGTTGCCTTACTCTTGTCCCCGTGTGGCTCAGGTGATGCTGGGAGTCGCTGGCAGCACTGGGTTTTGATGATCTGTGGGAAGCAGATACACCACTGATGGTTTAGCACGTGTGGGGGGAGGAATAATAATACAGATGTCTGGGGATATCTCTCTTGTGGTGGTGTCTGGGAGGGGGTCTTGTGTCATTTTGTTTGGTGTGTTTCTTCCTTGGGGCATTAAGGTTGCTGCAAGTCAATAGTAAAGCTATTAACATGGACTGTTGAAAAAGCTGTGATGGGGAAGATCAGCTCATGTTCAGAGGGACGAGAAATCTGCTTACTTTTCACTTAATTTTTACAAGGGTTTACTGTCTGAGATGCATCTCTGGGAGTCACAGTCTTAAAATACGAAGCACCATGTAAGAATGGAAGCGGTGTCCCTTCGCACAGGAAGGATGATATTTTCACACAGTATATTTAGCAACACATGGTATTTTCTGGACCTCCTGGATACTGCAAAACACTTCTGCAGATCATGCTTCAGTTTTAAAACCAAGCTCTCCAAGCTGATGCTTTTTATTCCCGTAGATATATACCTTTCCCTCTAATTTCCTTACTTAGTTTATTTCAAAACCTAAAAGCTTTTCTTTAAGTGTGTATTCTTAGTCTGCAGCATGCTACATGTGAGTTTGCAGGCTGCTGGATGCAGCAGGTTAGTCCAGCCCTCTCATGTTGATGAAAGCTATTACAAGAAAGGATCAATCTGGCCATGCTTCCCAGTTAGCTCCTAGAATGAACCAAAACGAGGTGGTGAATATCCTGTATGATTCACTTGTGTACACGTATGCGTGACAGCAGGTGTTACTTAGAGCAGATGAGGAGTTGCCCTGAGTCCTTGGGTGGGAGCATGAGCAGAACTAGGCAAGGATTTGGGCTGCACTGATTATTGGTTGAATATACTCAACTCTATGAAACTTCTGCCTTTGTCAGAAGCAGACAATAGGCCTTAATGGTGCAGATGGTAATCTTTGCTGCTAGCTGGTTGTGGTTGTCTCAGGATCAGACATCTTTTGAAATGGAGGGGAAGTAGTGAGGAGACTTTAGAAACGTTAGCTCTGTGTGGATTGGGTGACTGCGCAGAGGTAACAAACTTCATAAACCATTGGAGTTCTGATGGAAATTTCAAACTCAAAAGCAGGTGTTGACTGAAGGTCTGGGAGACATTTCCCTCTTTAAGTGATTTCACACGGGAGAGCAACCTTGAAGAGAAGAAAAATCTCTTAAACTTTTGGGGGGTGAATGTACACACTTCGGACATCACACTGTACCTTACAGTTGGCTGTAAGTGTTCGGTTTTGTCTTTGTGTTCTGCTTAAATTTCATGAAGAAAAAGGAGTTTTACTAATGAACTGTAGCAGAAATACAGTTTGTGACCTAGATGATCAGTACCAGCTGTAATGCTCTCACCATGGGCTGCTAACCAGCAAGTGAGTTCTGCAGCAAACTGCTATTTATGGAAAGACTGTGCTTGCTGCCAGAGGGCAGAAAATGCATTATTCCAATTAATTTGCATCTTGAATTCTGACTCTTGAAGATGACCATGTCATTCCCTGGAAACAACCTTGGCTGCATGTCAAGTGTGACCCCTCATAGTCAATACTCTCAGTGTACATTTGGCTGCGCTTACTGATAGGTTTTGTTTACAAAAGGCAAAATTCATAGTTGACTGTTGTCCATGAAACACTATGCTTGTAACTGTAACGTGCCTATGTTGGAGGTGAATATCAGTGAGTTCAAGACCTTGTTCAGTATTCTCCTTAGTATTTTTGAAGTACCTGTTGCTCACTTTTATCAAAATCTGTGAATAACTTACGTGTCTTAGAAACTGTGACTATATTCCTTTTCTGCTAATTGATTTATTTTATGAACAGGCTTCTAAAGCCAAGCTTTTCCCTTGTGTTTCAGCCAAATTTGATAGATACCGTATGGTAGAGGGGCTGCAATTCTGGGTTCTTGGTTAAGGAATAATCTTAAACTCATTTGGGATTGAGCAGTAAGGGAAATCAGCAGCAGGAAAAGGTTCTGTAGGAAAGCAGGAGGAACTAAACTTAATCCCGCCTGATCTAAGGAGTGCAATTGTATGCATGAGTCTTCATGGCATGTTTTGTTGTTGGGATTAAAGTAATTCTGTTGACTGATTGTAACGCTGTCGCTGACAACATGCATTTATTTAGCATGCACGTGTGTTGTGTTTAACAAATGCTTTGGTATACATCGTTCTGTTATGTTACAGAGGAAGGTGCCTCCTGTTTCACAGGCTGTCAGGTCACGCGTGCTCCCTTCCCATGAACTTGTGGCCTGTGTGTGTATCATCCTCCCAGTATATACAGATCCCCATTGCACCATTTACCTCATGTCTGTCTCAAGCTGCTTGATGCACATTGAAAACATGAGCTCACAAACAATTGACTCTGGAAACACAGAAATGTCTCGGGTTTCAGAACAGTGTAGAGTATTGCAGTGAGTTCCTACAGGAATGAAATGCATATTTGAACTCTGTGCTCTGGTAAGTCTCAAGTGGGGAAAGCAGGTGCAGGGTGAAGTTGAAGGTAAATCCTGGATTTCTTTTTTATATGATGTGAAGTCAATAAGCAAACCAATCTGGGTCAGGTGTGTAGTCAGTAACCTGGTATATGTACCGGATTTCAGTATGATTCATATGTTAAAATCAGTAAGAGTGAAACTAATTACAATCTTGATGTTGTAGTCCTGTAGTCTGCAGTCCAACTCTTCTGTTCATGATATCCAAGGCCCAACCTGCTGTTCTTATGGATCTACACTGTAAACTTCACTAGAAGAGAAACTGATTAGCTGGTTAGAGTTAACGT
Organism: Oreortyx pictus; assembly: GCA_036925125.1. Classification (NCBI taxonomy): domain Eukaryota; kingdom Metazoa; phylum Chordata; class Aves; order Galliformes; family Odontophoridae; genus Oreortyx; species Oreortyx pictus. The sequence continues at coordinate 2,791,688 of JAUPFR010000025.1, read as the reverse complement.
AGGATGCTTGGAGGCTTGAGTTTTGTCACTGCTCTGTTACTGACTTCTGGAGTGATGAAGCACGTCACTTGAGGTCAGCCATCTTAACAGTGAGCTGATATGAGTGTCTGAATACTGTGGATTGTATTAGCCTTGCTGGTCCTTGGCTTCTGGCAGGCAAAACAAGAGTGGTATCCCAGAGGGTGTTGTAGTGCTAAATACAGGATGGAGGAGTTCTGTGTAGTTGCAATGAGAGCCAGATAAACATTTTAGGTAGCTAATAAGCTAGTTTTAATTGCTTTCTGGCTAGCACTAGTGTTCCTCTTTCTGTTCCAGAGTGCTGAGATTTAACTTTCAGAGATGACTTCTTCTTTCACGTGTGGTAGTTAGACCAGTGACAGCCTCTAAGGTGTTCCATGCTGTGTACCTTAGCTTGGAATGTTTTCAGACAGCACGCAACGATGCTACTCTATCTGGTTAGAATGTTTGCCTTGAAAACTTAAAAGGAAATGGTAGCCCTTCTTATTGTTATGATTTGGTGGTCTTTGCTATGACTTATACACACCTTCTTCTCCCTGTGAAACAAATGGATTGTGTAGAGCTAATTGCCTCCCGTCTGTACTGCTCTGCAATGAAGAGGGATTGAAAATGCTCTTCAGAGATCATTATGACCGTGTTCAGCCCTGGTGTGATCCAAGGGAAGCTAATGTAAAAGAACAAGCTGTCGTCTCCCCCTGTGGTGCCACACTCATCATTGTGACACATGACACAGTAGAAAGGGCAAAGACCCGCGAGCTGTGGGACCTCGCTGCCCTTTGGGCCCCTTCAGCAAAGAGGGAACGCATCCCACAAGGAATGGTTTACCTGATCTGACAGGCCTGGGTTTCAGGCTAACTGGATAAAATGTGGAACAGAGCATGCACAGGGAGGGAAGATGTCTTCCCGTGTGCCTTGCTCATCTCATGCTAAACCAACCAGGTGGCTCAGAAACAGAAACTGCTGTTTAGAGAGATCTTAGCTTGTGGTAAGACAGAGCACAGCTGGGTAGAGAAGTGAAACCAAAGGCTTGATGTGCTGATGTAGGCTGCAGTGCTGATTCAGTGTGAGATTTCTGCAGCTTTCTTGCATGCGTTTCCATTTCTAACTAGGTCATTTACAGTAACTATGCCTAGCTAGCAGGCCTGGTGACTGCAGAATAGCCATATATTCACAGAAAAGGAACATAAACTTCCTTCTAAGCATCTTTCCTGCAGGAAGTCTGCAGGAGGGCTCAGGTAAATAATAAACGTTATTTGTGTGCTTGCACATCCCAGTGTGTGTATTAGGCTATTTGATAATAGCATAGAAAATCTCACTCCTGAAACTGTTACTTTGCCCTTACCCTTCTCATCAACTCTGTCAGGACAAGGGGACAAATACACTCAAGTATTATCAGCACTGAAATGATTAATTGAGGAGTGCCTCTGTGCTGTTAGACTGAGAGGAAAACCACAGTAAGTCCAGTTAATGTCCTATTAGTTGGCTGAGTTGTGTCCTAGGAGGGAGCACTGCTGGGTTGAGGTGTTTTATTTCCACCCTAGAAATGATTTGTGGTCTTTTCACTTGGGAGTGTATTTGGGGGTGCAATAGGGATGAGGAGTTGGGACTAGAAACAGAAGATTGAGGGAGGTGGATGAGACAGACTTGTTCCTTGGAACAGTAATTTAAATACCTGTGATTGTTTATACGCAAGGAGCAGTGACTAGGAAGCTTAAAAGGAGATACCAGTGTGTTTGTGGTAGAGCTCAGGCAGAGCAGATAAGCCTTGTTTTTGAGATAAGCTCCTAAACTAGGCATCGGCTACAGCTTGAGTTTATCTCCACCTGCTAAGCACTGGTACTGTGGAGTCAGTGATGTGATGAGGTGGTGCACAGGGTGTCTGTGATCCTAAAAATAGGAGCTCTGTGCCCAGTAAATAGTTACTGTGAGCAGAGGAAGAAACAGGCTTTAGCCCTCTGTTGCTCAGAAGTCTGAAATCTTCTCTTCTGATGCAAGAAAATATGAAATATTCACATGCAGACATGCATCAAAGTGAAGAAAGCTTCCTGCATGTTCCCTCCTCCCGTGCTGAGATTTGAGTAAATCAAGTATTTACCAGTAAACAGGATGAGAAAGCAGCCAGAGGTGTGTTTTTTCACTTGACCCCTGTCTGACTGCCTCTTTCCTTCCTTTGCTTAATTTTAGAATTACAGCATCCAATACCAATATAACCACATCCAGCTGCTACCAAACACTGCAAATCCACCACTACATCATGTTCCCTTAGTGCCTCCAGGAATGGTGACTCCATCTCCCTGGACAGCCAGTTCCAATTCTTAACACCTCTTTCTGGGATGAAATTCTTCTTGATATGTCCCTTAAACCTGAATTTCAATCTGTCCTGTCAGCACACCTTTCCTCACATTTGAAATCTTGGTGCTAATTTTGCCTGCTATGTTTAAAAACCCATTTAGTGTTATGAGTTTGCCCTGAAAACATTCATTCTAGAGGGAGAAATGAGAGTTGTTAGACTTGTTCTGTTAATTTTCAGTGTTGATGCTTTGCCCTGGTGCTTCTTCTAGCCTGTGGGCCTCAGTGCTTTTTACACTTTCTCTACATAACACAAGGAAACTAGAGTAGAGAGATAAAGTAATTAGTTTGAAGGTCAAGTTATGAAAACTACTTGGATTCTCTTTTTCTTGATACTTCCAGGTGTTGTTTCTACATGACCTGCAGCTCCTTCTAGCTTCCCATTCTCTTTTCACAATGTGTAAGTACATTGTAATGGATTCCCTTGGGTAACTTTCCCTATAGAGTGCTTAGAAGAAACATTTAGTGAACTTTACTTAAAATACTAAAAACGTCTATAGGAAGTTCAAACAGACTTGCCTTGACTAGAGCACACCTGTCTGTTTTGTAATTCACATCTGCCTTAATGTGAATTCTGTCGTTCCAGTGAAGTGAGGATGGAACAAGTTACTTGCTGTAACTTGTGACTGTTACAGAGATGCTGCAGTGCCTCCTTCAATCCATTAGTTTTAAGAGGCAATTGAGTTTAACAAGTGGGTTTTAGCTTTGTTTTTTAGCTTCCCTTCCCCCATTCAAGGATCTTAAGTGTAGGAATCCAAGGAGCTTGACAGTGCTGTCCTGTCAGCCTGTCATTCTCCGGTGATGTTTATTGATGTATTTATTTCCTGTTACTTTGTGAAAGCTTAAATGAAATTATTCTGGGCTATAATTTGAATGTCAAGTGTAATTACTGCTGAGATGATCTGCTTACTAGTGCCCTTGACTCTCTGGAGACATCCCTTCATCCTGAGGAGTGAACAGAAATTGAGACGAGGTTGCTTAAGGCCAACACTTGTGGACACAAACTACAAGAGAACGTTTTGCTTTTCCCTCTTTGCAAACTTCACGTCAGGGTATTTAAATTAATAGTAAAGGATCTGTTGGAAATGCAGCATTAATGAATGTGTGTTCTGTGGCTCACAAAACAAACCAACTGTGGTTAGCCTGAGGATAGTCTAGGGTTTACAGCAGCAACCTGGGGATCAGCATCTCCAGGGTTGGTTGGTATTTAGGTGGGCAGTAGTGACTGACTTAGTGACTTCACAGTTCTCTACCAATTCCCCATTTAAAGCAAACAGAAAACCCAACAGTACTGACAAATGTTGGACAGCTTTTGCTTCATAAACACATTTCAGTATCTCACATAACTGTTTGCATGGATCCTGTGGTCTTCTGTCCCGTGTGTCAGTGCCACAGAAACAGTTTCTGGTGCAGAGGGTGTTTAAATCTGCTTTAAAATGGGAACTGGATGTCTTCATCTGTTGCATTCGTTTATGAGAATGGGGATGGCAAAGATCTATCTTCAGCCTCTGTAGTGGATAAGAGAACACGTGTGACTTTGGACTTTGTAAGAACATTGACAAATTGGCAGAGCAACTGAGGGTCACTTGAACTACTGCTTTTGTGATCCAGGAGTAAGAAAAGCTTCTGAAAGTATCTGTTCCTTTAAGTATGTGGGTTACTGTTCTTCCTTTGGCTTCTTCCTGGCTGACTCCAGGCTGAAAATTGAGAGGAAAACTGATCACAGCAACATAGCAAATCCATGTTAATAGTTTTACTATGAGCATGCTCAAAGATGTGTGCTGCAGATGTGTTTAAATATGAAAATAAATGGGGTAGAGCTCTGTCAGTGGCAAGCAAGCTGCTCTGAGTAACAGCTTGGCGTATTCAAATCCAAATGTGCTGCTTCCAAAATGTCATAAAAATGTATGTGTAGTATTTGACTGTCTGTGTGCCATCTGTGTGTGTTCTAGTAAAGCTCTTCAATAACTTGCTAATCGTTACTGTGTTGTTCCTTTCTTTAGCACCCTTGGATCGTTAGCAGGATTCCCGAGATAATCTTATTCTTAGGGGTTTCATTCAGCTGGATTATTCTCCTTGGCTGGATTTCATATCTGAAGAGGAAATTAAATCATGAGCCCCTATGAATGTTTTGGCTTAAGGAGTGATTTTTTTTAAGCTTTTTTTTTTTTTGAGGCATTTTAAAGAGTGAGAACTTCTACATACTGAAGAAAATATAAGTAAGAGAATGCAAGTTAATGCATCAGTGTTGGGCAGTAATGAAGTGATCTGAGGAGAGAAAGTAGGGGAGAACGTAATGCTTGGGAAGCTGTTTAAGAACTAAGTGTTCTGACTTTGTGGAGCTTCTTGGTGTGGCAAGAAGAAGAACCAGCTCTGACAGGAGATGTATTCAGAAGATGCCCACAATTTGTCATAGAAAAAAATGTTGTTTAGCTGCCATTATCTTTGGTACAGAGGGAAGCATAATTGCCCCACTGCTGAGAATGTTTTAACTTCAGACTGTCCGACGCTGATGTCTTATACATATTTATACAATCTGTGTAACTGTATGATTGGCAGCCCAAGATGAGCAAGACTTGTTTGTGCTTTTGAGATGTGAAAGAGTGGTTATTAGAGGAGTACAGGTGTCCATGGGAGCTGTATGCAGCATTGTTTTATTTGGAAAGTGTTTACTTGTTAAAATTCATCTCTTTCACTCATGTGTTTGTTCCCGTTCATTTCAGCAATTCTTTGCTGAAGTTGTTTGTCTGAATGGAAACCAAAGGCTGTGAAAAGTCGAGACTGCAAATTGTGAGCTGAGGCTGGTTCTCCCTACAGCAATGGCAGTCTCTTGCCCAGATTTGTCCTCTTGTTTCAGCTTTCTCTCCCAAAGCATCTACTAAAAACAACTGACTTTTCACCTCTGATCTCTGGGCTCTGTTCCAGTGATCTGACATTCACCTGAGCTCTCGGTGCTTTGTTTTTTCAGTGGGTTGGATTTAAATCTCCACAGCAGAGACAGTTGGCTTCTCCAGAAAAGCAGTAAATGGCCAAGTGAGAGCGTGGGGGAGAGGATTTAGAGAGTGGGATTTACTGAAAGATAGACAGGAAGGCTCTTCCTGAGCTGTGATGAGGGAATTTAACAAGAGAAGTGTGGAGTGAGTTTAGTTTTGGCAAGCAGTGTGAGGAATGTGAAATGGAGCAAGGCAGGAAGAAGTCAGAGTTGTCCTGGAGGGATGCATGAACAGAATAGGGTCTGGAGAGATGGGTGCAGGGCAGGACCTGCTGTATGCCTCTGGATTCTGATCTTATTAAGAAAGGCCTTGCTGTGTATTAATGTGATAAAAAGGAGGAAGAGCTTTTGAGAGTGCTTTGTATGTAGTCTGTCCTGCCCTGAGCTCTTGTTGGGGGGTGTCTCATAGCATTGCACAAGTGCAGGGCTACAGCTGTACGGATTAAAGCAAGTCTCCAAGATTGTGTTTAGATTTCAAACTCTTTCTGGTTAAACATAATCAGAGGGAGTGGAAAAGGGTAACGCAATGGAGGGAAGGAAAAAAAAGTGGGAACTGTTTGTCAATTTCTTTAACTCTGTACCTCTCACAATGGCACAGAATGTTTCTTTTGAAACTGGGGGCAAAGCAGGCAGATGTTGGGAAAACTCTGACTTTTCTGTGGAGTGTTGGAGATAATTTAATTTTTAACATTTCCTTCACTTATCCTCGTGAATGCTCAGGGAAGCATTTGAGTCTTGGCTGAGATGGTGTTCCAGTTTTGCAGCTAGAGAGTGGAGGAGCAGATAGTCAGCTGCTTGTCTAGTCTGAAATAGACAGCATTAAATAACATAACTGAGTGTAGTGGACTGGCATGTGCTAATTAAGGATGAGTTTGTGTGTTTGCTTTGGCTTCTCTCTATTTTAATGCTTATTTCAGCAAGAGATAGCAGTATATTTATGGCAGGAGTAGCTGTATCAGACTCAGATGCTCAGTGCAGCTGAGTTTCTCCTGTGGAGACTTTACTGCTATCCAAAAGTAACACATTGGTATGATTTTCTCTTACTTTGTGAAGAAAATAGGATTTTCTGGGAAGTTGCTCCTTAACTTAGCAGCATCACAGTGTGTTTGCTGTAACTGTGTCTGTGGGCAGATGTCTGTGCGCTTTCTAGGTCTACAGCACTTGAATCATCATCAGAACCTGACCTCAAGCAGGTCTGGAGCTCTGTGCTGCCAGATTTTGGTGCCAGCTGCAAGGCAGCGGATGTTGGGGTGATGCTAACCTGGACTGCATGGCTCTTGTTTTGCACAGATGACAGTCACCTCAGTTCCTTCCCACACAACCGCCTCCTTCACCTCCTCTGACAATCAGGGCTTGTTTCCATGGAGCTGTTCCATCCATACCTTAGGAAACCTTTTTTTCTGTTCCCCTATAGACATCATTTGAGGTTTCCATGGAAACCTTCTGAAGGAAGGCCCATGGTATCTTTAAGCAAGTTAAGAATCTTGATAAACTCCATGTGTGGATGTGTGCTCCTAACACACATGATGGCAGTGTTCACTGCCTGATTACTTATTCTGCCTTATGTTAAATATGTTGGAAAAGGCCTCAGGCACTGCCTGACTTAATCAAGCTCAAACTCGGCAAGTTTGTTTCTTTTATATAAAACGAAACAAAAAAAACAGGAATGTCAAGCAATTAACCCAGTAGTTTCACATTGTGTATGAGAGATATAAAATATATATTTTATAATTTCATAGCTACTGTCAGTCTTCTTATAAAGATGGGAAGATCCTATAAATCCATAGCCATTCCTTTTTAAGATTTCAGTGTTTGAGTGGAAGGAGTTAATCACTACAAGTGGTTGGGAAGTTGTCAACAGCAGCAGCACCGTGCAAATTTGGGTGAGTTGGTCATTGGTGGTGGAATCTGCACGGAGATGAAGTGAGTGTGGAGCTGAAATAGCGGAGGTTGATCCGAGGAGCTGTGTATGGTGGATGCAAAAGGTCTAGATGATAGAACTGGTCAGAAACAGAGCTGAGGAGGGGGAAGACATGGCAAATGACCCGAGGGAGAATGCAGGGGCAGGTCTTACGTGGACTGGAACAATAATAATGCATTCATCTCCCTGCTCCCCAACCCAGTCACCTACTTGAACCTCAATTTTTTCAGTGACTGGGGAATGTATTTCAGTGGTCTAACCGTGAGGAAGATGGGAGGGCTCTGCAAGTGACTCAGAGACAGAGGGAAGGCAGTGGAAAGTCTGAGTTTGGCTGAAGTGCTGTAAGTGTCTGAAGGTGGACTCTGAATTACTCCATTACAGAATTGCCAGACGAAGGGAAGTGATGCCTTCAGTCTTCTGTTTAAAAAAAAAAAAAAAAAAACTACCCAAACTGTAGCACTTCGTATTTTTTCGCTGGTCTTTTCTTGAATTGAAGGTGACTAACATGGAGCATGTCCTGGTAAGCAATGAGTTGAACATTCCTGTGCCTTTCTGCTGCTTGAATTACTAACAGCTGTTGTTGCATGCTGTGGGCTTCAATTCACTTTTTGTTCCCTTGTATTGTCACTGCAGAAGCTTGAGGATCTCTTGATTGAGTTCCTTTTACTTTGTGCTCAGACATTTGCTGTACTTAGCTTCTAAACTTAGACCCATGAATAATTTGTAATCTTTTTTAATGATCTTAGTACAGTCCTGCGTGTGCTGAGCAGTCCTATGGAAAAATGGCCTGGATCTGGAGGGGAAAATCTTGCAGTTCCTTTTTATAACTGATTAAATAGTCTCTATTAACTGAAAGAGAACCTGTGTGCTCGAGTACTGTATGAAGGTGGTATCAGAGGAGCTTCAAAGAGGGAACGGTTTGTGCCTCCCAGGTCATTTGGTTTCTGGACTGGAGTTTGCTCGAGTCCTACATCAAAAGCATAAATAGAAGAGCTTGGCTTCATTGGCACGCGATCCAGATCCCGTGCATAGAGGAGCACTGCCCTCAACAGGTTAGTTAGCCCTAGATGGTACATGGAGAGGGGAAATAGAGCATTACCTCATTAAGAAGTGTGATGTCCTTTCACAGGGTTCCAGTTCAGAAACCATCACCACAAGCTGGTGGGTTGGCCTTCTGTCCATGTACTGGCATGCCTGCACAGATATGTTTTACTTCTGGTATGTGTAAGCACAAATAGATGACATTTTCTATGGGAAGGGATTGCTTGCAGGAGGAAGTAATGTGTAAGGGCAGAATCTGTCCCGGTCGTTGCTGCAGGACCTGGTCCCACTTTGCAGCCACTTGTTTTCCTTCTGGCCACAGTGGCAGCTGTGTAGCAGCAGTTGGTGCTTGCAGTTGCTTTCTGTGCTTGCTGAAATCCCAGAACAAGCTGTTAACTTACTGCAGTCACAGACAGATTAGGGCCAGCGTTATAAATGTGAACTCTGTTAGTCGCAACCTTGTCGTTTGTTTCCTCTGGCTCTGAAACTGCTCTTTGGATAGTGGTGGGAGTGGGTGGGGGAGGCAGGGAGAGCCACAGAGGATCCTGTCTGATTCTCGTCCTCCATTCAGCAGGATTTCCTTTGATCCCTCGGTCTTTCCTGCTCCATTTCCCCCACCTCCCTCTATTCTGGCCACATACAAATCTGTACAGTGTGCCTTTAACTCCACCACTGCGGGTCCCGAAGGTGCTGGGATGAACCCACTGCTGTGCTTTAGAGGTTTCCCTGATGAAGATGGCCACGGAAGGCTGCCTATGTTTTCTGCCGTTCACATAACCCTGTAAGTGCTGCACCATATGCATTTCATAGTGGCTATTTCAAATGCGTACTGAATCAAGTGCTTAGACAGTTTTAGTTCAGAAAAGGTCAGCTTTTACAAAGGAGAAAACCATGAGTATGGGATATGCAGCTGTGGGTGTTAACACAGGTTTGCTGTAGTTGGGATTTCTGGATGCTGGTCCGCATGGAGCGGTAATGGCTTTGTGATTGCGAAGGTAACTATGTTGAATGTGGAGTTGTTTGCTGGGGAAATTACTGTCAAAGTGCTTTATAGGAAAGTGTTATGTCACACGTCAACTCTGTATAACAGCACTTAACAAAAGTGGTACTCAGGTGAGTTTATTTAAATGCTCTGGTGTGTATTTGGGATTTGTAAAGGAGTTGTATTTATGTGACTGTTAGATACCCTGCAACCATTAAAAATAGAACTTCTTTGGACAGATGGAAATGCTCAGGAAAGTATGACAGGGGATCTCTAGGGTTATTATGTGTGTTGGTTACTGAAATGTTCACATCTTTTGGAGGATCTGTGGCTTGAGTGGAATGGATCTGTCTCATTTTTAATTACATCTAGCTTTAGTTTTTAGATTCCTCAAGATCTTTCCTAGATGTTTTTTTTTGTAAAGATGCACAGCAGAGATTTGATCAAGGATGTATTGTGGGCAGTATAGAGCGAGGCAGAATTTGTTTGCTTCCAGTGGTCATGTTGGCCCATAATTAGCAGACCAAATTAATGTTAAGGGCAAGTGTGTGCCATCAAATATCAGGCATGGTGTTGGTGATGGTCTTCAGAGAAGTAAGATTTCAGTTGTCATTTTATCCTACCTCAGCTGGTCAGTCTCTTGTTGGAGTAATTCACTCGGCATTTGTCCTCCAGTTATGCGATGGTTTGGTCCTTTTGTTAAGGATACAACCTGCTCTACGTGTGGGGGAGTTGTTTGCTGGCAAATAACAATTCTACTTGAAACAGAGGCCATGCTGGTTCCAGGCTTTACATCACTGAGGTCTGCTGGTAGTGGGAAGGAGACAAATACTGACTCAGCTTGCATTAATGTTTGAACAGCTGTGCTGCTGTCCCTGGGCAGACACTGCAACACTGAGATCTAATTTTACGTCTTTGTTTCTTTTCTCTTGATTCTCTTTCTAAAAGTGTCACTCTAAACAAGCCCTCTGAGATGAGCGAGCTGCGGCTTTTCCTTGTTTTGTTCTTGTTGCTTTCTTTGTGTAGGTTCATCTGAGAAAGGGGCTGGTGTAAGCACCTGCTGAGGAAGTGTTCATACAGTGCCCGCTTCAGTGGATACACAACACCTGCAATTGCCTTCAAATACACTAATGTGGAGAGAAGAAATAAATGATATGTGATGTCATTCCTTCCCCCCCCCCCCCCCCCCCACCCTGAGGGTTGACTTCTGTGTTCAGAACCTTGGTGCAACTGGTCTGGAGAAGGAGCAGAATTTGAGTTTCATAACCTCAGTCCTTCCTGCACATGAATTGGCGTATGTGATGTGAGACTGACAGATGATGCTTGCCTTTGTGTGACAGAAACCTTCTGGATTTCTTGAGCAGATGCTGTTGTTGAATCTTTTCTTCTTGATGGAAAGAGGCCCAGCCTGCTTGTCCATCTGGCTGAGCTTCTGCCTCAGTGAGTATTCTTTAAACTGGGCAGATCAAAATGATCTGAGCTGTTGGAAGTGGTTTTGTATCTCAGGCAGGCAGCTGTCTGTAGGGGTAATTATTTACTTGATTGGACTGTCCATCTAAGCTGGGGAGAAAGGAATGCTAACTTCTTCCCAGTGCTTGATTTCCACCAAGCACGAACACCTTGGGAAAGTGCATTAGTAATTACTCTTATCATAAAAGCTACTCAATGCAGCAGAACAACTCCCATTAGAAAGTGCTGGAAGGTGCAGTTCTATATAATAAATGATTATCTGAACAGAGTCTGATTGAACCATGACTCGGAAACAACGTATAGGAGCACTGACAGATCCTCCCAGCCCCATAAAGAACTTGTGTTACATGGAAGTTGGTAAAAGCATTAATTACTTGTGCTGTACTGTAGGTGTAAGCTCAAATGACTGTTTGCAAAATGTACTGGGATTCTAATTCCATACAACTTCAATGCTTGAAGTTCATCAGTTGCTTTCCAACACGGTTAAATAGCTTACGACCACAGGGATATGACATCTTTTATATAAAGATGAAAGATGTAACGGGTGTCATGCCTTAAGGAAGGAGATTTATGGCCCTTCTCTTTGGAGTCCTAATGAAATGGAGTGACAACTGTCAAGTCCATGGTCCCCTCTTCCGAGAGGCAGAGATTTATTCCTTAGTGCACACTTAGGATTTGAACGAAGTGCTTTACTCTGAGAACTATTCAGGAATTGTTTGGCAGTTGGCGGCCATGCTACCACTATCAGTACTCTTTAAACTGTGCCTAATTATAAAGCCCATTCGTTGTTTCAGACCCAAATCAAGCACTTATATAAGCTCTGTGCCTTAGATTTAATTACTAGATGTGATTCACATCAGAGACACTGATTCATCCAAAGCAGATAATTGCCAGATCCCAGTGTATTCAAGGAAGACGTTTATCTCATGCCTTGCTTCTCCTTGCTGGGGCTTTCTTCTTTGCCATTTAATGTGGGCCTCTTTCTGACATCTTCTGACATCTTTAGAAAGGTGCTGTTGTACAGGTTAGCCCTAGGCGTGCTGGTGAGAGGCCCAGAAATAGCTTTTTTCTTTTTTTTTAATCCAGTAAACGTCATTGTTCACTCAAAACTTATACAGGTTTGCTGTGAAGTGGGAGTAAAACTGAGTGCAGGCAAGAGTGAATGGCAGGTGTATTTATAACTAATGAATAGACGCTGCGAGTATTCATTCCTGCAGAGGCTATTGACTCAAATGCTGACTCTGGGCTGAATAATTTTCTAACTAAGAGTCAGAACTTTAGAATTGAAATTCGATTCATGGTTCAGAGGTTTTTCTCCATTCCTGCTTTCAGATTCTCTTCCTTGTGTGGTGGTGGTGGTTGGTGAAATGGTTTTGTTTTGTTTTTTCATTCCATCACAGGCAGAATTTGGCCCTGAGGAGAAGCTGTTCTGCTTGTATCTTGTTCCTCAAAGCTACTGTGTGGCGTTATGTGGAAAACCTAAATCCATTTTAAGAAAGGTGAAGAGTCCCAATTAGAAATTTCTGGGACTGATGCCATTCCCACACACATTCACATGTCTCGCCTGCATCCCCTATCCCTCCTACTTGAAACACGCTCCTAAAGTTAGCAGTGGTTAATATTTTAAATCCGGGAACAGTTTGCTCCCAAGAGAAGCCTAGGATTTGTAGGTTCAATAAACTGGGCAGAATGGGAGATGCAAGTAGTGCTGGAAGGTCTTGATCCACTTTGCTGCAGAGCAGCTCAATCTGTGGCAGATAACAAAGTCCTTTGCTTTCCTTTTGTCTCAGTAATTACTCTCCTATTCCACCAAAGATTTGCCTTTATTTCTCATTTGCTTAGCAGTGCTGTGAAAGAAGGACCAAGTTGTCCTATAGAAGCAGTTGGTTTCAGCTCTTCAGAAGTAGTGAGGGAAGAGGATAAACTCTGGAATGGAGTTTTTCTTGGTGTAATTTCTTTGACTTCATTGATTTGTAGCAGGGATTAGCTTGTTTCTCAGCACATGCTGCATACTAAGTCTTGCACAAGTGGCTAGCAAAGCCTGTCAGTACACTCAGAGATCCTTCAGCTTTCTCTACAGATTTCTGCCCAGGAGGAGGATTTTTTTCCTTCCAAAGACTGTCTCAGAATAACTCTTAAAAAACAAAAAACTCCCAGTTCTAGCCATGAACACAGATTTTATCTCCTCCTCCTCCTCTGACAATTTGGTCCTTGATCTGCTGGTATCTGCTCCGAAGCTTTTGTCCTTTGGAAGCGAACCTAACATAACTTAAGAACATCTTGTACTCAGCAGCAAGACCCACGGGAAAAGCCTTGGTGTCTGTATGAGCACTGAAACTGCTGATATTGAAGAATATAAAATGAGCAACTGGAATGTGCAAGGAAAAGCAAAGCGTGTAAGGGCAAGGAAATTCTTTTGGCAGATCCTGAAGGGTATGAGTAGTGCTAACAACCCAGCTCTCCGAGAAAGACTGACTTTGGCAGATGCATCTGGCTTGCCTGAAGACCTCTCCACATCCTTAGTGTGGACATAACCATGTCTGTGGAGCACTAGGGTATTTGTCACTGCTCACTGGCCACGCATTCCCTTCTTCCTCAAGGAATTTGGTGGCTGTCTGCAGCTATTGGCAGAGGGAGATGTCAGTGTGTGGCTTGTAGGGTCTGGGACATCTGGCAACCCATAGCTCAATGCTCCAAGGGATCTCACAGGGATTTGTGCTGTTGTCCAGTGAGCCGATGGACAGATTTGTTAAGGGTTGGGAGATCTTTTGTGGATGGTTCATGCAATTGTGGGCTCTGGGTAAGATAATATTTGTCTAGAGATGAAAGAGTCTGATAACTAGCAGCTAAGGATGTTGAATGCTTGTAATATTGCGTTAATAGTATTTTCCATGTCCACGTGGGATGTTGGAGGCAAGGAACCATCTTATAGCAGGCTCTATATGTGCGCTGTATCTGAAGCTTATCAGTAACCCTGCCTGCAGCTTTTTAGCCACTAGAGAGCAGCGGGGCCCTGTTGGTAGAGGCTCCCCAGCAGCTGTGTTGTGCTGCTAACCTATTTAGGCTCAAGAGAATCAGTTGGGCTGTGGACACGGGAAGGCAAGAGGAGGAACCCAGACCGAGTGTAAAAATGTATATTATTTCATGACACATCGAGAAACCTCAGGGCGAGCGAGAGGTCTGTTGCAGATGCCCCACTACTAAGATGGTCAGAAAAACGCAGTGTGAATTTAAGAAGCTGTCTTGTTAAATTGAATTATAAGGCACATAAAGCCCTTTTTTTAGGGAGATGAAAGAAAAAGTAGGGTAGCCCCTACTAGCAAGCAGTTGTAATTGGTTAGCAAGTAGCTTGTAATTTGCTATTAGAATATGGTAGCTTTTATTTCTTAGGGTTTTTTTCTCTTGGCACCTGATTTAAAAAGGACTTTGAATACAGATTCATGTCTTTCCATTTTGTAGCTCACCCTTTCCTGAACATTATAGTCTGTGGCAGTGGTTATGAAACTCACTAGGAACTGTGAACAAAGCAAAGGCTGTGGCAGAGGGGGTATATGAGAAGAAGCTTAATTTGAGGATATTTTCCTGTCATTTACAGCTTCTCAGAGTTCAGCTGTGGCAGGAGAAAAAATCAGCATAACATGTAATAATAAAACTGGAGATAGCTACTGATGTATCAGCTCATTAAATACTGCAATCATCAGACCAAATTTCCTAAGGAATAAGCAGGGGTCAGTAGGTTTGTTAAACTTAGGGGTTCTTCATTTTCATCAAAACAGATGTCCTCGTTAGGAGCAGTAGGTTTTCAATGCATGCTTTAGCTGCCTTCAAGAGAGTAAGGAACCGTATCTTCCATTCACCACCTTCAGGTGAATCCTTGATTTGGGCTGCAGTCACTCCTGTTGGTGGCAGAACACAGAGTCTTCAGCTGTGTTGGATCAGGTGGGCTCAGGTCTGCTGGGCTTTGCACTTTGACTGTCTCGAGGACAGCCATGTGATTCATATACTTACATATACTAAATTAACCTTGCACAGTTCCAACGTGTCGGACAGCTATCTTGATCTCAATTAGGGGAGGGAAATGGAGACCCAGTGTGAAATGGCTTTCTCTGAAGGACAAATGAGAGGAATGGGACTCTATCCCTGGAACCCAGATACCCAATCTCAACAGCAGTCCTGACTAGCCCCATGCCTCATCTCCCTGGCATTCAGTGAGGGGGGGAAAAGCCTTTTCAGGTAGTTCAGCTTTCCAAGTGCTATTCCACCAGTAGCACTCATGTAGCAACTGCAGAGGGACCATTTGCAGGGTACAGGATGAGATGTGTGGTACAAACCCTTCTTTGGTCTCTAACGTGCTTGCTGGGTAAGATCTCAGTGTGGAAACGTAGAAATTATGGTGGTTCAGCATTACTTAAGAACTCGGACAGCTGAAGAAGTATCACCTGCCTGGTCCTGCTTCTACTTCTGTATCAAAAGACAAACAAAAGAGTAAGCAAACTTTTAGCTGACTGTGATTGCTGGTGTTCGAAGCTGTGTGGGCAGATGAAACAGAGCACCGTGTGGGTGTTGGTAGTGTGAGCTTTGCCCCAGAGCACTTGGGTCTGACCTTGATGGAGTGCTTCTGCAGAGTCTGAGTGTAGCTGAATGGTACTGGGAAAGGAAAACGTAGGAAGCAGATTCCTGGCTAGTGGGACATAACCTGACAGCTACAAGCTGTTTCATTTAAAGGTGACGGTTGGAGACTGTTGATCCTCAGCAGTTGTCTGGAACTAGGTCAGCAAGAGAGTCTGTGGTACTTGAAATTCTGCATCTGTGTATATGTAAAATTTAGTTTATTTCCAACTTAGGTGTAGTAGGTGTGTCTGACTGCCCTGGGTTGGGTTGGGATGGAGTTATTTCAGACCTCAGCTGCCTGCTGGGCTGAACCACAGCAGCAACCTCCTCGGATGCAACGGAGGCATTGCTCATCTTAGCAAACGAACATGTAATGACAAAAAACACTGCTGGGAGGATGCAGCTCTAAAAGGGTGGGTGGCATCTGTCACATTTCCAAATGATCTGCAGTGACTGTTTCCAAGATGTATGGTATCAGCTACATTCCTGCAAGTGGATTGTGGAGGTGTTTATCAGTGATTTTTGCACATGCATACTCAGGTAAAACTTGTGCCTGAGGGGTATGTTCAAAGCATTCTGCTTACGTGTGATAAATGTGGCATCTCCACTGTGACATTCATTGCACATGATGGTGATTTTGATCTCTGTGTAGAACCTTCCCTATTCATTCACTGTAAAGAATTGCTACCTACTATCTTATAGAAATGCCTGCTGTTATGCAACCAAGTAACACGAGTTAATTTTGTGATTGCAAGTATACCCTGCCTCAGACGAGTTCGTGGCATATAACCCAAGTGAGGAGAGAATTTGTATTAGCATTACATGCTGTGTGTGTTGGTTGTGCTGTATGTGTGGGGAAATGGCCTCGCTTCGTTCCTGTGTCAGCAGTTAAGTGCAGGATTGTAAGCGTGAATGGCAAAGTCAGCTGGAGGAGGCATTTTTCAGCTTTGTATGAAGTAGTTCCCAAATAGCTCTGTTCTGACAATTGTGAAGAGAAATGACAGTTTTCCTCAGGCATTTGTCTAATTGAGGAAATGAGCTTCTCACAGCCTCGCTGCTGAAGTTGGGGATAATTGAGGTGATGGACAGGAACGGTATTTCTAAAGCAATCTCTCTACACTAACCGTAAAATGAGTTTACTAGTTGCAGAAAACCTTTCCTGTCCTTCCTTCTATCATTCAACAGCTGCTAGGTTTTCAGATATAGTTTTGGCGTTTCCATTTGATCTTGTACAGAATAAGACTCAAGAAAAAAAAATATATTTTCCTGCAGGCTTCTTCTTCTCCCTTTTTTTCTGAGGGGAAAACAATGTTCTGCTTTTCCCTCTTTCAGTGGAGGGGGATGGGGGGGGGGGGGGAAGGGACATGGCAGTTCTGTGTTAGTATTGTTTTCAGTGGCTATGACAGAGAAGAAATATTTAGGAACATCTCACTTCCAACCTGCTGTTGGTTCAGAGGAAGGAGTTGCAGGTAGTGTTTAGAATCAGTTCTGCATTCGTGTTTCCTACATCAGAAAGTCTTGCAGGCACTGTCTGCATTCAGCTTAGACATCACTGCTTGTTGAGAGGCAGAAATTCTTGTTGGAGTCAGGCTGTACTATGAACAGTAATCCAGTACTGGCTAAAGCACTCAGGGCTCTCCTTTGAGTTACAGCCAAGGCCAGGTGGAAAGCAGACCTGTGTAACTTATGGGTTTTTGGGTGCAGAATGGAAGCCTGTACCAAAACCTTGCTGCTTGTATTTTATTATTGGTCTTACTCCTGGTGAACACTGCATCTTTTTTTCTCCTCCCAACTGGTAATGTTTTCAATTTGGAAATCTATGACTATGGAGCTTGCTCTATCTGTAGGATTCCTGCAGGCTTTCTCCAGAATTTTGTGCTTCTCCAGAACATTCTGCTGGGTGCTGTGTTGGAGGAAAAGGGCTATTTCATGCATTTGTTGGAAAAACAAGTGGTAAAAAAAAATAAATAAAAAAAACCCATTCCAACACTTGAACTTAATCTATTTTTCTAACTTTTGGTGCCTAACACACAAGTGGTAAGAGTTGATACTGCAACTATTTCATGCTAATGTCACAATAAAGCTGTGTTTTTATTCTCAGAGGGTAGGTGCTTATATTGCAATATCCAGGTGAATATGTATGTGTAGAACGGGGAGGAAATTCAATGCAATATGGTGCTTAACTTACATCTTTCTGTCCACCCCTGCTGTCAGGTGATAGTCCGGCTCCTGTTGCTTGTGTTTTGTGACACTTGTGTGTTGACAAGCCCAACTATGCTGTGAACACAGCAGAAACCTGCAGCTGAGGGCTGGGACTTCCCAGAGCGTCTCTAGTGCAGTTTTGTGTTTTTCCAAATGCTTGCTGAGAAACTTCTACCATGTTTTTCTGTGTGGGTCTGGGTTAAATGCAGCAAACTGGACTGACTCGAGCTAGTGAAGCAGATATTTTAGCTGAGTAGGAAAGAATGTACTGTTCAGAGACCTTTTGTACTTACAAGCTTGCTCTGTGATTAATGGTGTGTGCTGTGAGCTGTGGCCGATTAGGAAAGTGCTGAGCAGGTAGAGGAAATCCAAGGAATTTGGGCAGAGTCACCTATCTGTGCACAATGTATACAGTGCAAAGGAAAAAACACCAAGCTTCCATGCAAATTTATTCAAACCATTGCCTGTGCTTTGTGTGGGACCAAATATCTTCTGTGCTAGAGGAGGAGCGAGCCTTTGGTGTTGCTGGTGTGATAATATAGCTGTGTAAGTAGATGTTGCAAGGTGATAATCCACTCCAGTTCTAAAGGGAAAAGAAAACAGAGGAAGAGGTCCTGGATCCCTTGCTCTACTGCCATATTCTGATGACTTGCTGCTAAGTTGTGGCACCAATTTCATGTTGTGCTTGCTGGCCTTTGGCTCGGCTATCTATTTCAGTTTGGATGGAAAGTGCTGTCTGAAGAAGGCTGTAGAAGAGCTGTCCTATTGCTGGAAGAAATAGGTGGTATGCTGTTCAAGACTGGTGGTTGATGGGGTTCTGGATGATGATGGATGAATCTGGGGTTTGCAGCTGTGCATGATGCTGTGTTTGGATGCCAGTGTGAGAATTACTTCTTACAGGTGATAGAGAAATGGTAACTGTCAGCAGAAAGCCCTGTTGGGATCAGACCTCTTTCAACCCCTGCAAGCAGTATATAAAGTAATAAAGCACTCCCAGAAGTTTATAGACGCGATTCTCTGAGGAGGGGTTGGGTACAATGCAATTAAGCTTATTGCAGCCCACGTTACTACTCACTGCTACTGCTGCTGGTAGAAGTGGGTTGTTGATAGCAGTGAGAGGCAGCTGGGGGCATGGAACCTCAGCATCAGGTTAACCATGGGTAGTGCACCTAGTGCATACATTAGCTGTGCTTTACATGGAGTAGAACTCTGCATATGCCACTGCTTTATTTCTAAGGTCAGCAGTTTGCTGCCTTGAAATCCAGCTGTTCCGCTTCACAGCAAGGCGTGCTAGCAGTGGTGGAAGTATAATGAGACAAAGCCCTGGCACAAGGTAAAGGCTCATAAAATGTGAAGTCCCTAGTAGCAAATAACCCAGGCAGCAGTGATAGACAGCATAATATTTTTTGCAGCAGAGCTTGTATCATCTCAAATTGGACATGAATACTTCCATTTTACTTGTTGCCACTGTAACAGACACTTGTTTCCTTGTCTTGGTACTGAGCTGCCCAATTACTGACTGAAATGAGGGATCCTAAAGTCTTAGGCCAGTGAAGCCTGTGCAATTTAGCCAAAAGTCTTTGTTTTGTTTTCCCAATGGAAATATGGTTGGAAACTATTATCTTGAGTCAAGCTATAAGTAATCTGCTATTTGGCCACGTGACACAGGGGGTGAAAAATGCAGTTCTCTTCCTTCCCTGTATATTTTTGGGAACTGAAAAAGAGGTGTGGAGGTGGTCTTCAACCCAAGTAATTAGGATTTGCGATCATCAGATGTGTAAAATTGCTTTCTGATAACAGCACATCCTGAGTGAATGCTGTACCAGCCATGGAGGAACTGGGGAGTGACTGGGCTGCAAGACTGCCTCCATCTCACTTTGTACCACACTGAGGTCAGCCTGCTGCTGGTATTTCTCACCCTGCAGCCTGTGAAATTTGTGGCATCTGTCTTGTAACGCAGTCCCTGGGTTTCAGAGAACAACACATGCAGGTATCTGGTATCACATATCCAAAATAAAAATGGGAGCAACTGCTGGCTGGTGCTTTGGGGTTTAAAGGGGCAGATTTGTAGGGCACTGAAGTCAAGAATGGTCAGCTAGTGCATGCTCCTTGCATGTATCCACAAGTTTGGCACATGGTAAGTTGTTAGCATGTCTCTTATTTCAAATGCAAAGACCAAAGCATGTCACAGTTAATTCTGGTGTCAGGTTATGTTGTACTGTCACAAACATCATTATTCTTGTAGAAAACTCATAAAAAAGAAGAATGTGGGTAAATGCACATTTTTTTTCATAGCACTGATGTACCATATGCATCTACTGGAGATGATGTTTTGTTGTTTAAAACACATGGGAAGGACTGCCAGAGGATGCAGGCTGGCATCAGTTAAGGCTCTCAACTCAGGGAAGAGATCTGTAGTTTTTCTATGGATGTTTTTCTTTACTCATCTTACCAGCCCTCTTCTACAGACACTGGGAATGTGTCCAGACTGCTCGTGTGGGCAATGAGCAGTATTCCATGAGATCCTTATGGAGCCCTAGGGTTGACAGCCATTTGCTGCTGTGCTGGCTCTGTCAGGCACAACCCTGCTCCAGCAGCTCGTGGAAGCAGTTAAATAGTGCTGTCATTGTGATTTGCACAGAAATAGCACTTGATCCTGGCTGCTATGTCTCACTTTGTGAGTCAGGTGCTTGAGTGGTCTCTCCTATTACATAGTTGTTTTTTTTTCCCTAAGAGGCCTGGACAGGTGGTCAGCTTCCTCTCTGCCATAAGAATGTCCTGAGACTGTCTGAGAACAAATGAGTGTTGCTTACTAATCGGAGAAGTACTTGGAATTAAAGGGTGTGTGTACCTTGGGCTAACCAGGCTCCCTTGGTGCTGCCAGGGGGAATTACTTGAGTTTGTGTGTGAGCAGAGTGGGGATTTCCAGTGGGGTTTAGTGAAGCTGAGGGTGAAGAAACTTCTGGAACCAAGAAGCAGTTGGTTGCAAGAGTTCTGCCTTGCTAAAGAGGCAGTTCCAGGTGATGGCTCAGAGCGAAGCAGTGCAAGTCTGGCTGACTATTTAGGTTTTATTTGTAGGGATCTTGAGGGTCGGCAGTGCATGCACTGTGAGTTCTTACTAAAGGAAGAAAGCATGCAAAGCTGCAAATATTTTGACCCTGGTAATCGCTGAAGTAACTGCAAATAAGCATTAAAATCTTGCTTAGTGGGTAAAATATTCCACAGGAAATCAAGCTCAATATGTGGAATAAAACTTCTTTGTGATGGCCTGCAAGGGGCTGCTCACCTACTTGCTCTGTTGGAGAGGACTGGAAGTACTTCTAGAGGATGGGGTGTGGGTGGGATTGAAAGGGAAAAACGCTTTCTGTTCTTAACATCTTTTCAGTATGTGAAAAATGAAGCAGGGAAGATCCCCATTGCAGTTGCAGTTATTTGCTCTGGGTTATGATTTGGGAATGATAGAGTGCTTTTGGACACACAGGTGCGTGGCCATGTGCTGAAAGGGGTTTTCTGTGAGTTAACAGGTGGTTGATAATGTTCTGTATGTACAGGTGGCTCAAATACTTGATTGCCCATTGCTCCATATTTGTGTCTCAGATTTAACTGTTTTATTTCCTGTATTTTTTTTTAATTGGATGTTTCTGGAAGGAGTTCTGATTGTGCCTGGCACACAGGTACCCAGGTGGCCGAAACTCTGGATGTTGATTTCAAGTTTTTCTCAAGCCAGTAACAAAAAGGAGAAGCAGAGCACAGAAAGAGCAGTGCTCCAAAATAGGATTTAGGGATGCCCCCCCGCTCCTGACATTGAGTCTTCCTTTTTTTGACATGTTATGTCCTAGATTCCACAGTTCCTGATGATCCAAGTTCATGTGAGGTTTATTTTCAAGCAAAACTTTGCAGCAGCTCATGCAAAGCAAAATATTTTGGTTTGGGTCAACAGAAATATTTTTTTTAACCTGAAATCGGTGTTGCTTTTTTTTTCCTTAAGGTTTTGGCCATTGAATGAAAGTTAGGGCTGTGTCAGATTAAGTGTGCTTAAACATCCCAATTAAAATCCACGCAGCTGAATTGTAGTTGCTCTCTTCAAGAACTTGAGTTCTGTCACTTTCACCTAAAAATCCATCTTGATGCCAGTTTCATCCAGGAGCTTTTGAAAGATACGGGGGATCTCGATGGTGAATCACTTGTGTTGTTTGTCTTTACTGGTTTGGTTTTGCTGGCAGAATTTTGCAAGGCTAGTTCTGAAACTGCTGCTCCTCCCAATGCATGATCCTTGGTTGTGCCTCCTTTGCACACTTGAATCTGTAGCATGTATGTTTATCCTAGTCTGAATCTGTCCTGCACGTTTAACTGTCTTTGTGGTGTCTTTGTTCCCGGACCTGAGATCGTTCATCACCCATTGTGCCATTTTGGAAGCAGCATCGCCCTGCGAGAGCTCCCTTCTGTCAGCTCACACCCACAAGAATCTGAGCTAGAAACCCTGCCAGTCTCCAGGTCCTGGTGCCACCTGCTGCCTCTTTAGCTTCTCCTCAATCCCTCTCCTTCGCTGCCCTTTCTGTGAGCAGTCAATGGGGACAATAAATCCTAGCCTTGAAAGATGGCTGTGCAAGCCTGAGTTTGCTTGCTCCCTCCCTGCACGGGGTGGGCTGTCCAAGCAGGAAGGTGGGCCGAGGGGAAAGCCTGTCCAATTGGCTTCTACAGAAAGTTGTTATTCCTTCGTACCCTTGTCATTCGTTTGATTTGCAGCAGCAGCATATTCAGTAATATAAACCCCGTCTCTTGGGATTATGAGCGCGGTGACGCTTGGAGCAGCTGCCTGCATATGTCTTATCCGCTACAGAAAAAGAACATGCTGCTGCTGCTCCTCCTCCTCCTGATATTATCTAGTATCATTTCTTCCCTCCTTCTTTGTCTCTCTCTGACCTCCTCGCAGCTCCACGCCGCTCCATACTCGCTTCGTCTCTTAAGAAGACCACAGCTGAGTTTCCCAGCACAGCCCCAGAAGAGTTTTTGCCTGAACCAACATTAGGCAAAGAGGACAGAAAGCAAAGTGGGGGATGTGGGGTGGGGGGAGAAAAAACAATCTGAAAGTGAGCCAAGCTGTTGCAAGCAAGTCCTGGTGCTAAACCTGCTGCTTTCAGAGGCCAGGAGGGGAGGAACCTTGTTTGGCGGAGAGGAGAAGGACAAAAGAAACTTGAAACTGGCTTTCCTTGTGGCATGTCAGTCCTGAACACCCCCCCCCCCCCCCCTCCCCACCCCCTGCTCGTTAAATGAAAGCACCTGAGGAACACGAGATTGCCTGCGTGAGAGGGAGGGCTGGTGCTGGACTGGGTGAGGGAGGAGAAAGGCGACTTGTGGCTTTGTGGTGTGGCTTACACTGAGATCAGAGCTAGCGTGCCTGGGGGTGGGAACAGAAGGAGAAAGGGCACCTGATGCCAGCTGCCAATATGACAGAAACCCTGCAGCTCCCTGCCCTGCAAGTCCCAGAGCAGCAGGTGGTGGAGGGCAGCCGTGCCTGGTCCAGCTCGTCCACCCCCACCCTGCGCAGGAAGCGCTTCAAGATGAGGCGGATGAAGAATGTGCAGGAGCAGAGCCTGGAGGCCGGCAGTTATCAGGATTCTCCTTCCTCCAGCAAGGAATACCTGCAGCTCCCATCCATTGAGATCACCCCATCCAGTGACGAGGACACTCCCTGGTCCAACTGCTCCACACCCAGTGCCTCCCCGCGCCGCAAGCGCTTCCTTCTGCGGAAGTGGCTGCGCGTCAGAGAGAAGAAGGAGTGCAGTGAGAGCAGGTACGTTGGTGGCCATCTCCCTTCTTGGCTCTCCAAAGAGCCCCTCGCAGTGGGTAGGGCCTGCTTTGCTTTTGGTGTGGCCCTCGCAAAGACTTTGTCCTCACCCAGTGGCTGGAATGGGTAATGCGATGGGTTGGACTTGGTGATGGAGGATCAGATGGCCTCACTGTGTGTGCCAGCAAGCGGGCGTGCTGGAAACGGCGTTGCTGTCCTTCATTGTGACCCGCGCTGTACCTTTTCTCGACAGTGTAGACCCAGTGGGAAGGATCTGAGTGTGGGAAACGGGGCTTAAAGAGTGGGTGGTGGGGCTGACTTCACTGGGGTGTCCTGCAGAGACTTTTGGCAGTGACATCTCAGCTAGGATTACTGGGACAGGGAGTGGTGATGCTGGCATGTGTTTTCTTGTTTGTTTCTTGTCGTTGGGTTGTTCTTTGTGATGATGGTCGCATCTTTCCCCCTGAATTCATCTCTCTGGAGGCCTTCATTCATTTGCCGGCATTGGGACGATGAGGAGAGAATGGACGCGGTGGGTCTGTGTGTCAAGATGTCTGAACTCAACTCCTGGCTCCTTTCCAGTCCTGAAAGTTACTCTGTTCTTTGGCTCAAAATCAGAGGGCAAATAATTCCAAGACTCCCGAGGGCTTGTCAGCGCAGCGAAATGAATGCCCAGTGAGTTATTGTGTAGGCATATGGAGGAAAAGCTTTACCTTATCGAACAGTGCAGGTGTGATCGTGTCTGCATCGTGCAGCGTAGCTCACTCCGCGTTCAGTGTCTGAGGGGAACAATGTGCCTGTCACCAAAGGCCTCGAAAATACAGCATGCCTTCTCAGTGGGAACTTAGCACTTCATTAATCTTCACGCTAGCTTAGTGTGGGCTAACTTTTTCCTTTCAGCCCGTGGGGTTTATGCCTGAATGTAGGTGCTGTTTTTCCCCTCTGAGCGTGTGGTAACTCTTCTTGCAGGCATTCCCTTTGGCAAGCTCTGGCTTTTGTTCGCTTTATATACTTTTTAAATTTCATAGGAATTTCAACAATAAATTCATGCCATAAAGACCTCGATAATCCCTCTTAGGGAAGTAGTTTTTCCTCGGAAGACGTTTCTTGCCTGAGGAGTACTACTGGCTTCTTTCACCTACCTGTGGTGATGTAAGGAGTGATTCAGTTGATGGTGCTGGGAAGATGGGAAGGACAGTGCATGGGGAGGATGCTGAAGCTTCAGGCTCACAAAATTAAGTTCTGAATTTCACCAGAGAACAGCTTTTCAGCTGAAGGACTTTAATTGGGGCTGAGCAATAGTCAATGACTGAGGCAGAGGAGAGACAGATTTCTTTGTAAATGTGTTCAGTAAAAAAAAAAAAAGCAAAAAACTTCAGTAAATCTGTGTACATGTAGTATCTGCATGGCTGTGCTGGCATGTCTCCTTACCCTTCCTTGGAAAGGCATCTCTGCCTTAACCTTGGTTATGTTTTTGAAGTGGTGACTGGAAAAAAAGCTGCAGCAGTTGTTGGATTAGTTGGCATTAGCATACCAAAGCCAGCATGGCACCTCCTTCCTTCAAATGTAGCAGGTTTCAAATCTGTCCCGTTACAGTGGAAAGCACATGATGTTTTCAAATGGAATTTTTCCCTTTTCAGTCCAGAGGGAGGAAACAACACCAGTGTAATTTGCTCACTTGGACTCCCAAAAATCTGCCTCTTTCTTGCTGCTGCTTCAGGGTGGTTTGGCTGTTTGCAACAGTTGCTGGCTGTCACTTACTGTGCTGTTTGCTTAAATGCAAAAGGGAGCACCGTGTGGCTCCTGTGCAGCAATTAATTATTATTATCTTGGAGTCCAGCAGCCTGTACCCCATCACATGTCCGGATTTCCGCAGGGCTCTCCAGGGAGAGCTGCTAGCTGAGAGCAAGCTGTGCACCAGCTGATGTGTTCCACTGATGCACACAGTGCTCACGGCCCTGAGCAGCGAGCATCCGAGTGAATAAACCCCATGCCATGAAGTATTTTAGGACTCTGGTTAGTTTTTAGTAGCTTGTATAATTTTTATGGTTGTTTACTGACTGGTTCTCTGCAAACTGGTGGTGGATAGCGAGAGCCAAAGAGGGGCTGTTTCTTTTTGTTAAACAGAAGGGAGTGTATGTAAGAGCCTAGCACTGCCTACACCACTGAAACAGTGGGAAGAAGCCATTTTCTGACATAGGGCTTTTCCTGTAACTGATGCTTGCGTGAAAATGTGATGATCCAGATGCCAGGATTGCTTTGAGGGGCCTATATGGGTAACTGACTGATCTCATAATGGATACAGGCAGCTTTTCATCAGTACTCCTTGTCTGTTCTTTGTCATCCTGTTAGAAAAAAATCTTGCAAGCAGTGCAGAACTGGATTTTTGTTTTTGGTCTCCAGATTTGAATTAAGTGGATTTTGTGTTCCATCTGTTTCTCAGTTGGTGGAAGAAAGAAATCCTTTGGACTTGGGGAAAAATTGTCCAGGCAACCAGGCTCACTTTGAGGGCAGTGAAGGTGTGGTGAGATGGAGGAGCAGTGGCAGTGGGCTCTGCTGTGTTAACCGTTAAGAGGTGTGGTTTGTCTGTGCTTATTGCTTGAGGAAGTGCTGAAGAGTTTTAGGTGATGTTTGGAGCCGTGGGGGTTTGAGAAACCACCCTGTGAGCTCTGGTTGTAACACTGCAGTGCCTTGGAATGGAAAAGGATCTGTTTGCTGATTTTTTTTTTTTTTTTTCCTGAGACTTTTAACTGCTTTTAGTATAAAATTGCAATGTCTGTATATAAAACTTCCCTTTGTATAACTTCTCAGTGCTGTACTGTCTCCTTATAATCATATTTAATATAACAGCAGCAATTTGTTGTTCCACCATCTCAGAGGAACACTCCTCTTAAAAGCAGAGGACTGAAATATAATAAAACACCTGCTCTGTACTTCTTACAGAACTTAACAGCTGCGCTTTCTAATATTCAGAATATTCAAGTGACTTTCTTTTCCTGTGAAGAGCTCCCAAATTCAGATGGAAAGCTTCCACGCAAAACCTTATTGCAGTGAAATAGGTGAGGGGGGGAAAGAACTGTTTTTTCTTTTTTCTTCTACACTGAGTTTCTTGAATTTCTTGTCCTGAACACTGGCTAGTGACAAGAGGGCAAGATGTTGCAATACCTGTATTCCTTTAAACTTTAAACCTTGATTTGAGGGACTTCTTGAACTAGATGAGCGGGTGAGCGTGGAAGGGTCTAAGGTACACCTTGTATAACTGTCAGAGTAAACTCTCAGGCAGAACTTCAGCACCTCAGGAGCAGTAGTTGGGCTGTGTTTTATTGGGCTTCTCTTTTTTTGGTAAGTTCTGTTGTCTGCTTAATTGAAGTGGATGTGGCCGAGTTTTATGAGAGGGTTTTCATTTGTGAATAGACAAGTAGCTGTGGAAGTGGTCCCTGCCATGATTTTTTTTCTTATTTCAAAGGGGTGTTGATAATTCCTTGGTGTTCAGAGTGAAATTCTGTCTTCTCTTGCATTCCTTCTGATATACGTAGTTCGCTCAGCTGTAGTTAAGCTGAGAAATACAGGAAAGAGGTTTTCCTTCTGCTTTAGGGTATATTGTTGTCTCCCAGCTGGATGCTAAACGACTTAAACGATTTTGTTGTTCAAAGGGCAGCCCCCTTGGCTCTCCAGACAGGTGAGAACAGAGCCCTTGGATGTGAGAGGGAGGGCCCAAAGAGCAATCTGTGCACCTCAACATCCTTTAAGTGACAGATGCAGTGTCCTATTTAATATGTACAGAACAGGGGGAGCTTACTGGAAGTTGTATGAATGTTTGTATGTGAAATACATACAGAGAGGACCATTGAACCCTGAGGTGTGCATGCTTTGTGGAGGGATCCCAATGCACCCAGTGCTGTAATAAACCAGTGCCAGCTTTCTGAACTATCCCTTGGTTTGGAGAGTGTTCTTGGTTACAGTTTTTGGTAACAAGTTATTGTTTCATAGCTTGAAGCCAGTAAAGAGTTCTTGAGTTATCCTTTCTGCCATGAAAAACATGGGAAAAGCATGGCAAAGTGTATGGGAACAGCAAGTGCAGTCTCTCCCCGAAAACTTCAATCTGTTCTCCCTTAACAACAAATGACTTTTTTTTCCACTGTTTGGAAGAGGACAGAGGGCTTCAGATCCCTAAAATCGGTATGGGGGCTCATTAGAGCTGCTTATAATACAGAATTGCTGAAGAAATGCTGTCTAGTACCTGAGTACAGCTATCAGTGGCAGATGATGTACTTTTTGGCTCTTGCTCCTGTTGCCATGAAAAAGCACTTTGTGTCCTGGTTGGGTCTGTGCATTCGTGTTAGTGCTGTGCTGCCCTGGCTCTCAGGTGGGTACCCAGGCTGGGCAGAGGAAAGCTGACCGAGGGACGACTGCTCTTTGCACTGCAGCCTGTTGTCTGAAGGCAGAACTGGACCTGTTTGGGGCTCAGAAGGGGAGCTTTGCTAAGAGACAAGCTATAGAAATGTGAAGCTTTTCTGCAGCTCTGAGTCCTTGGAGCAGGTGGGGGCTGCTAGGAGAGAATCAGGCCAACTTCGTACAATGCTGTTGCAAAAACAGAGAGGCAACTAGTAACACTAAAAACCCAAACGCAGAGGGAAAAACCAAATCCACAAAAACACAACAGAAACCCCTGACCCGTTTGCAGGGGGAAGAGTGACATCTTGTGGGCTCAGTTTGCAGTTCTCCATCAGAAATGGAGCGGTCACTTCTGGCCACTTCAGCCTGAGTAAGGGCTCCCTTTCGTGGCTGTTTTGTCCTACTGCCCAGACCCGGGTCTGTGAGCACACAGCAGGCTGGTAGCTGAACGTTAGGCTGTATGAAACGGTCTTGGGGTGGTGTGGTGAAATACTGTGTAGAACACGTGCAATGTTACTTCTGTTATCTCTAAAAAATTTTAGGGAAGATGAGATGAGGAGGTTTTAAACCACTCATGCCTGTTGTACATCAGATACGAACTTCCTTCCTTAGGTTCATCTAGTGAGATGAAGGATGGACCTTGTGTTTTTCTCGGTCCAGCTTTAAAACCGAAGTGTCGAACGAGGATCTGTCTTAATTGCTTGTTTTTTATTGCAGCAGCCAGCAGAGCAGCCAGCAGAGCAGCCACGATGACGACTCGTCCCGATTCCTGAGCCCTCACACGCGTGACGACAGGTAGGGCTGGCAGTAGTAAACTGCAGGGAGATCCTGCAACCTCCCAGCAAGTCCTGCTGGGTTGAGACCTCATTTATGTTCCCTCTGTTTCTTAGGAGCATCTAACAAAAGAAAGAAGTGACTTGCATTGTTAAGTGTGACTTAACAGGTCTTAGCCATGCCTGGGAAGATGTGTTTTTCATCTAGTTAATGGTAGGATGTGTGGGACTGACACATTCAGTCCCTGAGTTTGATTCTCAGGCTCATTTTCAGATTTGTTCCCTGAAATTTTACCTGGTGTAAACTGCACACGAGCAGCTCTGATCCTTGAAAATGCCCAAGTGAAGTTTTACATGTAATGCTTGTCCTCAGCATGATATGAATGTTGACTGTTATATTCTCCTTGTGATGTGTTGGGATGGTTCTTGGGTTTTTTTTTTTTTCCAATGAAGGTGGTGAGGCACTGGCACAGGTTGCCCAAAGAGGTGGTGGTGCCCCATCCCCACAGACAGCCATGGTCAGGGCTTTGAGCACTGATGGAGCTGTGGGTGTCCCTGCTCAGTGCAGGGAGTGGGACCAGACTGCATTTGAGGGTCTTTTCTGACCCAAATGGTTCTATGATCTGAGCTCATTTGTAGCAGCTGTGATACGTTTCTTGTACTTAGGGTTGATTTATGACTGCTTTAAACTGCAGCACTGGCACAGAAGCTGTTGAAAAATGAATGCTTATTTTTGTGTGATTTATTATTGTTACTTTGCCCAGAGCCATATCATCCAGAGTTTTGCTGCACCATGTAGTTCATCTTGCGAGCCTGGAAGTGCTTCATTTTCTTCTGTGCCCTGAGCCTTTCTGTCCCGGGCCAGCTCCTGTGGGTCCCTTTCCCTAACGGTGCCCTGATCTAGGCTTGAGATTTAGTTGTTTTTTATGTTGCAACTGTGGATCAGAGGAGTGTGTGTGCTGGGGGTTCTGGAAAGGTGCCTTGGATACTTCTCATAACACAGCAGCAGAAAATGTGGCTTCTGTTCTATGTGTGCAGTCAGTAGAGCTTTGCTCCTGCTCTGTTGTTCAGTTACCCACCCAAGCTATCCTTGAGGCCAAAGGCCTGTCTTACTGACTGCAGCAGGGTGAGCTCTTCATGGACTCAAATTCCCCACTGATGTCAAAGATTGAGTAAGAATTGAGTAACAGCTAAGGAAGCATCTCTCACTTGAGAGAACATCCTGACCCTGGAGATCTAATTAATATCCCAGCAGAATTCAGTACTGAATTAGTACTTGGAGAAGCTTAGCTGCAACTACCATATGTTTCCCTCCAATTATCAGTCTCTGTGGTGCTGTGGAGCCTGGCATAATTGACTAGTGGGGAGCAGTGTTTGCAACCAGCAAATAAAGAATCTGACAGCAAAGCAGATGGGCACTTAGATTACACCTGGGCTATCTGTGTACACAGGAGCATGCTGTTGTACTTGTGATCTGGGGTTTCATAGGTTTAGTAGAGTTTGGCTTCTTTGATGCTCAGATTGGGGTTTTCTGGGCTGAGCAAGAAGAGGCACTTCCAAATTCATTCCCAGGTTTCATATACAGATTAAACCAGAGCCCTTAGACTGGTGCTGAGAGAGTCTTTGTGGCTGGAAAAGGTGTGTGTTTGATGGAGAGCTGCCAGATCTCAGACCAGAGTGATGGTGAGCCTGTAACATTCTTGCAGCCTGGATTTAATTTCAGGTCAGGTGAATGTCAATCCTAAAATGACCCATATAACCATAATTCACAAAGTAACTTCATCAAGCTTCACTGGTGCATCCTCCCTTTGGATAGCAGTGAACTCTTCCTCATGTAACTTGCCAAAAATATCTCAGTCAAAATCATGTCTAGTCTTGTAAGATACGAAGCTGGATGTGAGTTCAGCTAACAAAACTTTTGAGAGCTTGCTACCCATTATCCCTACTAGCAGAGTTGAAGGTTATTGCTTGCTGCTCTTAAGGTGGTGGTCTCAACCAGTAACAAAGGTCCTCTGCCCATGGGCTTTCACCTCTGAGTTACAGCAGTGAAGGCCCAGAGGCAGCTGTGTTTGTTTTTTTTCATTTATGGTATAGAAGCTCAAACTAAAAATAACAAAGAGGTTTCATAAGTCCTGTAAGTGGTGACAAAAGCTGAAGAGAAGGGCAGAAGAGGGAGAACAAGAAGTCATGTGGTGCACGCCTCCCTCTGGCATCACAGGCAGGTGCACTGGAAGGATCAGAGCTGAGAGCAAGCAAAGATCAGCGTGCCTGGAAAAGGGCTGAAAGAAGCTACCCCAGCTGAAATAAAGGGATGCTGAGTTGAGTGGACTCTAGGATTTAAAATAATAAAAAAAAATGAGAGAAAAACATAGCTGAGGATAACTGATACCTGGACTAGGCATAAGCAAGATCTTAGCTGATTGAGAGCTCTCCTTGTGAAAGATGGTACCAGGGAATGCTGCTTGTGGAGTTAACTGCTCAGTGATGGGCTTCCAAGGATCGTGCTCCAACCCGTGGCCTCTTTCAGAGAAAACTCAGAAGGTTTGCTCTGCTGGCGGATGTGCTCAGTGTCGGCTCGCAGCTCGGTTTCTTGAGGTGTGAGCTGTTTTTAGCTGGTGAATTGCAAAGTACAGCCATGGTTCAGAACCCACACCTCACAAAGGTGTCCTGCAGCACAGCAGTGAGGCAGGTCTGCCACCTGCACGTGTCTTCTCTGAGGAAAAAGCTTTCCTTCTGCAAAGTCATGTAAGTTGTCATGTGTGCATCGTGCCTGGTTGCTAATGCTGAGGGGGGAGCCTGTGCAGATTTGATTTTTATGGTAAATATGTGCTATGTGGGTATTTTTTGGAGTCAGGGGATGGGAAAGTGAGGGTAGGAAGACATAGGTTTTGCCTGAGCTCAGAGCTCTGCTCTCTGATTCTTGGGTGAGTTTAGATGAATCATTTCTGTGTCTATGAAATAAGGAGGAAAATTATTTTCTTACCTCACAGGAAACAGATGAGAGATGCTGGATTAAGCCTGTGGGTTGAAACACCACAACCATAAAAGCATGAAGAGAAGTGGTAGAGCTGAGTTGGCGTTCAAATAATTGTGCTCACAAGCAGCTTGACTTAAGTAATTCACAGAGTGGGTAAGGCTGGGATGGAGACAGCCAGAAACCTTGAGGAGTGTGCACATCCAGTTCCCTGATCATTGTCACGAGACAAGGATATGTATAAGTTGCCTTGAGCTCAGGATTCTGGATGAATTCAAAGGTCACGAGCCCGCTTGTGCTTGAACCAAGGGCTCGTTCTGCCTTGTGGCATTGAGGTGCCTGTCAGGTTTAGGATGCAGAGAAGCTTTAATGAAGAATTTCAGTTAGTGAGCTGGAGGGGAAATCAGTCCTCAGCCTTGTATACAGTCTAAGTTTTACCTTTGCTTAATCTAATAAGAGTTTCCTCAGAGGATCAAAATTGATGAGAAAGGAGGTCAGACATCTTTTGTTAGCGCCAACGTTGTATCTTGGGGGGCTGTGTTTGAAAAACTGGGAGGAGTTCTGTGCTGAAGTTGTGTACTTAGGACTTGCTTATGCGGCACCTTCCTAGCCCATGTCCCTTTTCCCCTTGACATGATAAGTTGACATCCATACTTCCCCTAAACCCTGCCGAGTCAGTTGGGCTTAATGTTCAATGGACTAACTTTAGAGGAGCTTAACCAGAATGGTGCAAACCTTTGTCATGCAGGAAAGATGGTTAATATTTAGTCAGAGCTCATGTCCTCCCCCATCCTCCTCACCTCGCTGCTGCTGATTGCAGGGCCCAGTGCTGATTCTGAGCTGCAGGAGACAAGAGCAGCAGTGTAAGAGCAGCTCTCCTGCACTTGGCTTGCCAGATTCGCTGCTGTCAGCGGAGCTATTGTGAATGGAAACAGCACCCACCCTGTTCCCCATGCGCCAGCATTGTTCCTTCCTTTGAAGATGGGTTGTTGTTAATTACAGTGTGCTTGGAGCTGCTCTGCTGGATAAGGCAGGCTGCTACCAAGCAGCTGGAATAAGATGAATTTCTCCTTCCTGTGTTTAGCTGAGAAGCTGCTTTTGCACCTGGCTTGCCAGCTCAGTGGTTCTGCCCTGAAGAGGGGTGAGCTGCTTGGGAGGAAAGCTCAGGAAGTCCTGGTGTTGTATCAGTGAAGATAAGGATATTCTTTTTGTTTTCCATTCTTATTCTTTTAGTCTTAAGGAGACTGATCTTGAGAGCTGAGAACTTTGTGATTTTGAAGCAAGGGGAATGCATCCCAAGTTTTTCTCCTGTGGGACAGAGGGGTATGGAAGGACAGGTACTTCTCATCATTCTGACTGGGGCTGGCAACCAGGAGGAGACCTCAGAGGGTGAACTGGATTTCTTGTGCCTATGTGCTCCGTTCTTGCCATTGCTCAGCTTTGAAGAGTTCAGAGCAATTGACAAACTTGAGAGCTGGGTAATTTTATGCTTCCTATAGTATAGTAACGTAATGTATCCTGACTCTGGGTGTTAGCTGGTGGCCACTAGTGAGAGGTGGTTTCATCGATATTACAGATAGCTTTTGTACAACAGCAGGTAGAGTACAGTTAGAGTCCTAACCATCACTGAAAAGAAGTCATTCTTAAAATTTGGCCCTCTGTTCCAAGCTGCTATGGCGCAAAGGTATCTGCCTGTCGCCCTTTTGAAAACTCAGTCAGCTCTAAGCTTTAGCATGAGAGCATCCATGCAGATCAGAAAAGGAACTTCACAAGGGAAGGTGTGGTCTTACACAAGGTGTAACAGCAGGGCGAAGCAGGATTTGGATCTCACTTCTCAATTTCCTGATCAGTTCTGTCTCTACTGGGCTAGTGCTTTATCATTAGGTAAAATCCCCGCTGTGCCTTGAATATCTCACTGAACGCAGAGGAGGTCTGACAGGCCTCACACGGCTGCGTCACTGGTTTGTGATGCTCAGGAACATGAGGAGGAGGAGAGGAGGTGTTCTAATGTCCCTCTTCTTCTCTTTCTGAGACGTGGGGCAGATTCCTAACCCTGCCTTCCTGCTCGTTCCTGAGAGCAGAGGTTGTGAAACCGTATTTCACTAGGAGACCTTCAGCAATAATCACTGCATCAGCTCTGCGTCCTCTGGGAGCATTGGGATATTCAGAATATTACAGCTGTTAGTGGGAGGAATGCAGTGGTGGGGGGAAAGCTGGGACACGTGGCTGTAAACCATCCCATTTCACAGAGCTTCCAGTTCAGTAGGTAAGCCTCCTGTCAGCAGCTTACGTGCAGCATGCTTTCAGCTGCTAAGCCCTCTGCACAGATTCACCTTGCAACAAAGCACTTACTGTGCCTCAGAGCCTCTGCAAACCTCTGTTGCAGTATTAAAGCTTCAATACTGCTATAGAAGCAGCCATCAGAGGGTTTCAGAGGACTTAATTGATTTTAGCTTCTCATAGCCAGAGCTAGGGCTCCTGAATGCAGAGGAGTGAGGCTTTTGGGGTTGGCCAGGCTTAAACAGTGATGCTGTATTACTTGAATTAGACTCTTTTAGTTTGCAGCTGCAGGCCAGAAGTTCCTGAGTTGTGGAATACATCACTTCTGTTGCATAGATGCCTCCTTAACGTGGTAACTGACCTGGGATACATCTGTATCCTTCCGATCATATTGCATATACCTGAAGGTGGATATAGAAGTTATGACTGTACCAGAGATCTCTTCTTTTTGACACATAGAAATGAAGTGGTGGTAGAAGTTTGTACAAGGTTTCCTCAGAAAGTGCACTGCGTAGGCTGTACCTCTGTCTCACTGTCAGAGAAACCCACCTTCCTTTGCAGAAGGTATTTTAACAGAGAAATGTTTTAACTGAGATGTCATCAGAAACCACTGTGCGTCTGCAAGTCCTGCTGGGAGCTTGCCTGGCACTCCTGTTGCAGAGATAAGATCTGGAAGTATGTTCTTCCATTGTATTTTGTGGAGTGATTGACAGATTAATGCAGTGCAGTAAAACAAAGGTGTTATTAAAAAAAAATAATGAGGAGGAGTGGGGAGAGAGATGTTACATAGCTCTACAGGTGACAGCAATTCTTCCTTGTAATGAGAAGTGCAGTGCTTGAGGTCCCAATGTAGCCTGTGTTGTTTAGAGGGAAGGAAAATGTTTCTTGCATGGGACTCCGACTCTAGATGTACATCAAGAGACAAGCTGCTGGTAGAGAGGATGGTACAGAAGAAAGGTAACAGAACCTGTCCTTTAACTCCTTGGTGGAGAAGCTTTGGAGCCAAAAAGCCTACATTGAAAGGAGGTGTTTCCCTCTTCCTGGGAGCTGGAAGTGAAGCTAATGTATTTCTTAGTAAGAGATGAACTCATGCTGCCAAACAGGCATCCAGCTGTGCTACAACTGACTATTCAAGCAAGCAGATGGAGCTGCTTGTTGTGTCTGAAGAAAGCGGGTAACATCTCTTCTGCTGTCCTTAGTACAGTGCTTTGTAATTAACTGCAAGTGGTAAGGTGAGAAGGGTGACTCGAGGTGTCAGCCCTTTCAGCTGCTGCAGCTGAAATGTGCTTAGGTGGTTGTTAAGGGCTCAGAGCTCTCAAGCTTTTCCTGAGAGTGCTGGAGATGGAGTGAAATCTGCTAATTTGCAGTGACTTGTTTGATGGGCAGCGGGCACGGGAAAGAAGATAACTACTCGAGAATAGCTGGGGGAGAAGCACTGCAGGGATTAGGAGGTTAAAACCCATCTGTTGAGCCAGTAAATGGGCAGGCAGGATGGGCACTCATCAGAGGGCAGACACTGAAAGCTTCTTAAAATTTTTTCTAGAGTTCTTCTCACCACTTTACTGTGGCCTTTTTCATGCTTTTAGTGCTGTTCATCTTCGGCGTATGGAAGTATTTGCAATGTTTACCTTGGAAAATGCATGCATCTCTGCATTTCAAAGTTGGCTGCCTCAATGGGGAAATACCAAGCACTCAAAATATATAATATAAAATGAACAAGCAGAAAGGAGATGGGGGCTGCCTGGGAGTGCTGTGGTGATCGATGCTTGATGCATTTCATGAATGCCAGAAGTAAGACACTGTCTGGAAATGCAGTGCACAAAAAATAATAGCGTGAGGAAGAGGTAGTGAAGTGTTAAGTGCTTTATGGAGAGCTGTTCTGGTAACTTTGGGTTTTAGTTGCCTTTTTTCACATGCTTTCTCTCCACCCTGAGATTCTGCCTCCATTTAGCAAAGTGCTCAACCCAGCAAGGAGCTCATCTACGTGTCTCCCATAGCAGGAGCATCTTCGGCAGAGGCTTGAATGATGCTGTGCCTTTAAAATTGAATCGCCTGTGATAGAAGAAATCTGAGAGCACAGAAAAGAAACCAGTGCCTCTTGCGCAGAGCGAGCTCTTTGGAGATTTCTCCATTGCTCTGCGTTCTCACCAGCCTAGTCACTGCTCCTTCCCTTTGGGGCCAAACGGCAGCGACCGCGATAGCATCGATGAGAGCCGTTCCAGAACCATCTTCATGGTGACATTACATCTTCCTGCGGTGGACTCTGAGGTCACCTCTCTGTGCTGCTTTCTCCCCAAAACCGCTGTGCGTGTGTAAGCCAGCTGGGATTCCATCTTCTGACTAAACAGCGTTTCACTCCCTCACTGCTGAAGCAACACTTGCTCAGGTTTCTGGGGAACACATGGCACTTGGACAGACTTCCCTATGCTGATGACTGTAACCGTGTGAGTGCTCGCTGCGAACCTCCTCATTTCTTCTCCTCCTTCTCCTCCTTCCTCGTTTATCTTCCCATCCGTTTCTTTCTTGGCCTTTGCAGAATATTTGTTGTGCATTTCGGTGATAAGATGGCAGCATGCGTCTCCCCTCCGCGCCATGCATCGTAACAAGGTCAGGTGTTATCATGGGTACTAACCGAAGTCTGTCCTTGAAGCCCCCCTGCTGTACCTCTGCTTTTCTCCTGTGCTCCTGCAAGTTTGACATAAAACTCTTCCTTCAGCCCTCTCTGCTGCTTGTTCTCCCTTCTCTCTTAAGTACCCCGCTGTGAATCTTCAGTTGTAGAATGCCTTTGTGTTCTCTCCTTTACCCTTTTCTTTTTAAGTGGCAGGTCGCATGTAAACATGGGCCTTGCTTGAGGGATTTTGGTCTGTCAGAGTTTCAGGTGTGGTAAGGTGAAGGTGTTTCTCTGTTGTGGAAAAAGAGTAGCTTCACTTCAGGCTTAGACATGTAGGTGCTCAGACTTCCTCACCTATCCTGAGCTTTAGAGGCTGTTGCTTTGTGTGGCACCTGCCATGCGTCAGTGCCTTCGAACTCAGAATCATTCTGGGTTTCCAGATGAGGGGTGGCTTTGTGCTATGTGACACAGTGAGATAAGTGATCCCCCGTATTGTACCCCTAGCTGTGAGCACTCACCCTTTGTTCCACCTTGTTGCTGGTGCTGCTTCTATTGGGAGGTCCCTCTAACATTGTGCTGAGTTGCTTCTGTCTGCAAGTTGGAGGCTTTTGTCTAAGAGCTGTGTCTGGAGCCTCTGCTTTCTGATTTAGTCCAATGTTTCAGAAACAAGAGGGCTCTTTTCCTTCAGGACTTTGCAATCGTTCCTGTAGGAGTTCATTCTTGAAGTCAACACATGGTGCCCATATTCCTGCTGCAATACTTCTCACTCCTTTATCTGCAGCATCTGAAGTTTTTTTCGCTTGGGAGAGAACATAGTGCTGGATGCATGGGTCAGACCAGTGCAGAAAGCTTTGTTTCTCTGATGTGCTGCCTCTGTGCCTCTACGGATTGTCCTTCTAAGCAGTGTCAGCCCATAGGCTGAAGTTTATACCTCGTTTAATATCCGTCGTTTAAAGATCTAGCTTGGTGTTCTCAAAATCCTTTTTGCAGAGGATCTGGAGTCCTGGCTGTCAGGCATTTCAGAGCACTCTGATTTTGAGAGATCAAGTGTTGAGCATTATACTCTTGTCCTGTGAAGGTGGCAGGCTTGGGTGTGATATATTCCGTGCCATGAGTTACTTCAGAATATCCTGACCTAAGAAAAAGGTCCATAGCACTCATGCCCCCAAACCATCAAGCCTAACTGCCTTCCTGTTGATTGCTGCAGGTTACTCTCCATGGAAGGTAAAATTCAAAGATGGCTTTTTAGCTCCCTGACAAATGGAGATCAAGGAGGAGCTTCAAGCCGTAATCCATATATTGTGAGTCATGGAGTTGTCTGCTGTTAGCCTGCCTTGTCCCACAGTGAATGAGCCTTTTCTTGGAAGGGTTATTGCACCGTTGCAGGCAAAGGCAAGTTTGAACTCTTAACCTTCCAAGATAATGATGGGAAGAAGAGCCAGAAGAGCTTGCGTGAAAGCAACAGCCCTCTTCCGTTATAGTATTGCTCTGAATCATCCCGGTTTCTCTG
The DNA here is from genome assembly GCA_036925125.1 of Oreortyx pictus. Lineage (NCBI taxonomy): Eukaryota > Metazoa > Chordata > Aves > Galliformes > Odontophoridae > Oreortyx > Oreortyx pictus. The sequence continues at coordinate 2,753,771 of JAUPFR010000025.1, read as the reverse complement.
CTCTGCTGATATTGGTCATCATTCTCCTTTTTGAGAAATATTCTTCCCCTCCTAAATCTTCACAGGAAATTACTTTTTTTTTTCCCCATCTTTTGACAGAGAAGCTTCTCTCTTTTTTTTTTTCTAAAGTTCTCTCTATCCTGCTGTGGTACTCTGTAGCCTTGCTCTCCCCTCCAGAACCCCAAGCCACAATTTTCATGCCCTAGCAAACCACACTTTACATAGAAAAAAGCATCTTAGATGCACTTTCTGTTCTGCATACAGCACGACTACAGCTCCCATGATGCCAGGAGAGCAAAATGCACGTTTTATTTCTGGGAATGAAGTCTCACGTGATTTCCCAGCTGCTGCAGCTAAGAGGGAGTCCCTTCTGAGATTTCTTTTTTCCCTGGGAAATGGAGGTGTGTCCTAGCCTGCGGATGCTGTGATTGCATCTGACAGCAGAGGCTGTAGGGCTGCTGACTTCAGGAAGGAGCTGGGAATTTATCCATCTGGCTTGTTTTCCTAACCACTAAGGTGCAGAACAGTCAGACTACCTCTTCTCTGTGTTCTGATTCTCTTTGTAGCTGTTGTTTCTCTTTCCCCTTAATGTTCACTTGTTTGTTTATTCCCTACTTTTCCCTGCTGCCAGCCCTGTCACTAACAGGGTTTTGTCTTGCTTGCACATTCCACAGAAGCTCATGGTTTTTGCTGCTCATAACTCCTGCAGGCTTTCCTTTCTTGCCACACCTCATAGGCAGCGTGCTGAACTCTGCCTGCAGGTCACATCTTTTCCAGGGAGCTCATGGCAGAGTCTGAGCCCTTTGTTTCCATCACGTGCGTACCTAAATGAGTCATGTTTTGGTTCACGGGCTCTTTGAGGCTTTGCAGGCTCATACCCCGAACTAATGCAGTGCTATTGCCCTGTCTATTCATAAAGCTTGGGGTTCTTACCCACAACTCAGTGTGTCACACTGGGCTGTACGCTTCCAAGAAGTGGACTTCCTCAGGAGATGTTTCCTGTTTTGCACCGAAGTTCATGAGCTGGAATTAGCTCCTGTGATGAGAGCGCAGAGTGGGAACGGAGCTTTTCCTAAAAGGCAAACTGATTTTTATGAGCAGGTGACGACGTGAATGCACCGTGACAGGAGGGCAGCAGAAACACACCCTTTTAATATGCGTTTATTAGAGTATAGTACGCTGAGCTCAGTAAAACTCAATGAGACCGTTTTATGGGGGGTGTGCGCACATATGCCTGTGCACAAGAAATGAGCAGCACAGCTTTGCAGAAAATAGGTAGGTGCCCTTGAATTCGTGTCATCTGTTGAGTGCATTGTAAATTACATGCCGCTGCCCCCTGGGCTTTGTGTGCAGTCCCTGCCGTGTGTCGGAGCACCGCTTGCTGCACTGCTCTATGAATAAGCGCTTTCATGCAGTGATGTTTCCAGCCCTCAGAGGCTCTTAATTTGACTGAGCTCTGCAGTGGTTTTTTTCCAGCCTTCCTCTCCCTCCCTCCCAGCCCGGATTGCTCACGTCTCTGTGCTCTGCCAGCGCCGGAGCGCTCTGACCACTTGCGTGCAGCTGCTCCTGGCTGGCTCACCAGCTCCAGACTGGTTTTGTGTCTCGAGCAGACCAGGAGGAGAGGGAGGGAGAGGCTGGGTGATGGCTGGGGCTGGCTGAAGTCACCCTGTGCCACCAATCGCAGCCTCAGCAGCTCCGGGTGCCTCTTGACGCCGGCACAGATTCACCTTAGAGGATGATTTGATATTTGCAGCATCCGAGCTGACAGTGTGCACCACAGAGTTCTTAGTTTAGGCCCAGTGTTTTCTGTGTGTTATCCTGAGGTGAGTGTTCTCAGTAGGGCACAGATGACTAACCTCCATCTTTCTTTTTTTTTTTCTTTTCTCTGCACGTGTTACTCTCTCTTTTAATGCTCTCTGGTATGCTTATCTTCTCTTGCAGCACTGCTTCTCTGGCTGTCTCCTCTCACGCTTTCCTCTTCCTTCCCCACTCTCTCCTCCTCGTGCCTGATCCCTTCTCCTTCACCCACTGCGCTGCCCAGGCCCCACTCACCTCCCTCCTTTCTCCTACTTCTGAAGCACCCACACAGGGGTTTGTTGCCCCCTCCCATAGAGCAAGGAGGAGGAAGAGCAGCACGGCCTCTTGCCCTCAGGCAGATGCAGGTCGCTGCCTGCTCCCTGCGGGAGCTCAGACTTGAACCTTGTGGGGAGGAGGCTGGCTGTTCCCAGGCATCCTGCAATAGTTTGTGGGGTAGCAGCAGGGTGGGCTGCCAAATCACACGGATTTTGTTGCCAGCCTCTGATTGAGAATCCAAATTGGGACCATCAGCTTGAGATGCTTGTCCTTTGTATTTGGGGGCAGCAGGGTGGGCTTGGGGTGAGCTCTTCCATGTTGCTCTCATCCACCTGTCAAACTGTCTGCCCTCTCTTCACCATCCTTTTCTTGACTCTCCTTTTCTCTCCCCCTTTTCCTTCGATGCCCTTGTTTACTGATAGGCCAAGCAGAAAACATGGAGACGTCTGATATGGCGACAGCAAAGGTAGGATGGAAATGCTGCCGGCCTCACTGTGCGTAAGTGGTTTCGCTTGGCAACTTCTTACTTTCTCTCACCCTTTTTATTTTCTCCAGACCCTTTCCCCTGAAGCTGGGAGTGGTTCTAGTGCTGGGGCTGGTGGCAGGGTTTGCGTTCCAGGAGGAAGTTGGTACTGGGGCTGCGGTCCACGCTGTGCTTTCCTTGTAAGATTTCAGATAGAATTTGAAACAAACGATGCTACAGGCTGAGGTGGAGCTAGGAGAGGCGTGAGGGTCTGCGTTGCTGCCTGTGGCAGTGTTTCCTTTGTCCAAAGGGAAGCCTGAGAGCTGGGATGCTGGCTGAAGCCTGCCTTGCTTCTGTATGAGGAAGGATCGCTAGAGGGTGCTTGAGGGGCAGGTTTACCCACTGAGTACCTTGTGGAGCAGAAACGCCTTTTGGCAGCTTAGTTTTCTTGTAGCTGTATCCGCCCTTTTTGTGCGAGGCTTTGGGCTTTGCCCAAGCGGTAGGTTCTGCTCTCTGGGCTGGCAGATGGAAAATGAGTGGGAATGGAGAGGGGAGAGGGTGAGGTGGGGTGGGGGGGAGGGAGGGAGATGGATGCTGTGCATGATTTTCAGCGTGCTCCAGGAAAGACTGGGAAGCATAAAGCTGGCTCACTATTAGATAGTTCTGTCTCATGGCAGGGGATGCTGGTGGAGTCTTCAAATCAAATGGTTGTTTCCTATCCTGAGCCTCCCCTAGTGCATCTTCACTTGGCCTTGCAGCAAGATTAATGTGCGTGTAGTCTGCAGACATCTCTTGGTGTGCTGTTATCTCAGCAGCGTGTGCCACTAAGCAGAGTTGAGAAGTCAGAGCTTGGAAAGAGTGGGAAATGGTGTTAGTGGCCATGAACTGGATGCTCAAGCCTGGCAGTGCAGTGTTCTGTGCCTCCAGGAGGTGCCTGCATACGTGCAGGTAGTCCATGTTCCAAAACCCCTTGGTGCTGTCCGGACTGTAGGGCTTTGTCCTGTATCTCAGTTAAAATTCAAGGGAAGTAGCTATTTTCCCTTTTCCCAATTGGTTCTGCTGAACGCTGCGTGTTTTCCAGTTGATGCTCCCATAATTCCCACAGGAGTGCACGATGCCTGTGAGCAGCTGTCCTGTTTAGCCCCAGGACTGGGTTATAGGGTTTGAGTTTGTGGCATCAGTTAATAAATTCTATGAAACGCTTCAGGGTGAGCATGATGTTATAAAGGCAAAATCATTCTCACTACCATGTTTGTGCAGATTTCAGCTGCCTGTCACTGCATACCCACAAAGAATTTGAGGAGAAGCATTAACTGGTTTATTTTGGATGTGGTGCTCATGGACATGGGTTGTTGGGGTAGTATGGTTACGTCGTGGTTGAACTTGATGATCTTTAAGGTCTTTTCCAACCTGACAATCCAGTGATTTCCCTCAGCCCGAGTGCTGGGAGCTTCCCAGGGCTGCAGCACGGGATGTTGCTTACTTCCATGGTTGCTCTCCATTGTATTGCAGTGCTGCTTCCTTTGCTGCCAGGACACCTTCCAGGGCACCTCAGGAAATGGCATTTCCTGAGACGATGTCACAGCTTGGTTTCTATAGTGTCCCAGTAAACGTAGAAGCACTGTTGTGGCTTTTTTTTTCCCTTGGACCCTTCTGAGAACCACAGGGTGATGCAGTTAACCCATTAACAAAGAAAATTGGCTCAACGTGATGCTCAAATGCTTCCCAGGAAAGCGTGAATCACCTTCCAGGTAATCAGCAAGTGGAGAGGTGGAACATAAGTCAGTGAGACAACTTCCATTTCCCTTGCAGCAGAAGGCTCCTGCTTTGTGCATCACCATTGTGCACACGGCGAGTCCTCAGCACTGCTCGTGTGGTGTGGAGGTAATTAAGCACCTGATTTACGTGTTCAGTCTTGAAGGAAATCTGTTTGTCTCATGAGCTGTAACTAGAGCGATGACTGAAGTGAGAGAAGATGCCTGTCAGCAGTACCTCGGGGCTCTCGCGTGGGGATATTTGTTGGCTTGTGTTAGATAGTCCCAGTTTCAGCAAGAGCTGCTGAGGGGAGTAAGGGGAAAAGGATGATGGAGTAAAGCAGGGTAACTGGCTGCTGTGAGTGAAGCATTGCTGAACAGGAATGAAATTTCAGTGGTGGTCTCTGTGCTTCCAGCTCGACCTGGACTCTGAGCACAGACACAGGAGCACATCTGGACAGAAGCAGATGGTTATTTCATCGGGGCACGGTGTTCACGTTGTTGCTGTTTTTAGTGTTTGTGTGTGTGTGCTCTTTTACTTCAGTCATCCTGACTGGTGCTCCCGTGGGGAGGCTGTATCCATGGTGTTCTTGCTCTGGACCAGAAGTCTCCCAGATGCTTCTGGCTGTAGACCAGAATCCAAATCATCTTACTAAATCCCTATTGAAGTTGATGGGAATTCTGCTTGTGGGATGGGACAGAGGATGAGATGGGACAGCAAGCACTGTGTCCGTTTGTTGTGTTCTTACTTGCTGGCACGTAGTAGCTATGTGCACAATACTTCACAATCACCAAAGAAAAAATGATCCCTTTCCTAAACAATCAAAATTCTGTTGAGTAAGGGAGTAATTTGACTTGCATACTTTACAACTAGAAGGGAAAGGTGATGAAGCATCTGATGTAACATTGTGTATGAAGGGCAGCCCTTGGTGAAACACCCATCTGGGTCCGCACGCATAGGCAGATTGCAAACAAATACACAGAGGAAAGGAGGTTGGTTTGGGGAAAAGTAATGAACAATTGGAGTCAGGGGTAAGGTGATCTGGTGTGTGAAAGGGAGCTGAGAACAGAGCACAACACTGAAGAGGATGTGGAGATGTGATCCAGGTGAAGTGTTAGTGCTTTGGAGACTGCTGTCTGTTTCCAGTCTGCTGCTGTGAGGTGGAAGGAGCCAGTACTGTTGCAGTGCTTGCAGGATTTTGTGATAATTAACAGTGGCCAAATAGACGCCCACTCTCAGAAACCCTTCTGTTTTCGACTAGTGTCCTTGTTCTCCTGAAACATCACAACAAACAGAAGTGGAAACTAATGTTTACACTACAGCTTATTTCCATTTACTATTTGTTTTCACCATCCACGCGGAAAGAGAAAAGTTTTTGCCCAAAAGAAAAATGGTCTGGGGAGGGCAGAAAGATCTTAGACGATCTGTAGTCACGCTGGCACAATGCACAGCCTGCCCTTGAAGCCTCTTTATTACAACAACACGATGAGCATCTCATTGTGACACAGTCTCAGATCAGTGAGGAGACACACAGAGTCTTTCCAAGCAGAGCCAGAAACTGCTTTTTGATCCCTTAAGGTCCCGGTTCTCACTGTGGGATGGATGCTCGGGATGGAGTAGGTAGATAAATGATCTGGAATTCAGCTTGCATGTGACTTGGAGGTATTCTTAGCGCTGTGGAGGTGGGCAGGGTGGCTGCACAGTAGCCTACCTCTCTTGATATGCACACGTGCTCTTTTGTTACCCTGTTCAAGTGTTAATATCACTTGTTCCTCTTGAGTATTGCGTGCAAGTGAAGGAGGAGGAAGGCAGGGGCTTGCCGGTGCAGTGCTAGCTGCCACAGAGGGAGCAGCTCAGGCAGAACTGAGACCGTCCCCCAGCAGTGGTGGCAGTGGGGTCACCTGCACAGGGTCTGCTTTGGATGGGTGACCCGTGGTGCTCCTGCTCAGGCTGCTGCTCTGTGCGTTTCAGAGAGCAGAGCTGTGATGGAGATGGCAGCGCCTGCTGGTCTGATGCTCACGCAGATGCTTCCCACTTTTAAGTGATCTATTTCCTTTGATAATTTCCTAACCTTCACGTTATTCTTCTATATATATATATGTTTTAAAGTACATGACTGCTTATCTCTTAATACCTTTCTTGCCTGAGCTTTGATTTCTAAACATGTGACTGCAGCATTAGTCTGTCCCAGATTTGCCAAGCTTGCAGGTCTCCTGACCCATTTTACAGCACTGTGATTTGCTTCCCTCCTTGCAACCTGCGGGCCACAGATGTGCAGCGTTTGATGGTGAGGAGTGGCTCTGGAGCTGAGCTGAGACCAGGCCAGGCACCCCGTGTGGGGCGGACCTTCCGAGGGCTGAGACTTGAATGTTCCTTCCATACAGTTTGTGCCATTTGGAAACGCGTGTGCCTCCTGCTTGAGCTGTCAGTGTCCTTTGTCTGGAATTAAAAAGGCGTGCTGCAAAGCTCGTGTTGCAAACAAACTCTCGAATCTCTGTTTTCAAGCGGTTATTTCAGACTTCTTTGCCTGGAGTGGCTCCGGTGTCCCTGAGCCCTTCGCAGCTGGGGCTGGAGGGCAGCTCTGTGCTGGATGCAGTTCCCCATTCCTTGCTTCCTGCTGCAACAGAAAGTGCAACCTGGCTATGAGCGTGGGGGAAGGAAGCTAGGTGGCTGGATGGAGGGGAAAAAGCAATTTGCTGCTAACCTTTTTTTTTTTACAATTCAGCTTCCCAGAAAGACACCCCGCTGTCCCCTGCGTGCTCCCTTTCAGCGCTGGCTTTTGTCTGCGCAAAAACCTTTTCCAACCTGAATTCACGACTAGAAGTCTGCTTCTGCTCATGATTTGGGAGCATCGCTGGGGGGGGGGGGAGAAAAAGCGTCGTGTGCTGTCCTTGATCGGGATGATGTGTCATTTCCCAGGCACAAGTTGGGGGGGTGGAGTGGGGGGGGGGGGGGGGGGGTGAAAGTCAGCAGCGAGCGCTTCTCCCCCTCCTGGCTCAGCCCGTTCTCCTGCGGCGCGCCCGGGCGCGGCTCCGCGCGGTCCCCCCTCGCAGGGCCGGTGGCGGGGGCGGGCCGTGCGGTGCCGCACATGCTCAGCAGGCGGCGGGGCGGCTGCGGGCGGCCCTGCGCCTCTCGGCCGCGCTCGGGGCGGGCGCCGGGGGCGGGAGGCGGCGGGGCCGCGCCGCGGGGGGATCGGTGCATGGAGCGCGGCGGCCGGCTCCGCTCCAATATGTCCTGCGAGCCGCGGAGCTGGCGGTGGGCACGCGAGGACGCGGGCAGCGGCTTCTCGTGACTGTACTGATGAAAGGCTTCAAGCTCGCCTGGTAAGCGGAGCGCTGGAGGGGATGGGGGGGGGGGGAGCGCTCCCCAACGCCGCAGTGGCCCCCGCGGATGCGCGGACATCTCCGCCTCGGTGCTCTGCTCCGGGCAGCCGCCTGTCGTCGTCCTGCGAACGCTTTCCTCGGGGTCGCGCGTGAATTCGCATCCCTGGACGCGCGCACCTGAGCGCCCGGAGCGTACGCGTTGAGATAGAGAGCTGTCCCCGAAGAGAGGAGGCGGATGCGGTGCTCGCGTCCTGCGCGCACGGAACGGCTCCCGCTAAGCTCGTCCTTTAAGCATTTGCTTTCGGGGATGCACCTCGTCGACGTCTTTCCGTAAGGACTGCAGGTACCGCGGTGCTCGGGGGACACCGGAGCGACCCGAGCTGCACCAGGGGACAGCAGAAGGGGTGGATGTGCGGGGGGGGGGGGGGGGGGGGGGAGGAAAAACAGAGCTGGGCGTGTGCCCGAAACGTTGGCACAGAAATAATATTTTTATCGCTCACGTTTAGTTGTTGTTGTTGGAAAGGTCGGCGTTTCGCACGGCTCGGTGAATGCGTGCAGTTGCAGTTTACGCGTGTGGTGTATCAAATAAAACCGGGCCGGAAAGAGGTCTGCATGAAATCTTGGGCACGTCGGAACTGCAGTAAATAGCCTTTGAATCGCAAAGATGAAATCAATTCAATTACAACTTTATGCCATGGGAACGGTTCCATCGTGGAGCGTTGGAATGTGACTTTGTAATTTGGATTGAAATTACCGAGGGGATGACGAGAGCAAGGCGAAGGCCTCGGTCCTAATCCTCTTCCTCTCTAATGGCAAAGGGGGCGATGGCAGGAATATGACGACCTCTTGCTGAACTGTGCAGTTTCACATCACTTTGAATTTGGTACTTTGAGATCTTTGCCCGTGGAGTGTGAGAAAGCGGATGAGTGGTTTTTTCGTTTGCTGTTTTATTTATTGCTGCTGTTTTTATTATTGCTGCTAGTTTTGCTGTGGGGGGGGAAAAAAAAAAACCCTCACAACGACAACAATAAAGCAGTAGGGCACAGCAGTAGGAAGCATCCTGTACTGGGCCCCAGGGGATGGGTCGGAGCCAGGGATGACTCAATAGGGCATCTCTTCTTCTGATTTCTGTAATTTTGGCTTTTATTTAATTGCAGTCCGAGCCTTTAGAGTTTCCCTGTGTGTGTGTGTGTGTGCACGACTGTGTGCAAGGCAGAGTATACAGAAAGCATGGCTGTTAGCATCTGAAAACCAGACGTAGCTTTTTTTTGTCCCCTTTGCTGCTTTACGTGGTCTGCAGTTGGGCTGATGAGTTGCATAATAGCTTAGCGTACTACCGGGGAAAGCCGAGCGTGTGCTGGAAATGCCACGACGGTGTGGATCTGCAGTAACATGGCACCCTGCTGCATTCGGCTCTGCCCGTCCGTGAGTTAGTCGTGTAACTGGAGCACTTTTTGCACGGTTCCATCGCAGCGTTTACGGTGATCAGTGTGGACGCCGACCCGTTAATTCGGTCAGGCTACGGAGCCGAGCAGGCGGAGCTGGGCAGGAGCAGGAGCTGGATGGGGGAACGACACAACCCTCCTGCACCGCTGAAATGGTCGCGGTGTTTCGGCAGGTGACGCTCTTCCCTGCGAGCTTCTGGGTGCACGGTGCTGCCCTGGGGCTGCACTTATGGCCTGTGCCATCCCCAGGAACTCTTGGAGAGTGCTGACCGAACCCCAGAACCCCCTTCGTCTTCCTCAGAATCCCAAGGGAAGCAGGTGAGCTGATCCGAGAGCTCGCCGTGTTTAATAAAAGCGTGCGACGTTTTGAACGTCTGCAGCAGTTGTTATGTTCCTCCTCAAGGACATCTGTGTTTGCACACAGTTTTATTTACTTTGATTTCAGCAGCGTCCAGGCACCAAAGGGCTCGTTAAGGATGCTCTTTAAGTCCTGGTTCACCCATGTAGGGTGTGCGTGTCCCTGCTGGACCGGTCAGTGTGGTTCCAGGAGCGCGGACCTAAACCCACACTGCAGAGCTCTCCGCTGCTCGTCAGATGCGGTTCGGATACCTCCACGTGGGTTGGATGGCCCCAAATATTCGTGATGCGTTTGCTTTGCAGGGTTGGCATTTGTCTCAAGTCAAAAAGAGCATCGAACAGACAGTTTGGTCCTGGCTTTGGGAAGCGGTGGTTCCAGTTTGAGGCGGCACTGCTGGGGTTAATGCAGATTTCCGCATGGAACAGTTCTGAAAGGACACATGATTCCTTTCTGTACCAGGAAGGGCAGCAGCGCGGGGACGGAGTGCTGTCAGCAGGAGCTGCCCTCTCTGCACTCAGCCTGCTTCATGCTCTTGCTCTGCTCAGGATGCTGCAGGGCGTTTTCTCAGGGGACCTTTGGCCACCTTTGGATGGCAGGGGGAGCTCATTTTTGGCACAGGCCAAGCGTTCTGAGCACTGAGACGATGTCATGCTTTTTTTTGCAGCCCGCCGCCTAATTTTGCCCAAAATGATCTCATCACCATCTGGTGTCGTGTCAGAGCGTAGCTGCGTGCTGTCGAGTCACTGGGCTGTCACAGCACACTGCAGCACAGCCCGGTCCTGCTGTACAACCATCACGGTGCAATGTGACAGTTCGGTGTCGTGGTGTAAGGCCACGGAGTTCCAGTGCCGCATCTCACTGTCGTGGTCCGGCATCGCGCTATCCAGAATGATCCTGCGGTTCCACGGTGCCTCATTACCATCCCACAGCACGCAGGGCCTGCTGTCCTGGTTTGATAAGTCATCTTCGTGTCGTGGCTCTGATGCTGTGACAGAGGACTCGTGCTTTCTCCCCGCTCCCATCTCGGGCAGCGCTGCTCGCTGCTGCTCTGCTCCCTTCCTTGGGCTTCTGGGCATAGCAATGTCTGAAGAGGTCTTGCAGGGACCAAAGCAAGCTGGTAGCTGAGCTCTGTGTCCCATAAATAGGATGCTGAGCAAAGCTCTGCCTCCTTTTCTCGCTCCTTTTGCACGGCTTGTTTGTTGATTGGGATATTTCTGAGCCTCAGGACCTGCTGTATGGAACCTACGGAGAAAATAAAGGTCCAAAGGCTCTGCCTAAAAATAAATCTGTAATTCATTTTTCTGCGAGTGCCTGTGGGGGAGAAAAATACTGTGAATGTTCCAACACCCTACTTATCTGAAGGAAGGATCTATTATATAGTTGTGGGGGTGGGATGGGAACTAGGTAGGGTTACAGAACAGCGGAGCTAAAATTAGCCGTTGTTTGATGTCAGGGAGCAGGGAAGATTAACGCGGGGTGGTTGTAGTTAGGCACGCTATAAGGCAGCGACTGCAGGGATCCTTTGCAGGCAGACCTGGCTAAAGGCACCTGCCCTTGTGGAGGGTTCTCCCAAGGTCTCGGGGCTACAGGTATTCAGGAGAGGAGCGAGGGGCTCCATCAGCATCGTGCTAGTCCTGTGCAGCACTGTCCCCACGGTCCAGCCTTGCAACTTCCTCGAAGCCTGAAATAACAGGGAAAGCAGGAACGTGGTACAGAGAATTGCTGTAATACAGCAGAGTGACACACGTGGGTGTGGGGCGTCCAGGATTCACGCTTCCTTAATTACGCAGCGAAACAGTGATGCGGCGTAAATCATTTTTAACTTCACCTCCACGCTGCAGAGAGTTAAAAAGCGCTGCCCTGGGCGGTGAGAACGAACTTAGTTGTGTTGCATTGCAAATGAGGGATGGATTTTAAAATCGGTCCTTCCACAGATTTGTTGGAGGAGGGTGGCAGGAGAGTTCAGCTGAAATTACATAATTGTGCTGTTGTGCGTATTGTGTTTGACCTTCCTGTTACGAGTTAAACTGTTATTTGTGTCAGTGTGCCCTGCGTTATCCGGGCCTCTTGCCTCTGCATCTTTTTTTTTCTCCCTATGCTTTGTGTTCGCAAGGAATAGATGCTGACAGTCCTCCCCTCACCGCCATCAGAGGTGACCCACGTACGTGTGAGTTCTGAACATGGCTCTGCCATTTGGAAGCAGGATGCTTCCCCACTCCGTGTGTTCTGCAAATGGATCTGGGGAATCAGAGCGTTCCCATTTGCTGTGATGTGGTGGGAAGAGGGAACCGTATTGGCAGGTCAGTCTGCGTGCTGTTCTGCATCCAGGATATTCTGGGTACGTGGCCGAACTGCTCACAGGTGCGGTCTCTCTCCTTCCCCTCTTAGCAAGAATAAATGCTACGATGCTGTGTCAGATGGCTCAAAGAACTGGAAGTATATGGTATTGCCAGATTTAATTTTGTAAATGGTTTCATGGTATGATCAAGTGATTAGCGGCGCGTTTTGTGCTAATTTATCCGGGCTTTTCGGGAGTGGGAAGCGACAGCAAGCAGCTGAGAGCCCAGGCCAAGTGCTCTGATGGCAAGGGAAAAGCTCACATGCGATTCGCATGGGCGGGCTGTGCTCGGCAGCAGTAACCCCGCCAGAAATAGAACCAAGATCGGCTCATTTCCAGTTTTTGTCCTGGGCCGCACGTTGAATTAATACCTTCGGTGCTAATATGGTACAAAGTACTATCGAAGGGACTTTTTTAGTGAGAAAAAAGTTAAAAGATGCAGCAGAGGTGGACCGCGTGAGGAAAAACTGAGTCATTGTGAGCCCCTTGGCCTGAGATTCGGTTTGCTCTGGTCCTGTGTGGTGGCAGACTTGCAGAACTCCCCTTCGGTGTTATTTTGTTTGCAGCGTGGTTTGCTTTTGGCATCAGATTTTGACTCCAGACGAGATGAACAGCCAGCATTTTGTTCTGTAATATACATGTGCTGACAGAGAGCTCTCTGAGGACAGCGTGACTTAAGCTGTGGTGGTGCAGAGCTGTGCTGCTGGCACCCGGCATCCGTCCCCCAGATTTCTCCTTGGGCTGCAGGTTATCTGGACTGATTGAATCCCAATCACTTGTGTCCCTCTAAAATTGCCTTCTCTGCTTATCGGACGGTAAAATCACCTTGCTGTCTGTGTAGTCCTTCAGCAGCCTCGCAAATGTCAAGTGAAGGGCAAACTGCTCGGAGCCGTCCTGCAGTTCTGCAGCCACTGCTTGCTCATGGCTGAGTGCCGTGAGGCTGCAACGGGGCTTCTCCTGAGGTTCCTCTCCTCAGCTACGCAGGAGGAAAAAGCATGAAAAGAGGTAAATTTGGTAAAGAGGTGGTTACGGGTAAAATTGAGCAGGGACTGGTTATCGCTGTCAGGGCGTAAACGTGGAGCGGAGGTTCTTGGTGTGCTGCTTAACTGCTTGGCACCTTCCGATGAGAAGCAAGGCTGTGGGAGCTGGGAATCAGAAGAGGCCATTCGTGCCAGTTTAGTGCCAGGGTCAGTCCATGGGGAGTCTCAGTCTTGCCTCTGCCCTGCTTTCTCTGTCTGTGGAGTGGGGCATGCCATTACCCTCTCTTCCCCCTTGAGCTCCCTCCTGCTGAAGCCGTTTGATATTTGCGTGTGCTGGAAGGGGCATGGAGAACGCTGCTCTGCAGTGTGTGTGTGTTTCACCCCATGTGCATCAATGGTTCTATTGAAGTAAGCAGAAACTCTCACGTATTCTAAATTTCTGCTCAGTCAGGGGTGTTCTCGCGGGTAAGCGGGCAAGGTCGAGGCTTAAAAGAGACAGCCACTGCCATCAGAGCTCTTGTGGCACATTGCACAAGAGCCAGCATCCTGCTCAGGATCTCCTAGTTGATCACATTTGCCAACTGAAAGTTCCCTTGGGAGCAGGACTCCTACCTCCCAACTCCAAGCTCACTGGGAGCGTTCCTTTGCCTGGCTTAGCAGCTCCGTGCTTGTTCTTGAGTCTTCCTTTGCATGTCCCTTGTTTCAGTCCTGGTTGTAAATAACTCAGTGGCAGACTGCTGTTATGTTTATAATTGATGCTTACTATGCATGGTAACCGTTAATTTCAGTATTTTGAGTCTGGAGAAGTAAATTATATAAATTGAGATATAATAGCAGTGATAGCATCCAAGCATGAAATAAGCAAGTTCAGAAAAAGGTACTTCAGACCAAAGCCAAATGCTGCGTGTAAGTTCATCACTTTTCCTTCTGCAACTCTTTAAGAGCCACATGCTCAATGCAAGGTGGTGGCATGTTCCCTAAGCTGGAGTTTTCTATGTGGCCAGCTCTAGGTCTGTGCTGGAGATCACACTGCACGTTGGTTTACTCTCCATAACCCCTTTTTCCTGGACAGAATGCTGTCTGTGCTTAGCCCAGGGGCCTGGAGCTGGATGCTTTGCTTCTTGTCCACTAAGATGAGATGAACATTGCTTCTGTTCTCACTGGGTGGAGTCACAGCCATTCTGCACATATGGCAAGGGAGCAGAGAGGGAAGGACTTTTTTTTTTTTTTTTTTTTTTTTTTTTGGTGGCAGGGTTTTGGGCTTTGTATTTCGGGTGATTTCAAACCACTTGGAATATCAGGTTTGGAAGAATGTGCTTTGGCCACACCTAATTTCAGGCCTTGGATCTAGAAGGAGAAAAACAGAGAACACGAGCTGAATGAAAATGATGTAGGGGAAAAGCAGGACGTATATAGTCAGGCGTAGCAAAAACGTGGCAACGTATAAAAAAAAGTCCATATATTCACATGATATAAGGCACCAAATTAGCTGTGGGGGGGAGGAGAAAAAACCGCTTGTTTATCTTTGGTGTAGAGAACTGCTCTTTCTTTAACTAGATGTGTTCTTTAAATGAAATACCAAGCAAACAAGCCTGGGTTTAAATGACGGCAAGAGGAGAATCCAAGGATTCCAGAGGAATCGTTTGGATGCTCCACACGAGTGAGGGATGGTGCATGAAGTGCTGTGAATTAAAAGCTTTGCTCTGGGGACGGGTATTTTAGAAAGCTGGTGGAAAGATAGAGCTGTAATTTTGGTGTCTTTCTGACCCGTTAGGAATTGAAATAAAGCAGCTACGCAGTTCTGAAAGAAATATCCTTTGTTCATGAGGAAATTGGGTTGTGGGTTTGCACCCCTCAGAACTGCAGTTTACTTTTTTTTCAGGTCTGTCAGTAATTAAGAAGTGGAGCGGGGACGTGGTGGCCTTCAATCTGACGTGTGTTTTAGGAATGAGGTTTGGGAGGTGAACTGCTGCTCAGCTGTAGGCCTTGGGAGGTGGTCTGTGGGTGTCTCAGCTGCAGCTCGAGGACTCTGGCCAGCATTCAGTGACCGCTTCAAGGCAATGAAACTGCATCATCGGTTCAGATAGACGCAATATTGTTTTTCCAAGCTTTCCAGCAGGAAGATTGGGTCCCCCTTTGACTCGTGTGAGATTCTGCTTGACGACGGGGAATAGCGGAACCAGTTTTGGAAATGGGTCTGAAATTGTGTTGGTTTTTCAGTGAGAGGGTTTTGCAAATAGCTCTTCGCCGTGCAAGGAGGGCTTGGTACACGAGTGCCAATCTGAGTCCGGAGGAGTTAGAGCTGCTACAGGCCATGCAGTTACCTCATGCTATTTATGAACGTGGCGGATGGAAACGGCTGCGCCACTTCTCTCATTCCCCTGACTGCGATGATTTGCCTTCAGCCTCGTTTTTTTTTTTGTTTTTTTTTTTTTTCCCCTCAATTTAGTTTCATCTCACTGCTCATTGTTCTAAAATCTTTTAATACGGCTTCTCTTCCTCCACGGCGTTTACATTCTTCAAATATTTCTTGACTACTTTGCTTTGTTTAACCTTCAAGTGTCTTTCACAAATAAGCCTCGTGAATAATGGGATGTTTTTGTCGCTTTCCTTTGGGCTTATTCCTGTGCGAGAATGTCGAGCTGCACTGCCTCCTTGCTTTCTCAGTTCCTTGGCTTGATGTGCGTGCTTTGCTGTTGCTTCTACAATGCCTGTATGGAGCAGGAACAAAATAAAGGACGAGGGGAGGGATAGCTATCTTAACGCTTTGCCTAGGAGAGAAGCAATCGCAGCCTGTTTATTTTTCTTATGAGACGGGCTTTCATATGCATTCATATAGGGATTTTTATGTCTGTGTTTATATGTGCTTTCAATGTGAGTCACATTGTTACCTTCTGCATTTTACAACCTTTCTGACCTTCCCAAGAGTTTATGTTTGGTAACACCCTTGTGTTGAAGGCAAGCGTTTCTCCTGCAGATGGCTGCACTGCCTGCTGTTGTCTCAGGGAAGCAGATAGCTTGGGCTGTGCCTGGTGGGGTGAGGGGCTGCCCAGCACCCAGGGTCTGTGAGCTGTGCTCGGGCTGTCTGTGTGCGTGATGGTGTGCTCAGACAAGAGTGGCTTATTGGGAGCGAGGGGAGTGAATCTAGAGGTATTTAGGATGCTTAGGTCAGTGCTGACTGCTCCTTTGTCGTTGCGTTTCAGAGCATGGGGATATTCGCTAAAGCACAGCTCACGCGTGGTGTGGGATGCCAGGGATGTGCAGGGCAGGTGGGTTGGAGCAGGAGGTGACAGCAGTGAGGAAGCTGTGACATCTGCAGCTGCAGTCAGCAAAGGAAGCAAGGAGCAGGCAGGGTTAAGGAAGCCCTGCTGATGTGGGATACGAGCATTCTTAAAGAGACAGTGGGAGCGTTTCTTTGCAGTGGGCAGCAGGCAGTTCAGATGCCAGAGCTGGTGGCACGTTGCAAAGGCAGCTTTGTTTCAGCTATGCCAGGCTGCTATCAGAGCGGGGAATCTTTTTGTCAACTACTTTTGAGAACACAAAACGCATCGGAGCGGGGAGAAGCTCGCGTGCTTTAATGGCCTCTCCCTCAGCAGAACTGCTGCTGTCTGCAGTTTAAATGCCTGCAGAATCGGAGAGCAGAGGAGCAGGAGAGACACACTGCTGTGCCCTGGGAAAAGCAATGCAGGTAGTCAGCTCTTCATTGCTCACAGCCCCAGCAGGCAGCAGGACTCTCCCTGTGCGTGCAGGTTTCCATATGTTTGAGTGAGCACATTGCACTGACACAGTGCAGGGCAGGGATAGGGGCACGGGGGGTTGCCAGGAAGACGGAAGCTGGGATGGAAGGGTGTGGGGTGTAGGGGAGAAGCTGGGCAGGGCTCTGACAGAGCAGCACGTCCAGGCTGTGCAGGAGTAAGGGCTGCAGTGAGTAGTTGTGAGGCCGATTACGTGAATCCGAGCCCATCCTGGAAGGAGAAGGTCATGCAAGGTTAAGAAAGTCTATTAGTGAGAGTGGGGATGGATCCATTGTGTCTGAATTGGCGTCCGGAGAGAAGATCACTGGTGATTCAGGAAGGTCTGAAAGCAGTGATTGGTGAAGGCTTTAAAAGGCTGATTTTGGTTGGAATAAAGAGGTTTGAGCCGTCCCAAAAAACGGAGCAGCTGCTGTAACTGCAGCTGTGTGACATGATGTGGAAGCGAACGTTGCACCAGGCAGTGCTAAAGAAAGAGATGGCACCCTTGTGGTGCCCTTTTCCTTTTAAATAAATGTACTCATGGGCCTGGGCTGTTCCCATGCAGAGCAGGGAGCGGAGGGGACTGCAGGAGTGGGGCATGGCTGTACCAGGAGGCCGGCTGTAGCCCTGCTGCTGGCACTGAGCAGCTGATGTGCATTCTGCTCTCTCCAATGGCAGCTATTGAAGCTTTACCCAGATGTCAGGGAGTTCTCCCTTTGTGCTCGACTTGCCTAAGGGCAGCGTACATAAGGGTTGCTTCCCCGCTATTTGGAGCAAGAGTGGATGTGGCTTTCTCGTGTAGAGCGCTGTCCAAAGAATGGGATTGGTGTGCTTTGGGTTTCAGGTGATGTTTTGCTGCTGCTTGTCCTGTGTTGGTCTGAATGTCACTGAGAGTACGGTGGTGTGTGATGTTTACCTCCGTCCTGAAGGGGTAAGAAAAGGAATACGTGGATAACATGTAATGATTCTGCAGGAGCCTCTCATTAATGGGTGATCTCCTGTTTCTGCTGCTGTTTACCTGTTTCTATGACGTTATTACTCTGGTTAACCCATTGTTTTGCTTTTCCCTTCATCATCTCTTAAACTGGGCACTCTTCTTGCACCTGGGATGCCCTCAGGCCTTGCAGTCGAAGGTATCTCCTTGAGCACAGCGAGGTTTGGACAGAGCACAGCCTCCCATCCTCATGCCTTCCACTGCAGGGTTGAAGGTTGGCTCTGTCAGCTCCTCATGGTGAGGGCCCTGTCTGTGTGCAAACTGCCCAGCCCCCAGCACATTGCTAGGAAACAGAGAAATGCTGGTGTTACACTTAGTGCTCGAGCTCCGGGACTTCTGCTGGTGGTATTGATGTGCTGGTTAATCTTCATTTTCAAGTGCACCGACTGCTGTATGCGTTATCTGTCAGTGCTTCTAGAGTAAAATATGCAACAACTTATCATCAGTGCGCTGGGGCAGAACACGTGATGGTTTCAGAGGCAGACTGGTTTGAAAAAGTTCAACTTTTCAAGGGTTTTGAATGGTTGTCCCTTCAGTGAAATGCTTCAGTCCGTTCTGCAGGTGATCAGCATGTACGTGGATGTTTGAATGGAAGTGTTCATCAGAGTATTTGTGAAGTTACAGTTCTGCCTTTGATGGCCCGAGCCATCAGAAGTTCAGCATTTGGCATAGGAGAAGTTGACGTAGTTATTGCTGCATCACTTAGGATATAAATACCTTCTCTGTCACATCAGGAATTGGCGTACTCTTGAAATTCAGGACAGGCTGTGGGAGATCAGCTCAGGCAGCCCTTCCCAATGCATCATCCCAAAGCAGTGGTTCCAGGCTGGAGCTGTGTTGCCCCTGTGTGACCAGTTGGGTATTTGCTTTGTTTTGGCTGTTTGTCCTTACCATGATGCTGTGCCTACCCACGGAGGGATGTGATTCTTTTGTTTCCAATGAGCAGAGCAGTGTTGGGCCTACAGAGAGACACAGGCTGGTTTCCCTTTTGCTGCCCCTCCTCCTCATTTTCAGATATTGCACTGATTTAAAGAGGACTACAAGTGCATTAAATATCATCATGGATATCCTCTTTTTGAAAGCATTACTGTAGAGATCTTGGGTCATTCCGAATGTGACAGCAGTGGTTGATGATAAAACTGCCCGCAAAGACCCTGAGCAGAGTAAAATCGCTTGTCCTGTTCGAAGGAGGCTCCAGCCCTATCTTCTTGGTACTTTACTTCACTCCCCACACACTGTCATGGCATCTGTCGTGACATCATGTCACCTTTTCTTCTCCAAGCTCCCCGTGTGCAGTTTGGAGCATGGTGCTATCCCAACAGGTAGGACTGCGTTTCCTGGGCGAGGTGGGATCTGCCGCTGCGAATGCCTTGAATTCTGTGCGGGTTCCTTTTGTGCAATTAAGGAGAGCTAATTAGTTCCTTTTAGTGCAGTCTCCTTGCAGAGGTAGCTGACCTCTTGTTAATCCTGGATTAAGTTCTTAGTAAGAACTGGCTCTTTGTGTGTCCCAGTTAAGATGTTGACACTTTGTTCTCTCTCTCCTTGTTCTTGTCCTCCCCCCTTGGCCTTCCCCTGCCTTTGAGCACATGAATGCCCTCTTCCTCCCCTATGCTGGAGGAGCCACGCGCTCTTTGCAGCCATCACATCTATGAAAATGCTGTCGTCAGCTCAGAGTACTTCAACAAGGCTTGTTCTGGTATCCTCTGGGAGCCCGTTTTTTGCAAAGGGAGAAGGAAGAGTTCTGGAAATTCTCTTAATTGCTTAACAGGGTGAGGATACTGGGGTTGGAAGTGCAGCACCCACTTGAGCATGCTGGAGGCTGCCCCAGTGTGCTGTGGGCAGGAGGCAGCCGAGACGACTGCATGTCCCAGTCATGGAGTAGAGGGTGTGATGGAGAAACACAGCTTCTGTGCTGCAGCAATGACATGAGCAAAACATTAATTACCAGCCAAATAAGTCAGCTACCCATTAACACTAATCTTACTTGCAGATCCTGAGGTTGTAGTGCTGCGCTGAGGATCCCCTGAGGGCAGGCTTTCGGAGTTTTCTGGTGCACCTCGCTGAAGCTGGCATCAGAAGTACTGTGGAAGCGTAACTGTCCTTGGTTCTGTTCTGAATTTGGCTGAAGGTTTGACTGTTGGGTACACAGTGGCTTTCAGTTTTCAAAACTGAAAAGCAAGGAATTGTTGGGGAAGGAGCAATAAGAAATCCTGCCTGTTTCAAATCCAGGTGCTCATTGCTTACACATTGCAGACAGACTTTAGAAGTTTGCTGTTTCATCACTCTCGCTGGTGTGGCTTGCATGGAAGGCACAGTTGCTCCCATTGGATGCAGAATTCACCTCAAATCCACTTCTTCCTCTGTAGGACCGGCGTGTTCAGAGCATCTCCCGTGTATCCATTGTCAGCCCTGGGCTTTAATTACATGGCCAGTGCATCATTTCCCTTCTCCTGAGATTCAATATGCATTAGCATGCTTGAGTTACGGCTGGGCAGTGCTGTCTGCCCCGTTGTGCGTGCTTGGAACCGGAGCTCCTTGCAGGAGTGCTGCTGTTGTGGGAGCTCCCACCTCGCTGTAGGGCTTGCATGTGCGGTGCTGGGGCAGTGGTGTGAGGCCGTGAGAAGCTCGGCAGTCAAGGCCTCCCCAAGCTGACCTCACAGGAAATCACGAGCTAGTGCTTTGCTTGCTTTCGTAGCACCGTGGCAAGTGGTGAGAGTGTTATGTACAGGCAGAACTGGTCAGTGTAAAATGAGTTCTGTGCAGCTCTTGAGCTGAATGGGTCCTGATAGCTTAAGAAAACTTCAAGAGCTTCCATAAAGGCTGTGAAGTCTTCCTAGTGCACTCTTACCAAAGCACCTCAACAAGCTGTCTTTGTAGTGACACGAATGGTGCTCCAGAGAACCAGAAATATACTGGGAGTGTTTCTCCCTCTGTGAGTTCTTGGTTGAACTTGGAAGATCTCATTAGCACTCTCATTAGTTCTTAAAGCACTTGAGGTTTCAAGTTACCCATAACTTTGCCTTTTGCACGCCACCCAAGCAAAGCCTAGGAAGCTTTTCTCCGGGTAAGCTTTGCATTTTTACAACTGCTCTTACAGTGCTTTGGGAAGCGGAACTTCCTTTGGATTCTTCTTACCTCGTGTCTCTCTGAAGAGTGGGAAGGTCTTAACTTCAGGTGTTGGACCTACCTTGCCACTTCGTGACCTGCTTTGAGCCTGGACGTGCTCTCCATGCGTGACTTGGAATGTCGTACAGAAACAAACAGAAAAGGTTCACAGACTGTGACACAGAATGGGGGCATTCAGCTGCCTCCTTTGAAGTACCACGATGCACAGACTTGCCCAAACTGATTTTGCTTTGTGGTACAGAACGGAATTTAGAAAAGCACGGAACCTTCCTTGGTATTGTTTTCCAAAGGTGGATAATCTAGCCTTGAATGAAGTACAGCTTCTATTGTTGTTACTTCTTAAAATGCATCTCTCTCATCTTGGCAGAGTTTGTCTTGCTTCAGCTCGGGCGGGTTTGCAGATTTAGAGCCTGAATTCAGACATTAATGGGTGGGTGAGGTGACAATTGTCTCTTGTGGTGGTGTTATGGATTATTTTTGGTGCTCTTCGTACACCTCAAATGCTGGTAAACATGTAATTATTTGAGAAACATCCCTGATTTTAACAAAAGTTTTTCTTGTAAGTACAGATAAACTCTTGAGAACACAACCTGAATGAATGTGTACTGATGGGATTAGGGGAATAAATCCAGGTTGGCTCTCATGAAGTTAGGTTTTGTGTTATGTTTGGGAGGTTGGTGTGTTTTGATGCTGGTGATTGGCAGCGTTGTAATGGGAAAAGGTGTAGAAGAAGGCTGCTCACAAGAAGCATGTCATAAATTAGCATCAAGCTGATGGTTCTTTTAACGATTTGTTAAAACAATGGCTTACGTGCAGGGCTGGGATGTGCGCATATGCATAATCTTTCAGTAATGTTAAAAAAACTATTACTGTTCTGCTATCCTGATCAAGTAGGTGTATGACGAGAGTGTTTTTCCGTTTAAAATCGTGCACAGCATTTGAATTGCACGGGGGCATGTCTGCTGGTGTAGATCATTGATTTATAGGAGCAGAGCACCTCCTGCTCCCACTGTCTCCAAGGGGTCATTTGCAGCATCTAAATTTGGCTGCAGATGCTGCTGGCTTAGGCACTCTGAATCGTGCTCTGGAGTTGCCTTCCTGGCTCAGTTGATGCCACAGGGAACTCTTAAGAGGAAACATCCCTGGTAGGTGATGAGAAGGGGTATGCATTTTTAAACCACTGCGGCCAAACTGGTACAGGACCTTTGGCCTAAAGGTGTCGAAGAGCAGATGTGTACGTCCTCCAGAATCCTCGCTGATGAATGCAACAACAAAGTCACCAACTCACCACGATACAACTTCTAAAATCCCCAGGCCTGTTCCTACATGGACAGGCATGAAAAATTAAACCTCATTAGCTTTGTGGACGGAGTGAGCTAAACTGAGTTGAGGTCACCTTAATTCGGAATGTGTCCTCACGGTGTTTCGTTCAGTTCAGATAATCCACTTTGCCCGTTAATTAGGGTTGAATTTTCCTGGCTGTTCTTGCGCTGACACGCTCGCAGGTTTTGCAACTTTCTCCTGCACGTAGGAATGGACGGGTGTGTGCACAGGGCGAGCGAAGGGATGTTGGGTTTTTTTTTTTTGTTTTGTTTTTTGTTTTTTTTTCTTTAACCTGCAGGATCTTCACTCGTAGGCTTTGCCAAACTTGACGAGCAGCACCCAGAAACGCCAAGATTACAATCGGGAGCCACTGGGAAGAATCGCGGGAGCTCCCCCTCCCCCTTCTGGTGGGCAGGGATGGATACCCGGGCATTAAGGGGCTCGCGTTATGTAAAGCGGCAGCCCACGGGCTGCGTGCATGCGCACGCGTGTGCGCGCGTGTGAAAGAGCCGGCGGAGTGGGGAGCGGCACCCGGCATCACCAGCAGCACAAAGAGCGGGGCGGGGGGGAGCGGGGGGGGGCTGAGCCATGGCAGACTCACGAGCAGCATGTGGGGCGGCCGGGAGACAGGGCTGGGGGTGTCCGTGAGGGGACCCCCGCCCCAATCCCGCATCCCCCTCCCCGATGGTGCTGGAGGTGCGCTGCCTTCCCCCCAGCGCTCTGCCCCCACGCGAGCGCATGAATGAATGAATTCCTAGCTGCTCCACGCCGCGCTCCGGTCCCTAATGGCTACCAGGTTAGTGTTCCTCTCCTGTTCCGTTGCTGATGTCTCTTCCTCTCTCTCTCTCTTTCTCTCTCTGCCCGTGTGTGCCGTCTGCCGGCTCCGAACGTGTTCCTGCGCGTGTACGTGTGCACATATGTGCGTGAAAGATGGAGTGCGTGTGCCGTGCTCGGCACAGGTTTGCTGAGCAAATCTACCGTCCGAGGCGTACGCTTTCCAGGCAGATTAAATCCGGAGTCCATGTTGGTTGCTGTTGCTGCTGTTGCTTTCTGGTCGGGGGACTTGAAAGCAGACAGCGTGACATCGCGTTGCAGAGATGCTTCGGTTCTTTTCCCTTCCCCAGCCCCATTCTTTTTGTTCTCCCCCATGCGTGCGCCCTACCTCTCCTGCAGTGGAATTGCCACAGCAGCCTTTTTGATTGTTTGAAACGACGAGGATCAAATCTGATTGTTGTTTGCTGCTTTCTCTCCCCTCACCCCTCCTGCTTTTCCCATCACGCTGGCTGCCCACCCCCACCATGGAGGGACAGCTCTTGCTGGCTGGGCTGGAGGGGCTGAGCCCGCTGTCTGGCCCCGCAGCACTCACCGGAGGCAGCAGCTGCAGGAAGATGGTGTTTTTGTTTGCCCATGTGCTCCCTTGCTCTTAAAAGGTCTCGGAGCATGCACGCTGCTGTCTCGGTCCTGCTTTGCATTCCTCTCAGCATTGATGTATTTGCAGAGACGGGGAGAGACAGAATTTGTTTTGTGCTGCTCCATCCTCCCAGCACCATACAGGTGGCTTTTTTTTTTTTCTTTATTTTTTTGGCAGGGGATAGCAGTAGGGAGCAAGGGCTCATTGCACTGTGCATATCTGTGAGCAGTGAAAACGCAGCAGATCCCTTTCCCTAAAAATGCTGTTTTCCTTAGATTACTGATGACTAGCATCATCCCATCCATTGAGGAAATTACTGATTCAGTAGAGAGAATATATACCTGCATCTTTGCTCTGTAAGTCACGTGTGTCTTCAGGACAACCCCTTTCAAAGCTGGTAGATTTACCACGGCACTCCTGACTTCAGCTCAGTAGAATAGAAGGGCATTTTAAAGCTAAAGTGCAGTAATTCTAATTCTTGATGCCCAACTACCCGTGCTGCTGAAAACCAGGAAGCTGGATGAAGCAGGAGAATGTGCCACGTGGGAACAAGCCTGAATCAGGTCCCGGGGACAAAGGACTGTAAGTGACTGATGGTTTTCTGCCCTTAGCCCTCTATTTTTAGCTTTCAACTGGACAGTGCTGCTGCACGGTCAGAGCAAAGGAGAGAGATCGCATGGAGGATATTGGGGTGAGGGGGGATGAGGAAAATAAAGCAGTTTGGTCTCAGGGTTGAAGATCACAGCATCTTCCGTTAGACCCTGAAATGTGATGTCTGGCAGGGGTGAGTGGGAGGATGTAAAACTCCAGCTTTGTCTTCCAGTCCTGAGATGCACGGTGTCCCCGTACACCCACACCTTGTTGCTGGTGAGGCATGGTGCGAGGCTTTGTTAGATGAGTAATTGGTGATTTATAAAACCCTTGCTGCAGGACTGGACTGCATTCAGGAGGATGCTGCCTGTGCTGGGGATAAAGGCCTCTCTCAGCTTTGCTGAGGTTGTGCAGAAGGTGGGCAGGAAGGATGAGGAGTCGTGCTCTCCTTGAGGTAATCCAAGAACCAGCCTGGATAATCGAGCATTAACCATTGAGTGCTATATTGCATTTTTCTAACTCTCTGTTGGAAAGATGTGCAAGGTGCTGAAGGTAATACCAGATATTGCAGTCCCTGCTGTTAATTAGAGGAGCCATTGCCGTTGTGATGGGAAGAAGAGGGAACAAATCCCTTATCCTCATCCCTTCTGGAGGTGCACATGCAGCTGAGTGACCCAGGGCTGGGTCTGAAGCAGGCATGCTCTCAGCTTCTCAGAGATGTGGACGTCTTAGTTTGCATTATTTTGCATTGTTCTCCCTTTACTGCTGCCCAAAATTCATCTTATTATTCATCCTCCTTTGTTCCAGGTGGTTTGTCTTCCTTCAGAGCAGATGTAACCATTAATTTGTGGATGATTAAGTGGTTTAGAATATAACTTGTAACACGGTTTTGGTTCTCCGCTGATGAATAGTCCTCTCTAGCATATGCCTGTTGTAATGTTGGGCGTTATTGCTAAGATCTCTCTTGTTCTATTTGGAATACACGTTCTGACTTTTTCTTGGGGAACTGAGGATTGTTTCAAGTGCAGAACAGTGGGAGTTTCCATATGACATGAGACCGTATGTCCATTGGAATTGCTAGTCTGTCTCTAGTGGTAACCAGTATCAGATTCAGAGAAAGACAATGACAATGTGAATAATGCATTCGACCAACCTTGCGGTGCTCCATGTGTGCTGAAGGCAGATTCCTTCCTGATGCCTGCAGTGATTTGCTCCTCCCCTGAAGCACAGTAATTGCATTACTTTTATCTCATAAATATGTAAACGCGCCATTGAATTTCATAGGAGAAGAAAACCGTTCTGTGAACCTTCAAAATGACCACAGTAATTCATAGACATGGATGAACCTCTCTGTTAAAAAACTGCTTAAAGAGCGTGCAGAAATTGTCCTTTAATATTGTTTTTAAAGCAGTCGTCATGCTCAGTGTCTGCTGTCTCTCCTAACGCTTTAATGCTTTCTTTGTATCCTTTTTTTTCGCTGGGAGATGCAATATGTGCATAGCATTCTGTTATTGCCTTTAGAACAACAGCAAAGCAAGGCATTTTCCTTCTCAGATGATCAATCTGAAGCGCATGTAGGTTGGTGATGACCAAAAGTTGCTGCCATCTGCTCGCCGCTTGGTGGGCAGGGTAATGAGTTTCTGAACCTCATCTTTTTCCAGTGATGTCAGACTGTATCACAGAAGAGCATTTTTGTGGGCGTCTAATTAACCCCCTTGCTAGCTGCTGCTGAGGAGAATTAACTCTTTTTGTCAGACAGCCAGGCTTGAGGTGCCTTCTTGACCTTGCCTTATTTCCTGCACTTTTCGAGGCTTTACCACCACGCTTCTGTTTTGTGTGAGGATATCCTCCGTCCTTGAAAGCGTGTAAGCACGGGCGTGACTTTGTGTGCAGCCTAGATTTCAGTGGGCCTCTGCACAGGGCTAAAAGCATGCTTAAGTTCTTTGCTGCTTTGCAGCCATGTGCAGAATGAAGCCCTCTGCAGCGCTGCCCGTTGCCCCATGTGGGGCCCCTGTTGCACGCTGGCAGGTGGGTGCCCTGGGCTGCGGGAAGAAGGGGTGGGGGGGACGTGGAGCTTCTGCACTTCTGTTCTTGCAAATCGAGTTCCTCTGGGAGCCGTGGCAGTGCTGGAGGCTGCGATCAGCTTTCCGGATCGGGACTTTCTTCAGGAAGTCTGAGGGGGGTTAGAAATATGCCGCAGGAAATGGTGTCACCGATCCGTGTCTGCCTGCTGGGAAGCCTGTGGTGGCGGCGGAGCAGGGAGCACCCTGAAGCTGCTGCTTGTTCCCTTCAGTACCCTTCTAACACAGCGATGACGACCACCCGAGCCGTGATCCACGTTCTGCAGCTGCACGATGGAAGTGGGTTCGCTCTGCGTCCTCTTAATCCCAGCTGATCGCTGCCTGCTGAGAGCCCAGTGCCGTGCCCACTGCATGGCTGTGCCGTGCTGCTGCGTGAGCTGGGGGGCAGAGACCCTTCTGCAGCTACATACAGCCCATGGGGGGCTGTGCTGGGCTGGGGGCTGCACCCAGGAGCACGGGGCTGCTTCCTAGGTGGGCTTGCTTGTGATGTGTCCCTCGCTCAGCCTGTGGCATCCTCTGAATGCTGCCCCGCCAGGGTGTGCGAGGCCCTGACTGCTCTGTGCCCCATTAGTTCTGTAAAGCGTTATTTATTACTATTGTTTTATTTTATTTTAATTATTTTTTTTGTCAAAGTGGGTCAAGCCGTTTTGGCATTTCAGGCGCCTGGTTCCTGGTTCAATTGCAGGCCTCGGTCACTATGGCAACTGCAGCAAGCGTTCGTCATGGCTGTGCCTTGGGCCGGGTTCAAGCTTGGGGCTGCAGCAGCAGAGCTTCGAGGGGCTCAGGGCAGAGGGCTGCAGGTTTGTGGGGCTGTGCAGAGAGCCGATTTTGTTTGTTTTTTAAAGTATGTAAAAGATGCTCAACGAGTGGAAAGCAAATTCCGAATCCAGTCTGCCCTCAGAGGCTCCTCTCGGCAGAGCTGGCACTGGGCAGGGCACGGCGAGCTGGGTGAGCACCTATGTGCTGGCTTGAAGCTCAGTAGTGCTGCTGCTGTGGAGGTGCAGCAGCGTGGGTTACTCAGGCATGGCAGAAAAACCCACCTGAGGAGCTTTGCAAGACCTTGAGCCATCAGCTTGAGCTGGCCGTGTGCTGGAGGCAGCCTTAAAGCACGCGAGGGAGAGCTGAGAATGTGGTTTTCATGTCTGTGTGAGTGCACATCAAGATGAGTATTAATTTATTGCAGCCCACGGAAGGTGAAGTCAGTCTCATTTCTCATTTTGACAGGTTTCATCTGAGTTTCACATGCGCACGAGGCTTCTCTACCCAGCTTTTGAACTGGTTATCTCATGCCACTGTCATAACTGCAGCAAGCAGAGCCTTGGCTGAATTTGACCTGGTCTTTATAGAGTTGCTTGAAGCTGAAACTCGAAGTGAAACCAGCGTTTGAGCTCCCCTGAACTCAAAATGAAAGGGAGGTGGTGCATGGGGAGCTCGAGTTTTGTAGGGCTGCAGCAGAAAACAAGAATGTCTGCTCAGAGCAGTCCAGCACAGTGATATGCGACTCAGGGATGTTCGATTCAAATTCCCATCTTGTAATTCAGGGGACCTCTCCAATCAGTTTGCATTGAGCCGAGCATGCTGAGGCAAGATTGAGGAAATTTGCTGTAATGCCAGATAAGCAATTACACAGCATGAGCAGGAACGATACAGCCTCGGATTCTGCAATTATTAATAACCATAGGAATGGCAATTCAAAACCATTTCCGTCTCTGGAAGCGCTTCTAATGAACTGCAGGATGCAGTGCCCTTTGCCCAGCACCTTGTGCTCGTAGTGGGTGATTGTGGCTGATGGACGTGGATGCAGCTACGTTGGGTTGTTAAAAACATAATAATTGGTGCTGCTTAAGTTTAACCAGGAAAGGTAGCAGCGGGAAGGCAGGGAGAGTGAAATGCCCATTTGACATGGGTCAGCTGAAAGTCTGGAAAGAAATCTGATGCTTCTGTGTGTTTTAATAAGCCAAAGTACCATAGCGTTTTCACTTTATGATGTACTCAAAGTGCTGCGGGTTGCTGCAGCAAAGAATAGATGGAGTTTGTGGTGGTTGGAGGAGTCTGGCAGGAAAAAAAAGGCATCAGAGAGAAAACAGTGGGGGGATCTGAGTTTTCCTGTCTTACACTGGGACTGCTGCTCAGCTCTGTGGAGATACATAGCCTGCTTTCTGCTTTAGGTGTTAGGGCATTGGCTGAAGGCATGGCATGAGAAGTTCCATTCCCCTCAATGGTTCATCATTTCCCTGAATCTCTTTTCTTTTCTTCTTTCACTTTTAAAGTCATGAAAGCTTTTATGTTCTGGTGAACCATTTTTCGTGCTAACCTTGTCTGGTGTGGGAAAAAGATGGTTTGACACAGGAAATCATGACTGCATCACCTGTGAGTGGTGGCATATCCCCCTCCCCCACCCCCCCCCTTGTGCCCCAGGGGTTTTGATGAACTTTAATGGAGCGTTTCCTAAAAGATAAGGTTCTGGTTTTTGTGCACGCTGCTCAGAAGGAGCCCTCCTGCCAAAATAAGAAGTAAAGGAGGGGTAAGGGTGGGCCTGTATGGTGAATGTGCTGACACCTCCCTTAATCTTGAGTGCACGTTGAGGTTTTCTGAGCTCAGTTCATCATTTTCAAGTCTCAGATCCTACAGGAGAGAATGAGTTCATTTTCCCCCTGGCTTCTCTGTGGGTAGATCAGTCGAAGAGTGGGTAGAAAAAGACACTTCAGCTGCTTGTCAGTTCCTTCTGCCAGCAGTGAGTGATACCTGTCTGCTGCCTGGTTTTACTGGGAGAGATCAGTCCCAAGTGAGGCGGCGGGGACGTGGCTTTGGGCAGCAAGCTTTATCAGCTGTGATACTGAAGAAACCTGCGGGTAACGCTTCACCTCAAGGGAGAGTGGAGCATTTGCTTCCTCTTGGAGCCGAGGGTTGACAGCTGTGCTCTTTCTTTTTGCAGTACTGCCAGTAACTCAAACCGCAGCACGCCTGCCTGCTCCCCCATCCTGCGCAAACGCTCCCGGTCCCCAACACCGCAGGACTCCCAAGGAGACACCATGGTGGAAAAAGGCTCAGACCACTCGTCAGACAAATCCCCTTCCACGCCGGAGCAGGGTGTACAGCGGAGCTGTTCCTCTCAGTCAGGCCGCAGTGGGGCCAAGAACTCCAAGGTAAGGAGCGAGTAAATAACTGTGCTCAAGATGTACACGCGTCCGCTGCTCTGAACTCTGTACTGCAGTTCATTGGTTTTGTACAGTGCCATTTTTCTTTTAATTTTCCTCTGGCTAACCCTCCCTCCCCCGTCATGATTCTGAAAAGTCTAACTGGAGGCCATTTGCGTGGGTCAGACCCTACCCTCTATCATCCTTTCAATGAGCTCAGTCCATGAATTTCTGATGGCTTGGACTGTGGCTCAAAAATGGCATTTATAGGCTGACTGTTTTGCAATCCAGGCCCTTGTTTTCTTGGCAGGCTCTGTGATTTTGAATAGGACCTTGAAAATCAGCTGTTGCAATTGCTATTTATCAACTAGATCACAAAGGGTCATGGAACACATAAACACTGTGCAGACAGCTTGTAAAAGCCCACACGTCTTTCCAGTCCTGGCCAAGCAGTGTTGAGATGAGGTTTAGACTGCACAGAGTCAGTTTGCTGGTCCTCTGCACACTGTCTCTTAAGGGTACAGTGCTACAGGTGTCTGACAAACTCCGTGGAAGTCTTGGACAGATGATGCTTTTCCTCTGAAAGAGTTCTGTCTTTTGACAGTATTGAAGCCAGTATTGGCCTTGTCTTTGCTGTACTGGAAGGATGAGGGTTTCAGGTGTGGGGACTGTTGATTTTTCTGTGAACAGTGGGATTTGGTGAAGCACACGAGGGCTGTGGGAGCCAAGTCTAGCCTTTGATAGCAACGCTAACGTCAGCAGTGCAGTAGCTGCCAGGAGCATTTGCGTTTTACTCATTTTACAAAGTGAAATATTTCACCCTGAACCACCCCGCAGTGTCACAGATGACTGTGTGGCATAACTGCTGGCTTGTGGGAAATGAGCTGTTGGGTCCTTTGCCCAATTTATTGCCGGATTGCGTGACACGCACAAAAAGCCTTCATCCACTCCTCTTGGTATTCGCCGTCAGCAGAAGAAACAGGATCCACTGGCCCACACTCCCTGGGCTGAATTGCTCTCTCAGCTCTAAGGAAGGAGGATGTGTGTTAAAAAGATGGGACAGTAGGATTTTTTGGGACGATTCACTTGAGGCTAGGCATTTCTGGGGCTGCCCTTGAGATCGGACTCAATTCCTGTGCACCCAGTAACCTTCAGCCACCACCCAGGGTGGAGGAGGATGCCCATGAGCGTGATGGCACTGGTCAGGCCTGTGTGCATGGGCAGTGTGTCCCCAGAAGGAAGCCATGCAGGTGGGAGGAGGCAGGATGCACGTTGTGTTCACTGCCATGCCGAGGAAAGTCCATCAGGGGAACTGCATCCTCAGCAAGGGGTGTTCCAGTGATGAGTTTTGTTGCCCTGGCCCATGATGTGCTGTGATTCAGGGCCACGGGAATGTGACTGCTAAGGCTTAACAGTAATTCATGGTGCTTTTGACAGGGAAAGGAAGTGGGGGGGTGCGATGCTTTCTGTTGGGTTTGTGGGTTTTCCTCCTCTTGATTCGTGAGGTAATTTTTTCTTCTTTCTTTAATTTCTCTCTTTTCATTCCTGCATGCTTTCTCTCCGTTTAAGTCACACAAGCGCCTCTCCAAAGTAAGCCTTCTTTTTTCTCTCCTGTGCCCCACTGTAGAATTGTCTCATCCTGCAGAAACCCTTCCCGTGGTACCGAGCAGTGACTCCAGTAAGGCATTCTCCTGGTGCGGCTGTGAGAATGTCAGCAAGAGCTCACCCCGATGCCTGTAGCTGAGAAGCTGGTTTCACTTATATCACTGGGATCTCATTAATATTTGCTCACTTGGTGTGAAAACTGGCCTGTTCCCCACACTCCCTACAATTACTTCCATGTAATTTTAGGCTTCGTTTTAAGATTTGCTTTTCCTCTCCCTTAAAATGAGTTGCTGTCTTTACAGAGAGAGATCCTCTGGCTTTGGTAGGCTGAACTGTACCATAATCCTCCCCCCTTTCCTCTCTTCTTTATGCCTTTTGGAAATGGGAGTTGATCTCCCTAACTTAACTGTTCTTTTTTTTTTTTTTTTTCCCCAATGAAGAGTTGATTTGGGGCCATTGATCTGAGTTTACTGACCTGGCATCTTTTTCTGTGTGATGTAAATATTAAAGATCAGTGATTTCAAATGAACCCAGCTTAAACCTGGTAGAACAGACTCGTCCCAAATGAATTGTGAGAATTCATGGGCTCGCTCTGAAAGGTAATAAGTAGAAAATCCCCCTGTGGGTACTTGGATTGGAGATAAGCTCATCCGAGATGTGATCTCAAATCTCTGTGCTACCCTCAGAAGAGTGTAAAAATCAGAAATGCTGTTGGGATGCTTGTTGGACAAAGTGTCAGGCCGTTGGCATTTCTACATGTGTTTGCAAGTGAAGTTAAAATCAGAATGGCTTGGATGGCTTCGTAGCCCACTAAATCCAGTGTCTTGGCTTTTCCCCAGTTGATACCTTGGATTCAATTCTAGGCAAGCTCCTAGTCAGCAGTGAAGTTTACAGTACTATTTTGCTGTTTTTCCTCGGTCAGAATGCCCCTTGTAGCCAGCCTTGTCTTGCATGATTGCTGGTGGCTGCTGGGAGCTTCATGTCTTTCTTCAGACGGGTTGTCTTCTGCATGGTGACTGTAGCTTGGGTGATACCAAA
This sequence comes from Oreortyx pictus, assembly GCA_036925125.1. NCBI lineage: Eukaryota > Metazoa > Chordata > Aves > Galliformes > Odontophoridae > Oreortyx > Oreortyx pictus. The sequence continues at coordinate 2,721,996 of JAUPFR010000025.1, read as the reverse complement.
GAGGACTGTGGGCCTAAGATCTCAGGTGAGGTGGAAGATGCAGGTGTGGAGTGGCAGAGCCCTGCAGGGCATGCTGGTGAGTAGAGGCACATGGGCAGGCTGTGCTGTGCTGGAGGTGCTCAGCCAAGCAGAGGAGAGGTGGGAAGAACCTTGGTAGGGAGTGATGTGCGCAGTGTGTGTGTTTGTATTGCTGCTGTGATAAGCTTGCAGAGAGAAAAAAAAAAAAGTGCTTTATAACAGAGAAACAAAAGGAAGACAGACCTGAGGTGAGTGCTGGTGCAAGGGAGGCAGATGCAGAGAAAGGGGTCCTGGGCTCTGCCAGACCATGTCAGAGCTCCTGCCCCGACCCCCTGCCCCAGCCAGAACCTCCCCCCATGCTCCACAAAACTGCCCTTACTGGGACGAGAGAATCGGGCACAGTGAGCTCCGTGTCTCTCCCCCCTGATGGAAGATACCTGCTTAAGATGGGGGAAAGGCTGGGAACAAAGAAAGGAGGGGCACACGTTGTATAATCTCCTTTCTCAGCCTCTTCTCCTCTCCCCGCCCCTCTTCTGCAAGAAGAAAAACCGTTCGGTTTTGCAACCTGTCTCGCTGATGAGATGAAACAGCTTGAGCCCATGAGTTTGATGCTGTGTTTATACAACCGCTGACAGCTCTGCTTGAAGTCCCTTTGCCCTCTTTTGTCTGTCGCGCTAATTGTCGTGCTGCAGTGCTGCCATCAGAGGGAGCGCTTCACCAGGAGTTTTTAAGCACTGGATTCCATCTGTAAGAAGCCTTTCCTGGAGCTCGTTTCCCATGCCATCCACCGCCGTGGCATGGACCAGATGATCTATGAGCCTGTGTCAGCCTTAGGCAAACACTGCTGCTCCTGAAACAGCTTTCTGGGCTCAGGGAACGAAGGGTTTTTGCTTGCTGCCAACAGTGAGATAACGTATTTTTGTAACTCTTTTGCTCTTGCACAAAGATAAAAGTGATTTCGTCTCTGTTGCTCATCTGTCAAGATTCATCCTGCTGTCTGTACCTAATAGCAATGCAGGCTCAGAAGACTGTGGAGCCATTTAGGTGGGGAGGGGTTTCTGAAGGTCTCAGGTCCAAACTCTTGTTCAAAGTGGGTTGATTTGGTTAGACTGCGTTGCCCAGAGACTTCTCTGCATTTTGGATGAAGATACTGCAGCCTTGCCGGGTCTGTGCTCCAGTGCTTAACCACTCTTGCTGTGAACAGGCTTTATCCAAGTAGAATTTCCCTTACTGCAGCATATGACTGTTGCACCTTGTCCTTTTAGTGTCAATTTTGAGAAGAGTTTGGCTGTGTCTTCCCATTGGCTCCTGCTGCTGGGTGGCACAATCCCCCTTCAGGTATTCTGCTCATTTTGAACGGAGGTGAGGAGTTTGAGAATGAAGTGCATCCATTTATTTGAGTTTTGGGGATACAGAAGAGAGGTGGACAGTGTAGACCTGGGAGGTTTGTAGACCAGGGCTCTGGAGTGTATTCAGAGCTCTGTGAGCACACCTTGATTCTGTGCCCCTATTTCCCCGGTTATAAAATGGACTTAGTGATGTATCTATAGCCCATGGCATGTCATTCACTTGGCAAAATGAATTTCTGTTCCTCTGGAAGCAACAGTATGTAGGAGGGATTGTGATCCTGCTCCCAGTCGTGCTAAAAGATGGAAACTTCTGTTGGCTTCAAGCTGGCAAGCCAAACTTCATTCATGTGATCCACCGCTTCCCATCTGCACTGTAAAGCTGTAACTTTCCAAGCAAATACAGCATTATTAACCCATGAAGATTCAGAGGCAGCCTTACAGTCGTTAGAGGCTCAGAGAAAATCCCCCATTTTTCTCCTTTCTCAACTTCTCCAAAGTTCTTCCTGGTTACAGCCTTCTGCTATCAGCTCCCACAGCATCACCTCTGCCAATCAGTGACATCTTTTCCACTTCTGTGTGCGGCTCCCTTCCTCCCTTCCTGCTTTATTTTAATCTTTTCTGTTCTAATGCTTTTGGTTTCTTTTTCCAGTATGACAGACTTAACCTGCTCAAAGTAAGAACACGTTTTTCCTTTTTCTTTTTCACCCCCCTCTGCTATACTGTCTCTTGATTTTCGCAATTTGCAGCCCTCCACATTCTGACACTCAGTGCTGCACCTTTTTTAAAGCTGAATGCGGTTGAAGTTAGATTTAAGAAGTCAGATTGTCATGGAGACTTAGTTTTGCTCTTCTTTGGACTCTCTGTAGTCTGTTACAGGTAAAATGCAGATGATAGGAGGAAAGAACATCTTCACGTTTAGAAAACTTGAAGCAATGAGGTGAAACTTGGGCTGTGGAAGAGGGAAGATGCTGCAGAGGAGCCATTGCTGGGGGAAATAAAGAGTTGCTGCAATTAATGCAACAGAGGGGAATGAAATCCTACTGCTGCTGCCTGTGCACCCTGCTTTGTAAGGCACTGTGACAGCAGTGCCTCTGCTTTGTCTCAGCCAGTCTTAGTGTGATGGTGGGTTTTGTTTTTTTCCCCAGGAATGTCTGAGTTGCACGTTTTGCTAGTTAAGGCAGACAGATGGCAAAACAAATCTGCAGGAGAATCGCTTCTTCTTAGATCCCGTGCTCCCGAGGACGAGTGCTGTGTGGAGCTCAGTTCCCCTGGTTTTGTAAATAGAGCTTGAATTGCATAAGGCCTTTTTCCTTCATTCTGCGGAGAAGGATGGCTTCAGCTGGACAGTTTATGAATGGAGGGTATGGCCAGGTATGGGAAAGTGTAGCAGGTTAGAGAATATTCCTCTGGTTAGGAAATGAGTCTTGGAGTGTATTCGCCTCTTCAGCTCATATCCTTTCACCTGGGTTTGGAGAAAGGCCTTAGGAGCGTTGCTCTTTCTAGTGCCAAATTGCTGTGGTTTGTTTTGTGATGTATACCATGTTACTGTGGGGATTTTCATTGGAGGCTGGTACAGTAGACAGGATTGTTTATCTTCTGTCCAAAGTGTCTGAGATGGCATGCAGTCCTTAGGAAGGATTGACGCCCACCTGGGAGCGGGATCCAGGTGCTGGGGAGGTTATCTGTGTGCAAGCACTGTGCAGGGAGCTGCAAGCAGGGAGGAGGAGAGCAGCATAGGCAAAGCATAGGTATCTCTGGTCCAGTCTGATCTCATTAACACTCTGTGCTTACTTTCCTATGGTAAAACGCGGTGAACATCATTGCTTCTGTTGTGGGCTATCCCAGCGCAGCTGATTTCTGTGTTCCTGTCAGTAGGAACTTAGCTCTGTGAGTGAAACTTTCCCAGACTCCCTTAGAAGTCAGAGATGAGTTTGTTTGCCTTTGTGTTCTAGCCTGGATGGGGCATAAAACCAAAAAATACTCCCAGTCCAAAGTCAGAAGCAGTGACTTCAAAGGAAGAAGTGCAGTAACACGTTGCTTCTGTCTTTGTCCATTAAGCAGAACTCGGCCAGGTTCCATGTGGACGTGTGGCCCTGGGTCAGAGGAGGGGATGGGTGCAGACCCCGCGCTCTGTTGTTCTGGGGGTGCTTCTGCTCTATGTCCTGACATTGGAAAGCCAGCCTCGCTGCAGTGGGAGTGCGAAGCTCGCTTCTTCCTCCCTCTGTGCTGAAAAATCACACCTCCAGCTGAAAATGGCCAAGAGTGACTTTCCAAGCCAAGCAAGGTTTTTCAGATGCTCCAGTGTGACACGTGGCCTGTCCTGAAACCATCTGAAATGCCATCAGAAGGACGAAAATATACATGTGCAGACGATGCAGAACACTGTGCGCTAAAATTTTGCAAAATAAGTCTTTTTCTTTTCCAGTCAGCTTTTCTGTTGCTTTCCTTCAGCAACGTCCCTGTCTCTGTGCGTGTTTTTCCCCTTTTAAAATTTAAAACACCACTGAAAGCGTTGGCTTGATGGCTCCTGTGAGTAAAATGGTGTCCCTGCATTCCGAGAGGGCTTGTTGTCTGCAGCGGGTCCGTTCAAATCAGTGTGATTTTCCCCACCTAGGCAGCAGGCCTGGAAAATAAAGCCCTGAACAGAAACATGTGGCATATGTGGTCATGATGAGCTCCTCTGTTGCTAGTGGGCGCTGCTGTTCTGCAAAAGGGATTGCAGCATGTGTGCGAGTTCGTGTGCGTGCATGGGGACGTGCACACGTTAGCCTCAGCTGTTTCCTGTTATAGATTCTTGCTCCTGGATTTGTTCTTTGTTTCTGTAACTGGAAATAGCCGTGAAATCCACTGAAATCTCCTGTTTAATCTCGCTTTCACTTTGCTAATTACTCAAACCAGATTGGAGCCCGTTTCTCTGTCCGTCTTTCTTTTTGATCCTGAGATCTCTGTGCTAACTAATGCTTCTCTTTTATTTTGTCCTTACAGAAAAGCCAGAGTTGGTATAATGTAAGTACTCCCATTTCTCTTCCCTGGGTGAAAGTGGGCTGGGTGCCTGGGGGGAGGAGGGGAAGGTGCAAAGGGGCTTTGCAATGGCACATACTGACCATTCCTGGAAAGAAGAGATGGAAATGGCTCAGAACTGGCAAAGGACAGCTGACATCCTAAGGGAAAGGATGCCAGTGAGAAGAAGCAAAAGCTTCGTCCTTCCAGTCACTCTTTTAATGATCTCTCTATGTCCCGTGCCTTCCACTTTCCCATCAGAGTTGGTCTCGATGTGGTGACAAACAGAGCATGCCACCATGCAAACCCTTTGCATCTCAGGGTGGTGTGGGGCAAGAGAGGAATTACTTTCTATTGATCTCACAGAAGAGCAAACTGTCTTTTGCTTCTGCCTTGATCTTATTTTTGTTCTGCGAGCATGAGTAGCAGTGTTGTAGGCACACAGCTGGTGGTTTGCAGGTTCCCACAACCTTTGCATGGTCAAACCCTACCCCTCAGGCTCTTTAGGGCAGCTACTAGCAGCACAGTGCCTTTGCAGCCAAATGCAGCAGCCACTCCATGTTCCGCAGCATCTCCACCCTCTTGCAGCAAGAGACAGAAGAACCAGGGGCTTCTAGCTGCTACAACACGCTCAGATCTGACACAGGCACGAGGGGCAGACTTCCAATGACCAGCACCAGGATTTTTCACTTTCTCTGCCTTCTCTGAAAGGCCTTTTCTAGGCTGGTTAGGTACCGTGCTGTGTAGCTGTGGCATCTTGTCCTGGCTGGGGAGCATCGTGGCAGGAAGCTGAGGTCATGCTGGTGTTAACAGCAGCTCTCCTTTGTATGGGATCGTGGGTCTGAGTCACTGGACAGACACGTCAGAGAGGGGCTCCTGATGGAGCATGCTCTTTGCTACCAGTGAAGGAGAAGGTGCTTTTCTCTTCTTTTTGCACCTTAACCCCTTTTGCTTCAGTAGTAACTAACGGATAAGCCCGCTGTGTCTTTAGGGTGGAATCCTATCTGAAGATTATTCCAGGTGTTAAATGTATCTGGTTTGTTGCAGGAGTTCTTTGTGCTCTTGGTAGGAAACGGGTGAGCCCCCCCCAGAAAGAGAGGGGAATTTAGTAGGGCTGCAGAAGAGAGAGGGATGTGTGAACAGAGAACAGCTGTCCTCTTGGCAGCAGCATCACAGCAAACTGCTTTTGTTGGAGGGAAGAGCCAGGGTAGGTAATCACACTGCACAGGCAGGCAAGAGCTGACCTCAGACACAGATAGCAGTGTGGAGGCAATGTTATAAAGAGGGGAGGATAAGCACAGGAGAGCAGACTGGCAGAAAAGTGGCAGCTAGAGGCAGCCAGGCCACCTAGGCAGCCCAGCCAGGCTCGTGGAGGCTGTGGCCACGGCTGAAGGTGACTTCTGCTGTTGCACAAGAACTGAGTCAGGCTGTAGCTGCTGAGATGCACACCCTGCTTGCACGATGCTTCGCTGTGGTCTGCTTCTGTGGGTCTCTTGTGTTTCTGTGTCCTCTCTATCTTATCTTTCTGTTCTCTTGTTTTTCCTCCGTATATTTTCAGCATGAGAGACAGTACATCCGGAGAGTAAGCACTGGCTGCATATTTTGTGGTTCCCCCACAATTATTTTCCTTTAGAAAACAAAACACGTGCTAGTGAGTAGAGACGTTCTGGCCAGATAAAAGCAGCAGTGTGGAGACACAGATGGGCTGCAAGCTCCAGGAAGGCATTAAATCCTATTGGCAGTATTAATATTAAAATTTTGCTAATGTTTCTCCTTGATAAGGGATTCTTTCCTTTGCCAGCTCCTTCCCGGCAGGATTTTTCTGGCACTTAGACCAGTCTGATTCCTCTGTTTGTTTTCCACACTGCTCCAGAAGTGAGCCTGTGGAGGCAACCCCATCGTGAAGCCTCACCATTTCATTTGACTCACTTGCCCTCACTTTCATTGTACGAGATGTTCTCCGTGTTTGCAGCAAACACTCCACCTTCCTTGTGTTGCTTTGGCAGCTCTGGGTGCCAGGCACTGTGCAGACACAAACCAAAAGCACAGTCCTTGCCTCAAAGAGCACACAGCCCTCAGGGCTCCCCAGAGCATGGCAGTTTTCTGAGACTCCTTCAGTTTTTGCTGCTTTTAACTGGCCTTTCTGTCGTTGTAGCACCATGCCCCTGTTTGCCGATTGGAAGCCTTCCTTCTCTCTCTCTCCTGGATTCCTTTTTCTCTACTTTTTCCTTAATATGATACCAACTTTTCCACCCTTGCGTGTTCTCCTCTTGATCCTAGCAGTGCTTTCTGGGTTTGGCATCCCTACCAGACTGACAAGTGGGAGAAAGGGAGTGAACCAAGCTCATGGGTTGGTGTGGCAAGGGGCCTGCCCTTCCGTGCTCTTGGTACTTTCTCTTCTTTGCTCTCCAGAGGATGAGTGCAAGCTGGCCAGGTTCGCTGTGAGATTTGAGAAAAGGAGCACCAGAATGAATGCACTCAACTTTTGTGGGTTTGCTTTCTGTTTGTGCCCTTACGGTGGTAAAGCAAACATCTCTGGGCTGACAGCAGCAAGGAAGTGTCCCTGAGGTATTTCTCACGCCTTTGGTGGGGAACATCAGACGTGGAGCCCCTGGCTTGGAGGAGCTGCTTTTGTGCAGACTGCAGTTTTATTTGCAGTGCCCCCACCCATCTGTGCTCATCCATCAGGATGAGGTTTGAGTCGTCTGCGTGCTGAATTATTATTAGTTGGTTTATTATTCTTAAAAAGAGCTTTGAAAATGATTTTTAGAGAAAGACTGGAGTTCCCAAACAAGTTTGCTCTGTAATTTTATTTACTGAAGCAGAGATGTGACTTATTCTGCAGACCTGATGTGCTTAGCAGTGGGGAGTTCGTGTCCCTCTTCCCTGGTGACATGGAGGAGGAGGCCGTGCTGGTGGCTTGGGATGCAGGAGGTAGAAGGAATCACTCCCCCAGCAGAAGTCCTTAAAGTTAGAGACGAATTGGAGATGTTTTGTGGCCAAGAAGACAGTCATCTCCTTTGTCCCCTTTCTTGCTGTGCTCTGGGGGAAGAGGAGAGCTTGGGTTTCATGTCTGCTTCTTCATAGCAAGAGTTGCTTCTCTAAGTTCCTTTCTCTGTTCCCGGAGCTGGGGGCTGCTGTGCACCAGGGAAGAAGTTAGCAGAGAATGTTCCCGGAAAAGAGAATGAGATGACTGAAAGTTAAACAGCTGACAGTGGGGAAGAGGAAAGATTTGTCTATGTCTGTGAGTTTTGTTTGCAGTTTAATATTTAGAACCCAAGGTCAGCCCTACTCTGTGCTCCTTTCTTCTATGTTTCTCTACTTCCAGCCCTTTCACCTGCCTACCCTTTTGCAACCAGGCTTGCATTTTTGTCTTTGTACAGCTTCTCCCAATAACAGACCTGAGTCTCCCCCTCTCCACCTGTGTGCAGGACCGTCCCAGAGCACTGAGTGGGAAAATGACAGTGTGAAGACACTAACTGCCTCTTTTAGATGCTCTTAAATAGTAAGTCTGAAAAATTCAAGCGGAGCACAGTTCTACCCACTTGTCTTTGGGAGAGCACAGTCTGTGCCGAGGATTGCAACAAGCAGGAACACGAGCTGAGGGAGGGAGAAAGTCTTTTGGAGAGCAGAGGAGCAGTGGCAGCAGGAGAAGCTGCCAGACAGAGGGAGAGGCCTCAGTGTGGTCTCATAAGGAGAGTAACATGTAAATATCGAGGGGAAAAGCAAGCCTTTTAGGGAAGGCATCAGAAAAGGCCGCCCAGCAAGGTGGCAGCCTGAGTTTAAGTAGAAACGGGGATCTTATCAGCAGGATTTAGTGCAGAAATCCGGGTCTGATGGTGAGTGAGTTAGTGAGGTGCTGTCAGTCAGTGCTGCCAGCTTCTGGGTTCCAGTAACTTGTGTCCAGCTGTTCCTGGAGCACTGCTAACTCACTGTCCTTCAGGTGTTTTTGCAGGCTGTTCCCTTCAGGCTCACCCTGATGTTAGATGTATCGATCACTGGGCACACTGTGGCCACTGTGGTGTAGTAGCACTGAGTTAGAATGAACTTCTGGTGTGATCTCATGGGGTGATGGATTCAGACTCACTTCTTAACCACAAGCTAGCTGCCTGTGGTTACACAGGTAACTCCCTGTGTTATTCAATCACTTTTAAAGGAAAAGAGAAAGAAAAAGCGAAAAAAAAAAAAAAAAGGCCTCAGAGAGCAGAGCAGATGGGGAAGAAAAGCTGTGGGACAGGTGGCCGCTTTCCCTGCTGGCATTCATCAGCACAGCAGCCACACTGTTGCTGGGGTCAGAACTCCCTCACAAGCACAGTGATACAGTCCTGTATCATTTTTCTGCTCTGTCCAGAGGCAGTGTACATCTTCTTTAAAATGTTAGGTGCAGGTCCATCAGTCGTGCAGGTCAGCCAAGGTTTTCCTCTCCCCTTTTCTCCCTACCTCTTGCTACCTCTCTCCTTTATCCACCTGCTTTCTGCATACCAAGACCATTCCTTTCTCAGTTCTTGCACTGTCAAACTTCCCTGTGCTGCCCCATCCCCCAGCAGTGGCTGCTTTAGATTTCCCACATATTTCTCAGTGTTTTATCAGCGAGATGTGACCCTGGGCCCTGTTCTCCCCTTTCCCCCCATGAGCCTCCTCTCCACCCTTCACGGTACCATCCTGTCCCGTCTCTTTCTGTTTGCAGAAGAGTTAATGTTTGCTGTCACCACCTCCGGGTTAGCTCATCTGATCACTGGTGCCATTCAGATCCGGCACGGGGGACGGCGGGTGTGTAACCAGAGGGGTTTTCTCAAAGTAATCATTTGCAGCAAAAAGGGACATCTGGTACAACAGAGCAGCTCACGTTTGTCTTCACTGCTGGTACCTCGCCCTCCCTAGGCTGCAGAAATCACTCTGCTGTCTCTGCATCTTGGGGTGGCTGATGGATGTGCCCTCCTAATGGTCCCAGCAGTGCTTCTGTGGTGCACCTGAGCATCTTGGTGCTTCTCCCTGCCCGTGGGCAGCCTGCACTCACCGCCCCTGCAACGAAACTGTGGCTTTGCAGAGGTTTTGTTGGTTCACTTTGGAGACAGTTATGTGCGCAGCTTATTTATTTGGAAGAATGAGGCCGTTTCTTCATTTCTTCACCAAACTTGTTGTGTCTGGTGTCTGCAGACAGCATCGTGGCTGAGCAGTGCCGGTGTGGATTTTTCCTTGGTGTTTCTGTGCTCGAGCAGAGAGATGGGCAAGGTGGAGATGAGGGGCAGAGGGAGCAGGAGACCTGCAGGGAGTTTATTGCTGGTGTCTCAAGGAGCTCTTTCTTTTCCTTTCCAAAGTGACCTGGTGATGAGTGGCACCAGACCAGACCCATGCTTTTGGGGTGGGGGGAGCTCAGAAATACGTGCAGGAGCCTTGAAGTCCTAACTGTGTGGATCTCAGATGACTGATTTCGTCATTGCTATGCTCTGCAGGCTGGTCTTCCCTTACCCCGGCCCCCACACACCTCCCTCAGCATGCTCTGTCCAGCAACTTTCCATTACAGGAAACATCTGCTGGGAGGCAGGGCTGAGCCTGGGTTACTGCAGGGCATTGGCCGACACAGTTAACCCAGTAACTTAAAGTATGTGTGAGTCGTTTTGGTATCTCCCCACCCGCTCCTTCCATCAGAAACCTTAGCAGAGACTGAAGCAGCTTTTCAGAGCAGAGAGGGAGAGCCTGCGGTGGGCACTGAAGGATAACTGCTTTTCCTGGTTTCAAAGGGGGAAAAAAAAAGCACCAACCAACCAGCTGAAGTCTCTGAGCTGTCCTGTTCAGTCCTGGAACTGCAGCTAGATCTGTGGATGCAGCTGGGCTGGCTGGGTGCTGGCGATTGGAGCTGTTTTAGTTACCAGCTCTGGCAGTGCTGGCTGTCGGGGCTGGCTCTGGGGCTGCAGACACAGAGCTGCCTGTCAGCACATTTACAGCCCTCCTTCAGGGGATGCCTCCAGCGACAAGTCGGTGAGACTGGACGAGAAGCACGCTTATCCTCATGAGCCCCTTTTTTGATGTGCTCTGGAGGAGGAGTCCTCTCTCAGATCTGCAGAGGCCGCTCGGGCAGATGACCTGAATGTGAGCAGGAAAGTAGGGGAAGGCATGTAAACTCCTGCCAAGCTTCAGTATCTCTTTTCGACACTGAATCTAAACAAGAAGTGGTGACAACAGGAAGAGGAAAAGCAGTGTTTGACTGAGAACACTGTGCAAGTGCTAAGGGAGCACCATGGATTCCTTGCTGGAGTGTGGGGCTCTCTGGCATCCTGTACTGGACCAAGAACTCCCGTATCTGCAGTGGGACCTGGAGGAGCTGGCTGACTTACCCCGTGGATCAGATGAAATCCCAGCTGTGAGTGTCTCTAAACTAAAGTGTTTGTAACAGAAGTGCTAAGCAGAAGTGTGTACAGGATTTGGACAGGTCAGAACATCCCAGAATGGGAGAGGGAGCGGAGCATCCCTCCGTATGGAGATGGTACTGCTAAGTCTGGTTGCTACAATGCCATGAACCCAAAGCTCAGGGCTGATTACAGTATTATTCCCATCTCCTTTGCACATACTCTCTGCCTGTCCCAGGAAATCTTGGGTTTAAGCTCTTGGTGGAGCCCATCTCTGTCCAAGATCTTTTCCAGATATTCAGGCTAGAAGTTTGGTAAGTGAAGCGATGTTTCTGTCAATTGCTGCTTTTTGGGTTTTATTCAGAAGTAAGGTGCCTGCCTGTGGGCCCACGGGGCTGGAGTGTGTGTCTGAAGTACTAAGATAATGCAAAAAAATACTTTTCATAGTTCATTGAACTGATGTGTGGAAGAGGGAATGCTTTCTATAGTGGGATTCTGTGCTTCTTTCTTGGTTTTGGCAGCATTTGACAGTTTGGAGAAGGGTGGTGCTGAACGGTCTTTGTATTTCTACCACCCCTATGTGTGCCTCCTCTCCCCCTTTTCTTGGTCAGAATCTGCTATAATCAGGCTAATTTGGGGGAGCCCTCAGGTTTGTGCCCACCTTTCTGCATTGGGAGAGTTGTGTTGTGCAGATGGAAGAGATAGGAAAGGATTGTTGAGGGGAAAGGGAGGGTACCCCAGGTTGCTCTGCCAACCCTCTGTTTGTGGGAGAGAGCATGGTGGACTGGCTGAGAGACACAGGCCTCCTGAAATTGCACCTGCCTCTATTTCAGTCAGCTCTGCCTCCAGAATATGTTCTGGCTGTTCTGAGCTGCTGTCAGCATGTGCATGGCGTTAGGAGGTGGTCTTTGGCTAGAGCTGTAGGCCCAGGGACAGAGTCGTGTTAAAGTTCAGTGAACACCAGAGAGAAGCCAGCTTTTCACGTCCCTGCAGCCAGCAGCACGGCCTCCTTTGGTGCCTTCCATGAGGCCAGATGTCTGCAGAATAAGTGGAAAACATAGTCAAGTCCCTGCACAAGCCTCTTCTGCAGGCACATTCCCCTTCTACCAGCAGGTAGCTCCGGGTTTGCTGACTGCCAGGTGAAGCACTTGGTGGGGAGGGGAAGGGGGAACGACAGCATTGCTCTAGAGCTCTTGATGACACTGCGTGCTCAGGCTCCCGTGGCAGGGCTGCAGCTGTGCTTAAGCACCAGTTGTCTGGGGTTGCTCTGCTGATCCTGGGATTGGTAGCTGGTTGATGCATTGCAAACTGAGCATGTGTCGTACCTTGGACAGTGTATGATGGCAGGAAAAGAGATTTCCCCCGCAGCCACAGCTCCTGTGCAGTTCTGCATTGCAGACCAAGGTGTAGGCCTTCTGTGCTGTATTACTCTTCCAAGTCAGGTTCTTCTCTTCCTCTCACTTAATGCAATGATTCCCACATCCTCCCATCTGTGTGTCTGCTGTGATGGGACCTCCTGGCCTCACGCTTTGTAAGTGCATCCAATCCCCCTTCTGCTTACCAAGGTGCTCCCGTTTTCCCACTCCATTTCTGTGTACTCATGCCCGCCCCTCTCTTTAACAGGCATTCTGTTATTTGCAGGTGTTGAGTCCGACGTACAAACAACGGAATGAAGATTTCAGGAAACTCTTCAAACATCTTCCCGACACGGAGCGCCTCATCGTAGGTAAAGGCAGTCCCTTTGTGCAGTGCTCTTCTTGTGCAGGCCTGTGATTTGAGGAGGAAAGCAGCACATGTGCATGCAGCATTTCCCTCTCCTTAGGGACTGACACCAAGGAGCATGCCTTTTGTCTCTGTCCACAGGCAGTCCCCACTCCTCACTCTTTGCAACGCGTGTCATTTCTTTTGCCTCAGGGAAAGCAAAGCTGGTTGGTGTCGGCTACAGCCTCCTCGTGGCTTGAGGAACATGTTCACCTCCATAGTGCTCCCCGAATCTCACTGTTAGCTTCTGAGCTCTTTCCTCCATCAGTCAGGTTTGCGTGTTTCACTGTGCACACTGCTGAGCTTCCCTTTTTTTGAACATCCCCAGTGCTCCCCACTCACACACGACTGCCTTCCCTGTATCCATTGAGGCTTTGGCCCTGCAGTTGATTAGTGACTGCCTGCTGCATCGCATCTGTTCTTTTATGTAACTGATGATCTCATACTGCTCAAATGTGCACACACTAGGACTAGAAATTGTTTAGGAGGCTTAAATTGGGAGAGAGATGAGAAGACCACTAGAAAGTGGGAAGGAGAACAGATTAGAATGTAGAAGTACTTCACAGAATGCCACCAAACGACCAGCTAATGAGGCAAGGTAATCTGTCACTGGGGGTGATTGTGGTGTGCTGCAGTCGTAACCTAGTGGACAGAGCAGCAGCTGTGGCCCAGTTCCTCCTTCTTGATGCTCCTTAATCATCATCTGTTGTTCACCTACAGATTACTCATGTGCGCTACAAAGAGACATTCTCCTGCAGGGCCGCCTCTACCTCTCTGAAAACTGGATCTGCTTTTACAGCAACATCTTCCGCTGGGAGACGCTGGTAAGGCTCTGACTGGCACACTGAGCATGTGTTTTACGTCAGCACATTTGCTGACAACTTTAAAAGCACTCTTTCCATCGTCCTTCTCACCAGTGTCTCTCATTACCTGCTTTCTTTTTCTGCCTTCCCCTTTCTGCATGGCTCTGACTGTAGCTGACAGTTCGCTTGAAGGATATCTGCTCGATGACCAAGGAAAAAACAGCACGGCTCATTCCTAATGCCATCCAAGTTTGCACTGACACTGAAAAGGTACATCCTGGAAGCCTCCACCTCTGGGGCCACACTTTCTGGGTGTCCTGGGCAGGGGAATGGAGTTAGCACCACCTCCATGGGAGTTTTCTCAACAGACTGCTCGTGGTATGTGGGGCCTGGGAGAAAGCACGAATGGAAAAGGGCTGGGTGCAGAGCTTCTGTGGACCTCGGGCTGCAGCTGAGTCTGGAATTCATGTAGCTCCTATGCGGAGTGTTGAGGAAGTAGAGCTGGGTTATACAGCGTTCCTTAGCTGAGCTCTTTCTGTGCTAAGAGCAGCTCTCTTGGTTGAGAGGCACTCAGCCGTGCCACACAGGCTTCGTGGACTTCTGACTGTGCCCAAGAACTGAGCAGCAGTGCTGTGTGGCTTGCTCAGTTCTTCTGTGTGCTGTCTTTGAAAAGTGATCCAAGGATAAGTTTTCCTTACTCGTTCCCTTTGTGGGCCTTTTCTGAACTGATTTTTTCTCTCCATCTCTTCCCATTCAGCACTTTTTTACTTCCTTTGGGGCTCGAGACAGGACGTACATGATGATGTTCAGGCTCTGGCAGAATGCTCTCCTTGACAAGGTACCTCAGCATTGGGGTGGGATGAAAGGTGGGTGGGGAATTGATGCAGAAGCACAATACCTGGGACTAATGTGTGAACTTAAAAAAGACATAGAGACAATAAGCACATGTGTTTAGATGGAGCAGAAGCATCACTGTGGGAGCAAATCTCTCTTTTTGCGTGGAATTCTGTCTACCTGCAGACGTGTCTTGCACACGCAGTGGGTGTCTCTTTGACTCTGCTGAGGTGTGGAAGCATGAGTCTCAGGAAGGAGATTTTTCAGGTCTGTAATGCCCAGAAGAAAGCAGTTCAAATTGCAGCACAGACAGCTCAGTGCACATACAGTGTGCCTCAGAAGTGCAGAGGGCATTCCCAGGTAGAATGAGAATGGTGTGGGGTGCATCGGGTAAAGGCTCCATAGGTTGGATTTTAAAATAAAGTGGGGAAATGCACCTGCTCTGCAAGAGTCACTGTATATACTATATTTGATCTGAGTATCTGTTCCACTGTCCGTTGAGTATTTCTGGCTTCGCTGCAGGAGTAAGGCACATGAGCTGATCTTACAGGGTTGCCAGCATGTGGAGATGTTTGGACTTCAATTCATACCATACTGGAAGGCTGAAGTTACCATGTACCAGAATGCCCTGTCCTGAAGTTGGGGTAGTATTTAGTGTGCAAAGGGATCGTGTTGCTACCCTGTGCTGTAATTTAATCAGCCTTCTGAAGGCTGTAACAAAATTCAGTGCCCTTGGTTTCAAAGTCGTAGCAAATGGGAACTGAGATGTGGAGCAATGAAGGCAGGAAACACTTAGAGAGCACTTTATCTGCGGATAGGATCCGTGGTAGCAAGAGAGGGAGTGACAGAGCTGAGTGTGGTTTTCCTGACAGGACATGTGAATTATGGAGAGTGTATGTGAAAAGAAGGTAGAACAGAATTAGGTATTTATTCTGGATAAAAGGTACTGATTTGAGTTTTTGCTGCTTTTAGGAACTAGTTTAGAAATTTCCTACCTTCCCATGTACAGTAACTGCAGGAAGAAGTACAAGCCAGCAACTCTGAAAGTCCCCTGGGGTTATTTTCCGTTGTAACCAAGAAATCTTTGTCACTGGTCATACATTTCCCACATGTGAAAATCTGTCTCCTTTCATCTACGTGCCACATACTTAAATCACGAGTTCTGCCCCATTTCTTGAGCTCCAGAATGCAGTCATGTGGCATTCAGCTGACACACATCCCTGAAAAACTCAGCTTTTGTGAATGGTCTTGTTAATTCATTTTCTCTTATAACTCGAGCAGAAAAGGTGGGGAGAATGCACATGGAGGAAAGCACAGTTTTACTGCTTGCATGGTTCCGTGCACAGCATTGCAGTAGCAGGAAAGCACATTACTTGTGCTGTTCTGGGTGTAACCTCATGCTGGGGAAGAAGGGCATCCTAATCCTCAGTGCTTATCACTTCCATTACCTACAACAGGAGTCAAACATGAGGATCATTCAGACAGTGCTGAATTAGCTCTTGGCAGTGTGAGTCCCAGTGTAAATGTGAAGCATGGTGTATTCACGATGCTTTAGTCTTCTCAGGTGAAAGTGTACTCTCCCTCATCTCTGGTTCCCTCTTGTAGCCTCTCTGTCCAAAGGAGCTCTGGCACTTTGTCCACCAGTGTTACGGGAACGAGCTGGGTCTGACCAGCGACGATGAAGATTATGTGCCTCCTGATGATGACTTCAACACAATGGGGTGAGTGAGGGGGAATGATATCTGTCTGTGATGAAGAAAAGATGGCTTCAGGAGAGCAAAAGTCCTTCAGTATTTCATACATCAAACTGCTGCTTGACCCTGCTGAGAGGTTTTGTGTTCTGGCCAAATATTTTTTTGGTATTAGATGTGTAATGGCTGAAAGTGTACCGGTTCCTCCTGGAAACCAGAAGGAGCCAAAATAGTTGCTTCTCTATTTGCTGAGCTAGATGAGTGATCCTGTAAATGTGCCAAAGTGTCCCATTCACCCGACCAGTCAGCATGCTGCGTGGTCAGAAAGTGCTGATGCTTGCCAGTCTGTGTATAAGCACTTGAATAGTTTGGGCTTGGTCTCCCCTGCTCAGCCATTTCTGCTTCCAATCAGACTAGAAACTGCATAGAAACATTCTTACTTGCTCTGTGTGTCCAGTTGTAGCTGTACTGAGAGGTGTAAACATAAAAACCTGTGTTCTCTGTGGCGTCTCAGCTACTGTGAAGAAATCCCTGTGGAAGAGAATGAAGTCAATGACAGCTCCTCAAAAAGCAGCATGGAGGCCAAGCCAGAAGCTAGCCCTCAGCTGCCAAAGAAATCTGTAACTGCCAGCACACTGACATCCACAGGCAGCAGTGAAGCACCAGCCTCGGTGAGTGGCCTTCCACCATTGCAGTGGCATGAGTAATCCTTTTTTTTTCCTGGGATTTCACTGTTAGTCCTTGAATGAACGAGGTGATCATTTTCCTCTTCTGCTGCAGCAGAGCATGCCTTGTTTAACTGTAACCTGAACTCAGATTTTCCTGGCTGGTACAGTACCTGTCTGGGGCACGAACAGGATAGTTTGTGCACTTCTCTGGACAAATGAAATGCTTTGTGTGCGTCCCAAGCTTGAATTACATGTGTTTTTTGAGAGGATGTGATCTGATGCACCTATGTGCTTTACAAGTACCACATGGTAGCTTTCCACCTCTTCATCATTTAATTTCCAGACTTGATGAAGACAAATGTTTAAAGGAGTGCTAATTGGCCCACAGATATGAGTAGATTTCAGAAATAACCCCCCATTTATAGCTGCTGGTCATGCCCTCACTGTGCTCTGTCCTTGCTGCAGTTTGATGGGGTTCTACCAGAAGAGGAGGAGGCAGTAGCAGAGAGTCCTGTGGAAAAAGACCTTGGCATTGCAAATATCATGGGAGAGAAGATAGAGATCATTGCCCCTGTGAACTCCCCTTCCCTGGACTTCAATGACAATGAGGACATTCCCACTGAGCTCAGTGACTCGTCTGAGACCCACGATGAAGGTATGCAGGGCAGGCCATCAGTGTTCTGTTCTGCTTTTCCTTGCTCTCTTCCACGGAGGGACTGGGACAGCAAATACTGAATTTGTTTTCTGGATCTTAAGGTCTAGATGTGAAGAATTCTTGGTCTGTGCTTCAGGCAGTGAATTTGGGGTGGGGGGAGGGGGAATGTATTTGGAAGAAAGACCCTAAAAGCCGTCATATAGGTAATTACCCCATCTGATGTTCCTGCTGTTGTCCTGGGATCGGTGGAGGAGAGGGGATGAAAGTAATTCCATTCTGTCAGACGCTGTCCTGGCGCTGTAAAGCACAGCCTGTGGTGCTGGCACAGAGGATCAAGGCTGGGGCTTGCGGGCCCGTTTCCCCACAGGTGAAGTCCAGGCTTTTTACGAGGACTTGAACGGCCGTCAGTATGTGAATGAAGTGTTCAACTTCAGCGTGGACAAGCTGTACGACTTGCTTTTCACGGACTCCCAGTTCCAGAGGGACTTCATGGAGCAGCGCCGGTTCTCTGGTAAGCTGCTGCTGGTGGGGGATGTGTTCCCTGTGAGCTGCAGACAGCTGCATAGAAGCAGGGTTTTAGCGTGTAGCTCTTGAGCTCACACCTTGGAGGCACAACGTGGCTGATGATAGAGGCACTGGGTAATGCTGTGAGGTCTTTGGGGCTGCAGTAATCTGTACTGATGGCAGTCAAAAGCAAGTAGAACCCACCCTGTTTGGCAGTGTGGGTTTATTTGTGTTTATTTGTGTGTTTCTTGTCTTAGAGCCATGTGTAAGTTTATGGTCGAGTCACATTCTTTATCTGTTGGGTTTTTTTTTTTTTTTTTTTTTTTTTGCTGTCAGTTAAGGCCTGATCCTGTGTTCAAGGCTTAATAGTCAAGGAGAAAGCTCTTCTAGCTCCACACCAGAGTGTTCCTTGGCATGGTGCAGTTCTCCTTTCCCTGTAACTTTAGGTTTGCAAAAGGAGCAACGACTGCAGCCTACCCCCTTCTCCCTGCACTGCAGGAGGGGAAAGTATTCCTCACACTTCTGGTTCCTCGTGGATGTCTAAATCTGAAGCTGTGCTGCAGTGAGGCTCTTTCTGCAGCTCCTGTGCCTGGCCCTCTGACTGGCTGACTTGCAGGACTCCTCAAGCTTAGGGCAAAGCCACTTGAAAGCAGCCCCAGGCAGAAGTATTCCCATCACATCTTGGGAGAGGATACACCTCATCCCTGCAGTGGTTGCATGTAGCACAGGAGATCTTTCCTACCCACTGCCTTGAGCTCTAGAGCTTCTGCAGCTGAGCTCTGCAGGGGGAAGGAAATGTGCTCCTGAGCTTGTTTATTTGGTTATGCCTTTTCCTCGGGAACTGACTTGAGATCTCTTTCAATTATTTTGACACAATATCGTTTTCTTTTCTCAGATATTATCTTTCACCCCTGGAAGAAGGAAGAAAATGGCAATCAAACCAGAGTGATTTTATATACCATTACCCTCACCAACCCTCTGGCTCCCAAAACTGCCACTGTCACTGAGACACAGGTATGTGAAAGGGCAGCAGGTGTACTGCTTTGTACAAACAGCTCTGTGATTTCCTTTCTTGCCTTGGGCATGCTGCTTTGCACGTTTGCATTCTCCCTATCCGTTTTCCTTTACACATTTTTCTTGTATTAACTTGCTACCCAGTAGCACTGCAAATGTGAAGAGCTGATCTTCAGCTCGCACTGGTTTGTGTTGCAAGGAAAGGACCATGATTTTTCCAGTAAAAGCAGACTGGTTGGCCAGCAAGCAGCAGCTCTGACATCTGTGCCTGGTGCCCGTAGTGGTGGTTTTTGAGCTGCCAGCACAGGACAGTCACATACTGTCAGCTCATCTGCAGAAGAGCTAGGCTACCTATATCCAGTAGGTGCAGTAGATACAGAGATTAAAAGCCTCCACTTGTGTCCAGAGATGTGTTCAAATGGTCAAGGGTAGCAGCTGTAAGTTAACCTGAGAGAATATTAAGGGAGAATCAAGAAAAGATGGTGGTGGCTTTGCAGTATGCTTCAGGGAAAGGAGAATCCCAGCAGCAGGGTGCACCTTGCAAGGGTGGGAAGAAGTGTGCTGTGCAGAAGCAAGGACTGTGTGCAAGGAAGGGAGGAGAGAGGACAAGGTGATGGGCAAAGGGAATGGCACGCTTCCAGGCAAGCAAGGATGTGGGCTGTTTCATTCTGAGTGTGCTGCCAACCACAGAGGTGCACTTTGCTGTGTCCCCACCACAGAGGTAAGTGGAAAGAGTCTGCAAGTCACAGTTTTACCTATGGGTCTGCAGTTACTGTGTCTGTTCCCCCTGTGATGTTTTCATGGGGACAAACAGAGAAGCAGATCTGAAATAAGCAGACTCGTGTTCTTACAGTGTTTAGATTTGAAGGATGATTCAAATTGGGAAGGACCTCTGCTCAAAGCAGGGTCAGCTCTCCTTTTAGATCAGGTTGCTGCCTGACAAACCAGGTATTAGTTCAGTGAGGAGAACACCTGAAAAGGTCCCTCAGAATCGGTCCTCATGTGGCTCAGAGCTGTGTATCTGATGCAGAATGCTGGAGATTCAGCTGCTGGATGGGGCTTGGGCATGGGCATGGTCTTCTATTTGTCACGGGGCTGTTTTTTAAAGTGCTAGTGAAGGTGCCTGTCTATCAAAGCCATGTTCTAACCAGACTAATAGTTGCCTTGCATGCTGTCTTTTATGCAGACAATGTACAAAGCCAGCCAAGAAAGCGAGTGCTATGTCATAGATGCAGAGGTGCTAACTCACGACGTCCCCTACCATGATTATTTCTACACCATTAACCGCTACACACTGACTCGTGTTGCCAGAAACAAAAGCCGACTCAGGTACACTTCTGGTGGGATGAACAGCTTTACCGACAACCAAAAGTCACCTTGGGGTGGGAGCGCTTCTTACGGTGTGCAAGGAGGGATGGGGAGAGCTGGGCCTTGTTTTTACACTGCCAGAACACTCCTGTCACAGGCAGCACAGAGCAGCTGCCCATTGTGGCAGTGCTGTGCAAACAGCACAGCTGTTGCAGAGGACTTACAGTTGGGCCAGGGAGAAGAGCTGCAGACTTTTCTTGTCCCATTCTCCTCTCGGGGGAAGCTCTCTTGAGGCCTTCCTGCCTCTGCCTTTGGAAGGACTCTTCGTGCAGTGCTTCTGATGTGGAAACACAAAGGGCAGAAACCTTTCCAGGGATAAGCATGGGCATGATTGCTTTTCCTGTATACAATGACAGAGGACTGCGTGTGGATGTAACCTCTGGAAGGAAGACGGAGGGAGTGACTTTCCCTTCTTCTCGCAGGGTTTCCACAGAGTTACGTTACAGGAAGCAGCCTTGGGGGCTGGTGAAATCCTTCATTGAGAAGAATTTCTGGAGCGGCCTCGAAGATTATTTCCGTCATTTAGGTACGAGTGGCAATGACCAGAGCTGTGGGAATGACAGTGGCACTCTCAGTAGCTTACACGTGCCTTCCTGTAAGCAGGCAGCGTAACGGTGTGGTAGCTGGGGGTCAGACTTCAGAAATATATGGGCTCAGCCAAAGTTATTGCCCCAGCACCTGCTGATCATCAGCTCCTCTCTGATACCAGCACAGGGAGAACGGAGTAAGGGTTTGGCTGATGTGGCACAGCCATCTCATACCCTGTCAGTCAGTACCTGTACTCCATCCAGCTGCAGTGCCAGTAGAGAGCTCAGAGTTTGTTCTCTCCCTCGCTGCAGAAAGTGAACTGACCAAAACGGAGAGCACGTACTTGGCTGAGGTCCACAGACAATCCCCCAAAGAGAAAGTGAGCAAGCAATCAACGGTCCGCCGGAGGAAACGGGCCCACGCTCATCTGAGGGTGCCACACCTGGAGGAGGTGCTGAGTCCTGTCACCACCCCCACGGATGAGGAGGTTGCTCACCGAATCAAGCACGTGGCAGGTAAGGATCCACACACCCCTCACGCTCAGGGATGGAGAGCTGGGCACCTCTGGAGACAAAACTGGAAGTTTGCTGATGGAGAGTTAATGGGGAGCAAGGCACGGGTTTTCCAGAGCAGTGGGTGCATGATGGTTGTTTTGAATAGGACAGACCAGGTAGCAGAAGAGCATTGTCCTCTCCATGGGGCAGCATTTCATAGCTTACATAATCCTGTCTCCTCAGGTTCCACACAGACACGGCACATCCCCGAGGAGAGCCCCAGTGGCTTCCACCTGCAGAGCGTTTCCAAACTGCTCCTCGTCATCAGTTTTGTGTGAGTGATTTTAGTTCTAACTCTGCCTTCACAGTCAGCCTTTAACTTATTTTGTCCTCTCATGTTTCTGGTGTTCTCTGCTCCCCTGTCCGTGTTCTCACTAGATCAGCAGCAAGAACCACATTCAGTCTGTGTCCTTATGCCACTACCTCTCTAGTCTCGTGCTTGTTGGATGTGTGCTTAGAGCACAGCAGGTTATTGTTTCTGTGCCTCCTGGGCTGCCTGTAGCTGGACAGGGACTGAGAAGCAGTACAAATCAAAGCAGCAGTCCAGGTTCAGCAGGTGTTTTCATCACTAAGGCAGCTGAAAGCATATTAACTGTAGAGAAACAGCAGAACTTATGCTCACTCTTTTCATAAGCTCTGCTCATCTTTTAGTGAAGGAGCAGGGGTTGATAGACAGAGGTTAGTCAGTTTTTCTGCATTTTTTTTTTCCAAGGAGAAGGAAGACCACAGAGGTCTTAGACAGGTGGATAGCAAGGCACAGAAACTTGTACAACACTGTCTTGCAAGCTGCTTGCTTAGCTCAGAGCCCTCCACGTGCTAACCCTAAAGGTTTGCACAGCCTGTGGTGGCATTCTCAACTCAGCACAAGGCAGGAGTGGGGAGGGCTGGCTGCAGAGTGCCTTGAAATGGCAGCACCCTGCGTGAGCTCTCTTTGCAGGTGTCCACATGAGAGACATGGCTCCTTTTTCCTGGCTGAATGTCACCACTGATTGGAGGCCCACAGTTCTTTCTTTCCCTCTTGCGTCTCTTCCCACTCTTCCTTTCTGCCCTCTTCCCCCTGTGTATCATCTGTGCACTCTGGGAGCCTTCTCTCTGCCCAGTTTCTCCTGTTCTGTGTCAGTCTGTTTCTAACCTGCAGCTACTCCGTCTTTTTCTCTTCCCTGCTCCCATTAGGATCTGTTTCAGGTACTGTCTCTCTCTCTCTCTTTTTTTTTTTTTTTTAAACCTCCTTACTCTCCTGACCCCCCCCCCCCCCCCCCCCCCCCCCCCCCCCCCCCCCCCCCGCCTTTCTCTGCATTCAGCACATCCCCTCATTCAGCCTGTCTGATGCATCAGTCATTGCTGTCTGTCCTCCTTACACATCTCTCTCACACGGTAAAGTTTTGGGTTCTGCTTTCTGGGCCCTTAGAGTAAATGCTCACTGTCACACAGCGTGGACCTGGGACCCAGGAACCTTGAGAAAGCCCTGGATGTTATCCCAGGTGTGACAGGCAGGCAGCAGGGGAGTGGTGCTCGTAATAAACAGGCTGTTTGCTTTATCTGCAGCCTGGTGTTGCTGGTCATTCTCAATATGATGCTGTTCTACAAACTTTGGATGTTGGAGTACACCACCCAGACACTCACGGCATGGCAGGGCTTGAGGCTACAGGAAAGGTACAGTCCCACCAGCTTTGTCTTTACATCTTCTTGGGTGTTTCCTGTAGGTGTTAGAGGCTTTCCCAAGACACCAAAGTTCAGGACTAGCTGGTAGATTGTTTCTCTTTTGCATGTCATAGATGAAGCAGGTAATTAGCTGAAGCTATTTGTCAGTGTTGCCTGATCTAGAGATTGGACCAAGGTTGTCACCTCCCCTCCTTTGATGACTCAGCTTCCCCCTGTATGTAAAGACATGTCTAGAACTAACCTCTTTGTGCCCAGACTAGAATTTGGACTTGTGACACAATTATTTGTTGGAAAAGGTGTGGATCTACATGTTGGCAAGTTACTAGCACAGGAGGAAGAGAGAGAGATTACTTGGAGAATAGAGGGCACTCTCTAAAGACTTAAGTATTCCCTAGAGGCATTCTAGGTAAGTGGTGAAATGACACTGCAGGTTGACTTTGTTTCTTTAGTAACTGGTATTGTGGAGCTGTGCCCAAGGCTTTTTGAGCAGCCTTTGCCATTACAGCATCCACTGGGTGTGTGCTGGCTGAGGCACAGAGAGCTTTAGGCTGTAGGGCAGCGTTTCCCCTTTTCTTTTTGCAGATCATAAATATACTGTTGGGATCAGACTTGAGTATCTAGACTCCTCATCTTGTCTAGGGTCACAGGCAGACCTGCCAGTCAGCATTTCCCTCATACCCCCAGAGCACCTTTTAGTAGATGGCATTTAAAGCACTGACCTGATGGCCCAGAGTTGTTTGGAACTCTAGACAGCAATTTTGTGTTTTAAAAGGCTTCTGGCTATTTTAACTGAGTACTTTTTCAGCACATAAATGCTACGTGACTTTAAGCATTGTTGGTAAAGTGATAAAATGACTTACTGTGTTATCTATCTCCTGTTGTGAGCTTCCCATTCTCCTTGTTAGGGACAACTTGCTGTTTTGCCCTTAGTAGCCCTGCAGCTTTTCAGCTGCTCCACTCACTGATGTTGCCTGCTTTATCTCCCTATTGTATTCTTGGTATTTGTTTGGACCACTACTAAATATAGCACTGAGTGTAGGACTTAACTTATATACTGTTTTAATATTACAGATAGCTCTGTGCCTCTGCACAGGTGACTTTATTGTGTTGCAACTGCAGTTGCTGTGAGACCAAACCCACCTGTTGGCTCAAAGGTGGGCTGTACTCACTTTGAGGCTCCTCAGCCCATTCCTCTGTATCTGTGAGACACAGATGCAGAGTGAGCAGAGTATCCTCTCCCCATAGACAACGAAAGCAACAGTTGTTAGAAGTAGAGTGTTATTTATTAGAGATTGAGAGTGCATCCATTTTTAAATTGCAGCAGTTTTTTGTTGTTGTTATGCTTAAAATGTCATTGATGTATCTCCAGGTTTGGAGCTGTTTGAGCAGGACAGGTGCAAGCACTCAAGCTCCTGCTGGGAAGATCACCAGGACAGGTTGCCATTCAAGACCTCGTGACTGCAGCACACCAGGCAAGGAGGTGAAGCTTGAGTCAAGGTGAGGATAAATCTCTGTGACACAAGGAGCATAGCTGAGGCAGTTAACACAGCAGCTCACAACAGCACCCCACTCTGCTCATTTGCTAAGGTAAGAGTGGAACCAATTAGACTATTAAATTACAGTGCTAGGAGAAAGAAGAAACTCACTGAGAGGTCAGTTCTGGGAGCTGTCACATCTGTAGAAGGCTGTCTTAAGCAGCTCAACTCAGGTCCCAGGATAGGAGACATGAACGTCTCCAGTACACCCTGTGAAGCTGAAGAGGTGTAAGACAGGCCATAGCTAAGAGAAGAAACAAGAGATGCCCTGCAGAAGGCAGAAGTTTATTTACAAGCTTAGCTATCTTAGAAACCAGAAAGACCCAAACCCAAGACAAAGCAATTGAGTTAGACAAAAGCAACAAAGCAACTTACCTCTCCAGGGAAAAGCATGCTATAGAAGTAAGTACACTCCATGGAGATTTATCCTCACCTTGGCCCAGAGTCTCTGCCATCACCTGCTTCAGCCCCTCAGGGCAGCCAGTCCTGGGGATCTTCCCATCAGAGGCTTGAGTGCTTGCATCTGGAAGATTCGTTAGGTCTGAAGGGAGGAGAAGGTAAGTGAGTGAAGAAAATCTGGTATTAAGATGAAGACACTCCTTTGGAGTGTGAGAATTAAAGAGGCTGATGCAATCTACCACCCTCTCACTGCTGGTCCACTTTGCTCGACCTGGACTAAGGTTTCCCCAGATTCACTCCTGATCCTATTCTGCTTGACAGGTTACCCCAGTCGCAGACAGAATGGGCCCAGTTACTAGAATCTCAGCAGAAATATCATGATTCAGAGCTACAAAAATGGCGTGAGATCATCAAATCCTCCGTGATGCTTCTAGACCAGGTGAGACCACACATCCCAGTGTCCAGCCAGTCACCGTGTCCTCCCAGCCAGTCACCTGCCATCCCTCAGCCTTACCTGGAGCACTGCAGCCCATTGGGTGCAGGGCCTCTGCTCCCATCTCTTTTGACCCTGGGTTCGTATAGAGCTTATATATAGGCACCAGCCCTTCACAACACAGGTGCAGCACTTTCAGAACCCATTCCCTCAAGAGCTGGGTTAGACAGCTGTGGAATGGTGTTCATAAAGCTGCAGTCCCCTAAGGTGAGTGCCTGCTACCCTGTGTGTCACTCTGCTTGGCCATTATTTGTTACCTCACTGGCTCCCATCTTCTCAGTCCCCCTTGGGCTACCAGCCCGGCTGCACCCGTCCCAAAAAGCAGATGAATATGGTATCAGTACTTACTTACGTGGATGGAGGAGGCACTGATGAGGAAGGAAATCCCTATGCTCCATCCCCTTCAGGGTAGCAGCACATTGGAGACGTTTCTTGTCTTGCAGATGAAGGATTCACTAATAAATCTCCAGAATGGCATCGGGTCCCGGGACTTCGGGTCAGATCCAGAGGAGAAACGGAAACGTTTCCACTAACAGGCAGGAATGCAGGAGGCCAGAGGACGGTGTGCAATACGTGTAAATAGGATATATAAATATATATATATAAATATATTATACAGATTATAAATATATATATATTATATACAGATTTTAAGAGAAAACAGGGAAAAAAAAAAGAAAAAACAAAAAAGCCTACGTACTGAGAGGAAGGACTGAGCTCCAACACTGGCTGAAATGGAGTGTCTCAGTGGTAGCGTGGGGTGTGCGTGTGCGTGCGTGTGTAGGGGAGGGCTGTGCTCTCCTGGCACTGAGGTGCGCTTAGGGATGCACCCGAGCGTGCTGCCCTGGGCCTGTTTGCACCACTCTTGTGTAATATTCCTGGCTGTTTGTCTGTCTGTCTGTTTTGTTTTTGCTGTTTCAAAGGGAAGCATCAGTGTGAATGCCCCCTCCCCTCCCCGTGCATGAAGGTCTGACGATACGTGTCTACACTTATAAAGGGAACACTGTCAACTTTCTTAGCTTGCTGGCTTCGGGGCAGAGAGGTTTTGGCAATCACCATCAATCCCTTATGAAACGATCCCCCATTTGGAGAAGAGGCCTCCAGAGGAATTGCTGTAGGTCCGTGGAGAGCAGGTCTCCCTGGCAATCATCTTCTGTGTCTCTTGGAGCAGAAATGCAACTTGCCACCGTGCTGGCCAACCTGGTTCAGAGAGCAAAGCACAGAATGTAAATGAGCCCGAAATGCTTTCTCCAAACACTTACTTTGCCTCCTCCTGTAATTGATAGCACATAAATAGCCAAGGAGATGGTGGGGAGCAGGAGTATTTGCCCACACAGTGCTCGGAGGGAGGAGAGCCACGCTGTAGAAAGCACACTTCCTTTTCTTTTGACAGTGTCCCCTTTACTTTTGCTGTGGTTCTCTGCTTTCTGTGTGCTTGGGCCCCTGCCATGAAGCCATCCCTGTGCTGAAGATCTACATCTGTGCTGCTAAGGGCTGCTGCACGACTTCTCACAACGGGGAGAGTGCCCCAACTTCAAAAGAAAACCAAAATGATTATTTATACGTGAGCACTCCTTCCTGCCAAGCCACATGCTGTTAGCACAGCGTGGAGTGGGGGAACTAAGGGAGCAGCAGAACTGCCCTTGCTGTCCTGCTTGGTATATTTACCTCTCATCCCTGGTCAGTGAGATCGCTTTGCTCGTAGCTCTCAGCCCCCTCATCTTTACTTCTGAGCTGTGTAGGAACAAATTCCTTTCCTGCAACAGTGACAGCAAAAGGAGGTCTTTGCTTCTGATACTTACGTGACTGCATCTGCAGCAGCAAGGCATCCATCGGCCTAGGAGAGATTAGGAAGGGCCCCAGGGAACAAAAAAGATAGAAATAGGGGTCTGTCCACAGTGTAAAGGTGTGAGTGGGATCTCTCCTAAGCTGCATAGCACTGCGTTGGCTCCCTAAGCAAGTCAGGTTTTGTATCATGCTGCAGGAGAAGCACACATCCACACAGCTGGGGAAAACCCTCACAAGCTCCAGCTTATGCTACCAGGGCAAGGTGCCACCGTCAGAAATTAGCTGCTGATTTCTCCCAGCCCGCCTAACAATTTAATGACCAAATGCTAGACAAGGCACGTCCTCGAGAACACTCACATTTGAAGGAGTGCAGATGAAGACAGGTTACTGACTGCATGTAAAAGACTGAAAGCAAGGTACAATTGGCAGTGCCTGGGGAACTAAGGAGTGTCTTGTATTTATGACTTTCATTTCGTGCTGCTGACTATAGTCTCCTTCCAGGGAGGCTGCTGCAATGGCTGCTATACAACGGATCTGAGCTGCTAGAGCCTGAGAAGGGCATTTTGCTGCTCTCACCTTGGGACCAGGGTGCCCCAGTTCCATGCTGCTGACTTGCCCCACTGGCTCAGATTCCCCTTTGCCACTCCCACAGTTGCTAAGCACAGAAAAATGCTTTGCAGCCCATCTTCCCTTCTTTTAGTATTTAATTCCACGCATCAGGATAATATAAAAAGAGAGGAAGCCCTATGCTTGCCACCTTTGCCCTTGCCAGAAAAGAAAAAGCAAGAGAAAGAAACCTGGAGTGTGGGTCTTTGCAGCATGACCAGCAAACTTCTGTACATACACAAACATAACCCAAACAAGGACAGAAAACCCACGTGGCTCAGAGAGTCGAAAAAGAAATGCCAGCAGCTAGAGCTGGCTACTTACCAACCTGTCATGGAGGCAAGAAGTCCCTTTGCTCATGGTGTGCATCCTTCTTCCTCTGCAGCATCTCTGCAGATTGTGGTCATGTTGGGTTCTGGATGTTCCCACCTGTATGGCTTCCTTAGGCTTGGCCTTAGAGACTAATTAATGTGAGGCAACACACAGGCAGCTGTGAAAGTATCGAGCATGACTATTCGTTTTTGCCTGCACATTAAACTGAGCATAACACGTTTGACATAAATAATCTGTCCAGCAAGCAGAGCTGGGTTTGGATTTGCTGAATTTTGGCACTGGAAATGTCAAAGAACCACTGCTGCAGCCAAGTGTAGTACGTGCACATTCATGCCAACAGAGAGTAGCCTAATTTGTGCCAAGTAAGATGCTACCTATCAGCAGGAGGGAGATGACAGAGCTCTGACTTGCCAGTTTGTGTATGTCACCTGCTTCTTTAGGACAGCATACTAACTAGCTTGATACAATTTTTAATGCATACCTAACCTTTTAATGCTTACCTTAAAGGAATTGTTTGGGTAGTGGCATCTGGGATGAGCTCGAGTTGAATTCGAGCCCTTCTCCCATCAGATAGACCCTGTTTGTTTCAGCATCTCACATGGGTGTAGGTGGGGACAGACTTCACCCTACGCATCCCCTCAGCACAGAACTATGTAGCCTGCAGGCGTGTGCTTTTCCCACCTTTATAGGAGCCAGGAGAAAGTGTGCGTTGCAAATAGCAACTGGGGACACTTAGTGCCACTACCTGCGATGAGACCTTAGAATGACAACCCCCCCAGCCCTGCTGCAGTGATCTGGGAAGAGGCCCCATCACCCATAACGTGTGGCTAACCAACATGCTGAGTCCCACTCTCCAGCTAGATCTGCCATTGAGAAGTTTCCTGGTGGGGTCATGCAGATGCTGGCTCGGTCTTTTCAGAGTCTCAGCACTAGTTACAGTTTCCAGCAGGGGCTTGCTTAAAAACAGTACACAAAACAGAGACGTTTAAACCAAAGCATCTGAGGTAAGTAGCTTGCAAAACGTGTCAGTGTGGTTGGCCTCCCCTCTGCCTAGCATGCTCTGATCTCTGTGCTTTGCAGTCTCCACAGCACGGGTCTCTTTGTGCCATAATACCTTTCTTTCTGAGATGTGCACACTGGCCAAATAATCTCCTCGTGTCTTTTATCGACTGCCGATTGAGATTATTCCCTGACCTAGCCAGACAGCATGGGCTTCAACCCCAGCATGGGTACTGGTGTGCCCTGCTCCCCTCTCCCACACGTTTTGCAGTGCTTATGGCTTTTCCCTCTCCCCCCACACACCTTTTGCTGCCAGACAATCATTCCCTTTGCCGTGGATGGACTGACCTGGTGCTGTCCTTGCTTGCCTTCCCTTGATGCAGTCTGTACGCCCTTTAAGTGAATGTGTTTTGTTTGTTTGTTTTCAGTAGGGGGGAAAAAAAAAAAAAAAAAGACTTCCTTCTGCCGAAGGAGTTATATTTGCACATGGCTCAGGGAGGTACCTCCTCTGGCCGTTTCTGTTACCTCACTCATGTAGGCCAATTCCATTGCTAACGTTCAGTGGCCACCTTCCCCAACCCCAACTCCAAGAATCGTTAGGGAATGAAACAGATGTGCAGCTCAGGTCCTACAGCCACTTAAACGTGTGTCAGCCTCGGCCCAGACTGCCCAGGCAGCACCTGGAGGTGGGAGAACAGCTGCTGCAGAACACCTGTATCCAGCAAAGCCCTGCACCACACACGTGGTGTTTGCAAGCCCACCTCCCTTGGAACAGCACTTAGCAGAGCACATACAGCAGCACTCACCCAGCTCTTGTCCCAGCGAGCTCAGAACGGAGGGAGGAACAGCAGAACCACGGCAGCGTCCGTCTCTGACCGCCGGGACTGGCACTGTGTGGCCGTGGCAGCTCTGGGACGTCATCACTCTCACTGCAGTTCATCTCATCACGTGCTCCAGGGCTGCATACAGCTGCTGAACACCCCGGAGCATGTCCCCCCCACCTGAGCCCCCAGATCCTGCAACCCCAATTGCTGCCGTAACCACAGATGAACGAGGATTGCCTCGTGTCAGCAAGGCAAGGGAACGGTCATGCAGACACCCTGCTTCCCTTCTGGATTTCAGCACCAGAGCCCAGGAAGCAGAGAGCTGGTGGCCGTGGCCTGCAGCACTGATGTGAACTTCAGGGTGAGCTGGGGGAGGAGCCGTGGTTTTGTTTTAGGAGTTGTCTAACTGTCGTCAGGTTTGCGCTGTGCGCAAAACGCGAGAAAAATGATCATGAAACTTAACCTGCTAGAACCTAGGAATTGTTAAAGGCTATGCAGCCAAACCTTAATGTAAGTAGCTAGAACAACGGAAGTCCGGTATAAATTAAAAGAAGAATCTATCAAACAAACAGTGTGACTCGTGAGCACTTTGTTCTTTTTATTGTCCTGCCTGCTTCTGCTCTTTTCTGTCGTTTCCAAGTACACAGAGAGGGTCTCTTCACATTCCAACCAGGACCGTCTCTTCCAGGACCTAACCTACCTTTAATATATACAGCTTTTTTTCTTTTTTTCTTTTTTGTTTTTTCTTTCACTGTGGGAATCCTGAGCAAAATTTAGACACCGTTTTCCCATCTGGGACAACACGGGGCAATAGTTGTATGCAGGAACTGGAGGAGTGAAAGATGTGTCTAAAAAGCATCCAAGAAGATGCGTGTAACGTACCGCAAGGTGCAGCACTGCAGGACAGCCCTTCCTTACCACCCAAGGTAGCTCTCCAGAAGCTTCCAGTTTGCTCCTTTTTTTTAAAACTCAACATTGCTCCCTCAGAGCACTTTACAAGGACCGGCAGGAACAGGGCTGAAGTGGGAGAGGGGCTTCCGTGACCTTACCTAAAAATCACCCTGGGTGTTAGTGCCGTGATCAGCGACGGAAACTGCAGTGACAACTCCTCTGTTGCTGTGGATCTAGAGTTAGGATTATGCCCCCCCAGTGCCCCGAGGCCAGGCAAGTTGGCCTAGGGAAAATGAAGACACCCAGCAGAATTAGAGGAGGAGGTATTTGGGGATATTAAGAGTTTAAGGAACCAGTGCCCATACTACAAGCGTGCTTCAGCTGCAGAGTGTGCTCGGATTGCCACGCAGCTCTGTGAAGACCAGACCGCAGCAGTTGACTAAAGCTGAAACTTCCTCTAAAAAAAGGAATTTTGAGCAACGGCCAGTTAGAAATCTGGCCTGGACCTGACTTACAAATGGAGACGTTTCTGTGAGTTTTAGCAACACAAACTGCAGCAGAACATAAGCAGGGGGAAACTCTGTACGTAAGAAGCATGCCTTGAGATCCACAAGCACTTCATAGTATTTAGAAGCAGTCAGTGTAGCAAAATTGGTCAGCTCTTGCAAGCAGTAAAGGCTCCATTGCAGCAGGGATGTAACAACATGGCCCATACGAAAAAATCCTCCATCTTCTCCCACTTCATCCTAAAGGACAACTCCACCCTGGCCAATGGTTCTGCCTGATCTTTCCCCATTATCCTGGTGGTTGTGCTCAACTGATCTGCGTTTGAAGCCAGTAAACTCATTTCACTCTGCTTAAGCCACTAAGATTCGGAAGGTAAGTGTACATAGGGATGCTGAATTTACAGCGTATCTCCTGTGCAGAAGTGTGTCATTTACAGTGAACACTGCCCATTCCAATTGGTGACTAATCACAAGACAGAATTACTACAGACTAGGAAAAAAAGTGTTTTCTCTCTATTCCTATAGGTGGTGCTGCAATATAGTATAAGACGACCATCACAGTTACAAGTACAGTTTCACAGAGCCGTGCCCCATTCTCAGGGCTGTGCATCCTATTCACTTTGCCTGTTTGCATCCAGCTGTCTCCCTTTCAGAGCATACCCCAGAAACAGGTTAAAGCCATACCTTGTCTTACTGGCTCCCCTGTGGCTGCTGAACACGGCTCCACAAGTTATTCCTATCACTGTGTCTCTGTGAGCTTGAGGAGTAAACCTGCTGCACAAGGCAAATGGAAGGAACTAAGAATTTCAGCACTTGCTCAGTGAAAGGGAGGGGACAGGGGATTCTCATACTTACACAGCCTCCCAAATTAGGAGTACTTCAGGATTTATATTCTCAGCTCTCTCCTTCAGAAGCAGGTGTGACCATAGCACGGGGACTCATCTTTCTATTGGACATTTTTATCTGTTTTAATACATTTAGAGTTCTCTTGCTACTCTGTGTCTGCACTGGCAGCCCAAAGTCCAAAGGAACTTACTGAGCAAACTTACTGAGCAACAACTACACTAATCAAACTCCTCCTGCTTAATTAACACCTATAGTGACTCCTTGGGCTGTAGCAAATGGTGGAACATCATCACCTTAAGATGAAGTTAACTCCTGAAGGTCAGAGTAGCAATACACATACCCTTTATGTCTGCAATGGAGAACTAGCATATTTTGCAAATAAAGGTGGTGGTGACAGCAGCTAAGAAATGACATTAACAGTTACAAAGCCATTAACGTGATGATGGAACTGAAACTTGGGAAGGAGCCGTGCTGCCCACACCCCCTGTGCCCTTTGCTCAGCATGCTTCAAAAGGAGAGTCCTGTAACAAATGGACTGGCAGCTCAGAATGGAGTCATGAGGCCAAAGTCAAGGCTGTACAGAGTCCAAGGCAAATGGAAGAGAATTTACACTTCCCCGTATTTCCTCCTGATGGTGTAGAGCTCCCCCTCAAACCTGGCTGGCATGACGTGGTCCTTCTGTCTTCAGAGCCCCTGAAAGCAAGAGAATTCCCCATGGAGTGCAAGTCATTGCAAGGTATTCAAGTAAGGGTCATGCCACAACTGGCACGATGCCTGAAGGGACACGAAGAAGCCTTTCAGGTTAGATTCCAGCTTTCTCCTGCACACAAAGTCCTCCTGTAGCAGATGTTTCCTCTGGAGGTAAGTGACGTTCCTCCTGCACACAGCTCCCTATCCGCAGGGGACAGTCACTATTCCCAACTCCAGAGGAGTGGGGAATCTCTAGCCCCACACAATCCTAACCCACAGCAGTAAGGCTGAAGGCTGCTTCCTCATGGCTCACCTTGGTGCCGTGCGCTCCGCAGTCTCCTCTCTGCTATTCCTCCACAGGCACGGCACAGTTTTCCTTGTTTTCTGATGGAATTGCAAGGTAGTCTGTCCTGTAGTTGGAAGAAAAGATGAAAGCATAACCTAAAGTGCATAGTTCGTGTCTGTTCCTTTCTTCAGAGATGCTGAATTCCTTCCAGTATCTCTAAGGTAACAAACTTCACTCATATAAGATCCTCACAGTAGAAAATTCTCCTTGGCATCATCAGGAGCACATGTAGAGCCTTATCTACTGTAAAATCCTATGCATACAGCTTTTCCACCATGTACAAAGAGTACTGTTATTTAAGCTGAGGATGTAGAAAGATAGGAATAGGCTGGCATAAAAATTTGAACATCTCTGCTCCATCAACTGCCAGAATTGCCCTCCTCTGCTGCTTTTTCAAGGCAGTATTGGCTCCAGCCTCGTGAGTCAGATCTCTGAATGTGGCCCTTCCAGGAGAGCATCTCCACGTGGTTCAAACCGGGTCGCCCTGGAACACTGCCCGCCTTGGCCTCCCTCCCCACCATGTACATCATCCCTCACCTTGCACTGTCCCTTCGCATAGTCCTGTCCAGTGCAGTGATTTCAGACAGCTAGAAACGAGCAATAACAAAGTTCAGTTGTCTTGCAATCTGACCTGGACTGAGACATCTGAAGGACCCTTCGTAGAACAGCTCACATCTGGAGAGATTTCACACTTACGCATTTTCCTGGGCAGCCTCCTCTGCCTTAGAGACTTTTCTGTAGCAATAGACCATTTCTATCAGTAGCCACAAGGTGAGGAAGACCAGCAGGATATACATCATGATTTCAGAGATGACTGAGGTGAAGTCTTCTCCAGCTGTCGAGAAAATGAAACCACTTCATCTCTGATCATTTACACGTTGGAGCACAGCAGCTCCACTCAGACTTTCCCACCCTCGTCTCCTCTTTCCTAACCCACTTTATGACACAGTCCCAAATGCCACGACACTGTGAGGGGTCAGAAGACAGCCAACAGGTGAGGCTGACAATAAAACACGCCAGCAGCAATTTCAGGGCATGCTTCCACTGTGTCTTGCATTCTCTGCAACCTACGCGTTCATACAGATTGCTCACCGCTAGCCTAGCTCAGCTGGACATACTCTTTCCTTTCCATGCCTTACTCACTGCGGTTACTTGAGTGTGCTGTGCCAACAGTGATTTGGAGACAGATCAAAACAGACACTTGTGGGGAAGTAAGGGAGGGAAGACACAAAATAAAAAGGTGGGTAATAAAACTTGTCCCTCTCTGGAGTGGAAAGCTGGATTCCTCCAGCCAGTATCTCGGCACAGAACTGGGCAAAATCAAGAGGAACAGTCAGAAGAGCAGTGCAAAGGGAAGGAGGATGCAAGAGATGGAAATCAAAATGGAGAAGGAGTTCAGAGAGGGAGGGGGCGGAAGTGAGGAAGGAGCAGCTGTGGGCAGCCAGGCAAAATCTGTGCTGTAGCATCCCTGAGCCAGCAGGGGAGAGGTGAGGGTTCTGAACAGAACAGTGGAAACCTCTGCTTTGACTGTCTGGCAGCTCGGTCAGCCCTCTCCTGCAGTGCAATAAAAAATACCATGTCCCTGTATAACGACACCCATGGGCAGTTAGGACACGACACAGTTTCTGCCAGTCCTCCATACCCTCCTCCACCACGGTGAGGTGGATCAATCTGGAGCTTGTGAAGAGAGGCCGGTGAATCTCAAACTCAAACTCCCGGGTGATATTACAGGTGTAGATACCCGAATCGTTCAAGGTGACATTTAACACAGTGATGGATACATCCTGCATGTCTTTACTCCCATTCCATTGTATCCGACCACTGAAGCGGCTTGGAAATTCGTGATTCATTTTCCTGTGCTCGTAGATCTGTGAGGGAATGTGAAGGGATATTCTGATTAATGGCTGACTTGAATCTCAGGCAACACCACAGCATATCCAAGGAACTCTGTTCTCCTCTGGCTGCATGCTTGCATGCGTGTTCTGGGATATGGCTTTCCTGGGATCAACATATATTCATATTTACCTCAAAAATCTCAGGCTGCTTTACAAAGGAGAGAAAACTGAATTATTTCCATCATGGAAACAGAAAAACAGGAGTGGGAAACAGCAGAAAGACATACAGACACTGACACAAAAAAAAAAAAATCAGCAACTGAGCTAAAATTAGGATCCCGTAGCCTTAGTGCCAAGCCTGCCAGTCACTGGGTCATCTTCAGAAGGTACCACAGAAAGTAATACTGCAAAGACACAAAGTCTTTTTTCAGGAAGCCCTGGGATATTCAGCTAATGTGGAAATGTTGTAGAAGGACAACAGTGGAAAAACAGTGCATCAGAAGAACTTGGGTGGCTTTCACAGGCCTTGGCACTGTCAGGATTCAGGCTGGCAACAGTCCACATCATCACACTGCCTGCCCAGCTCACCTGCATGGCCAATCTTTGGGTTGCTGCTAGCAGACATATCACCTAGGTCACTGGAAGTGAATTGCCTTCTCATTCCCTTGTATGGTTCCTTTAGTTCTCAGAGTAGGAGATTATTTACTGTCTTGGCTGGCCCTACTTAATCACTATGAAATGCAGGCACAGATCTAATTCTTCACACTTGGACAAAATAGCTACTGAAACCTTATTCTCAGATTTACCATTCTTGTAAGGTTCCCATTTTAATTCACCCTGAAAACTAATTTTACCTTTTCCTGACAGGGATCCAAAGCAACTCGCACAGATCCTCCCACAGTCAGCACACCATTGGTTTCTTTGTGGCAAAAAAGAATTAAATTCTGTCCTACAGATTTAGCAGAGCCTGATTTAACCTCCAAAGAACAGTTTCAGAATTCAGAAGCGCCTCAAGAAATAAGAGTTGGCCAACATGGCCGACTGTCACTCCATGCTTCCATCTCCCTTCCCTTTTCCCTTGTATATGAGATGATAAGAAGTGGAAATTCACATTCTTGTACACACAGCCCCAGATGTCTGAACTCACCAGCAGATTCTAGCTTTTCCTGCCATGGGTACCTGCTGTGCACTAATCAGCTCAGCTAATCAGCTCAGCAAGGAAAAGATGCTTTAGTTACAGCTCAGAAGCGGTGCTACAGAACCTCTGGGTGAAAGTACTATACAGAGTGGGAAGCTCTGAGTTTGGAGCTGAATTTAGTTAGCAGCTCATCTCTCCTCCATGATATTAAAGCAGCCTGCTAGGCATTCCTATGAACTTTGAATGAAAACATGGCATAAACCTTGTCTTCACTTTTGGGTCTCTTCATCAAGGATCCCATGCAAGGCAAGCTCACACTCTTGATAATACCTCTTGACTTCTCCCTTGAGTTCTCTGGAGTGTATTTCACAACACGGCCTACCAAAGCAAGGGCTTAGCTACCAAACATACATACGGGTTCATCTTTTCCACCCTCCGGCCTGTAGAACCATTCCACCACTGTGCTGGCTGTGACCTCTTCCCTTTTCATGCAGGAGATGCAGAGCAGCTTCATGTCCGTCCCCTGGACAGCCTCTGTCTCTGATGGAACTTCAACACACACTGCAGAACAAAAACCAGCTAGGGAAAAAGCAGTGGAGGAGAAGTGAGCAAAGATAGAAGGAAAATAGAGAGGCAGCAGTTACCCACACACAACGGAAAACCCTTTGATTCATTACTCACTGCTAAGAGAGAACCCTCAAGCGTCAAATTTTACCAAGCTTCCTTCTCTGAGATATAAATAATGCATCGTAATTAACAGAAGGTGATCAACTCACGCAGATCCACCTCTCCAGCATCTGCTTTGCTAGAGCTTTTAATTCTTCCCGTAGTAATTGATGCTGTTTTGGAGCCATCGTTTGTGCTTTCTCCCACATGCTGAGCATGCTCCCATTACAGCAGCAATTAGAGTCTGGGATGAGAGAACACCCGGAATTCAAGCATGGAGGAAAGGAAGAGCTCTCTCTTTGTGTGAGTTACAAGGTGGATGTTTTCCTCTGGCAGCATGCTCAAAACAAAGGGTTAAGATCCTCCATGCTTCCTGTTTCTAGGTTTCATAAGCAGTCCTGGAAATCAAGGGCTTGGACTTGAGTGCATTTGGCAGCTGGGGGAGTTATTGATTTTACGTGCACTCCGGTTTAAAACGCTCCCAATCAGATTTGGGCAAACGTCGGCAGCTACGAAACAACGCTTTCCCAAATGAGGCAGGAATCAGTCTGCTCGATATGAAAACCAACGCTCCAGCACGACAGCTCAAGACTAAATCCCTGCTGACATTTGTCCCCTGGGCTAAACAATGCCGGGTTGCGTCTGACCCACCCAGTCTCCAAAGCCTTGAGCGCAGCTCCCTGGAGATGCTGACTTTGCTGCTGCTCCCTCCTCCCCATCCTCTGAGATTCCATTAACCCTCATTGTTGAGCACTGTATATATTCCCAGGACCTGTCCTGGGAACGGACCCTTTCTCCTACATCTCCTCTACAGACAGCAACAGTTTTCTGGGAGAAATAAAGAAACAATTACTGGGTTGTGCCCCACTCCAGCTGCACTCAACATGCACACTGTTAGCTATCCATGCACATCCAATCCAGCTGTGTTAACAAAACGAGCCGCCTTTCTTCGTGTTGCAGAAGGAAAACTGAAATGACAATAAACCCTCTGCATTTCCCCTAGGTTACACAGCCCGAGCTGAGCGTGCGCTGCATGTGGGTCTGCGTGGCCTCTCCGAGGGAGCTGCACCTTAAATTACACTGCACATTTTGCCACAAAAGCGAACGGGAACCGGCGGGGAACTCTCAGAGAGCACACGCTCTCTGCCACAACAAGTCCACTCAGTGATACGACATCTCTTTGTTCGCATCAACTCCGTTCGGTTGCTACCAGCTCCGTAGCAATGTGATTCCCTTCTCCGTAAACAAAACAAAACGCTGCTCTGAAGGCTGAGCTCTGTGACAGCACTAAGGGAACCCCGCGAGGGAAAGCGGCGCATCCTACAAGCACGGGGTTTCGGGGGGAACCCGAATGCAAGCACCTACCCCATACGACCAAGGCGGCCGAAGATGCCCAGAGCAGCCGTGGCAGCGCAGCCATTGTTCCGAGCGAGGAGCGCATCCCCTGTGCAGATCCTCCTCCTGCAAACGCTCCGGTGCAACAGGATGCTCCAGCGATCGGTGCGGAGTGGGCGGACGCGGGGGGATATCTTCGAGGAGGAATCCGCTTCCCCGGAGCGCCGAAGCCGCTATCCGGCGGCAGCACCACGGACAGGGCCAGGGCGGCTCCGGGAGCAGCAGGTGGCTGCGGGAGAGCCCCAAGGAGCTCCGCCGGGCGCTGCCTCCCTCGGCCGGCAACGGCTGCGCGGAGCACAGCCTCGCCCGGGTGGGGGGCCCGGATCACGGCAGGCATGCGCGGGTCCTCCCTCGCTGCCGGCCCCGACCCCAGCACGGGGCTCCTCCCGGAGCTCGGGCTCTGTCGGAGTGGTGGGAGAGAGCCGTGGTCTTTTCCTTCTTGGCCGGAGGAGTTGGAGAGGGGGATGTTAGCATCGTTTATCTGCTTCGGAAATGAAGCCAGATAAAGACTGGGGGGGAGTTATCCGCGCGAGGTCACCGGGAGGGCTTCGCCTGGAATGAGTTTAACGCTAGCGTGCGTACAGCTCTGAAGGTCACAGTTGGAAATGCTGGGAAATCCTCTGCTCGTGTTCCAGTCCGATTCCCAGGAGCTCGGTGCCAGCAGCGGGCTGGGCTTTCTCTGCTTGGACTGCAGCCACAGCACCCAGAAGGGCTCCAACTCTGAAGGTCACAGTGGGCAGAGAGGGAGAAACGAAGCGCTCGTTAAATGGGCTCCCTCTTCACAAAGCATCGGCGCTGATGGCAGCTCAATCTATCGAACTAAACCTGGCCAGTTCCATCAGACATGGGAGCAAATTCCGGTGCCAAAACCCAGAAGTGCACACTTGGGACACACGAGAACCACCCAACAGAAAACAGCAGCCATCTGAAAGCATCGGCTTCAGCCCTTTGGCTGGACACAGACTTCCAGCAGGGCACATCAGTACTGAGTCCAGACCTGCCTGGCACTGCGGCTCGGTCCTGAGGACACACGCATGCAATCTGGGCCCTACACTGCACAAGGGACAGAACAAAGACATCATCCAACTGTTTGTATCAGGGGCTGTGACCCCTGAAACCTTTGCAGCCCTGAAGTATTGCAGCACTGGCTGACCAAAGCCGGGGCAGCCAAGTTTCATTCGCTGTTCCCTCTTCCCCTGGGGTTCTCTGGGTTTCTCTGGGTTTCTGTGCACTCCTGCCATCAAACTCACCAAAAAAAAGACACCAGAGTACCTCCAGGAGCCGGGTGCCAAGACC
Organism: Oreortyx pictus; assembly: GCA_036925125.1. Taxonomy (NCBI): domain Eukaryota; kingdom Metazoa; phylum Chordata; class Aves; order Galliformes; family Odontophoridae; genus Oreortyx; species Oreortyx pictus. The sequence goes on along the minus strand of JAUPFR010000025.1, from coordinate 2,682,654 downwards.
AGATGTCAGCAACACCCTTCCATTTTCCCCCTTAAAAGCCACCCGTTGTGAATATCCAAATCCTAACATTCAGCTTTCCCCTGAAGGGAGCAAAAATAGCACCCGCGATACCCAGAGGTGATAATACATCAAGTCACACGCTTTTCTCCCATTGCCCCTAGCTGTTTCCACAACTCAACAAAAGGAAGGGCAGGCTTAGCTACAGGATTTGCTCCTAGCTTTTCTGGAACAATCCATCCCGCATGTGGCGGATGAGTGCTGGTGGAGGGTATTTTTATAGACACAGGAACCACTGAACAATGTCCACAGCGATCTCATTTGACAAGCACCTGTCTCATGAAGTGCAGAGGAAATCACATCTGTTCCCAGGCAGCCAGGTGCACTGCCAGGAGCTGTAGCACGCGGATCAGTGGAGCTGCACTGCTCCATCTATTCCAGAGAACCCTGCCAGGGACAGAGGGCCAAAGTCTATGGGATTACGAGGATGCAGCAGCTCTGTGATTTGGTCAGCAGCCACTAATTGAGCCTCCATCCTCTCTGCTCCTTTCTTAGCACAGTGAAGCTCAGGTGCCTCTCTGGGCAGAAACAGAATCCTCCTCTAACCCCAGGCACTCCAGAAGTCACCTGACAACCAATTTAAATTACAGTAACAAACAAACATCCTTAAATAGTAATGAGTTTTCCCGCAGAATCATTTATTTGCAGACTCAAAGCACTGCGCACTACTCATTCTGGTCAGACTGGAGTTCTAATTACTATTTAAAGATGGAAAATGGGACCCAGAGGTGAAGAAAATCTCTGGTGACACCGGGTTTGGGTTTTGGTGGATTGTAACACAGTGTGGCACAGGCCAGAGGAGCAAACAGACATCACATCCTCCCCCCATGCCCTTCACCTAGAGCATGCTTTGATGTGCACTACAGACAAAACCTACAATGATTTACAATGCATACTTGTGGTCCAGAATATGTTCCCTGGACTATTTGGGTACGCTGTGTTTTCAGAATGAAAGGGTGAGATCCTTTAGTTCTTGCTCTGAGCTGGGCTTGGCTGGGAACCACTCCAGCATCTCCACATGCCTGTTTTGAACAGATAACAAATGCTGCCCAGGCCTCTTCAGAAAACCTCGCAAATAAATGGGGCGTCATACTGAAAGCCTGCTTCAGTTTTCTTTGCTGTGTGAACATATTCTTCACGTGTTCTTCACAACCCATCCACCCTAAGGATGCACAGCCACTCCTCCTTGCTCTGACACCCACTGTGAACAGGCTGGAGAGGAGGCATAGCCCACGGGGTGCAGGGTGCTCAGTGCCACAAAGCCCTCGGCCTTTTTGGCACTCCAGGGGACGTGGTGAAGGGGGATGAATGTTGAGAGAGAAATCTTGAGCGCTGCAAGAAGCAGCCCAACTTATCATGCAGGGGTTGCTATGGCAACCCACCCAGTTAATGCTTCACCAGCAAAAAGAAAAAGAAAGAAAAAAGGAAAAAAAAGCAAAAGGCTTCACAGGCACAACAGGATGAGGAGATAAAAAATAAATTCAGCACCCTGACCCCCACACTAATCCCTCAGTCTCCTGGTCTCTGAGCCAGGCTATGGGAGTGGGAGCACAGAATCTGCACCTCTGGCCTCCACGTGACAGCCATCTCAGCAGCTTCCTCTGCCACTGCAATAACCATGTCAGCTCACTCCAGCACAACTGTCCTCTGCTGTGCAGCTGAACACTGGCAAAGCTCATTCCTTGCCCCTTTCCTGCCCATCAGGAGCCAACACAGACCCACTGCTGGCACCAATTGCTCATTGTCATCCCAGCCTTGAGGCAGCCAAAGCTGTGCAACAACAGATTGTGCATGTTCTTGCTTTACTACTGCTCCCGGAGCTCCATCTAGCTCTGCTCATGCCTGAACAAAAGAAGAGACCTCCAAGGCCTCTGGATGGGTGACATTCTGACCTCTTAATGCCAGCTGCTCTCCCTTTCTGTTTTCTCTGAGGGCACACAGAGCATCCCTTTGCCATTCTTATCTTATTCACAGGCTGCTCAACATGCCCCAGTTTGTCCTTAGAACTGTTTTCTTTTCAGGTCTACAAATGAGGAGCACACTGGGCTACAAACTGGGCACACAAACTCTATGAACAAGAATGCTCAGGAAAACTGTGAACCCTCAGCACTTTTCATAGCGGTGCTCTCTCTCAGAGAAATACTTCCTCTGACACAAAAGAGCACTGCACAAACTCAGGCCTTGTGCATGCACAGGGTATGGGGACCTGGACCCCTGCAAGCAGCAAGTGTGCTAGGAAGGCTGGGTTGAAAACTGCCCTCTCTGCATCTGAGAAATGGCACCGAGATTCACTCCCCCTCACAGCTAACACTTTGTGGTCAGTTAAACACTGGTGTTCCTCCGGGTTCTTTTGAGATACTGTTTTCTGAGGCTCAGCACCAAGGAGATCAAGCAGTGTATAAGCACACAGGCAAGCCTTTGCATGCTGTAACTGAAGTGCTGTTTTACCAATCTGGAGTTTAACGAGGTGGCACTTCCACAGACATGCTTTTAGGCCTCTCCTCAGCCCATTCATTTCAGCAGTGGATGGAAATCCATTAGCATCAGATCGCCACACACAGTCATTCACATTTGCTCATTTAATTTCTCGTCCTCTCAAAACTCCTACTGCTACTAAAACACGCCGATGCACCAATTATTTTAGCACCTTCCAATGACTGTTTTGCTGTAAAGTAAAATCTTGTGCAGCAAGTGGTACCATCTTATCTTGGCTGAACTGAAGGGCTAAGCACTGCGGTTTCATTCCTTAAAGGGTAAGCAAGGCTGATCCTCCCCATAGTCAGCATTAAATGAGGAGAATGCAAAGTTAATTCCTGTGTTCCCTTAGAACACTGCTTCTCCACAATGATTTGCTCTCACGGGTGACATTTCTCACACGGAACACAAAGCATTCAGGTGCACAGAAGATGTGTGGTTGCAGATACTCACTTTCTTGCACTGTTGTGTCTCCCATTGTGAAAAAGAAACTTTCTTGCTCTTTGGCTTTGTTCTGTACCTTCCATCTGCGCATTTCCAACTTTCCCCTCCAGCAGCACGACTGTCATCACTGCTCATCTGAAAGAACGAGCACATTTGTAATACATCAGACATCACACATGAAAAAGGAAAAAAAAAACCAACAGTTTTTCCAGCTTCAGTATGACAAATCTGAAAGCCCTTTTGTCTTCTGACAATGAGAAACGTCTTCTAGGTCAAATTCAAAGCTGCTGGGTAAAGTAATGCAAGTTACACAGGGCTCTGAAACTGTAAAAAGTCTCTATTGCTTTCAAAACTACCATTTTTCAAAGGCAACTTCAACATCCAAGAAAGCCTCTTCTCCTAGCTCGGCATTCTGCTACAGCTCGCTGTGTTTTAGCCGTTCTATTTACTATAAGCAAAAGACAGAAGCATTAAGAAAATGAGAGAGCAATCCTGGCTTTCCATTCGAACTCTGTGCAGGAAAGGCGAGGTTCGGCGGAGCGCGGGGGGTTGCAGTTCCACCGACGGCCGCCAGAGGGCGCTGTTCTCTGCGCGTTACGGAGCGCTCCATATCCCCGCTGCACAGGAGCTGGAGATGCGCATCGCTGCGCTCCTTTCCGATGTGACTGACGGTAATTACTTACCACTTTTCACGCACGAGACTCAGCTCCGTGGAGCCTTTCTGTCCCATGATCTCGTGGCTGTGCGTTCTCCGGGGTCCCAGCTGGTTAACGGTTAAAAATCAATGGAGAACAAAGCTTACCTTGGAAGAGCCATGAGTTGTGTTTAAAAAAAAAAAAGTGGACTCCACAACCCTGTGATGTTCCATTTCTGGCCTGGATTCTTCTTAATATTCCACCAATGAGCTGGGCAATCCCAAACCACTTCACCTTTGCAAATTCGTCTTGTTTATCTACAAAAAGAGCACATGTGTCCCTCACTTATACCTTTCCCCGGTTACTGAGAAACTCTTCAGAAGTACTTCACCTCTCTGAGAGAAAAAACAAACCTACGTCAAAGCTGCACATGGTGGCTGTCAGGTAGAATGCAATACTTAACACTTTGTGTGCGGGGCCGAACGCAGCACCTTAACCCCGAAGACCTGAAAATCCCGACAGCAAAAACCATGAAATCCCTGGAAACAAACCAGCTTTGTTTGGCGCCTGACAAGACTAAAAGCTTTTGGCCATAAAGGACGTAAGCGATGCTTCATGAAGGCATCAGATTTCTGTGACAGGGTTATAACCAGGGGGATGAGGAAAGTCCTCCCCTGACAGCACCAATTCCATCCACACGCTCGCCTTGCCTCCTCCTTCCCCTCTCTCCTCCCTCTTCACCTTTTACTGCCCTCTTTGCCCTGCCAACCCCCGTCCCTCCTCCAGGTGCCCTGACTTGCTCTGTCCTTCTGCCTTGTCTGCACCTCACCTGCCCACGGTCCCTCTCACTGCTCAGCAGATGAGCTGCTGCTCTTTTCTCCACGGTGCCTTACGCTGAGCAGAGAGGACACTGTGCAAAAATAGATTGTATTGCATGCAGTAACCAATTGCAGTGAGTCATTACTTTTAATAAGAAGACACAGACCATATAAAAACACTGGCTTTGGCTATGAGGAATAAACAAGATGCTCTGAGAAGAATGAATCAGTAACTCCTGGTATCACACGCAGGCATCTGTGTGTTCCAGTCAGCTCTTTAAGATTAATAAGTTAATAAAAAGAATTAAGGATACTTGTGGAATCAGGCTGGAAGGCACAGGGAATAATGCAATTCCAACAGTAGCCCCTGAACAGAGCCTAACAAAAGCACCCCTATATCACATTCCATGGACAGGATGGCCAGCTTCCTGAGTCAGGTAATTGCCCAAAGGTCACTGAGGTTGTGTATTTCAAGGTCAGCTTAAATTAGGTCATCAGCTCAAGTCTGTGTTTTGGCCAGGGCTAAAAATCAGTGTCAACTGCCAGCACCATATCAAGGATGAAACATATTCAAGAGTGTTCCTGGTCCTAAAGGTACCATTACTATTTGACCACCCTCAATAATCTGAAACCAAACCCAACTTTTTGGACGGTACTTACTTTGGAAACAGAGGCTGCTTCCTTCCAGCACGAGAGATGGTGTCCTCCAACTCAACAACAGTTGATGGATGCTCCCCAAACACACACACACACACACACAGCAGAAATGCAGCATTTCAGCACGGTGCTTCCAGAAGGCCATTGTTATTGGAAGAACTCCTTATTAAAAAGAAAAGGGTGTTTTATTACTCATAATCGAGAGAGAAGCCTGCTGCTTTGAAGAGAACGAAGTTTCATCTGCAACTGCCAACATTTTCCTTATTATTATGCGTACATTATGTGTACATTTGAATAATCAAAACAGGTTGGTCTTTTTCTTTCATATTCGTACAGATTCAGCCCCACAGGATCCTTGTCCAGATGACAGTCACCCAATGAAAACAACAGGGAGTGGATAAGGAGCCATGCTGACCACATCAGGGAGAGAGCACTATATGCAGCTACAGCACTTAAAGAGGCAAATATATATATGTCCCTCTGTATAAAAGCTGGGACATTGGAAGCCATCACTAGTGTCACAAAAGCCTTGCAGGAATGAGGTGAAAGGGTACCTGGGTGACCCAGTAAGGAGTGGTGTGATCATTTCCATTCCAATGGCACTACACATGTCCTTCAGCTGCTAACAGTACCCGAGTTAACTAAACTCTGTTCATTCAGGCACCCGGGATGCTCACAGTACACCTCCAGCAGCTAGTTATTACTTCCAATGTAAACAACCCTCAGTTAAAAACATTTTTGGAAGAACAGCTTTCCTTCTAAAGCATAGATCTTTTATTCTCAGGACTCTCTACAGCTTTTATGCATAGGATCAGCAGAACAAGGGAAGCAGAGGTCACTCTGATCCTTCTTGCACCTGAATGAACACCACGTGGACGTCCACTATTTTTCAGAAGACTTTGAACACAGCCACTGAGGGAGAGAGGTTATTTTTTTCCCCCCTATAAAACACATGAGTTTTATGCCAGAAATTTCATTACACTAAAGCCAGGCTGTGTGTTGCAAAGCACAGCCCTGACAGATGTTCTCAGTTGGCTGCACTTAAACATCCCCCATTTTCCTGGTAGGGATTACATTCTCATCTCCAGCGTGTAACTGCTCTCCCTGCCCAGCTCTGGGTGCCAGAAAGGTGCTCATTGGGTTTGGGCTGCTTACTGCAGAGGGCAACTCCCAATCTTTTTTTACCACAGTCCTTCCTCCTCCTACACCCATCCTGATATAAACCAGATGACATATTCTAACAAAGGAGCTGTTTGTTCTATAAATAGCCTTTTTTTCCCCCCCCTCACATACCACGGGCACAACCGCCCTTTCCCAGCATCTAAGAACAACAACACACAACCAGTATCAACACAGGTTGTTTCTTCAAGAGATGACACACACCTTGGTGCAGCACACATGAGCACGGAGCTATTTCTGAAGCAGAAATAAGGATTTCACACATCCTTAGTGAATGCTGGAAGCTTACTTTGATTTAGAAAGAAATGTGATTTCTGTGATGTGTCAGGGTGGCTTCTTTCATTCTCTGAAAGCAAGAAAGCTGCCTTTTTAGAGGAACTGTAATCTGAAATCACTTCGAAAATTAATGGCAAACTGTTAACAAGTATCTTAAATACGGCAGCTAATTTGAGCTGACACAAAACACCATGAAACGTAGCAGTTTTCCACCCCAAGTACTATGGGGTCCATACAGGTAGAGTTTGAAAGACCACGTAGATGCACACGGTCAGCTCTGCACACAAACTGATGCTAAATACATTGGGGTTTTAAATATCCCTCCACTATCACCTTCTGATTTCTGTAGGTGCTGCCTACGAATCGATCCCTCCACCACTGCAGCCCATGAGGAGCAATCCCTCTCCAGGAGGCACAGGGGTTGGCTGAAGCCAAGTGCTTTGCTGAAGGCCACAGATTAAAGCTGGGTTGAGGTGAGGGCCCCTCCTTTTTCCTGTTGCCATGACCAGGTTACACAGCCTCCGCCCCACTGCTGACCCCATACCTTCATTGCTGCCCCATGATCACGCATGGGCCTGTTTATCAACCCCGGTCTTCTGCCCTGACACAGCTTGTTCAGCAAAACCTTCTCACTCATTTCCCTTTCCAGACAAAGCTTTACAGTCCCTTCTTTTCCCTGTCTTGCTCACGGGGCACACGGATGCCCATGTGTGAACAGGAAGCACTTCAGTCCCAGAAACCTTCTCCTGCTGAGGATGGCAGTGTCTTCTCACCTTAAACAATTTCACACAGCACAGCACAGTGCAGGGCACTCCTCCTTCACAATTCCTCTCTACAGGAAGAAATGAGACACCACGAGGGGCAGACACAGGGCAGGGCAGTGGATCTCTTCTGACAGAAAGGTCAGCAGCACTACCTGGATCCAGTTGTGCATTAGAAAGATGTTAAGAGAATGGCAACCTCACAGCATCCTGCACAGCTCAGGAACGTTTCTTTATCCTCCTCTGGTGACTGACAGTCCCATTGCTGTGGCTGTTGTTGTACAAACAACAGATGAACAGTTGGGCCGATATATCTGGACTAAACCAAATCCTGCCGTTTTTGCTTCAGAAAAATCAGCTTTCCTTTTGGTGATATCTCAGAATGAAATTTCTTTTTTTTTTTTTTTTCCTTCCCTCCTCTTCCCATCCCTTTTTCATTGGGGCATTAAGGCATTCGCATTCAGTGAGTTACAAATCACTGATACTGCAAGTAGCTACAGCGCTCTAGAAACTGATGATTGTGTTCTCTTCATTCACTGCCTTCCAGTGACAACAGCCAACAGCCACACTCAAAACAAGCACGAAACTGAGCAGACCTGAGCACAAGCCTGGGAATCCACAGCACAGCTCTGAGCACAGCCCGAGTCTGACAGTGAAGATCTTAATGCAGTTAGGAATGTCTCCTGCAGCAGACAGGTTTTCCTGTGTGTTGTTCTAGTCTCAAAGCCAAAGCATTGGCTTGAAAGGCTGAAGTCTTCTGACTGCAGCTAGAAAGTACAACACAAGCAACCTGCTGTGAGTAGGAGCTATCTCGTGAGGCGTCTCAACGTTCCTGATGACCAAACTGCAAATTCAGCTCATAATGTAATGAGATGGCAGTTCTCATTGGGTGCAGAGATGCTCAACAGCAGAGGGAGTCCTTCAGAGAGAAAGAGTCGTGCGCAGGGCATCACTACAGCAGGTTGGTGCAGCATAGAGTGCAGCTGCTGGATCAGAAGTGGCTGCCTGCCTTGCACAGCAGACCCCAGTACTCGCTCAAGGAATCTCAGGAAGGAAATGTTTTCCCACCTGTGTCCTGCTCTATTGAGGCCAACCCAGTCTGGCTGGGTTTGGCTGAAATTTCCTACTGCAGTCTGAACAAAACTCCCCAGCCTTTCCGTGGAGCAGTCTAGAATGCAGTTCATGTGTGACAGAGGTTCTTGTCCTTTCGTGCAGCTCTTGGAAGTGGGAAGGAAGCAGCATTCCCACAGTTCCAGTGCTAGCTGGCTGCCTCTCAGCAGTTAATCACCCACCTCTCACGTGTCCTGTTACGCTTTCTGCAAGGAGGATGGCAAGCACAAGCTGGCTGCCAATACAAAAATAGGGCACGGAGCACGGGTGAGCATGAAGATGAAGATAGCAGGAGTTCTGCCCTTTGGTCTTTCCAGACATACTCAGGTTGAGGTTTGCTTGTTTATCAACAGGTAACACAAGAAGAGAAAGTAGGTCAGCAAGCAGGGTATCTCAAAACTGAAGGAAACCACCTGCCAGTGCCTGTCTCTGGGGTGGGCTACACGTGTGTAGGCACCAGCAGAGCTGATTTTTAGAGTGAAAAAGCAGGAACTGCTCAAGCCCAAGAGTGCAGTGGACTCCCCCAGATTAAGTCAAGCAGCAGAGCAGGTGAGCCAGCACACAGGAGACAAGAGGGAGATGTTCACACTGGGGGTCCTGGGCAGAGGTATGCTGCCAGCTCTGGGTGCTCTCACTGCACCAAAAAGTCAGCAAAGCAGTGCTTACAGCATCAGACTCAGCACAGGCACACACAGCTTTAAGCTATTCTTCCTGAGTGTCCTACATAACAAACCCAAACAAATTAAGGAATGAGTAATGGAAAGGTAGGAGGTGGCAAGGCTTGTTTTGGTTCAGGAAAGGATTCCCATCCCTTGCTTGGAATCTAAATTAGATTCAATTTAGATTACAGTGAGGCAAGGCCAAACCCCCTTGATGAATGAGTTGCTGAAGTAGATCACTTGAATTCTGTAGCCATTCTTTAATAATTTTTTTTTTTGTCTCCTGCTTCTGCTTTTGTTTCTGATGTTATCAGCTTCGTGCCACGTCCTCCCCTGTTCCTCCAGTTTAGGGTAGGCCCTTACAATCTCTCTCAGAGAGGACAGAGCAATTTGTTGTCTAGTAGAAAGAGAATGTGTGCTTGGGCTGATAAATGGATTATCTCCATAAACACGCTTTATAATCTAACGACACCCCACGCTCACAAAACCAAAGGAATTAATCACAGCCAGCAATGTGACATCCAAAGGAGAAAGCTCCCCCTTCTGCCTACTCTGCTGGTATTGCAGCCAGGTTCTCCTCTGAAAGGATAAAGCAGGGAAAATGCACACAACATAAGAAAATCCACGTCCATGCTCACCATGACTCTGCAGAAGGATGTGCAGCCAGCACCTCTCTAGTTTTGAACATCAGCTCACACGATGGGCAATCCTGAAGGTTCAAAACTTGCTTTTGGACCCTAAATAACTGCTGACAGCCCAGTACATATTGCACTGCATGAACAGAACGATTCACAGAGCAAAACCTCCAGCTGAAAAGCATTTAATAGGTTAGAAACACACAGAGAGAAACGATGCCAGGAAGCGCAGTGCCGAGAGCACCACAGACAGATGCAAAAAAATGAACAAAGGGACTTCAGGGACTGTTTGAAGGAACGAGGAGAATGCTTTACACAAAAAGGATGGGAACAGCACTGGCTGCAGGACAAAGCCCAGCTACCCCACTCCCTTGGGAATGCTTAGGCATTGTCTGGTTGGCTTACTGCATTACAGGCTTTCATTTTGTCCTCCTGATACTCCCCATCCCAAAGATTACTGCAGGAGGTATCACTGCCCCCACTATCAAATCAAGAATGTGCAGCTACTTAAAGCAGATGCTCAGTTCCTCACTGGACTGAAACTCTTTCATCTCTGACTCATCTCCATCAGGAAGTGAAGCACTGCAAATCATATGTGGATCCAAAGCAGTGTACCTGGCAGATCTTTACACACTCTGGAAAGCTGCTTGCTTTAACAGCAGACATTCATTCATTCATTTCATACTTCTGAAGCACTAATTTACAGCCTGTGCTTGCTGAGTAATGGGGCTGGTGTAAATCAAAAGCAAAATCAAGTCAGTGGCACTTCCTGCAGGAGTGCTGCAAAGTGGTGTTACAGGACAGAATGCTGACCAGCAGCAGGAACAGGTATGCTCTTCAGCTACTTCAGGCTGCCCACTACAAGAGACAAATGCACCCTGTTGCTTTACCTCAGGTTCATCAAGTCCAACTGCAACCAGTGGGAAAGAGAAAACCTTGCAACCCAACCTGCAACCCAGAGCAGGAAGCTGAATGCAGGGGGGTCAAACCCCTGATCAAAGGGAAAGCCCATGGTGGCTGGGCTCAACTCCATGGCTAAGTGACTCAGGAGCTGAGATGGATCTGGGGGAAAGGGTACAAGTGAAGGCCTTACCTGGGGATGACACAGCTCTGGGATACGGTGCCAGCTTTCCGCTGATGGATCAAAATCAAACTGCTGTAGTTCCGATGCAAGTATGCTCATTTTTGTCTCTTTCTTAGAGAACCCAGCTTCACAATGGGCAGCTCCAAAAACACTCAGTTTTTGCACTTAGCTTTCACTTGAACACATCACCTTCTGCAGAATCAGTCCACTCATCATTCTGGTGAGGAGAAATCACAAAATTACTTTTCAGAGTACAACACAGCTCCCACAGGACCAGCTCTGCATCACAACCAGCTCTCCTTGTGATGCTGTTTTGCCATTCTCGATTTTTGAGGCCCTCTCAATTGTTTTGCTATTATACTTCAGTCTCCTTTTCCTTCCATGTACCATATAATCCTTCTTTTCCTTTGGCTCTGCATGCATTTTAACACAAAATGATACTCATTTTGTAGTATCGCTTCAGCAGCTGAATAATACACTTCAGGATGATCTGCAGGACAGGATTATTTGAATGCACTTCTGATTTTATGTACCAACCCAATAAACACAGTTATTTGCCCAAAGAGCTTTCTTGAATGGATGTTCAGTTATTAATCTCAGAATCCATTACATTAAAGAGTAATTTATTTTCCAATGATGCAGCAGTGCCTACATTTCTACATGCCATGAGTACAAAGCCTCCTTTTTCCAACAAGTGAAAATTTTCAGGGTCCTGAAATAGCTATAAATGAGATGTTATTATATCCACGTCAGCTATTAAAGTACCAAATTCTTCCATGGAAGAAAATACGAACTCATGTATTTCAATTTGCCACGATTACATTTTCCTTAGGAGAGAGGAATAATATACATTCTGGAACTTTTTGAGCCAGCCCTAATGCATTCTCTGTCTCTATTGTCCCGGCTGCCCAAATTACACTACAATTTAAAACAATTACACGAGCGGACAAAGACTATCTTTACTACTGCTAGCTAAAAAGCACGTGGAGATTGGCCAATGAAACCCCAAGTCAGTAACACACGTTTCCAAATTTAAATTCCCATCACCATCAAGAAGGACGAGAACTTCTGAAGTAAAATGACGGCGATGGTGCTAAGCACTGTAAATCTCATCTCCAAACAGCCCTTGCATTAGCAGAGATGGCTTTTAAGATGCCTCCTGGAATCGAGATCGCAAAATGCTGCACATTCCTCTGCTAACAGTTCTCAAAGCCCAAACGGTTTCACGGCTCATCTACACACTTGAAAGGGAATAAGGCTGTCTAGTCAGAACCGAGCCAAAAAAAAAAAAACCAAAAAAAAAAACCTGACTCAATCTTTTATTTTACATTCATGCCAACCATCTAACTGCCTAATTAGCTGAGAGGGTGAGCTATACAGAGGCTCTGGAAGCCAACCCATTTATCATTTTCATTTAAGCAATTTCTTCATCTTTGCAGAGCTCCATGCAAACACCAATTACTGCTGTGATGCTCATGGTTGTGGGCACAGTTTGATGTAGCTGTGCCGTTCCAGCTCTCCAGATGGTTCCTATGCCAGCAATACCTGCCCCACTGCAGGGTGCAGCTGTGCTCTGACCCCCCCACCCCATCCTGGGAGGTGCCTGGAAGTGGGGTACCATGGTACATCAGTGCTGACTTCCAAAAGGAGCTCAGCTGGAGCACACGGCCCCGCTGCAGACAGGCTGCGAGGAGGAGCGCTTGGGGCAGAGCCACAACCAAGACAACTCAATTTGTTCTCCCTCTCATCAAAAGCAGAGATCTTGCCAAGCTATTTCAGCTTGTTTGCTTGCTTATATTACCACGATGCTTATTTGCATGTAACTCATGACTGACCTCAACTGCCGCCCGCTGACTTGTAGGGCTCTGCACGCTGAACGCGGTTTTGGCCACATAGGCAGCCTCTCTTCCCTACTCTGTTCACAAATCCACTCAGCCCAGATGCATTCAGGCTAATTGACTCTTGAAGCAGAACTTGATGGGACTTGCAGGAGCCGCTCTTGGTAAAAAATCAGCATTAACAGCAAATCTTTCTCCGTGGTGAGTAGATGTGACAGACGGAAGCTCAATTCCTGGCAAAATGTGTGAAGACCAAGGACGACACGTGCCCACATCTGCAACTCCTTCTGACACATCTGTACATAAAAGCCACATTCAAACATGCCACATGCTGGAGAAATGCTTGTTTTAGCATTTAAAATGTGTCATCCATAGGCATTTGTTCCTAAGGACAGGACTCGTCTCCCCTAAAAGCCAGGGATTTCATCCAAATTATTCCTCCAGACTCCTCCTCTGTTCAGGCAGAGAGCAGCATGCCTCCACAGGGCAATCATTATCTCATATATGCTTAACACAAACGAGATGAATTGCTGTCTGGAGGTGCTTCTTTCTTCCCTTTGGCTATAAAGACAAACCGAGTGACGAGCGCAGCCTCAGAGTTAAATTAGATGAGCTGTATCTCATCCTAAGCAATTTTATACTAGGGAATCCCATTATGTTTTGCAGCCATCAAGCAAATTATACAGCAAAGGGAGACAAATGAAGCAAAAAAGAAAGCTCAGGTCTCTTTTCATTGGGACCTCGTTAGTGCCATTGACTTCACTGTGGGAGCACTCAGGTTGTGGGGCAGCCAGCAGCACAAACCCACCTCTGCCCCACAGATCAGCACGTCCCAGAGCAGTGGCTGTGACACTGTGAGCACGGTGTCACCATGCTGCACATTTCCTGGTTCTCCTATAGTCTGCTGCCCCTCTGTGACTCAGTTTCTCCATCTATAAAATGGTGATGATGCTCCTGACCATTTTGGATCTACCGGTGGAAAAACAGCCCCAGCACATAGTGGACATGCACAGGCTGCCCAGGGCTGTCTGTAAGCCTCAAAGAGTCATACTAAAAAGGTCTCTTTCTACAACCCTAGTCATGGGGCTTTCCTAGGGCTGGGCACAGTAAACAATGAAGTACTGAAGAAATGCTGTACAAAAGGAAAAGATCTACAGGGAAAAAGCTAAACTCAGAGAATGTTTTCTATTAAAGACAACATTTTGGAACTGTTGAATACAAATGGTTCACCAGAGCAAGACTACAAAATACTTGAGTACATGTCACATCCAACAAAACCTAGCATCCTTTGTGAAATGCCTTTTACAACATGAACCTTGCTGTCTTGAGCCAATCCCAAAGTCGCATGGATTACAAGGAGATAGGAATTCAGAAATACTGTGAACGTCATGTTTCCATCCCGTAAGACACAGAACCCGTCTTCTCTTCCAACAGCAACTCAAACTTCCACTAACTGCTACACAGTGCAGAAACAGATTTTATATAGAAGCCAGGGTGGTGGACAGCACAAAGCGTGAGACTTTATTACACACATATCAACTAGATACTATTCCTAATCAGAATACCTTTTGTCCATCCATTTCATAATTACTTTAGAGGTGAGAATGAATGAAAAAATGCCTTAAGAAAAAGCCCTGTGGCTGTTACTAACACAGATGTTATTATGTCATGAAGCAGAACGTAGCAACCATGACCCAATTCAAAACAACATTCACGTGTGAACTTCTAAACATGATTAAAACCTTGCTGAACGAGGGCTTGTCCCTTCATGTAAGAATCAGTGACTGCTGTCATTCCTGGGCTACACAGTCCTCTGAAATATATTTTGGTTCGCTTTTACCTCTTTCTCTCTGCTGGATGACACATGGCCTTGCAAGCCAAGCCCCAGCCATATAACTGTAATTCTTATGGAACTGACTTTGCACCAATCTGCATCGAACGGGCGGTTGGACTGGTTCTCAGCAGCAGCCAAACAATAACCAGCGTAAATCACAGTCGAGGGCATTTTCCCAAGAGGAAAGTAGGTGAAAGGTCCGCTGCCTTTTTTCCGACAGCCCCAGGAAGGAGCACGGGGATTCACTCTGCAGAGAGCACAGCCTCCTCCTTCCCCTAGCATCCATCGCTCCCCTCCAGGCCACTGCTGGACACACACTGCTCGACATGATGTAAAACTCTGGATGGAGCCAAGGGCAGGGGAGCCAGAGAGGGACCACAGCACCGACACTGCCACCGAGGGCACAGGGCCTGGCCGAGCCCCTTCCTGTACCTTTGACAAATATGAAACGAGTTTTTCCTGACCCTAAGCATTTTCAGCACAAGGTCTGCACGGGTGACACTTCGCACCGCTCTGGGCTGCCCATGAACCCATGTGGTTGTTAAATTCCAGAGGCAAAATGCTGCTTTCAACCCCAACCACTTCAAGACCATTTTCGCTCAACTCTGGAAGTCTCTGAGTTTTATTCCAGCACATAAACGTGGCTGCAATTGGTAGATGACAGAATCTCAGATGGAAATACAATAAAAATGAAATACACACAGCTTCTCTGAAGTATCTCAAATGGTACAACTGAGAAGAGAAAGCTCTCCCTCCCTCTGCACATTTCAAATGGCCTGCTGGATTCTGCTACAGTGATACCAGACATAAATGGGGAGAAAATAAAGGAAAGAAAGGGACATGACACACTCAATCAAATGCCTCAATTGATTCCTACCACCACTCTCTACAGTTCCCTGGGAATGCAAAAGGAACAAAAAGCCTAAAAAATGTCCACTTTAAAACACGCTCCTCTCTTATCTTCCATTGTCACCATTCTCAATGTCCACTCCCGACCACTGGCAATTCAAGCCTTGCTCCCTGCCTGCAAATCTGTGAGCACAGTCCCAGATGGGAATACCAAACGGAGGTCAACCTGCATCCATGCAGTGTTCACTGGCTGTCAGGTCTCGTAAACCGTGAGCCATCACTTCGTCAGTCCCAGCCTTTGGCCTTGCAGACTGTGACTAAAGATCCTGACTTGCTCTGCTAGCAGCTGTTGCAAGCTGTGAGCCAGCATCTTGGCATTCTCAGCTGACACACTCACCCGTTCTCCGCTCACAAACTGTCATGTTCTGTTAGCAGAGCTCTCGGGTGACGCGACAGCAATGTAAGGACATCAGGGGGTTAAAAAAAATAAATAAACCCATCTGTCTGAACAACCCACATTCAACCAACTGACTCATTTTTAATCACTTTCCAATAGAGGTCACCCAGCCAGTAAACATCTGGCTGTGGCACCTCAACAACCTTACAGTGTGAATTATCTTACCAGTCAACATCTTGTCCTGCTGTCAATTACTTGTACGGTCACGTTAGCCTGATGACCTGCTTTTCACTATAAAAATAGCAAGAGCCACAACAGTGAAGTTTTCTTGCAAAGGGCATCTTGCCGTTGCCCAGCAAGATTGACTTCAGGCCTAATAATGGACAACATCCTTCCAGAGGCTGTGTATGGAAACCTTTGCTGACCACAGAATGCTGTTTCTTTACAGCACTGTTTAGAAACACGCACTGCACACACCAAATGTTTTACAGGTGAAACTCTACCCCAAAGCTTCCTTTCCTATGTTTGCATTGGTGCTTTGGGGTAAACACACCTTTGTGTTACTGTCCATTTTCTCTTCCCGTGTGCCCAACTTCAGCTGCACATGGGTCTATATTCACATCCCTCTTTTCACAGTTCCTTTTTCATCCCATTGCACAGTTGCCTTGCCTCTGCTGCTCGACAGGCTGTGACATCTCTCAGGAATGAAGTTGGATATGTTGTTCTAGAGGATTGGAGGTAGACTGCAAACTACTATGCAAGCTCCAGATATACTGGTTTGGAATATCTGACTGGCACGTTACAAAGCATTTTACAAGGAAAAATCTACTGTTTTGCCCCGGAATGATGACAGTAGCAAGAAAATAGCAAAAGATCAGAATTACTAAAATACTGTAAATTACACATAATTGTAAATGAAACACCAAAGAACCAGAACATTTAAAGAAGAACTTCCAGGACTGAGCATACCTTTGGGCAGCACCAGGCAGTCGTAAAGAGGAGGAAGTTCAATTTTCCTAATTCCTTTAATACCACGTTCAATAAGGATTGAGTAATGGCTCAATACCACTGGCGCTAAGAAGCAGGAAGAATAAGAAAGTCCTAGATCTCATGCCTCACTTCTATTTTTTTCCCCCTCAGAGACATAACATTTCAACAGAAGATTGCTCGCTTCATACTTGTCAAAGGCACGTGAAGGGGCTTGGCTAAGCCCTGCACCCCACCCCGACCCACAAGGAACGTGCAGGCTGTATTTCTCTTTTTGACCTTCCTTAAGGCAGGGAGCAGGGAGTTCAGCAGCAGCTCATGCTTCACATCACACGATCACTTGGGATGCATCACAGCAGTCGTGGCTTCTTGAGGATCCACATGAGGTGGTCTCACAGAAGCAGTTCTCTCGAGGACTAGAGATAACAAGACCAGCCACTTCTCCCACACTGCTCTCTTCTTTAGATGAAGTGAAGAAATAAATGTTATATTGAAATATGTGTATGAAATGATCCATTTAATCTGTGCTACTGCTTGCCGAAACACAAAAATCACCTCAGCAATGCTTTAGCTCCAAAATCCATCAAGAAGCAGCAATTCTTTTTATAGAATTGAGATAAACCCTTCACTCAGACTACACCAGAGGTGACTGTGCCATGTCCCCAGGGACGGAAACTCAACACAGCACCGCTATTGAGGCAGGATACAGCTCCCATCTTAAAAGCTGAGCATTCAGTCCATTGTGCCTCATAATTGCACACTCATCTCGGATGAACAAGAAAGAAAAGTATGAAAGAGCACAGAAATACACCTTTCCACGAACCCCATGCAGTGCTACACAAAACAGAACACGCAATTTCTTGAGTGTGGAAGCTCAGTGCTGCAGGCACTCAGAGCACTGTATGGCCAACACTTAAATTATCAATGTCAATACAAGTGCTTTGTTCATCATGTGTGGCCTGTGAATTACATCTCTGACTTCAATTCAGAATGAGAAGATTTAACGATGGCTTTTCCCTCAGCTAAGAGATTTTCTTCTCCCTGAGTAAGGAAGCAGAGAATCCTCCCAGCTTTCCACCTGTGCTCATGGCTGTACATCCCAATCCCACAGCCAGCAATGCCCAACCCCTCTGCATTTCCACCCTGCCTTTAAAAGATGACTTCAGCACAACAAAAAGCTCATCTGAAGTTCAGATTTAGTTTTATGCTTACACTGAAAGATAAAAAGCAACACAACACACTTCCCTCCAACCAGAGATAGGCATACACTGAGAGAACAAGACACATGTGTTGTACCCCGAAACTGTGTTTTTGCTGCTGTGAAAACAATGAATGAGGAAGGAAAGCACTGAGGCCACTGCACTCCCTCTGCTGCTCTTCCAGAGGAAAGGCAACAAGGCTGCAACGACTCGGGAAAGCAAACCAGCACAGATCCACCACCACCCACCTCTCCATCTGCGGGTGCTTTTAATGCTGAACAGTGCCCCTTGTGCAGACACTGGCACAGGAGGCATAAAAATAAAGCACTGATATTTCCAAAGGTAAACACGCGCTGGAAGAAAAATGCAGGCAAAACCAAACCACTGCTTCTTCACTCCAAAAGCTTTTATGGCTATTTTCCTCTTCTCTACACAACCTGAACAAATTTGAGACCAAGAAGCCTGCAAGCCTTCGCACAGTACAAGTCAAGAGACATCTCAGCACATCAAACAACGGCCAAACGTTCTCATCCGTCCTTGTGCAGACACGACCTTAGAACAGGATCAAATTAAGACCATGCTTTAGAAGGGACACTTGCTATTTTTCTAGGCCAATATTTAAAAAAATCAGAACAACACAGATTTGTTTTACCTTCAAACCAGGGCTCAGCTCTGGGTGTTGAGACACGCAGGCAACTCACATGATGATTACAGCTCTCTGGCACAGACATGGGTTTATATCCCTCTCCATGCATGCCACATCTTGCCAAGCCAAGGGAAGAATGCTTCACTGTATACAGTGTACATGCACTCGTCCAGAACTGCAGCCTGACTTCTCATGTGGGCTTCATTTCTGGTACTTTGTGGCTAAACAATAAAAAACAAGATCAGTGGGAAATAACACTACCCAACCACAGTGTGTTGGTTCATAAGGGATTTGGCTTTTATAGAGCTTCTCATCAGCACTTTGTAATTCACAGGGAAACCAACCATTTCCTTAGTGGAACAAAAGTTAATGAAACTTCTGCCAAAGAGCTTTTTAACCATCAGTTTCTTACTTTTAACTTGACGACTCCATGCAGACCACTTGTTAGCAGGCAATCCCAGGTCGATACCTTATGAATATTGTTACGCTATGGCACTGTCAAAGGGCTTTCCCAGTCTGATTTATTTTCTACAACCATTTCCTTTAGTAAGACAGATGCTTCAGCGTAAATGCTGCAGCTAGGCCACAGTGTGCAGCGTGCTTTGTTGCCAAACACTTTTCTAATCTGCATTTCTAACATTTGTCCTCAGGCAAAAGTCATCCTGACTTTGAGAAGAGAAATGCAGAGCCTGCCAAAATGACCCAGATGACATCCTAAATCATGAATTATTACTAAGAAGCACAGTGTAGTTGCTTTCATAACTCAGTTAACAGCAGGATCCTATATACATTCCTGTGTTCCACCTACCAGTAATTCCTCAATGATGGACTGTAAAATCCAAGTTCCCAGTTAAAAATTATCAATGGAAAAGTCAAGTATGTCACTCTCTTTCCACATCCTCCAGTCTGCTGCCTTTACTAATAGAATCACAGAATTGCTCAGGTTGGAAAAGACCTTCAAGATCATCAACAAACCTGATGGAAAATACAACTCCATTTCTGGATGGCATGTCTCTATTTCCAAGCACTTGTTTACTTTCAGATAGCCCCTCGCTTCCAGCAGTGAAGTTTGGTGCCAAATCTGCTCACTGTACTTCTTGATCTTTACGGTTCTAGTGCCTTGGCAATGGGCATCACTGGACGCAATCAGTGTGTGTTCTTGTATATGGCATATATTATGAAATCTCAAATACTTGTACACGTATGAAAAGGTTTCTATTCAAGCTCCAGGATACAATCCAGTTCTCAATAAAATAAACAGCGGAAACTGAATGCGAAACCTTTCCAGGTGCACTTCTGTATCTTGCATAATGTTCTACGTTTGAAGAACACCATGGAAAAAGACCAATAAATGTAAACTGAGAAGTATAAACAGCTGAATTTATAAATATAATAATCATTTAATGAACTATGACACTCTAGTTATTGGAGCCCATCCATAATTTGAACATGGATTAGTAAGGGGTATTTCTTCATTGTCTTCCCTACCAACAGCTTACAAACATGGCTTGGAATGGTCACTGTTAGTTACTTCTAACAGCATGGTATGTTTCTCACCACAATTTCAGTGGGACTGTGGTACTCACAGCATCTCAAACGATGCAGTTTTAAGCTCATGAATCGTGTAACACAGAACACCAACTGCTGCAACGTTATGTCGTGTTGTGAGACCAATTCTGCAGGACAGATGATAGACACTCTTCCCCAAAGTAGTGTTAAAGCGTAAAAAAATCTTTCCACGTCTACAACTTCGTTTTAATTTGGTGAAATAGCAGACATGTAGAAAAAGTTAATGTTACTTCTGACTGATGTGATACAGTGGGTACCAAGTACGTCATAAATCCTTACCACTCCCGTAGGGAAGCTTGTAATTGGTATGAGATTATTTACATACAGTATTTGGGTAAGAGCACTTACTGAAAATGCACTTGGAAGTTCTCTCTTTCAGTAATGCATGAAAGTTAAAAAGACAACAACTGCAATCTACAAATAAGAAGTGAACTCCAAGTTGAGAAACTTGAAGCGCCACTAAATCCCTAGTACCTATACGGGGCAGAGATGTGGTTTCCAGGGACCCTAGGCAGCACACAGAGCATCATGCCAGCAGCTAGGAGGCAGAACACGTGCATAGGCTTCCTTTACTCCAGCAGACATTACTGTAACAGCTGGATATGCAAAGGGGAGTCCAGTGCTGGAAAGCCTCTGAAGGAAACTCTTTGCTTCTAGCAAGATGAATAACACACCTGTTCCCTAGTCATGAGCAAACACTACAAAGGAATAATTAGAAACTATCTGACCTGAAACCCACATGCCCATTACTGTGGTATTTTTCCACCTACTACAGGTGAAACAGAAGATGGGCTGGACCTGGAAGGGGAGGGGTGGAGTGGCAGCACAAGATGCTGATTTATAAAGCACCAGCAAACAGTGCTCTTTCTCCACAGGCTTTGGACAAGGAACTCGTCCTGCCTGAAGGATGTCAGAACCCAAGCAGGATTCCAGCTAACATCTGCTTGCCAGCTGAGAGGGAGCTATCACCTCTGTGAGCTTTTGCACTGCAACAGCCAGAAGTGCTCTGAGCCACTCTTCTCTCCTGTTGGGCTTTTGCTTTTCATCTGGAGCTTTTGGCTTGGCTGCTTCATTCCATCAGCAAAGGAAAAAGCTCAGCAAGATGGTAAAGGTGAGTGCTCTTTTCACCAAATCTGCTGCTACTGCACGAGTTTCTTCCTAAGAACAATACAACTTCAACTTTTAATGTAAGGATGTGTATTAGAAATATGAGCTAAGCAAACCAAGATAAAAAAAGGAATTGATATTAGAAACTGCTGGGCATCCAGTGCAATGACTACAGTTGTTAATCTAGTTAATTATGCATTTCTAATCCTACTGCAGGTTAGAAGTTATACGTACATCATATGCACAGCAATCAACAGATTTGACTAACTTCACTCATTTTCTTTCTCCTTCTCTTCCTGCTAGGTTCTCGTGATAGATAGTTCCTTTCTTCCTATCTTGGTCTCTCTGTTGGAGATTTGAAAAGACAAACAGATCTTTGAGTTGGAAAGTTAAAGAGTGTAAAGGAAGAATCCCAGTACATAAACCAGACTGTGTGTCTTTGGCACAATTCAAAATTTAGAATGGAGATGTTCTGTATCTGGGATATTTATCAGAGAAATTGAAGTGCTTTAGGAGAAGGATTTCAGGCTTGTAACTGCCCAAACTACTCACCAGCGTTTAGCTTTTCACTTCCTCAAGATAAAACATCAAAATGTCAACATTCCTTTAATTAAAGGGCATCTGAGGACAGGGGATCAGTTCTGAGTTCAGAATAATAGTAAGCAATCAAGTTATCTAAACCCTTTCTTTCCTTGTTGTTTCCATCACTTGAGTTGTCTGATTTAGGCTGCATGCAGAATGAATGTCTACTTTCAATTCCCCTGAAATAATTTCCTCTGCATAAATCTAAACACTGACAAATGTCCGGCAAAACATGTGCACCTGTCAGCCAGACAGGCAGCAGCACACCAGCACATCCATCCCACTAGCAAAGCACACCATCAGATAAGATCCGGCATGACTCTCATGAGACTCTGATGGTTAATCTCTAAGGAAGCCTCTGAAATGGGGTCAGCCAATAGTTCTTCTAAGGAATGGCATGTAATTTACAAGATAATTAGGATCTGGAACGTTATGATTATAGAAGCTGATAAATGGGCAACACAGGAAGTTTGCCCTTCAGACTATAGTGATAATGTAAAGTAAGGAGGATGCAACCCTCCTCAAGTTATCCATAAAACAGAATGTCAGAGGTTTGGCAGCATCCCTGGGTTACTTACCAGTTTCCTGTACCTGTTACTAGATTGGCCAGTATGAGTGATGAAGAAAGAAGTAACAGGCTTGGTTCTTCCCAGACACCCAGTAAGCTGTTTGCCTCCATCTTATGTCATCTGGTGCAAATGTAAACATATTAATTTTGATTAAAAATGAAGTCACGTATCTAGAAAGCTGCAGGAACAGCTAAAGAAAAGTGTTCTCAATCAATTTATTTTCATCTTTTTCCTTTTTTCCCTTTCCCTGTTAGTTTTGCTGAGGTCGTGGGTAGTATTCCCACACTTTGTGTTAGATCATAAAATATCAAAAATGTTGCACTCTCTAAAGGAATCACTGTAATTGACAGATGCTGAAGACCTGATTGAGTGCTGTATAGTGCTTGCTGCAGGGATATCAAGACAGGGATAGCATTTGAAGTTGCCAGGAGAAAGAAGCAGCAGCAATTCCTAACTTAGCAAAGGAAAAAAGAAAAGGATTTGTCAGAGTCTGATTTGCACGGGTGCACACAACAAAGCTAAAAGCTTCCTTCTTCTACAGAAGAAGTCTGATGTTTACTCAGTTGAGATCAATGGGCTGAAAGACCTGGAAAAAACAGAGAACAGAGATGAAGAGAAGTACAAAGACCTGAAGGGCAACAAGAAGAAAAAGAACGAAGAACTGAAGAAAGAACTGGACCTGGTGAGTACTGCAAACTCCTGTATCAGCTGGCAGGAAAGCCTCAGCCACTGTCTGAATGAATGTGAAGGGAAGTGGCTGAAAATTCAACAGGGAAGAAGAAAAAGCTTCCTTACATCCATAATGCATACCAGAAAAAAAAAAAAGAAAAAAGAAAAAAGCTGTACAGGATTAATACCTATAATGAAAGGATGATTCTGGCTTGATGAAGCCACCATTGGTACAAAACAGTGCACCCCTACAGAGGTCTGTACTTCCCCAGAGGGAATTACTGCAAGCTGCCTTTTCTCTCAGCTGACATTTGCACAGCTATCCAGGAAGCAGAGGGAGGAGAGAAGCAAGACATCTCGTTCCAGGGACTGCTGGATCTAGTAGATCTAGAAGCATACCTAGTTGCTTTTTTTTTTCCCCTGCTATGTAGGAGCGAGCACTAAGCTCAAGCAACCTGTATTTCCTTCTGACTTGCTAGGGAGCTGCTGGCTGGGGTTGGAAAACTCACTTCCTCCATGTATGCTTCAGTTTCCCAATCTGATACATGAAGTTAATTATTCTGACCTCTTTTCTGAATTGCTTTAAGAACAGTTCACAGTAAGGGCTATGTATGGGCTAGGCAGTATTTCAAAGGTAAGGAAACCCCAAAACAAGCAATCAATTTCTCCATCATCTTTCTGAGCTCTGTTTAGTTCCAGCTGAAAAATTCTCAATGTATCTCATCCTTGCCACTGGGGATGTAACAGTACTTTCGTGTTTCTAAAGTGAAATCAAAGCACAGACAGGTTAATTGACTCATCCAAGCAGCAATGAATCATTCTGTGAAAACAATGGTGAGAACTCACAAATTCTTGGCTTCCAGATCTCCACTGGGCACAGGATATAATTAGGTCAGTGATACCACAGAGGTATCACTGCAGGGGAAGGAGGAGAGCTTTCCGATTTCCCTCTCCCACGCCTCTTTTTAACTGTGCTTAGAACCTGCTGCCTCTTTCTACAGGACCACAGCAAATGACACGTGCCCTTCCTCATAATCAGATGCAGACACTGCTGTCACACACATCCCAGCACCACACATCCCACGTGTGGGCTATGGTACTGAATATTTGGTCCTGTAACACACAAAGAGGAACTATTTACAAGAAGCACAGGCATTTGAGGGTCAGCAATTAAAAGGAGAACCCCATCCTGCTCTTGTGGCAGATTTACATGAGGAGATGGAGTAAAATAGGGGCAAACGCCAGAGGTGTGAGTGTGTAAGAGAAGGCTCATGCTTTTTCTGATCAAATATATTGTTTATTCATGGAAGTGGGATCCATAGACCCAGATCCAGGCACTTTGAGCAGATCCTGATACAAAGTTTACAAGTCTGCTCACTGTTCTCTTTTTCTTTCGGAATCCAGGATGACCACAAGCTCAGCACTTCACAACTGGAGGAAAAGTACGGTACAAGCATCATCAAAGTAAGTCCATAGGGCATCATTAAGAAACTTCCCAACTCAGATGCCTTCCTTTACCTCTGGCTAATCCAAAGCTGCTTAGAATTCAAATTGGCAAACTGACAAAGATGCATTCATAGCCGTGTGCATGCACAACCACAAAGCACTGCTGCCAATGAAGTCTCAAACTAGCAGCATCTCAGTGCACAGCACTGTCCTGGTTTTAAGCTGGACTTTCTCCCTAGTCTGACGGATTCTACTGTTTTGCAATCAAAATCCCTGTGCAAATCTGGACCTCTATGCTCTCACCAGGACCACAGCTTTTCTGAAAACCGAGAGTTTTTATCAGGATTCACCCCAGGTCATTTTTCACTAGCGGTGTCACTGTCCTGAAATCACCACATTTGGAAATTAAAGGCACAGGTTACTGATCCATAACACTAACAATGTTTAAGAAGCAAGCAACACATACATCTTTTTTTTCTGAGCTGCGATAAAAACCTGTCCTCTGTGACTTCATGATAAAAGTGGCATTTACTTTTGCAGGGTCTTTCTAGTGCAAGAGCAGCAGAGATTCTGGCCCGTGATGGTCCCAACTCACTCACTCCTCCCAAAGCCACTCCTGAAATTGTTAAGTTCCTCAAGCAGATGGTGGGAGGGTTTTCCATCCTCTTATGGATAGGAGCTGTCTTCTCCTGGATTTCATTTGGCATTCAGTTTGCCCAGGGAGCTGAATCAGCCTTTGACAACGTAAGTGTTTGAATAAATACAAAGTGAGTATGTGACCCTCTGACGATCTAAGTAATTGAAATACTACTTCAGAGTTACTCAGTAACAACGAGGAGGCCTTTTGTTCTTTCAGGACTCTCCCTTTACTACTGAACATTTCTGGTAAATACCTGACATACCACTTCTGTCTAAGAGTGTCTGTCCAAAGGTTTTATAACTGCTGCCCACAATCAAAATACTTGAGTACACTGGAATCTTTGACTTTAATTCTCTGCTAGGAATATAACTGATTCAGGTTCAAGCCAGGTTTGGTTTAGAGAAGGATTTTAGAGAGACAGGACACTTACCATTATAATTCCTTTTATGCCTCAGAAGCTTTACTTGATCGATAACAAGGCAAAACTTGAAAGCTCTTTTCTTAATTTCTCTTTTAGCCTGCTTCAATACCTCATTTTACGTCTCTTGAAGCCATACAGAACTCTGACTTGCTCTATCAGAGGAACTGCCTAGCATATGCTGTCATCTAACTGGATTATTTCTTTCATTGATTAGCTCTACCTTGGTGTAGTCCTTGCACTGGTCGTCATCCTCACTGGTATCTTCGCTTACTATCAGGAAGCTAAAAGCACAAACATCATGGCCAGCTTCAGTAAAATGATTCCACAGGTGAGAATAACCAAGGCATTTCTTTTGAGATGAAGGCTCATCCTAACAGCACACCTCAAAATGACTGAAGTGGGACTTCATATATAAGCTCTTTATATAGAAGCAATAAGCACAGCTTGAATCTACCCCTTGGTTAGTGGTAGAGGATAGCACCACTCTCATTTTGGTCATACTTCTGTCCTTCAGCAAGCTCTCGTCATCAGAGATGCAGAAAAGAAGGAAATGGCAGCAGACCAGCTGGTAGTGGGAGACATTGTGGAAATAAAGGGAGGAGACAGGATCCCAGCAGACATTCGTCTGATCTCTACTCAGGGATGCAAGGTAAACAACACTTTGTAGAGCACACTGAGCGAGTCTAAGAATGGTTTAGAGGCTTTTGTAACATAAACAATTTCCAGATTCTCAGTATGAGTTATTAGAGCTTTAAAATTCAATATCTACTTAAGTCACAGAACGCAGAAGCTCTACTGAGGTGCTCATCTCCTGCCATCCTAACATCCCCACTTTCTGAACATCAGAACAAGCCATTATGGCCACAGCATGTTCCAGCAATGCTCTTTGCCAGGGCAGTGGCAGAAATAGCAGCACTACATTACATGCCTCCACAGACCTTTCTGGCTTCCTCTGAAAATCCCACCACCAAACACACAGAACGGATTGAACCAGTTTCCTGCAGAAATACATTCCCACGGTGACAATGGCAATCATCTCAGAAAAAAGCACCGAGAGATGATGGCCCTGTCACCTGCTACTGGCTGTGCACAGCTGCATGTTACTAACTTTAATACGGGCATGTCTCCGTTTCATTAAAGGTGGACAATTCTTCACTCACAGGGGAATCAGAACCACAGTCCCGCTCCTGTGACTTCACCCATGAGAACCCCTTGGAGACCAGGAACATTGCATTCTACTCCACCACTTGTGTGGAAGGTGAGTAGTGACAGAAATGCCATCTGTAGAGAGTGCCTTCCAACGCTTCTAACTCATTTTGAACAATTCTGCCTCAAAGAATTCCAGAAAGGTTCGGTTGCTATAAGAAATGGTTGTCCAATGGACACCAAAATAAAGCCCGAAGCGCTGAGCTGGTCATTCTTTATGTCAAGAAGTGAGACCTTTGTTTTAACACCTAGCCTGGTTACGGGTGCAACAAGCAATTGACTTCAGCTCTGTTGTGGACTTTCAATCACCACCTTTAGAAATGTCAAGTTGCAGAGGCCTTTATGTATTTGTGGATGCTTTCGTGAAAGGGCTCTGTACACTCAAAGGTGTTGCTCCTGTTCTCAGAACTAGAAGGTATGTGTCATACCAAACAGACTCCTGCAACACCATCAGAAAAGACTACCTAATGAAAATACATTTTGTTTTTCCTTCTCCTCACTGACAGAGCTCTAAGATTCCTAAGGGAAAATAAATAATTCTGGGGTGAGGTCTCATCCACGTGAAGACTGAAAGGGGTCTTGGTCAATCAGCACTGTTTGGAGATGACATTCTTGGAGTTGATGGCATTATCTCTTTGCAGGCACTGCTACTGGCATTGTAATCAACACTGGGGACCGCACGATCATTGGGCGGATTGCTTCTCTCGCATCAGGAGTAGGAAATGAGAAAACACCCATTGCTATTGAGATAGAACATTTTGTCTACCTGGTGGCAGGAGTAGCCATTACCATTGGTGTCCTTTTCTTCATTATTTCTGTATCAATGCGGTACAAGATTCTGGACTCCATCATTTTTCTCATTGGCATCATTGTGGCAAACGTGCCAGAGGGACTGCTAGCCACAGTAACAGTAAGTCTGTGTTGGAATTCACTGGTTGTTGCTGTAGTGCTTCAGTCACTACCACAATTCATCTCTCTTAACTTCAATACAGTATAACACTGAGCACTAAAACACAGATTACCCGACCTGAGTTTGAAGTAGGTTTCTTCCTTTCTTCCTTTCTTTTTTTCCATGAAATTGAAAGGGCAAACATTTCATTTAGGAATCCTGGCATAACTGAACTACTGATCTGAGCTTCAGCACAGAAATCCAGCTCTAAACAATGTTCTTGAAGTACTGTTCTGCCTCAGTTGCTAAGCAGTATGATGATGTGAGTCATTTCTCCACAACCTGTTCCTGTTCAAAAAGGAAGACACTGTACCCTAAAAGTTGCATGAAAATTCCATTTACTAATACATAAAAATTGTCTCTAAAGTCCCTGGCTGAGAAGCAGCAGAACCATTAAGCATCGTTAGCCCCAAAGCACACCAGCAATGAACAGTAATGATGAAGAGATTCACTACAGGATTCATTAAATTGGTGACTGGGAATTCCCCCAACACTGCGGGTTTTTCCATCTCAAACAGCCTCAATACAGCACTCATTGCTATCAGCACACCTACTTCTGTTAGCTACAGCTAAACACCTGATCTAAATAAGGCTGTCGCAGTGCAAAACTACAGCCCACCAAAAGCTGACTTATAAAAAATGACCTCTTTCAGAAAAGCAACACTGATAAAAGTAGAGGCCTGTAGCTTGCTTACATCATTCTGTAACTGTAACTTGCTGGCAGCGAGCGGAACTTCTTTTTTACTTCTGCCAGGTGAGCCTGTCCCTGACAGCCAAGCGGATGGCGAAGAAGAACTGTTTGGTGAAGAACTTGGAAGCAGTGGAAACGCTTGGCTCTACTTCCATCATCTGCTCTGACAAGACAGGGACCCTCACGCAGAACAGGATGACTGTTGCTCACCTCTGGTTTGATAATCAAATCTACTCAGCTGATACCAGTGAAGATCAAACAAGTAAATATGGCAGTGGGGGATCTGGAAAGGGGCGGCTACGTGGGATGTTTCTCACTTACCATCTGTCCAACTGATGCAGATGAGGATATCTTTTCAGAGCTGAAACAGATATACCTCCCTGCCACACAGAAGTGCATCGTGCAGTAGGAAAATCCCTTCTTTGCCACGCAGAGAAGAGAGCAAAATAATTCCTAACATAGAAAATAAGCCTGGAAGAGGTTTTAATCTCAGGTGCACTCACTGACAGTAAATTCATGAGGGAAAAAAGGCAGAAACTTTACCTACAAAACTCTGCCAGAATTGCTAGCTGATTGCTGTAAAGGCTCCTGTTAAATCATTTTTCTGAAACAAAACCTATCAAAGGAACACCATATTCTGCAAATAATTCAATTGTGTGGTTTCAGACTTGAGCTTTTACTTCTACCGCATCATCTGTTAAAGAATACTGTATTTATTTTGCTTTTCTTCAGCCCAGCCTTTTGATCAAAGCTCTCCATCATGGACAGCACTATCAAAAATTGTAACTCTGTGCAACCGAGCAGAATTCAGACCAGGACAGGAGAATCTCCCAGTAATGAAGGTATTGCCTACTTCACATCAACTTATTTCCCTTCCTCTGAAAGAGCAATGCATACAAGCTGTTCTGTTTAGCTTCAGTCATCTCCCACATTTAACACTCCAACCTTTTAATTCACTATTGGTTGTAAATCTTTAGCACAAGGATTTTTTGGGGACAACTGCTGCTTTATCATTGCTGCTCAAGCACACAGCATCTTACAGAAGCATGTAAGCTGTCTTGAAAGAGGTGCAGAAGTATACGTGCTATCAACTGTTCCTTCTCTCATCCACGCAGAGAGTTGTGGTGGGTGATGCCTCTGAAACAGCTCTGCTGAAATTTGCAGTTGTTGTTCTGGGTGACGTCATGAATGTTCGAGCACGGAACAAGAAAGTGGCTGAAATTCCCTTCAACTCCACCAACAAATTCCAGGTGTGTTTCAGTTCTGGAAACAGGACAGCTTTTGCTGTTTCTATCAGCGTGTCCAGTGAAACAGTTTGCGTCCTGGTAGATTTAATGGGTGAATTCAATGACAGGGAGCATTTAACTTACAACAGCTGTAGTTCATTTCATTTGATGGAAACAATGATATGTGGAAAAGGAGAACAAACACTATTTCTGTGCCAAGGTGACCAAAAATGGAAACAAATTAGGGTTGTATGTGCTTTTTCAACTTACTTCATACTGTGGCACACAGCTTTCCATTCACGAGACGGACGATCCCGATGACAAACGCTTTCTGCTGGTGATGAAAGGTGCCCCAGAGAGGATTTTAGAGAGATGCAGCACTATCATGATCAATGGAAAAGAAGAACCACTGGACAGCGAAAAGGCAGAAGCTTTCCAAACAGCATACATGGAGCTGGGAGGCCTGGGAGAAAGAGTGCTTGGTGAGTCCTAAATAGAGGGACTGTAAGAGAACTGAGGTGCAAAATGGGGAGTTAAAATCCCGGAATGAGTGCAGTGTCTGGACTTCATTCCCCCTGCAGAGAAGGGAAAAAAGCAAAGCGTGCTGCCTTCTAAGCAGAGTGCTAAAAGCTCACCGAGGTGCTGTGAGCTCTCTGAGGCAGGGGTGCTCTTAGTGCTATATACTGATGTCAGTCTGAAACACTGTGCAGCCAAAACAAAGTTAGAGTGGCAGGTTAAACAGCACTCCGTAGAAAGCAAGTGGTTTAATGCACTGGAATTTTATAGACAAGAAAAAACCTGATGCTAAGCTATAGCAAGTTCTACTCTCCTCCACTGTTTCCTTTTCTGTCAACCTACATCTCCTTTCAGGTTTCTGTCATCTGTACCTGCCTGAAAATGAGTTTCCGGACACCTACCCATTTGACACAGATTCCATGAATTTCCCCACCTCCAACCTGTGCTTTGTTGGGCTCTTATCTATGATTGACCCACCTCGTTCCACAGTGCCAGATGCTGTCTCAAAGTGCCGCAGTGCTGGGATCAAGGTAGAGATCTTGCAGTATTCTTACAGGCTGTTACCTCAGTATACATAACATGAATTCTTGATGGAAAAAAGTTTATTCTGCGTTGCTCCAACCTTGCTGCTCAAGACGCAGCTTTTTTCACAGCTCTGGTAAAATGGTGCCAATAAGAAGAGGTAGAGAAGTCAATACAGAGCTAATTAATTAATAGTCACTACCTGTCTTTGTTGTATACATAGCACACCTTTCCAAGTTCAGATTCTAAACTGCTTCCTGGTCTAGAACAACAGACATTTCACCTTACCTCTCCACATCCACAGCACATGTATTTGTCACTCACTCCAACCCTTCCTCAGGTTATCATGGTCACTGGTGATCACCCAATCACTGCTAAGGCCATCGCCAAGAGTGTGGGCATCATTTCAGCCACCAGCGAGACAGTGGAAGACATTGCGAAGCGCCTCAACGTTCCTGTTGAGCAAGTCAACAGACAGTAAGAGCAGACAGAATATCTGAGATACCTATGCCTTCGTTGTTTGAAAGCTATACCTTCTTCTTCTACAATGCTTTTTAGCCTAACTCTGCATCACAGCCAACGAGTCCATCTAACATGCCTTCTCTACCTGAATAACTGTATGCCTAGGCCAGGGCTCTCACCACTGGAAAACAGTGGTGAATAATACTTTGTAGATCATGCTGCTCTTTGCTATCATGGCACATCTACCAAAACATGCACAGCTGAGAACCAAAATTCAGAGTCTTGTGCAGTGCTGGAGGATGGACTTGTGGTCCTCAGGTAAAGTTCCTCTTTCACAAATGTAAAAAAATTATAACATCAGAAGAAAAGCATTGAAGATTTTTACAGAGATGTCTTCCTCCTCCATTCTCACTCCCCCCCATTCCCTCAGAGTACTCTTTAAAATGCATTTTCTGTTGTTAAGTCTACTCAGGAGGAAGCTCTAATTACTTCCCTCTGTATCTAGGTAACTAACTCAGTCTGGATTTCTGCAGTAGCACCTGCTGATTAACAACTAATGCTTCTGAAATTAACTCAATTTGCTGCCTTCCTTCCTGTTAAGCTGCATTCACTCTGTGACTACACTGATCCCTATCTAAGCCTTTTGATTTGAAAACATACCCATGGCTATCACAGGGAGGCTACAGCAGCAGTAGTGAACGGGATGGAGCTGAAGGATATGAGCTTGCAGGAGCTGGACGAAATTCTGTGCAACCATTCGGAGATCGTCTTTGCACGGACATCGCCCCAACAGAAACTGATCATAGTGGAAGGCTGCCAAAGGCAGGTAAGAGGTGGACAAGCTTCTGCACAGACATGGCTTTAGTGCATTTCCACGGGTAGCATCCCCCAGGTGACAGCGGAAGGCAATTTCCAGCACACTCTAAGCTCTGATCACACTGCATCTCACAGAGTGCCACGAGCACTGTCTTCTCTGGACAGAACCCAAGTTATTTTCATTCCTGCTACAAACTCCGAACTCCCACTGTCAAAATGAGCTTTTCTAAAGCATGAATGTCTCAGAGCGGTGCTGAGGGGTCTGACTGACTTGCCTGTAATTCAGAGAAGCTGCTGCTGGGATGCACAGCAATCGTCCCAGGTAGAGACTTGCACACTCTTTGGGAAGGTGCCTTCCCTAATTCTTTAAACCCAGATCAAAGCCACATGTTACCACATCCTCTCATCTTATCTCTTGTGGCCATTTAGACCTATGTACTTCCCTCCCACAGGAATGTTTAGACAAGAAGTAAGATATGAATCCCACAAAATGTCATGGCATGATTTATCTGTGACCAAGCCTTATCTATACTACTTTCAAAGACTGCAAAAAACCCACATTAAGCATGAATCTGAGGCAGGATTTAAAGAGGGATTGTCCCACTCACAGGCAGCGTTATGTAAGGGAGCATGGAGTGCAGCCAGCACAGGAGGCACAAGGAAAGAAATGACATATATAGCTCTCCAAAGAAGATGCAGATTGTCATTCAACGATTTTCCCCTCTGACACATCTTCCGAATAGATGCTGCAAACCTAAAACAACACTACCACCACTGCCTGAACTTCACAGGGATGGAGATGCAGCACAAGCCACTGTTTCATTTTTGTAATTATGCCAGCACTAAGCTTTCCAATCAGCATTAACAGCTCTTCAAGTTTAAGCCTGAATTGCTTTCAGGGGAAAAAAAAAAAAAGGGATAAAATCTTTCCATTAAATCTCTTTTTTTTTTTTTCTTTTTGATTGGCCTTTGGCAGACAGAGGGTAAATGTGTTTAGTACTGCTTGGACACCCACGCTCTCAGTAGATGGAGAAGGATGCAGAGGAACAGCCTCCCTTCCCCCTCTTGAGCCACTCAGCCTACATGCTGCCTTTAGCACTGAGAGCTTCTAAGCCCTTCTGTCCACGGCAATATTTATCAGTAGTGACACTGTGCTAAATCCCCAAAGGGACAGGACGTTCGGTATTTGCTTTAATCAGTTTGTCAGGCTTTCTCCCACTCAGAACACTGAGTTGCTCTCCAGCTGTGAGCTTTTGCACCAAGCAGAACAGCACCCTTTGCTGTGGTAGGTGGTTTCATTGGGAGATAACAAAGAAGCTGAATTGAATAATGAGAGTTTGCCATCTTTTGGATTCCTAACATGCATGCCAATGGCCAGGGTTATTGGGACAGGATGCAAAGGGTCTCAAGCTGAACAGTTAGGCAATTTACAATTAAGATTAAAACCAGCTGAGTCTGTAGGCACTTCACAAAAGAAAAGGCCAGATCATGCGGGCTCCCTGAATTCTCCGTTTCTTCCTGCTGAGTATGGAGGCAACCTAGACTACACACAAACACCTATACAGCCATCTGTCGCACACAAGTCCAAAGCTGGCATATTAATCATGCTTCTAGAGTTTTAGAGACTGGGAGAGTGGAACAGCATGTCCACAGGGGAAGATGGCACCATATCCTCTACAAACCCACATCTGGAGATCCTTTTGTGTGTTCCAGGGTGCAGTTGTTGCCGTGACTGGAGATGGAGTCAATGACTCCCCTGCTCTTAAAAAAGCAGATATTGGAATTGCTATGGGTATTGCTGGTTCTGATGCAGCTAAAAATGCAGCTGATATGGTACTGCTGGATGATAACTTCGCTTCTATTGTCACAGGAGTGGAGGAAGGTAAAAATAATGTTGCTATCTCTTTCCTCCTGATCCTGCTCTCCTGCATCCCTCTCTGCAGGCAGCTCACCCCATAACCTCCCTTACATTCTTCCTGTATTTCGAAATTGGATTTTGGTAGTTAGAAAAAAATGGGAATTCCTTCCATGCATAGACACTACAAAAAGACAATAAGGAAATCATTCCCCTCTCACACATATTTGCTAAGTAGAGCATTGGTTTGCTATCTCTGCTAGTTCAAACTCCAAACAAAAGCATTTCTCATCTTGCTCCTATGCAATCCTTATCATCGTAAAGATACAGGTTGTTTTCTTTACATTTTAACTTTAATACTTGCTCACATGCAACCTTCACTGTGCTACACTGAAACGAGCACGCTGCGCTTCTCCAGCCACAAAGAGCTCATGGTTTGCATTGAAACCACAGTGTGCAGAGGAACGGGAGTTCAGGAGGGCAGGTTAATAGTTTGGAAAGAAGAAAAAGCATCTTACAATGTATGAGGAAATACACGTGCAGATCAAACATCAGCCAAGACTGCCTGTGCTTATACTAGTTAAAAAATTAAGTTTTTGGTTTGGTTTCTTTTTTTTTTTTTTTTTTTTTTGAAAACACTGTCGGCAATCAGCTTTCACAGAAGTGCTTACTTTTCCTGCAGGCCGCCTGATCTTTGACAACCTGAAGAAAACAATTGCCTACACCCTGACTAAGAACATCGCTGAGCTCTGTCCCTTTCTTATCTACATTATTGCCAGCATTCCAATGCCCATTGGCACTATCACCATCCTATTCATTGACCTGGGAACAGACATTGTGAGTCGCTGCCTCAGAGCTGATGCCTTTTGAGTCATTTTTCAGCTCACAAGTGAGAGAAGCTGGGGATATAGGGGTAGACATCACTACAAGACCCTGATAGTTTATTTTTGTTACAGATCCCCTCTGTTGCATTAGCCTATGAAAAAGCTGAAAGTGACATTATGAACAGGAGACCTCGAAACAAGAAGAAAGACAGGCTGGTGAACGAGCAGCTCGCTATATACTCCTACCTACAGATTGGTAGGTTGGCCCATTCACTTTAACACTATCTTGCATCAGCAAAACCCGACACAGAAAAGTTCTTTTACTTTTTAGAGAAGGGGAACACGAAAGCAAAGCAGTGTTCAGATTTTGCCTCTTCCTCATTTCTTCCTCTTTGATTTTGCAGGCATCATGCAGTCAGTGGGAGCCTTTGTGACGTATTTCACAGTGTATGCAGAACAAGGCTTCCTCCCTTCCACACTGCTTGGAGTTCGAGTCGACTGGGAGAGCAATGCTATTAATGACTTCGAGGACTCTTATGGACAGGAATGGGTAAAGAAGCACCAGAACATCCTCGCACACTGTATCTCACCCAACAGTTTCTTTAAAATTCAATCTTCTCCTCCAAAATACAAGATTAAGAAGAGGAAAGGAGGTCTAAATAAAAATACTGGCGCAAATCTGGTCATTGCAAACCTAGATCTGGAATAACTGTGTTTTGTAACAGAAATCTTACTACCAAGGTTTGCAGTTGCTTCCACAAGACACGAGTGCCTGATATAACACAGCTATTTGTTTTGTCCTTTGCTTTGCAGACTAAATACCAGAGGACGTACCTGCAGTGGACTGGCTATACTGCCTTTTTTGTCAGCATCACCATTCAGCAAGTTGCAGATTTGATTATCAGGAAAACAAGAAGAAATTCCATTTTCCAGCAGGGTCTTTTCCGGTAGGTTTGCTGATTCAATACCTGACAGGCAGAATGATAAACTGGCCTACTGCTAATTAGCTCAGAGATTTGCCCCCTCACATTCAGTTGTTGAACAAAGACTAAGCATGGATCCAAGCCATTGCTTGACAAACATTTTATCACACTTTGCCACCCCATTTTCTATCTCATGATAGGAGTTCTCCTTAAATAAAGGCTTTCTACTGTTTAATACGGAAACACGTCAGCCTAAAAAGCAATTCTCCATTCATCAAAATATTTACTATGAAGAAAAGTTTCCCCCCCCAGATTATTTTCTTAATGCTTATCTAGTTATCAGTAGTTAGGTCACTTGAACTTCTTCATCTAACTTTAGTCTGTCAGATAAGGAGATACTCAGATAAGGAGATACCAGCTGGTCAAACTTCCTGCAGTAGGGCTGGCTGCCCTTTGCAAAGAGCTCTGCTCCTGTCAATCCAATGAAGGCCAGGGAATTAAAAACATCTAGTGGGATGGACGTCGCATGTAAAAGATGGCATTTAGAGTATTTCTGATAGAAAAGCAAATTGGTTTTCTTTCTTTATCTGCAGTTACAGAGCCTACACCCTATGTACTTTCCCTTCTTCCATTTACATTTGAGTCACAATGAGCACATTCACATTGTAAGTAGGAGACATGAGTAATGCACGTGGCAGGCCTGCCCCAAGCTAGCTCTGCTCTAGGTAGGTCAGGAATGGGAGCCAGAAAGATATGGCAATGTGAGATGTGTGACAGGGCTACAGAGTCCACCAGTTCCCTCACACTACACTGCTCCCCCTCCATCTCATGTGGGTTGTCCAAGCCAGCTGGCAGAGCCTCAGGAAGGCACAGCCTTTGCAGTGTGCTGAGGAATCAGCTTTTCGTGTGTGGACAGAATCCTGTAACTGTTTCTCTGTGATTTCTTGTAGGAACAAAGTCATCTGGGTGGGTATATTTTCTCAGATAGGAATTGCTCTGATTCTTACCTATGGTCTTGGACACGTTACAGCCCTGAACTTCACACCTCTGAGGTGAGTTCTGATGCTGACAAACTTCCCTTTCCTTCATATATTAACTGACATGGACTTACTGTTCTGCCTGAACCCACAAATGGGAAAAAGATATCCATGCAGAACAGTACTCAGATAAATATTTGTGAATATTCCTTACAAAGACCAGGTTGGACAGAATTTTGATCAAGAAAGGAATTCTCATATCTCCTATAAACAATACACTGCTTTTTCTACTGAATTTACTGTAGAGGATACAGAAACCTTCTAGTGTAGAGCACTCAGATTTTGTCCAGCATCACCAATATTTTGGTGAGATTATATAACATTTTACTTAATTTTATGCAAGCAGCTTCTATTTAAAATATACCACTGTCAAAAATGCTCCATTTTTCTGACATATTCAGAGACTGTAATGCCAGCAGGCAACATTTCCTTCTGAGTAGTATCCAGAATTAATAAATTCAGTTAACTACGCATGCTTGGGCAGCTTGCAGGGACCTAATCTTATTTCTAACCATTTAAGTGCTTAAGTCACAGGAAAAAAAATTCCCCCCAAAGCCCAGATTCTCTTTTAGTGACCTCTGACAGCACAGAGAGAGACCTCAGAAGTTCAGCATGGTGGTTAGATGCTTCTGAGTGAGAACCTCTTCTCCCACTCCCAGGTTTCAGTACTGGTTTGTGGCTGTACCATTTGCTGTCTTGATATGGGTCTACGACGAGGTCCGCAAGCTGTTTATCAGAAGATACCCAGGAAGTAAGTACAGTGCCCTGCACTGACCATAAGCTGTCCTTTCTTCCTCTACCACTCACACACCTGCCTTCGCTGCCTCCAACAGACAGACAGCTAAAAATGGACCTTATACCCTCAAGTGCTCCAAACATCACCTTTTCCTTCCTCTCCTCTTGCAGGTTGGTGGGATAAGAACATGTATTACTGAAACTGTCCTTATTACTGGACTCCTTCCTCCTCATGGAGAGCTGCTCCTCCACTTCACACAGCCTCTGCTGCTTCCATGTCCTGTCTGTGCAATACCAAGTATACACTGGGCTCACCCCACAAATGGGTGAAGAAATTTCATGAATTTCATGAAGAATTAAGGACTGGAGAGCCTGGCAAGTAACCTCCTGCTGTACTGTAAAGTTGACACGAGTCTGAAACTGAAATGCTATCTATTTTTGTAACAAGCACGACTTTCCCTCATCCAAGGATGAACTTGGAGAGCACTCAGAGAGGAAAACACACACAAAAAAAAAACAACACAACAATTTAACAATGTAAGGCATTAATTTGCACTAGAGGGGTTGTTTGCTCATTTTCTTTTTTGTTTGTTTGTGCAACTGAATTGCAAGCAAGTGCATACACAGACCTGTATTACCTTGCTAAGGGTATGGGAAAAATTTGATAATAAAAGTATTTTCCAGAAGACAGTTCTCCACCTTATTTTCTTATGCAGACTAAGGGAGTGAAATGGAAAAGGACCACACATTTTGGGAAATGCGTCTTGAAGACCAAGGCACGGCCAGTCCACTTCAACATTTTATGATCCTATGAATTTAGGACACCCAGTTTTACACTCATTTTCCAAAGGGCCATCATCTCCATGGCAAAACAGACCTTTGTATGCATTAAGCAGGCACTGTTAAAGTGCTGTTTGAGACTAGGTCTTCAATATGGGCACTGTTATCAGGAACCATTAAGTACCGTGATATTGTTCAGACATAGGCTTTACAAAACAAGATAAATAACACATGTTGCTATTTCACGTTTAAATACAAGTTCAGAGGACAAGCTGTAGAGAAGAAACAGGGACAGAAGGAGAACTGCACACTGCAGGAATAGTAGAGAGGGATTACAAATGAGAACTGAGAGAGGGGAAAATGGAAAGGTTTCCCAGTTTAAAGCATGCCTGTTCCCAAAATTCCACACTGTAACACACTAGCAACTAAATTTTGTGAGCTCCCCTTCCCATTTGAGCCAGGTGGGTATTACAGTGGTATCAGAGTGGGCACCACTGTTTCTCAGTTGCTGACTCAAAGAAGAGGAAATACAAATGAAGAAGGAAGAGCAACAAAAATAAGCATGTGAACTATGAATTATGAGGGTGAGTCTGGATTCCAGATACATGCCCTTGTGTGCTGCTTATCAGTTGGTGATGCAACCCTGCAACACACACCAGCAAGAAGTATGTGAGGTGCCAAGCAGACTCATTTCAACACCTTGTCATTTACCAGCTGTCAGAAAGGATTTGTTTTCTTTTCTGCTTAAAAGACAGGAAAAATATGGGGAAAAAACAACACAGGGAGCAACAGAACCCTCCTGTCACCACCTATAGATTTGCTGTACTTAGTCACAACAACATTTTCAAATTCAAACAGGAAGATAGAAAACAAACAAAAGAGGTCTGGGAGGAGAACTTGGAAGATGGATGTGATATATCAATTTTTAGGATTAGCATATGCTCCTGACAGAGAAGTAAAAGAATTCTATCATAGGAATATCTGTAAAACAAGCAACTTATGTCTCTACATCCCCTAAGTGCAAAAGTGAGTGGGGACAGCACCACATTTCCCATAAGTAATGATTCCAACACCCTCAGGAAGATCATCAATAGCAAAAAAAGTAGCTTAATGGTCTACAGCAAAATTCTCAAAACCACCAAGTAATTCTGAAGCAGTCTGCTCTCATAGCTGGAGGGTCATTTCTACATCCTACATTCACTGGCTGGAGTGGATAGTATCTGTTAGAGCTACTAAGTCTGAGTATTTCTGCATTGGATAACATGGGCCATTGCCTAACAGCATGTGCAGTAAACAGCAGGCTGGACCTCTCAGTCCAGTAAAATCGTTCTCCATTGACATGTAAGCCATGATGTTATGGTATCTGATGCAACTGAACGTGGAACCATCCTCAAACTAAGGTCTCATTTAAGTAAGTTCAGACAGTGCACCCACCAGATGATGGTCTACTCACAAGAAAAAGTACAAAGAAGGTGCAATCCATTTGCAAACTGATGTTAATTCAACAAGTACAAGAGGCACCTTTGCATTCAGTCCCATAACAGGTTTTTGGACAGCAATACTTGGGTCACATATTGATTTTTACACTTACTGTTGCATTATTTATTCTGTGCCACCCTTATTTGTGTCTGGCCGAGATACACACATTGTAACTCAGAATATGAAAAATGGACCTGGACTGTTCTTTGTATTACAGCTGGTAAGAAAATAAGTTACTTCCGTGATTAGATATTTTTCATTTAGTCTTGTAGGGCCTTTCTTACAAGGAGAATTAAGCCCTGTATAGGTTATTACCACGTGCAAACTACAAATATGATTGTCAACTGAGGGGTTAGAAACAGAGAGGAGCCAGAGCCATGGACCACAATAAACATTTCTGTGCTAAATATTAAAAAAGAAAACAATTCCTACAGTCAGTTCTTGCTTAAAAAAAAAAAAAAAAAAACCTTTAGAATTCTTCAGTCAGCTCTGCAGCTTCAACAGGAATAAACATCGCTCTCCCACACTCAGGGAAGTAGCAGTAACTCAAGATATACAAAGCAGAGGAGCAGATTTTGAACTGCAAGTTAATACACCTACAAGGAGCCTGCTTCTTTTCTGGCTACATCTATGTTGCAAACATGCAAGAGTTAAGTTTCTAGCTCATAAAGCGAGAAATCTTGAACACAGAACTGCGCTTTCTTGCTCCGGCCTCAGCCAGACTAGACAGGTCAGATGCCCCCACTGATTGCACTGAACTTCACAGTTTTCCTTTACCTCCCCCTCTCAGCAACATCTCCTTGGCACAGTTTTCTCTAGTTTAAACTAGCTCTCACCATCCCCACCTCCCATCTCCAAAACACCCTGACAACTTTCCCCTTCTGCATGCTATGTCACTAGACAGTTCCTGCATTCTGGACAAGCAGCAGCTAGCTGAAAGCAGAGAGCTGCCTTCAGGTAAAGCTCTACTCAGCAAATGAAAGAGAATGTACGCATGACAAAAAACACTGTGCAGTGAAGTATGTACTACACTAATTTCTCTGCTCTGTGAGGTCCTGTTAGTATGCATGCTGCTGAAGACTTGTAAGAACGCTTCATACTGTAGTATTATACTTTCATACATGTGGTTTTTGAATCACTTAGCTATGAGCACTTTGCCTTGGGATTGGTCAAACTTCAAGATGGCAACAAATAATACGTACGCCTTCTGCTTTAAATGAGTGAGAGCCAAAGTTCTTATGCATAGTATGTCTGAGTTTTCCCTTATATTCAAATACAGAAGTACTTTGTGGCAGTAGCATCCCAGAGAAACACACTATCTGTAGTATACAGTCTTTGTAGTGACTCCTTTACGTAGAGCACATTTCCTTCCCGGTGAATCCATTTTACAGTCCTCACCCAGGGTACTCTTCCCCTTCCAAAGCCGTTACTAACTATGAACTCTCAGTGATACATTTTCAACCACAGAATCACAGACTATCCCAAGTTGGAAGGGACCCATGAGGTTCAAGAGCTGACAAACTGTTTGAGAGAGCTTGTGATGCTGAGATTTCATTGAAGACAGGAAAGGGACAGTGAAGACTTGTATCTCTATAGGCTGGAAAATGCCTTGGCTGCCATTAACACACCGGCAGGGTTCACGTTTCTAAACAAAAGGTGATGCCAAATTATACAGCAGAAATTGTTGTTGTTACCTTTCCCGGAGGCACCACCTCTAT
This sequence comes from Oreortyx pictus, assembly GCA_036925125.1. Classification (NCBI taxonomy): domain Eukaryota; kingdom Metazoa; phylum Chordata; class Aves; order Galliformes; family Odontophoridae; genus Oreortyx; species Oreortyx pictus. Next base: position 2,641,372 of record JAUPFR010000025.1, on the reverse strand, counting down.
AGCAAGGAATCTTTTTCAGCAAACACCACAACACTGTTGGCCCATGTCAATCTCTGCCACAAGAAGGAAAATACAGAAATTAATCTTCTTCCTGCAAACATTTGCAGACAACTGCTGTTCTCACTCTGGTGTCAGCACTTGCTGAAAATAGAAATGATCACAATGAATGGATGCACACACCCTACTCTCTGTCTGTGTAATCTTGAAGTTGAGGAGATTATTGCTGGCGCACAACCACAGAAAGAACTCAGGATTGGCTGCCCAGCAGGGTAACAAATTCTCAAGGGTCTTACTGCAGATCTGTGATGCAGCAGGGTAAATGAATGCAAACACACACACATAAAACTTGAGAAGGGAATTAATGCTGCACTCACTGGGTATGGCTACAGAGCCACTCTTGGGCCTTGTCAGAATCTCAGAAACGTCTTTAGCACTGCAGGAACTACAAAGATATGTCCGTACCCATCTTTGGGCATACACACTCAACACCGTGCTGCCTGCACTCATTTCTTCTGATGCGAGAGATTTTCATGGAGATTTTCACGTCCTCTTAAGACATGCCTTCTTATACCTGCTCTAACCAGATTAGTTCATGAACTTTTTCCAAATCATTATTTTGCAGTGAATGAAAACTAGTCCAGAGCCACCAGCATGAAAGACCCCCCGGGAGCAGATATTTTCTGGCAGCTCTGCACACCCCATAATCACTCAACCCATCTAACTTCCAGGTTGCAGCACCTGAAAACACAATGCAATTTGCATCCATAACAACATGCAATTTCTTGCTCAGACAGTCAGCAAGTTTCCTTCGACTCCACATTGTGAAGTCTATTTTAAAGCTGACAGAAGAGCTTTAATCTGCAGGTGCGGAATTTGAGGCCACAAATGAAAAATAAGCACAGAAGTGGTAGTTGCAATGGTATTTATCCCCAACACTGGCTGCCTGACAGACTCACTGATGAACCGTAATCACGACCGCAATGTGAGCTCCAGCTCAGCAACACGAGCTACCATTTGTTACCTGCAAGATGCTATCATGAAAGCTGATTTGGCATCATTTAAATGCTCACATTACTAATCGTGCTATTTGGGAAACAAAGTTAAATGGAATCAACTGTAGCTAGCTCAGTGCAGCTGAATTCTTGAGGAGCTTCCAGCAGAACACCCAGCAGCTCTTTCACAGCAGTCTACTACGTTGTATTTTAAGAATGAATGTGAATTTTTCTAGCACAGCTGTGTAGCAAAGCATCAGAAAATCCAAAAAAATCTGGAACTCTTTTCTCTAACAACCTACACTGAGACATCACTGTGTTTTGTATCTGATACCAACGTGAATTCCAGCATGGAGTGATTCTCTCTGAAAAGACTAAAAGACAGCTTCCCTCTGACCTGACAGATCCTTGGAGCTGGCTGGACGTTTTGAACAAAACGTGTCATAAACCATTTGGAATGAAAAAGAATACTGGAATATTCATGTTCTTATAGCCCCTCTTCAACACACAAGAACTGGTACAAAGCTCTTCATTAAAAACTCTTGCAGTTTTGAATGCACTGCCTCTGCATTTCTGTGATAAGAGATTATTTTAATGCCTTAAAGGAATCTCAACTTGAAGAGCACAGTTCCTGTTTTGGATAAGGATTATTTCCTAAAACCTTAAGAAATTTCCTTTAACAAAAAAGCAGTTGCCAGGTGATTCCCCCAAGTAAAGCAAATCCACTGATGCTGAACTCTGTCAGTGATAAAAACAAAGTGACTCCATATGGATCTGTCCAGCAGATCAATCTCTGAAAGTTTGTTTTCTGGGGAAAAGCAGAAACCTGGCCTAAACATGAACCAAATCTGCTACAGAGAAGGGTTGCTACATGTCAGAAATATGAGTCAGGGTCCCACAGAGACAGTTCCTTCATTTGACTTCAAAAAATGCAGGTCACACCTTTGTCAATGAGGAAAACCTAAAGATCAGGTTTACTTGGTAACTCTGCATTACTGCCTCCCCTGCAGGCTCAGCCCTCTGCTCTCAGAAAACTGAAGAACTACGTTGTCAGAAGGGTCAAAGTCCACAGGACTTTAGAAAGTCACTTTGGGGAAAAAAAACCCACTAATTGCTGCCTTATTTAGTTGGTTAATTTGGTCCAAAGCCATTGTTGTTAACTCCGAAAATACAGCACTCATTGGGCAGGAACAATTAACGTGGTAAAGTTCAGCGTTCGTTAGCATCCTATGTAGCCAGGGGGAATGTTGAAGGCACTCAGCTGAGAACCAACTGAAAGAAAAGCCTCATTTTTAGCAGGCAAGGCTGGAAGCATGCCCTACCTCAGGAAATATACGTCAGGTGAAATAATTAAAGTCCATCCTGTCTAATTTAAAGTCCTTGCCATATAAGAGCGGCATGTGCTGTTTTGAAGGGAAAGCCCCAACATTCTGGCCTGGTCTGGACTTCTACAAATACTTATTCCCTGTAACCCTGCATTCGTTTTGAAGGGGACTGGGAGAACTAAACAACCCTAAAGTCAGGGAAACCTATAGGCTTGGATATAAAGCAGTCTCTAAGATCTTATTTTTGCTTTTTATTACTCAGTGTTATTGTCCCACTCCAGAAAGAAGGCTGTTACTGCAGAAATGGTTGGCTTTCCCTTGAAGACCTCCTTTCAGAGTCAGTGTCATCACGTGGCAAGCTCCTCAGGCACCCACACACTCCCACACCACCAGCTCAGTCTCTCATCAATGTATTTTCCTAAGTCAATACACTCTGGAATAAACATCCTTCAATATTTATACTCCAGGTGATTAACCAAAGCGAGAAAGGCTTTTCTATCTGGCACAACAAAGCTCTTCCTAGAAGAAGGAAGCCAAAAGCTTGTCCTCAATCAGTAACGACAGCACAGCAAGATTTGGGAAGGCTGCTGAGATGAGCAATAAGCAAATACAGCCTCCAGTTCTGTGGGGGCTGCCTGGTACCCTGCAGGCAGACAGCTCTGCTAAGCTGTCTGCAAGAACAAAACCAGAGTTGGTGTACTGGCAAGTCCTCACAAGCACGAAGGAGAAGCTTTTCTGTGTTGTCAATAGCATTTAAGATGAACACTGTAGATGTTCCTCATGACAAGTAACGTGTAGAATAGGGTATTGAAGAGATGAAAATCAGCAGAAATGGCAGCAGATCTCTTTGCTGAATGAGGCAGGTTTGAGTACTGTGAAATCTCTCCCCTGCAAGTCAGCTAACTCATGTGCTGCCATGCTGTCAAAGCTCTGCTCCAACTTAACAGACTCTTACTTTAGCAGAAAAAAATAGCAATACTATATTAAATACAATACTAGCAGCTTGGTCTTGAATCTTCTCACATAATGTAACTATTGCTAAGGCTCCTCCAAATTTCAGCCCAGGAAAGAGTGTCTCACTTGCCCTTTCTGTTCACTACCATGGAACTCTACTATCAGATTCATAAGATTCAGCCCAACCTCATTCCAAACTCAATGAGGAAAGTAAGTGGTACTTTATCAGCCCCCTACTGTTAGCAGGCAGGATGGGCCCTAACCTGAAAAATCATCATACAATAAAAATATTGCAAATAATTGCATTATTTCTTTTTCCAGCCTATGAATTCTTCAGTCATACAGCACTTCTGTTTTGTCCCAACGTTCCAGCCCTGCATAGTCTTCATACTTCTCCAGCCTCTGCTCTTGTAAAACTGGAAAACAGACAGCGTTTTAGGCTATGCAACTGAGAAGCTACAAGAAAAACCACATTGTTCTGCACGGGCCTACCCTCTTAGGCAGAAATTCCTACACTGTCAGTTTATCAGGTCTGAAGGTCTGTAGGACTGCTTTACTGTCCTGCACGGGGCTCTTCAATGGGGCAGCTGATGCCTACACATATTGCTCCTATGCTGCAAGAAATTCCAGTAAGAAACTGAAAACCAGATCTGAAGTAGAAAAATATAGAAGGAAGGAGAGAAACAGCGAGACATGGAAAGTGATGAGGACTGAGGGGAGATGGAAGCAACTGAAAGAACAGAAGGAAAGGGAGAACTGGAACTTGTTCTTAAGTAACTTCATTGAACTGTTTGGTGCTGCTGAAAATCCCAAAACAGTTCCATTTATCAAGGTAATAAACTTCAGTCTAACACGTTTCCTGACACATCCTGTCCTGTCTTTAGGTCTGCTTTACTGGAATTAAGTCAACATCTCCATGATCTTCTCCCTGGCACTCTTAGAGGTCCGCAAATAAATAGTGTGCACTTAAGCAGGAGAGCAGTCCTGACCCATGAATCCTAAAGAGAGTGTAGAAAAATAAGGCCTTGGAAGAAAGAAAGAGAGACAGGAAGAGAGATGGAAAAGCGTGCTGAATGGATGGACTTTGTAAAAGGCAGTGCAACAGAAGTTCTGAGCAAATAGATCTGAAATTGTGTATTGAGCAAGGGAGTACATGAGATTCATATGACAAAGCACAGGGATTTCCCCCAAAGCAAAAAGCCCCATAGCCTAAAGAAGTTACCTTTATTTCCCCTGGGAGTAAACGTGGTATCAGGGGGTCAGGGAAGGAGGAGGGTTAAAGCTCGGATACCACTCACACCAGTGCCTTGCAATAGTTTATTTTGAGCTTGGTTCTGCTACTTGCCTGCAGGGAGGGCTGGGAGGGGGAAGCAGGCACAGAGATGCACTGAAGTTATGTGACAGAAAGAGGTAGAAAAAAAAAATATACAGCTATTTTTAAAGATGCCCACAGTGCTAATTCTCTGCAGCTTTCCACATTTTTTAACAAAAAAAAGTCTGGTTTGTGAGAGGAGGATTTGACTTCTAAGTACTGCCTTATGAATATAAGTAATGCAAAGAGACCCGAGGAAGAGCAGCAGCCAAAGAAATGGCAAACTAGTCCAAGTAGTCCACAGCAATCAATCACAAAGCTCACAATAAAACCTTTAAATATAACATCAGTTGGACTTAAACAAAACCAGAACCAGGCAGTGAGACCTATGTCATGCTTGAGCTGAGAGCTCCTGCTAACAGATTTACCCAAATCTTGAGGAAGAAGCTATTTGTGGAACATCTCCTGTTAAAAAAATGGAAGTCTTCAGGTCAGAAACACAATGTTGTACACTTGTATTTCAGGCATCCAGGTCAGCCAGTCATTCTGGGAAATGTGTAGGGCTTCTCCCATCTTGACTCGCAGCCCTACTTGGCCACACTGGGAGTGACACAGCCCTGGCTAGAACCAGTCTCTTCTCCTTACTGTGGATGAACTGAATTTTGTTTTGAGTTCTTGGATGGCTCTAGTCAACTGTGCTAGATTAGACTTGAGTTGCTCTACACTTTTGTCAGGCATAGCCAGGTATAAGCAACTTTGGACAAAAGTTCATTATATCCTGAACAGACGGAATGTTCCCAGGACAAATCTCCTTCCAGTTCCCAGCTGCCCAGCTGTAACCAAACTTTCTTTACAGGGTACACACCAGGGCAGGTCAACTGGGGTGTAGGAGAACTACCCCCCCACATTAGCACCACCCAATGAAGTATGAATAGCAACTCGAAGGGTATGTAGCCGCTTGGCTGCACAGCCTCCTGTTCAGATTGCAGCTGGATCCAGCTTGCTAGCTGCTGAGATTAGCTTTTCCCACAAGGTGAATTTCTCCTTGAGTCCAGGATCTACACAGCCAAGTCTCAAGACTGGTCCCTCCCAGTCCAGAAGGTGAATGTGGCCGGAAGAAAAAGTCACAGACAAATAAAACCCAACAGGAGCAATTCTGCTGCATGAATACTTCCTTTCTGAGCTTGGCTAAGAATTTTGAAACTGCAGTTTGCTAACAGAGGGTGGAGAAGCCAAGGTAAGCAAAGGATTTATAACACCACAAAAGTCTTCCTCATTCTTAGTTACTGCTGACCTACAAAACACGGGCAAACGCACTACAAGAAAACTGTTTAGGGTAGTAAATCATTGATTGGGGATATTTGCTGATGGGCTTACTATGGATTAAACAGCATTTACATCTAAAATTCAAAATTATTTATTCAGGAAAGAGTTCAAAGGCTGCTCACCTAGTGTAGTGCACTGCTTCTGCAGAAAAAAAAACAACTTGCTTCCCTGACAAAACAGAGAAGAAACAGAACAGGTCCTGACCTCATTTACAGCAAATAAACATACTGACATTTCATGCAGGTGTAGTAAATACAACTGCACAGGAGTATTAAGAGAGGACCCCATCTTCTCACTGCTCCAATTTTTCCACTTCCTCAGAAGTATCATAATATAAATACCAACCACAAATACCCGCTCTTTTTTCTGATCTCTCCCCTGGTATCATTTGTCAGCACAATCATTATCCGGCACTTTTCTACAAAGCTGTTTAGCCCAAGGTCTGCATTTTAGGACTCAGCTAATTCTTGCCTCCTGACACTGCAGTAAAGCTCAGCCTTTGTGGATTCTGTCGAGCTGGGTGCTCCAGACAAGCTGCTTTGGAAAATGCTGCTTCTTACACCCACCAAAAAACAGATGACCTCAATATCCAGCACTACAAGAGGCCTCCAATTTGGACAGCACACAGACTCAGGTTTTTTTTTTCAGCACAACCCAGGGATCAGCTGGCACCTCCCCTGGCACTGCTCACAAAGGGCAAGCTATCAGCAATGGCCCTCCAGTGGAACTTCATAAGAGCTGGGCACCTGGAAACCACCAGCTTTTAAAATGCCACATTGTTTGTTTTATCTGTATTTGGTTTGGAACATTTTCACCAAGAAATAGGCCTATTAGCACCTTTTCTCCTGATCCTGTGGTATTTTTCCAACGACACTATGGGTGTGCACTCAGTATAGCTTTGGAACTATGGAATATGAAGTTGTTCTCTTTGTTGCTCATGGGTACAGGAGTGATGGGCTGCAGCAGATTTCTCATAGGGAACAGCATATCTTCTCTGCTATTTTGAGGCTTGCATTTCTCAGAACTTAACTGACTGGCAGATGGGTGAGGGGGAAGATAGGGAATTAATGCCCGTTGCTTTTGGTAGCTAGGAATGTATTCTAATGGTTTCTCTTTTTGAAGGTCTAATACTGCCAGTCAGGAACAGACAAAAAGGAAAACCAAGCTTCTCCTTCCTCAGTTCATATTTCTTACACTAATTCTAATAACTGGACTGGGTAGCTGACTTATTTTAAGAAAGGATTTTGTCCTGGTTTGTTAATTTTGTTTCTAGGCCTATATGTTACTCTTTCAGGGTTACCTGTACTCTTTCCAAGGAAAAGCTTAAGCCAGAGCAAATAACAAATGGGGGATTGAGAGCAGAGGAACACTGTGTGACCATAACTACAGATCTCCTCTTTGATTTTAATGGAAAAGAGTTGTTGCTTTTACTTTCAAAGCCAGGAACAGGCATTTGAATTGCTAGGTGAGCATCAGTTCCTTGTGGCAGATAAGGATTCTATTAAATATACCCAAGACCATCATATAGAGCTCACATAACCACCAGTGATTTTCAGTGTACAATTGTCAGAATGTCAGGAATCTTACTGGTCCATCCCAACAGCCCTTTTCTCATGTGGGAGCAACTGTTAAAACAAATACATTTTCGAGATCATTTCATTTCATCTGAAATATTTTCAGCAACAAAATAATTCACACAAAGCCAGGTGTTGCAATTCTGAAACTGTTTGTGAGCTTATCCTGAGATCAATGTATCACTGGGTGTTTTATAGAGGGAAGTTATGTTTTCACTAATTAGGTTTTATAGCCCCTTTTTTAAAAGAGGAACCTTGAAGAAGAAAGGTTCATCTATTACTTTTGCAAGTTTATTTTAAATATTATATGCAGTTTTAATGTTTCTAATTCTGCAGTGTATAAACAAGTAGTCAGCATAGCACATCAGCAGGATTACTCGAACCCTACAGACGGGACAAGGTCCATCCCATGGAGTTACGACCCACCTGGCAAGCGATAAAGTTATTTACCAGGGAGGTCAGGGAAAAGTTGAGCTGAGGGCACTAAGGACACGTAAACTTCAACAACTCTAGAGAAACACTGAGTAAAAGATGAATCCATTACAAGACTGGTCCTGAAAGCAGTGGGGCAATGGACTCACTGGTGAGCTAGCTTAGCAAGACCATTCTTTTCTCACAAAAATGAGGTATTTACTATTTCAGGCTTCTAGGAACATCCTAACAATTGAGGAATAAGCCAACAAATATACAGAGGCCCTCCAAAAAACTCTGCGCCAAGCAACAGCTTCAGTTTGACTCTAATAGAGTTTCCTAGTTCATTTGGGAGGGGAACCCACAGTTTTATTCCTGTTGCCCTGAAGAGAATGACTCCTTTTACATGCAGAAACACGACGTGCCCATGGATAGAAGCAGGGACCCAGCCAAAGGGAAGTATTAGACCTCATTCAGGCCAGAAGCTCACCTTCTGTGCATGGAACCTCCAAAAGCAAGGTTGCTTGTCTGCTGTATTTGGTGACACTTGGGAATCTTCTCACTTTCCCAATTTAGCTGCAGTCAGAAGAGAAAAAGAATCTGATAAGAAACGATAAAGGGACACTCCAGTTCTTCCAGAGAACACTCCATATTATCTATAACTTCAGTACCTCAAAATGAAACAGTATTTACAAGGATTTTCTTTAGTTGTTGTTGTTGTTTTCTTTTCTTCTTAGTTTTAGAAATAAAGATTTTCTGTTCTGACTATAAATTAAAAATCTTTATTGTTTTATTTTTTTAAGCTTTTATTCCATTCTGAAGAACAAAAGCAACATGCTGCTCTCTCCTCTCAGGTCTGAGAACAAGGTTACAGAAATACCTACCTCAGTATCAGTCCAGGAACTAATGGTCTTTCAGCAGTGACATGAGCACAGCTGCATGGGGACCTTCAGGTCCTGTAAGAGAAAAAAACATGGCATAAAGTCAGCAACTTTTGAAGGAAGCATTTTTTGGAGGTTGGACCTGAGATAGTTAGGAAGTCTCTTTTCTATATGGAGGGAATCCCTGCTTCCATTTGTCCACTTCCAAAAGCAACTTGAATTTCAGATGCCCAATGAAATTCTCAATGCAATGCAACTGCAACACTACCATTAATAGTGCCTGGCTTTGTTAACTGGGAGACTAGCTAACAGTTTCACACTGGAAAAGCAGCAAATACTATCCAGCTTTAGCAGGTTTTATTTCAGAACTTAGAGCCACATGCAGCCATAGATTGAAGAGGTCTTTTTAGTGATCTTATCCTACCTTTTCTTCCAAGATAAGCGACCCTGGGCTTGGTCAGTCTTATCAGCAGTCTCAGGGCCTCCCAAACCTGAGGGGACCTCAGAGCTACTCCAGAACGTGCTTGACTTCCAGATTTTGGAGAGGGCTCGAAAAAGAGCTATCAGAAGTAAATACTTCAAAGAAAGAATGAAAGAAATGGTTGCATCACTCCTCTTGAGGTTTCATTGAATCATAGAACAGCGTAGGCTGGCGGGGATCTTAAAGATCACCCAGTTCCAACCCTTGGCCATGGGTGGTTGCCCCCACCAGCTCAGGCTGCCCAGGACCCCATCCCACCTTGACTGCCTGCAGGGATGGGGTGCCCACAGCTCTCTGAGCAGCTTGTGCCAGTGTATCACTGCTCTCTGAGAAAAGGATTTCTTCCTAACATCTAACCTAAATCTCTCCTCTTTTACTCTAAAGCCACTCCACCTTGTCCTATCACTGTCAGGCTGTGTAAAAAGTCAGTCCCTCTCCTGCTTATAAGCTCCCTTCATATACAGGAAGACTGCAATGAGGTTGTCCTTTAGCCTTCTTTTCTCCAAGCTGAACAAGCCCAACTCCTTCAACCTTTCTGGAGCTCCTAGAGCTGCTCCAGAACTTTGATAATCTTCGTGGTCCTCCTCTGGACCTGCTCCAATAGCTCCACATCCCTCCTGTCCTGTGGGCCCCAGACCTGGACACAGCACTGCAGATGGGACCCTACAGGAGGAGGACAGAGAGGGGACAACCCTGTGCCACTCCTCTGTGGGTGTAAGAGCATCCCTACCAGGCTGCAAGCACACACTGCTGCCCCATGTCCTGCTTTTCTCCATCAAGACCTCCAGAACCTCCTCTGTAGGGAGGATCTCAAGTTCCCCCAGTCTCTACCACTATCTGGGACTGCCTCGACCCAAGTGCAGCACCTTGCACTCAGCCTTGTTCAACTTTATTTGTTCCTTCCTCTCCTCTAGTAACTACCAACAGAACATGAAAGGTAACACCGTGTGAAACTCTGGTCTTTTCATTGGCTTTCTTTAATTTTGTGGGGAAAAAAGCCAACACATTTTGAAGCCCAGCGCAGTTTACTTATAGCTGAAGTGTACTTGTTAAGAAACCACAGTGGGGAAAAGAGAAAACTTCCAGCAGAATTCTATATGCTTCTTTGTTTCAATCCAAAGCAGAATGTTATTTCCATTAGAAAAATGCTGAAATGAAAAATTGACACATTTTATTTGCCATTGCCTCCCAACCTGCATTTTAAAAAATACAACACACAGAGAACTTTACCACCGATATAGATGCTTTCCTCTGGATATTACAGAGACAGCAGTGTCTGAAGACGCTTACCTCCACGTAGTACTGTTATAAAAGTATCTGCTGATAAACTAAAAGAAATCAATGAGGAGAGTAATGGCAATCTTTTCACTGCTATATTCTAGAAACTAAAATCCCACTGTTTTGTAGTGTTCACTCATAGGTTCCATAAATCCTCTCATTTTCTGAAAGTCCCTCCAATAACTGAATTTCCCCAAGGTGGGGTTGCAAAGGAACCAAAACAAATCACCTGCTTCTGGAAGCAAGCTCAGAAAACATGGAATCACCAAACTGAGAAGGTGAGGGAAAATGAATGTGCAGTTCCTCTGGATCCACCAGAATGATAGCTTCTGTCTGGGCTCCTTGGCACTGAAATCTCTTCCTCCAATTAACACCCTCTGCTAAGGCAGAATGCGTAAGGACAGATTTGTGTTTAGGAACCAGGAAGGAGCAGGTTCACAAACTTTTTCACGCATAAGCAATTCAGTAAATACTGCAAAATGAAAAGAGAACAGGGTTTATTGTTGGAAACAGCTGGCTGAAGCCTACCTGTGTGGTTTGCCCAGGCACTGTACTGGCTCACAGTCAAGCAATTTTATGTTGTTCTACTTCACCTGGAGCTAAGGAATGCTGTGCAGAAAGAGATGGAGCACATGTGCTGATTCCACTCTCATTCCTCTGAAGCAAAGCCCACTTCACAGCCAGGTTCACTCAGTACAGAAACAGAAATGATAGAAAGGATATATTCCACTTAAGGCTCTCAGAGCACTGGACGCCAGAAGCTACACCAATTGCTGCAGTCATCACTGCAGGGGATAATTTAAGCGTACTCTTTGCTCAAAATCACACCTCTGAAGACTCAGAAGGTGGCCTCACTTCATTTCTGCTTCACTGACTTACCAAAGGAAACTCTGAAATTACTGACGAATGTTAAGAACCTCAGCTCCTCTCTCAGGCCTACAAATTATTGATAACTGAGTGTAAGTGTGAATGCACTTCAACCAATCTAAAAAATAAGCAAGATATGAATTGTCCACAACATAATTGATCATGACTACTCATACATCCTTGCTGTTGGAGCTATTCCTTTTAAGTTAGGTTCCTGAAGGAAGTGAACTGCTGGCTATTTTACTTTGAAGATGAAATAGTTCAGCTTCTATCTCTTCAATCTTCTCAGCAACAAAGTTCTTCTCTATTTCCAGCAGCAAGGCTTCATCTCTCTTTGTGGCCCAAGAATCTAACAGTTCAGAATACTGCTGAGCTCCCCATGCTTCTTTGCTGCTTGCATTCTATTACAGAAAATAAAAAACAAAAGCAGAACGTAACTTCATTGGACAGCATCAAGCACTATCTATGCCACCAAACAAAATGAACAAAAAATTGAACAGACTTATCCAATATCACACGTTGAGATGAGTACAGAGGAGTCCTGAGTGCCAGGTTCCGCCTATGAAGCTCACTCTTTAATTCAAGCTGCTTCTTCTCACTCATTACCCTCTATGCTGAAGGGAAAGATTTATCTTCTCCAACTGAATACTGGAACTCATGGGGTTTCAGGTCTGCATGTAACTGCTCAACATAAGCACCCGACTTCTGGTGCACTTTTTTCACCTCTGCAATATCATAAAGCTGCATCACCAAGGCATGCACCTATGTGAAGTGCTGTGGCCACTGCTCTGCTGCTGGTGGAAGCTTACGCAGTAGAAGATGACCCATACCACAAGTGACTCCTCCTGCATTCTCAGCTCCTTCTCCAGCAGTTCCCCATCTTCCTGCAGACTCATGACCTGTACTGTCAGTTCAACAAATGCCTCATTTAGTTCATCCAGCTTCTCCTCCAGTTGTGCAACCTTCAGCTGGAGAACACACAATAGAAAAAAACAGCAAACACTCATTCTACAATGGCACATCTTCTAGCAGGGGTCACTCCTGGGGGCAGGCAGATGGGCACTCAGACTCTGAGGAGATGGGTCATGTCACAACAGTGAGTCATGGAGATGCATCCCTGAACACACATCCTTAGCAGCACTTGTAACAGAGAGAGACGCAGAGGTGACCCTGTTCTTTTCCAAACATGGGTCAACCAATGTAATGTGTCTGTCAGATTGAGGATGAACAAGATCATCAAAAGTTACTCAGAAGTTCAGGTGTTCACGCTTCATCTTGAGAGCATTAGGACTTCATACTTTCTGAACAAGGATTCTCTGAAGGTGTTTAAAGTGATGCACATAATGTGAGATCTTTGATGACCATTGCCAATTTGTACAGGGCAAGAATTAAAACAGATGACAGTCATTATTAACTCCCCAAAACACTAAGGAGTGTTTTTTTCCCTGCACACTCAAAACATCTGGGACAGTTCTGAAGCTGTTGATGGACAAATGTCAGAGAAGAAATGGCAAAATAAATGACCAACCTTAACAGCAGAAGAGTCTGAATTCCAGTTGAAGTCACTTCTATGTGATTTTTTCATCCTGTCTAAGGTCCCCAGACTAAGGCATTGGTACTTCTGCAGTCTAGACACAGTAATTGGGAGAGAACACAACAGGAATATCAGGAAGGAATTTCTGGAGGGAAGGACTTCACAGGAAGTACACCCCATATTTTACTAAAACGTTCTACATAAAGTGGATGTTTCTATTTCACTGGCACTAATGTTTCAACCCATTGTACCTTTCATCCAGGGCTTTTTCCTTGACATGGAGATGTGGTGACACTCTGATGCTCATCAGTTCTCTGAGCACTGTCTGAATATTGAAGCAATCACCTGAGCGGCCACCTGCGGGGTCCTGAAGAGCCAAAAAACACACAAAATCAACACAAACACATTCAAACAATGCATAGAGCATCACAGTTCCAGAGCTGATTCTCCCCAACCATCATCTGCTGAGTTTTGCAGGCAAAGTAACAAGTAAAACTGACAAAAGCTGTCTCCTTCTTTGTGAAGAGTTTCTGGTCATCAGCTTATCTTTCCAAGCTGAGATCTAGCTGTAGATACAGATCTTAAATCCTTTACTGTATAAGATGCCACTTCACAAGCAGCGCAGATGAATCCCTTCTCAAGGAGGCACTACTTGAACTCTGAAGAATTTTTTCCATTTCTGCTTCATATCATGAATATCTATTTAATCTTATTATCTCTAAATGCACTAGTGATGTAGAAGTGGAAAAAAATATGAAGTAGAAATCCACATTACAAACTGGAGGATCTATTTCTGCTCAGTAACACCTCATCGGGTAGTCGTTGCCATTAGAGGAAATGGCCCTATTTACCTTGTCTACTATCCCCCATGAAACCTGGAAAAATGCATTGGTGAGAACCACAATAGCTCTGTTGAGCTCCATCATAAAGCAGGAACGAACAGTACCAGTTGAGGGACAACCTAAAGCAAAGCAGAAGGAATAAGTCACATTTGTTGACAGCAAAACTGTTCTAAGTGAGAACACCGAGGGAGCAGTTCGCCCTGTGCTTGCAGAATAACAGATTCTAGTACAAACCCTCATCCAAGGCACAAGTTTCCTGCTACAAAGAGGAAACCTGGTGCTCACAGGATTCATAAAATCCTTGGGAAAAAAAAAATAGGTACTGAACTGTGCATTTCAATACAAGATCTCAATTCTCACATGCAAAGCCAGTGTGAAGACCAAACAGTGCTGCTCCCACAGGATGCACACCCCTCCATCACACCCCTACCTGCTGTGATCCATGCCACAGCGTTCAGCAGGACAGCAATAAATTCCCCAGCATCCTCCAGCCTTGCTGCATGCACATACAGGTACTTATTAATGGCATCGTAGTAGGAGTCTCCTAGGAAAAGAGCTTGATCTGGACTTTGAGCAGGAACAGACTGAGCCAGCATGAGCACCAAAGCAGGGTGTGAGCAGGTCCTGGTTAACAGGTGCACCACTGCACAGCCAAAGCGGTACACCACAAACTGGTGAGGTGACAAACTGGCCAGATCCACGGGGACGAGGCTGCTCCTCATATCCTCTGAGGAACTGTCTCTTAAGCACTTCTCTGAAAAGGAAGATGACAGCTGTTGAGTTGCATGATGCCAGCTGAATGCTCCATCTTGTTTCTTTGCACAGGACAGCTGCCTGTCGCATCTAATTGACTCTTCCCCATTGCTTGCTCTACTGTAGAACAGCCCTGTGCTGTGCCTTGTGCTCCTATCTCTGTGAGACTCCAAAGCCACAGCTGCCCTTCCATCACAGCACTGAGACAACCTCTCCCCAGAAGCCATGAATGCCACAGATCTGATGGTGCAGAATTTTCCTGAACTCTCCATATTAGCATTTAATTATATAACGACACTCTATATCTTCTCTACAAGCGGTCGCTTAATAAAGGAGCATAAGGGAGTCTGGAGCCTTCAGAGGGTCAGTCCTCTACCTTCATCTTTGAAGAGCACCATGACCTACCACGATCTTCATGCACAGGGAAGCTGAAGACATCACCTTTCCCACTGAAGAGCTCTTGTTGCTCAGGCAGCTTATAATCCTAAATAAAGAAGGCCTAAGAGTTAAAGAAACAGGCAGCTGGAAAAAAGAACAAACAACAGCATAAAGGTGAGGGATGGCCTGATAGCAGACACCTGCAACTCACCCGCCCTTCCTCTGCTTTTGCTTTACTTTCACTGTGCAGTGAGGATAAAACTGCCCCTGTGTCCTGTCCATGGACCTGCTGCTCCACCTCTTGTTTCACGTTCTTATGCTGAGCTCTCCCAAGCAGGATTTTGAGAGCTTTCATCAACTCCATTGTCTCTTGCTGCAGTGCACCTGATGGAACCCAACAAGCAATTCAAGTGGATTGCTTCAGGAGCACACAAAACATTGTTATCATCACCAGAGCAAATCTCAAAAAACAGACATCTTTATTTGGAAATCCCATAAGAAATCTCCAGGACTCCTCCTGGGAAGGTGACCAGATAGTACTGCATTCATCACACTTTGCTGTAGTTTTGGGAGGGTGCTGTAACTCTCTGCTCACCCACTCCTAAGCTGACAGGCCTGTATCCTCACTGAACTCACGTGGAGTCAGGCTGTCAGCTCTTACTGAATGAAGACATGACCTCATCTCTATGAGCTGTGCTGTTTTGAAACATTCCTCCACACTCCACTTCTCTCCTGCTCTGCATGGTGCTTCTCTTACCTGCATGCCCTGCTGCATGGAAGCTGCTGCAGTATTCCTCACACTGTTCAATGCCCACTGCTGCCCGACTGCTGTCTGCAGATCTGTGCCCACAAATCCTTTGCCTGGCAAAGACTTTCAGGTCTTTAGCATCCAGTGCTCGCACCACGTTCTGTTAATAACAAAGCAGTATTATTCTTTCAAAGCTTTAACATTCATCCATTTCACTTTCTGCCTCTCATATCAAACCAGAGATCAGCATAAGCTATCTTATGACAAAATACAGCAGGGAACAAGACTTCTAATTCAGTAAGCTGCCACTTGCAAGCTTCATAGTTTCTAGACTCCCTTTCCCACAGCTCCTCCTTCACACTGACCATGAGATCTTGAATCTGCTGGCTGATCCCGTTGTAAAACACCAACACATCCCTCCTGTGCTTTGCCAGCTGAGATGCCAGGTGCAAATTCTGATCTTCCAGCTTATCGTACAGAGTGCGGACACTGAAATCCTCCAGGTCTCTCACTGCACAGCACCCTTCTGAAACACAAGGTGAGTCTTATGTTTGACCGCTGGCTGCAGATCTATTCCAAGTTATTTCCCCAGGGGCACTGTCTGTACATAGGAGGCAACAGCTTTTTGTGTACTGTGAAGAAATACAATGGATTGAGGCATGATGTGTAAAAGAAGGTCTCGTTCCTTAGTAAGGAGAGAATGACACAGCGTTACTATCAACCTCTAACTTGCCCAGTAAGCTGCCAGTGTACTACTTCTCTACCAGATTTGTAGCAGAGTGCTACTTTATCCACTGACTGCTCTCAGCACCACTAGACAGTGCCATCTGCTGGACCCTGGCTGTGCTCTGCTCTATGAACATCCTGAAATCCCCAAGACGAGGCCACACCTTGAAGGCTAAAAAGGCCCATGGGTCAAGTGCATTCAGATAACAGAATCAGCAACAGGATGATCCAGGGAATTATTTTTAAAGACCTTTATTTTATTTGCTAGTCACTAGAACACACTGTTGTTCTAAGTGATTGTTCAGGGCTGGTCACTTGCCCTCTTACCTTCCAGGGTAGAAAACACTTATCCATCCCCATGATAAGAGGTTACAGTCCCCAGATGAGGGACTAAATGAATCTAAAATAGAAATATGTGAGTGTGTGTGTGTGGATGTCTGCATACTAGTGCGCAGCAGTTAAAAGTGACCACGTGTGCACGTATCTCTGGGTAAGCAGGTATCGAAGTTATCCTATCAGTGTAAAAAAAAACAAAAAAAACAGTGGGACTGCACCTGGGGTTGGCACAACACTTCACCTTCATTATGTGCGGCTCCTTTTTCTCCAAAGGCAGCATCTGCTCCAGAACCACGAGGACCAAGCATCTGATAGTACAGCAGGCTAGGGGCAATGAAAGAGAACGACAAAGAGCATCTCTGTGCTGGCAAGGAGTTCAGCACTGGGTTCATCACAGTAACTGCAATAGGACATGACTGTACTATCAAAGTCCGAGCTCCTGACTCTCCACCAAGCAAGGCAGCTCACCTGTCTTTAAGAAGGACGTACTCTGGTGGGACGTGTGGCTCACCTAGGCTCCTCCATCGTGGCTTCCAGCTCCTCAGGGGACTTAGGATGGGGACAGTGGGCTGCAGCACAATAGCCAGGGTTGTCAGCATCACAATTAGGAAGCCCAGAATGAAGAGCACCGCTGGGAAAGCCAAGAGGGATGGCAAGAAGTGAAAAAACACAGGAAG
The DNA here is from genome assembly GCA_036925125.1 of Oreortyx pictus. Classification (NCBI taxonomy): domain Eukaryota; kingdom Metazoa; phylum Chordata; class Aves; order Galliformes; family Odontophoridae; genus Oreortyx; species Oreortyx pictus. Next base: position 2,623,977 of record JAUPFR010000025.1, on the reverse strand, counting down.
CAGTGTGCATCAACAGCACATTCTCCCTTACACTTTTACTCAGTGCTCCCACAGAATCATTTAAGAACTTTAATCTTCATTACATGGGATTCTGCTCCTTCCTTCCTTGATCTGCTGCACATATGCAAGGAGACAAAATGGTTTCAGTGAATGCAGCTGAAGGTGATAGAACCAAGGCTCATGCTTGCAAGCCATTACATCAATTCTATTGTCCTTCACTGAGAGAACAGCAAAACAAGAGACTGGCACGGGCAGAGCACTTACAGAGAGATAGGGCTTTGGTAAAAGACCTTAACTGCCCTTGTGGTTAGCCTTTAGTGAACTTTTAAATGATGCATTTAATTCCAGTTTAGTTTATCACGGAAACATACACTTTCTGCTTTCATGCCAAGGAAAACAAAGTTCTCTATTACTTAAATTCTTCAAGCAGGGTGTGGGTAGAAATGTAAGTGCTCCTTCCCTCTCTTCCCCATTGGCTCCTACACAAGCAGGTTCTTGGCTAGAGAGCAGCAACCTTTGGGAAGGGAAACTCCACAGGGGAGATGGATTAAAAATGACACAGACAGTGGTTTGATGGTATTTCTAAATAAATGCTGGTTTAAGCACACCCAAGCAGGTACAACAAAGGCTACAGCTAAGCATCAGAGTACAAGATACCACAGCATTTTGGCTGTACCTATGATGGAAGCCCAGTTAGGAGCTAAGTTCAGTTCCTGTTGCTTCAAAATCCCATGTCTGGCCAGTTGGAACAGAGAAGAGGGCTGGAAGGACACATCCCTGGGGTCACAGCCCACATCTGCTTCATTCACAGACACAATCAAAAAGTGTTCCTGAATGGTCCTATCCCTGAAAACATATGTCCCAGACTCCAGGAAAACATGGGCAAACCTAGAAGGGAGAAAAAGGCATTGACTGACCTAAGTCCTTCAGCTTGCAGCAGCGATAACAACTGAATACATGGACTTGAGCACACCATACTTCAGCATTTTCACATGCTATTTACTGTCAAGGCCTAGCGATGCTGTGGAAGACCTGCTCCCAAGTTCTGCGCCTACCACTATCAGCCACACCAGATATTACCAGGAGATGTTGAGGTGGGTCTCCTGGATGAGGTGGTTCAGCCTTCGGAAGGGTCCATAATCCCAGCTAGGGTTGCTGTTATAAAGATGCTGCTTCTGATAAACAGGGTAATGGCTGGATGCACGATCTGGAAACAGTTTGGCACAATGTCAGCAACTCTGACCCACTTCAGTTAGGATAGCTGATGCTGGCTTCAAAATGCATTTGTTTTACAGAGCCCTAGAGTGTCAACTCGTTTATTCGAAGGGTGCATTACTCCCCAACAAACACACTCTTCTAACAGAGGAACTGTATTATCTGCAGTCTACAGAAATCCAGCCAAAATGTAAAAAACATCAGATGAGTCACTGACAGAGCCAGACTAAAGATCATGAATCCCTTGAAGGCAAGGGCGACTGGGAGGTGAAGGAATGTGCTCGTACATGCAGTACTCCCAAATGTGCAGTCACTGCTCCAAACACGTCTGGACACATTATACATATCAGCAAAGAGCATTTTATGTTTTTATATAATTACCCACGCAACACTCACTGTGAGAATTGATGCTAAGCTGGAAAAGGATTGTGTCTCCTGCTTCTAAACATACCACTGGGTTAGGGACAAGGGGTAAAGCACGGATATCTTTGAAGAAAGCCCTCTGGACTCGATGACCTTTCCACACTGACTGATCTGATAAAAAATCTCCTGCCACAGGCAACAGAAAAAATAGTAAGTAAAGGAGCAGCATGTGAGAGCGCCCAACCCTTGGCAGTACAGAACTTTTTATTATGTATCAGTGAGTGATTTGAGCTCACAAGGCCAAGTTTGATTCTAAATGACATTACTATGCATTGGGAACTATCGGAATCAGGAGCTAGCACACACAAACTGACAGACTGCCACTACAGGGAGTTTTCTTTTAGCTCCTTGGTAGGCCAAAATCATCTTAGTTTGACCTTTTTCCCGGGGAGCTAACTGTACAGCAGTGCAGGCCTCCGTTGTTCACTCCCAGAAAAAAAAAATGAGATCCCTCTCTACTTTGTAAACAGTTTGGGTTGTCTGACAATTAAATCCCTTTGTGCCAACCTGCTGCCCACTTGTGATGACTTGAAAGGAAGCTGACAGCTTAGCCTGGCTGGGACTCAGACTCACCCCAAGGTGTTCTCAAACCTTACCTGTGAGAAATGCATCCAAGACATCCATGCTGGAGACAATGAAACCTAGCACTCCCCTGGGATTAAACAGAACCAAATGCACACGCTGGCTCTTCTGCACATGCTCATCTGGGCCCAGAGCGTTTTTCACTTCCTAAATGCAGAGGGGAACACTGATCAGTGCTACAAGTAGCCCTGGGCCCAGACCCTGCTTTGTAATCAACGTTACCATCAACTGTGCAAGACTGCTCTAAGTGAGGCTTTTTGCCACAACTCAGGAACCATCATTTATCATTAACATGCCATTCTCCTGCCTGCTCAGTCCTTTGGATCATGATAAGAACCCCTTCCTCCTCTTTGCTCATAGCTGTGTGTGCTTTTGTAACATCAGCCCCCAGTGGTCCCTTTATCTAAGAGTAATTTATAAGGGCTCTCTTCAGGCTCACGTGCTGAGAGAGCAGACCCCTGATCCACACGTACCCTGACTCCTTCCTCCATCCTCAGAAGCAGCTCTCTCTTGATGCCAAATCCCAAGGAGATCCGCGGGGCTCTCAGCAAACACATTTGGTCACAGAGCTCCTCAGCAGAGATGTACTGTTTGCAGTGACATCTGGACAGCAGACCAAAGGTTTTGCTTACTTACGATCCACAAGTAAACAGCTACAACATACTGAGAGTCAGGCTGGCCTCATTCTTACTTAAAATCTCTACCGTGAGTGGGCTACTCTATAATCATGGAAAATAGGGTGAACCACATCAAGGTTCAGCTCATCCCGTACACTGTAGCTGCTTTTCAATGCTTTTTCCTTAACATAAGGACCACAGGACAGGCCAGTACACCACCTCACTAACAGAGGTCACTTTCAGTCCTGGAACAGAGTTACACATTCTTCCCCAGAGTTCCGTTTTCAGAATCTCATTGAAAGTGACAGAATAATTTTAATCCACTAGATTTCTGTGTTATCCATGACAGGAAGAGATTCACAAAGAGGAAAAAGGAGCGTATGACAAACATTAGTTTCAATGCTTCCATCAGCACTGAAAGGTGGGATTAGGACTCATTTCTGTTCTAACACCTGAGGGCTCAACCTGAGGTATGTGGGAGAAGTCTCCCTCAGAGAACATGAGCTTTGCCCAGCCCTACCTTTTCTCTTGTTGTCCATTCTATTGTCTCCACCCAAACACACAAAAATGTCTAAGTAATCTTAAAAACACAGGTTGAGGAACGAGGCCAATGAAGGAGGACTGAAGGCCAGTATTTCCACACAGAGCAGTTCCAGCAATGGAAAGTTTCTCAAAAGCAACCTCCCAAAGTCCTACCCCGGAATGACCTCATGGGATCAGTAGCTTAGCCAGCCAGGACTAATTGTGAAGCACTTCTTAATGAGCGGCTGCTGAGACTTACATGCCCAGCTCTGCATTGACCTCTCCACCTGCAGGCCCACAGGATGGAGAGCAGTCATATTGCTCAGGAAAAACACACTGGCGTGTGGATGCTAGACGGACCTCTCCAGGAGCACAGAGCTCGTCCACCTGGAAAACCAGCACATGTTATCTGTGTCACACAAGAAGCCCTAGCGTTTCAGCAGAGAAGCAGCACCCTTAAAATTCTCCACTCGTTACTGTATGGTAATGCAACCATTAAATGACAGCTCGAAAAAGCACTGAAAAAGATCAGGACAAGTTCACTTCCCACCCAAACTCCTCAACCAGCCCTAATGAAAGATTCTACATTGAAAACACAGAGACTTAAATTCCTGCATCAGTCATCTGAGATGCTTAGCTGCTCCCCATTGTCTCTGTATAGAATATCTTTTGCCTCTGGCCCTTATTAAATTTAGCCTTGCAAGATTCCATGAAAGGAGACAAGTGACATTAACCCACAAGGAAGGGTCACGGGTATCAAACAAAGCAGCCGAAGCGCTTGCTTGTGTCTGCAGCAGCTCAGTGATCTGAGCTGTGATTGCTCACAGACACTGAGGCAGTGCCAAAAGCACTGAACTACTCTCCCTCACCCACATGTCACGCAATAACGTTATTTCGGAGCCAAGGTTTACCTGAGGTCGGCAGTCCTGATCACTGTTGCTGTCAGAGTTCTCCTTGCCTCGCTCATCGTAGTGAACATAACCTGCCTGGCAGATACAGGAGGCATCTGAGTGCTGGAAAGCCCGGTTCAGCCCATGGCAGGTACAGCTGGTAGCACCTGAGAGGAGGATGGATTTGGAGTGGAAATCAAGGTAGGGAAACACAGCTGGCAAAACCCGTGCTCACAGTAAAGGAGCAGTTCCTGTGCTGAATGCTCTCTGACCAAATCACACTGATTCCAGTGGCACAGCTGCAGTTTGCTTGCCCACTATCACAGCAGAACCAAGCTAACTGGAGCCAACTTACCTTTTACTCCATCAACATAACTGTTACACCATTTCCATTTTTCAGAAAGAAGTTCAGAAAGGCCCAGCTGGGAACCTGCAGCAGTGGTATTTTGACAAACCCTCTGTTAACTGAAATATTAAGCCACTGGATAGGATAAGGACTCAGTCAGTCAGGCTGCTGAGCCTCTCACTGCAGTGCTTTAATGCTGTTAAATCCATTTCACTTGAACTGTTGGAAGAGTACTGCACTTAGCTTCTCACCTTCTCCCTTTCCAGTCTTTTCCTGCTTTATCAGTCCCAGCTGGACATGGCTGCTCAGTTTTGTCTCAGAATCACAGCTACACCTACTGCAAGCTCTGCAATCCAAGGCAAAAGTACTCCACAGCTTTCAAGGCAATGACAGAGCAAGAATTAGTAGGGCTGCCCATCTCTTCCTTCCTTTGAAAGAGTTGAGATCAAAACCCCTTGGCTAACAAAGTATATGAGAAGAAAATGCAACTTTGAAATGAAATCTTCCATCCTCTAAGCAGGACAGGAGAAGAGCCAGTGGGCATTAGCACACACAGCATCACGAAGATCCCACAACTCGCAGTCCATGGGATAAAGCATGTGAGAAAACCTCATTTGTAGGTAATTTTTCTCTTAGGCTCTCTTAACTACAGGCAAAACTGCACTCAAAACCAGCAGCTCACCCGGCTGTGATGAAGAGGAGCTGCCACAGGGAAAACAGGCGGCCTGAGCAGGAAGGTGATTGAAGGTACCAGCAGGACAGGCCTGACAATCCTCCATGTGCTTGGCCAAGCTGCTGCTCCCACGGGTCCCCGGCGGACAGGGAAGAGGGGCAGATGTCAGGGGAGGGCAGTAATAGCCGATGGGACAAGGCTTCTTGAGGTAAGTCTCACTGCCTAGAGAAGGTGGTGGGGCTGTCTCAGACACAAACACTGCTTATGGAACTGAGCGAGGTTAAGACAGTCAGAAAGTCTCCAAATACACATGCAAATACATCCAAGCACATACACACGCGTACATGTAAAATTAACCAACATTCAGCTTTTTCCAAATGAACTTATTTATCTCGAAACATCTAAATTCACTGCTCCCAGTTATTTGACTGGACAAATCCAGTGGCTTGAGTGGGTAGCCATGATCTCCTCCATGTTTTACAGCACCGGATCACACATTACTGAACTTAGCAGAGGAGCCCAACCAGAGCAGACCTTCAAATATTTGCAAAGTGATTCCTCTAGCCTCTTAACCCAGCAGGATCCATGGCAGATCCATGGCTGTGTGACTGGCTGTCACACAGCAAGGTTTGAACACCTGCATTCACATTTCAACATACTGATTCCTGGCCTCACAGCTGAGTCACTAAATTAGAGGAAACAGTGCTTGCGGGGGCCACCAAAGTCATCCCTTGAGAGAAAGGACACCAAGATCCAAACCATCTTAGATGTATTTCTCTCACCTCTAACAACCTATCAAAACAAATGCTCCTCCAACCAACGTGACAACCCACAACTGGGATTTAAAACCGTAGAGGATTCAGAGCTTTACCATACAGAATTCAGAAATTTCTGGTGACCACTGAAGCTATTTCTTGCACAACTTCTCCGCAGTTTACCTTGTGGGCAGATGAAGCCTGCTGGGCAGGGCTGACAGGGTGCAGAGATGAAGGAGTTGTTACGATAGCTGCCTGCATCACAGAGCCTGCAGAATTTCTCAAAGGAATCCCTTGGTCCAGGTGAGCTGAGAGCCATGTGTCCTCCTTCACAAGGCAGAGGGTGGGCACTGCCCGGGGGACAGTAATAAGGAAACACACATCTGGAAGGCAGAATGGGGAAGAAAAGGGAAGAAGAATCTCTGTTAAGTGTTCTGACTTCTGGAAACAACCACCAGTGCAAAATTAAGAATGATTCCCATCTGGTTCCAGGCTAACCAGTACAACCCATACCCCATCCTACGCTGTCACCACATCCACAGCTGTGATTATGAAGGTACCTTTGCTTTTGTGCAACGTGCAGAGACTGCGGTCGAAGCAGTAACTCAGGTTTTATCACAGACCGATTTCACAATATTCAGAGCTTAACAAAAAATAAACCCTCCAAGCTGGCTCTGCCAGCCATGCCAAGTACTCACAGCTGCTCAGGGCTATTGTATGTTGCTGATCCTTCAGGACAGTAATACCCAGCAGGGCACACGGAGGGCACAGCTGTGCGAGCACCACAGTACGAACCAGGCCTGCAGGGCTTTGGATTTACTGAACCTGGTGAAAAAGAGGAACCAGTGATTGATTTATGTGATGTTCTCAGAACAGGAGAGCACGTGCTGGGGAGACAGTGAGCAAGAGAGTTTCGTTTAATGTTACTGTCATTAAAATTCCACTTTTCCTATTGCTCACAGAAGGACACAGATCCATTGAGAACCAATTTGCAGTTAACCAAGAAATGCTAATACACCTGAATATCTAAGCCCTGAATGATAAAACCTATCTACCCCTTTTCCAGGCCCAGACCACCTCCTTCTGGAACCCCAGCTAACTGAGAACGAGAAGGGAGGTCAGAGAAAGAGGGGATGGGAATTCAAAGGCCAAAACGCAGGAAGAAACTTCAGGTTACTAAATCCACTTCTAAAGCCACTCCACCAGTGGCCATTTCCACCAAGAGCTGCTGTTTAACGGAGCTCTAACACACCATGGATCTGCCTGCTGTGCACTTGTCTGGGCTTAAACAGCTGGAAAGAAAGAAAGAAAACAAAAGGACACGGTTGCGTCACCTGCTGGGCACTCATAGCCAGGTTCACAAGGTACTCCTTGGGTGTTAGGTAGCCCTGTCTGTGCTGGGTCTGGGCAGTAGTAGCCAGCTGAGCAGGGATCACAGTCTTCCAATGATTTTGCACCAGGCTGTACCCGGGAAGTGCCAGGTGGACAAAAGAAAGCATCCCCTTTACCAGGACACCAGTATCCCAGTGGGCATGGATAATCCTCAAAACTGGTTAGACCTGTTAGGAAGAGAAGAGACGAAGAAAGGGAGGCTGAAAGGCCAGGAGGGGTTTTTAGAGAAGAGCTCCGAGCACACTGTGAACATTACCCCTCCCTTTCTATCTCATCTCAGGGAGTTTTGTAATCAGCTCCAGTGGTGAGAAAGCGTTTGATTTCACCTGGTGCTTACCTGATAGAGGGCAGTGATAGCCTGGAGGACACGGCTGGCAATCTGTCGGGCTCTGAGCTCCTGGGAGTTTGCGGTAAGTATGCGGAGGGCATTTCTGAGGTGCCAACATACTGTCTTGGTCACTGCCATTACCTCCAAAGCAGTAGTGACCAGAGGGACACGGATAGGCCTCTGAGTCCCCTAATGAACAGAAAATTCAGCTTTCAGGAGCCACCTCTTCACTGTGATTGCAATACCTTTCTTTTGCACCCTCCCCAAGTCCTTCCTAAACTGCTGCATGTATGAGTACAATCTGTGACTACAATTCAAGAAAAAAAGACAAGTCCCTCTTTTGGCAGGTGGAATGCAGAGGTATATGGAGGCTGGCTTTGACTCCAGAACTCACAGACAGCGTGCCTTATGGCAAGGACTGTTCCACAGTGCAGTGTCTGATACCAAAGTTAGTCTGACCACAGTCAGAGATGTACACAACTCTCACGACAAGAAACTCCCATTCCTTCCCCTCACTATTACCCCATGTTCCAACCTGCTTTGCACCAGTGGCCTGGTGGACAGGGCAGGCAGTCTTCCTTCTGCCCAGCCCCTGGAACATCCCTAATAGTATTGGCAGGACATGGTATAGGTAACTCAGAGCCCTCCAGGCAGTAGAAACCTGCAGAAATAGATGGGGAAGGAATGACAGTAAAATATAGAAGCCTTCTAATGGGAAAAATGATCCAGCAAGCATCTCCTGTAGCAGGATTAACAACTACAAAGCTTTTGGGATTCTGTGTATGTCAACAACCATATCAACAGCCCTCTGACTTCTCTGGACCAGCAGTTTGGCACCACAGATTTAAGTGACATATTTGTTCGAACAAACTTATTTGTCCAAAAGATGTAGAAGCAGATGATGCCAATGAGCATGACAACCTCTAAGTGGGTATCACAATATATTATGCAAGATCACAGATGCTCTCTACTTGGTTAGAAGCAACTTACGCTTATTACCCTTCCAAGATTCTCACCTGCAGGACACAGCCCAGCACATGCCTGACCCCATTGGCATCCAGACAGAAAGCGCCAGGAAAAGCCAGGGCCCTGTGGAGTAGCCTGAGAGCTCCCAGCAAGACAGAAGTATCCAGCAGCACACTTCCCCACTAGCTGTCCATGCCTGGAGCAGAGAGAACCAGAAGCATTTACATGAGACCTGTTGATAAAGATTTGGTGCAGAAGCAGAGCAGTCGTTACACTGATAAGAGATAAAAATAGACCCATTTTTTCCACTGTGAAAGACACACAGATGAATGAAGCAAGTCAAACACTTTTAAGTTCAAATTCCATGAACACGGGGGCAAATTGCTTTAGATGAAATATCCACTGGGCTGAACCTTCTGGATTGTTTTCATGTTTTCACAATCACTGCCTACTTATCTCCTTTAGATGTGCCTTTATAACATCATGACGATGTCAGACTGCTTTGCCATACCTCTCTACAGACCCAATATCTCCGTACCCAGGAGCTGTGTCTGGGGTTACACTTATTTTCCTTGAGCCAGAGAAGGCAGACAAGCTGGGAAGAGTTTAGTGTTGACTTATCAGCATAGAACAAGGATGCTGAGCTGCTTAGGATGTAGTGGGAAAAATGCCAGCTACAAATGAATGCTCATTACCTGCAGTAGTGACCAGGTGAGCAAGGCAGGCATTGCTTTTCATCCCAGAGGCCAGTCATATTTGGAGGAGTAAAGGTGCCTTCAGGACACATCTGAGGAAACTGTGTACCTGACAGGGAGAACACAGAAAATAAAACATCCTAGGAGGACCTTATGATCCGACATGACCCTACAACTGCATCAGAGTAACAAAAGCCTCCCATGAAGCAAGCTAGCACAGTGCAAGGTTTGTTGCCAGTTCCTCATTCCCTGGCCTACGAGGGTGACATTAAGTCTGTACAGCACTGGCATGACAATGAGGCACACAAGATTTGAGTCCTTGTCATAGCCAGTGTGCTGGCTTCAGTGTACCTGAAGGGCAGTAAGTATGGGGTGGGCAGCTCTTGGGGTCTCCAGCCACCAGCTCCTGGCAGTAAAATCCTTTCTGGCATGGAATGCAGGATGCAGAGCCCCTGGCTGGCTGGTATTCCCCAGCAGGGCAGGGTGTTGGATGGGCTGCTCCTGACCGACAGAAGTGACCCTGGCAATGACAACGAAGGATAAACTTAGGATCTGTGTAAAGGGCAAACCCCGGCATTACCAAAGCAACGCTCCCTGTGGATATAATCACCATTTCAATCAGGCTGGTAGGAGGCTTTACCACAGGGGAAAACACCTGACTAGAGCTGAGCCACCTCTTTCTTTGACCCCTGATGTCACTAAGCAGTACCTTAGGGCAGAGAAATGCTGTGGGGCTGAAGGAGCTGAAGTTTGCTGGGCAGTAAAATCCCTCAGTACAAGGTCCTGTTGGAGAACTCAAACCAACGCTAGCACAGAAAGACCCAGGATAGCATGGCACACAGCTCTCTGGAGAGCTACCACCTAAGGGTGAAAACACAACTCAAACTCAGTGACAGAAGCACCTCTAGGTCAGTCACAGAGGCATAAATATCTATCTTCAGTGATAACACAAAATCATCATTCAGCCTTGACTGAGTGTACAGGTAATTTTCAGAGACCAAGGGCAAATCCCCCACCTTGGCTACCACGAGCAAAGACCCCAAGGCTGTGGACTACAGGAGAAACCTACTGGTGAAGTCACACTCACCCGTGTTGTTGTTCAGGGTCCCAACTGGGCAGGCAACTGGGAAAGGAGTGCCCTTGGGACAATAATGTCCACGAGGGCAGGGCCCACTGAGCGGGAATGCCGATGTCCCATGTGGAACAGCATCAGTGGCTCCTCCTTCACAATAATACCCAGCTGCACACAGACCTGCCATGGGAGAGCACAGAGGGCAATGAAATGGTCACTGAAAAGGATGGAAGCATCTCCTTAAAACCTCAGAAGTAGGCAGATAGCTCAGAAAAGAGAAGCTGAATCCCATCCTGGGCCCATTTTATTGCTTTGCTGATATCGTGCGCCGTTCAAATTTGGTTTGCTTCTCCTCTTTCCCACCATCTGCAGCCTCTGTCACCTCCTTTCTTCATACACACTGACCCCACCTGGTATTATTTATTTATTTTTCAGAACTATCCCTAAGTCTATAACTTGATTGTGGATTCTGTGAAAAAAAAAAAAGTTCTCTCCTTCTCCTCAAATGTTCAACCTTTTAGCTGAGCAACAGCTACTCTGCACAAACATAAACAGGGGGTTTGGGAGGTATTTCAATGGACAGAAAGAAGAGCTACTAATCAAACTCACCATCAGGCTCCCAGTTAGCATCTCCTTGGCAGTACCTCCCCACGGGACACAGCTTGCAGGCTGTGGGGGCCAGTGCCCCCTCCATGGCATTCAGTGTCCCCTCAGGGCATGGCAGGGGAGCAGCAGTCCGAGCTGGACAATAGTAACCTGTGCATTGAGAGAGGTGAATGCTCAGAAAAGAAAATGGGGATAAGTGGGAATGCTGGTCTTGCTCTATCCATCTGAAAACATACCATTCCCTGGAGTCAACCACTGCTATGGTAGGACAGAAAGAGGTGTGCAGGCAGCTATCACACTTCTGATTGCATACCAAGGGTTTTGTGGCACATATTGTTGCTTACCTCTGGGGCAGCTGAGTGGCTCTGCAGTGGCTGCATGGCTGCAGGCCATACCTGGTGGGCAAGAGAGGCAAACACTCGCTCCAGGCATAGGGCTGAAGGTGCCAGGCTCACAGGGCAGTTCCAGCCCAGTGCCAGCAGGACAGTAGAAGCCACTAGGACATCTGTATCCATGAACCCCATCAGAAGGGCAGGGAGCAGAACTTCCTTCCAGACAAACGTACCTATAAGGAGAAAATTCTGTCCTAGAACCATGGGCCCACAGCTCTGTTCTAACCAAAGGTCACCAAGTTAAGAAGAACCCCTTAAGAACGGGTTTTATTTCAGCTGGACTAACAGTCATTCCTCTCATTCCCTGACCTAGCAATTTACATTTGAAAATCCACGTAGAATCCTCTTTTTTCTTTCCCTGCTCACTAAGCTGTCAGGAAGGTGTGTTCCTTTACCAACCTCCCCCCCTGCCCCAACAATTAAGGATGGGGAAATACAAAAAAAATTATCATTTTCAAAAACGAAGCGGCAAGGAAATGAAAGCCATGATCCCTTCTAGAGAACAAGCAGCTCACAGTCCTTAAGGCAATGACTGACTGCAAAGAGAGCAGCATCGAGCAAGAGGACAGCAAAGCTGCCTGTCAGCCTTTGTTTACTCAGAAGCATGGCCTGTTAACTGAGCAGCACTTGTGGTTTTCTCCAGTAGATTCAAGAGCTGTTGACTATCAAAAATCTTTCTTTCCTGAGTCCTGTTACACGCACTGTAGTGAGTTCACTTCTAAGCTTCCCTTTCACAGATTAAAGGAACTGAGCTTCTGTAGCCTCTTGATGCAAGGCACACTGATGGGAAGGGCAAATACTACTGACAGCACTTTGCTGTTTGACTGATGCAGGCTACCACTGCTTCCTTGTCACTGCTTATTGCACCACCTGGTGGGAGCAGAGAAAACAGAAGGGAAAAAGGATGCAAGTTCTCAGCAAGCGTGGCTATGATAAATAAAGGACTTGTAATTAACTAAATCTACAGTGAAAGACTACGTAGAAGGCTGGGGCAGAATGTGAGGCAAATGTAGGCTCTGAAACATGTGCCAGGACCACCAAGCAGATGCTGTATAGCACCATGTAACCTAGAGAGCTCAGAGCAAACTCTGTGCTTATAGTTATTCTTGACTATAAATATTTGCACACAACGGACTGGGCAAGATACTCAGGCCCAGTGTTTAGTTTGGATGCCCCTCTGCTCTAACCCGTGCAGCAGTATCCTGTCAGCTGTATTTTCCCACTAACAAGTGACGGTCTCACCGCACCCTGCATTACACAGCGATGTCTGAGCCAGATCAAACAATCCTGCCCTGCTGCAATATCGTCCAGCGGGGCAGGGCTGGCACTGCTCTTCTGCCTGCAAGCCCCTGACAGCAGAGAAGGACCCAGCAGGGCAGGGCACGGGATTCCTGGTTCCGTTGGGGCAAAAATGCCCTGCAGGACAGATATCATTACCAGGCAACACGGGACCAGCAAATTCCACCTGCATGAGGAAAAAGAAACAAACAGAAACAGAGAGGAAAAAAAAATGTTATCAGACTTGGTGCAAAAAAAAACATGACACCAGAAGCTCTGCCATTGTGAGAGTCCAGTCCCTGTCCTCAGGATGCAAGGCTTGCTGAGCTGTTTGCCAGTGCTCACTTACCCTGTGTTTGAAAGGGGTTGGACTAATGGCTCCCTTGGCACAATGATAACCCGAATAGCAAAATCCAGAAGGCTGTGAAAGACCTGGTGCTGAGCAATACATGCCTAAAGGGAACAGAAAAGTGATCTCGTTGAGATGGCCAGCACAGAAGATAGGTGAAGGAGTCAATCTGAAAGAGAGAAGTCTTTATTTTCCTTAACCTTTCCAAGCATGTCCTCAGGTTTCTTGTGCCAAGTCCCTGCTTACCTGCTGGGCAGGACTCACAATCAGAACTGCTGGTGGCACCAGTCCTGGGGCCAAAGGTACCCTTTGGACATGGATGCTCTGTACTGAAGTTGGTACCTGGCAGACAGAAGTACCCAGCAGGGCACAGCTCAGGAGTATGTGCTCCAGAACCTAGGATACAAAAAGCAGCAACTTGCTCTGGTAACATTACAAGACATGACAAGCAATGTCACTCCACATCAACATATTCAAAGCTAAACCCAGGACATGGGATTCATTGTGTGTACTTCTGATGTAGTTGTTCAGATTCGTGTTGCAGTAACTGGAGAGAAACAGCACTTCCAGAGGAACTGCACTTCAAGTGCAATTCATCTCATCCTAAGGCAGACAACTAAAATAAGAGAGATAAATTGCACCCCTGAAGTGCCTCTTGCCACTGACTACAGAAGGAGTACAAAAAACTACTCAGATACAGATGCCTACAAAGGAGCTGTCTAAAGTTTTATTCCAGTAATCCCACCTAGGGAACAGAATCATGTCTGTGCAGTTGTATTTCTTGAGCTTTCTGTAGCATGCACGAGCTGCTAGACAGGAGTAGCTCTCTTGTATTTTCCTGGGCACTAAATTTCTTTGCCACAGGGAGGAGAAAGATTTGGCTTCAGCCTACTCCTTCACCAACAGCTTTGCAGTCTTAGAACTGTGATTTGGCTTCCACTCTTGGTGGATACTGATCTGCCTAGTCCCACCCAACACTGACTTAGTAGAACCTTAACAGAAATAAGGAATGTACGGCATTCAAAATCCTTCTTGTCCTGCTAAGTCTCAGTGAGACTCAGCACTCAGTGACACAAAATTCATTTTTATCACAACACTACTTCTGTTAGGCTAGGCAGAGATTCCCTAAGTCCTTCCACTCCCATGACTGATAGATCCCATTCTCACAGGGCACAGGAAAGGCAGATCCTATGTGACAGCAGCAGCCTCATGGGCAGTAATAGGGACTGGGACTAGCTGAAGCCTGGCCAGGCAGGCAGTAATATCCTGGACAATATGGTCCTTTGGAAGTGATTTTGCCCAGTCCTGAAACAAGGAAAGCAAAGCCTTTCCCTTTCCTTTCACAGATCAAAGACAAAAGAAAACCCTTATCTCCTGAAAGCACAGCCCACTTCATCATTCATCTGTCACCAATACCAGAAAGAACGTGTTCTACAAAGTTCAGCCCCAGACAAAGAACATCTTAGTACAAAGGAAAAGCAATTCTGAGTTACACGCCTGTGGGAAACGTGGACTTCCATGTACAACTGTACTTTTGGAAATCTCCCTTGTGGTTCCAGCTCTGCTATAAACTTGTGTGAGTTCAGTCAAGTCTTTCCCTCTCTCCTACTTCAGTTTCCCACCTGAGAAAGCAAAAGCTTCTTTGTCTTATGGAAGGGGTGGCTGACTCTGTTACTACCAGCGTGACATCAATTACTTCAGTGTTGTGGGGGGAGCAAACAGACATATTGTGCAGACAGATGGAGAACCTCTGAGCAGCTGTCTCAAAGCAGAGACCCTGGCTGAGAGCCAGCACCAAGTACCTGCCTGCCAGGCTATTTTTTCCTGGAGAGGCTGAATTCTTGTAAGACATCTTAGAAAGGGTGTCAGAGCCAAGGAAGAAAGATGATATAGAATAGCAAGAGGTGTTCTGGGTGGAAAATCCCACAGAAATGTTGGAAGCTAAATGATGGGGTGATTATGCTTGCTGAATACCCTACCAAAGAAAAAGCATGGCACATCAGAAGTTGGTTCCTCCTCTGTCTAAGGACAAGTTCGTAAGGAATAAAGCTGGAGAATGCACCTATCTCACCTCACTTCACATTATGCAAACACCAGTTCAAATACATCAGCACTCACCACTGCAGAAATATCCAGCTGGGCAGAGCTGACAGTCTGCTGACTGCCACTTTCCTCTCTCAGAGTTGAAGTGACCAGGGCTGCATGGAACTGGGGATTCAGAGCCTTCAGGACAGTAAAAGCCAGGAGGACACTGCTTATGGTCTGGCCGTGTTGATTCAGCGTCGCAGAAGTAGCCAGCAGAGCATGACCCTGCAAGAAAGAAAAGCTTAGGGTCGAGCACCCAAATAAAAGAGATGTTTGATTCAGACAGTACGCACCAGAAACACTCATCAAGCCCTCTCCTTGGCAGAACTTCCCTCCTGGGCAGGGCAGACAGGAGTTACGGTAAACCATCCCAGACTGAGGCAAAAACATGCCAGTGGGACATGGCTGTGGTTCACTGCTGCCTCCTGGGCAGTAATGTCCTGCTGGGCAAAGGCCACCAGTGGCATCGTTGGCAGGATCGGGTACCTGTGCCTTTGAAGTGCAGTAATACCCAGACAAACAAGGACCACTCGGGGAAACGAGTCCTGAAAGGAAGGAGTATAAAGTCAAATAAGATAGTGTGTTACATAATTCACAGCTCCTGGACTAAACAAACCAGACAAGCCTTGTCAACACAATGAATTCAGATTACACGTGTTATCTAAAAGCTGGATCTGCAGGCTCCACATTTTCTCACACAACTGATTACCAGATAGTTAAAGGCCTAGACATTCTAGATCACCTTACAGAAGATGCTGACCAAGACTGTACACCTGTTTCTCCACTAAGAGGAAATCAAGAACAATTGAAAGCTAGAGCCTGAGCAACTTGGCTTTTGGTTCAATAAACTCTTCCCCAGAAAATCCACTGTAACCCAACTCTTTACAGTTGGAAAATATAGATTTACAGAGATCATTGTAATGACCACAAAAAATGTCTACTCAACAAGTCCCTGAGGTCACTGCAAACACTACATAGAAGTCATATGAACTGCATACAGAGGAAAACTTCATCCATCAGTGGAACTTGAACCTAGATATATTGTAGTCTAGGAACTGTATTTAACCCAAACGTGGTCCTTACCTGCACTGGCACAAAACATGCCTCCAGGACAAGGCAAGCACTCTCTAGGATTTCTCAGTCCAGTTTTGTTACTGTAAGTCCCCGCTGGGCACAGGTACTGATGGCCATCTGTCGTGCCTGGGAGGCAGTAGTATCCTGCTGGACAGACCATGGGTTTGATCACTCCATGTGAGCTGTTGTGGAAATTGGATGGATGGTCTTCCAAGGCACAGAACCTACAAAAAGAAATCCAAGTACTGTCTCAGCCCATGCTCTCCCTTTGTTCTAAGGGACTAAGAGACACTTTCTGCACAACAGAGATGGTCTGATGACAAGAAAAGGAAAGCAAATTACTTGAAATGATACAGACAGCTGAGAAAGAACCTGTCAGGAACATTCTGCCTTTCCCAGCAGACTCACCTACCAGGATGGATCTTCTGTAACACAGGTTGCAGTACAGAAAATGCCATAATATAGTGAGAGGTAACATAAAAAAACAGAAGAAAAAAACCCAGCCATGTGTATCAAAAGAAACAACACAGTGCAGCTGCTTAAGGAAGATGGAAATATACACATGAACTCAAAGGGAAAGCAGCAAAATGAAGAAGCAGATCTCTTTCACTTACATTCCTGCTGGGCACGTTTCACACTGGCTTTTACCAGCCTGGTCCTGGTATTTTCCAGAGGGGCAGGGTATGGGCTCAGGGCTGCCAGAGGGGCAGTAGTGACCCACAGGACATAAACAAGCTAGAGGGAAATAAAGAAGGAATACTTATAATTGCTCTGCTCATGACCAGTGTCATTGAAGAACCATCACCACAAGTCTAGAACTGGAAGATTTCAGATAATGAATTTGCTCGTATTCAGATGGAGTTGCCAGCACTTTACACGTAGAATTGTAGGGGTTGGAGGGAAAAAAAAGATTTATAAAGAGCAACTCCTTGCCCTGTGTTTGTTAAAAGCTTTGCTAAATGCAGATCCTAGCAGTGGAAGCAGTGTGCTCTGAACAGCACCGTCACATATCACCGATCCAGGCTTTTAGCCAAACAGCTATGCAGACTTGTTGCCCTCCAAAGCTTTCAGAAAGCTAAATTGGCTCCAGCCTCCCTGCACTGCTGCTTTTCACAGAGCTGTCTGAATGTGCCTGATGCAGCAGGGTTTGAGTTAACACGTGTCCCCACATCACCCTTCTCTAATGGAGAACAGACATCCTCAAGCCACGTTCTCACCTACCAGCTCTTTCTAGCAAAGCTGAAAATACAACAGGGAATAAACACCTTTTGAGATATTTCTTCAGCTCGCTTTTTGTCCTGGTAAAATCCCAGTAAACAAGGCCCATTTTCTTCTTATATTTACCCACTACTTCAACTGTGCTACTGGATAGAATTTTTGGAAAACATTTTGTAGGAAATCTAAGTAGTTTATAAAAGTAACTTGCAGTCCTACCGGGGACAGGCCATTAAAAGGCCATTGCAACTCCTGCAAATAAAGAAGGGCCTCTAAGATCTCCTACCTGAATGCTACCCAGATGCAGAACCCTCTGGGCAGAACCACCCCTCCTTGCCCAGCCCTTCTGGGGAGCTCTGACTGCACTGAGAACAGAACCACCCTGGGAAGCAGGTCTGGCAGTCCTGAGCTGACTGGCCATCACAAAGAGCCAGAAAGTAATGACACTGAAATCCCGTGCTCCCATCATCCTTGACACTGTTGGAAGTGGATATGGAGAGAAATACAAAGTCCTCACAGAGTAACTGGTGCATAGCTGTTGGTAGATGGCAGGAGAGCCTGTGGGAGGCTGGTTGTGGGTGCTGGTTGAGGTGAATTCCTATTTTCTTTCTGGTCTAGACTGAGCAGTACAATCGCTTGCTTAATGTATCTGTAGATTTAACCCAGGAAAGAAACAATCATCTAAAAGCCTTTCTCATTCAACTTAATTGGTAGTCTCATTAATGGTGATGTTAAAGGACAGCTCTGACTGCAGAGAGGGCAGCAGACTCTTAACACGTGCTCAGCTCACCACTGCTGTGTGACCTTTCCTTCAGGAATGCTCAGCAAAGAGCTTCCTCCCCCCCGACAGCTGCACAGCAGCATCTATGCCACAGACTGAGGCTCCAGAGGTAGTTGTGCAATTACTGTCTGAATTTAGGACTGATGCTTCCAATACAACAGCAGCAGATTAGCGGCTAAGATTTCATGCTGACAGCAGCTGCCCCTTGGGGAACATGAAGGCATGCTTCAGTGCAAAATAACAAGGGGCTGCAAAACAATGGCACAGACTCAGATGAGCTCAGCAGCTCACTTGGCACTGGTAAGAGAAATGATGGCACGCAGCAGCTGCTGTCAAGCCTACCTCGGGGACACGGAGATGGAGAAGAACTCCCTGCAGGACAGAAGTGGCCTTGAGGACTAATGTTCCCCACTGCTCCATCCATGGGGTTTGGCAGCATGGAGTTCCCTGTGCAGGAGAAGCCAGCCTTGCAGGGACCTGATGGAGATGACAGCTCTGCTGTTGCACAGTACAAACCCAATGCAGGGGACAGAAGCAAAGCCCCCTATTTGAGGCATCAGAATGCAAACACAAACAGCACAAGACTGGGTTTACCCAGTGATCTTGGCAGAATGGAAAAGAGTTATGTATACAACAGAGCACCTTGCGCAGAGAGAAAGATGCTTTTTCTAACTGGAGTGCAGGGAATAGGAAGAAATGAACCAGCAGGACAGAAAGTTCCTGCTTGGCACCACCCTAAAGATCCAGCAGCAGGAGCTGTCATGCCCACTGATGGAAAGAACAGAGGCTGAGCTGAAGCAGAACAATTGCAAGGGGCCTATCTTACCTAAAGAGCTATGAACAGAACTAGAGCACTCAATTAAGGTCAGCAGCATGGGAAAGCAAGCCATCTGAGTCCTTTAGGTGACTCCACAACGCTGCTGCTACAATAATCATCATTATTACACCTTATCACACCTGAGTGATTCCCAGGAAATACTGGCTCACTTGACATGGATCCAGGTGGACAAAACCATCCAGGCATGCACAGCCCATCTGGTCTCACTAGGCCTGGCTTGGAACAGACCCTTCCAGGAGGACACAGCTGGCACTTGGAAGCATCCCAGATATTCAAAGCTTCACTGTATGTTCCAGGAGGACAAGGATACTGAGTGGCAAATTTGGTATTCCTGGGGCAGTAGTGACCTAGGAGAGAAGAGGCAGGTTTCAAAAAGGTTAGTGCATGCTGGTCATAGCCTGAGAAGAACCTCCCAGTCCATAAAACACAGAATTCTCTTTATCTGTTTCTGAGGAAGACTGAAAGCAAACTATGACAGTGCTTGCAGTTTGTCACAACTGGATGACATCTTGGTCACATCAGCAGCATAAAATGAAGTCAGAGTTGAGGATTAGACATATTTTTAACAGCAACAGGTTTTTTAGTAAGATCTTGAAGTATGTTTTAGAAGTACTTTTTGTCTACTTGGACAGGGGAACTCAATCACTAGAAGGTTTTGAATAAGGTCCAGCAGAAGAGACTTGCAGAGCAGTCCAGTCTTGAATCCATTCCAAACAGCTATAAGAGCATCTCCTAATCCTTAAGAACTCCCAGAAAGGGTGAGTAGGTACAATCAGACCTACCTGCAGGGCAGTCTGTGTAATTTGTGGAAGCAGACTCGCAGTAAAAACCTTCTGGGCACTCCAAACACTGCACCATACTCCAGGATGGGCTGTAACTCCCTGCAGGGCAAGGCTGGGCTCTGCTGCTCCCCACCACACAGTAATGTCCAGGTGGACATGGTCCTCCACTGACTGTTATCTTTGAAGAACAATACCACTGTTACAGAAAGTCTTTCTGCACAGTTCACAAGTGCAGAGGGGCAGCCTCGCAAAAAGGATGGTCAGATTCTAATGGTGGAGAGCAGAATACATGTAGCATGGAAGACTGCATTCATCACTTCGTCTTTCAGGCTGCACATAGGAACTTTTTTGAGCTGGAGCAAAAGAACTACAGTGATCTAACAGTGTTCAGTTCAGATACCATATTTACATCACAAGAACAACTTACCCTGGGAGGTCTAGGAGAAATGGCACCTCCACTGCAGTAGAATCCAGCTTCACATAATCCAGTTGGAGATAAAAGACCAGTCCCACTGCAGAAATACCCTGAAGGAAGGACCACAAAAGCACCATAATGACATTGGTCAGACATGACAGACAGGAAAATGTAAATGGGAAAAGATAACAATCAGCACCTTTGATGTCACCCACATCTATTCTCCTGAAGATGTTTTTACTGAGAACAGCTGCAACAAACAACAACACTATGTATCATCTCGAAGTATGAAAACTTGGAGAGGAAAGGTGAAAAGGGAAGATCATAGCACAGAAATCTGGACCCCACTGTTAGTATGCTCTTACAGGGGTAAGCGGCAGATTTAATCTGTTTTAATTAATATCTCTCTCCAGGAAAATAGACGTGCATGATCACATGCTCCAGAACCACAAAGTTTCTCTGGAGCCCTAGAAATGCTGATGTTTGGCTGGAATCCCATCAGCCCTTTCTCTCAGTATTGTACCTGCATCACACAGAAGACAGCCCTCAATCCCAGTAATCCCAGTTGAGTTGCTATAATAACCAGGAGGACACGGCTGTGGGAAGGCAGTGCCTAAAGGGCAGTAAGTTCCCTTCGGGCACGTGTCCCCCAGAAGACCATCTGTGGGTGCTGGACTAGAAGAGCCTCCACTGCAGTAGAATCCAGCCAGACAGGGCCCTGTAACACGTGCCTGCCCCACGAGTGCACAGTAGTGCCCTGAGAAAGGAACGCACTGCTGTTAGTACCAGGAGAAAACAAAGTAAAGATACCTCAGAGGACAAGCTGCATATCTAGACAAACACGTAAACATGTGCAGTGAAGTGCAAAAAGATCTTCCATGGTTTAGGCAAACAATGACCAGTAGATGACGTCTAGTGACAGCAGGTTTAATGAAATTAAATTATTAATCTAAGTTGTTGATCTAGGCTCATGATGTGGCTCATACCACCATCAATCAGACGTCTATAGAAGAAGAATAATCTGATCTGGCTCTCCCCTCCCCTGACAAGAGGGCCTAGCTGATGGACTTTGCTGAGCTTCCCAACCCAAAGGTGGCACAAATCTCATGCTAACACCACGTTTGCACTGAACAATGCAGTGCTGCACACAAGCACTGGCTCAAGATCTGGAGACAGTGTAATCAATTTAAACAGTCTTTTGCCCAATGTAATTTCAGCTAAATTCTCAGTAGGATATGATGTCACAGTTATAGCACTTCTGATTTTCATCTCAGTCGAGTGCCTCTTCTCACTGTGAAATTTTGCTAAAGATTGCTTTACTTTTCAAGTTTATGAAGCATCCCGTAAGGTATCTGTGACACATGTGTGACAGCATGGAGATGACAATCTCCCAGACTAATATCTCCTCCCACATTTTTCCATAACACATCTCTTTTAAGGTTCATTTTAGAGCTAAGAAGTAACTTTTTTTCTCTGAAGTGCTCAACTCCAATCAAGGAACCTTGTCAAATGCTTACAAGTCCATTTCCAAATTTGGCTTTAGAAGCCCCTAGATCAACAGGCAGTTGAACATTTGCCTGTCTTCATTTCCATATGACATAGTGGATGTGTGTCACCGTAGCCTGCTATTCCTCCACTGAAACATGCAAATGCTATTGCTGAATCTCAGGAACATTCAAACTATATTTTCACAGATTGCCCAGTCACCCTCCTGGGATTTATCTGCCATTTACCTCGTTCACAGGGGATACAGTGAGACAACAGGCTGCTTCCATTCTGTGGGTTGTAAGTCCCCTCAGGGCACGGAAACTGAGTGGCAGAAACAGTGCCAGCAGGGCAGTAGTGGCCAGCTGAACATTCATTCTCCAAAAAGGAAGAGGAATTTTTGGGGCAGAAGAACCTGGTTCAAAGATTAAAGAAAAAGGACAGGGGGGGGAAGAAATCTTCCAGCAATATTCTATCTGCAAATACCTGAATAACTGTTGACAGAGACAACAGTTCATCTAATGTGGCGGCTGTGCTGCGCTGTACTGACCACAAAAGAGACCTGCTCCTGTGTATTAATACATCCTTACTTGTTTCCTCATACACCAAATCGACGGTGTAATTGCAAAAGCCACAGAGACATAATTTTCTTAACTTGAGTCATAACACATCCAGGCTGTGAATCATCAACTTGTAACAGTTAATCAAGGTCAAATCCAGTTAGTAATTGGAGATGAATCCCCCAAGGACATGCCAGACTCAGCACCAGGTGATACACAATACCCTCTTCCCCTACATCAGGGCTATGCCAGCCTGTTGCCAAGGGAACCATCTATT
This sequence comes from Oreortyx pictus, assembly GCA_036925125.1. Taxonomy (NCBI): domain Eukaryota; kingdom Metazoa; phylum Chordata; class Aves; order Galliformes; family Odontophoridae; genus Oreortyx; species Oreortyx pictus. The sequence goes on along the minus strand of JAUPFR010000025.1, from coordinate 2,601,364 downwards.
ACTACAGACATGAAAGCAGTTAATTCCATTGGTTACCTTGCTTCAAATAGATCTCTCTTTAATCCACATACAACTGCTCTGGAAGGGAGTTTAGATGACTTCACCTGGTCCCATAATCAATTATACGGTTTTGCCAGCAGAGTTCAATATTTGCCCTACTTCCCATCAGACACAAGTAGTTTTTGGTAGTAGAGTAAGTCACCTGCACACTGCACACTGCTCCAAGGTGACTGGATAAACCGTTACTTCCATTATCTCTGTATTCCTACATACAACACTAATGTCACAGTCTTACCCTTGAGGACAGGGAAGGCAGCTGGCTTGCCTTTGTGAGGGGTTATATGATCCTGCTGGACAAGCCATTGGAAGAGCTGTGCCTCTGGGACAGAAATACCCTGGAAAAAGAAAGAATTGATCAGAATTAGCAGTCTCTGAAAAATCTAAAGAAAATTAGGCCCGACAGGGGAACCCTAACTTACCCTGGGGACATGGCTCTGGTTTCTCACCAGGGACACAGTAGTCACCCTCTGGGCAGGCATGGCACCTCTCCCCATGGGTCTGTGGCATGTAAGAGCCAGCAGGGCATGGTTCTGGACTCCTGGATCCAAGAGGACAAAAGTGACCAAGCGGACATGGTGCTCCTGAGAGTCCATCAGTGGGTGTTGGGGTCTGGGCCCTTTTGACACAGTAATACCTGCAGCAGCAAACACAGGAACACACTTGCATTGTTTCAAGAGGGTAAAGACCACCTCTTGTAGAGCATCTCTCCTTCCTCTATTCACTGTTCTACCTACCCTGGGCTGCAGTGTCCCGTGGGGGCCCTCTGTCCAGAGCTGTTGCAATAGTACCCTCCAGGACAAGGCTGGCAGTCCTGCAAACTCCTCTTGCCTTCACTGCCAGACCAGGTGCCAGGAGGGCACTTTATCGGATGCGGTGCACCTGGCAAAAGATAAATTGAGCTGGAGTGAGGAAACATCACCTCATATTTTATATAGAAAAAGGAAAACTATGCTTCAGTGAAGTACATTACCTTCTGGACAATAATGGCCAGGAGGACAAGGAAATCCCGACTCTCCATCTTGAGGATTTCTTACCTGGGCACCAATTCTGCACCAAAACCCTTCAGCACAGTCTCCTAGAAAACAGAATAATATACAAAAAGTGCATAAGTGCATATAAATACCAATTTCTGAATACAGATTGAAATATAATCACAGGCCATGACAAGGTGCTCCGTTACTGCACAGTCTACAAACTAACGATGAACTGGCCACTGAGGGGAGAATTTGCTTTTAAGTGTATGGAGTGGAGAACTGGTAACAGATGACAGACCTTCAGACCAAGCACTGCCTCAGTACTTGGGAAAGTACTTCAGCACACATTTTGAGCTCCTGCAGTACCACTCTCCATTCTTGCATAGAAAAAGAGCTATATTTTCCTTCTCAGAAAGTTCTCAACACGTAAAATGAAATAGATCATCTCAGGAGAGAAAAAAGAAGTCTACTGTTCTTACTTCAATCCCTAACAGTAGCCAACAGCCATCAGCAGGACTCCAGTTGTGAACGTATGCAGAACAACAGCACTATACCTGTTGGGGCTGCGAGCCCAGAGAATTCACAGTACTTTCCTGGTGGGCAGCTTTGACATTCTTTGACAGTTTTCAGCTTTTGCCTTGGGCCAAATGTTCCTGCAGGACAGCTGTACTGAGTGCTCCTGTTTGTCCCTGGTGGGCAGTAAAAGCCTTGCGGGCACGGGTAAAGGGTAAAATCAATAAGTGGCCCTTGCTGGTTGTCGCAGTAATAGCCTGCAGAGAAGACAGAGGGAAAATACCTGAATTAGTCACTGAGATGTACTAGGTACTGAGCTGCTGCTCCTTGGAAGAGAAGGCTCCTAACAGGTTTGCACCAAGCACCTCACTGGCCACTTGAGAAATAAATCTATTGCTGACCTTAACTTGCTAAGGATTTAAATCACAACAGCTGGGACAAATCCACATCAAAACATTCCCAGCTGTGGCACTTGTAAGAAGGAAGTTTAACACCTAATGATCTCCAAAACACAGGATAAAAGCTAACAGGTGGCATGGGAAAACATGCAGGGATGCAGCACTGAGCTCTGCTTCCTTTCAGTTACTGAAACTTGTCAAGGAGAACTTTCCCACTGCTGTGAGAGTTTTCCCTTGATGGTATTTCAGTTGTTAAGAAGAAATACAGAAAAGTCACAGCTTCTGCTTTTATGTCAGGGTTACCTGAACCTCATGCAGTCTTTTCACACAGAGCCAGAAATTATTCTGTGGTCAAGAGAAGAAAACCAGGCAGTAAGTTTCCAAACTTTCAACCAAAAGAAGGCTCAAGAGCCAGTAACAGGCAGGCAGATCTTGTACGGAGGATGCAGAGCATTCAGTGCATTCCCTCACCTTCCCAGCACTCCCCAGTGGGGGCACTGAGACCAGGACCCTCGCAGTAGAAGCCAGAGGGACAAAGCTGGCATGCAGAAAGTGTTCTCCTCCCTGGCAGGCTGGAGAAAGTGCCAGCTGGACACAGCTTGGGTTCTGCTGACCCTGCAGCTGTGAGAAGAGAAAAAAGGCAGAGAGAAATGAATGGTGAAATAATAAATGCTGTTGCATTTGGGGGCTGGATGAGTGCAGTGCAGCATGGAAGTGGCAGCAGTGGAATCTTGTTTTCAATCAAAGGTCAAGTGGTGCTGCATGGAAGAGGACAGACATTACCAACCTCATTTTACAATGGGTAACAGAGGTGAAGCTAATTACATCCTGAAGACAGGCAGCTTCAAGCAATGAGACAAATATGTCACTGCATTCAGAGCATGGGTAAGGAACTAGGAGAAGAATTTGGGACTTGGGGCACCCTAGTCTGACCCCAGCGATTTGGCCATCAGAATCACCCATCAGGATTCCAGATATTAAATGCCAAGGAATTGTCCCTGACTGATGGTGGATACTTACTGCAGTAAGTCCCTGCAGGGCAAATGTTCCCAGTCACATCATCTGTTGGATTAGGGAGGACTGCTCCACCTTTACAGTAAAACCCAGCAGTACATTCCCCACTAGGCACAGGCAGACCTGCAAGACAGAGAGGGTAATGGCAACCCAAGCATGAAGACGGAAGGAGAAAAGCAGGAGAAAAACCAACTTGGAGCTTCCCTCAGGGCAAACATGACAAGCTAACACCTGAGCCCCATTCCATGCCAGCCCAGGGAGACACCTAAGGCAGCTTGCAAGCTCTATGCATGTATCAGGATAAAAACAGATCAAGTTTAACACACCAAGAGAATACTGAAAGGACAGAAAAGAGACAGGAGAAAATGAATCAGCAGTCTTTACCCCAGCATCTGAAGGCACTGCAGATTTGGAGAATATAGAGGAATCTGACAGAGGACCTTGACCCCCTGTATTTTCAAACCTATAATGTGTTCACACTGCTCCTCTGAACATGGGAATATGGCCACATAAGCTAAGTAACTCACTTAGGGACACATAGAAAAATCTGGGCTAAGTTGAACTTATCTCCTGGAATCAGAACTTAACTTCAGAGTCTTCTGGTGGGTTCCTAAGTAACAAATATGTCTGTATTTTGGCTCCCTTTGAAAAGGATCGCACTCATTCTTCAAAAACAGGTGCCAACCTGAGGCATTGCAGTAAAAGCCTGGATGGCAGGGAAGAGGCTCTGGGCTTCCTCTGGGGCAATAGAACCCAGCTATGCACTTCCCTCCAGTGGCAGTGGCTGGGCAGAGGCAGTTGGCATTGGTGTAGTTATCCAGATCAAAAGGCTGAGAGGTCCAAGCAGCAGAGATGCAAAACCAACCTGAAATTAAGTGCACAAAATGATCCTTCTGTGAAGCAGCACCTTAGCCAAGAGGGTCTCACAACCACAAGTTCAGTACTTTTGCTATACAGCAACAGGGCTCAATTTTCCTGCCAAAGCAGGCTGTGAATTGCAGACGGAGTTACTGTTTATGGCTACCAGATACAATCCTACATGAAGTCTGAGTCCATTTGAAAGCCAGGTGAATGCCCAGGGTGCCTTCAGTGCACCTACAGCTAGGCAAGTGACTCAAGCAGACAGATCAGAAAGGCAGGATGCATCCATCAGCCTCACTGAGACGTTGCTTCTACATGCTGCGCACTACACCAGCCAAACAGACCTGGACTCACCTGCATCACACTTGCCTGATGGAGCTGTCAAGTTCTCCTTCCCACAGTAGTGCCCAGGTGGGCAGGGCAAGCAGCTGTCTAAGCTCTGTGTCATGGGATCAGGGTTAAAGTAGCCCCGGGGACAGGGAAACTCAGTAGCAAACCTGGTTCCTTAGAAATAAGAGAGAATCTTTCACACATTGGCTATTAATCCCACAGCGTCACCTCATGTCTCTGAGGATTCTATGTCATATCACTGCCAGTTTATCTCAGTGCTGAGTTTCACAATGTGCAGCTTGGCCTTTGCAGCTGTGACAGCCTCTGCATGCTGCTTAATTTACCACTGAGGGGCTTAAATGACAGCCTTGCCTAATGTTTAAGAGCTTGGGTACTTCTACCTAGAAGAACCAGATTGACCCTCTAAGGCTTTATTTCAGAGGGACCACTTCCTTTAAAAAGATGTTTCAGCCTGGTTGATGGATGGCCTCATCCCCTGTGCCCATCTCACCTTTAGGGCAGTAAAAGCCAGCTGGGCAAGGATTCATGCTGTAGCTGGTAGTATTTTCTGGGCAGTAGTACCCTGCAGCACAAGGGAAGCATGCAGCTTGTCTGGTGAGGTTGTTGTAAGTCCCTGCAAGGCAGGCTAAGGGAAAGCTGGCTCCTTCTGGGCAGAAATGGCTCACAGGACAAGGGCCTCCGTTCTCCTCCACACCTAGAATGCAGAAGTACAAGACAAAGCAATAAAAGGGAACTCCTGAGGGAGGAACAATGCCAACAGAGGGAGCTAACTGCTGAGGATCTTCTCTCAGTTATGTCTCCTGGGATCTGAGAAGACAGATCAGAAGGGGCCACACCACAGTATCTAAAATGATGATAGTATCTTAGCTTTGGAGTTATTCAGTGCTGCATCACCTCGTGCTTTTCCTCCTTGCTTCAAAGGAAAAGCCACAGTGAACTGTATCTTTGCACATCAGCTTTTTAAGCATTTAGCTTCACAAATACTAAGAATTCTGGAGCATATTTAGTTGGCCACTGGGGACCTGGAACTCTTCCCCAGAAACTGTTATTTTTGATGCACAATAAAGGGACAACTCTGAATCAGGCCACTTGCACTGCGTGCTGCTAGCCAGAACTCTCCCAGTGTTCAGTGAAAGTGTCTCATTCAGTAACACAGATTGGTGGACTGACTGCTTTTTCATCCTTGGAGCGTGTGTACTGGTTAGGGTAAGTAAGTAATTCAGGTGCTTAAATGACTACGAAGAAGCAAAGGCAGGAGTGCTGGGAAGAAAGGGGGCATTTATTAGAGCTGTCTGTTGCCAAGAGCACTAATTACTGGACACAAGCAGGTGAAGACACTGACGATCACACAGTACAACTCACCAGGTGGTGATGGAGAGGAAGCTCCAGCCAGGCAGTAGTACCCAGCTGAGCAGAGCCCTGAGGGTGCTGTGAGGGCAGCAGAGCTGCAGTAATGGCCAGATGGGCATGCCGAGCAGCTGGACTCCTGCCACATGTATGACCTGTAGAGAGACACAAGCAGGCTTTCTGTTGGCAAGGGTACAAGTTCAGCAGGAAGACCCTCGATGCTCATACCCTTGGCCAAGTGAAGACAACCATGAGGCTTTCATCGTCAGTGCGAGGATGTGTTTAATGAGCATTACTGAGCTGTACCTTAAGGGGGTAAAGGACTCTAAGGAAGGCACCAGAGAGTCAGCAGCAGGGACAGAGAGAGATAACCAAAAGGAAAGGCAAATACAGAAGCTCACCTGTCTGAGTAAGTGCCTACAGGGCATTGCTGTGGGATACTTGTGCCAGCTGGGCAGAAGTGTCCAGGTGGGCATGGACCACCAGTGCTGGTGTTTGTGGCTCCATCGGGGTTTGGGACACTTGCTCCTACAACAGGAAGATAGATCAAAGGTCTGAATGATATGGGTTGCTGTTTGTAGGCCAGCCTGCCCCACATGCCTAAAGAATAATGTCTACAGCTGGAAGAGAATAACCGTTTCTTTTCCCAAGTCCTTCTGCTGGCTGCATGAAGCAGGTTTTTGACTAGACATTCCCCTGGGCTATCCTGGCACATTCTGCTGGAAAAGCCAGGGAGAGATTGCACAGACAGTGTCTAAAAATCTCTTTCTAAAGACTACAGCTTTCTAGTTTTTCACTACCCTTGTGAACATTACAGTCCATACCTGCTGTGCAGAAGAACCCTGGCCAGCAGGGACCACTTGGAGAGGAGAGTCCCCAGTCTCCACAGAACATTCCTGGAAGACCAAGGAAGGAAAAGAGTGTTGGTACAAAACAAGAGAGCTGGTGTGCTGCATGTGGTGACTGGAAGACAAAGAGGGAGACTTTGGGAGAGCTGATCCCTCAAGATCAGCATTTCAGTTCAAATCATGATCCTCTGGGAAACCCTAGATGTAAAATCAAACTGTTCTCCTACCTACAAAGGATAAAAAAAAAGGGGGGGGGGGGCACTAACAGTGGAGCAAGGAATCTACTTTGGGTATGATTGTGCTTGTCTTCCCTTATGGGAAAACATCTCAGTGGATTAGAAGGAGATATGCAGAGATCACCCTCTGACAGTGCTCAATGTGGACAAGGAGAGTACTGAGCCATCTCCTCACCTGCAGGGCACTTCTGGCACCTCTCAACCTGGCTGAGCCCGTAGGAGGGGTTGAAAGTCCCAGGGGGACAAGGATAAAAACCGATTCCTGTTCCCTGAGGGCAATAGAAGCCAGGAGGGCAGCGGCGTCGCAGTCCTTTAGGACAGTGAAACCCAGCAGGACATGGAAAACATTTGTCTCGACCTACAGAGAAAACACATCACGAGCTGGAAGAAGATGCCACATGGACAACTTTCTCCTGCCGAGTCGTGCACTTAAAGAAGCAGCAGATGCAACAGTTATTCTGCAGGCTCTCTGGGAATGAGTGGTGACATCCATCCAGCAAGCTTCTCAAATCCAGCCTGAGTCCCAGCAACCTCATGTCTCGCCGGCAGGCGGCAGGGAGAACAGTGAGGAAACTGGGTTAACTGCTCACTCGTGTCACTGTCACAACCCCACCTGACCTTGACCTCGTACTATCCATGCGACCTCAGAGCAAGAAAAGGCAGGAAAAGAAAAAAAAACTAATGAAAAAAAAACAACCACCCAAACCAACCAAGAATCCCTTTCTCTGTCTCAAGAAAAATACTGAGTGCCTGTAACAGCAGCTACCAAGGTGTTCTTGGAGGCAGACAAAAAATACAATTTGCTTCTAGCTTTCCCAAGTCACACTGAGGCTGCAAAGATTCAGTTCCTGACCTGTTGTATTGCTGTATTCACCACTGGGGCAGGGAGAAGGTGCTGCTGAGCCTGCGGGGCAGAAATGTCCTCGAGGGCAGATATCTCCAGTGACACCATCCTGTGGCTTTGCAGTCGTTGCCCCTCCTGTGCAGTAATAGCCTTAAAGAAGAAAGCATGTACATCTTCTGTGATGCGCAGAAATCCCCCTGAACTAAAAAAACATTCTGGTTTTGTCTCACCTTGTGCACAAAGTCCTCTGGGAGCATCCTGGCCAGACATACTGCAGAAAAACCCAGGGGAACAAGGAAGGCACCAAGTGGCATCCTGGGCTCCCCTCTGGTCATTCCAGGTGCCAGCAGGGCATGCCCTCTCTTTTGGGTGTGTTGTGCCAGCAGGGCAGTAATATCCCGGCTGACAAAGATCTCCAAACAAAAAGCCCACCTAGAGCAAGGAAAATGAGATCAACACGATTCATGAAAGCTTTTGTAGTGCCTAATGGTATGCAGCAACACAAGCTATTGAATACTCACAGGTGAGGAGCTGCTGGATCCTTGACTGCAGTAATATCCAGGCTGGCAAGGTCCTTCTGGCTCAGCCAGACCAGCCATGCTGCAGTACATGCCTGCAGGGCAGGGCTTGCATGAACCTGCCCCGAGCACATCTGCATATGTTCCCTGCACAAAAACAGCATTAATGAATGCCCTCCTCCAAAGGGCAGGAAACCTCCTGAAAACTACTATTTAAAATACACAATGATGTTGGATTCTTACCACTGGACATGGGAGAGACGGGGAACTTCCACCCAAGCAAAAATGTCCTTTTGGACAAGGCTGGGCTACAACCAGACCTGTCTCATTGCAGAACATACCCTTGGGGCAGTCCCTGCAATGAGACTGACCACGGTCCTAAAAAGGGGACGTAAGAAAGAATTTGGTGGATATACAGCAAAATCGCTTACAGTGTGAATGAAAAAAGCTTTGCACATTCTATCGGCTTCCAGAGACTCCCTGCTACAAATCAAACACCCTGAAGCAACAGATTTGTGGCATCTGAATAGCACCTTGTGTCAGCAAAGCAGAAGCAGACACATCTCCCATCTATCACGGCAGTAAGGGGCTGCATGACTATGCATACAGCAATTCTCCTGTGCTGGAGTAAAGCTTCCTCAACTCACTGCTAAACTGGCACTCCACAAAACTTAGGAAAAACTGCCTGATTAGCTTCAGGGAATAGTGCTGAACTGGTGGTTCTCGTGTTCCATCCCCAATCTTTCTAGCTCTGCAGAGCTCTGCTGCTGCAAGGCAGTAGCAAGGATGGTGGTGATAGCCCAACTTGCCAGAAAACCCAAGTCCTTCTTTTTTTAATCTATCCACTCATAAAGACTTCACAAATGATGATTCTCACTCTTGCACAATGGCTCTGAAGACCCCACAAGCATCTTAGAGTGCATAACCCTCTAATACTCACAGGCTGGAAGCTGCCTAGAGGACATGGCTCTGGCTTGAAAGCTCCTGCTAAGGAATAATGCCCCTCCACGACCATCTGCTGAAGAGCACTTTTGGCACCTCCTGTACAGTAGTATCCAGGTTCACATGATCCTGAAGGAGCCTGGGTATTTGTTCCATCGCAATAAAGGCTTTGTGTGGTGGGGAGAAAAGTAAAGATCTTGGGTAGCAATGGTTTGTCACTGGTTAGCACAGCGTCCATACAAAAAATTCCCCACAGTCTACCTGGGATCTCAGAGACATCATTCCTGATCACTTACAGGCCTTGGAAGGAAGTTAAAGAGCATACACATCACTTCCCACACATCTGTTTTTAGAGACCAGATGCTGTAGTTTTAATCTGGAAAGAATTCTCCCCTGTACAACCACAAAGCTGCATCTGAATATGTGTACTGGTGCAAACTTTATTCAGATCACCCAAAGGTTGGTTTTCTTCAAGTCTCCTTTGCATCTTTGGACTGGAAATATACAGGTATCAATAAAAATAAATAAAAAAAATAAAAACAGGAACTTTGAGGGCATTTCCTTCAGCTTCTGGACAGAACATGAATTCCAGAGCTGTCTTTTTCTTGCCTACATCTCCAGGGAAAAGAAGGAGTGGAAAAAAAAAGGAAAAATTGAATTCTCTCAGCTCATTGGATTCCACCCCATGGAGACCTACAACTCCATCCCAGAAAAGCACGAAGATTACAGGTCTTGTGCTACTAAACCCCAGATGATCTTGCATGCTCTGTCACAGCAGCATGAAGATACAGCCACCTGAAAGGCAGACAGCTCATCACTGGCTCTAACAACCTGCATGCATTTAATGGAGATGCTAAATCCACTCCTTTTCTTTCAGAACCAGATCCCGGCATCATTAGGAGGAATGTAACACAGTGGTGAGTTACACAACCTGGTAATATTAAAAGGATTATCCAAACAGTACTAATGGGAATGTTTAAGCAAGAGTTGCTAGGTCAGGCCATCCAGCACTACAGATGTAATGCTAGTGAATAGCAAATGCAGGGGGGCAACTCAGTTCAAGTTCTTTACTGTAAATCATCTAATACAGGTATATAGCAATGGAGAGTGCTGGTAGCACATTTGCTGGGAGCTCTGCAGAGTGGCTGGAGGTAAGGCTGTGCTGCTAGGGCAACAAATACGACGTTGAAGCAGTCCTTTTGCAGTGAGACAGAACAGAGCTGAAATCATCACACAGTGCACTCACCCAGGTGGGCAGTCCAAGCACTGACTGAGGCTTCTCAGCCCACTCACGTTGCTGTAGGTTCCTGGGGGACAGGGGATAGGTAAGGGGGACCCAGGTGGGCAGTATGCCCCCGCAGGACACACGTCTCCTGTCACACCATCTGTAGGCAACTGCAATTGGAAGAGGCATCATGTAAGAAAGGAGAAAACTGGGTTAAAACACTACAAGCAGCACACTGATCTGGGCTCAAGGCAACACCAAGAAGAAAAAGAGGCTTAAACTGCTGTGCAGTGTTCAGACAACGCCTCTTTAAGGGGAATGTAGTAAACACATAGAAAGGAGAAATAAGGATGACCTTCTTCACACTGGCAATCCCACTGCAATTTACTCCCACTGAACTTTTCACCTGGATATGCAACGTAGCTACATTTTTAGTCAAGGTGATGTCAGTGTTCAGAGGGAAAGCTATAAGACTGTTACACTCCTTTGGAGGGCAGCAGAGTGGCCCTTGTGCTATAAACCTGGATGAGTGCAGTGCAAAACTATGGCTCTTGAGGTCACTGGATCAAAAACATCCCACCACAGTGTAACACAGGTAAGGAGAAAAGCTTGCCCTGTGACTTACTGCAGTAAGAGCTCTGCCCTGGCAGTAGAACCCAGCCTTGCAGGGACCACTTGGCCCAGTCTGCCCTGGAGCAGCACAGTAGAAACCATGACCACATGGGCTGCACTCTGACACTTCAGACAGTCCCTCTTTGTTACTGTAGGTTCCCTCTGGACACGGCTCAGGTTTAGAGCTGCCTTCACCACAGTAAAAGCCCTGCAAGACAAAGTCAGCTTAATACACTGTTCAAGACTCTTCTATTAAATAGAACCCCCCCACACACGTACAGCTTCTTTTTATTAGATAATCACTGAAGAACAACTCACTACTGGGCAAGCTTTGGGCTCTGTCATGGCAGGAGAGTCACAGTAATTCCCAGCTGGACATGGTTTGCACCTGTCTTCACCCTCTGCACTGGAATTATCCCAGAAGAATCCAGGGGTACAGGGGAAAGAGAAAGGGAATCCAGTTCCTGGAGGGCAGTTGTAGCCAAGTGGACAATCTCCAGTCTAGAAAACAAAGCAGGCAGTCAGTGTGGCTTTGTCATTCCCCTCTGGTAGGGAAGTTGAGGTTCAACACAGAAAGATCCAAACGTAATCAACAATTTGAATAACCTTAATGGGGCAGAAAAAGAAGGAAAGATGGGAATTCACAATCTCACTAGTAAAATTGCTAGACAGAAGGCACTGGCAGACAAAAGGCAAAGGAAAGACAGAAAACAGGTATGAAGTAGGCCACGTTCACAGCTGCAGCCTCTGGATAAAATGCTGGGAGAAGCTGTGCTATGCTTACAGGATGGGGAATTCCTGAAGGCTCAGCCCCAGCTCTGTAGCAGTACTTCCCTGCAGGGCACAGTGAGCACTCCTCAGCACTGCTCAGTCCCTTCTGTTTACCATAGGTCCCATTGGGGCAAGGCTTAGCATCTGAGCCCTTGAAAATGAAATAGAAAAATGAGTCTAGCACAACTGCCACATCCCAGAACGCCAACATGCAGCAGATGAAGCTAGGAAAATATTCCTTCCCAATTAGTGGGAACGAATACGGAAAAGCAGATTAAAGGCCACAGCAGATGCACTCACAGTATCGCCCTGAGGACAGTAGTAGCCCCTCGGGCAGGAGTTTGCACTGGGCTTTGGAGCAACTGCCTGTCCTTCTGGGCACCGGAGTCCTGCTGGGCAAACCATGGCCAGCAGCATCACCTCCCTGCTGGTGTGCTCACTAGCACAGTAATGTCCAACAGAGCACGGCAAGCAGGAGCCTGAACCTTGGTCCTACAACACGGAAACACAATTCTTGTTTCTAGAGCACAAAAGAATCCCTGTGCATTTGACAAGTTGTATCAAGGCACAATACAAAGGAAATGAATGCAACCAACTCTACAGCAGAGCACACCAGTAAGGAAACAAAATCATGGCCACCGAGCAGACATCACCCTTGGGAGCTGCCAACAGGACTGTGCTCGTATAAAACATCCTGTTATGCTCAACAGCAGCACTGGAAGGAGAATTCCACCTATCCTAACCTGTAAACAATCAGCAGGTAACTCAGTGTGTTCACCCTGCAGGCAGGAGTGCTTGGCAATAGGAAGCAGACACAGTCCTTCCTGGGGGTTTATCCATGTGAAAGGCTCTGAGCCTTGGAACAGCCAATCCAAAACCTTTTGCCAGCTGTAGCGGAGAAAAACAAACACACTCCCTCATCTTTCCTTGTCACACTGAACTGCAAAGTGCAAATGAGAGATAATCAAGGCCCATTCGTCATAGGTAAGAAAATCCCCATTCATCATTTATCTCGTCTTCCATCTTAATGAATGGTTCCAGTGGCAACTACAAAATTTGCCTTAAAAATAGCCTGGACAGAAAACTGACAAGTCATTTCCCCCTCAACAGTGAAATCTAACAATTATCATTAAAACCACTCACTACAGTCTGGGGGCAGAGAAATGAACCTCAGCTCTGTTTTGTGAGAAGCAGTTGTGCCATCCACCATTCCCTTCTGGGGCTCCATCTCATTGTTTTACCTTCTACAGCCAAACGATTGCTTAACTGCACTGCAATCCAATACTTTCTTCAGAGCACAAACAAAATACAGGCGTTTGCTTCAGGAGTGGGAGTGACAGAAAGAAGAACACTGCATACGTGCTGCACTTTCAGCATCGTGCCTGGAGCAGCACCAAGCTTGATCGTTCAGGAACATGAGGAACATCCCCAGTGCATTTTTTAGAGCAGCACTTTCTCTCATTACTTGAAGGGTCAGCACAGGTGGGTAATATTGTTTAAAACTCTCCTCAAATACCCAGACTCATAATGCAAGAAGACTGCCCCATTCTAATGCCTCCTTTGAGGGGTATATCCTTTAGCTCCTCCTTTGGATGAAATTATCCAGTTCTTAAGTTGAACAGAGACCAAGATAAAATTATTGCTGCTTACTGAGAAGTTGCCAGCACCACATGTTCGAGGTGTAACAGTGCCAAGGTCGGGGCAGTAGTACCCTCCAGGGCAAGGGACACAGTCTGCAGCCACTTTTGCACCGCGTTCCACACGATATGTTCCTCTACAGGAGAAAAGACAACAGTGGGAAGAGCCACCAAGGGCAGCAAAGTGACAAAGAAAAGGACAGTGTTTCTGGTCTGCATTTTTAGCCTCTCGTATGGAGGATTTCTACCATCTCTGGAGGAAAGAAACTCTGATTCAGAGAAAAGCCTTCCTGGACTGCCCAGCAAGAAGCAAGGTGAAGCAAATTTGCAAACATTTCTGGTGCAGAATGATATTACTCCTAACAAGAAGTGTTCTGAAACACCCATGCATAACAGAGACCCTAAGCTATGACAGCACATGTGGTGTACTTACACTGGGCACAGAACTGGCTTGGAGGTCCCACTGGGGCAGAATGCCCCAGCAGGGCAGGCAGCACAGTCCTCCACTCTGCTGTTTCCCAGCCTGGTGCCATATGTTCCTGCAGGGCAGGGGTACTGTGTGCCTCTCCATGTACCTTCCCCCAAAAAAGACAACAGAATCATCCTAATTAAAGTTTTGGAAAGAGAAAACATAACGACCTCTGTTCTTCAACACTTTTAAGTATTGACATGAATTATATGTAACTGCATTATTACATATATATATATAAGTATATATGTGTACACATATATACACTAAAGTATATATATATACACATACTGAAAATATACATAACTGATCACAGTTCTGAGCACAAACCAGGAAATATTTTTTATAAATTCACCGCTTAGCAAACGTTGCTGAATCTCTGCAGGAAGAATTTAGAACTGTCTGCATTTGATTGGGCTCTTTAATTCTTTGGAAATTAAGGGAGAGGAATTGATAATACCAACGTGCCTGGTTCAAACAGTACAGGTTTAAAGTATTCACTATACGGAATAGCTAACTACACTCTGAAAGGCTTCGGTGCAAATAAAACCATGTGCTGACTTTATCAGAGTCCACAGCACTTCTAAAGACAGAATTAAAGGAAATTTCTTTCATTTCTGGCAAAAACTGCCTACCTTGAGGGCAGTAGTGCCCCGAGCTGCACACGCCAGAAGGGACGTGAGATCCTCCCACACAAAACCAGCCCGCAGGACACAGCAAGCACTCCTCTTCTGATTTCAGCCTTGTCCTATTGCTCCAGGTGCCCGGGGCACACTTGTGCTGCACTGCGTGCTTTGTGCCTGGTGGGCAGTAGTGACCAACTGGACATGGGGCAGGAGGCTTCTGTTTTCCCCCTGTTCCTGTCCACACAAAGTTTAAGAGATGAAACATAGCCTACTGTGTAGCATGCAGGCTTCAGACAATCCAATTCCCTTGGTCTGTTTTCAGCTCTGGAAGACACTGCATCAAGTCTTTTCCTTTTGCACCTCTCCTCCATTCAAAATGAGATAATAATTACTTCCTCTGTTGACAAGAGTTTGTCACAGAACTGTCTACTAAAGCAATTATTTCCAGCCTTGAGAACCCTGCAGGGTGCCTGTGTCCAAACCTGACATAGACATTAAATTGAAGAGGCTATAGAGAAGCAAAAAAAAATTTAGAGACTGCAAAAAATGGCTGCTTCCATGTCACAAAGTTAAGACAGTAACCACAGGTATCACCAAGGAAAACCTCAGAATTAAACTCAACCTGTCCAGAAGGTACAGCAATCTCTGTACTAACACCAAACCCTACACTAACACCTTTTTTCCCCCCATTCACACCATTCACTTTGCCAGAAAACCACATACCTCTAACACAGAAATATCCAGCAGGGCACATCTCACACTGGGACTTGTCAAAGAGGTCAAAGCCATCTCCAACTGTTCCTGGGGGACAGGCATTGCTGGGGAAATGAGGGCTGGATGACCCCGCTGGGCACACATACCTAGTAACACAGTTTGGTCAGGGCCAATGGTTTGGTGCAAGAGGGAGGCAAGCTGTGTGCAGCCAACATAGTGTGAGAAATGGTGCAGCTGGAAAAGAGCTGAAGCAATGACAGTGCAGCTGACGGCAGTGTAAATGGCAGCTGGTGAACACTGAGAAGGAAATGCTGTGAACGGGCTGGGTTTCTTACACATTTTTTCACTGAAACAAAGTGGGTTATTCAGTCAGTTTTTATTGCTCGTGACCATGAGATGTGTGGCCAGGCTTCACTCTCCTCTCACTATTTCTTACCCCTTTTTTAGTGGCAACAGCAGACTGTATTTAAGAAAATTCCTCTGCCAACACAGCCCATTTCACAGTGACTTACCAGAAACTGTAAAAAAAAAAAAAAAAACCTCAACATTCCAGAGGACACCTCTATGCAATAAGTAAATAAATTAAAAAGAACAAAACAACGCAATGGAGATGAAGTGTATGTATAGATGTAAAGGCAAGCACAGAAAACAACCAAGTCTTACCCTGGTAAGCACTCAGAGTCAGGCTGGGCTAATCCAGCCTGAGTGCAAGCTCTTCCTGCTGGGCAGGCTCTGCAATCAGTGGCTTCATCCTGTCCCTGGAGAGGATTGTAGGTACCTGGCTGGCACGGTGTTGGGTGACTTGCTCCAGCAGGGCAGAAATACCCAGCAGGACACTTCAAACACAATCCATTTCCTGAAGAGAAAAAAGATATTTAGAGTCCTCCACGAGACTACAGCTTGCTGACAAAACAGGGGGTCCTACAAAACGTGATCCCTTTACTTTCACCTACAGCAAGAAAGCTTAATGGAAGTTTATTCACAACAGCAATGAAGTCACTGCAGAGCCAGAAGGTGGTGGTATTGGATTAGCTGATTATTACTGTGACTGAGTGGCTCCTGGAAGCAGTAGAACCATCTGGACTATGTTGGTAATAAAAGAAGTGAGATGCATTGAAAAACAAACATATCAGTCTGAAAACACACACTGATAGAGGTAGATTTAATAACCAGCACGCCTCAGTAGTACAGCAGCCTGGGGTTTCCACGAGAGCTGGGCTGTTTCCATGTTTATGCTCTGAATGGATACCTCCTGGAATGGCAACCACCTGAGCTGTGATCATCTCTGAAATCACGTCAGCAAAGACATGCATGAATTGCAACTGAAAGGGAACACTGCCAAGATCAACTGGTAATGAAACAATGCTTCCTTACAGGTTTTGTCACCTCCACAGAGTGCCTTTCGTTACAGGATGCCCCCAGATGCTTAACTCAGTGAAAAGGAAACATACATTTAGCACAGGAATATCTACTATCCACTCAATCAAGGCTGCTAAATGCACAAAGCTGGGAAGGGAAAGCACGGGCTCAGTGTTACCTGAACACGTCCAGGTTGAACCCCAATGGAGGGGTAAGCACTTCACACTGACTGTGCTGTAATGCAGGTAGGGGACCCAAAACTGCCATAGGACTCAAAATATTTTCTAGCGCGTCAGAGTTAATGCTTATGTCCCCTGCCTGTTTTGTAGACAGCACTGTGCTATCTTTGCCAAGTTTTCCTTAGGAGAGTTGACAACATCATTATAGAATGTACTACAGGCACAGGATATCAGCTTACATTATTAAACTGGAAGTGTTTTTGAACTCGTATCTCCTTTGCATCTTCTACGGTGTTTGCTCAGGTGCCATTGGCCCTGTCTCTTGAATTTGGCTGTCCTGATGAGATGTGAGGTTTGTTCCTTGCTGCACCACGTAAATGCAATTCTGCTTTTAATTTCAGAAGTGGGCGGAAAGCAGCAATTTCCTAGTCTTAGCTGGTGAGCAAAAAAATCATTCAACAGTCAAGATGCTTTAGCAGCTGAGTCATTTGCTAGAAAAGAAATGATCAAATAGAAAAATATGGGGCTTGAATTGAAAGAGAGAATTATTTTCTCAGCACACGTATCTCTCTGAGGCATAGAGCACAGTAAATGTGGAGGGAGATCGAGCATCCACACTCTGGGTTTCCACTCCTGGCAGTGCACCTGCTGACTTGTGACCCTGGACAAAACACTCTGGACTTGGGCCAGAGCTTACTTTAGTAATGGAGTTCACTCCCTGAA
The DNA here is from genome assembly GCA_036925125.1 of Oreortyx pictus. NCBI lineage: Eukaryota > Metazoa > Chordata > Aves > Galliformes > Odontophoridae > Oreortyx > Oreortyx pictus. Next base: position 2,584,143 of record JAUPFR010000025.1, on the reverse strand, counting down.
TCTCTCAAGACGCTGTTTTCCCATTTGTATAGCATCACTAAGAGCAGAGAAGCAGTTTTATGCTGCTGAAAGAGACACTGAGGTACTCCAGAACATTCAAAACCAGACTTAGTCCAAGGACCACGTGAGTATTAGAGGGGAAGCCCTGTGCCTACGTCCTTGCAAGCACATCAGAACAACACCTGTGGATTCTACACCTTCTGAAAGCACAAACTGCAGTGCTTATTTATTGCTGACTGTTGTGATGGATTCATATGCATACAAATGGAGCATCTCTTTTCCAAATAGAAGACGTACTGTCAGCTTCACCACGTTAGTCCGTAGCAGATCTGCTGGATGAGATTGGGCACATCATTTCAGATTGCTTCTTAATTAATTCTGTTGCAGATACAACTAGCACTTTTTTCCTTACCAAAACCTCTTAGAAACCCCTGCACAGGGTAGATACTTAAGTATTAAGGGCCATATCCATACAGGCAGTTCCTATGAAGTGGTCAGCAAGTGCCTCTGGATGCAATAGCTCTGTAGACCCGCACTGAGCTTTAGTTCTGCTAATAACAGGACTCTTGAAGGTCATGTTTTAATATGGGATGGATTTCTATTTAAGACAAGTCCATCTGGTTGCTGATTCTGCCAGCTGTGTCTTTTACAGAACGTAAAGCTGCATGTTATCCTTCAGGTTCGGCACAAAAGGGCAAATACAGTCAATACAAAGGATCAGATCCTAAAAATCCCCATTCCAGCCCTATCAGCTTGAACCTTTTTACTGAGATGGCAAAAAGCTTTCACCGACGCTTTATAAATTGCCAGCCAACAATAGTTTCCTGGATTGGGTCCCCACTTCTCATGCTGCACACATATTCATGAAGGTGTCCTTCCTTTCAGAGGTAGCTGCTCACGAAGTCCATTCCATTAAAAAATATCCATCTATCTCACTTAGAGGTGTCAGTCATTAGGACAATTGTCACGACAGAGGCTGTCGGCTGAATCACTGATCTCCTGTTCTAACTGATATCACTAGCAAATAAAATAAACCTGTTTATTAATGGAGTGGACTGCAGGAGTGGTCTCAGTGCAAGAGTATTCCTGCAGAAATACAGACAGTACTCTGCATATATAGCCACCAGATATCCGAGGGGATCCAGCCAGCTGAGTGACAGCTGTGCACCCTCTCTTTACATTCACACAGTGAGAAAAAGAAACTCCTGACTGTAACCTTCCTGCTGGGGGGCTTGGTTTTGACACAGCAGATTGAATTCAAGCTGACCACCAAACGTTAATCTGCCACGCAACACCGTGCACACAGTGACTCATGCACACAGCGTTGGGTGCAATCCTCCAAGCTAACAAGGTGCAGACGATGCATCTTCTCCCCTTTTACAGAACTATTTTAAAAGGCATTCTATGCCAAATGCTCTATTTTTTGCAAGCCCCTGCACCAGTGCAAATTATTCCACAGTGACCCAATTACTACCTGAGTGCACAGAGATAAGGAAGGGCTGTATTTACCAAGACACTTCTTTCCACCCTTCCCTTCCTCATACCAATTGTACACCTTCTGCCTCACCTTGATTCCTACAGCGGCATATTTCTCTCCAGAGCCTCTCTAAACAGGCAGACTATGAAACCCTTTCTGTCTCTAAGCTAGAAAGGACACTGCAAACATGGCTGTTGCTGTCCTACACGTGAAAGGTTCATTTTACAGCCTGGATACCTCTAGATGAACTGTCTTTAGTTTTGATAAATGTGGTAGCCCCAGGGATTCACTCACCCTACTGAGTAGACGAGGGCAGTGGTTGCACAGTGCCAGCTGAGCAATAAAGGCAACACGACTGGCAATAAATAAAGTTCTCCCACATGCAGGACAGTTCACTTAAGCCTCTCTCAACAGACTTTTGTTTCCCGTTGTTAATCTCTTCTCAAGAAATTATAACCCAAGCACATTGTATTTTGTAAAATACTAATTACTAACTGATGCTACACCACCAGTCTGGTGATTTGTAGGAGATTCCATGTTTCTCTAGCTCTAGCATTGCCTTAGGCAGATCCTAGCAAATAAGTGTTGCAGCCATCACCCCTTCATAAGCAAGTACTTCACTGTGTGATTTAGAGCAAGAATTATTACTCCCATTGCAAAATATTAAGACCTTTTATGACACACACCAGGTAAGAACGAGGAGCTGCTGCTGGGCATGTGAAGTCCCTCTTTGGGCTTGAAGCTCCCTGCCGGGCACGGAGGAGTGTCTGTAAAGCTGTCTGCACACAAGGGGCCTACAGAAGAGAAGAACAGAACATATAGTTCACAAGACAGCTCACCTAAAATCCTTCTGCCAGCTGCATGCTCATGGATGGAATGTTCATGCCCAGCTAGAACGAATTACTAAGTAATTTTTTTTTTTTTACTAAGTAAGATTTTGTAAGACTTGATATCAAATGTTTTACTAAACTCCAGATGGATTATCTGAAGAGTGTTAAAAAAATATATATGGATTTAACTATGCAATAAAACTGCCACTGCTATGTTGAAATATATTGCTACGTATCAGCATAGCAGTGACACTTCATTCACACGCACGCAGCACTAAGTGCACAGATTATATACAATTAAAGTCAGTCAAACTGTGCAAAAAGAAGGCTGAGAATCCTCAGACCTCTCTGGCTTGTGATGGTATTGAAGCTCCTTACCATCTTTGCAAGTAGCCTGGATGACTTGCTCAGATTTACAAGAGCTGATGGAGAACATGCCCTTTAGAACTCGCATGACTAATTTTAACACCAGAACATTGAGTTTTAGCATCAGATACTCAACATGTATTGAAGTTGTTGATCATCTATTGAGAGGTTTTCACTTGCTCCCTCCAGGTTTTGTTATTGATACACTTTAGCTGAAATCTGACCGCAGCCTTTGCCTGCAGCCTTTGGTTGATCTTATGTCGTAAACAATAATACCATAGCAAATCTGTCACTGTGAAATCCATGTGCTGACATGCCCACAGCCTTCACTTATTCAGTTCAAACTCCTGGTAAGCATGGTCTATAAATGGTTCCATAAGTCCAAAGAAGGCAGCGTTTCCTGGATTATTACTATTTTTAAAGGAGCCAGGATAAGTTCCCTAACTCTCTATGGGACACAATAAATAGTTAAGTATAATATGATACACACTCACTAAGTCATAATCGCTTCCCTGGTACAGCTTATGAACAAGAGATTATTTACTTGCTACGTTTTCATACACAATCCCAGGCACTGGAAATCTGGCAAGCACTTCTATTTTGTCATCTGACTATTATTACAGCTGGGTCTAACAAATTACTGAGGTTTTGATCTAGCACGATCTCTGTAGCTATTTCATTTCTCCATCTACTAGGAGGCAAGGTATCCAAAAGTACAGGAACTCTTCATTATTTAATAAAAAGGATTCTAATTACAGATGTAAGAATCAAGTTACTAGGTTCAGTGACTCTGCAGGAGGCACCTGGAGCTGCTCATTAAACACTTCATCTTCACATGCAAGACAGGGCTTAGAGGGGAGGGGAAGGCTTGTAGGACTGCAGATTGTGAACGGCATCCCTGTAGTGACATTAAATATTCCTTTGCAAAATCACAGCTACACCATGCTCTTCCTGTCAGCCCATATTTCTTGGGTTCTGTTGGGTAGAAAATGTGAATTAAAATCTGATTATACGTGCAGGGAATTATCAGTAATGGCACCACTACCTGCAGCACTGAATATTTCCTATTACCAAGTACTGTACAAAAGAACTTGTGCAGAAGGCCTTAAGGATGTACCAAAACCCCACACTTTTCACAGGAAAAGATCCCAACAGAAAAGCTAACCTTAGGCTACCAAATCCTCAGTAGTCTTGTATTCACTCTCTAGAACATATAAAGGACACGACTGATTTTAATGTTACCTTTCTGCTAACAGGTAGTCTCCTTCAATTTTTGTCTTAATGACTAAAGAAGATGCTCATGAGATGCACTCACCTGCTGGACAGGGCTGGCATATCAATGTGCCTTCATCTGAGAAAGAGCCAGGGGTGTAGGTAACACAGCGAGTGCGGCTTGGATTTGGCTCCTGCCCGGCCAAACAGTGCTGAGGGGAAGAAACAGAAGCTCATACCAATGGGCTCAATGGGCCACTGCTGCCCAAAGCTACGTTCAAAGGAGACCTGAGACACAAACCAGTACTGCATTCTTTCTTGTGCTTTTTCCTTTTCTGCTTTCTCCTCCTTACCAGCACTCTCTCAGATGTATTACCCAGTACTAATTTCTAGAAATAAACTCACTTCAAGCTCCTTTGGGTCCTCAGTTCAGGATTTTAATGGTAAGAGAAAACCTGAGCATTAATAATCTCAAACTTTAGATAAGAAATGTGTTTCCTGACAACACATTCATGTTCAGGCCCCTCCTGTCAGAAAATCTGACCTTGAAAAATAACATGCTCATTCTTGTACCTGCCTACTCCGTCCATCTGGGCAGGCATAGTTCTCTGGGCATTCCAGGCACTCTGACTCTCCCTCTGGAGAATACTGGCCAGGACTGCAGCTCCTCTGCACACCACTACGTGGATCACATGAATAGCCATCCGGGCATGCACGACACCCTGCTCCATTCTCCAGGCTGACATAACCTTTGGGACAGACCTGCAGCATAATCACAAACAGCATCAGATCCATAGAAACATATTCTTTACGTAAATGAGGTAAGCCAACAAAGTTTTGACACGGTCAGCTCAAATTTTAGAAAGAAAGGATCATGGATCACTTTCAAAATCTCTCCACACTCTGAAGTGCTCATAGAATGATTCTATGAACTCTTCAGTTCACAGAATACCCACAGAGTTCCCAACATGTACTTTTTACCATCAGTACTGTAAAGAACGAATCAAGGAAGTGCTGCTTACTGTCCACCTGGATGGACATGTGGCTTGCTCTGAGTAAAAGCATGTCCAAATATCACAAATTTCCCCAAAATCTTCAAACCAAACTGAAAAATCTGGTTTGAAGTTTGAAATGAGACGACTCAAAATACGTGGCAGCAAATATGGGGAATACTACTTCCACCTGCATGCTCTCATTCCCTGCTCATCAGCTTACCTGGCAGGCTGTGATGTCCACTTGAGCTGTAAGTTCATTGGCTGTTCCCAAAGGGCATTTCCTTGGAGCTTTTTGACCCCCAGGGCAACTGGAACAAAAATAACTCATTTTTAAAACAATTTCTTCCACTTCCATCCCCCTAAAAGCCAGTATGGTGTTGTGCAGCTACAACATCATGCCAACCTACTCAAACATAGAATGATGAATTCAAACCAGATCAGTTCAGAGCCTCAAAAAGAGCTAATGCTTTTAAGTCTTTCAGGAGATAAGATGCAGTGTTTGGAGTACACGCCTGCAAACAGAATTTGCAGCAGGAGACGTAGCAACCTAAACTTAGGGTTCAAGTCAACCTGTCTTGCAATCTTGGCTTGTGATTTATCTGACAGCTCTCAGATGACCACCACCACTCACATTTGAAGTGAGACGTGAATGGCAGAGAAAGCAGCCTTTATCGTTTTCTCCTGAGGAAGGTAAAGCATGTTCTTCCACAACAAGTTGATGACACAGCACAGTTTAGGATGGGTTTCCAACTGGAATGTGGTTTTGCCAAGCTGACACTTCCCAGGAACACAGACTGTAGCCCTTAAGTGCTGCAAAGCAATCATATCCACTGATTTCAAGTGGAGCTGTGAAAGCACCAATCACTGCAGAAAGCCTCAGAAAGCATCACTGAGCCAAAGACAGTGGTTTTCATGGTCAGCTGATTATTTCTACAAGAAACTAGCACCACACTTTGTACGTTACACGATAGCTCTCTAAATTTTTTTCAACCTAACGGGATAATACAAATGCCCAAAAGTTTAACTTGCTTATTGCAGGAGTAATAGCACTCAGAGAGAGGGAAGGGAGGAGACTTACTAGAAGCCTGTTGGACACTCCAAGCAGTTGCCAGCTGTGTAGTAATGCCCCTGCCTGCAGTCTATGAGACACTGTGTCTGGCAGTCTACGTTGTGCTCTGGTGAGAGGGAAGAGGTCCCTATAAGAAAGCAGAAGAAAATAAACCTCATTTATTCTATCTTTATTCAATCATTTATTTCTCAGAGTAAGCTGTCTATTCTGCACTCAAATGAGCATCGTCGTGTTGTCACCTGAAAACCCTGTCACACTTGATTCCTTTCCATCTTTCAAAAAATCAGCACTTCTCAGTGCAAACATCTCCCTTCTCTGCCTGTTTTCTCCCAAGAATTAATTAAAACAAAAGCAAAAAAAACCAACAACATGGTTTTGAAAGAACCGCAGTCAGACTCAACAGTTTATAACCAGAGCGAGCTAAACAACTGTCATCTCTAATGCCTTACAGCTTTCAGAAGGTAACAGTGTCAGCACTAATACAACAACAAGTCTGTCTGAATAAGAAAGTTATCCACTCACCTGTCAGGAAGATCCTAAGGCTACAGAATAAGATCAGCCAACTCAAAGCGTTAGCCATGGGGGCTGGTAAACAACTGTTAAAGAAATGCTCAGATGTTATGCTGAAAACATTTCTTGAACATCTGGTGTTGCCTTTGCTGAAGCCCAATGTAACCAAATCCCTCTCACGTAATCACTTTCCAACAGAGCCTGGAGTGAAATGAACACCGCGCAGCAGCAAGATGGCTCAAGAGGTAAAACTGTGGAAAATACCCTGTAGTGTTAGTGCTAGAAAGAGAGGAAACTCATTTATACAAGAGATAACGTACACCTTCCAAGCATCCTGTGGGCGCGGAGACTGAAAGCCTCTTTGTCGTCATCTTGCACGTCTGGGTGCTCAGAAAGAGTACCCCGTCAGGTCACAAAGTCACTCTTCAATGTCTACATGAAATATTTCCTTTTTGCAAACTGCTTGTTCTGCAACATCAGGTTCTTCCTGGAATTTGAAAAGCCAGGTGAATTCTTCCTGAAACTCCATTCTCCCCTGCAATGTACACAGTCTTCTAGCTAAGTTTTTCCTGTTCTAAGAAATACCCTTTGATGCTGCACAAGGCTAAACTTAGCGAGAGCACTGGCAGTGCTGGGGAGCAAAGAGAACTTGGAGCTCTACGGCAAGAGCAAAACAAGCAGAACATATCCCGAAGCAATTTCATGCACATACTACTTCAGAGCAGCCTTGTTTTTAAGGAGCGTTCTCCTACTTTTAGAAGTAACATAAAAAATTCAAGATTCAGCACCTGCTCCAGTGAAAACTCCAAAGGGATCCATTTCCTCCCGTAAATCACAATATCCTCTCTTTGCTTCTAGAACCTCCTGGAAGTCAGATACTATGGAGGGCTTTGGAAAGAGATCTGTTACTGGCAACAGAAGAAGAAACATTATTCTGTCTTCTGAGTTCCACACTGATGCAATTCCACTGGGAGGCAAGAGCCAGAATGAGGCTGCCCATAAGTTCACATGGAATTGCTGGGGATTCCTTCTGTCCCCCTCCCTCCCAAAGAAAATGTACTAAAATAAATCCTCCTCCTCCTCCACGTCCCTGTAGTTTCCATTAAGGGATCCATATGGTTACTCAAGTGTCTTCTCACTCCTGTAAGCCCTTCTAGAAGGCAGACGAGGAGCAAAACTGACGAGTTCAGTGAAAGCAAAGCTCCTTTTGGAAAGAGCGGTCCATACACACACACAGTTGCAGGGTGAAACTGCTTTTAATAAATTTGACTTGTCAGAAAACAGTCTTTACAGTTTGGACCAGAACATACAGTGCACGTTACCCTTGAATTGCTCAAGTGCTGTCGTGGATGATTATGTCATAGCATTTCTAGACAGCAGGGAGCAGGAGCCCTAACCACGGTGGCAGAGCATCTACAAACAGGCCTCATGCCTGTCTTCCTAACTAGCAAAGCACCATCTGTTGCACTTTATAAAGTCTTTAATTAAACTCCTCCAGTAGAACTCAGATAGGCCTGTTTCTTCCCACTGTAACAAACAATTCCTGGAAATCTCTGCAATTATCTTATATTACAGACAAGAATTGCCAATTAAAACCTAATCAACACAGTGTAAAGGCAGGCACCAGGCCAAGTGCTTCTAATTTTCTTCCCATTTTCGACCTGCTTGCCCCCTTGCATTTCAGAAAGTTCAGAGAAGATGGAAGATGCAATAGGAGGCAGAAAGGAGACAAAAACGGTGAGATCCACACCGCTTCATTTTCACTTCCCTAATTAACTGCGGAATTCTTCGATTTATGCACAGGTAACAAACAGGTCGCATCCACCACAAGACAAAGGAAAACAACACGTCTGCTGCCTGGCTGAGGGCTCATCTAGGGGGTGAAACAGCAACTTGGTGCTCAGCCATGGTCAGAGCTCCCTCTGATCAGCTAAACCAAAGCTCTGAGGGGTCAGTGCATCACCGTGTGTCATGCACCCACTGGCACAGCACTAAGTCCTGCCTCGCCATCAAGGCTCCCCAGCTCTCAACTCTGAACCTCTCAACACAAATTCTGACATCTGCTGGGTCTGAATCAATTCTGAATCAGCCCACTTCATCTGTCTCTGCCACAGCCACTTCAGCCATTAGCAAGAAGACGAATCTGTCTCGATGCACTTCTTATCTGGGCTGCTAAAGAAACGAACAGCAGAACAACCTGAGACTCACTCCAGGACAGCAGGATTTGCTTTCATAAAGCAGCAGCATCATTGATGTGAAATATCACGAAGTCCTGCGCAGTTTACACTGGAGGGTGAGCAGCTATCTATTTCCAGCTATAAAGAAAACACAGCTTTCACATTATTTTATCTTCTTCTGTCAAGAAACAAATAGATGCAGATTGAATTATAAACCTGGGCTGTTGGAAGCAATGGACAAGCAGCTGAAGGAGACTCCAGCAAGGAAAATAAATAGGCACATCCTTTTCTCAGTTGCATGCACAGAAGGACCAACAACCATCAGCACAGTCACTCCTTTGGGATACAAACTAGCGTAGCTTCCAGCACTGACATACTCATCCTCTCCTCACCAATGACTTTCCTATTGCTTCAGCAGACACAACTGCGTTTTGAACAAGTTCTGAACTTTCTTGAGCTGTTTGGTTATCCCTAAAGGAACCAGTCAGCCATGTAGTATTAGAGGCTCTTCACAAAGCAGAAAGGCCCAGTTTTTCTTCTTCGGAACACCAAAAATCAGTTCTGCTCAGCTCACTGCCAATAGTAACAAACTGCTGGCTGTGTTAGAAGCATTACCAGCTACCTTGCAGCAGGAAGAGTGTGTGTGCCCACCCAAAGTACCAGGGAAGACATCTCACCTTGCAGAAAGGTGCAATCAGTTACACTAAAATTAGTTAGCATACCCATGCTTGCAGATCTCATTTCACACCACATCTTTTGGGGGGTAAGGGTGGCACAAAAGGCTCAGAACTGTGGGGAGAGGCAGGAAGTAGAACTCACGTGGAAAACAGTTTTGTTACTCGTATTTGCACAGATAAAAACTTCTTCAACAGCTTCAGGAGATTTCTCATTAACGCAAAAGGAAAAGATCTGCAAGTTTCAATCAAATAGTATGCTTTGTTCCTGTACACAAACAAGCACTTTTCTACTTCAAGTCGCTACTTGTCACATAAAATGGCAGGAATGACATGAATGGCTCAGGGTGAAGCTCCCTCCCATCTGCTTCCCCCTCCTTTTCCTTACATTGTACAGACAGAGCTACTTAGATACCTTCAGAGCTGCAAAGCTGGGCCACAGCTTTCTTCCATGAATGCATGCGTGTACTGATACAACATACCATTTAAAAAAAAAAAGAAAAGACTTTGCAAATCCCTTCTAACGATCCCTGGAAATGCCATACATGATTCACATCTGCTTCTGGGCAGCTGCGCTGCCCCACTGTAGCTGCATCCCTACATCTGCTAACAGAGGGCAGGATGCCACAAGGCAATAACACTCCTGAGCACAGAGCAATAGATACACTCAGAGATGCAATACAATACAGACTGCTTGCTTGTTATATAACTTGAGCAACGAAGGAGAAGCTCTGAAGTTTAAACAAGGGCCCACAAAGTTCAGCGACATGCTGAACAGGAGCAGGAACCTTTGCAGTCATTGTCAACACGTGCATAATGTTCAGTAATCCTTCATGGATAAATGAAAGCTTTCCCCCTTCTGTGAGAAACAACAGCAGCGTAAAATTGCAGCATCGCTTTACTTTGCGTGCTGTTTTGCATGCTAAGCTTTATCCCTACCGAACTAACAAAATTAAATGGTGAATTTACAAAGGCAATAAACTTCCGAGAGAGTGAGAAATTAAACGGTTATATAACATGGAATAACAGGAACATCTCCAGGCAAATTTAGATTAAGATGCAGCACCACTTCCCCACGTTGACTCCAATAGCCCCAGCGAAGATGACCAACGGATTAGGGCAGCTTGAAGCAGAGCAAGGAAAGGCAGGGAGGCAGAAAGTGAGGGAGGAAGCCTTGCTCTAGAGAAATCAATGGCGAAACACTTTTGGTTTTCTACAGGGCTCAGATTTCACGCAACGGTGCACACATCTTGTATCAAACACAGCTTCGAGAGAGCGCATTATGGCCAACAGTAAATAACAAAAATTCGCTGTGTCAACAAAACCTTACAGCGTTTCTATACAAAAGCAGTGTTAGGGGGAGCAAAGGTGGTCAAAGACATACATCCAAAGATGCTCAGCAGGGAAAAGCTGCCTTAAACACAGGTGCTCCTAGCTTAAGTGAGAAACATTGATAAAAATGGTCGTTTATTTCACTCAGAGGGGTAAGATGTGCTTTGCTCTATCCCTATACCCACTGAGTAGATTGTTCCGCCTCCCAACTCAGAACACACCCTGTACCAGCTCAGAGCACTTCTTCCACAACTCAGCCCATAACAAAGGCAAGCAGAAAGCTCTGATGATATGCCATGAGCCAAAGCAGCTGGGTCAGAACAGACTGACCCTTCCCTTGTTTAACTCTCACATGGCTTTCCATTTACCCTGGTGTGCAGGGCTTCCAAAATTCCATAAAGCCTGCTTCATCACCAGGTGTGCATCTGTTGGGGCCATCAGAGCTGCACTCAGAGAGACTTTGGGCAGCATTTGTTACAATAATTACAACACAATTAACAAAAAATTTACTCTGGTGAGGCAGTGCTCAAAACCTGAAATTTCTTTGTATTATCCGTAGCAAGAGGAGGCTGGGAAGGCTAGAGATCCTTTTAATCCCACTGCCCACAACCCTCCGCTTCCCATTGTGCCCAGGAGCAAGGACAGCCCTTGTCGTTTTCCACCTCCTGAGGCTGACGAACATCACTGCAGATTTGGTGTCAAAAAGGAGATCCAAAACCACACTGAACAGCTAATGCCACCTTCTGAAGTTTCCACTACTGCCACAACAAACAGGGCCTGAGAAGTATATGGGGGACTGAGTACAAAACGTATTTTGTTCATTGCTAAGAAGACAAAAGTGTAATCAGTGCTGTTCACCTGGTGTTACCGCTTTGTTAGCTCGGTGAATCAAACCAGACTTCAGAAAATGAAAGCAGAGTAATGGGACCAGCCCTTCGCTACCCACAACCTACTGCTGAAGTTGTCCAGAGGAAGCACTACAAACAAGCAGAGCTCACCAAAAAGAGCAAGAAAATCATAAATGCAGTGTTGGCTGCAGCTCCATCATGGGATGGCACAATGCCTGCCAGCAGCACAAAGTGCTCCTGCAAAGCACTACAGGGAGATCCTACTATTTCACCATAAAGAAAGCAAAACTGTTCTGTGTGGATTGTTGTGGTCTGAAAGAATTGTTCAGCTTCTCCCTGAGAAAATTCCAAGGACCCCAGTCTTTCATGGCCTCTGATCTAAGAGAGGAATCACAGCCCACAAGAACCAGGGTTTTAACAGCCAGACAACAGCAGCCAAATGGTGATACAGGATCACCCAGAGGAACAAAATACACACTGCTGATAAGGTGAGATAGGATCAGGAGAGTGCTGAATGCAACCAGACTAACCAAACAGATCAGATGTGAGTTCCAACAGCACAGCTCACTTTCAGCTCACGTGATCACACCAGAATAATAACAAATTTGACCTCGTTCAAGCGATGTTCTTGTGCGTGCCCCAGTAGATCTTTTTCCACTTTGTTTTTTTCTAATAAACCCATGTCTGCTGTTAATAAAACAAACAGGCACATCTCTATCCCAGTAGATGCAGCCTCGTTAATTTTATATTCCCTATCTTAAAACAGAGGAATGTTTTCTGACCCCATCAACAGCAACCCCTGCCCCAGAGCAATTACTGAACTATTGGGAAACTTGAGGGAATCATTTTGGCATGGGCTTCCTAAAAACTACTGCAAATTTGCATAGGAAACAGTGTGGCAAAAGAATAAATGAAGCAGCTCCAAAACCAGCCCTGAGGAAGCTCCCCAGAATGAGTTACTTAGAGGAGAATGAGCAAGATAGGGCTAATAAACACCTCCATTCAACTCCTAGTAGAGGAAGGAGGTGAGAAGCATGATGCTCAGTGCTTAAATCAACCCCAGGGTTTATTCAGTAGATGGGTTAATGAAGTAAACCTGGGGTGTAATAGTGCAGCTGTAGCTTTGCTGCAGAGGTGAACAAATAGTAACTTGGAGTACAGAAATAGTATCACCACTGTAAGATGATGAACGACTGTGGCACTGCCAGACTAGAACACTGCTGGTGGATGGTTGACAGCAATAAGGCTTGTGTGTTTCCGTAGGTAAGCTATCCTTACCCTCCAAAATAGGACAGGAGGACCCATACACAGTTAATCTGACAACTGAATAAATACAGAGAAAATGTGGCCATGTAGAGTGAGTCTGCAGAAAGCAGAGACCCAAACAGATGTTGAATGCACCTGCTGCAGCTGATGTTTCCCCACTTCTTCACATGCACCTGTGGAAGAGGTTGTAACAGTGTAGTTTGAAGTCCAGGAAATACAACTATGAAAGGGCAGCTCATTCAAAACCACACAGCAAACCACAGAGGAACAAAGGACAGGACTCTAGAAAGCCCAAGCTTTCTCTTCCTATGAGATGCATTGAGTAAAGTGCAGTGCAGAGCAAACCTTCAAGTGCTCTGCCCATCACCGGAGCAGGTTTGGGAAGACCACATCCTATGGTTTTATGTAGAAAAAAAAATGGCTGCCATATGAGAAAAGCACCATTAGTGGCTGCCTCAGAAGTTCGGAGTTTTATTTGTAATCTCCTCACACTGCCCTCCTTTCATATTCAGTTCTTAATTAAGAAGTAGTAGTCATTAAGTAGTCATCGCTCATCTTGGGGTAAGCACTAGAGAACCACAAGACAGTTACAGATTTGCACACAAAGCAATGTGGCACCTGTCACTTCACCTCCAGGAAGGCATGGAGCTTACTGCAGCCTCTTGAAATCCAGGCTGATCCTCCAGGAGCAGAAGCAATGCCTTTCAAACCCTGCCAAGGCCCTGCAAACAGGCCTGCACTCAGGAAATTGGGCTGTGTAAGAAGTCTCCAAGGCCAAAGTAGCAGCACAAGTGTCAAAGCCTAGGAAAAAAAAAAAATACTGCTGTGAGTGCCAGCAGCAGAATATAGAGTGAAAAGGCATTTGGAGGGGAAAAAAAAAAAAAAAAAACTACCCTTTCAAAAACATCAGGCTGGTAATCTATCAAAGGCTGCGAAGTGTTATATTAAGGGACCTCATATGACCCATCAGAGGCACTCGGTGAGTTCGCAGTCTCTTCGTGAAGTACTGGAAAATCTGATGCTTCTAATGGAATCCTCAGATTCAGATATTAAAGTGATGAATGGCTTCTAACAGGAGAGACAAAACCACTGTGCCTGTTCAGCCAGGAAGAGAAACTTCAGGCTAGTGATACCCCACCAGGAATTGATTGAAAGGCAAAAATATTTAATATTAAATATACAGTGTAGTTACCTGAGCACACAGACAGAACATGCTACAACCCTGCAGGCAGCATAGACTTTGCCAAGGATGGTCACAGTCCCACCGCAATGCGCCTGCATGTCTGACAGTTCCCAAACACACAAAATCCAGCAATTCTAAGTGCTGCATATTCAGCATACTCATCCACAGTCAGGAAGAAAGTCTGGCCTTCTAGGATACATGTGTTTACAGGTGGATGTGGTTCAACATGGAGTTCCAGACAACTCAGTTGGTTTATATCAGCTGTTCAGTGGTTTCCTATCACAGGTTCTTACAGTAAAAGCAGTCTGATAGCAGTTACCAAGGCATGACTATGAGCTCCAGCAATCTACACTACTCCATTAGTTTCCTCTTGCATCCATGTCCTATTGTACTACTTGTCTCATGCCAAGAGAAACAGACAAGTAAGCCTGAGAAGGATATAATGAGGAAATACTGCCATTAGCCTCTTCAAACAAGACAAAACAACAACAGGGTCTTGATTTCAGGGTCTTTTTACTCTCGCTTTGCCACTCAGAGATGGCTGGGTGCCTATTTATTCCTGGAAGTTACATGCAGCCTGTATTGTGCAGCTACAGTTGGAGTTGAAGAGATACCCTGCAGCAGAAGTGTTCTCTAAGAGTAGGAAAATAATGCTAGTTCTACATACAGTACCAATATACCCTCCAGAATAATGAGCCTGAAATAGTTCAGAATCATTATTTCTGATAGGCTTAAATGCCTCAATAACTACTTCATCTTTTCTGCTTTTACTTTCCATATAGGTAAAGTTGTGGCACCCCTAAAGAAAAAAAGTGCTTGATGATCTTTAGATCTGTGCAGTTGTGCAGACTCTTTTTTTTCAGCACTTGGAAGAAAGATCAGCTCTCATCTCCCCTGCAATAGCATCAGCCAGCTTTTGCCATTGCCCTTCTGAATCTCAACCACATTTCTAAGGAGAACATAGCAGTCTCCAGGGCTATATCCCATCTGGCTATAATGAACAGAAGAGAATAAACTTCACTTGCCCTAGCTCTAAAGTTATTGTTAAAATAACCTATTCCTTTCAACTACAGCTACATGGCATATAACAGCATCTCTTCTGTTCTGCCTCATTCAGGAGATAGCACTGCTAGGTGCATCTACTCTTTTTCCCCATGAAAGACCTAGTGTTTCAAAAGGAAATCTAAACATGGAACAGAGCTAAGTGGAGGCACATATAATAAAGGAATTGGTTACCTGGTATACTCTCCTACATGAGTGGTAGGACAGCAAATATGCTTTCAGGATGCTGAGGCACTCTTGTAGTCATCACATGGAACCTCTAAGGACTGTCCTGTTGTGCTAACCAAGGTATGCACCTAACATTTCATCCACTTCAAACATGTTATTAGAGCCTGACATTTTCTTCCCTCCAAAAAAGACTTGCTACTTCTGTAGAGGACTTGCCCTCATGTGCAGAAAAACAGCCTGGAGCTGCATGGCTCCTGCTACACAACATGGTGATAAACCCTCCACAAGCAGCAGCTGCAGCATTGGGTCTTTTAACACAGCCATAGACCTCTTTCAGCGCTGGGCTCCCTGGCTTCACCATCTCCTCCCGGCTCAGCAAGAGCCAAACATATCTGCACATTACCAGTTTCAGTTGCTGATTGCACAAGATTCAGACATTAGCCTAATTAAAAAAAAAAAAGCTGCATAGATTCAGCAAGCATCAGAATTGTCCCAAAGTCAGAACTCTGTGAACTTCTGATCCATAGAACTGATGTATTTTAAGAAGTTTCTTCCATCTGTGCTCCTCCAAATAACAGAGTATATTATCAAGAACATCTGTCACAGACTGAAGTGCTCTGCTCAGCCCTTGAGAGACAAGCAGATAAACTGATTAAGTATTTTGGATTTACATTTGGGCCTTGTGTTGCATCCTAAATCTGAAAGGTGCCAATATATCCTCCCATTCACTCCCTCTTGATACTTGATTATCCCTCCTTCCCCACAGCTTGACTTGCACATTTACACAGCAAACTACTGCACAAAGCTAAGTACTTCATAAAATTATGATCAGCAGGCACCTGTCTCACTGATATTTACCTAGGTCAGACTCACCCCCAAACCATGTCTTATTTATAGATCAGACGTGCAGTCGTACCTTGAGTTAACCACCTTTTCTTCCTACTTGTCGTTCCCGACAACCAAAGCTTGGGTTGTGAACTAGCCCCGTTTAAATTCCTGTGTAGCCTAGCATGAAATTGTTTCCCAGGTAGCGATTAATTCTGCTGCAACATTTCCCCCTCATTGGGCAACGTGCTCTTTGGGAAGCCTATGCTAAACCATAGCTTCCCTGTTATCAGCAGTGTCATTACAGTTGTTTCAAACACAAGCCCTTTAGCATCTCCCATCAGTTATAGCACTCCTTATTAGCTCCTGTGTGGTTTTGAGGTCAGCTGGTTTATCCCAAACAAAATGGGCAGAGCAGCATACAACATGAAGGAACAATTGCTAGCTCATCATTAGGAAGAAAACATTCTATTGCAAAAGCTTGTTTAATACCTGTAGTATATTTGGAAGTCTTCCGTTATATTTACGATACAAGTGGTCTACCCTCATCACAGGATGCCTTGCAGTTAGGCCACAGAGTGCTTTGGGCCCAGAAACAGATCTGACACGTGCTCATGCAGCACTTCTGAAAGGCAAAGCACCTGTAGAAACTAAGAAACAATGGAATTTGGGCCAACTGACAGCAGCAAAATTTGTACCTATTCTGACAGAGCGGGTTTGATATCAAGTGGTACTGCCACAGTTTGTTAGGAACCAAACCCTAGAGATTTTCAAGGAGATGTGCAATTCTTCCTTCAGCTACAGCAGAGCTACTCACACAGTTATCCCCTGTGACCACTGTTGTTCCACCACCCACATTTTCCAGCAGCAAGACAAGAGCATATGCACATACACAGTAGGAATTAACAGGGTGTCAACCCAAGAAAAAATGCAGTCACACCTTCCAAGCTTTCACTGAAATATCAAAACATTGACTTTTTTCTATAAACATTAAGTGGAATTAAAGAAGAAACCCACACTAAGTACCTCTTCTCCCTGTTTCATTCTTTCCCCTTTGTAGTAAGGGGATTTTTGTTGTAATGCAATAGAAAGGTTGTGACCAGTTGTGTAGCTTCCAGCAACACCTGAACCCCAGGTTAGCTTTCCTTTAGAAATGCACAGTATTTACATACCATTCACTGTGAAAAGATGGCTTTCATTTTCGCTATTCTCCCATTCCTTCCCCCTTCCCCCCCCCCCTCCCTCAGCAGAAAATATTCCAAAGCCAAATCTGACCAATTCGTATTCAGAATGGTTATTGCTTTAATTATTGTTTGCATATGAAATTTCCAAGAGCAGGCCTCTTAGGGGACATCTGCAGCTTGCCAGCTGAGCAGCTGGCTGAGAGATGGCTCACGGGTTCTTCCTCTGCTTCCTCAGTACGAGATGCTCAAGCAAAACCTGAAGTCAAGTTGCCACCTAGGATACTAAGGACACGTCTACCCCACACCATGAAGAGTTCTGAGCCTGTAGAATCTATCAGAGTAAGCTAGCAGGCATACAGGGAGCATGACATTGTGCAGATGCACCCCAAGTCTCAAGCAGAACAGCAGCTGGGACATTTCATGTTACGTGGGTCAACTTGATCAGAGATTGCTCATTTAGCAGCAGCTGAAGACACTGTTCTATACAATGACAACAGTGTCAGCAAAACCCTCCCACCTCACCTCTCAGCTTCAGTTTCCCTCCTCATTCAACAAAACACCACAAGCACACAACATGCATGTGATACATCATTTATGCACTATTCTAGTCCTAACAAAGTCTTTCAACTTAGTAGGCCTTCACAAGTTGTAATTGATTCTGAGAAGCTGTATGAGATCCTCCTATGGGCTTCCAACAAACATCTCATTGTCAAAACCATAAGGAAAACTGAATTTTTCCTTTAAATTAGATTTTCGGCCCTCCAAATAACCCCATCCCATACACACTTAAACCTTTCCTATATGCCAATTGCAAGAAAAAACAAGAGCTTGATTTCCAAGTTGCTGTTGAGAGATCTACAAAAAAACAAGGTTATACTTTGGGAGCAATAAGTCATCACTCATTTAAAAAATTAAGAATCCATACATGTGAAAAGCTCTCTGAAGTGGTTGCATAAGAACAGAGGCCATTAAGAAGACAATTTTATAGCTAACACGATATACATTATTCTCATGTCACAGAACCAAAGCATCTGATATTAATAAGTTATTACATCCCTCTAGGTTAGAAAACCATTATCATCCCCCTTTTCCATCCTGGGAACAAGTAATTAAACAGCTCAGCCAAAATCATACAGAATATCTGCAATGCAGTAAGGAAATTGATTTTCAGACTTCCAGGTGATGGCCAAAGCCATCCTCCCTCCCTTGTTACAGATAGGAACTTGGAAAAATCAGTTTGTTGGTACTGGAGGAATAGATTAAAATGCCCTTATTTTTCTTTAAGTTACCCAATTGGCAAGAAATCCGATCTGTGCAGGTACTTGTTGCTCTCTAAAAACATATTTGCTGTGCCACTACCAATGCTGTGGATACCTGTAACGTTTAGTTAAAATTTTAAGAGAAGACACTGAAACAAATGGAAATACCATTCCTTCCTCTCAGGGCCTGTCTGCAAAGCCTTAAAGCAAGATGGCCAGGGCTGCCATGGCAATTCATGCTCTCAATGGCTTGTTTTCATACTCTGATTTTTCTCTTGACACTGCAATCATCAGAAGGTTGGGAAGAGTGACCCTTCACAAAATTGAACCGTGGACGAATTGATGGCACAAAGTTCTGTGTTAAGACAAACACCAAGGATGGGTTTGAAAGTAACACCCATGCAATCTTAGCAAGGAAAGGACCCAGATAAATTTCTATTCAATGAGAAGTACAAGAGACTCATTTATAAAGAAGGGGGTTATTTTCTTTAGTCTACTTCTGAGCACTGAGATGCATTGCCAGCCCAAAGGCCCCGTTGATATCAGTCACTGGGAGAAAATTACATTCCAAACTTTCTAAACTGAGTGGAAGGGATAGAATTTCAGAGGCTGTTTTGTGACAGCAGTAGCACATGTGGGAGCTCATTTTAAGGCAATAATGAGTTATTAATCAAAAACAAGAGACAGGGGAAAACACTAAGGGACAGTAAATTAAGAAATAAAACCTCCTCAAGGAACTTCCCAGCAACAGCTACTCAACTACTAGTTTTGTCAACTGGTTTGATATGCTAGATATCAGAACAAGATGTGCTCAACTATCTGTTGGCTCTAGGAAAGGCTGCAACTGACTTACGAAGTACTCATCTTAAAAAGAAACTCTCACATTCCAATACTGCTGAAGAACTGCAAAGTCATATGCTGATTAATGTAAAGTTTTTTGTATCACAGTAATAGACCAACTGAGATAAATGAGAAAACACGAGCAGCCAAAAGGAGAACACAAAGAATAGAATGCAAAAACTAGCAAAGTCAACTGCAAATAAGCCAGTAACTAGAGAAGAGGCAACTAAAGGAAGTTGAATAATGTGATTTTCTTGTTGCTGTCAGATACAGCACTGAATTTGGAACAGCATTAGCAAATTAGAGCAATTCTGAGAACAAAACATTACAATAATCAATTCCTGTAGTACTAAAAGCCTGAGCTAAGCATTCTGCTTCAGTACCATTCAGCCAGCCCATAATTTCAGGGAGAACAAGTCAGCAAATGAAAAGGAGACCTCAGCTTTGTTATTTATCTACAGCTACTTCCTCTGTACAAGCACATATTTGTCAGATGTTATACAAATAACAGACGAAAAAAAAGGTCAAGAAGAAAAATCATCTGAAAACAAGCAACGGATTCCTAGATTAGGTTCCAATGGAAAACAAAACACTGTGCCTCTCAGAGCAATGCTTGCCTCCACTAATCCCTCCCAAGCAACTGAGTTCACAAATCAAGAACCATTCCCTGAAACAAGGAACTCCTGCTCAATTGACACAGGAGACAACTTAGCATTCGGTTGCACTACAACAGAATTCTATGGCATTTCATGATAAAAGTTTGAGCCTCAACTGCACCCTCCTCCAAGCTACTAGGGGTTTATTTCATTCAAATTCATCTGAAATTCCACTGTGCCGTTTGATGGGAACACAGCAGGACTTGGGGGGCAGACACCTACTTAACACCCATGGATGGATACAAAGAAACCACAGGCCACTATCAAGATTTACACACTGTGCCTGGAAAAGCAAGAAGTACACTATTTACATCAGTTATTTTACTTTAGACAGCAAAGTCTTCCAAACATCCAACAAAGCTGCTATAAATCAAGCTGTTTTGCTTGCTCACTGTCAGAATCTCCCCCTCTTAAGCCAACTGACAGCAGAGAATCAAAGCAACTCAGCATCTAAACAACCAGTGGCCTCAGAGAAATGTTTATGTTTTATTAATACAGCCTAAAGACAACCACTACATTTGTTAACAACTTGCTGTGAGAGTAGCAAATAACCCAACACAACCTTGCCAGAAGTGGCTCCTGTGAAGAGGTCACTGTAGCTGGGGATGAAGGCTCACCAGCTGTTCTCACCTCTGGATTCATTCCTCTGTAGCAGAGGGATGCAGTACAGTGCCAGCTCCCTACAAGATAAGATAACAGCACACTAAGCTGGAAATCAACACTACAGAATGCTCAGCTAATCCTTACCCACTGAGTTAATCTAGACGTCAGCAGGCAGCATTTTGTTATCATGCCAGGTAAGCTCAGCTCACAAGCTAGGTAAAACTGCTTTAATTCCACTTAAGAGACAACTGTATGCCACCACTCCTCTCTCAGCCTTACTGCCCATCCCCAAGAACTCAAAAACCACAGAAAAGCCTCCAACTGAGCCCGCTTCCTTCTAAGAGGAAATCCAGTAACATTAAGACATACAATGAAGCGTGAAATAATGCCATTTCCACATGGCTCCACACAGAACCAGAACTAAACAGCTTTATATCTGTTCTTGAGCTACCCTCCAATCTCAAACGTTTCACCACTTTATCCCAGTGGTGTCTAAGGCTCTGATTCAGCAGCATTAGAAGCTTGGAGTCTGGTCATCTTCTTGCTGCTCTGCAGTGACATCAGTTGCATTGTGTGGGCTGTCTCCTGTCTTCATTTTCCCAAGCTGAGAACATCACGGAACTATACACCCAGCTGAACCCCTTTGACAGAAGAACTGTCCCCTTCACATCCAGCTCTACCTGGACACTTCCACCTCACTCTATATTCAAAAGCTTCACAGTTTGCTTCACACCACCTTTGTCTTACAGAGAAGTGACTGTCACAAATCTAACTACGCTAACAACAGAGAACACAGAACTCCTCTCCCCCCACTCTTCTGACACTCAAAAGCCTCATGTCCATCATAACGATTTGTGCAGCCATATGTAGCTGATATCAGTCCATCTCAGCAATCATACTGGTTTCCTCAAGTACCTCCATGGCAGGTATTCACCCTTCTGCTGCTGTCTAACCCACATCCCGAACAAAACCACAAACCATCATCTCCTCTTGTCCACTTTGGCAAATGCAAACAAGGAGCAATAACACTGCTACGAATGGCCCCTGCTAATGGCTTTCTTTTGTTGCAATCTGTAATTTAATAACCACCAATAAAAATGGCTGGTTCGGGAGCAGAGCTTATTTAATGCTTTAATTGGTACTTATTTCAAACAGTTCATTAGGATGGCAGCATTTACTGCTTGATTTTACAGCCTACCTGACCTGACAAGCAGAAGGCCAGCCACTCCGATCAAGCAGGGACACTAATTAACAAGCCCCAGGTCAGTGCTCTCTTTTCAAACACATTAGGTGCTACAGAAAGGTCACAGGGGAAACAACGACAGCACGCTGAACAGCAAAAGCCTTTTGTTTCCTTGTCCCAACTCTAGCAAAGGGCCCACAGATGGATTACACAGGCCAGCAACAATGGCACTTCAGCAAAGGGATTTGGGGAACTGCAATACCTGGAACAGCCCTGCAGGACACCCTGTGTTACCACTACACTGCCTACTCTGTGCAGGTGCAGTCCTATGCTTTACAGAGTGCACAAAAAATGAGATCGAAGCTGGCAGTGTGCTTGTTGCAACCTGGCTGAACTTCACAGTGCTGAGCCTGGAGCTGCTCAGCTCCTCAGTTCAATCCTGCACTGACACAGAACACTTCTGTGACCTTCTTGGGGGGGGGGGGGGGGGTTCAGACTACACCCTCACCTAACTTCATCATATCAGAATTGCAGCAGGACCAATTTCACACCAGCTAACAATAGCAAGCTGGAAGTAATTCCAAGCATGATAGCTTCATTACCGGATATCTTGCAACGTGTATCTGCTGGAGCACACTATTTGTGAGTGATAAATGGGAAAATGCTGCCTTATGAATAATGCAAGTTTATCACAACAATGATGGCTTGGAAATAAATCCAAGTCCTCAAGCATTTCAGTAAACACCTTTGTGCCTTGAGAAGAAAGGAAGGAAAGCAATATATGAACAGGAGACACAGGAAAGCTCCCGAGCTGCCACTGGTGCTGCTGTGCAAAAATATAAAAGCCTCCTCAGCTGGGTTGATGAAGATCAGAGCTGTCAAACAACTTAAAGTTATGTACTCAATTATAACACCTAACAGTGAATATTTTATATTTCACTTAGGAACGGTCTTGAAGACTCAATTGTCCTTTGAAGGATGACTACAGTAGTTCCTCCCATATACAGTACCATCTTTCTTCCCCATACAACATTTCATTTTCGTGCTTACACTGTCTATTCATTCTCTATGATTCCAGGAGTTCTCCCCCAGTTAATTACATGCAGATTTATGCAGTTCTGTTTTGCATAGCTAATTTTCCCCAGCTTGCTTGCTTTACTGCAATTCCTCTGATGTTTACTTTGTCTTAATATTCTTGCAAAGTTAAAAGGAACTATCACCTAAACATCCATTATTAATTTCTCCTAAGCATTTCCAATTAACTCTTTGAATAGATTGGTACTCTACAACATTTCTTATTGAATGTTTGGAAGCAAGCTTCCCATTACGAAAGCAACTCCAAATTGTAGTTTGAATATTTTTCTGCTAAGCAAGGCCGCCTTGAAGCAGCATCCCTTCAGAGTCCAAAATTGAAGCCCAACTGGCTCCAAAAGCCCATAATTCCCCTCTTGGCAGCTGTGCATCTCAACTGGCACATACAAACAAATAGTAAGACTGTTTGGCAAAGCTAGCACAAGTTCTTAACCCAGCAAGAAGATCCCAATGTATGCCTCTGTAACACCTGAGTTTCATTTGGTAGAGCCACAATGTGAAGTGAGCACACTTGTCCCGTTAAGAGATATGAACAACTACAGAGCTGAGGCAGTTTCCTGTCCAATAATCACTGGAATCAAGCGAGCGAAAAGCTGAAAATCACTTCCTAAGAGCAGGCACACCTGGATTTTAGCACTGCATTTCATCTTACTCTACCATAAGAACGTAAGATCCCTAAAGGAGCACTAGGCAGGGAGGTAGTGCTACATCATAGCAGAAAAGAGGAAGAGAAGCATTCTGAAGAACATTACAAAACCAGAGCACCACAGGAACAAGTGCAAACAAGGGCCACATTCAGTAGCAATGCACTTCAGGAGCCCAATGTTTGGGATCAGCATTAAAGGTGTTATTACAGACCAGAGCAATCTTGGAAGGTGAACTTCAGCTATACACCCTTGAGATAATCTTTAGTCAGACCTTCAGCTCAGAGGCAACACAGTCAGAGCTGGTGGTCCTCTGCCCATATCTGCAAGGAGCTACTGCCCCAAACCTGCACTTCCCCATGCAAACCACCTGGGCAAATGAGTATTAGCAATCAATTTTATACACAGGCTTTCTTCAGCAGGTGCAGTGCAGTTTCCTGTACCTGGTATTGTTTCCTTGCTGATCCAAACAAGTTTACCTGAAGGAAAGTGTTTGATTTTTATGCATGTTGGTTTTTTAAAGCAGCAGTCTTAACACCAAGAAGTTCATTAATGGTAAAAGCACTCTACATGACAGAAACTCACTCCATGAGGGCAGTGGTTGTACTCTGACTCTGCCCCACTCAACTTTCAAAGCATCTCTAGGCCAGAACCCATTTTCAGAGTTCTGACAGGTGAGCTTTACCATCACCACTCAGCTTACAAGCTTTGAATCACAGCAGCATCACCACACGAAGGAGCACTCATTCCCACCTTCCCCGTCTCCTGCCTAGAAATATCTTCCAAACGACCTTAGTGTTCTCTTCCTATAAACCTCAGGAAAAAGTAATGTATTTGGATTTGCAGAGATTCTTGAAAGCTAT
This sequence comes from Oreortyx pictus, assembly GCA_036925125.1. Taxonomy (NCBI): domain Eukaryota; kingdom Metazoa; phylum Chordata; class Aves; order Galliformes; family Odontophoridae; genus Oreortyx; species Oreortyx pictus. The sequence goes on along the minus strand of JAUPFR010000025.1, from coordinate 2,559,825 downwards.
CTTGTTTCCTTTGCTCAAGTTTCAATTGTAGCGGGAAGAAAGTGGCCTACGAAACTTTAAAAGACCTCAGGTCTGCACGATGCTCTGGCAGAAATGCATTGCTAGGCAACACAGCCAAGCTGTGCCTGGGATGTAAGGATGTTCAGGCCAACCACACAAAACAGGGTTCATCAGAATTACAATTCTAAAGAGTGTGCCTTGCCACTGCCAGACAAGAATATCCCCAAAGGGGACACAGGGTCAGTACTGGTGTCAGCTGGATTTCATTCTGAGGCAGACGGATGTTATCTGTCAGCTTGCCTGAGTCTCCCAACCTTATCTCAAGAAGTTTCTGAGCCTGATAAAGGCTTTCTAAGCATTTAAGAGTGTAGTGAACACAAACAAGGACAGGACTCAAGCAAGATGAAGTCTGTGCAGGAGGTTATCACTGAAGAAAAAAAAGACAGACAAGCCTTCAACCCCTCTTGAACTGAAATGAGTTAGACATGCAGTATTTTTCACTTGCATTTGATATTAATTGGCAGCTAGACCAAAGTGACCGATTTACTAACTGGATCTCACACACAGCTCAGAACTGAAGTTCTCTTTATTTCATCCATCTTCAGAAAGTACTACTTACTGGTTTCACACTTCTGCCTGGGCTGAACAGTAACCCGAACCTTAGCTGTATAGTATTTGGTTCCACCCCAAACTCCTCTGGCATCGTCAATAAATTCACTCCTTAAAAACAGGAGGATAAAGCATAACAGCCATTACTCTTAATGAGTAACTAATGCCATTCAGCACAGCTAAAAGCTGCAGCATTTTTCAGGTCTTCTTTGGTTCTTTCTTTAATCACAGTGCCAAGAAACGCATGACCTCTTGAAAGCATCCTGGACCTAGGAAGTTGTGTGTTTGACACCAAAGGAAAGAAAGTGCAAACCGGGAAGAAGAAAGAGCAATGTGGGAACCTGCTCAATTTAACCGAAAAATAATTCATTTAGGAGTAATTGTTGAGAGAAATAGATGTCAGAGCCAGAAATCAAAAAGTAAATAAACTTCACCCAATTTGAGCACATAGCTGCCTGAAAACGTTCTCCTCAGTAATGTGCAGCTTAAGCACTTAGGAAAACTGCCAAGAGGTGTCAAAATAATGAAGTCTGAAAAGAAAAATCACATGCAAGTAAAGCCCAGCTCTCTTTTCTTCTCTCCCAGGGAAGAAAAGAGAGCTGCTCTCCACCCAGTGAGGTTCCAGTCATGTTTTCCCCTCTCCTGCACTGGAATAATTCACCAGCACAGTCCACCTCATTCTGCATACTACTTACTCCCAGAACTCCATTTCCAGTTTCATGATTTGTAAAGCAGCAATAACTGAGGAGCCATCAGTTTTGTGAGTGCTATTTAAGTTAATGCTCGTCTCAGACCTACTATTTTTCACTAACAGGCTTTATTCCAGAAAGCAGTTTCTCAGTTCAAATAGTAGACCAACAGAATAGATTATAGCAGAATAGTTGGTCTGGAAAAAGAGAAACTATGCAGTAGAGAACAGTTGGAACACTCTCATTCTCTTGTGTTCTTTCTGCTGCTGACTAAACCCTAATTTAGTGTTGGTATTGCTTCCTCTCTCATCTTTTCCCTTTTTCTAAGTGTGTTTAATCTGCTGTAAAATTGTTTTCATGGCTGCAGTGAATGTTATTGTAACTGTTTTACAATGTGCATTATCGGCACTGTGTAAAGGCTTTTGCCTTCTGTATGCAAATCCCTGCCTCGCCTGCTGGCACTCAAGGTGCGTGCCCTAACACAGCCACACCAACTCACATTCCACATCACTGAAGAGCACAAACGGTCTTCCCTGCAAGAGAAACTTCAGGGTTCTTGATGGCATACCAATTGACAGAAGGGAAGCCTTTAGACTTGTCATAGTTACATATGTAACAGGGATGCAAAACCAATATGGTAACTTCAGACTTGTCTTTTAGTCCAACTCCTTGATTTCCCAGGTTAAAAGGTCTCAACTTTAAGTGCTGGGTCACCAGACAGAGGACTGAGCAGCCAGTTCCTTTGAAAGAAAAGCATTCAGACTCCATGGGGAGTCTGCTAGGTGGAGAACAAGCAGCTTAAGATCACTCCTGAGACACCAGCTGGGCCTTCTGCCACGGCTGGCTGATTAGGACATCAATTGTCTGGTTAGACTGGCTCCCCAGTTACCCCTCCTGGCAACAACCTCAGCTCTGTAACTCTTCATTTGCTTAGACCCGCAGCTTGGTGACCAGTAGCAATTGCTTAAGGAGCAAGCCAGACCCACTTGCTCTTCTCAAAGACTGAGACAAAAATCATCTCACCCACACAGAGACGGTATGCCAATATTTAAAAGACAATCCACAGGAAATCCCAGGCTGCCCGCCCCTTGTGTAAAGGTTTTTTTTCTTGCTTCATATATCTACACATATCTTATCCAGCACAGGAACTCATTTACCAGTGAATTCAGGATCTACTACATCTTGAACTCACCAATTTGCCTTACAAGGAGTCATCATCAGACTGCTCAACAAAGGGTATTCCTCAATCTGTCAACACGAGGTCATATGATGAACCGAAGATACCTATGGGGAGAGGGGGGGGTGCAGAAAAAGCCTACACACCCAATCCTCAGTCACTTCATCACAAGCACTCACACTGTCAGCACCTGAAGCATCATTGCCATAGCAACCATGGCACCTTCAGCCCAGCTGACAGGAGAGCAGGGAAGGAGACACTTGTCTCCAGTTTGTTAGCTGGGTAATTGGTCCTGCTGCGCAGGGTCACTCGTCACCAAGATGACAGCAGGCAATGGCTGTCTGCTTAGATACCAGGGCCACCTTATCCTTGGAACAGATCTCGGATTTATTAAACACTCAAGAGGTTAGTGAGCTGTGAAAATCCCATTCACCACCACTGCAGACTGCTGACTAGAAGCTTCCTCCTGTGCTTCAGCTTTTCTTTATCTCTTTCTTTTTAAGGGGGGGAATAGGAGCTTCAGGGATTTAGAGTGCTTCAATTTCCAGACAAGGGAAGCCTTCCCACCCCATCACCCTCTGGCTGCCACTTTTTCAAGACAGAAAATTGTCTGAAGCTGGCTTTTATGTTTAACCCCTCTGGTGGGGCAGAGGACAGAACAAGTCTTGTCACAGAGTACTTCACTTACTGTTCCTCAGCTTGCCATAGACTACATAACCCAGTCCCTAAATCTGTTTCTTGTGCTCGTTATTTGTGTTCATCAACACATAAGCACACTGTGTTCATCAGCTTGCACTGAGTCAAAGAAAGCCCCCCAACATTGTTCTTTATCTGACCCAAATTGGAGATCCTTGATAAAAACGGATTTGTTTGATGGAGTTTCTGTACCAGCTCTGTTATTCATTAATTTATTGCATACTATTCTACACAGGTAGCTGAAGTCCTGTAAGCTGCCACCAGTTCCAAAGGGATAAACACTTCACCCTTGCAAGCCTGTAGACAGGTTTGAAAAATATTTATCTATAGTTCTAGCTCTAGCTGAAGCACAGCTAGCAAAGCTGCAACTCAGTAATCCTCCTGCAACCAAGGAAGATCCCTTCCTGTATTACTCAGCCATGCACAACAAAAGACAAGGGCTGTTTTCTTCCCAGCCTCTGCAAAGCTCACCCTAATCTCTGTGGGGCTCCCAGGTCACTCCTCTGCTCAGGGATTTTCAGTCTATGTTGCATCTTACCATTCAGTTGACCTGCAAAGATGACATCACAATAAAATATAATTTAATATTAAGCACGCTGTAAATACCTACTCATTTCCAGTTTGGCATGCATATTATTATAATGACTGCACCTTTCTCAAACTTTAAAGTTCTGTTTTACAAGCCTTCATTTCAGCATAATGTCCTCATAAAACAAAACAGCAGTGCAGTGTGGAGAAGACTAAATTAAAAATTAATGGGCCCTGCCAGTACAGGGCTTTCTCAGAGCCCATAGGAAGTGTAAAGAGTCCTCTCCTCCACACAAAAACCCAAGTTATGTAAAGGCAGCAGATATACCCTTCCCTGACCCAGGTTTAATAGCCACTGCAGCACAGTCATTTATAGCCACGTGAAAGATCAACATCACTGCACAATGAAGTCAGGGGATGCAGGGGCAAGCCTTGTCTGTTAATATCAGTAGTATCAAGCCGTCAGCTCATCCAAAATCTTTACAGGCAGGAGGAAGGGCCTGGGCTCAGCGCTCAGCATGTTTTGCTGGATAACCTCAGCTCCCAGCATTTAACACTTGACCAGAAGCTCTCTTCACTGAAAGCCCACGCAGCAGCAACATGGTTTAACTGTGTCACCTTAAAGCTTTTTATGGAAGGCTCCTCAAATCCCTAGAAAAGAAGCCAATATGGAATTCCATAGGATTGCAGTGATTAAAGCAGTGTCTCCTAATAGAAACTGAAGCTCATCCACAGAGTTTAAGATACTTGCACTCAAGTCTGTAAGCTTTCTCTACTTTCAGTAACACATTTTAATCTCTATCTTTTCCCCAAAAGGATACTTTAATCTCTTGCAGCTCTCATTCTAGCTCCTTATCTCTGTGATAAGCCAAGAACACAGCGCTGAACACACCTAGAACATCAGTTTTATCAATTGCTTTGAGCAGAAATCCCTCTCATCAGGAGCTGGTGCACCATCTTCCTTAGAGCTACATAGTTTCCACTTCTCATCCATCCCTTCCTCCTGTTGCTAGGTGCACATCACACCAGAAAAGCCTCAGTTCTCCACCAGCAGCACGTGCTGTGTTTCAACATGGCACTGGAGGCAGAATGACAGAACAGAACCCTCTGGCGCTGCCCCAAAAGAACACTGAGCTGCCAAGCTGCCCTTGGGCACTTCAACTCGATAAAAGATATGCTTATATCAATTGATGTAGACTCCCAGGTCTCCCAGATAAATATTAGTCTTCTGCAAAGAAGCAGGACACATGGCCTTCACCACTCCCACCACCACTTCTCTCTCATCCCATACTGCTCAGGATTCATCTGCCTCAGACCAGCACATTCCCATTCATAACAGAAAACCCCAGACAGGCACCTCTGGTGCAAAGATTTCAGCTATAAGAGGTATAGAAAGCACTGCTCAAGCATCACCAACACACCTGTTCTTGTCCCCAGCATGGAAAATGCCATCACCTAGGAGACAGTTTTGGAGATCTACTGGTGTCCAGGGATAAGGTTCAGAAGTGTCTCATGCAACAATTACTCAGAGGCACCCTCAGCTCGCACCCATCAGAGAACCTACTGGAGAGCTGACAGTTTCCATAGAAACAGTATGGCAGAGCTTACAGCAAGCTTCCTCCCAGCTGCTCCACTTCCCAGTGCAAACAAAAAGGCCCAGCTATAAGTGAAAAAGGCAACTCAAGTTCAACAGCTGGCCTTGCTGCGTATTGTCCAGGAGTGCAAAACAGATTTCCACATTCCTAAAGGTTAGCCTTAGGGAGTAAGCAACAGAATTACCTCCTATAGCCACCTGCTTTCCTAGCTATCTGCTTCTTTGTTGACAGCTATTACCTTTAAAAGCCTTTTCTCTAGCTCAGAGTAAATCAGTCCTATAGAGATCTCCAAGTGCTCATAGAAGCTGCACAGCATGAAAGCCTATACAAACACTCAAGTTGTCATCCCACCTGAGATGCTTACAACTCGGTTATTCCTTCTCTGTTCAGAGAAGTTTTGAGTGATGCTCTAAGCAGCCAGAGGAGCCTGACAGCAGAAAAGGTATTCATACAATGACATCCTGTGGCCACATGGAATGAAGACCCTTCTAACTCAATTTTGAGTTATCACTGAATTATTACTCAGAACATGACAAACAAAAGCATGCCCATCCCATCCCAGAGACAAGCTGCTTCCGAACTCCATTGCTTGCAGTTTTCACTTCAGATGAGCTCTTCAGCAGGCTTCATGCTGGTGGATGAGCAGGTGAATAATCACACATGCTGCCAAAGAAGCAGTACATGGAAAGCAGACATCCCACTTCACATCTGTTACACAACATACACTCAAACCTTCCACCTAAAGTTAATTTCACCCTCAGAAGCTGAGAGTTTTACTCCTGCAGACTCTCCCAGTCTTCTTGGAGTTTCTCCTTCATAGATAGATATATAGATATTACATTGCTGTCTCAAGTCTCTAAACAAGAGAAGCTTTTCATTTCATCCACATTTCCATGGTAAAGTGCACAAGCTGTTGCATCTCAAAACCCACTACAAAGTTAGCATATGCTTTGAAAAAAGTATTAGAATTTCATAGTCTAGAGGTTACAGAAGTTGCTGAGATCCAACACTTTTCAAACGCTTCAAGAAAATTAATTCACTTTTCAAAAGCAGAAGCCAACCAGAAACAATGCAGTTTCTTTTGCAGTCTCCCTTATTTCTGGAGGCAGAGACATCTTTGCTTTCCAGGGGGAAATAGGTGACCTTCTACTTCAGCAACAGAACTATTTCTTGACGCCGCTGCCTCCAAAAGGCAGGGAGAAACATCGGCCAGTTCTCAAAATAAACCTTCTCCACTCTTTGCCCAAGTCTGTATCCAAATGCCCCCTGCTGGTGCCACCAACCATCAGTCCAACCTGCAGAACCTGACTCAACGACACGAGTAGGTCTGCAGACTCTGCCCCAACAAAACACCAGAGCTGTTTTATGTTGTCAGCTGCATTTATGATCCAATAATCATAAATGACAAAGAGCCCTACCTATATTAGGTACAGCTATCTTCTTAGTGTCAGTCCTTAATTAGGAAAAAAAAATCACAGCCATACACAAAAGAGTAAAATTTACAACTCAGCAACAGCTAATCACTTGCAAGGAACAACAGATGCACTTACAATGAAGATATATTTCACCAATCTCGCGAAGCACTTCTTTCTGACTGAATAATGCATTATAATGATCATTTGGATAGTTCAAAATACAGTTTTATAAATTTATAAAGCACTTTGTTCTCCATCTACTTCTGCAGAAGTCTTCCTTAATTTGTGCCATACTTGAAGGCTAGGCAGGTGCTGGCAACACGTGCACTGATTCATATCTTTAAGCCAAAAGGAAGAAAGTGAACAACGTAAGCAGAAGTATCACAGCTGGAGTCTACACTTCAGTACTTCTAGGATGGCCATACTTCTCCTGCCCCATTATTTCTCAAAAGCTTGACAGCAGGTGGCAATTGAACTGAGGTTATTACCGAGATAAAGCTTTATCTGTATTCTGAACTGTTAATTTCCAGCTTCCTGTACATCTGGAGGGAATCAGAATAAAATAGATAGTTGGGTTTGGCTTTCTTCCCTCAACTGATTTTTACCGAGGCTAACTGCAACTCAGAACTCAAATCAGAGCAGAAGGAAAACTTACACAAGTTAAGCCACAGAAAACACATACACTGCGTCTCGTGGATCAGACCTGCTGAGCTCTTCATTTCTCATCTGGAGGACACGAACTTTGCTCACCATTAACCAGTTGTCCTAAACAAAGCTCCAAGGGCCTCAGCACCTACAGTCTCCCAGGTCTACAAAGCTCTTTACCCGAGGTAAGTAAGGAAGTACAAAACAATGCAGAATCTGAGATCAACTGTACTTACTTGATATGCTCTAAATGGGTTGAGAAGATTTCTAAGCATCTCTTTCATCTATAATCCTCTTACTCTGCAAGGGATGTACTTGTTTACACATTCTGTGCTTTTCACATGTAAACTTAACACAGAACAGGAGGAAAAACAAATTGCCCAACCCTGAAGAAGGCACACTGGTAAGAGGCTGTTTATCTACACATTTATGGGCCAGCAAATCCCTTCCAACCTGCTGACAGCAGAACTAACAGAACTGGCCACATACCAACCAACTCATACGCCTGAAAACTGTTTCTCCTCTTACTCCAAATAAAACCAGACCCACACTGCTGCAGTTTACCTTTCAGCCACCCATATATTTTAAGCCATTCTCTACTGAAATGCACAAATCAATACAGATCAGAATGGGAATAAGATGTGAATCACCTGAGCAATGAAAGCAAGAGATGGACAATTTAGACCTCAGATTCCTAAACAGAATCTTTCAAGTGGAGGGAGGTTATGCCAATTCTCACCTAAGCCACAATTTCTCCAACTCCTTCATTGCTTTGGCCAGAAGTGGACGCATGGAAAATAATACATGGGCTGTAAGTGTTCTGACACAAACAGGCCAATCCTTAACTTCACTCCATACGTGGTGATATCATTAGTACTTTCACTCAGAGATGGTACGTTACATTTGATTCCTCAGCTAGCCATAAACTGAACTACAAATTCACCTTCAGATAATGTTTTATGATCCTTGGATCAAGATCAGCACTTTTAAGTGCTCACATTAATTTCTATTCATATTTAACAACTCTTCCCCCTCCATAGAAAGAAACAAGCCACAAGTCATTCTTATTCCTCAGCCTTGGTTTCTGGAACAGGGCTCCACCAGTGCTGCTGCTCTGGTCTCAAAACAGCAGGATCACCCATTGGCACTGGAAGAACAAGAACAGGATCATTTATTCTGCCTGAAGTACTAGACAAATATTCCATCCTAGCAAGGATGCTATGATAAAGGCTGCCCCACTGATATTCAAGTCAGGGACACCAACGTATCTTGAGCTGTTTTTCACCAGCATCCCCATGAGAATTCCTCTATGAATTTAAAGCATGTCTTGCATTTGTACTCATATCTTGCATCCGTCATGGAGCAAATCCTTCAAGGTCCAACGAGCTCATCAGCCAGCTCTGCTGAAAACTGAAAACACGCTAATAAGAGAGCAAGAGAACAGGACAGGAGCCACCATCCCATCTATTAATAGAAACTCCAGCAGAGCATAAAGCAAAGAGGGCTGGGATGACTGTGCCTTCTTTCTAGGATGCTGCTGTCCTGCTTACCAGACCATTAAATGTTTAGCAGAAGGAAGGACAGGTTTGTGTGAATAATAATGGAGGTGTAGCTTCTGCAGCTTTTCATTTATGTCTGGAAAATGCTTGCAGCCACTTGACCTAGCTAACAAGGAGAATGGCTTTTTTTGATCTTGCAACATTTTGAGGGTGTTTCAACAGGCAACGCTACCTATTTCTGCAAGACCACTCCTAATAAAAAGCTCATCAGCTCTTCCAGATCTAGCTCAGCATAGACAAGGCCTCAGTGAAGAACCTTAAGTCAGTGCTGCTCCAGAAAATAAGCAACTCAAAAATCAAGCCCTTGCCTTTCTCCTTCCTTTTGTGACCCTCACAAAGGCAGTATGAAGTTTCCATACACCTGAAGGCCATAAAAGGTTCACAGAAAGCACGCAACAGAACACCTCCCTAGCGACTGTTTTAAGTGGACTGACACTTGAAGCTAGCAAGAATAACTCAAGTACAGGCTGGAGTGTGCAGAGAGTTACACAAGTCCTCAAAGCAAAGCAGCATTCATCTGAGTTTATAGATATCACAGACTCAAATGCATCTACTGCTTCAGAAAGGCTTCGACAGCAGCACAGAGTATTCCCTACACAGAGACAAGGCATGAATACCTCCAGTGCCAGCAAGCTGAACTTATCTCACATAGCATTATTCCCAGCTGCCAGCAAATAAAGATTAACCAGCACCTCCTGGCACAGACTACTTGGATCTTGGATAAGCCTTGTCACTGTTTTCATTAGCAAGTCCAGTGTCACAGTGTCAGCAGCTGAATCAGTTCTGACCCATCTTAAGTTTTACATCCATATGTATTCACAACAGTACAAAGCAGATGATGGAACAGGGCTATTTTAACCTACATGGTCACTCTACATATACTGCAGCCCAAGCTAAGAGAAATTCTTCCTGCATAGCATTATCCATGTTGTTTTATTCATTTCAGCAGTGAATTCAGTGTTGTCAGCAACACCTTGCCAGCAGACCTTCCTCATTTCCATCACCTTTCCTCACAGAGACAAGTGCTTGCCATACCAGGCACATTAACAGCATTAATGAGCATCGTAACATGCACCAGGATCAGTAAAGCAAGTGGTCTGGCAGGGTTTCAGAGCTGGCAAGCAGCCACCAGAGCAGAGTACAGATTGCAGCAGGACACCGTGCAAACCCAGTAACTTTTGACCTCTGGTACTTCAGCTTTACCAGCAGCTCGAGCTTCCCTCCACCCTCTGACAACTTGTTTTTAAAGTACCTAATCCACATTTCTGCTTTGAATGCTACAGTGCTCTTGCAGAAATGAAGATGCAGAGGCTGTGGTTCAGCTGTAGTTTCATGTCACAAAGCACAGAGGAACAGAAGTCCCAGGCAAGCCAAGAGTTGCTGCTCTAAGGGATCATCACCATGCTTCTCCTTGCATCACATCAGGATGGGTCCCACCTGTGTTCAGCTGCTAGGGACAACCACTACACTCCTGGTGGAGTACAGGTTATGCTGGGTTACTAGCTAAAACCAGGCAACAGAAACAGGTGAAGCAATCAAGACCTTTCCCTCCCTCTCCACAGCAACTTGCTGTGAATGTAAGATGAGAAAGTTGCCCTCGCTTACCTTCAGCTCCTTGCTCTCCTACTACTAGGAAAATTGAAAGGATGACAATGATGTAAACTTGTTATGGGCAACAAGCAGCTGTGAAAAATGAGGAATAAAGTCACTAAGCTGCTAGAGCATTTGCACGCATGACTGCATCACTGCCTATCTGCTGAGGAGACAAAACACCTTGGCCAGCTGTAAGCCTGAGCTTGCTCTCTCCCCCTTTCAATGAGAGGAGAGCAACAGCATGAAATGGTATTGCAGCAGCTGGCACAACAAGGTGGCCTCGCATTCTAGGCATCCAGTGACTCCAACTTGAAACAACAGCCTCTTGGTTCAAGCACAGCTCTGTAAGATCCAGTGGCAGAACTGCTCAGGCATCTTTTCTGAGAGTAGGAGGCTGCAGTAAACCTGAACAGGGCTTTCTTAAAGGAGAGCTCCAAAATTTTCATCCTCATACATCTTCAGCCTCATGCCAGTAGCAAAGATGGATTCTCCCAGGTAAAACATGCTGAACAGACACAGGTCAATGTACGTGCACATGGACATGGCCCTGATTCAAGCACACAATCCTCCATCATATTGACACATCCATATAAACCAGCCACCACTTCCTACCTCTGCCTGTACTAATTGTATTAAATTGCAGTTACTGTCTAAAGAGGGAATGTTGCATCTCAAAATTATGATCTTGCTGGACCAATCTATTCTGTAAACAAGAACTGTATGTAAGCTATGAGAGCTGCTGTCTTTTAAGGGTGGGAAGACTACCAAGTCACTTTGTGCTTACACAGTGCGTTCCCCTAGGACACACAGATGTACTCGTGTCAGCTTTATGACAACAATAATACTACTTAGCTTTCCAGTAGTATCTTTTACACCGAATCTTGGCGTGCTCTACAAATAGTGATCCAGACACTTGGAGTTTCTCAGCATACCTCTGGGAGCATTCACAGAGGCTAACGTCAGCTAAGGAGGCCCATTGCTGGGATCTCTGCTGTCAGAGACAGAAGCTATGTCAGCACTGTTACAAATCATTCTCTATAAGACTCGTGGGAAGTCTGCAGCTGTAAATAGCCTCTCTCTCTCTCCCCCCGATTTTAAATGAAATGTTGAGTACTTGTAAGCACCCTGGGCCAGAGCTGTGTTTATCAACATTTTAAGGGACAATCAGCATCATCTCAATAGCAATATCAGAAGGGTCATCGGGATAATAGCCATCATTCCCTTAAGTTCAAGAGGAAAACATGACAATCTTGTCTCTGTCTCTACAATGCACCACTGTTCCCAAAGGCTCTTCCTACACAATTCATTAACATCTACTGATGTTTCACTATCAGCTTTTCATGTTTAGTGCTCAGCTTTGCAGCAGTGCAACACAGACAAGCTGAGACAGAACAATTCCCTTTCTGCACCAAACCTCAACACATCGTTCCTCTTGTTTTGAGACACCCTCCATCTCAGCCATGCTACAGATGACAAAGCCTTCTAAGGAAATACAGAACTAATGAGGCCCCTCAAACGATATTGGAGGTGGAACCCATCCTGTGCTAAAGCAAGTTAGAGCACAGGGAATGGAAAAAAAACCTGCAGGAAAAGCAGAAGTCTTGTCTCAAAAAACAAAATATAGGGCAAAATAGTCCAAGGACAAATGTTATCCCACCTACTGAAAGGGAGACCGACTTCAAAACTGAAGCATTTAAGCACATGCACACATCAGACTCTGTCTTGAGGGAACAAAAGGAAAGATCTGATCTCTGATGTGGTAGCAGAAAAACTCTTGTTCTATTGTACTTGCATTAGCCCAAGAGGTATCAGGGCAGATTTGATTTATCCCCTAGATTTCAGTTGAAGGAACAGGCTCAGCATTTTAAACGGCTTTTTATACCTCTTTCCCCCTCAACTTCCTTCATGCCAGACTTTATCTGAAACAAACACCAATTTGCACAATACCAGCTTCTTAATTCTTATTCCTTGCAAGACCATTTCTCCTACTATCATGTAAATGAGCCTCCTCGGAGCACTCAAGCATTATTATACATCATAGTTGTTATATTACTCAACGCCATAAAAGCAGTCCAAGACTCTATTACTACTCACAGATGAATAAAGTATACAGTGCACTTAGTGAAGCAGTGACTGCTTAAGGTATATAGCATCCCTCTGTATTTGTGCACATTTAGTTTTGAAGTGCCTTCAAGGAGAAGGTAGGTCTGTATCAGAACGTCCTTCAACAGCCAAGCAATAAATGCCATCTTTTTATGCAACATTCATTTCAATGAATCAGTTCCATTCATAGCTGCAATCCTATCATGTGAACCCTGTTCTTTACTGTTGCTTAGAAGACTTGAATTTAGAGACCTGAATTCTAACTGAAGTATCAAAATTCTGACTCATGTGGGACTCTTGAAAGACAAATTATTAATACTCTATAGCATTCAGCTCGGAAGCTTCTGACAGCACTTTCACCAGGTGGTTTACATCTCTGATAAGAGTTTCTCAAAGTCACATATGGACTAAGTGATGCTGATAGCATCTCAGGTATTTTCAACTGCATCCATACAGAATGCAACCAATCGCATCCTACTCCCAAAACCTTAATTTGAGACAACATTTTTTCTAATACAAAACCCACTCTCTGCACTTCCTCAGCCTAGAAACAAAGCTACTGCATTATTATGCAACCCAAGTGCATCATTTTTGCAGCACAAGGGTGCAAGCATACAGCCTGTGAAGCCTTCAGCTTCATTCAGGTGGTCACTGCCTACAAGCCTGTAACAAACTAAGAACAGAAGTCAACATGTGTAAGTAGGAACTGACACTTCTGAAAGCACGTAGTGCAAATACTTAAACAGCAACATCCTTATCCTAGTTAAAGTTACCAAGAAACCAGTCTACCACGCAGAAGAGTAGAAAGGAAGGGTAAGAGGCAAACCAAAGGTATGCCTACCACCTTGAACTGGGAGTCTGCATGAGAAAAGACTCCATCGACTTGAACTTGGCAGCTCTTTGCTATCACAGCCAGTAGCTCTTAGGTTCTACCATACTCCCATAGCTAGCTGAAACACATCACTTCAGGACTGTTGTCCACCTTTCTCTGCAGTACAGCATTCATAACTGAAGCTTCTATCATCAATGGGAGAGTTGTAGCAAAACACTGAGTTCTGCACTCCTAGCACTCAGGCTTTGCAACACCTTGCCAGCTTTCTTGGCAGACCAGCTTCTGTCCCTGCAAGCATGAAGAAAAGGAGGATGTATTAAGACAATGTTTCTCCATAGTTGCAACTGCTCTCCAGTGTATACTTGGCCAAGTAATTGCTCTATTAAGTGATCATCAGCAGTAAGATAAACATAAAATCATTTCTACAATGCCTCACCAGCTCTATGAGTATTTAGCACCAGATATGCAGTTTCATGGTCAGTCACCTCCCAGTCCTACACTTAAATCTTGAGCTAGCAGTGATTTTGGTATTGCTGTTCTGCTCCAGCCCGGGGCACAGAACAACAACGGTGTCCTAGTAAAAGGCTGCAGCTCCCCAGCAAGAGCCATGGATCCTGCAAGCCCCACAGCAATTAACATGTGACAAAACCAAAGCTCCCCCACTGCATAAAAGCAGTCCAAAGGAAGAGGTCTCCCTGTTGGTCATTCCAACCTGTTCTGAGTCTGTGAAGACCTCCACCTTACTTGCTGCACCCTCAGGCAACACAGAGAGCTTACCTGAGCTGAATCCTACAAAGATTTAATACTCAGAGCAATCACAGGCAACATGTAATCCATTGTAGCCACATCACACAGTAATTATGCTAATTAACGTACTTTAGAGACATCATATGGACACTCCTACCCATCTCCTGAGCACTAACATGCTCCCTGGATCGTGTGCAGAGTGTAACTCACTCCCCAGTAACAGCACTTAAGAGCTCAAGCCACCAATGCAATTAGGAGCTAAACACTCGCAGCTGATGTGTTCCATCACATGTTTCCTTCACCTCCATCAGCTGCTAACAAAAAGCAACTTGGGGGTGGGCTGAAAAGGTTCCTTCTATGTACTTACATACATTACAGCAAACCCTTTGTGTTCAGTTGATACAAAAACCCTTTAATAAAGCACCTCATGCCCCACTTCTTACCTGTGTAGACACCCACCCTTAGCACTCCTCAGCACCTAATGTACCCCATTTAGCAGCAAGCCACCCCTCACCTCCCCTTCTCCTACAGCTCCACCAGCAGCTTCACAGTATGGACCAAGAACTCATCAAGAACCTGTGCTGTGTCACTTCTGGCAAGCCACCAAAGAATATCCAAACACCCTATTGGGGGATGCAATAAAAAGAGAGGACAAATCAACTCAGACCTCATTTACTCAGCAGAAAGTGATCTCACACTCTCCCCAGTTTCAGCCCATTCACACCTGTTGGTAGCTCATTATATGTAACACCATACACCTGGAAGCTGATGAAATCAAATTCTGCACAGTAAAAGAACAAAAGTTCACCCCGTTTACTTACATTAGTCTAGTAACACAGCACAAACAGCTTTAAGATGAAGCCCAATTTTTCCTGCTAGCTTAAGAACAGGATGGTACTAGCAATTCATCCTGCAGGCTGTATTGATTTCTCAAGTTGATGTACAGCATGACCAGCATATGTTAATTAAATGCAAGGGCTCTTTTGGATATATCAATTGCTTCTTTTTAAGAAAGCAACTGCTTACACTGCATAAAGCTCTGTGTCTGCACACAGGGCAGTGCTAAGAACAAACACCTGCAGCTCACAGAAGCACTGAGTTTCAGGCAGACATATGTTTTAATGGCTGTTTCAAAGTCAGAACAGAAAAGGGTTTTCAGCTTCCACTATTTAAACCAATTATGGACTACATACAGAGCAAGGAGCATTACTGCCACGGCAATACCTCTGATCCCAGATCCTAACTCACCTGAGTAATAATGCCATATGAATACATACATGGCAAGTTTGCTTTGTAAGTCACTTTAGACAGCTACTCCACAGCTCTGAAACTGCAAGAACCAAGGGGAGGAACCATGTTTAAGGCATTACACTTCAGCCTCATTACAAGTAGAGACTGAAGCCAAGCTTTTTGAGGCATATAGATGCAAATAAGAGGAAAAAAAAACTAACTGCAAAAAACTGGTGTCTCAAACAGAGCTGAGAACACAATTCCATCACCACGTATACCCCAGCACCCATCAGTTTTAAGTATCAAATCTTGTGTATCAATTACATCCAGTTTTCCACTCTCTGCATGCACTGCACTAGATCAGATTCTCACCAACAGGACAGTGGGTCACTGATCTTTCCTAGTTTCACAAGATCTTGTCCTAATGAACCTCTTCTCTTCCCCCACATCCAACTGTGCCACCAACAACTCCAAGCAAAAATAAAAACCTTAGCAGTCCTTATAACTCTTCCTTAGGTTTTTATACTCTGCCTTCATGCAAGGTTCTTTCTAAAGTTACACTGAAATGAAAGACAAAAACCAATAGGAACATATCCTGAACTATGACTCACACAGCTGAAACAGTTGATTACTTTTATTTCCCGAACTATACATTTTACCTCCCATGCACAAGCTTGCTTGTTGATTCCCAGTCACTTTTCATTCTTATTTCAGCTACCATTTGCCTTAGATATGTGCTTTTCCCTTCTAAAGCCACTTCTATATTCAGTTTATTTACTTATAGGACATCAGAAGTACTTCTGGTTAAAATTAGCTTTAAAGTATTTGAACGAATAAGTTACAAACATGCTAACAGCTTTATTTCTGGATACATAAGTAATTATCTTACCTACCTGCTCATTCAGTTACTGTGATCCTGAACCACCTTCAAACAAGCAGAAGCTTACCTACTTGCTCTAATCCAAAATGTAAGTATCAGATTCAAGGGGAAAGCATAAAACTGAGCAACAAAAGCTTAAACAACCACAGCACAGAAGCATACACTATCAGGTCAAAAGCTTACTGTTGCTCTGCTCTCAGGTCTAGACAGGCAAGAGCAACACAATTAATTAAAAATAAATAAAAATAAACAAATAAATAAAAAACCTGGCACTACACTCCAAATACCAGTGCACTCTCCTCCCTTCTCAAAGAATAACTGAGCGGTGGGGGGCTATAAGTACCCACCCACTGTGTGGCCCTAAGTACAGGAGAACAGCAGTGCCCTCAGTATCACCTGGGCTTGGTGGGCTGGATGCCCAGCAGCAGCACCTGTGGGGTCAGGCTGCTTTATGAGGCACAGCTGTTGCCCTTTGAGTCAGTGAAATCAGTACCTGGTGTGTGGGAGGTGCAATACAGAAGACCCTGGGCTTTGGGTTTTGCTGGTATGTTCTACTAGCAAATTCAGAATGCTGGTCTTGCTGCACCAATGTTTCTGGCACTTTTATTTTTTTGCACTTGATTCACATTAGCAATGCTTTCTGTTTGCTTTTTGCTGTTTCTCTTGCAGCAGAGAAAGGGCCTCTATTTGGGTTTTGAAGAATTTAACACCTCCATCAATTCTAACAATAAGTATACATGCTGTGTGATGTTTGGGCCTCGATGAGTTTTGGTGATGCCTTTAATTATGTGTAGTATCCAGTTAAATGAGTTTCCTACTTTGTAATACAATAGTAGGTGACCATAATATAAAGAAATGTTATGAATAATGTGTTTTTCAGCATAATTGTAGGTAAAGAGTAACCAGGTCAGGATTCAGGCAATTCAAAGGTCTTGGTATTTGTAGGCACTCTTTATTGTTTAGTTTAAACTTACCCATGTAATTCAGTTTGCTCCACAGAGCTTTAGTCCTTTAGCCATCAATCATTGAAGTGCTGTGTGCTGTAACAATATAATGGTAGTAATTGTAGTCAGGGAAAAGCAGAACAAAGCAAACAAAATCTGCTCGTGCTGTTCTTGTGACTTGATTGCATTAGGGGCTACCTGAGGGTTGTGTTGCTGCAAGTGTTACTTGTTCATGTAAAGGAGATCTTTAGATGTGTATTTGCTCTCCAGAGGATGTTCTGCAGCTTTTGTAAGCAGCTGCTGCCCTGATTTAGGTACAGAATTATCTCATTGGGGTGAAAGGGAGGAAGGGCAGAAAGGCTCTGACCCTGCATGAGGTGTAGGGTCTCAAACTCAATGCATTTGAGCACTGAAGCTTGAGTCCTAAATCTGGCTGCATTTTAAGATCTCATAGGAGGGTGTTGTGATTTTTATGCTGGGAAATGTTACTGGTGCTGGAGTGCAAAGTGCTTTTAAGTTCATTAGATTTTTAGGGGTTTCTCTTTATATCTATTCCCATCTCACACTGAAATGCAGGGGTTCAGGGAAGATTGTCCCTCAGTAAACTGAGAGCCGTAGGGAGATATGCTTGGGACACATCTTCAATCCACAAATACTTAGACAGAAGAAGCAACAGGATGGATTTTTCTGCAGACAGCCAAGCAGCTGAGGCATTTTCATGGCACTATTCATTTCAAAGTAGAATTGTAGCCTTGGTGCAGGCATCAGGATGATGAACATCACAAACTGAGTCATCGTCCCCTTTTCCTGATAGATAGGGCATTGGAAGCACTTAAATTCAAGCCATGTAGAAGCTTTTGTAGGGGATTCATCTTAAAACATTACACTCTGTAGTGTGAAAGAATGGTTAACAGAGGAACAGCAGTCCTAAGATGGGCAGGAATCAGTTGCAGAAAAGAGGGATGTATTGGAATGTGTAACTTGTGCTCTTGTACAGGTCATACTTGTGTCACGCAGAGACTCAGCCCAGAAATGAGAGCAATAAGGTGACAGGTGAGCTCATATGGCATTGTCACCTGATGCTCATGTTGCTGGTGACAACTGAAATCCAAGACAGCACTTAGATTTCTTCCTGGGAAGAAAATGCAGCTTTTCACCCTAAATCCATCACTGTAAGCAGTTATTTCTGACTGTCACTTTAATCATGTTAATCCTGGTCTGAAGCTCATCTTGCACTGACCTCTCTTTCTGCTAGCCACTTAAACTATCTTAATTGATGGAGGACACTTCTCTGCAGCCCTTCTGGCTCTGCTATGCATACAAGTGACGCTTTACTGTTGTTAAGAGGATAAAAGTTTGAACTTTGGGGCCAGGGCTATTGGTATTGTGGCTGTCTTCAGCCTCTGCCCTTTTAACAGTGCTCTGCCTCAGAAGCCCTTTTGTCCCTGTGGAAGTATTTCAATTGCATTTGGGTCGCAGCATGGTGACTGGTACTTCCATAATCACATGGCATGGTGAACACAAAGGAGCTAAGCTGAAATTATAGCCAGGATATACCACTTATTGGCCCTGCAATCACATGGCAGTTGGCCTGGGATGCTGAACAGTGTTATGGACTTTATCTCCTAAATTAATAGCCTGCTGTGATGTTCTGCTTGATTACAGATGTGATTTTACTGGATTTGGGAACTAAGAGCAAGCTTGAGAGCTGTAAGAGTGACTAATAGATAGAACCATTCACACTATGCTAAAAATCATACACAAAGCTTTGTAACATATAGGGATGCTTTGAAGCCTGACTTGGCATCATGAAATGCCACAACTGCTGATGGGCAACCATCAGTGCTGCAGTAAGGTAACTGTAACTGTAGAGGAGACAATAATGCAGCCCAACTGTATTTTGCAGTTTTGTTACTGTCAGCAGAGGATGTATACTCTCCTAACAGATTGAGAAGCTGCGGTGATAGGTTGTGGTCTGTGCTGCTGCCAACATCACTCACTTATATTAGGATGATTTTGATAGGTATTTGCAATTGTTCTCCGGGGTGGTTTTTCTTCTCAATTATGGAGCTATTCTGACTATACTGAGTCAGCTATATGCAATATAATCATTAGGATAATATAGGATCTCTAGGTGGTTGGTGAATGAAAGCTGCTGTCCACTGTGCCCCAAGGATAAACTCATCTAATATGACTTTTAACTCTCCCTTTTTATACAGGCCTGCTGGCTGCTCCTGAGGCAGCAAGAAGCTCACTGCTGCTGAGCAGGAGACGTGCACTGCTTCCTGCTTCCCTGCAGGGTACCCCTGTGAACATGGGAGTTCAGCTCAGTAAGGAGCCCTTCATTGTGGTTTACAAAAAAACATCCAAGCAGGTGCAGAAAGAAGTTCCAGAGTCTCCTGCAACACATCCTTCAAAGTCTGAGGGCTCCCAGGATACTGCCAAAGAGCTGGCTAAGGGAACCTGTCAGCACTCTCAGGCTTCTCCAACTGCAGGAAGATCACAGAAGTGAGCAAGAGCAAGTCCTTTGTGTTGGGAGTGGAAGAAGGAAATCACTTATAAAAACTGTCCTTCTGTATGTTGCATCATGAACTAGTAATGGACAGCAGCAGGTATTCATGTCTTTAATTGGAAATGGACATCTTTTGTGCATGCTTGACCTCCCATGGCTTGAGATACCTACTCCTAGCAGATGTGTATCTTAACCAGACTGCCTCTGGTCCATCTATGTATGAAATATAACAACCTTTTAGGAAATTGCTACCCTGCTGGAAGCTGTCATAGTCTGGAGACATGACTGAGTTTAAAATGAGTACTTTATGTGCAGTATTGCATACTATCAGGAAGGTTCCTAAATGCATCGAGCCCTGTACCACCAAGACTTGTTCAAGACATGGATAATTCTACAGGTTTTACAACTCTAACACAAATGAAGCTATCTGAAAGATGCAGGTAGTCTCAGTAAAATGAAGGCAAATACAGGAACTGAAGAAACCTGAGCTGTGTAATGGGTGTTCTGTAACTTGAGTGTTTATAACCTGGATGTCATCCAATTATCACTGAAGTAATTTTTTGGTAATGCTATAACTACCCTTGAGGGATCTCAAAAAGAGCAAAAAGTCTTCACCAGCCTAAAAGCAGAGGTAGTGTTGGTCTCCTGCAGTTCCTGTGCTCTGAGGCTGCGGTGACAGAACAAAGTCCTTGGCCATAACTGTACTAAGGTGGAAATGCCTTGCTCTCTAATTGAGGTTCAGACTGTTTTGAAATTCACACTTGAAAAGGAAACTGAGATGTTTGCAACATGATTCTTCAAAGCGTTTCTAAACATGTGCTCTCTCCCCTCTGAAGTTTCACTTGGGTTGAAAGCAGCTTCATTATTTTTTCATCTTCTTTCACTTACGATGCTGTTGTCTCAAGCTGTTTGATCTATCTTTCTCTTTGCTAACCCCATTTCCACTCAGTCCGGTATGGATTTAGGTGGGGGATGTGCTTTAAGGTCCCTGGACCAAAGAGATTTTGTTTTTTAAACATCATGTCAATGGTCTGAAGACACGGTCACCTTTTACTACTGCTTTTCCCCTTCAGTCATTGTAGGCTTCCAAGCATCTGGTGCTCAATGTGAGTTACAGCCACACTCAGCTGTTCTGAATGCCTGTACGAAATGTTTCCCTTCTAGAGCGTGCTGCTATAATGAGGAATATGGATAGCATAACAAAAACAGGGCAGTTCTCTAGATGATAAGATTTATTACTTGCTAGCTCAGTCTTCAGTGAGCTAGTTTTGCTTTCCTGTGTTGATACCAACTGTGTTTGATATAAAACGCAGAGTCCTATTAGCACTTGAGCTATCTATTCCCGTGAAGTTCATGGTGGGCAGACCATGTCAAGCCCAGGCCAAGGTTAGCAGTGGGACTTGATGTGCAGCTACAGAGAAAGAAATAGCTCCATTTCTTTGGAAGGCTCTGGAATGTTGCAGTATTAAATTCAGTACACATGCACACACTGAATGAAGAGGCTGAGAAATGGTTTGGGCACTGGGAGCTGATTAATGTACTGCATCCTTGCTGCCCCATGGGCAACCTGGTGGATTGCCATGGTGGGGAATGAGGCTACGGTTTACTAGCAGTTCATCAGGTCCTGTTTAGGAGCAGCAAATCCATCTATGGCTGCAAGGTGCTGTTGTAGCAGGTCTGTTTTCAGGTGGCAGTGGGCTTGTGTCTCACCAGGTCTTGCCAGTGGGCAAAGCAAGAGGCAGAGTACTTCTCAGCCAGTAACCTGGGCCGTGTGCCTCTTGCTCCCTATGGCCAACTGTGGAAAACCTTGATTTTTTGTAGCTGTATGTGCAGAATGGGCCTGAGAGTGCTCTGACATGTGCATGCATGCCTTTAAAGCTGGTCTGTCAAGTCAAATAAGTAATCTTTTGCAAGAGAAGTGTAACAGCCTTTCAGATAGTGTATCTGCATGCTTTTTCCTAATGCTGTAAATGCAAAAGTATCCACAGAGGCAACACAAAATAAGGCTTCTCATCAGCTTTCCTATTCTAATATGCTTTGTCAAGAGTCATAAACCAATGTTATTCAAATAAAATGTTACAAGCATCAATCTAAGAATATTTTAGTGGTATTAAATAACATTTTGTGTAATCCCAAAAGGGAATGGTGTGAGGAGGAATTGACTTAATGGAACTAATACTCGTGGACACATGACTTTGTGAAGCTTTGGGCATGGGGTTTGTAGCTTGTCCTGATGTATGCTGAGGTACTGGAACAGTAATGCTTAACTGCTTTGCCTTGTGCTCATCTTCTACTGGAGGATGAGGTGGAGTTGTTCTGTTTGATATGAATGGTTTATGTTCCTGTGCCACCTGCTAATAAAATGATGAAGGGGAAATACAAACCTCTGTTGATATATTGCTGTGATTATGTACCGATCAAAAAGATCTCAAAGCCTGTTAAAGCAATTCTGATCTTATTGTTGGTGAGTTCTCATGCTGTTATTTACCCTAAAAAGGGAAAGCCCATGCGTTATCTCAGGAGCATTTGTGCTATTCGGTCTTGTGTAACAGAACGTAAACGTGAATAAGCAAACACAATATTTCATATTAAATCTCCTTGCTCCCTCCCAAAATCAATGTATTGAGTATAACAACATAAAATCAGAGAAGATGAACTTCTGATTGGCTGAAGAGGAGACTACAGAAGTCCAGGGTGCAAGGAAATGTGAGAATGAGCAAAAAGGGCTATGGCGATTGGTCACCCTTCCTGAGGAAGAGCACGATGAAGATGTGCTGCAAGGCCAAGGACAGCACTCAGAGGCCTTACACCTTGTTCTCAGTGCAGGAACACAAAACCTGGCAGAATGTTTTCTTTCTTAAAAATCACGGATGTCTAAAGGTGCATTGGTGACTGTGTATACAGGTATACGTTCCATGTATCCAGCAGTCAATAATCAAATAAAGTACTGCGACAAAACTGAGCTATGTATTTTTGCCTGCTTGCATGTATGCTTGTAAGACACAATCACTTAGATGTTACTAAATGCATAATCATGCTTGGGTATTTTTCAGTTAAACAGAATACATATCCTTATAAGTAAAGTTTATTTGCCCTCATTTCCAAGTGAAATACGAGTTAAGTGCTTTAGCTACTTGCCCTAGCTTAGCCATAATCTGATATTTTAGAAAAGGTCTTGTTTTTGAGCATAAAGCATTACTTAGCCTTTGTCATCTATACCTGTCCTCTGGCAGCTACACAATATTCCCTCCCAGGCATATCCAACCCAAACCTGTTCTCCTTGGTGGCAATGCTATCTGCTTGTACACTGAGAATGGGATGCCTGTACCAAAGGGCAGAATCTTCCAACCTTGTAACTTCAGAGCTTTCTCCTGCTGTTTTAAACAACATATTTACATCACTGCCCGGTTTCAACTCAAGCTCTCCTATTAAAGCAGCGCTGCGTGAAAGTATTTTGTATCTATTTTGTATTTACTTAGATATGCAAACTACTTATCAAACATGCAGCCTGAAGCACAGTTTTGAATGTCAAGTGGGGCAAGATGTAAGCTATCCCTATCAGGCATATGCTGTGATCAATGATGCATGTACTTGCAGGACTGATGTTACCCCTCTAAAGTCAACCAGAGATGGTAAAGGAGAACAGCAGTAAAACAGGCAACTTTGATCTTCTTAAGCTGAGTAGCTTGTTCATCCAGTTCTGACTTAATCTTTTCAGATCAGGCCTAAGAAGGCGGGTTTCATTAATGTGCTAAGTGACCAGCCCAAACACCTTCCAGGTAGAAGAAGTAACAAGAAAATTAGTGAAAGCAGAATAAAGACTCCCTTAGAGGCAGTGGAAACTGGAAAAATTAGAAACAGTCAAAACCTCATGAGGAAAATCTTATGTTTTTGTCTCATATTTGTTTAACATGTCCCAGTTTCTTACTGAAGATGGAGGATGAACAGTAAATAAAAAAAAAGCCTTCTTTATATCTGTTATTTGAGTTGCAGTTTTGTGTTAAGGGAGATCTGTCAGCACACTGATGTCACTTCTATTCTCAGTGCACTTATTTTGACCTGGGTAATTCCTGGTCCCTCATAAATGCCATCAGCTTTCCTGCACACCCTGAGGAAATCCATGATGGTTTGGGTGCGTTGGACTGTTCTGAGAAACAAGAGGGGAAGATGAAAGAATCAACTCTGTACTTTCCAGAGCTCCAGCATTGCAAAGCCTCTGTCCATTTGGTGTTGAGGAAATTTTAACATCCAGAAGAAAAACTTCATTCTTCCTGCATCACCTGCTGGGCCTTGAGTATGATAAGGACTCCTGCACAAAGACACTACTGTCTTTCTGTTGTCTAAAAGAGTTGCCTTTGTCATTTCATCCAGGCAATATCTACTATATCTGAGCCTACTCATGATGCAAGTGAGATCAGTCTCAAGGATGCCCAGCCCCACTTTCACTATAGCAAAGCAAACAATACTTCTGAATTCACCCGCACTGAAGATGGCAGGTGGAGCTGAGGAAAAGCCCAAACTCTGTGACACAACCTTTGAAAACTGCTCTCAGGTATTCCTCTGCCTGTCTTCCTTCACAACAGCATGTTGTTACAGTACATTACTAGTGATCACTCATTTGCAATAAACAGAAACTGCATTTTAGTTTTATTTTACCTTCTGATAAAAAATAAACAAACAAACAAACCACAAAATTGCCAATCAGGTACCTTCAGGTGCAAAACAAAGTAGGCAATCACAACAGCTGAAGGAAATGAGAGTGGAAGGGAACCAAATATTCAGGGAATTGCTGCCCATAGAGCAAGGGGAAGTGGTTTTGTGTGGCCCCTTAGTACTATTTAAGCTGAGTTTGAGGCCCAGAGGACAATTAGGAGGTTTGTGCTGTCTTCTGTTGCTTTTTATCTGTTAGAGGCTGGTAAGTTCTCAATTTCATCTAAGTTTTGGTATTTTTCTCTTAACTCCCCAGGTTTATAGAAATTAATTATGTCTGCTGACAGAAGAAATGTATTGCAGAAATAAATAAATGGTGGGAGGCTGAGATCATCCTAGATGGCTATTAGATTACTGCAGGTCCTTAAGTTGTTGTATGCTGGTAGCTTTTTGAATGCTTTAATGTGCTGGAAGTGTTATCAAAACCTACAGCTCCTTCTAATGCACTGGTTTAACATCCAATGAAGTACTTAGAGGTTGCACTTATGTATTGAGAAAGCTGTTTTTCCTTCTTTGCTTTTAAACAAGCATGAATACAGAGTTAAAGGAAACCGCATGACTACTGGAGGTCTTTAAGAAAAGTGTTGTGATCCAGTAAGAAGCCAAAAGATAAGCTTTAACTTCAGAGGTCTTTCAGTACTTGAGTGTGCTTTGCTGAACTTAATATCTTGCAGTTCCTTATTTTTTGAAAGTTTTTTGTAAATATGATAATGTGCTTCTGCTGGGAAGGTTGGATGCCTGCTAAAGTATAGGGTCTGAAATAACGGGTCTTAGTGTGAGATACAGCTGAGAAACTATGGTGTGGCTGCACTGCCTCAGCCCCCAGTCTGATATTGTCTTTGTGCTGGCTGTAGAAATAAGACAAGTCCAAACGGCTTCAATCAGAACAAAAGACTTTCCTCTATGGAGACTAACTGTGCGCAGTTAAAGTCATTCATCCTTAACAAAGGCTATGACTTGTTGTTTTCCCTTTACAGGATCTCTAGCTGAAACTGTTAGCCCAGTTTTCCATTAAGGCTGAAGGAGTTGCTGCTGCAAACAAGCTCCATCTGAGCTATCTTACTCCATAGGATTAACACCAGGTATTACTTGGTGTTGATTGCCACCTCACAATTAATGAATGTGGGTGACATGAATCTCTGATTAAGAGCAGAGGAATGATGTACCAGATCTTTGTTAGCCCTGCAGATCTCTTACCCTCTATAAAAGTAGGAATATTGTCCCTTCCATCAAAATGATACTTGCTCAGAGTGCACTAAGGAGATGACTTCTTGTGTGCAGGAGCTCTGTGCAGCTTTAGTCTGTCCTGTCATGTAGGACCTTGCAGTCTCTGCAGCAAGAGCACAGACCACTCTAGGAGCCAAGCCAGTAAGCCTTTAGTGCAGTGAATTCTGTCGTGGAACACTTCAGATAAACAGGTTTTCTTTTTTTTTTCTCGTAGGTTCTGTTGAGTGACAGCATGGGGAGCAACTTGAGCACGCAGATCTGCTGTGGGACTTGTGGGAGTTGTAAGAAGCAAGAGGAAGCGAATGAAGAGACGAGTGAGACCAAGCCAATCCTGCACACCTCAGGGGACCCACCAATGCATGTTGATACGCAGCCTTCCCCACCAGCCCTGGGTGCCTCTGAAGCAGCTCAGTCACTCTGCTGGGACCAACAGCTGTCAGCTGATGCTGTGGAGGAGGGCATGAAGACCTGCTGTCCTGCAGATCCTGTGGGAATGACTGAGGAATGGAAGGCAGCCTGGAGCTCTCTGGGCATCTTGGTGACGTCCGAGACTGAAGGAGAAGCTGAAGTCCGGGATCAACAGGAAAAGCAGCAAGAAAGAGAGAAAGCATGTGATACAGAAGAAGAAATAAAATCTACTCCTTATGATTCTGAGACCCAGCTGGTTATACACACAACTCAGGATCTGAAGCTTGCTGCAGATATAGGACAGCCTGGAGCTGGCAGGGAGGATGGTCCTTGTGCTGGAATATCTCCCCAAGAAATAAATATTCTCAAGGTCATGGAAAGCGCATGGGAAACTGCAGCTGCTCAAGACTTTGAGATCAAGCCTCCTGCAGAGAATGGTGAGAGTTTCACAGGATGGAGCTTGTCGCTCTGTGCTGTGCAGGAGATGGGAAAAGCAGCTGAGACCAACCTTCCTCCTGGGCACACGGAGCAGGCAGACAGGGCCAGCCTTGTTGAGGGAAGTGTTCAACTCGCTGAGAGTGTCCAGGTTACATCTCTTGCAAAGGCTGCTCCTCTAATGAATGTGCAGGCTGCAGAGGATACTGAGAACATAGTGGATCCTTCAGAAGCCATAGCAAATGCTGTGGCTGAGATGCACTCTACTTCTGCAGTGCTTCAGGAAACCCTGTGCCCAGGAGGGGAGTCTCTAGAGCCAGCCAACCAGCTGCTCGACTTCTTATGGCAAGAGACTCAGCCTGGTGTGCCACCTGCACAAGAGGTGCAGAGCCAAAGCTGTGCAGAATTTGCTGGACTGAGTGGGACTTTATGCCAGTCAAGTGATGAAGACCAGGAATGCATTCTAGAAACTCCCGCAGATGATGCAGAGCCCCAGCAGAGAGCTGTGAAACAAATGCTGCAGCTTCCAGAGGAACTAGCCTGCCCTCAGGTGCTTGTGGAGGAAGAAGCTGAGTTTCTCAGTGCATTATCCTTGCTGTATGATGTGCCTGGGAGTGGAGAAGATGTACAGGCTGAAAGTGCTGAAGCTTGAGAGACGTGAGAATCAATGGATTGGTGTCCAGTGCCTTTAGGAATTTCAGTCAAAAAAAGCAATTAACTATCTCAGCCTGGTGAACCCAGTATTTTTTTTTTTCAAGTGTGTCCTGGACTTCAGAAAGTGACTTTTCTTAAGAGATGTGTGAGGTGTGCAGTGGATGTGTCTAGATATTCTCCTGGATTAGAGCTTGGTTGTAGGCTTTTTGTTCAGTAGCTGATTCTCAGGAGGTTTTGCTTTTCTGGGGGAGGAGTGATTCAATTCAATAGTGGTTTCACTGAAGGAATGCTGAGCACTTCATCCCCAGTGTGGTAGAGTGATATGAGGTTTCAGTTCATAGTCTTAAGAGTCTGGGAACAGAATAGACAAATGCTTTTCTAATCCAGCACAGTCAAATGTCTTCTGTGGCTCACGGCCACCTCTAGATCAAGTGTTTCAGCTGCCTCCTTTTAAACTTAAACATTTGGTTGCTGTTGTTTTGTAAACATTGAATTAATTTTCATAAGAAGTCAAATGAAATAATACTGTGGTTTGTTCGTTGTATTTCTTGATACAGATGAATTGCCCATGTGATCTGTACTCTTTGTGCAGAACTCAAAGAAATGTAGTCTTGATCAGAATGCATAAGTCAGTGTATTACAGTTTAAATCTACTGACTTTTAATACTCATGACTTTAAAATACTAATAAAATCTTTTAAGATCATGGCAAAAACATAGTGAATGTGTTTTAATTTTTGATCTTTTTATATAAGAAAGTGGCTGTAATTATTCTGAACTCTTCTCCACTCTTCATGGGATAAATGGTGATGGTCTTCTCAGAAAGTCCTTCTGCAAAACCTGGTGACCATCTGAACTGAAGTGCCCAGATGTGTATGGAGGAGGGGGCTATGAAGGCAATGCTGGAACTTCTGCGTGTTTTATGATGTGCCTGAGGATCAGGACTTGAAACAATGCTAAGGGGAAAAAAAAAAAAACAGGTGGAAGAAAATGCATCACAGTGATGACTTCTCTTATTTTGTGTGCAGCTGAAAGCTGAGGGGTTGAGAGCTGAATATGCTAAATGAGTTGGCACATGATGGATGTTACTCAGTACTTTGAAAAAAGTACTTTGGGAATAGGATAGGCTCTCTTAAACACCTGGACTTCCCTCCTTCCAACTGTGCTTCAGCTGACAAAGCACCCTATAAGTCAGACTTTCCAAACACATCCTCCCTTACTTAAGATTCCATGTGCTGCAAAGAAAGAGCACCTGTAGTGTTTTTCTATTACTTAAAAGGCTGATAAACCATAGTTCTTGCTTAGGTAGGCAGTCTCTGCATCAATGATGAACATGAGGCTTCTCAGACCTGAAAGTAGGAAACCATGAAGTGAGAACTCTGCAAAGCCTGCCACAAGCTCAACTTTTCAAATTCTCAAACTTGCTTGTCTTACTTGATTTGTTCTGCCAAAAGTCATGCCGTCCTTACTGCTAAAGCTTGTTTCTAAGGGCTGCTCAGCAGGGAGCTGGGTGAGATAACTGCTACTTTTCCCCCCAGATATGCCCCAGTAACGTAAAACTTCACTCCAGGCAGGAGGGAGGCTTGACTAAGTAATCCCAAGAGAAATTAAACTCAATCATGTTCATGCCTGCCTATGGGCTGATAAGTTAATTCTGTTAAGTAGGGGGTATAATAAGTTACTGCAGTATAAGTTTCCTCGCTGTTTGAGGGTTTAAGTGTGTGGTTTCTTAGCCTGGAAACAAGGGGAAAGCGGGAATTGTACAAACTCTGAGAGCTGTCAGGAAGAGCTGAATGTTGGTATCCAAATGGTGCTGCAGAGCTCGCTCTCTGAACGCTCTTCTTGCTCTTTGAAGTTTTTCAAACAGCTTGTCATTCTCTTGCAATGTCAGCATGAATGATGAACGAGAGATGCCCCTGGGCAGATCATCCGATGTATCTAGATGCCACAGTAAATGTGCAGAGAGTTCCTGCCATGTGCA
Source organism: Oreortyx pictus (assembly GCA_036925125.1). Classification (NCBI taxonomy): domain Eukaryota; kingdom Metazoa; phylum Chordata; class Aves; order Galliformes; family Odontophoridae; genus Oreortyx; species Oreortyx pictus. The sequence goes on along the minus strand of JAUPFR010000025.1, from coordinate 2,530,657 downwards.
TAGCAAGAAGAGTTCCAGTAAGAAGGAACAGCTTGAGCTCCATGCAATCAAAAACCCAACACAAAAGTGTTCTGCACTGATGGCAGCACGCTCTTTATGAGTGATGATGCCATCTGAATGGCTTTGTAAGTTCTGCAGCACTCAGTCATTCAACCCAATCCTGAGCTGACATCTGAGCCATGCTCTTCTTAAGGTCTATGGCTATTTATATTTGTCAGGGAATCACAACTGTGTTTTTGTAGAACCGCCCTTTTAAATGTGTTGAAGTAGTAGAGATCAGAAAAAGCTTTTGGAACAAAAGTGAAATCAAGCCGAGACAGACGTGACTGCTCTGACAGTAAGAGTTGCTTTCCTCCCCCCTGTGTGTTATACTGTCATCTTTCATAGCATCTCACATGTAAGAAATTTTCTGGATTGTTTCCAAGTGGGACTTCATTATTGGAATGGCTCTTTTTTACAGTGAGACAATGGTGAGGAAAAAGATTTTATACTTTCAGTCTCGGAAAGATTTCCACCACATACTGAATCACAGAGTCACAGAGTTGTAGGGGCTGGAAGGGACCTCTAGAGATCACTGAGTCCAACTCCCCTGCCAAAGCAGCTCCCCATACCAGGTTGCACAGGTAGGTGTCCAGGAGGGTCCTGAATTCTCCAAAGGAGACTCCACCACTTCTCATGGGCAAATGGTGATGATTGAGCATTTTTCCCTTGCGTGGAATACTGAAATGAGTATCCACAACACTTGCAGCCAGGAGTAATTTTTCTTCTCACGTACAGTCCAAATATTAGCTCAAAAGTTCCACACGTAAACAGCAAGACATGGTTGCTGTACCACGTGGTCTCAGAATGGGCAGCATACACCGAGTAACCTCTTCCAAAGCTCCTGCTGTATTTAAATATCCATGGAACTGATGGATAACTAGACAAAGTGTAGGATGCTCAACAATATTTGTCATCAAAAGAAGTAGGTTCAATAAAAATAAAAATAGCCTGGAATCCAGCTACTTTGACATGTTGTTCCTGATCAGATCCATTGCTGTTGGCAGTGTCTTATTTAGGATCTGCCTTTACGCTCACATCTTTGGGTTTAGTTTGCTTTTACTGGATATTTGCTTCTGTTTTTTTGCCCATGTGATCAATTTAACATTACAACTCCCAGTAAGTAAACATAACCAGAGTGATACTGTAATGTTAATGCCAACAGAGGGTGATCAGCTGTGGCTGGAAACATTAAAACAATCTGTAGTCACTGTAAAATAGCTCATTGCCTGTCGCAGTCAGTTGAAGATGACACAAAAGTGGTAAGGGGGATAATTTTTCACTCCTAACTGCCCAGTATAAAACAGCACCAAAGACTGTGTGTTCACTAATGTCATTTGTAAGTTAGAGTACTGTCTGTGTTCTGTAAGCCTGTTCTTCTGCTTCAGCAGACTGCAAGTTACAAATACAGTCAGCTTTCACTGTCCACGACTGCATCATTTTAATCTTTAGTTTTAGCTGTCAGTGCCCCTTACCAAATGACAACAACCAAACAAATCTCATGTCAGCTGTGCTTAGGATGTGCAGCCATACGCTGTTTGCAATGGCTATGAAATTGCCAGGGAAAACAGTAAGGAAAAAGAAGGTGGGGGGTAATTCAGGACCTGTGGGAACTAACATTGAGGGCCAGAGGGGGAAGAAATTGAGTGTGACCACCTCCTGCTATTTAAGACAAGGCTGGTAGCTCTCTGTCCCAGGTGTTGGGTGCTTGCTGGGAGGATTGTGTTGGTAAGGAGGTGATTATGGAGTGGGTGCTATATGATCTCCATTTGTTTATTTTTAAATATGGGTTCTTTCTTCTCTTTTGTAGTCTGAGTCTCTTTGAGTGTGAGTAGGCTTTTCCTTTCACCCTGTGTAAGGACAGGGCTTGCTACTCAGTTCTCAAGATTTACTGTGTGCTGTTTTCTGTCCTGGTTTGCTTTATGCCTCTTGGAGGTGGCTAACGTTCTCTCAACATCAAGGAATAAGCCACGCTGTGCCTTTTTTTTTTCCCCCTCTTTTTCCTGTCTGCCTTACTTCTGCCACTACTAGTAGTCACCTCTACTAGCAGTCTAAGCACTTGGACTGGATGTGCTCCAATTTAACTAACTGCAGCTTTACTATGTGAGTCTGCAGGATAACAGAATGCTATTGGCACTACAGCAGTCTGCTGAATGATAGCTAACAGCAGTGCCTGTGCAGCTGCTTGGCTTCTAGAAGCTTAGGAGGAACTGTTTTTCAGAGTGATCTGGTTTGATTGACAGGCAGCTTGTTTTCTTTCTCCCCAGACTGTTATTTCTTTAAAACTCATTTTTGCACAGCAGCTCCACCCCTATTTATCTTTTGCAGCTTCTGATAACATTAGCTGGAGGATGCTATGTGAGAACATGACAACTAATGTGTACAAATGGATCTGAGCTAATAAATACCCATGTCCTCCAGGTGTGAAGCTGCTTCTTTAAGAGATACAGAATTTCCTGCTCATCTGCTTGCTGTGTGCATCCTGCAGCTGGGTGGCATCACCTCCAGGAGGCAGGCATTAATTGGGCTGTTCCTTTCGGTTCTGGCAATGGGTGGTCTCCTTGGCAAGAACAAGAGACTGTGTGTGTTCCCTAAGAAAGTTACCTTCCGTAAGATCAAAGGGAAAAAGGCATCTGGGACTGCAGGTAAATCCTGTGATGCTTCAACATGGACTGGGGAGAATCATTTCTATTCAGCACGCATAGGAAGGACCCCCAGAGCCCCTGACCCTTCTCTTGCAGAGTCAGATTTCTCAGTCACCCATGAAGGTGGATCTGCTGCCCGAGCTAAAAAGGACACACGAGCCGCATCTCTGCGTGTACACTGTACTGAGTCCTCACCTCCTGTCTCTACTGAAGGTGCACACAATGGTGAGGTGCCACAGGAGCCTGAAAACAAACTCATCACAGAGAGAATGAAGAACCAAGAACTTGCTGAACAGCCGAAAGAAGAAGCCCAATCTGCCAGAAGCAATCTGCAAGAGATGAGTAAGGTTCAAGCTGTTGAGCATCCTAATGGTGGCTGTATACCCCATGAGCAACTCAGCTGCAGGGATGATGAAGTGAGGCCTCGTTCAGAGACAACTGTGAAGGCTGAAGTCCACGCGTGTGCTGAAGCCCAAAGTGAGGTTTGGCTTGCTACGGTGGCATCCAGGCTGTCAATTCCTGCAGAAGAAGATGCTGCGGTTCTGTGTGATTCAGAGGAAACGTGTGAGGGAAAGGATTATCAGGAAGAATCTGTGGAGAAGGCAGCTGGGTCCCCAGCTGCTTTGTGTACCATGGAGGAGTCAGAGCTGCTTTTGAAGGCCATGGAGACAAGAGGAGACATCACAAGTGTGCAGAGCCTTACAGAAAAGCAAGCAGGAGGTGAGAAAGCACGCTCTGCTGCTGAAGCTTCACCTGATCTCCAGTTGGAACATGATGAAGAGGTTCCTCTTCATGAGTATGTGGAAGAAAATGCTTTAGAACTGGAGCAAGCTGAAGAAAGGACTGAGGTCAGTGATGATGGGCAAATATCAAATGAGATCCCATGCTGCCTGGAAGAAACCCAGGCTGCTCTGCAGCATAAGGAGGAGATCAAAGCTAGCAATGGGGGAAAACAGCCTGCTGATGAGGAGTGGAGAAAGAGCACATGAAGCTTGGTGCAGCAACCACTGAGCAGGCTGAGGGTTTGTCTGCAGCAAAATGAAGAATCCACTGCCTTAATCTTGCAAAGAACCAAGATGGACAAGCAACTAGTGGGTGCTTATATCTTAAAGGACACAGAGGGCAAGCTGTTTATGAAGCCTGCTTTAGAAAGTGGGGCGAAACAACAAGCTGGTGCATGGTCTTCCACAGGTGGCACCAATCCCCTTCTTTCCCTAGCAGGGTGGTGGTGAAGGGACACAAGCAAGTATATTTCAGTACAAGTATATTTCTGTATATTTCTTCTCCACAGGCACATACATATGAGCTAGGGTTATGGACTTCATAATTCTCTCCCTCTGTGTGGCTGCACAGGGTTAGGTCTTAGACAAATAAGCCAGATTTATTAATTGTCTGTGCACCTCACTCTGACCACTCCTGTTTGAAGCTATGCTGAAATGCTGTGTGGTCTGTGCTGCAACTGGAACCAATAAATGGGCATATTTTAACACTTGTTGATGCAGATTGATTTATCAACAGCCAGCTGCTCCATGGTTTGTGCTGGTTGAGTGTGGGTGAAAGAGCTAAAGGAGGCCGGTGGAAGTGGTTGTTTCTGAAGTGTAACCAGTAAGACATTTCTGATGGTCATTTTGCTGCAATAAATAAGCCAAGATGCCACATGCATGATGCTGGTTTCTAATAATGTAGTTATTAAATGCAAGAGAATAAAACCTGATTAGCTGGGCAAATGTCACTGAACTTCAGAAGCAATGCAGTGCTGAAAAGGACTGGAAAAAGAATGCAGCCTAGATCTTTTCCTTTAATTTCAACCACAAAAAAACAGGACTGCACCAAATGACTCTGCTAGAGCTTATGGGGAATTATCTGTGTACTTAGACAGAAAGCTGGAGAGACAGAATGTATAGGAGAGTGAGATTAATAATCTTCCCTAAGGAAACAATTTCCAGCTATTGTGTTCTTGTGTGCTTCCTATAATAACTGTATTCATGGAAGGGGAAAAACAGTTAAAGGCAAGTCAGGATATGAGGATTTTGAAAAGCATGCATCTATTTAAAGGATGATTGGTTTTGCTGTCTTGATGTGCTTAATCACATACCTAAAGGTATACTATATTCTTGATTTCTTTTAAATCAAGGCTGGTATATTGTGAGTCTATCAGTTTAAGCCAGCCTTCCTTAAGATATTTTCCCTTATGACCAAAGCAGAGTGGAGACAGTGTTTATGGAAATGTCTGTTTGCTCTCACTTAACACAGGGCGTGTTCCTTCCCCTTGGCTGTTATGTAAAACCCTGAAGGTGCCTACATCAGGTCATTATGTTGACAAGCTGTCCTGGGTTGGTTGTTTCTAACAAACCACCGCTTAGGTTAGTCTGGAAGAATGGATATGCCCTCTGTACTTAGAATTAAACAACTAGTGCATGGGGCTGGAGGTTTCTCCTTGCTGATGCCAGGAGGCCTAAGGAAAACACTGAAAAAGAAACAAAGCTAGCAAAGAGCAACAGAAGCTTCTCTGCATTGTTCTGCCAGTATCTTAGGCACTCAGATCAGCAAGTGTAATTAATTGCCAAGTATTTTCAGGGGTTGGTATTAATTATCTGCTCTCTGCTTTGTGGTTGCTGAGAGAACTAATGGCAACTTGTGACAATGCAGTGCAAAGGAATGTAGAAAGCAATGAAATATTCAGGATGAGAATCGCAGCTTTATGGAGATAAAGGAATGTTGTTGTTTTTTCTTATGATGGGCTAGTGTTAAACACCAGGAAGGCAGAAATTAAGAGGGACCAATTAAGATGTGAAGTAGATGGCACGCTTGCCTGTACTCCTGGCAAAGGGTCATGGAAATGATGATGTAGGATTCCTAGGGTGACTTCCTATCACTGGGCTCAGGCAAGCAGTCCAAAGAACCTAAAGCAAAGATTTCATGTTCTGGGAAGGATATGTCTGCACTCTCACATCAAAGAATCATTCATTTTCAAACTCAGCTTGTCTTTGTACTTGATGCTTGCATCTCACTACTCAACAAGGAACCACGTAACAGTGATTCATCAGTTCATTCCCATTATGACTGTTGTTGGTACGTAGCTGAGACTGAAGGTATCAGTTCAATCTAGAGCCACAGATTAAGGGGTGATTAGATGGCAGTGTTGCTGACAGGGTAAAACAAACAGGTGGTTGGGGTCAATTTTCCCTCCAATTGCTATCATACAGAACAACACTGCAGGCTACAGTTTCACAAACTCTATTCCTAAATCCAAGCCTACATCAGACTGTCTCACAAGGTAACTATTCCTGTTAGAGGTTTTCCTTCAGTCTTTGTGGTAGATGTGCCACAGAGTGCTGTAAAGCTGAGCTTTACTCTTGGATACAATCCATTACACTGTCCTGGTTTATCCTACCTTAATTTACACTTTGGAAAGATTTTGCTCTTGCAATTCTAATGGTCTTAACTGTATGACAGAAGGGGCTCTGACATTTCTGATACCTGCATTGCCTCTAATGGCAGTACTTAATGCTTTTGCCCTTTCCATTTGGCACATTATTTGGGTAAAATGCTGAGTATTGATGTTGCTGGCCTCAGAATGAAAGGTACTTGTCTTCTGCTGAATTCTTTGCAAACCTTTTAAAGCTTACTTTCCTCCCTGGCTTTGAGCTGCTGAAAATGAAGATGTGATTCTAAACTTTCTAATATGATTCCCAGGAGAAGAACAAGACTGAAGATATAGAAACATCTTAATGCTTTAAAAATCCTGTTTCTGCCCTTAGGAAAGAGAGGATAGACCATTCAGTTGTACCATCCAGGGCAGCACATCTATGGGCCCTCCATGAGCACTAAACTCCTCTTCATTGTCACTGCTCAGTGAATGCAATTCGTGCATTTTACTGCAGTTTGTCTCATCTTTGTAGGTGAGTTGTAACTGCAGAATCTATTCATAAAGCAGAAGTGTGAGCACGAGTCAGTTCTGTTCCCAGGCTCTAGGCTGCCCTCTTAAGATGATTAGCAGCAAATTCTTTGATTGGTAAACTGACTATGAATCACTGCAAATGAGTGTGAAAGCAGCATGGCCAGTTTGCATAACTGTCTTGTGGATGGGGCAGACTGTAATACAATTTTTTGCTTGAAAATCTTAGCTCCTGATGTCAAGAATCTGAATTTAGCTTCTGTAAGCAAAGCTTTTTGTGATTCAGAAGGAAGCCTTGAAAATAGAACCTGGCAACACCCAAGAAATCAACAACTCAGGAATGTTTAGGAACTTAATATTTGCTATCTGTTTATGCTATCAGGAACTGCAGAATGACTTTCTCTTCCTTTTGAAGCACTCACAAAAAGCCAGCACTATGCTAATCACACCAAGTCTGGTTCTCTTAAACTGATTAAACTATTGACACAGCCTGGTGGAGAGCTCTGAAAACAGCTGGCTGAAATAATAAACACTTCTTTTAACCAAAGCTACAGCTGTATCCCAATAATTTTTGTCAATACCAAATGTTTTTGTTTCACTTTTATTGCACATCTCCTCCTGGCTGTCAGCAGCAGAATATTTTGCTCACTTCTTTTGCGCCTCTCTCCCTTGGTAGGGTGCAAGTCCAGGTTTAAAGCTGCAATACCTGTCAGCAATCTGACAGCAGGATGGGAAATTGTAACCAGTTCACAAACAAATGCCAGATAAAGCAACCCTCCTGATGAAGAGCTCTCCTCTGCCAGAGGAAGCACCATCACAGAATCTCAACCAGCTCTGCCTCCTCTGCTGCAGGTGCAGAACACAAGCAGCCAGCAACACATTGGATGTGATGAAAAGCACCTGAGATTTGCTGTTCCTGCATGTCAGGAAGATGTATTGTGCCTATGAACCAAAGTGTAACACCTAAGCTATAAAGCCCCCTGTGTAGCTGTTGCTTGGTCCATGAACTGATTATTACTGTCAACTTGCAGATGGAAACACCCGATCACATTTCTCTGCAGTTTGTATAAACTATGAGAGAAAAAAAGAAAAAATGCCCAGAGTTTTAGGATCTGACTCAGGGGATGTCTGAACAAGTAAGAAATACAGAAGATGGTTTTGATATTTGGGAGTGTGGTGTGGACTCTTCCTTTAGTGATCTAGGGTTGGTGGTCCCCTTAATTCAAACAAAGCTTGAGAAATTTGTCTGAACAGTGACATAAAGTGGTGAATATGAATAGTGAATTATAATTCTGTATGCTTTCTTCCTACCAGCATGAGAGTAATGCTTTAAACATCGCTTCTATTTTCTGATTATTTGCCAAAAAATGGATTTCCATCCCTGCCTTTCAAAGCAGTGTAAGAGTGGGATAAGTAACTATTCTCGTCCTCAGCTTTGGTCTTGTCTTCTGTATTGCTGTTATCTGAGAATCTATCCTCAAGTGCACCCAAGGGTGACTGGGGACATCATCACCCTGAATTCACAAGTCATGGAGGATGCCATTAGTCAGAGCTGGAGCTCAGGACAGGGATCACACAGGACAGGGACTCAGTGATGCTGATGTCTATTCTGATGGGTTTTCCTCCTGACACCTTCTTTCAGTTGGGTCTAACTCCTGCCCATAGCAACAGGAAAGTGAATGGCCAAATTAGGATCACAGAGGAGAAACAATTTTACACCACATGAAAAATAACCAGTGCCTTTGTACATATGGTAACGAATATATATTTATGACTTTCTATAAATAACATCTCTCTTGAGATAACAGCAGTGGAATTTGTCAATCTTCAGATTTTTAAGTGCATCTGTAGTGATGGCAACATCTCACCAACATAAACACACCACAGAATAAACTATTATTTTCCTTTCCTCTCTTAGCATTATACTGTCCTTCCAAAATCACATGAAGCACTTTGCTGCCATAAGCATTTACACAAAATCAGTGATGCTGTTACAGCAATTGCTTTCTCTGAACAGTCAACCTCACAAAACATTAATTCATTTCTGTGTTGTCCTCTTTCTAGCTTTGGCAGCTCTTTGTCTTCCAATATTTTGTTTTCTCCCACAGTGAAGGCGGTTCCCATTCTTACAGCTATGTAGTTTTAAGTTCATGCGGTCTTTTGAGTGCCTAACTAGCATGGAATCGCACATTTCTACAGATTCTGTCCATAAAAGCAGCTCAAACGCTGCATCAGAACTGCTCTGGACCCATCAGCTTCACTTTAGAAATCGTCATCCTTAAATTATAGATCTGTTTTTCTGTGGTTCCTGTTATTCTCTGTTGCAATGGCTAAACCGTCTGCTGAACCATCAGTAATCATATCATGCTGCACGGCAGCTCTGTTTTACTTTAAATATTTAGCTACAGAAACTGCCACAGGATTTGTAGTGGAACAGCAGTTTAAGAGAACTAATGATCTGGGACTTGCGGGGAAATGGTTTGCTGTCATCAGCTACCCTACTTAAGAGCAATACCTTATCAACCTGAATAAGAAATAAAGGCTAAGGAATTGTGATGCTGGAAATGGTTGAAAAGAAATGCTTATTTTGTAGTTTCTGTGCCAGAAACAGGGCAGTTTCATTTTTGTTTAATTATATCATGAGTTTAAATTGTGTTTGCTCCTTTCTAGCAACTGCAGCTAATCTGCATGAGATGAACTTCAAAAGGAATTAATAAACAAAGCTGTATGTGGGTCCTTCTATCCTTTTTCAACACAATTTTCCTCTACTCTTTCTCTGCAAAACACTTAATCTGTTTTCTAATGATCCTGTGGTTTTACAACAACGCTATAAATGTAACTTGAGGTAAAATTTCCTCTGCATTTGAAATGTACTGTTCCTTATTATTACCTTAGTTTGAAGTGATAACACTGCTGTGCTTTCTAAAAACTGAGTCAATGGTTGATAAAATAATGACCTAAGGGCCCGAAATCCACCTGTTTCTGATCTCTCAATAAAGAGACATTTTACCTTTCATTCCTCTTCTTTTCCATTTCCTACCAGGCCTATATACAGCTGCTAAATGCGAATTTCTTTCTACAATTAACAAACGGGCAAGGAAATAAGAGGAGACCTAAACAGACCTAAATACTATTTACTTTGGCAATACAAACTAATAGCTGTAAAGTGCAGTATTGGCTGAGAGTCATGGTGAGTAACTGACTTCCTAAGTGCTGCTGCTGATATCAAAAGACCAAAAAAAACTGCCCCTTGAACTAAAACAGGCTTTAAAATAGTAAATCTTGCATCCAGCCCAACCCTGGGGAACTTGCAGACAGAATTCACACCAAATTTTGCACTTTTTCTTCTACATGCTCCTCAGAAAACTGGGTTACACAATCAAACATGCTTTTACAGGGGGATAGGGTGTGGGTCTTAATTGATTTCTTGCTACCTTGCAGGTGGGCTAATTGCCCTTTGAGTTTTATACCACTCAGCTTAGCAATGAGAAAGAAGCTTGATTGTCTGTCTGCTTCTGACTACAGGTTTTGGCTGTGCTGAATTTCCTCAGTATCCTAAAGCCTAACAGTACTCTGAACAAGGCTGCTAACAGGATTACTGCTGTGCATCTTGATCATGGGAAATGAAATCAGCCACAAGAGGTTTTGCAGGAGGTCCAGAAAGTCTGAAAGACAAGCAACTGAGCAAAAAAAGGCAGGAGCTGATCTTTCTACTGCCCAGAAGTCTCTGCTGGGGAACAGTGAGAATCCTCTTCCAAAGGAGAAATCACAAGATGCTGCCGAGGAGATGCAGAACGAAGACACAGGAAGTGAAACAGCCTCATCTTCTCTGCAGTGCACACCTAAGTCTGTGCCACAGGTAACAGTGCACAGCACGGAGCTGCAGGACCTTGGTGAGACCCAGCAAGAGCCAGAAGAGGTTGAAACTGAGCCTGTAACAATTATGAATCCAGACACAATAACATATGCTCCATCTCAAGAGGGGACTGCAGCAGCTGCAGGAGATGCAGAAGGGACCAGAACTGACCTACCTCTGCAGGCTGCTGGAGAGGCAGAAGATGTGGTGGTCAGCCAGGCAGCAGTGGGAAAATGCTCGGTGGTGTGCAAGAAACCAAGTGGCAAGCTGTGTAAGTCAAGTCCTCTCTGCAGGTGGCTAAAGAAACTCAAGTCCTCTGCTGAAAAAAAGTAAGGTCAAGGCTGAAGCAATTACTAGTCAAGAGTGAGGCTTCCTGGGAACTACAAAAGGACTATTGAATGTATAGTATACAGGAAAAAAAAAGACTAAGAGTGTAAGCGTGACTTGTGTGAAACGGGAAGAGAATATTTTGTCATCCTCATGCTGTATGTCTGCTGTGTAGCTCCGGCTGTTGTACAGACCTGGATGCAGTACAGAGAGAATCCCATCTGGATGTGAGAGAAAGGGAAAACTGAATGGTTCTGTTCCTCAAGAAAGGAACTCACCAACTTGTGAGACAAAGAAAGGCAAGCTAAACCTGTTGCTCACTGGGGTTTGTCTTTAATAGCTTTCTTTCTGATCTTATGTAGAAGTGTTGTGTACAAATGCCTGTCTTTGTGGTGCTTCCCACCACTACTTGACTTCCTTCTGCTTGCTTTTAATAACTCGCTCTGACAGACCAAGCTTAGTGCATTAGTATCATGGAACTAAATAAATACCTTTATAGAAACACTAAATGTTTACAAATGCATAATGTTAATAGTGGGTGTTGTGTGGGAGGGCTGGTAAACAAGGGGCTCTTGTTTTGCTACTGGAACTGATTGCTTTGTGTATAATGTTAATGTTTGCAAGTCAATAAAAGCTAGTTTTATTGCCTCAAATAAGTGTTGACTACAAGTGAAGGGGCACTAAGGAGGGCAGGAGAAGTGGGTTGCTGTGGCCTATCCTCAGCTGCAGATGATGACACTGAGATCAAGGAGGGTTCCCTGCTGAGCAGAAGCAAGGAAGCCATCAGCTTATACTCTGGCTACCACGGGGCTGCCTCCAAAGAAAGGTAAGGGTGCACAGCCTGCCCAATGGTCTTCAACTTGATTACTGTGTGCCATCTCTGTGGTTCGTGACGTGTGACAGAACTGTCCTATGCGCACTACTTCTGAGTAAAGTCACCTAAAAATGCCAAGCCTTATACTGTTAGAGAAACCAGCTGGTGAAAATTCTCCTGAGAGATTTAGGGAAAACAACCACCAAATAGCTGACTTGTAGGCAAAGACAGTGAGTGGGATGCATGGGCTGTGCTAGAAGCATCCCAACCTATTAGAGAATCGCAGCCTGGCTTCAGAAAGCAGGGAGGGCTCATCTATCTTCTAGGAAAGCTAATGAGCAAACAGCCTGTGCTCCTGAAACTTACTGTCAGCTTCCCATGAACTGCCTGAGGTAGCTGTGCTGCTGTTCCCTGAGTGCAACCCTCCAATTGTTTATGAAAAAGCACTGCTATGGAGCATGGATGAGAAGGTTCATCCTATTCTAGCTGGACACATAAGGAATGGAATGAGTAAACTGCTCATTCTAGTCTTTACTATTCACCATTTTTCTTCATGTAAGGTACAGTTCAGCATTCTGCCCAGCTGTTTCTCATCTTGACAGGTGCACCAGCAGCTTACCCAGGGAGGACAGGGACAGCAGCATACTTTAATAGCATCAATTGCTGTATTGATGTTGTTGCTAATGCTGTGTTTAACAAGCTTGGGGTGCACCTTAACGGTTCTCTTGCAGCAAAATTCAAACTAAAATAGCTTCAGCATATACATTTCTATACCTTAATCAAAAGCAGTTAGCTGTGCAAGTGAAGAAATATATAAGTAGCAAAGCAGCTGTTTTTCACCATGTGCTCAGAAGCACCATCTGGTGCACTGCCTCTTTTGATGCAAAATGAGTTCCTTGGTTGTTAATGACCTATAAGGATAACATTTGCTTGCTGTAATCTCTAGGTCCCCGAAGAAAATGTCGTCAGTAGATTTTAAACAGAGTTTAACAAGGCACACCCCAAAAGGAAAAAAAAAAAACAACTAATCACGTGAGTATTCTCCTACATCCATCTGAATGTCTCACATCCGTATGCACCTTCACCTGAACAATAAAAATGGTCCCTGTTGTTTTGAAGAATACTTTCTTGCTATTTGCATCAATATCCTCCCAAATGATCTACCTTTTAAAAGCATTTGTCTTACTTCCAGCATCAGCACAGTAGAAGAAAAATGCTCACTGTGTAGCTGTAGAAAATGTCTTGCACATAAATAACAAGGTTCAAAAGCTGTCTCTTAGAAGGAGATAAACCTGCCAACAAGCAACACCCCTTAAACTTACCCATCACACAGACACTATGCTTACAGAGTGATCTGACCACACTAGCTTGCATGTATTCATGCTGCCTCACTTGAAAAAAATCATCTATATAACTGCATGAAAATATGCAGATAGAAAGAAGACCCCATGTGATCCCTTTCTTCTGCATGAGCCTGTAGCCAGCCAGCTTGCCTTGCCACCGGAACCTCTGGGAAGAGACATCTGGAAAAAATCCAGATCCTGAAGCTGCCTGGTTAAACCAGGAATGGCTCTTAGAGATGCAGTAAGTCAGCATAAGGGTGGCTGCAAAAAGCTAATAGTTATGAATCCAATAGATCTATTTAACTGAGCTCTGCTGTACTGAGCTCCAAAGTACTTCACTTTTTTTTTTTCCCCCTTTCAGTTAACCAGTGTATTCCGGTACATGAAATAACAAATGCCAGGCTTTTTCCTGGCTTTTTTGAAGACTTGGCAAGAAATCATAGATGTTAAGAATGCAAAAGGGCAGAAGGCTGAGGCAGAAAGATTCTGCTGAAGAAAATCAGAGCCTAATGCAGAGGGCATGGAACCAAAAATGTGAAAAATGATGGGACAAGAAGCAAGAGGGAAAAGCACAGACAATGTGGACAGTGGTCTGCTTGAGCTTAGATAGTAACGTGCCAGAAATGACATTGCATACCATACTCAAATCCACAGACTTCAGGGAAAGCAAAGATAATAAGTCTTCTAAGAGCCAGCTGCTAGGCATAAGATAGGTTTCATATTATCAAAAAGCAATGAAGCTTATCCCAGAGTACAGCCAATACAGAGATTTTTAAAGCAAAACCCCCATCCTCCAATAGATTTTCAATTGTGCCAGCCACACAGTAACTTGCTGCACAGGTCTACAAATTGGCAAGGAGAAAACCTGCAGGGAAACACAAAAGACCATTTATTACACCTAGCTTCTCATGCTTACAATCCTTTCCTGGCTCTGCTCAAGGTCCTGATCCGTGAGAGATCTTTGGCACAGAGCACTAAGCGGAACACAGGCTTTCTAAATATGTCAATGAGAGTGCAAGAGCAATGTAAGATTTTGCACAAGGGGAGGGCATGCCAAAAATGAAGGACAGAAACTCAAACTCAGTTACTCTGTGCTTGTAGGTACAGACCCCTAGGGAATTCAGGAGAAAAGAATGAGGGAATGAACTGCGAAAGTGTCTCATCTCACAGATATCCTTGTTCTAAATGTCTCTGTGATTCCATCCCGCACCACACCACTTCCTGGTGCATAGCTGAAGTCAAAACACAAATACAGAATGTGTAAAAAGAGAGGTGTGTGATATCTTTGTGTGCGATATCTTTGCTAAATACCTGTAGCGGAAACACTAAGTCAGGGCTTGAAACAATGATGGAACACCTGGTGGGAAGACAGGGCCAGCCCAGGGGAGCTCAGGTGCATGGAATGCACCTGAATGATCAGAAGGGGTGGAGCCAGGATCTACCCCTTCCCAGACCTCATTTAAGGGAAGGCAGTGCAGGTAATGGGATCTTGCTGGAGATCCCTGCCTACCTGAGGCCTTTTAAGGGTAAGCTGATATCTCTTCCTTTGTTTCTATGTCCATAGCTGCTGTATTTGGGCTTATCCTTGCTGCAGCCTAGGATTTTTCTACTCTGCTATTATTGCTGTGCTTTCCATTGTAATGCTATAATGCAACACCTTACAACGTTCATACTGCATCACTAAGAGGCAGTGGAAATGCTCATCTAGACGACCAGGGAGTTGTCAATTACAAGTTGCTCACAGTTAACAGAACAGTGGCACGCTGACAGGCTTATCTTGTTCTGCCAAAGATCCCAGTGAAACCAAGCTCTAAGAAGGAGGCTAGCATTGGTATTACTTGTTTATAATAGCTTGGAGAAGTGGCACCCAACTGTGTTTCCACAATGCATAGGATGGTCTTAAGTCAGTTACACTTGCCAAAGAAGGTATTTATTTTGAGTGCTTACTGAATATGTAGGGGGCTGGCCAGTTGAGTGCCTGCTGCTGTGGCAATAATACCTGCAGCAGCTTAACCTGGATCCCACTGCTGAGCCTTGGCCAACTGCTCCCTTTGTTTGTGTGTATATAGTGTTCTGCAGGCTACTGAGCCAGTCATCTCTCTTGGTATAAGCAATCCCAACTCCAACAGTCTTCCTTGTCCTGTGAAGAACAATGAATTGGGTTTACTTCTTCAAGAGAAGAGCCCAAAGGAAGTCTTCCATTTATTTGGACTCTCTGAGTAAAGACAGAATTTATCAGTTGCATCTGTTACAGTGGATGGAACACTGAAAAGCTGAGAAAAAATGGTGCTAATGCCTTTAAATTTGAGCTTTCATCTCTTGAAAAATGCATGGCCCAGATTTCTGCTACCTATATTTTTCTCTCCCTGCATGATTGCTTCTGTGATGGCATTTAATTCTCCTGGCATAACTCAGCTACGGCCTGTGTGTGCATCTCTCAGGGCCTCAGTATTACAGCTTTCCTCAGCTGAAGTCAAATTGGTGACCTTAGCAGTGAAGGTGAGCGAGATGGTGGGTAATAAACTGAATCTATCTGACTCCTAATGAAACTTTTTCTGAGGGGTTTGTTGGGATTTTTTTTTTAGCTGACAGTTTTTATTCCAGAATGGTACTGATTCAGGCTTGTTGCCTGCTTACCATGCCTGTGGTGCACACCTATTAGAAATACATCACTTGCTGGCATCAAAACAGAAAGGTAAGCAGTAATTAATGCTGTGTTCTATAAATTTCACCTCTTTCTCCTTCTCCTCTCTGCTAATAAATATGGAAGAGATGACTGAAGAGGTGCTCTGATAACACCAAAAGAAAAGAGCATGTCTATCAGTTACCTCAATAAAAAGCATCCTGGAAATGAAATAACTTGTCTGTCACTTTTCCCCACAGGGAGAAGTTTACTCTTCTCCCCACCTTAATCAAGTGCTTTGGGCTTCTGAATTTGATCTGATCTTACTGATGCTTCCACAGCTCACTAAGTGGCGAAGGAGAGAAGAAAATCCATCTCACGCTCTTCCTACTCCCACAGCCTCTCTTTGTTCTGGCTTTGTATTAAGAAATTAACTTTCATGGTTTTAGAAGAGGAGAATAACATTACAGAGAAGACAAAAACAACTTTTTTTTCTAGTATATGTGATTGTTTTCTACTTCCTCAGAAGGTTAATGTTTAAATGAATAATGGGTAGCAGGAGAGGAAGAGAGCAAAAGGTTCTTCCTGCTTGTCCTTCTCTCAGCTCACACAGAGTGGGGGTATTGTTCCCTCCTGGTACCATTAGTACTTCTGCAGCCTGCACAGCTTTCTGCCCTTGGGTGGTGGACTCAGGATCAGATTCAGCCCTACTGCTGTCCTCTTCCTCTTTCCCTAACATCTCCTGATCAACGCTTTGTGCTGCTGCTGCCATCAAGGTTTTCAGCTTCCTACCATCAGATTAGGTCTGAAGTTCCTGTACAAACTAGTACCCATCAGTCCACAGTACTTTCACAACTTCAGAGTATGTGCAAATATTCCTTCTGTTCCTGATTTACCAGTGGGCTCAAAGAATGAAGTAAACAGGATTAGGGTAAGCTAAAAGAATACAGAGCTGCGAAGAACGTAATAGTTCATGTGTGTTTAGGAAATGCAGTATGAAATGTTGCACTCCTCAGCAATGAGAACTACCTACTGCTTGTGCCCATAACTTCATGACAGCAGCAGGAAGGGAACTTGGGTCTTCTTGCTTCCAGAATCAGACTCTGAGCAGTCAAATAATGCGCAGACTGTGGCACACAGCAGTAACGTTGCAGCCAGCAGGAGAGAAGCAACTAAAGGCATGAAGCCATGCTGTACCAGAGCCTTAAGGAAATAATGCAGTTCCATTTTGAAAAACCATTGGATTACCCTGGAATAAATCCATATTGGAAAACATTATTACTCCTTATTAAATCAAAACCTGCTAGCATGTAGGAAAAAAAAATAAGTAGCATAGTGAACACTTCTGAGGGCTGAAAATATAAGGGAGCTTGACACTATTGAAAAGAGCTCTTGAACTGCAATAGAACATAATTATTTGCAGGAGGGAAAAATGAAAGAAAAAAAGCTATAAATTCAAGGACAAGTTTAGTTCAAGAAGATGTGACTCAAAGAGCAAAGCAGTCACCATGGTGTCTGGAGTTACTGTTTTTTTTTTTTTTTAATAAAGATGTTAAATACAATGATTTAATTAACAAACATCTCAATAATATGCACTCAACAATTGGTGGTCCCTCATGACTATGCCAAAAGCAATGGTTCTGAAACCAGCGCGACTCATGATGACTATGTTCTCCCTCTGTAATTAGCCTAATTGACCACAGCTGAGCAGCCCTGTCTCCTGGATGCTACAAGGTTGAGTTGTGGCTTTTTCACACACCCATTTGCTTTATTTTTCCTCCTTACATTTCATTTTCTTGAGTTTCAGTTCAGAGGTGAAACCATACAACTGCGGGCTCTCCAGGTCCTTGGTAAATGCACAACTTTATTACAGGCACTCTCCAGAGATGTGTGGATGTATTCCTGAAGTATGAAGACTATGGCTCTGAGAGTTCATCTGCCACACTGGCAAGCATCGCTCCAAATCACAGTATTCAAATTTCTGCAAATGCCTCTATCAGAAGTCTAAATTAGAAGCAACAGCACTTTCTTTTTATGGAGTCCAACTTTGTACTTCTCTCACCCAGGTGGCTTTCTATTTCAATGTTTATCTCTTCCTTTTCTCTACATACCATCTGTTCACGTTCATTCTCTCTTATTTTTATACTGAGAGAAATTCAAGCTGATTATGATCTAGTGGCCACAGAAGACTGCACCTAGAAAATATCTAGGCTTGTTTTTTGTTCATCTGTTGTCCCATACAGTTGATCTGTCTTCACATTCCTTAGTTGGTCTGTTTAAGTTGTAACCCCCCCCCCGAGGGTGAAGACTGCTCTGTGTACGTGTGTATGTAGCCTGGTTCTTGCTTAGGGTCCGTGGGCACTAGTATGGCATTAAGGATAAATCCAGAGAGTCTGCCTGGACACATTGTGAGGCTGTAAAAAAACCATCAGTGAGTATTGCATGTCATGGTAGAAAAGTGAACATGAGGAAAAAAATGAACCTCTGTGGATGGCATAGCTGAGCTGTGCTTTGTTGTACTGCACTGGTGTCATGCTGAGGGTGATAAACTGTTGAGATAAAAGAAATGAAACCCCTGTCACAGGCAGTGTTAGGAAGTACATTGCTAAAGGTGCATTAAACTTTGATGGCTCTATTTATACATTATACATGTGCAAGTCAGCAAAGTTGTACCAGTGGTAATTTTCCAAAGGAATCAGCTAATGTTACAGCACATGCTGGAGCAAACTATTGCACAGGTTGCTGCTTTTTTGTTTTGTTTTTGCTTATTAGCACACAAAATAGGAAACACTCCATGCTGTTTTATGCCCCAGTGTATAGTCCAAGGAGCAAAGCAAAGGGGAGCTGTGAGGAAGATTGATAGAGAGATGCTTTGCCTCTACAAACAGAATGCTGATGAAGGAAGCAGAAGATGAAAATTAGAGGTCCCCATGCATTTGAACCACTTAAGACTCTCAATCTTAAGGAGAAGCCCACTGCAAAAATTATGCAAACTATGCAACAAGGAACATGAGCAATTTCAGGGAAAGCTGGACTCCTTCAAAGCCTGAGGCCAGGGGTGTTTAGAAACCATGCTGACAAACAGCATAAAATATCCTGATCAACAGGGGCTGACAGCAAAGCAGCCAGCTGATACTTCAGTAGTTTCCTCCTTTGAAGCAGGACTCCAGCTGGTTGCATGGTTGGAATATGAAGAAAAAGGATAGTATTAGTATTAGTTTTGTCCTCAAAGTGCCATTAATGCTGTGGGCAATCACTGCTTCACAGGGACAGGCAGAAGGCCTGAAGACTTCGAGAGGGTAATAGCAAATCTCAAAGATAACTTTGTTTTCATCCCCTTGATAGGAGAGCCTTAGATGAAGCATCGGTGAGTCATGATCCAACTTGAATTTTCAGAAACATCTGGGACAGTGCAGTCAAAAAGGATGTGCACATAGAAACCTTTGGTCATCCAACAGCAGATGAAAAAGCATCATCTTTTTCTCTTGTCTCCTGAAGAATCCCTAAGACTCGTACAATTTTCCAGGCTCTGAGAAAAATGTAAGACTCGTTTGACTGTTTCTGTGGCAAATTAAGGAATGAATGAATGTAATCTCTACCCAACATAGGCAAATCCCAAAGATAACAGAGTTTAAATGGTCCCAATGTAAATGTCTGTATCTTCAGGGACGACTACAGAAGTGACATAAAAAGGCTTTGAGGCAACAACTGTGCACTTGCTCCATTTTTGCCCAGCTGCTGCCACAGTAAGTCTTTCTTCCATGCTGGAACTTTGTTATATTCTACTCTAACAAGTAGTGGAAACAACAGCAGAAGTAGGGGGAATCTGCAGTTGAAGGGAAACTTATTTCAGAGCAGCATTTAGCAGGTTGTGCTTCCCTCCACCCGATGTGAACTGGAACAGAACCACGCTGTAACTCACCTAAGTGGCCTCTGTCAGTTCAAATAACTCACTTAACAGTCATGTGCTAAGAAAGCTGCACCCTGAGTTTAAGTGCTGCTGAATGTTTGCCCTTTTCCAAATCTCAGAAGCAATTCTATGCTTGTTGCAGAATGAATATCTACTGGAAGAAAAAAAAATTACTCCTGTTTAGGAGACCTTAGAGTGAATGCAGGGATTTTCTTGAGCATACACTACTCTCAGTTTGCCTCTTACTGCATGTTTTTGTTACTCCACTCTCACCTCTGGCTGTAGCTCTTTATGTTGGGTTTATTTCATGCAGCACAGGGCTGCTCTCTCCGCCTCTTGTCATTACATCCAAGGAAATACGAAGATGGATGTTTCTCTACCCTGAAGCCCCCAGGTGCTATCTCTGTAGCACATAACTCTCACAAACATGGCTTGCATTTGCAGGATACAAAATAGAAATTCCACCAACTATATCAGGAACGCAAGAAAACAAGCGCTGGAATTGCCTGTGCTTTACAGATGCTTCCTGACAGGAGCTTATCTCTGTCTGTACAATGTGTTGTTATTCCTGTAAATGCTGCATGTTTGTACATCACGGCTAATGAAATGCAGTCCTAACAGCTCGTAAGATACGGGAGGACTGTCAGAGCTCCTTGCAGTGGCTGGATAATTCAATGTGTGGTGGTTAACGAGAAGAAAAATGTGGGAAAGAGATGCTTCCTAGTGCAAGAAAAACAAACTGGGGGGGAACTTCATGACCAGAGGGAACTTTTTATGACTTTCTGGCATTCAGGTCTCAATTATCAGAGACACAGCTCAGACCATAAACAATATTTCTGTCTGGCAGAGCTGTGCTGCTTTATTACTGGCCTCGGAAAGAGTGAACGTTTTGATAATGGAGTTAAAGGAAAACCAGAACTGCACAATCTGAGAGTAGCCTTTTCTGATCAAGACACTACTGCTGTGCTAGGTGAAAAATAAATCAATAATACAGCCCCGAGGGAAGGCTCTATTTATGAAAAATCCTGCAAATTGATGTTTATGTGCTGCTAGCAAAGAATAATATTTTCTTTAAGGGGCCTAGATCTCTAGAGATAAAGAGAGGTTGGACGGAAGTCAAGGTATATTTATATACTGGCTGTATAAACACACACACAGTGGCTGGATGTGTCAAATTTAAGACATGAAAGACAGACAGAGATGCAGGGAAGGCAGCCTTGCTATAGCCTGTAGGAAAATAGCTGTTTTTCTTGGTAGGCAGAACCCGCCTGCATGTGCAAGCGAGCAGTGGGAAGCCACTGACAAGGGACCTGGACCCCCTGCAATCTGTTGTGCAGCTCACATGAAGGTGCAGCACAGCAGGGAAGTCCTAAAGGATTTTCAGATGGGAGATAAAATCCATCAGAAAGAGATGCAGAAAAGGTAGGGGTTGTACCACAGGCCTTTGCAGTAATCCTGTGCTGCTGTTATACCTATTACTCCCCACTCTTACGCAGTCCGTCCAGCTTAGCTGATGCTCAGAATGCCATTTATGAAATTTCTTGAGAAAGGATTCCACTTCCATGGTCATTTTATTCATGGCATGTGAATGGTGACATCTCTCTTGGCTTCCACCATTTTGAGGCCAAGAGAACAAAGAAGCTCTGGTACATTTTAAAAAGCCCTTAAAAGAGGGAAAGGACTCCTCCCAAGGTCAGCAGATGGAGCGTGCACATAGAGCTTTTATTTGTCTGTCTCTAATTCAAGGACTAAAGGAAGGGTTTTCTTTCAAAACCCCTCTGATAGACCAGCAGTCACTCAAAGGTCACTGGCTTGCAATACAAATTGTATGCAATTGCACTTTTGCTATTAAAATGCTCCCCCAGTATTTTCTCCTCGTGACAGGGAGGGGTATTGTAGCCTGTCTGTGAAATACAATGTGACTTCAGCTAACGGTGTGTGCCGCCTTCTACCTCATGCATATTTTCTTCCTAGCTGTTTTTGGCTTCTAACAGTCACCTGCGTATAGTGAAGTGTTGAACAAAGTCTGTTTTACAGATACTGCCTTGCATTTATCACTTCTTACTTTAAAACCATTCCCCGTGGTAACCACATTAGCATCCTACTTACTCCAGGCTCCTTCCATAACCAAAGCTGAGATTTCAAATGGCATCAGTTGTGCTCTGCACATCAATCTCTATTTAAACTGAACCTCAGAGGAAGCTAAAGGCACCAGATTCCTAATCTACGTGCTTCAGTTTATGATCACGCGAGATAAATTTGGACAGCAGCACTTTTGGTGGCGTGTACTCAAATCATGGTAAAGGCACAGAGATGTGTGCTCAAACTTCCACAAGTCCATTACTACCTACCCAACTGCTTCATTCTTTGCAAATCATTCTTCCTGTTGTAAATTTGCACTCCAACCTGCAAAGGCTTAGGAACAAGCTTAGCATGAACTATGTGCTTTCCCAATATCTGCCTAAATTTGTGTATGATTACAGCCTTAGGTTATAAACTTGCATGGGTTATTAGTTTTGTGCAACACTGTGCTCAGAACATAGCAGCATTAGAAACCACTGGGGAACCAGGGTAGTAGTCAAAGTTTTTAGAAGTTTCTCCTACGCTGTTTTCTGACTTGTGCCTTCGTGCCTTTCCCCCTTCTCCCTTAGGAAAAGAGTAATTATCACAATTTTACAAACAAAGCATAAGCTAAAATAAAACGTTACTCATAGGATGCACGGGGAATAAGTGGTGAAGTTGGAAATGAAACCCAGGAGCCTTGCCTACCGGTTCCCTGCTCTAATTTACACTGAGAAGGAGGAGAGCAAGCCTGCCCATCTGGACATCCACATGATGGGGAAATTTTACTGTAAAAATATCACTAATTGCTGTTTCAGAAGGCAGGTTTGGAATTACAGATGGAGTGGAAATTTTCTTGCTTTTGCCGAAATGGACTTCAAAGCTTCTGCTTTTCTTTCATTTCATAAAAGCTCCAGGAGCAGAAATTCAGGATTAATTGTGAAAACAGTTTCTTCTCAAGAAGTCAGAATCATTGGTTTGGAAGTACTGCTTCTCTTGGTCTCATCAGCTCTCCCTCTCATAAAAAGGATTGCGCTGGCTTCAAAAAAGAGTCCCATAATCAGATTAGTGCTGAATGGAATGATGGCTGAGGTTTCAGCAAACATTCACTTGCAAGCAAGTTTCCCACCTCGCTCATATCAAACAGAACTTGGAGAACAGAAGAATATCTCAATACTTGCCTTCCAGAGCACAGGAAAAATAAATACATTAAAATATACGTTAAAAAATAAAGCCCTCAAGAAGCAGCGTGCAAGGCATTTTCCAAAATGTCATGTGAATTGCAACCATATGCAAAAACATACTGGAGAACAGAAATTCAGGATGTGTACAGCATTGTAAGTTAACACCCTGAACTATCAGCTCTGTGTGTTAGGTCTCTCCTACAAGCTCTGATAAAAACCTTTTCCTTTTCATGCCTGACTGCTTCTGAAACAATGTTGGCTTTTTTTCCCCGGGATTTTGTATGCACAGAATTAGAACATCAAAGCTTGGACTGACAGCCCTCTAAAAATGTGACTATGACTATTCCAGTCTAGATTTGGAAAACAACTGATTACACCAGGTTCTTCAACAGGTTTTTGAATGCTGCAGGGTACACTGAACAGAATGTTCCCTTTTGATGATGAACAAAAAGAGGAGGGTTGCTTTAAAAGGCACTGCAAAGGTTTCATGGGACGCTGCTTTGTACCCAGTTATTTTAATAACCGAGGGAAACAAAGTTTATTTATTGAAATTTTGTCAAGTAGCTACAGATTCCAGTTTAAAGGAAGGGAAAGTGTGTACCTGTGAACATGCTTCTGTGAGCACAGGAACTAGAACAAATATTTTTACCTAGAAGTTGTATGAAATTAGAGTTTCAGAAAGGGTAATAAAACCAGTAAGGGGGCTGCTCTACCTCAGCTTTATTGCAAATACACCAATTTTTAGCCTTGTTTCCCATCTGTGTCTTTCAGTTTCTAGATCGATTTGAGCCATTTTGGTCAAATGTGATGGAGGGACAGGAGACAGATCACAAAACCAACACAGATTTCATCAACAGGTAAATATAAGGCATGCAGTGAGCGCCCTGAGAGAAGGAAGATTAGAGCATTTTGTTAGAAAGGAAGCCACAAAAACCACATGCCCAGAAAGACTTTCATCAGATCTATAATTTCCTGGGTGCTAAAGTCAGTTTATCATGATGAATACATCCAAGGAAAACTGGGATTTAGCACTTCTGGGATTTAAAGGCCCTCTGCTTTAGAGGTATAGGGCATGGACACGAGGTCTGCTTAGGGAACTTGAGTGACAGTGGGGGAAAAAGAAGGGCAAACTAAGAACAAAGTTGTGTTAGTCCATATTTCATAACCATGTAATTACTCTGTAATTAACCCACGATTACAGTACATTCACACAAGGCATTTGTTTTAGCCTGTTTGAAATTACCACTAATTTGTCTAACTGGAAATGCACCAAGCAAGGAGCAATAATTACGACATAAATATGATGTAGTTAGATATCTGGAGTTTAATAGCACTTCATTAAGAGTAATATCCAGGGCTGTTATGTTGTCACGAAGTTAACCTCCCAGTCATAGGAACAGACATTATTTACACATCTGGAAACAAAACTGGAATGTGATTTCACTCATTTCACAAGAAACCTTTGTTACAACAGTCACTGTCTGAAAGAAAGTGACCATAAAGCCACCAAAAATGCTATATTAATCACTCATCCAAAGATGTGGAAACTTTAACATAGTATGAAACTGAAAAGAGAAGAGCCTACGTGACACAGTGCTGTCCCTCTCACCTCTGGAGAAGGAAGCAATGGACCAGCATGCTCAACAGGCAACCATCTTGCACACTGCATTAAACACTCAGGGAGTAAGCATCACACTTGAGGTAGAAAACTACGTACAACAAATTCCAGTCGCACAACTCTCAGGTCTCCATAGAGATTGATTTATGTCTGTCATTGCAGGGCAGCAAAATGCCTTTGGTGGTGCAGCTGGGACAACATCCCTGAAATCTGTGAATCCACACCAATCTGTGCTACTTCAGATCTGACAACTATCACACTGACAAACTGAAGTGACAATATTGTTTCTGTTCTAGAGACGGACTCCTCCTCTGCAACTGTCACATTAAGACAGTCAATGTTACACGCATGCAGCACACCCAGCACTGCAAATATCTCTCTCTTGAGTTTTAGAATGATTAAGACCAGAAAATCTGCTGGCTCTCACAAAGGGCTGCTGGATGAGTCTAGCTCCACAGTATTAAGATGTTGTGTGTTGCCACCTGTTCCTCTGAAGGCACTGAAATCCTATCTGACTCTTTTAAAGCAAAACCATGTCGCCAACCCTCAGAAAATAACCAGACGGATGCTAAGTCTTTCTCAGACTGCCACCAAGTTCAGGCTACCTTACACTCAATGCACACCAAGAAAGCCAGTCTGAAGAACTCCCACTCAGGCCCAAGATGTCCCTGCCTGCCCCTCCTGCTTCTGTTTGAGCACAGCTATTCAATAGTCATCGCCCGCAACCACAGATACAACTGAAGGCAGAGCATGCTGGGCAGCTAACAAGACAACTGCACCCCATGCTATCAGAGATAAGAAACAGCAGAAAAGCCTCAGAAAGTTGAGCTCAGAGGGAAGAAATAGCAGAGGCAGGACCCTGTAATCACAACTTTCCTTTCCGACTCAGTACAAAGGTTGTAATCCAATTTCAGATTTCTGCTCCAGTGCATCTCTTATGATGTTAGCAGAGAAATCTCTCAACAGAATTAAAGAATCGTATCAATCAGGAGACAGACAATTTACACAGAGAGAAAGTAAGAGAAAGACAGTTTATATATGTGTGTCTGCACTATGTTCCAATCTAATTACTTACAATTATAAGGTAGTGAGATGTGAAATGCTAATTGAATATTTTGGGTGCTTACGTCTCAGTCTGAGAAGAATTTGTGTGCCCATCTGGTTAATAGGAAAGGGATTTTATTTTCTAGATCATTGATTTATCATCATTAAAGGCCCAGATACACAGTTCTGTAAGTTAGCTTCAGGAATATGTTTTTTCCATTATGTTTATACTCTGTCTAAAATTGCCTCTAGCGCTCTGAATGTTAAAATTGACTGGATTCAATTTAGAGAGATCGCCTTCTTGCTCTGTCAGGGGTTATTTATCTCTCTTAGCTTTTGTAGTGGAAGTTTATGTTGTGTGGTTTTTTTTTTGTTTTGTATTAAATAGAGGTCCACATAATTATTCCTTTTTTATTATTACTAAAAAGCTAGTGCCTAACTGTATTGATGTGGAATGGTAACACAATGTCTGGATGGCAGCTTTTGTAAAAACACACTGATGCTTGCCAAGGAGGACCTCAGTAATCACAAATGAGGCTGTTGTTTTATTACAGCCTGTACAAGAATAAATCCCCTTTAGCATCCTGAAATTCCTTCCCCATCTAGTGCCAAGGTCCATGGGGTACTACACAACGTTACATGAATTAAGAGCTACATCTATCACATCTTACATCAACTTCACTTAGCATGCAGGCTCATGAGAATTTGTAGAAGAGCAATTGCTTACAGAAGAGGAGAGAGAATGCTCTAAAGGAGCCGACCTTTACTTCCAGAAAACCTTGGAGAAATATTATTACCAATTTTGGAAATTCTTGTTATTTCCTCTTAGGAGAAAGCACGTTACATGGGAAAACAGGGAACACAAGACTCTCAGTGGATGGAAGATGGCCAGAATAACTTACAGTTTGCCAAAGAAATAGATGAATAATGCAACAGTGGCGCATAGTATTAATGTAAGATCACATAAAGGATGTGGTCTTGTACTTCAGCATCTGTCCCAGGCCAAGGACAGATGGATAAAACTTTGCATTTTGCAAGATACAGTATAAAAAGATTCACTGTGTTTAATCTTCCTGGGCCTCCATCCCACACCTGTCACACTCTGTAGCACTTATCACACATCAGCTTCTAAAAACTTTCGCAGTATTAGTGCTAACAACACGGGTGGAAGTATAAACACAGCTCTATACAGCAAGAGCACAGTGATAACACCTCGTGCTCAGACACTCGACTAGCAAGTAAATTTGAACCAAGCCAAACTTCTCAGACTGAAATACACTAAAGGCCACAGCAGTTCTGAGAAAACCTTCTTAGTACTCCTAATGATTTATTTATTCAGTAGCTCCAAGAGGAACAGCAATCTGTTCACACTCCTGCCCTCCCCAGGCACTAACGTACTCTCCATTCCTTCATCTAATACATTTTGCCCAATAAGCAGGTTTTGATTAAACTTCTGAAGGGCTGCAGTTTCAGAACAAAAAGTATGGAAAGCATCCAGTCATAATCTTCATTGTCACAAAAATATAGTGTCAAAGGGCCACTTTTTGTAAAGGACAACTCTCCTCCGGCGTAAGCACGCAACTTTTTTCTGGTACAACATACATCTTCTTCCTCTCCTTTTCCACACAATCATTCTGAGGAAATAATTATTCTATTGGGCCAGTGGGCATCTCCCCCCTGAAAAATTCATCTTACATAAAAAGAAAGAGGCTTAGGCTAATGTTCTGAATACCTCGCGATAAGTATGCTTCCCTCAGGTTTCGTTTGAAAACTTCCATTTAACTAGCATTCCAAAATCAGCTTGCAGCATTTGCAAAATGATTCATAATTGAACACACGCCTCTGGCCACGCTCAGGTTCTGTTCTAAGTGAAGTCCCTGAATTTGTTAAAGGGCATCAAAGGATTTTGTTCCAGATAAAAATAAATGGCTTGCTTTGCTGGGAATCCACAAAGGGAAGGGAATATATGCTCTGTCTACAGCAGGGGTATTGGACATACATTCTGCTTTTCCAGAACGCATTCTGGAAGCAACCTGGCTGCTGCTGCTGAGATAAGACTTGGCCTCCTTCTGCACATCCTGGATTCCTCCTTTGGCAGCAAACTCCAATGAACGTGCAAGGAGAAAAAGAAAATGAGGCCTGCTGCATGCACCAGATGTAGTCAGGCGTGTTCATGGGGACCCAGACTCTATTGCACACTGTCAATCTCACCACTGAAAGATGAGGCTTACATATTTTTCACCAGAAGTCCACTTTTCCCTATAGTCAAGTCAATACCAATAAGTATATGCATGAAGCTATTTTGACAGAAACTTTCCCTTCGGGTACAAATACATTTTCTCTGTTTGGGGAAGTCCTAAAATAATGACTTGAGGAATGTAACTTCCTCAGACATTCTGGCCCTGCCTTTTCATTGCCTTCCCTTTTGTCACTGGTAGAAAGAAGTCCCACTCTCCATCACAGAGAGATGACCTGGTTTAGGTGAGGTGACTCAGAGCAGATTGCAGCATTTTCCACAAGCTATTCAAAGTGCAATGAGGCTGACAGCAACTTCTTCCTCTCCTACCAAGCCATTCTCCCACATCTCTCATTTCCCTCACCTCCCACGAGCACAACCAGTTACATCCTTACCTGCCCTTTTGCTACTGCAACCCTTGCATGAATTTGCTATTTGATTTTTTTTTTCCAGCAGGAGCCCTGTGAAAGCTGAGATTGGCTTCCTGCAGAGGAGAGAAAACCAGTCTATAAACACTAGGCTGGTGGAAATCAAATTTGCTATTATGGCTCTTGAAATAAAGACCTTTTTTCTTTATCATTAGTTTCTGTACAGGCCTTTCTTCCCAGCTGGGCTTAGAGCACTGAAGATACTGATCGCTAAACGCCTTTCAATGAGCACATACTAGAATTCAGACATTTACAGCCATCCAAACCAATCTAGGGGAATCCAGTGCAGAAATACTCTCACACTTGCAGCAGAGCTATTAAATTCCCCTTGTCTGCAGCTAGCCAGCCCCAGGCACATGCTCATGCACAGACAGGGTAACAAGAGAAAACACAAGCTCAGAAATGATGTTAAGGTGTATTTCTTTGTTTTTCTCTTTGGCTATATTCATGATTTCATGGGGATCTTCTAGTTATTCATTTGCAACTCTCTATAATAATCATGCTTTCAAACCACTCTAGGAGCCATTATAATCTCAATGTAACCAGAACTTCCCAGGTACAGAGGAGAGGCCCACCAGCCACTGTTCCCTGGGTATTCCTCTCTCCTTTTCTTGAAAACCAGTGCGATGTTTCCCCTTTTCCAGTCACCAGGGACTTCATCTGACATCCATGTCTTTTCAAATATGATGAAGAGTGAAAGAACTCACTGAGTACAACTCATTCTCCTCCAGTTATGCTGAAGCCAGTTCTCCCTTCTCATGTACCATCTCACGTACACCTTGACTCTCTTGATCCCATTTCTGCATGTCCAGATATCATCCCTGTATTCTTCCCAGGCCACATATCCCCGCTTCTACTGCCTGTATTTCTCCCTTTCCCTCAGCTCCTCTCAAATGTCAGCCTTTAAATCTGAGCATGTGATTACAGCATTGAGCTTTGATTTGTGAGACCTCCACTCTGTTCCTAGTTCTGCTGGTGACCTCAGGCAAGCCATTTCATTTTTCTCTGCATTAATTCTCTACCTTAAATGAAGGAATAACAGCTGCTTTTAGCAGAAGGAATTTTAAGGGGAGAAAAAAAAGGAAGCTAAATCGCTTAGCACTTTGGCATTGCTCAAATACGGTACTGATGGAGAACACAGTGGTACACTGACCCCTAACTCCGTACCTAAATGCCGTGGAAAAACTGCCATGCATCTCCATCATTCAGAACAGGAAAACCTCACTGAGTATTTGTCTGCTTGCAGACATTCCTCTGAGTTTACTTTTTTTTTTTTTTTAATGGGGACCACGTTCAAATAGCACAAAAAGAGATGACGGGAAAAGGACAAATTCTCCCAAGAGGGTTTGAACATTTAACTCTAAAAAATTATCTCTCATAAGCATCATCCCAAACATTACAGTTCCTATAGCCTGAAGCAAATGCTGAGAGGCAGAATAAACTGGATGTGGATATAGTTCATGGTAAAGGTGTCAGAGCAAATACAGCAACTGTGGTAGAGAAATTGAAAATGCCACAGTGTAACCTAATGAAGAGTGACTACAGGTACAGACAGCCTTGTTTCCTAGAGGAAGTTCTTTCCAATACAATCCAACTCTAATGAACTGAGGACACAAAACAACGGTATCACATGGCAGCAATAAACAATTGTTGCCCACTTTTCTGCAATTAGCCTCAGAACCAATTGTTAAATGTCACTTTTGTTCAGGTAACTACAGGCAATGCAGCAGTATGTCAGCTTCTGCCTATGTTATCTGCTTGAAAGTACATGCATATGTGTTTAATGTGCATCCACCACAGCATAACATCTGTCAACTGCCAGCAAATTCTTGAAGTAAATGTCATATACCAATGTCTCTGGTGCATATTCATTTTAACACAGGGCACGTGTTTAAATTTCTACCTTTGCAGGTCTCTGCCCTGTGAAAGCACATCCTGATAAGAACATGTACATAGATGTGCAAGTCTGAGTGCACATGTGACAGGCATACATATTCCCCAGGTATCTCGATCAAGATGTGTACATGTGAAAGTTTGAAAGCTCTGGTGAGTCCTTGGAAAAGTGAAGCTATCCAGCTGCTGCTGCTGCAAGCTGCCTTGTGATGTCAAGTAATAAAGCAATCAGCCTTCGTTCCAAGGAAGAGCTAGGAGTTTTTAGAATGATTGCACCTCTATCTAACAAATTCCCTCTGATGCATCCTTTTCTTCCACTGCAAAATTAGCATGGGCCTAGAGAGCTTATTAGCATGGGCTCTTAACTTCATCGGTAGTGTGCTCACATCTCAATATTGCAACAGGAAGCTGGGAAAAGGCATGAAAGGTGAAAATCTATATGCAGAGATGCTTCAAGCATTAATGAGCAAGGCTTGATTAAAAAACAAACAACCTTCCCCACCCACCAGCCCCTTGGGAACTGTTTGTCTGCTGGGTACAGATGATTCTGTACTCCATTTGGTAACAGTAATACCTCTTACCTGCAAAATACTACAAACATAGCTTAAACCTTGATATTTAATATCAGGGACCCAAAATCCACACAAAAGTGCAATGAGAAGAGAAAATGATACAATAGAGTAAGATGGAAAAACGTATTCCCACTTCACAGTGAGAAATAGAAAAGTGATGCAATGCACACTCATCATTGTCCAAAGGACTGGGTAAGATAGTCTGTGTTCCTTCACAGCTCTGCAACAGTTCTTCCAAATTGGGAAGAGCAGTTGTATTTCCAGAGAAGCTTTTAAGAGATGCCTGAGAAAAAACTGGTTCCTGACTTGAACCAGGTAAGGGGTAGGTAATACACAAACCCATTTATTAAATGCCACTTGAAAAATCACAGGCAGCATAATTGACTTCTACAGCTCGAATAATGTAGGTCACTGCGTTAGCACAACATGAAAATGAACGTATGTTGGAGTGAAAGACAGAAGGGAAGTAATTACAAAATATAGATTAAATAACCATCAGATAACAAGTGTAATAATAACAACCAGGGTGAAGACAGAGGAGAAACAATTTGTTAAATGGATTGCAGCAGAGTTCTAAGAAACTGCTGATCTCAGATGCTAGGCCCTTTTTTTTGATCCTTCAGTGAAAATCTGAAAGAGTAAGATATTCCTCCCCTTTTCAAGCTGATATCCTGCTTCTCATGGTATCAGCTTGCAGCTTGTGCAGCCTAGAGGGTTATTAAGTTAGAACCTGAGTATATTAACATACAGCTCTTAACTCTTGCAGAAACAGGAAACCACAAAGCTTGCAACAAATAAGAAGGATCACAGTTCAATCCTACAAAGCCCCGAACTCTGGCAAAGTCTCACTGAAGGTTTGGGATTATTGGAGCAGTTTAGCCTGCGGACGTTAAAAAACAGCACAAAAAATACACTCCTGCTCTCCCCCAAATAAACTGAAAACTACCCCATGTACCCCAAAACAAAGGAAAAATGTGACATGGGAGAATAAATAAAAATACACGTTATTTTTTCATTCATGTTAAACCATTTCAGTCCAACCTGGCTTAATAATGCTCTGAACTTACCGGTAACAGGCCACTCAACAGTTATCTGTAAATGTAATGCTGACAGCACTGCTGATCTTCCAGAAGTTGTGTGTTTTCACATCACATGAAGTCATCACCATAACTACCACTCTTCTTGTGAGGGAATATGGCAGCAAAGAAACACACTGACCTCAACTTCTATTGGTTAAAAAAGAGTGTGTGCAAACCCACGGTGGGTGGCAACCAAGATGTTCAAGGGTAAAGATGACGAACCAGAAGGAGCATAACACAGCTGGTGCTCATACTGAACCAGAACTTTCTATCGATGGCGAAGTGACACTGACCTGCACTCCAGAAGAAAGTCTTCTGTTGTCCTCAACTCCTGCAAATTCATGTCTGCTGGTGGATGTGCATTTCACCCACTGACTCACTGGTCATCACTCTAATGAGAACAGGATCTGAGGGAGAAAAATAAAAGTCATCAAGAAGTTGTCAGAAGTGAAAGATATGTCATCTACGTATTGAAGAGCAATAAAATGCACCGCCTCCCACAGCCACCTCTGAAGTTAGTTAACATTATGAGACAGAAGGAACTTGCACAATAGCACAAGTAACTGACCTGAAGTGGGAACAGGGAATGAACCTCACAGATATGTGTGTCCCTTGGAAAGGCACAGAACATCACTGCACACACTGACACAGCAGGCTGTCAGCCACCTACTTTCTCCCAGAAAAGAAAAGGACACAAAACAGGTTCTACAGACACATGCTTGAAGAGTCCTTTGGTTCTTGTGAATGCAGGACAAAATACCACTATTCAGCTCATTACTTCATTGCACCAGATGGCTGTACTCCACAAGAACTGTAGCGTTTTGCTGTTTGCCTCCCTTAAGAAAACAGGAATTTAACGTGGGCACAGCATCCACACTTGATCAGACACTCGTACAGCTAATGCATAAACACAGCATGAGGAAGGTCTAAGAAACAAGACTCACTTCTGCCCATTCACAGCCCAAGAGAAGGAACAGGACACGTTCATCTCACAGGACACGGTTTTTGTCTTCTAATGCAATGAGGGGCAGCATTGCTTTTGCAGTGATTTGCAACACAGGCCCTAACATACGCTCTCTGGAGGCAATGCTTCTGCTGTATTCAGCTCATAGCTGCGTTGGATCATCCCTGTCCTCTGCTGCTCTGTTCATTAATCAATGGCTCTGAATGCGAATGAGTTCAGAAGGAGCTAGGTGAAAGGCATGGCAATTTGCTCACAGCTTGATAATTATGCATTTTTCAAAATAAATTAAAGCC
This sequence comes from Oreortyx pictus, assembly GCA_036925125.1. NCBI lineage: Eukaryota > Metazoa > Chordata > Aves > Galliformes > Odontophoridae > Oreortyx > Oreortyx pictus. The sequence continues at coordinate 2,497,830 of JAUPFR010000025.1, read as the reverse complement.
AGAGCTAACAGCAGCACACTGTTTTCAGAAGTCCTGCTTATACAAAGAAATTAATTGGAAAGTACATTGATTGGAGGGGCTGCTGAATTCCAGCGTGGAATTCATTTCCCTGTTGTTCCAGAGCAGCTCCTGTACAGCTTACCAAACAGAACCTCTCACCTCTGCTCAAACTGGGAGGGAGATGAAAGACAGTATAAATAGCCTTTACTCATTGGAAACTGACTGGAGAATCCTCACTGCCTCTCATAATAAAGCAGAATTTGGGAGGGAAAAGGATCACAGCCTTCAGTGAATCTTTGTTGTTTTTGTGCTACCAAAAAAAAGTTCCAAGATGAATTAAAACAAGAATGCATACGGCAATGGAGTTTTACAAGAAGAAAGGTTTCAAATTCACCTCCTTCTTCCTGAGAGGCACATCAGGGGAATGGGGGAACGAGCAGCGGATAAACCTGATGTGAACTAATCATCACTTCAAAAACAACTGAATGAGAAACCCATCCACACCAGGACTACAGGCTCCTGAACCCCAAGCACTAGGGCAACCTGACAATCTGAAGAAAGGTGAAGAGGTAACTTCAGACTCCCAGACACCGAAGAACATACTCCACAAGGACCCTGATTTAAGAGCATCCTTTCCCCTGAGTGTTCTAAGCATGCTAACTCACAGCAAGATTAGGGCTGCCTTCCAAGCTCTTCCTACAGCAGATTACAGAAAGTGGTTGTTCTCTTGCAGAATGCATTTGGGGCTGCTTTCCCCCCCCCCCTCCCCATACCCATAGCCCTGTTTGTCTTACCAGCTTGCACATGCTTAAAAGGGCAGCTCTGCATAATAAACTGAGTACGTGTAATCAAATATTTTAGGAGACGAGATTAGTTTTAATTTGTTGTTCTCAATTCCTCCCCCTCTCTTCACGTAACCCAGAACAGCATGAATTTCTTAACCAGTGCATTCCAGACCTACTACCGGCATGCTGAGGCAATAAGTGCACGTAAGCAAAAGATGAAATCCACAAGAGAATTACACCTACTTACATCCCTATCGTAATGTGTGTTTGACTACACAAAGAATAAAGTGGCAAGGAGATAACAGCTGCTTTCTTCCTCAGAGTGGGGCACTGGAGCACTCAGAAAAGACCAAGAAAACGTTTCCATTCTAGTGTGCTTAGGTATACGACATCCTCAGCAAAAGCTGCTGCTGTCAAAGACAAGACCTCAAGGTTCATAATCCAGTTGCACTGTGACATATGAAACAAAAGATTAAAAGCTGACCTCATCCTTACAGCTGCCCAAATTTGTGTATCTGCAACTCCTGTTGGTGACGGCAAGCCAAGTTTCCATGGAGCCTGCAGATGACTACAACCAGGTTTTTGGTTTCCAATTTCACATCCATCTTTCCATCCAATCTTTCCACACATCACTGTAGTGTTTGCAAAAAAATACAAAGCCGAGTAATAACAGGTCTCCCTCCCTTTCCCCAGTGCCAAGGTGAAATGAAGTCTATTCCGTTCCTTCTGTTGGCCAAACTAGGATACACTTGTGTTAATTACTCCTGAGATCCACGCAATACACACTGAGGGAAGAAAGGATGAATTGGCATGAAGAGAGCAGCTGGAGCCCACTTCTGATTTCCTAAGCAAGATATCTTCATAATAAAACAAAAACAAAACAAATCCCAGTATCAGCCAAAAGAAAGAAACCACACACTGAAGTACCATCTGTATTAACTCTTCCTTGACAGGTACCTCATGAAGAAAAAACGTGGTGTTTTTACACAGAAAGCAGAAAGTCACTAGGGCAGTTGGCTAGGACCCAGCCTGCAGTAGCATCAGGCCAAAGTGCTTTTCTGGTCGGCTGCTCACCTTTCCTCTGCTGGGGATGATAACATTCCTGTGCACTGCGTAGAAAAGAGCTACAGAGTGATACTGCAAACATAGGCAAGTGAGTTCTGGGGAGGTTCTGCAGCCCCCTGAATTTCAGCCAAAGCATGGAGTTAGCCATGCAGCTCACTGACACACGGAGGCTGTGCACACGTCGGGGGCAAAACCCTCCTGAACTCAATGACAGTTTGACGATTAATAAAACTGTTTACAGCTCTGAATTTGTACACTGCTGACCATACAGTCCCCTCAATTACTGACAACATCGTTTCTCTTCTACAGCAGAGCATATAAACCCCTTATGGACTCTTGCACCTTTAATCAGATCCTTGACACAACGTACTTAATTGTTTATCCATTTACTAGTCCACGCTGTTCATCACTTCTTAAATGGATGAGGAAACCTCTGCTCAGGGTCACTGTGAGCCCAGCAAAATGACCAACCTAATGGATCAGAGATACCTGAGCTATCATGAAACTTATGCATTTTGAAACTAATTACCTTCAAGGGGGAAAAAAAAACAACAAAAACAACAAGATGTCCAAGGAAACAGTGAGGGGGAAAAGAGCAAGCACGGAGCAGGTTGTGTATTAACACTGAAAAAAAATGTAAAGCTGCCTAAGTTGAGCCTCACAAGCAATGAAGGTCCAGGCTGTACAAATAGAAACATGCCAGTATTTTTAAAGCTTCCAGTTCAAACCAAGTTCTGGGTTGTTTCTTTTTCTGCTGTTTTTTATTCTTTTTAAATTTGCTCTGCTTCCATTTTTTTTTTCCAAGGGATCAGTTGAGGACACGTGAAAAACCTCTTTTCCTTCTCTTTCTTCCTCTGCACCAGACAGACAGCATCAATTTGTATGCAGGGTGAGATCCAGCCTGTAGGACTTTCTATTCATTCCCCAATTAACTTGTTTCAGTTGTGCCAACTTGGATTTTGTTGCTGAAGACATGTAGAAAACGAAGGGGCTGGTGTGCCTCCAAAAAACTGGCCTCCAAACTTCTGAAAACGCAAAGGAATGCCTAAACAGTGTCTACCTGAAAGTGAGAATATTCTGCTTCAAGACAAAAGGTCCTTGCACGCAGAGAGATGAGCAACCACCAGCACCCTTCCCAACCTGTAACACCAAACAAGTGGTTTATTTTAGCCCTATGTGTTGTTGTGCGCGTGCCATTTTTTCTATCTGACATGCTCTCCGAGTTTGGTTCTTGTTTTGTGTCAGACCACCACTGACGCAGCACAAAACCGATGTGATTACAAATGCTTCCTTTTTTTTTTATCCCTCCTTCTTTAAACATTTACAGCCTTTCGGAATCATTTCATAATTTGGCTGCTGCTTTCATTGCTGTGCCAAGAAGGCAGGGAAGTAACGCACTCACTTTTATTTATGGATCTGAAGCAGAAGTCATACACCTAAAATATACCTCCATTTTGGAAGCAGTTGCATCCTTTTCGAGGAAATTTGTAAGATTTACACTTGCTATATTTAATACGGCTATTAAACACATGACGAAGTGGAGCTGGTGATTGGCAAAAGCAGGGTTTCTCATTCCTCACCTCTTTGTGATCCCCTCCAGTGAACAGAACTTATTGTCAGCAGCCTTTCATTCACACCAATTTACAGCACCACTGCTGGCGCTTTCAGAGCTGCGCACAAGTCCATGGAGTGGACAGACTCATCACTGCCCCAGCACAAGATGAAAACAGCACAAGAGCTGCTCCTCTGGTCTCCCTGCTCCCTTGGTCTCACTGCTCCTTTTGAAAATCCTCGTGGTTTCATTCTCTAAGAGTTCCTACCTTCCTGTGGGCACTGCTACCGCCAGTCCTTCTGCAAAATAGTGTTATCGTGGAAAGGCTCCTGAATCATAGAACAGTTTGGGTTGGAAGGGACCTTTAAGATCATCTAGTTATAACCTCCTGCTATAGGCAAACAGTGCCTATAGCACTCAACAGGAAAACCTAGGTCCTACTCCTGGAAGTAATGCATATTTGAGGCAATCCTTATCTTCATTTGTTCCATATAATTGTAATTCAGCATTTTTTTTATGCAATATTTATCTTATTAATATTTGCACCTCTTAAAGAAAGCAGCCTCCTCACTATACCCATTCCTACACACTGAGCTCCTAGAAATGCAGCCACCTCAGGAGGAAGGCACTTCTCACCTCTTAAGAAGAAGAGGAACAAAGCCACTGCTGGATACAAAGGGAAGAGGAAAGGTGCTGTACAACACAAGAAACACCTCCACACTAGCAGACCTCACACTGAGGTCAGACCAACACTCCAGCCACCAAATCCAACAGAAACACAGCAGCACTACAAACCCAAGCATACCGAGCGAGTGTGAACGGACACAGCTGCAGAGCACAGCAAGAGCGAAAAGGTCCGTGTGTCTGAGCCACATCTCACCCCATGAAAGGGCCCTGTGTCCCCCAGTGAGCTGCAGGCTGCCCAGTGCCATGTCAGGGGAGCACCCCTAAGGCTTGCAGCTCCCCAGCAGACCTCTGCAGGTCTTGCTTCATTAGCTCCTCGGGGCTGCTGTGCTGCAGAGATAGGCAGAGCATCAGTGATTTCGTTGCGTGGTTTTTATTTTTAATTCATTTAAACATCAGAGCTGGGTGGGACCGGGGAGGCAGCAGCCAATTAAGGAACCATCGAACTCGTCTTAAAAGCCTCCCTCAACAATGCTCCCCCCCTCCTGCCTCCAGCCAACATGGTAATTGTGTCTAATTTCTAAATTTTCATGCAGTTGCTGCATTTGCCTCCTCTTAATGAGATGTAAATGTGTTGCCAGTTTGTGGATTTGTTTAATTGCAGGGTAGCTAAACTGTGATTGGCCAGAAGGTTCATTTTTAAATTTATTTATTTAGCACACATGCAAGGCATTTTAAAGACTCTTTTCTCCAGCTAAGAGAAGGAGGGGGAATATCTTCTATATTCCTGCTATGTTCAGGATTCTGTTGCAAAGAAACCATCTGGTTTTCCGAGTGTTTGCTAGTGAACTTAAAAGTCTCCTGCCACATTCCAAGTGTTTGAAGTAAGTACCTCCTGTTTGATTCAGGTCAAAGCAGGGCTCTAACACCCAAGTATCCCTGGAACTCAAGGGGCACAAGGAACACACTCAAAGCATTTTAAGCGACTTCACCACACAACAATACTAATTCTTTGAGCTTCAACTCACCCACCACCCACAAAGGCATTAAAAGAAAGACTGAAGTCCTAAACTCGGCAAGAGCAGGGTCATTACTGTCTAGTCTAACTCCACATAAGCTCCACCAAAGCTTCAAGGAAAAACAAATTGATATAGGTACCATCACGTTACTGTCACTATAGACTTTGCCCAGACATAGGAGAGCTGTTTCTTGCTGAACCCCAACTAGATCTTCTCAGGTGGCTCAGAGCAGTTCACAGCAGTAAATGCAAAAGCAGTTCAGCTGCACAGCTGTGTGGATAAAACCCTTATTTGTCCTGCAGAGCCTTTATTACTGAGAACGACTACATATAAGAGGTCTGGTTTGACTTGCAGATCTCAAAACATCTGGAAATGAGGAAGTCCCCTACAGACTGTGACCATCTAGGATCACCCATAGAAACACAACAACAGGAGCATTTCTGCAGGAGCAGTTTTGGAAACAACCTACACAGTAAATGCAGAAAGTTTTGGCTTTGCTGCTTTGCAATCCAGAGAACAATTCTCCCACTCCGCTGCTACTTAACAACAATTAGTCTGATGAGAAACTCTTCAAAAGTACAGCTTTTTCAACACGAGCTTCTTCAATACTTAAACCACCGTATAAATAATACATTCATTCTCAGACGTTAACATTCCAAATTTGCTGAGCTCCATAGCATCTATTGTCTTTGCCACTTCATGTAACGACTCACCAATGTCACTGAGACATGCACACAAACTCACCCTCAACCTTTCAGTAGGATTCTAAAGCAACATTTACCTTGACATTAGCGGTCTTAGTACAGCACTTAAAAAAAGCTTATTCCAGTCACCACCATGGAGGAGCCCCAAAAAGCAACATGAGGAGTCTGAAAGCAAACAAGTCTCAGGGTCCCATTGCCATTCTGCTGCCTTACAGGAATGCACAAGGATATATCTTGTCATCGGATCCTACTCCTGTAGGACCTGTTCAGACCTATATTTAAATCGTAATTGTTCTTCATTGTCTAGAAGGCTCAAACAATGTTTTGGACCAAACCCAGCACACTTTGTTACGTGGCAAACCTAGAGAGCTGATGCAAGCACCTGATCACTAGTGAAAAACATCACTGTGCAACTGGTGATATCCTGTTGTGCAAGTCATTTCTATGTACCCTAGAGAAATGAAGATGATTTTGGCTCTATTTGCCTGCCATTTCCCCATAAACAGATACCTACAAAGGTAATCAGCATGTCCCAGGGCCAAGGGCATCGCTTCTCTCAACTGCTGTCAGTAACGGCCAATAACACCCGCTGACACAGTAAAGGGAAGTGACAGCAGGGAAATAATTCAGCCTTTAAATGACACGTTATCCAGTTAAAAGCCATTTACCTTCTGCTGCTCGGTGTGTCATTGCTCATTTTAGTTTTGAAGTGACATCTCCCCAAGTGCCATTAACATGCCAGCAGTGAAAGGGAATTTATAGAGTATGCACCCTGTTGAATTATAGCCTGGGTGGTTGTGGCGAAGGAAAGTACTTTGTGGACCCTTTATTTATTCTGATAGCTCCCATCCCATGTGGCTCAGAGCATCCAGAAGGAGAAGCATCAGGCAACTCCACTGCCATCACCTTCTCCCCATGGCACAGTATGAACAGATAATATTATTTCAGCAGCAGTTTTCTGGAAGGATCTCCCAGCATCTGATGTAGTACAGTCCTGATTTTAAGGTCTTTCTGGAGGAAGAATGGGTGTATTCTACAACACTGGCAGGCAAGCACTGCTGAGAGGACCATAGCAACAACTTACCAGCGAACACAGCTGTCCTGGGTAAAGCACAAAGGATTACAGTGTAAAACTGAGAGAAGTTTTGTGCAAGAGCACGACCCAAAATGGGAGTTTCTTTGCTCAGGATGAGACTCTTGCAGATGCAAAAATATTATGTGAAACCTGATGTCCACAAAGCACATGAATGTGCTCAGCCCACAGTTACGCATTCTTTTGACTAACTAACTATAGGAAAACACCCAGGAGTACTCTCTTCTAATCATCCAAGGTAACCATAAATAGCAATGGATTTCAAGCTATTGGACAAACTGTCACTCCACACAGTAATAGCACCCAGGTAAGGATAAAAGCCACCATTTATCATGTGCCAAGGAATTGCAGCAAAAGCCCAAATTACCTCCGAAACCAGGAGTACTGATGCATCTGTACCGATAGATGAGAGCTCAAATTCAACACAGCAAACGAAGACACGTCCACTGCTAACGTGGTGCAATCAGGCAGAATCCAAACTGCAGCACCAGGCAACTCCTGCACACCCCGGGCAGGAGAGAGGCAAATAAGCACTAATTGCATTTGCATTTGAGTTTTGTGAAATACAGGCTTGTATGCACAGATAGCAGAAAGCAGCTTCTGCGCGAGGTGAGTGAAAAGATGCGAAGATTGGCCCGTTGGGCAATGGCTTTTACGTGGTTCTGAAGGCTGTGATGGAAGGAAGGCCTGGTGAGCGTGCGTAAATGCACAGCACAGGAAAAAGACTGGCAGACCTACAAAACGCTGCTCCTTGCCGCCTGAATGTGATGCTTTGTGGCAGAATAAAGCTGGCACCCCCAGAAACTGGAAAATCACGTGGAGAGGGACTTAACAGCAAGGTAACAGGGGATATAGCAGCCACCAAGAGCCAGGTAATGTACTGGTGTGAAGGTGTGGGCAGAGCTCTGAAAGGGCTTTGGAGTCAGCAGGCTAATTGCAGGCCCAAGTCCTCATAGGTGGGCCAAGCTTTGTGCAGTAACTGCACTGTGGCAGAATGTGATTCAGAGGCACTGGCACAGCTGCACGGGGATTTGTAACCTGTCATCCTGCTGAACTACAGCGGTGTTCAATTCTATGATAGGAGTTTACCCTGCTCCTGCCTGTGCTAGCTCCAGAAACTTGTTAGTTTCTCCACTTTCACCCCTGCTGAGAAAGATTTGAAGCGCTTTGGTTTTTAGGAGGGGACCAACAGAGTGGGTGTGTAATGGCATCGCTTGCTTGATTTACCATACTCAGCACAGTGTTTTCATCATTCTTTGTACGGTTATTGCCTTTATGTTTTAATATGTTATTATACACATGCTCACCAAATCGAGAGGTGTAGCAGTCCCAAACAATGGAACCCAGAGTCTTCTGAAGGAGGACTGTGGTCTTGGAATTTCCCTGAATGTTCTTGGTATGTAATTCCTGAGACTTCTAAAGCAGTGGGAAACACCAGATGCAGGATGGTACCTGTTATTTTGGCTGATTTTCCTTCCAGCAAGGTAAAGAAATAAATTAATGAGTGCTAGGGAGAGGTGTGAACTAAAGGGTCTTTCCCCACTGAGAAATGTTGATCTGATTCTGGTAAGTAATTTGACTTTGTGTTTCCAAGGCCAGAGGGGGCAACTGCTCAGCAGGGGAGGATGCTGCTGCTGGCAAGGTTTCTCTTGTTTTAATCTTCGTTATCTCCTTTCCTTTCAGTAGTGTCCCCTTCACTGATCCATCAGGCAGGGTTAGGCAAATCACAGTCCTTAATGCAAGCAAGTGAAACCAGCTTATCTGGCTTCTGCTGCTCTCTGTGACCTTTAGTCACATGAGCCCAGTTGACAGTGTGACCTTGCGTGGGGCAATTAGCACGTTTTCTGTTGATGGTTTTGGATAAATTGCTCTTTTCTCTGCATTGTTTCGACGGGGGACGGTAGCTTTGGTGGAATGCAGTAGCATTTATGAAAGTTGCTCTCTGGTTCAGACCAAATGATAAAGACACACAGCCCCTTCCCAAAGCTCTGCAGCATGCTTGCACTGAATCTGAAGTTCCCACTGCAGCTTGGAGACTCTGAGCAGCTGTGAGGATGTACAGCATTTATGAGCTATTGCATTCGTTCTATCCTGCACCTACTACAGCAGGATCCATATCAGAAAGGCTAAATGCTGCTTCAGGTCAGAGACCACTCGGTGAACCACTGCCCTGGTCGTTGAGTAGTGCTTCTGCAATTTGAGTTCCTGCATCTGAATTCTGAACAGGAACTTCACCCACTGTCTCAGTTCCACGCTCTTTCCTCGCACACCTGCTCTGCAGCTGGATAGAGCTTTGCTCTCAAGCCCCTTTACCCTTTCATATTCCAAGGAACAGTGTTGCTCTGCATTAATCTGAGCACACCATGCCTACGACTCTCGTGGGACCTTGCTCTTTGCTGAACCAGTTTTCATTCAGCCATCAAAAAGTACTAATTTTCCATTTTGCATCGCTCGGATCTTTTCTTTATTATTATTATTTTTCATTATCTTTTAAAGCACTGAGGAACCCTATCCCCTTCTGCTTGAGCCACGGGATGACGATAAAATTGTTTTTCCCTCCAGCTCTTTTCAATGCATCATTTAGCAGACCTCCTCTAACACATTCTGAAAAGCCTCTCTTATCCCAGGTGGAGGGCGGGGAGGAGAGGCTGCGGGCTGCTGGGACTATGGAGTTGAAATCCATCTAGGTTTAAATAGCTCAAGGTCAGCTCAGGATGGAAAGGACAACAGCAGACTTCTGGAGACTTCATTCAATGAACTGTTGATTGGAAAAGCTCTTTTGGATCCCTGTGGAGCAGGATCTGGAAGAAATGTGTTTTTCAAAAGGAGGACAGCGGGTTGGTTGTTAATGATTTCAATAAAGCAAGAGAAGGCACATTAGGAGGTTGGCCATAAGGGTAAAAAAGGAGGTTGGTGTATTGCTCATTAGCGGTTTGCTAAAATTAACTCCATCACCGTGTTTGCTTTCATTGCAAACCTTCCATTTAATTGCAATTACTGCTGAACTGCGAAGAAGGGGCCCTGCTCTGTGCTACAGGTTGTAGGATAAGGAGAGAGCCCAGAGCTGAGACGTGTGAATGGGATTGGCTCAGTGGCATAGCTGAGCCTGCTCAGCCTGGCTTTGCTGTACTGTTACCCTGGGAGAGCAGGGGGATTTACTGTTGGACCTCTCCTAATATATCCTGTGTGTTATGAGCAGGAAGTTTAAATTAAAAGAAAAAAGTAGAGGACCGAAGGGTGGGGAAATCAGTGATAGCGGTGCTGTAGTTTTCTGCCATCTTGGATTAAGCCCCAAGCCCCACAGAATTAATTTCTGTAAGAAAACAATGTTGTTTTTTTTTCTTTGTTTGTCTGGTTTTTACCTTTTTTTTTCCCCCTCTCTGGGTTTCCTTTTATGTTCTCTTTTCTCCTTTCCACACACTGTTGAATCTTGTCTGTTATTTACTGCCAGCAGTCCTATATCAAAATGCCTTTCTGTCTCCTGCATTCACAACCTTCAAATAAAGAAAAGGCTTTGGTACTCACAGCGAAGGGGGCTGCAGGTTGCTGGTCAGTATTTTAGTCAATGACACAGAGCAGAAGAGAAAGGAATCATTGGAATGCTCTTCCAGCATGGGAGGAACAGATACCCTACACTTCAGATAAGGGATCATTTTGGCTAAACGTTGAGATGGTTTGGAAAGGGAAGGTGGCAAATGGCAAAGCGAATGGAAGAAGAAGGAGGTGACAAGTTCTTTGGTGGAAGTGGGTCAGGCTTTAATGCTGCGGCCTGTCTCTGGGCTCCTTAGGAGCAGTTATAGCTGCAGTTTGAGATGGCACTACGAACTGCGAGCAGATGTTCTGTGAATGCAGTTAGCGACCGGCGATAAAATCCTGAGTGTTTGGAAAACGCAGTAATTCAGGCGTGTGGTTTTTATTTCTGTACTTTGGCCCTTGACCCCACCATGCGCTGGCAAACGGGAGCAAGATTGTACTTCGAAGGAAAATGGAAGATGGCTGTCAAAAAAATAAAGTAAAATAAAATGAAGTGGCTAAGCCCATTTTAATTAAAACTCAGGGTGAAATAGCTATCTCCTTCTTGTCGATGGTCCCACAGCTCTGGTTCCTGCTTTACGTCCATGTTTTGTGTCTGTGGATCTGCTACAGATAAAATTCATTCTGAGAGTGGTGTAAATCTAGAGAAATCAAATGAAGAAAGTACACTTTGGGGTAAGGGAAATGCTTGCTACTTTCCCTAGCTGGAGAATTGGGGAGTATGGGGCAGTAAGAGGGGAAATGCACAGTTCAGACAGAACGGAGCGTTAATATTGGTGAAAAGAGGGAGAAGTCATCCATTCCATTACAATGTATTACACCTCCCCTTATCTATTAGGAGTGTTTTCTCCAAGGGGCAGTGATTATTTAGAGCCAGCAGAGGTTAGTTAGTTAATTTACGCATGCAAAGTAAAGAGGCTCTTCAGAGCACCAACAGAGACTCAGCCAAAATCAAAAGGAATAAACACTGTGTCCCTGAGAGACCTCACAGCTGCACTGCTGCTGGTGCTGAGCGGGGCTGAGGGCTTCACTGCATTATCATGCAGCTCCACGTATACCACTCATTTTTTGTGCTTTCTGGATGCTTCTCTTGAAGGGCGAGGAGCTTTTGGAGGCAGATCGAGGTTGGATTTGGTGACCTTTACTGATATGGTTATTTTTTTTCCTCTTTTATCCCCTTCCCTGACCACCTCAGCCCTCTCCTTTATTTATTTGTTGCTTTGTTTTCGTGGTTTTTGTGTTTCTTGGAGGCACTCCATGGATAAGCAGATCTCCAGTGAATTCTTTCCCAGCTGGTGAAGGGTAAGCAAGGAACACATCAGGAGCATGAGACTGGCTGGGAGATATCACTGGTGTGCCCAGCCATTTGGAGTTGGTTTCAGCAGCTCTGACATCCAGGGGGAGAGCAGGAAAAAAAACACACCCTGGGATTAAGTGATGGGTTCCATGCAGCAAATAAAGTCCAAGGGACCCGGATCAAAAGTGAATAAATGAGCTGTTAAGCCTTGCAGCCAGTAAGTTGGAGGGCAGACAGAATCAACTGCATTGCATTCAGTTGCGTCTCTGTGTGTTTGCTTATTCATGTGGATGAGCTGGAGGAGGCAGACCGCAGGCAGGATGGATGCGGATGGAGGAATACAGTGGAGCAAGGTGTGTGTTTGTGATTGGGCCTGGCAGAGAGGGAGAACGTCTACAGTTTGATTACTGGCAAAACCAGCGGAGGAAGAAGAAGAATCTCTCGGCTGTTGACCTTACTGGTGGGCTGTGCTGACGGTTCAGTGGTCACAGCTTCTGGAGTTGGAGGAGATCGCTGTGTGCCAGGGCACTCCGGCGTTTTATGGCCTCTTAAGTGTGCGGGGAGCTGAGGCTGCCTTGTGATGCTCTGGGTGGAGGAAGACAAATGAGCCAGTTAGGAGAAAGTAACAAGGACTTATGGCCAAGCTTGTAATTTGGAGCCTTCTGTAGTTTGCAGCTACCTTATTTAAGAGAGGGGCAGGGGATGAGTGGAGCAGATGGTTTAAAAGCAAAACCATAGGCAGGTGCCACCTTTAATAGCTGTGGATGAAAAGGGCAGTAAAAGCTTCTTAGCTGCTCTTAACCTCCAAGCAGGTTCTCTCCAGCTGAGCCTGACCAACAAACTGCTCGAGAATCTTGCTGTCAGATTCCTATTAGCTTCAGCTCTCTGTGCATTACTACAAATGTCTGCAGTCCAGAGCCAGTGTGAAAACAAACAAAAACCCCAATGACGAAGGTAGAATAGTGGAAAGGAGGAAATAGGTCCTGGCAGAGGATTTAAGGTCCTCCAAACAGGCCTGTGAGCTGTGAACCTGCTTCGTGAGGTGCTGTAAGGGAGGAGGAATGGCAAGGAAACAGAGCAGAGCCTCTGCAGAGCAAAAGTGGATATGGGGAAGGATGAATATGCAGAGATGAACGTAAGGCCAACACAGCTAGGGGGAGTTGTACAGAGTCAGCACGCGGTGGATGAAGACACATTCACAGAAAGAAAGATGTGGAAAGCAAACATACAACTATGCTTTGCAAGAAAGGTTTTGGAAAGATATTTTAACAATTCCAACCAGCCTGACTGTTGGGGCTGAGCCTGCGTTCTGTCACTTCCAGATTGCAGCCAAGCTCAGCATTAAGTGAATTCGGTGCCATCCTATGCCCCAGAGAGAAATGAGTCAGGAGCTGGCGCTCGCATCCCCCAAAACATTATTTCTACCAGACGTGGTGGCTTTTAGCTTCAGGGTTAAATAAGCCTGGTGTGCTCTATGTCACTATGGAGATGACTGCAGGAGGGCAGGCTTGGTTCAGCGAGGCGCTGGAAATCAGAGAGCTGTTGAGATGGGTCCTGGCTGAAAAGAAGCTCTAAAGCTCAAGTTTGGCGCTTCTCATCTTTGGCGACGGTTTAAATAAGTACAGGTTGTGTGGGTTATCAGTCAAGCAGCTGGAAGAGTGGTTGGAGGAAATCGATGTGCTGGATTGGAGGACATTCACCTAAGCATCAGCAGAGGAGCTAATGCAGCCCCTCCGGTCCCAGCCGGCTTTGATGTGGATCTGAAATCAGCTCTTGCTGGTGCTCTGAAGCAAGACATTGCAGCAATGCAAACTGCTGCTCCCTGCAGAAAATTAATAAGGAGACTTTGGTTTCCGCCCCGTGTCTGACCCAACCAGCTAAATAGGTTACACTGAGTTTTAAGAAGTGCCCCAGTTTTCCTTTTAATAGGCAATTTTTTCTGCTTAATTTGCAGAACAAGCAAAAAGCTATTATGTAAAATTTATCAGCAGCAATTGGTTCTCATTAGAGGTTGGGAATAGGAGGTTTCATCGTGAGGGGGGAACGGTGCTCCAAATTTTTGTTTCAGCCTCAGTTTCCCAGTGGTCATGCTGACCCTTGTCCCTAACAAATTCACACATGGAACAGACATTGCTCTTTTTCCTGTGCTCACCTCCCTCGAGTCTGGTTTTGGAAGTCCTGATGCTGTAAGTAACAGTTAGAAGCTGAATGAAGTGCCCGTAAATTGCCGAGCTATTATTAGAGTGTGAGCACTGAGTTTTGCCATGTTGAGCAAACTCAGCTCTGGCAGAAATACGATGTTGAGGAGATGCAGAGCTCCTTGCTGGGCCCACAGCCTGTAGGACATAGCCTATTTCAGGGCTGCAGTTCACATTCCTCATTGCTTCACGAGGTGGGATAGAATCAGGAGTTATCTCCCCGACACAGGCAGAGGATGAGCCGTGATTCCCTTTATCTTTGGGTAAGATGAATGCAGACTTCCTCTTCCTATGAAAACCAGGATAGCTGTGCCTAGGTAGTGTCAAAATGTATAGAAGGGCTGTACGTCTCTGGCTTAGCAGTGGGTCTGCCTATCCCTGCACGATCTGCAGTTGCTCATGTTTTCTTCATGCTGCAGCAGCTTCTTTTGGCTGCAGCTGGAGCCAGCTGTGATTTGTGTTATGGGGGGGACAGGTGAGCTGTAATGGAACTTCAAGTGAGAGACGTTAGGGAAGTGGAAATGATTACTGACATCGAAACACTCAGATGGGGATTTTCCTTTCCTATTCCCCCTACAGTAAATGTTAATTATACATGAAGTTTCACTACAGCAGAAGGGATTATAATTAATTTATATTTGAACTATAATAGATTTCACTACAAACTGCATTTCATTGCAACAAAGTGCATTATGACTGTTGTTTGCTGCCAGTAATTTACATAAACCGACCACAAAGCATTGCATCCATTAATCCCGCATTAAGGACAACAGCAGGAGGATGGAAGTATAAAAAATAAAAGTAAATTAAAGCAAGTCTGTTTAACTTGAGAACAGAGAGCTTGTGCTGGCTGCAGAACCTACATCACCTAAGCTGGAACAAGGGCACTGGAACACAGTGAATTTGGATGGTGATGGTTGGTAAGGGGTTTTGCTGCATGACATTGCTGTGCCAGTGTAGAGCTGAGTGTATGTGCACGGTTGGCCCCTGTGTTGTGTGATGGGGTCACACCATGTGGGCTACACTGGTACTTGGGTGTAGGAGCCAGGATGGGGCTCAGGATGTCACCCTCACTGAGAGGAGCTCAGATGATGGGGCAAGTTGCACATCAGCACTTCCATCTTCCACAGAGGGCTATTAAAAGCCGTGCTGATATTGCAGCTGGGGTCTGTGCGTGCAGCACATCTGGATGCACTCGAGCTATCTTTGAGCTAGAGAGCTAGGGCAACAGAAAATCAAAACTGCAACTTCAGCCATCGGTGTAGTCAGCACGAAGCTGCCGGGGCAATCCTTGCCTGCTTTGCACTTTCTTTGCTTCCTGGATGGTTCATGGCTGTGCTGAAGGCACACATGGGCACTTCAGAGAAGTCTGGTTTGCTTCCAAGAGATTTCTTATGCAATTCATACTTCTACTCCAGCTGTAAAATTAACAGACTGTTTTATTACTAAGGCTTTATTATTCAGGAGGAGCCATGCAAAGGCAAGGAGCGATTTTAATCTCAACAGAATAACACCTTGGCAGCAGAATGGTTTTGCCACCAAGGGTTTCTTGGAGGCATCTGCTGAGGAAGGGGGAGAAGCCCTGAACAACCTATTCCAGCTCCTCCTGGCATGAGAACATGCAGGATGGGGCGTCCTAATTTTGGAGCAGCACAGAGCAGCAATGAGGTTTGGCTCTCCTCAGGAGGTGCTGTGGGGAAGAAAGCAGCTCCAGGGGCAGCATCACCATCCTTGCCTCAGTCACCGCAGGGAGTATGGTGACATTGCAGCTTTTAAAGACCTGGTGCCATTTCCTTCCCACGCACCCCACAGTGTGAATCACAGGGTAGTGAAAAACACCCACAGAAACTGCTTTTCCTGTGGCACCTGAAAGCACACGTTGTCCTAAAACGAGAACTGGTGCATGCTGAGGTGGAGAGGAGGGGGGTCAAAAAATGGCTCCCAGAAATTCTTCATGTCCTGCAGTGGGACAGCAGCGACTGTCCCCCAGTACAGGGCTCAGGTATTTGGCCCTTACTTGCCTCTGACTTGCCCTGAGATAAAAGGCCGTTTCCAGAAAGCTCTCGTGGTGAAAATATTTCTGTTTTCTGCTTCTTTGCAGTTGCCAGTCTCACAAATTTCTACTCCGCTGTCACCAGCAGTGGCCCCATTAACGTTATTTATAGTGTTTGTGCCTTGGGCTTTGGTTGTGCTCAAGGCCCGTTGCTGGTTTGCAAGGAAGGAAAGAAGAAATCTAACCCTTTCAGTGACATATCTCTGCCTGGATTGTGTACCAGATTCTCTCTGTCACATCTGGGCTGCCTGGATCTCTGCCTGACTTCTGCCCATACCTTGGTTTGCTATGAAAAACGAAACCTTCTCGGGCTGTTTTTTTTTAGGTATTTAGAACTTAGTTTAAAAAATGCAGTGTGTTGTGAAACCCGGCCAATCTGATAAAGATGCTGCAGGGAAAGGCAGTCTGCAAAGCCAGATGCAAATGCAGCCAACCAGAAACTAAAAATGTATTAATACTGAGAGAGCAGGCAATTATTCTCCTCTCAGAGTCACAAGATTTTCAGTGCGTGTGACCTCAGTGCTACTTCAGGACAGATGGGCATTGGGTTTGGGCTTAAAGTGAGCAGAGCCATGGTTGGTTCAGAGCCCACATCTTTCCCTGCTCGGTACCCATGAGCTGCAATTAATTGATGCACTCAAGAAGCATGTGTCAGTCTGCGTGGGAAGAACTTTTGCAGGTGACTGGAACTGCTAACCTGCAGCATTAAAAAATCATGAGTCAGGCTCTATCTGATGCCTCTTATCCTAAAATTAAAGGTCTGTAAGGTATTCTGCCTGAAAGCTGAACTTTCTGGCTGATCAAATGACTCTGGAAGCTGAGGCTTTTTAGATAAAGCACCAGATATGTCCAGAGACAGTACACGTGGAAACTGCAGTCAAAAAGCTGTCCCAAGAGGGGCTATTCAGAGCTCCAGTTGATATCTGGTTTGAAGTGTGCACTGGTGGCTGTGTGCAGGAGTGAGACTCAGGCAGACAACCTGTTCCTCCTGAGCAGCCCTTGTATCTTTAAGACATCTCATAAACCACACGGCCTGGAATGCAGTCCCTGGGTGAAAAATATTTTGCAGTGACCTTGTGCCCTGTTCCTTATGCATTTCACTTTTTTTTTTTTTTTTTTTTTTCCTGCAATATTTCAGCCTGTAAGAAGCCACTCAACACGTTAATGATCAGGAAATAATAACGTTCTCAACCCAGGGCCAAGCATCCTCCATCTCCCTGCCATCCATAATAACAGCGTGCTTAATGGGTGTGTGCTCTCAGGAACCCTCAGGGAAGCGCATTGCTATGTGAAGGCAGAGTCACTCAGCTGTTCCCAGAGGTTTCAAAACTCTTCCCAGTTTCTCAGTGCCAGTTTGGTGGCTCTCCCAGCGATGTCAGTCTCTGTTGCGTGCAGCAGATTCTGTTCAGCTTCCTTTCTGAACCGGCTTGCTCTGTTGGCACCAGCGTCCCTTGTGCATGTCCTGCAAGGCTCCTTTGGTGGAGATGGATGGTGAGCAGTGAGAAGCAAATGGCTGCAGAGTCTCCCAGCAATTGCCATGTGTGATGGAGGAGGCTGTCAATCAGCAGTCAGAGGCATCTGTGTTATTTTAAATCAAATATACCGGAGTGACTGGCTATGCTTGTAAATTGCCACTGGGTATCAATTGCATTTTGCCAGATCACTCACTAACAGCCTCGCTCTCTGCTGCTGCTGTTGTGTTGTCTGTGCTGCGTGCCTTTTGTGGATATAAAGGCAATGTATGATGCTGCCTAACCCAAGAGAAATCCCATTCTGAGGGCCGCTTTTCCGAGTGATTGGTCACAACCATTAGACCTAACACATGGCTCGTGCTGCCATCTAATTCATCCTTAGCTCTTCAAGAGACCAGCACTAAGGGAAGCACAATTACTGGGTTTGATCTAGGAATCACAGACTAAAAGCTGATGGCCTTTGTTAAGTGGTATGAGCATAATGGCCTCCACGAGGTATTAATCACTAAGAGACTTTGAACACAGGAACTTGGGCTATTTTTCAGAATCCTGTCAGTTATGAGCAATGTGTCCTTGGGCAAGCCTTGTCTTTTCTCTGGCACTGCCCCCACTCCCTGTTGCACAAAGGGTGTAATGATACAGAAGTGCCTACAAAGGCTGGTCCATTGATGAATGAGTCCTTACTGCGTTTGTTTCAGATCCTTGGATGCCAACTGCTATTTTAGTGCTAAGTAGTATTGATTATCATCATGCATATGTAACACAGTAAGTTGTTATTCATTTCATTATTGCTTCCATTCTCTGACATGATCTTTATTAGATATCTCAGGGGGCAGGTTAATAAAACCGTCTGCTTACCTTAAGGAAGTGTTACCCTTAGTACAGTCTCACTTGCTGTCCTAACAAAAAACCCATCCACTTGGCACAGGGCTCCAAGGTCCGGCACGTCTCCCAGGCTACAATTCTGCAGTGATAGGTGCTTCCTTTCTTTTCCTTCTGCTGCATTTTGTAACTGCTAGTCCGACCTGGCATTGCTACCCATCATAAAGAGAGGTTGCTTCTTTCCCGAGTAATCTCACAGTGCTTATTTTTATAGGTGTACTGAAGACAGTGATCCTCCTTCTGAATGGGAGATAAGCAAAAGACAAAGACAGAGCTGCTGGCTTTTAACTTGCGTGATGAGCTTCAGTGATGAGGGCGGCAGAGGAAGACAGAGCTGTGCCATGACATGAAGGACAGTGAGCAATTTAGCTGCTATGCTATGAATAAGTGACCTTCTCAGCGTTAAGCATCCTGCCTGACGTTGCAGGGATGAGGCTGAAGACCTGAACTCACCGAGGTGACCAAGTGATGCTGAACTCAGCAGCAGTGAACTGTCTAAATACCTTTGTAGATACGAACACAAATGCCTTACTGAGTATGAGCTAACATGACTGCAAAAAGTGAAGCGTTAGCACAGCAGAACATGTTCCATCTGAGGTTGTATCTCCACATTTCACTGCAACTGCCATTTTGTATTATGAGCAACACTTGTTGCCTTGCAAGGTTAATGAATTGCATTTCCTCTGACCTGCCCGGCTGCAGAGAGCTGCACATAGTTTCTTTCCTCTTTCCTTTGGTCTCTGATGTTTTCTAGTTCCCATCCTCTGAGAGCGAAGCCGGTAGAGCTGTCAGGCCTCCTCATCACACCACTGGTCAGATTTTGTATGAAACCTGGAGGGAAGAAGCAACTGCAGCAGTTTTACCAGCATTTTACCTCGTTTATGCCAACTGTGGTGTGCAAATGACTTGCTTTATGACTCTGCCATCCTTTCCCGTAGAGAGAGGGAGAAGCATTCTCATTTAATATTAATCTCCCCTCTGCGGATCCAGGCGGCTTCTGACACTGTATCAATTATTAAAACTGGTTGAAGAAATTTCCAGGATTAAAGAGATTAGTTTCTTGTTGATTTTGGTAATTCCTTCTGCTTTTGCATCTCCGAGGCTACGAGTGCAACACAGCTTCTGCATTGCTGTTTGCTCGGAGTTCGCCCTAGTCAGGGACAAAATGGAAATGCTGTTTCCATCTATAACTGCCAAGTTCTCTCCTGAGTTGGAAGCAGCTGCAGCAGATGGGATGCTGCTGAAGCAACGGAAGGCCTTTTAGGGGACGTCATCAGGTGAGCAATCACTCGTGCCATGGCACGTGCAATGCTAATTGTACGTTTTGGGGTGCTGTTAGGATCTTTCTGCAGGGTGTTGGGAAGGTAACTGTAAAAGAGAGATCAACGTTTGCTGTTTTCTTTTGTGATGGCTTGTGCTTCTCATCTGCATGAAGTAACTGGGCCCCCATAGCAGAGGGCGGAGCCACCTGCACTCCCAGATCAAAGAACCTCATGTGCTGCTGTCCCACGTTTAAAGAATATCTGAAGATCATCAGCTGTCCTCTGTGCAGTGTGTCTTCATTAGGTGCAGGGGAACAGCTCACCTGCTCCAGCCTGCAAGTCAAAATCTGGACTGCATGTGGCACTACAGAAAATCTGGAAAAAGGGATTTTGAAGGAAAAATCAAAGAGCTTTAAGCATCAAAAAGCAAACAGGCCTATGAAATATACATGAAAACACACAAAAACCCTCAATCCCAGCATTATCTGTCTCCCATTGAATCATTAATTCATGGGTTTTTGCTACCAGGGAAAGCAGACTCCTCAAATGGGTTCTTTCACTGGGTCTTCCCTTTGTTAAGAACTGTCAGAGCAGTCCCACTCATCACTCCAGCTGTACTGAATGTTTGTGGCTTCCTATGACATCCCATAAGCATTCCTTTGCCTTAATTATCTGGTCAGGCAATCTTGCTTAACGAAGGGAAGACCCAGTGATGTTCATATCTAAAACCAAGTTTCTATAATTACAAATTAATCAGCGAAAAGCCCTCAGTAATCTTTTCTTGTTCAGTATTCGCTGTTAGAGAGAATCAGATGGCCCATTATTTTTCTTTCCGAGTGTTTCATGCTGCATGATAGACTTTATCCATCAGCCCCAGAAACCAATCTCCTCCCAGCCTCCAGCACAGCCATCATCAATCAGATGTATGAGCAATGGTGCCAGATCCCCAGTGCTGCCTTTTCTTCGCTAGCAAACCTCTCAGCTCGGGGAGAGAGGTGGGGATGTGCGTTTCCAACATCGATCATTCTCTCCTGCGGAGGAAGGATGATGGGAGGAGAGAAGAGAGAGGGGGATCACGTGTTAAAATGTTTTATTTTCATTGTCAGCATCTCTGGGTAGAGACTAAGGAGCTGCAGGACTGGGAGCACAGGGAGAGCTTGGCATGAGCGGTGTGTGGGAGGCAGGTCAGGGAGGGAGGAAAACAAAATGTCTCGGTTTTGCTACCATTATTTGTATTATAGAGGTGCTACAACCTCTTAGTTTGCACGTTCTGTCCTCCTACTGCAAAAAGAAAAAAACAGCACCTTTATGAAAGTCAGGATCCTTATCCTTGTTTTCTAGATGGAGAAACTGAGAAAGGTTTAAGCTGTGTAAAGCAAGCAGGGTGCAGACGGGGGGAGGAAGGAGCTCGAGTTTCTTGAGAGGTAGAACAGCAGTGTCCCCGCGCAGCATTGCCTTCTTTCTCTCTCTGTAGCAGAAGGTGAGTCTGAGATCAGATCTCTGCGTAGATTATGGCACAATCAATACAGGAAGAAAACTGCCTTCCTAGCAGTGCCAGCGTTCTTCCTATTTCCTGAGTGCTCACTGTCAGTGTAGGTCAGCTGTTGTCGTGTGGTTTCCATTTCAGAGTTTTATTCCATGCTTCGTGCACCCATCGCTGTGGCACGAAGCCGTGTGCACCCCGGAGAAGCTTCTTCCAAACTCATTCAGTTTGCATGGCTGAGGAAAGAAGGAAAAAGCGAATACCAGGCTACCAATTCATTTCTTCCGTTTGTTTCATACTTCATTGGGTTCACGTGAGGTGTTCCTAATTTACACAGATGAAGAGGAAGACATCTCCTGGGTCTAGTTTTCCAGCCATTGTTACAGACTTTGTCAGCAAATCATGCCTGTAAGGTCCACGAGGGACACAGACAACTGAGTGTGTCTTTCTGCCTTATAACACTGTTGATTCCCCTTCCAGGCACTGGGGGACTTCATTCACTTGAGGTCTCTCTAAGCCATTCTCAGAATACCATCTCTGGGTGTTCCTTGGCTGCACGGAGCTATGCTGGGTGTTGTGCTTGGATCTGAGTTTTGCTTCAGGAATTTTCTGGAAAATGAACGGAGCCTGCAGCTCACCAGCTGCCTGTGTATACAAAGCGTAAATGATAGACAGCTCAGAGCTGGAGTACGGGCAGAGGATGATGATAAAGAGCAGTGTGCTCCTGTCTGACCCTGTGAATCACAGATGCTAAATTAGGCCAAAGTAAATGGTTTGCACGCATATCTATATTGACGTTACATATGCTATCTTGAGCTGGAAATACAGCAAGAAGAAGATCTTTTAGTCTTTCCAAAACTTGTGTTGTGTGAGTAGTCCTCTGTGCAACATGGATGTAAGGTACCCCATCAGGCTGGCTTTCTGTGCTGGGCAAATGTTTGACACCTCTTCCCCAACTGTTTCCCACCTTTGCTAGCCTGGTTTCCCGCTGATCTCAATTCTGCAAATCACACCACAGGTCATCCTTTCCACCAGTGGCCTTCTGAAGTACAAGCAGTGTGTATTTGGTCCCAGATCAGCTGGGGAATGAGTCACCGAGGTGACCAGGCTTCCCCGTTCCTGATGTGCCATGCTCAGAGTCGTGTCCTGTTCCTGCCACCTTTCATGGGGAGTGGTGGAAAGTGACATTAAGAATAAAGGGAGCAGGATGGGGAGGGATGTTTGGAGGCACAATGGTCATTAAGCTGGCAAAGAAAGTTACATGGAACCAAATCACCTTGTGATTCCATGCCTTTCTGTCCTTTAAAAAAATACTCTGGATTCTGGTTTGCCCATTCTGGCAAGCCAGAGAGCAGCTTCTTTTTCACAGCCTTTGTGTCCCTGCTTCTCCTCCTAACTTAGTTTAGTCTTCTGTGAAATTGTTTTCTCTGCAGAGACAGAGTTGCCTCGTTTCTTGTAATTTCACTAGAATAATCCTTGGCTCCGTGCTAGAAAAGCACTGAGAAGAGTCAGTGAGGGGAGCACTGGGGAAATATAGGCATCTGCACACATACACCTCAGTGCTGGGGGAATTCAGGCAGCTTGGAAGACAATGGAGATCTACAGTACATTTCTTTCCTTTAACGCTCGCTCTGTGGTAAAGTAGAAAAGGCTGTGTGTGCCAAGTGTGCAAAAATAGTGAGTGAAGGCAGCTGCGGGGGGAACGGCTGCTTTGTACGGAGCCTTACTACAGGCAGCTCAGGGTGGTCTTTGGGTTGCCCATAGAGGTGGTGATGCTCCATCCCTGCAGACACCCAGGGTCAGGCTGGCTGGGGATCTGAGCACTTGAGGGAGCTGTGAGCGTCCCTGTACAATGCAGGGAGTGGGACCAGACGGACTTGAAGGGTCCCTTCCCACTCAAACCGTTCTATGATTCTGTGAAGCAGACTTAGTCCTAGCTGTTTAACTAAATAAAGAGTCTTCATTTACATCCTGCAACCAAGGTGAGAATTGCCCTCATTTTTTCACATGGGTGTACAGAGGTAAAGCATGGTTCCATGTCTGACATAGCATCTGGAGCCCTAACCAGGAGGTGCCAAACCCAGTGGAGACATAGCTATTAAATGTGTGTGATTTAAAGCCAGAAGGGAGCAGCCTCCTTCATACAACCGAGTGATTTTTTTCCCTTGCTGGATAAATGATGACTATAATACCGAGCATAACAATTCCCAGTTACGCTAAAGAGCACCTCTTTTCTGAGAGTTAGCCAATAGAGATTCTCAGATATTACTGACATAGCCTACAGTCCCAGTTGTATCACACCAGTCATGGCAGACGGTTCATTGCTCCCTGTGGAGACAATAGGACTTCTTTCAGAGTTTATTGTCCCTGTATCAGTATTGTGCCTCAGGTTATCAGCCAGCATCCAAATGGCAGTGCTCAGGAAGCTGCTTATCCTGTGGTCAAATGGTTCTGTAATTTCTTGTTATTATTATCTTCTATTTGCTTCTGAATCCTGGCCGTTGTCAGCAAGGAGATTTGAGGTAGGTAGGCGTGATCCAGTTAGTGTGACAATGCCCACATTTGTAACCTGGTGATAACATGTGGTGCACTGAACTTTAGTGAAGTCTCATAGGTAGCTGAAAGCTTTCTGTGGTTGGAACAAACAGACCAAAATCAGAAATAAAAATGATACGGCTCAAGACGAGGAGATGAAGAGCAGGAACTCACGAGGAGGGAGGCAGCACTTGCACAGCACTGTACTGTGATTACAGTTACATGATGAAGTCTATTGTACAGCCCTCCATTTTTATTTTTTAGTTAATTATTCATTTCCAAGCAGCATAAGTATGGTCTCTCTCCTATTCAGCTTTGTTTCTTTAAACGTGGTGAACTGGGCAATGCATTTCCTGTCTCCCTCATTCATAAAGCCATCTGGATACGTCAGCTGTGATGGATCATTTCAATACTTTGCCTTCTACCCTGGAAATGGAGCTTTCCTTCTCCTTTTAGATAAAAGCTGCTAATATTTGAGTCCCTTTTCTAGTCAACCAGACCACCAGAGATCAGGCTTCCTGACAGTGTATTTGGGCTGTGAACATGTGATGCTGCTCCTTGCTTGGCTGGGCCAGACAATAAATATTGTGGAGGCAGAGCAAGAAATGAGAAGGGGATTTACAGTGCATAGCATCATACGGCTTGTAGGCAAGGTTCATCCCTGGGTTAGTGCTGTTCAATTCAGAGGAATTATCCCAAGCAGTGAATCTGCTCTAGTGGCAGACATGCAATACTGGAATTTCAGCTGGTTTTGTTTTTTTTTTATGTTGTTGTTGTTTTTTTAACTCACTCTTCTCAAAAATCTGTATTAGAATTCTTAGCACAGAGCTCTTGGGATTTACAGGCCACTTGGATGCAGAGAGCAGGGGGAATTTTGAGTCTGGGATTTGACTTCCCCTCACTTGGCATCGAGTTTCTAAAGCTATCCGACTTTCAAATGGATTCATGTAAGAGCTGGGATGAGTACATCATCAGTGCTGATTTACAAAGGCAAAGGCTGGGGGAAACTGAGGGAAGGTCCCCAGCAATGCTCTGTGAGCATTTCTCTGCTGAGAACTTCAAGTAAGTTTTTGTTTGTTTGATTGCTTTGTAGAAAAGCAAAATTCTCTGAATCTTCACTGAACTTTTAAAAATCCATTTGTTATTGGAGAGCGCAGCAAGGTGCTTGTCTCCTCCCAGCAGCAAGATAGTGCTGGTACATGGCATAAGTACTGGGAATAGACAACAGTGCTGGTAATGCTGTGAGTCACTACATCACTCACAACGAGATTTCCTTTGGTGAAAAGAGTAATGAAACCCTGAGGGGTCATCTGTTCAACATTTCTAACCAACCGGAGGTTCAGAGCACACTGTTTGAGGTGCATATGATCTGTTCTCCCCTTTTCTAGGCAGCTTTTTGTTTCCTGGTGGTCATTCTTACCATCTTCCTGCGCAACATAAAAAGCAGCGCAACTGTTTCAGCTCTGTGAGTATGTTTTGTACAGGATAAAGGATGCTCGTGCATACAGCAGCTGCACACTGGGCTCCCACAGGATCCCTGGAGTAGGTGGGATTTAGCCATTGGATTAAATTTTGAAGGACATTGGTTATGTGGACATATGAAATTGATCAGATGATCAGCCTTGCTTATTTAGAAGAAATTTAAACCTTACGGTGTTTGTCACTCCTGATAATTTGAACATGCAAGCTCATAGCAACAAATAACTAAAAAAAACCTCTCCTCTCTCCCCCCATTATATGAAACCATTTACACTTAAAACTGGAGCTTCCTGAGACCAAAATTCAAAGGCCAGAGGTGTGTGGAACAGCAAAAAGGAAATGGCAGCTCTCATATCTGCCTAAATACCTCCGTGCCCT
This sequence comes from Oreortyx pictus, assembly GCA_036925125.1. Lineage (NCBI taxonomy): Eukaryota > Metazoa > Chordata > Aves > Galliformes > Odontophoridae > Oreortyx > Oreortyx pictus. Next base: position 2,472,415 of record JAUPFR010000025.1, on the reverse strand, counting down.
GTTGCCATAGCATCTGAGCTCTTCCGAATCACTAACCAATTTGGACTGCGGAGCCCTCCAGTCCAGGATAGAAGCAATTCCACTACTTTAAATCCCTTCTTCCTATGGAGAGTTAAATAGAGTGGAGGGGAGGGAGAAAGGTACGGAGCGACCGAATAAATCAGTATCATTTACAAAAAAAAAGAAAAGAAAAAGGTTGAAAATTGAAAGAAAGGGAGGGGAAAGAAGCAAGGGCTAACAGTAAAATGAGAAATGAAGTGCTGTGATAAAAATGATACAGTGTCCAGGCAGCCCAGTGCCCAACCTTGAAAACCCCCTGAGTAAAACATTGCTCAGCGAAGATGAATCCTCTCCCCTAACCTTGTTCACAGCTACATCTTTGCAGGTTAGAAAATCATTACTTGCTCACTTTGCAGCTCTCAGAAGAGTTCCTGCATCTCTCTGCATATGGATGGGTAGACTGGATTAGTTCAGACTGAACTGAAAGGGCAGAGAGATTCTCTGTATCTAGGAATGTTGTGCGGTGTCATCTGTTTGCGGTAAGAGTGTAACTGGGAAAAAATCCCTCCTGAAACAAACAAAGGGACCTCAATATGTTGCCATCAAGGAGATGTTAGCCAACGGCCAGGCTGAAATAGCTGCACTGCAGCAGAAATGCCTGGAAAAAATAGAAGTGCTTCAGCAAAACCACACAGGCTGTAGGAGCAAGTAGCTTGTGGGTCCCTGCTCCTTTTGCAACTAAAAGGGTCTGTGCACCTTCCTTCTTTGTTGCTCATTCCCCAGCTTCCAGCTGCATGCTGCCTTCATGCTGCATAGGATCGCTTCCCCTTGTTCACTTCTACTTGGAACTTGAGGTCTTTTGACTGAGACTGAGCACTGGGACTGTCCGTGAGGAGAGGGCTTTGATGGGAGCTTTTAGGCCCTGGATAACATGAGGTGGTGTGGGCAGACCTTGTAGGTCACCGTTCACCATATTTCACCCAACAGGTTTTGAAAGACGACCAGTAGTTTAGACCTCAGAAAATCAGGTGGTTCCTTGCCACAGGCAAAACAAGCAAACAAACAAAAAAAGGGTACCACCAGTGTCCCAGGTTGCTAGGGGTAAGCTTGACAAATTAAAAAAAAAAAAGAAAGCCTGAGTAAAGGCAGCAAGAAGCACTGGGAGTTCACCCAGATCCTTTTAGGATCAGATGCTTTAGCTGGAGAGCACACTAATAGTTTACTGGACTGTCTCAGATCATTGGGGAAAAAAAAAGTTAGCCAGAAAAGTAGAAGCACATGGCAATGAAAAAAAAAAAAACAGCCTCAAGAAATGGAAAATAGACCCTTTCTGTTTTTAATAATGCGTCAGCTTTTATACAAACTGGCCCTGAGCCCAAAGATACAGACTGTTGCTTCCATTTACAACCATGTCTGGCTTTTTGATGGCTGTATAAGTAAATGCTCCATTATCTCTTACAGATATATTTTCAATATGTGATCTGACCCTCGGTTTATTCATCCACTGATTTGGTCATCTCTTTAGCAGAAGCTCGTCTTTTGCTTTCATCGAGGAATTTCAAAGTGTTCCACACAGATCCGTGATTTCAGCTTGTTAAATGTCACTGAAATGGAAGCTGAGGCATGGAGAAATGAAATAAATGTATCCAAATTCACGCTGTGAGTCAGAAACAGAGCCAGAAATAGGCTGGCAATGAACATACTGGAGATGATGAAAGGTCAGGACAGAACCCAGCGTCACTAGCAGGATGAAGCTGCCTCTTTTCAAGGTAAGACATTCTCCAGGATACACGATGTGCACAAAAACTGATCAAATGAGTGCTCTTGCATTTCTCACGCAGCTCTTGTCTATATTTCCCTCTCATTTCCCCATCTACGTTTCTGCCTTTCTTCTCATCAGTAGAAGGTATCAGCCCTCTGTACCACATTGTTTGCTGGTAGCTTCCAAACGTTGTTACTTTTAAGCTTCCAGGATCCCTCATTCCCACATGAGGGGTGGAGATGCCTCTGGTGCTTGTTTCACTTTGTTTTCCCCTCAGAGGTTTGTATCATGGCTAAGCACATTATATAAGAGTCACTGCTTGATGCAATTTGTGTTAGTTCATTAAGCACAAGATATGATTAACATGAACACTTCTTTAATCAACCAAAGATGCTGTTACAGACACTTAAAAGTCTTGTGATCTCCTAGCTGTTCCTTTCTCCATATTGCTTTTCTGTCTAGATTTACAAGAGGGCAGCCAGTCTGCAGTCTCTACGTGGCAGTGTGAAGCAGTTTGGAACCATGGGAGCATCTTCAGTTCTGGAACTGAGAAACTGAAAGAGAATCATCTTCCCCTGAAATAATTCTGTAGATTTTGCACTTGTGCATACCTGTCCAGGCTGACCCAGAAAGAAAGACAGTGACATTTACTGTCAACTTCTTTCTTGGCTCTCAGTCTTGCAGCCACTTTGTTAGTTACAGTTTCCATCAGTAGCTCCATGAAGATACGACCAGACGCAGTCTTTTCTTGCATTTCATCTTGTGGTTGTTCATCTCTATTTCAATATCCTTTGCTACCAGACCTGACATTTCAATAAAGAAAGACACTCTCCTCACCATTTGATTCATCATCTCTGGCTGCAGTGGTGCAAACATGTGGTTCAGTCCCCATGCTGTGATGGAAGTTACTTGGCATCTCTGCCCAGCCTGGTATCATCAGACCACAGAGCAAACCAAACGAAGAGACACAGACACTGCTTGCAATTCACTTGGGCTCCTCACTGCAGACTGGTGATTCTCCATTACATCTCTGCTCATTATGAATACAGATAACAGACTATCATGAGCAGAGTAGCCTTATCCCTAAGAGATAAAACTTATCGGTGTGCTTAGATCAGCAGGCTTCTCCTTGCCTAATCTCACCTTGGAAAGCACAGTAATTGCAGAAACATAGAAAGGGAGAGAAGAGTAGGGGGGTGAGAACCCCGGTGAATGCATCTCTCTAATTCTACCCTCTGAGCTTGTGAGCTTTCACTGCTTCCTAGCCACATCCTTTCTAAGTATTGAGCATTTACAATGAGCATTGTAAGGAAACAGTCCTTTACAAGAATTCTTTTGTTCAAATAAAAGCAGAAATAAACCTTATGCCTAGCTGCAAGAATAATCACGCTGGGTAAAAGAACCTCTTGTACTCAAAGCCTCACTGGTACAATAGGCACCATGTACACACCACTTTCCTTTTAGACTAGATTTCCTGTATTTTCCCCGTTTTGACTCTCTTTAGTGTTTTCTTAGAACAAAAGCAACATCCCTATCCTCTGTCAGCCTCATTGCCAGATGACTGTCTTTTGACCCTATTCTGCTGCAAACAGTGGAAGCATTAAAAAAGGTGGTTCAAGTTGGGGTTCAAGCTCTAAACCAACTGGGGTCAGAAATGTGCACAGCTCTGCTAAGAGAACACGTCACTGGTAAGGGAACTCCTGCCCAAAACTGCATTTGGTGACTACAAACACATCCAAGTGCATGTTTCTTAGATGGGTTTCCATTCTCACCGTGGTCTAAACCAGACCTCTTGGATTTAATTCAAGCTTGGTGGTTTTTTTTGTTTTTTGTTTTTTTGGAGAGAAATCCAATGTGACCCATAATCCAGATCCAGATTTCCTTCTTGGCTGACTTTGACGGAGATATCCCAAATCCACCACCACATGGCGATCCCAAACTCACTGCCACAATCTCCTTCCCTTTGTTATACTCAAGTTTTTGGGACAGTTTTCCCATTTAACTCACGCCATTTCACCCTCCAAATCTGAGCTGAGGCTGTAGAGTTATAAAGGAAAAAAGAAAAAGAAAAAGAAGGACATCCTGTTTCTAAAATCTATGGTTTGATATTGATTTTGGACTTTCCATGAATTGAAAGAAACCTCCTGTGCAGAAATCCTCCACAGATATCGTGCTCACCTCTCCTCTCGACATATTCTATCGATCTGCATGTTTATGCCACGTGAGTGATGGATTATCGCATATCAAGCCTTGCAGTATTCATTTAATGCCTCTGAATAAAACATTTCTCACAGATTAACTGAGCAGTTTTAAGCGAACAACCATTTTCATCTGTTTTAAATTTTCATGGGTACTTTCCTGGAGAACAAGTACATTGTTAATAATTGAAGGGATTGAGACCTTGCTAATCTCTTTGTATTTTAATAAAGTCCTGTTGCACCCTGGTCATTTATTTTTAAAATCTCAGCATTTATAAAAATTCATTAAATTTTATTTCCCTCTCTTTTGAAATGAATAATCCTGAGATTACATGAGGAGTGATTGTTTATGTGCCAGAGAACTGGGATTGTGTTGTGTGCGGAGAGCTACAAGTGTGGCTCGCGACAGATTCAGTGGATGAGAGGAGAGAGTGCCATATTTCAGGAGAAGCAGAGGGAGGAGGAAGCAAGAGATGAGAAAAAAGTAGGGAAGTGGTTTTGTCACAGAGCCAGATGGGCGTATGAAAACAAGACAAAGTGCTGGTCCGTAAATCAGGAGAAACACATGTACATGGGAGAATGCATTCATCGCTAGAATACGTTTTTCTCATTCTGTCCCTTCATCACTCCATCTACAATGCCATTTCTGCGACCTGCGCCACTCTTTCTCCTGTTCACCTTTTGACTTCTGTCTCTCGCTATCAATCCTTGTCTGTCTCTCAGACTCCAATTTGAATCTTCGCTGCCTCTACTGAGAGCTTCTCAAAGCTTGACTCTACGCGGACCCATTTCTCTTCCTCAAATAAAATTACTTCTTTACACACAGCCCCAGGATTATGTTTCAAAGGAGAAGAGAAAACCTAATATGTACGTGACTTCTTTTATTGTTTTCAAGACAGTGTCAACCCTAAGAATGCTGGCCTCAAAACTATTGCATTCCAGTAAATTTCATTAAATGCTGTAGTAGGATAGAGCGAGTTTGGTGCGGGAGTCTGATAACAAGATTCCTGAAGGCTCCCAGAGATAACGGGTGTTAGCGTTACATGCTCAGAATGAGAAGTGACTGATGAGGCTTTGGCAAAGCAGTGAAAAAAGGCAAAACGATTCCACTGGATGCCCTCGTTTGTGCACAGAGAGAGGGGTCAGTTCTCTAACTGCCTTCACAAAGATTTTGGTGGCCACTGGATTTCTGCTGCAGCCACTCTTGAGCTATTCTGCTGCCGGCTGTAACTGCCCTTCAGTTTGAAGGGATCGTGGTGAGAGGGCAGTGATCAAACTCATGTCATGAGCTGAGACCTCTGCCCCCTCTGAAGATCTCTTTGAAACATTGCCTGTTTGATATGTGACCATCCTCTGTGTAAACCATGCCAGGCTATCAAAACCATGAAAAGATGCTGAAATGCTGAGATAAGCTGATGTGTTGGTGGGAACAGAAATTGGATTGGGCAGCACAGCTTGGGTTTGGATTGACAGGTTTCTATGTGAGTGATTTCAAGCAGCAAGTTGTGAAAACCTGCTGTGGGAAAGAGCTTAAAATTGCTCTGCGTTAAATCTTCCTCTAGAGGAGAATATCTTTTTTTTTTTTTTTTTTTTTGCATTTATAATAAAGTTTCTGCTTAGCTGTTTACTGATGAGCTCTCATGGTGGAGGATGGAAAAAGGCGGAATCTTTGCATGAGACAGATTCCTAAATGGTGCTGCTGTTATCGAGCTAAGCAGGCTGGGTTTGATCTCCAGAAAACGTTTCTGTATTGCTAGAAAGAGTTTTCAACAAGAACGTCGGTGAATTAAGCACTGCTAATGAACTCTTGGGCAGGGAGTGTGGTCACAGAGGGTGATAGCAGCCACCACCATTGAATTAGATTCAGAACTGATCTGAGTACTAGTGATCTGCTTTGCCTTCCCATTAGCAGACTAATATTCTCCCTATCTGTATTCCCCCTGGATGTGCATAGCTTAGAGCTCCTTTCACTTCCTATTTCAGACTGTGGAGCATCATCCTTAAATAGCTGTCATACTCCACCCGAGGTGGGATTTGCTGCGTTTCAGCAGCTGATACCAAGGTATAGGATATGATGTGGAAATTGAACTAAACTGTGGGCCGTGCTCTAGCAACTTACACTGCTTCAGTGGCAGTTTCTGTGGGAAGCTGGATAGTCCATGTGCAGACAGGTTCTCAGAACCACAGACAGCTGACATAAAATCATAGAATTATCAAGAATAGAAAAGACCTCTAAGATCATCCAGTCCAACCACTGATCTATCACCACCATACCCACCAATCCATGTCCCTCAGAGCCTTTTTTTGAACACCTCCGGGGAAATAGCTAGTTCTATTTCCCCAGCAGCACTGAATTTCCACCAAATCCGCATTTATTGCCCCTACTGTGTCTTCTGTTACATCCTCTGCTCTTGCACCTAGAGGTGGTACAGAAGAAGGTTCTCTCCTATGGCAGCACACAGCTGGTTTATCCTCTCCTTGGAAGTGAAATAGAAGCAGGTTACATCATTTACGCATTTGTTCAGAGCAGTTGCCTTTCCACCAGGTCAACAGTCTGCCCCTATGTACTTCCTTGTCTCTAAAAGATACAAACTGCCACTTTCCTGCAATCCAGGCCCAGTTGACTGTGACTGATGGCTTTGCTAAGACCTTGGGAACTTCAGGCCAGTGGTGCATCTCAAAGGAAATAAGGATTTAGCCTTTTTAGAAAACAAATGACTTGTCTGGAAGTTCGCTCTCTCTCTCTCTGGGGTATAATGCAATCAGTGCTCACACAAGTGCTGCATGCACTCCCCGTGACCACAGACTGGAAGAGTAAAGCAAGCCTGGGCTCAGCTGCAAGCTCTTTGTGCTGCTGTGACATGGGGTTATTTGGGCTTGAAGTGCAGTGATGTCAGTGCTCTTGTCACCTGGAGCTCTGTCCTCCTGACTATCCTATTTTTGCAACTGCCTTGTCCCAGACTGACCTCCTTTAGCTGCTACTTCACAAATGCACAGTGGTTTGCACACAATGAGACGTGGCCATGCAGTCACACAATCCCAGAGTCACATGTGCTCGTCCAGTCTCTCTCTTCCCCTACTCTCTTCCAGAGCACTTGCATGCACTTTTTCAGCCTAGCAGCAAGAATCGTGCAGGTTAAATCTCCCCAGCACACACAGGCTGTCATGGACTCGTGCTTTTCTGCTTATCCAAGCGGCCAGACAAACAATCCCAAGTTCACAAGCAGCATTACTCAAAAATATTCGTACTTCTCTTTCTTTCTTGTGGCTATGTGGAGCCTCCCCTGCATCACACAGCCACTGCCAGCACATTGTGCACATAAATATGATTTTCTTCTGACTTTTCCTAAGGTAAAGGATCAAATTAATAAACTGAGCTCCACTTTAGGATCGGTAAAGCAGCTGTGGGAATGTTTTGAAGCCATGTTACATTCAAGGTCTGTTATTTTTTAATATCCCATTTCCCCAGGTGTATTTTCAGATATGGTCTATGGGTGAATACTGAGCCAGCTGTAACCCTGACAACACTGACCCAGATGGTAATCAGCAAAATGGACTAATTGAATAATGTTGAGTTAGAGCCGGTGCTTTGCAGAACTCTCTTAGACCCTGCAGAAACTCTGTGTAATTTAAAGATGTTGAGTGAATTTCACATTCTCCTCTCCGATTTCACACCTGGAGACATATCCCTCTGTGGTCAGAGCAGCATAAATGCCTTTTAGAGACTTTCCATTAGTTTCTAGGGCTTCTCTGTGATCTGAAAAGGAAGGAACGTCCAACACAGCTGTGCAAGTCTTGTGCTCTTCTGGGACACTAACCCAGGCTGTGAAATGAAACCTCATTCCATACATAAGTGCTGCAGCTGAGAAGCTATGGATGTCCCATCACTGTGCACTGGGACAGGGACAGCAGTACGATGGGGACCTCGTGGCACAAAGCACGTGTTGCTGGAGCTTTGAAACAGCCAAGCTGCAGCAAAGGAAAGCAATGACTGCAAGCAGAAAATAACCTGTCCATGAATGGGAGGGGGCGTTGACTTTCTGTCATTAACCTTTGAGACTCTCTTTGGCAAGGAGAAAAATAATGAGCAGTGGCCAGTGATGTCAATGTGCAAAGAGCATTCCAGCCCACTGATTTATGGGGGAACTGAATAATTCAGCCTGCCTCTGCGGTGCTGTATTAATTCTTTCTCTGTCACCAGGGCTGTTTGCCTGGGGAATGTGGGCTTAGAACAGTTCTTTGACAAACTCATCTTCCTCACTGCATCTGGGACACTTGAGTCAGAACTAGGCAGGGAATACAGGAAAAGGGGGCATTGGTGAGCAGCAGAAGAAAGGTGCTGCTGGTGGGACTGTTGGGAAACTGCTGGTGGAAATGGAAAGGGTCACCAGCCTCATCCACACTCGATTGATGTCCTGTCCATAAGAGCTTAGCTCTGCTTATGAGCAGGTCTGTGTGAGGTCAGCTATGTTTGCCTGACTTGTTATCATATCCAAGAGATAAAACTGTGTTTGGAGAGCACATTGAGAGCGTGATGTCGATGAGAATGGAGTTTTGGGGTGGGATTTGCCACCTTCCAGTTAGCATAGATAACGCTGCCTACAAATACCTTTCTCTAAAACTGTCCTTTTTCCTGTCTGTGTTCTGCCTCCAGCAAACCCAGTCAGTGCTCAGTTTGTTTGGTGCTTGAGAATATTACACATTTCATTACCTGATGCTCCATCTTACCCATTGATTGACTGACTGATGGATTGTTATTGAGATCCTTTCACTTATGTTTTTCTTCTGGCAAAGGAAGAGCCAAAGAATGATTTAAATCAGGGCCAGCTGGTGTTGCTATGTGTCAAAAGTCACACTCACCTTCTGTCTGAAGACAGAAATTGACTTTTTTTTTTTTAATTTCAAAGCACGAGGTTCTGCTGCCCTATACATTCTGTCCCAAAGTCAAATCTCTTGAAGGCACTTTGAAGACTTTCCTGAAGAACAGCTCCAGTTGATGTGGGTCATGTGAGAGAACTAAGTCCAAGCCAACAAAATTCTTGCAGGGTCTGCAGATGATCCAGGAATAGTTCTTGGATGAACAGAGAGCCCAGAGCGATGCAAGATAATTGCCAAGGACAAGACTGGGTCAATCCAAGCCTGGAGCATCCATCAATTTAGCCATGGTAATTCCAGCAGACATGCACAACTTTGTCCCTGCTTGAGAGCATAGACCCAGGGAACCTCTGAGCTGCAGAAGTCAGGAGAGCTTTCTCCTGTATGCAGCCACTTCAGTGATGGTGGTGGTTTGCATGCACAAATGTAACAGGGATGCTACAGATGCACTGCTCCTAATAATGAGCCCGTGTGTGGAAGTCACAGCCCCCAGCATAAAAAACAATTCAAGACTACATTCAGAGGTCCATCAGTGGATAGTGGTTTGGAGGGAAAAGTCAGGAGAAAGATGGGAACTGAGATATAGCACCAGAATACAGGATGGGAGGGAGAGGCTCCTGTCAAGGTGGGCTGGCTGGCACCTGACATTTCACAGAACCATAAAAGCCAGAAAGTAAACAAGCCTCATTAATTCCAGCAAAGGGCAATGTACTTAGCTGCCAGATTCTGCTCTTTTCTTTAGCTGTCCCCCTTACTGTCTGAGGACTTCATTGTCATAAACACCTTCACAAAGTTCATAACTGAGTTTTAAAATATTTAAAGAATAGTTGAATAGGAACTCATATTCCATGGAGCGAGCAAGCCTTTTTCTTCCTTCCTTCTTACCATTGCCATAGATCTCTCCTTTTCTACTCCTCCCACATCACTTTCTCTGTTCCACTGACATCTTCCTCGCTCGCTGCTTCTGCCCCTTTCTTCTGGAGCTTCCCACTCTGCCAGACAATACACATGCCTTCCCAAAGCCTCCAGCGTTCAGCACAGTTCCTCTCCTAGCTGTTGTGAAGGAAGAGATTTGGGGTGGAAAATTTAATGAGGTGATCCATAAGCCAGCTGTTTCCTATTTGTGTTTGTTTCTTGCTGGAACGAGATAATTTGTCCATCCACTTGGCAAACTGCAGGACAAGGTGCCAGCCCAGCTCTGTGGCACACGCAGGCTTCCACGTGCTTGTGCTCACATCTGAGTTGAGGGTGCAGAGCTGTAGCCCTGGGGCACAGCTGAGGGCAAGCTAAGCCCTACCCTGGGCTATGCCTTGCATAAAGCTGCCAGGAAGAGATACAGAAGCAGGACGCCTGGCAAACAGAGGAAAGCAGCTTGAGAAAGCAGCTGATGCTGAAGAGCACACGCAGCAGTGACAGACATTATTTGCAGAGGTGCCAAATTGGTTCTGCAGGATGTTTCAGTTCAAGCACAGGGTAGAAAACCACGCTCCCTCCTAATAACATACCGTGCTGAGGAGTGTTGGAAGGGATGACAACGCAGCCAGGAGCGCTCTCTCTTTTCCCAGGGCCAGTCAGTTGGCCCACACATAGTAATAGGAGATGCTGTGATGTTAGATGTGAAGCACTGTATTCAGGCAGCTAGTTTGTTTGCGAAGATGAAAGGCTTGCAGTCTGTTCCTGACTGTGGAAAGGCCCCTTTTTGACTGACCTGAACCAAAAAAGCTTCAGGCTCATCTGTGGAGACAAGAGACAGCTCTCCCACTTCGGAGGGTTTCTTTCTTGCTGCTAAATTCTCAGAAATTCAAACCAGGCAGAAGTCAGAGTGACAATGAGGATTGTTTTGTTATTTAACAAGACTATCTGGAGTTATAATCAAAGCAAAGAGTAACTTAGGAGCATATGTTTACATTTCTTGCTCTGGGACGCCAGCATCGCTGTGTGCATTAAGGGTGAGATGTGATGCAGTGCTGCAGATGTACTACTCCTTCCAAAGAGCTCAGGAGCACTCTGCACACGGCCTGAGCACCCTGCTTCTGCTCTTCTCCTGTCAGCCTGTGATGCTGAGGCCACGCAGTGTGGAGAAGGCCCTTCTCTGGTCCACCGAGGAGCCTGAGAGCAGCCTCCTGTCTCCTGTGCCTCACCTGCAACTGCTTCAGAAATTCCTTGTTATGTGAATGCAGGATTCATCCTGTGTTAGCCGTGGCCTGTGGTTAATAGCTGCTAAATTCAGTGCCACTGGGATCTTTCCTCCTGGAGAATCACCATGGAGACCCCGCTGTGACTGTACCAAGCACACCTCTTGGCCCTGGCGTTCATCCTTTTGCAATGTACCACAAAGTCAGCTTCAGCTTGGGGAAGCGAGCAAATAAATATGAAAACAGCTCCCAGAGGAGGTAAATATTTGCTAGACAAGCAGAAAGAGAAGCAATAATACACCATGTAAGCTGTTGACTTGTATTAGCTCAGCTCCCTTTTCTCCCCTTGTGAAGTATTGTTGCTCTGTTATATTAATCTTTACTCCGAAGCAAATTAAAGCAGGGACAGTTGTCAGAGCATTATTAAGAACATCTGTTTAATTAGGGCTGATTTTGCATCAATTTGAGAGAGGAATGTGCCACTCTTGTTCACCCAGTGCTGTCTCTCTCCCCTTTCTACCCCTCCCCAGATGCACTGTGTGCTGGGGGAGGAACATGCAGGGAATGCAGGAGCACCTGAGAGGTATCAGCTCTCCCTGTCAGAGCTGGGGAAGGAGGCAGGGATATAGCTGTCATGGGTTTTTTTAGTGATCTCTGTTGAGAGCCTCGGTCCCTACTTTCTTCCCCTCAGAAGGTAATTTGGAATTCTGTAAAGTGATTGTGAATAACTATTAATTATCATTAGCAATTTGCCATTCCAGGCCAGCCTTTCATCTGGGAATCTCAGAGCAATTTTACAAATGCTAATTAATTGAGACTACTTCATGAAATAGTCTGTTAAACTCATTTTACAGGGCTAAATCAAGGCTGAGAGACACAAAGAGAGTTGCTTGTGTCAGAGGTGATGCTGACAGCTGAACCCAGATTTCCCAGCTACAAACTGCATGCGTCAGCTGCTCCACAGGTGAGGTTCTCAAGCTCTCCCACCTTCAGTGCAATGATCTGGCTGGGTAATGGCACCCTCCCCCCCCCCTCCCAGTACTTGCACAAGGCGATGCCAGGAGGTGAAAAAAATTGCCAAAGGTTTGGCTTCATCTGTTTCTTTTATCTGGATGAGATGGTTCTCAGAGGACAGGTCCACTAGAAAGGATAAAATACAAAGAGCAGTCTGCCTGTGATAGCTAGAACTTGAAGACAGGTTCAGGATTTCTCTAAACACACTCCCTTCCTCCTTAAATGCTTGCTCCTGCTCTTTGTCAAGGCTGTGATGCAGGATGGCTTTTGCTATGACCCGTTCAAACAGTTCTTACAATCCCATACCCGTCCATCCATCTTTCTCCACATATCTCTGCTTTTCTTTATGTCTTCAGATTGCTCCATCTGATTGTCAAGGCACCATTCCTTCTATATTTATCTAGCCACTTACCCGGGCAGCCAGCAGTGAATTAATTGTTATGTCCACAGCCTCGGCTGGGAGAGGCACTGACTCATAGATTCAAGTCCAGGAGGCCAAGAGCTTGTTTGTTACCTGAAAAGACTAAACTCTGTTTGGAGCTGCCCAAGATGTCAAGAGTGTGTTGGTGAATTAACTTTGGGTACGGAAGGTTGGAGCTTAGCTCTGTGCCACTGCACGGGAAACAGATCTAGCTGGTCCTATTCTGCACACAGTAATCAGCATACTGCAGGTCTCAGCATTCCAGGGGAGCACGTAGAAAGAAGCAGTGCTGACTTCTTCCCTGCAACCCTTTCTCTTCTTCATGACCTTCAGGTGTTTTTTGAAAGTTAGAAGTTGTTATTGAGTTAACCCTTCTTTGCCTCGGGGTTAGAGTGGTGCCAGGTCACTCGGTTCAAAGCAGTGCATACCTATGTGTGAATCCAAATCCCAGTGAGGAGCCTGAGATATTTTCATAGAATCATTAAGGTTGGAAAGACTGGTAAGACTACCTCATCCAACCATCAGCCCACGCCTGTGAACACTCAAGACCATGACCCTCAGTGTGACATCCACCTTTGCCTTGAAAACCTCCATGGACAGCGACTCCACCACCTTCCTGGACAACCCATACCAGTACCTCACCAAAGCAAGAGACAGAAGATGAAATCCTAGAAATAAACTCCTACATTGTTTCTCGATTTACAAGTGCAGGCTGATGTCTGGAGTTCTGAGTTGGTCTGAACAATCAGGACTCCGAGGTTTTCCCATCATTATAAGAATTAGCCATATAATTGGGTATTATCTAAGAATTATCCATAAATACTCACCACAACATGATATTTGCTAAGTAATAATTAGACTATGAAAAGAACTCAAATAATACCTTTGTCAAGAAAATTAACGGCCTCGCCTTGCATTTATACAGCATCCTGCTGAGGGGGTAATAGGGTTTAAAATTGCAGTAAATTACAGCTCGACCAAATCTCAGCCCCCTTAAGTATAAAGAAGCTACAGGGCAACAGAGAGTCAGGCCTCCCATGAAATTCCAGAGCAGAAAGCAGCAGAGAATCTATTTTGTTACAGCAAGTCTGAATTTCATGTGGTGAAAGATGCATCGTAGTGTCCTTGATCATCCAGCTCCGGGATGAGGCTTGAGGTCTGCTCACAGGGACAACACCTGAGGGCTACATTCAGCATTTTAATTTTACTTCAAGTCCCCATCTTCCAACCCCTGGCTTCGCTCACGAGCACAGCTTTCACCGTGAAACTAGAACTCCCAAAGATGGAAGGGACTTCAAGGGGCAGCGCTGCGTTTTGCTTTGGTTTGCAGTGCTTCAGAATCCTCCTGATGAGCGCAGCAGAAAGTTCTGTCTTTATTTATCACCATTAGAGATGTTGAATTTAATCTAAGGAAGACAAACAAGCAAATTCCTCTGAATTTCGTATTTCCCCTGGATGCATTTCAGAATCACAGGGAAGGAGCACAGCAGGCCCTCAATTATGCAGCAAACTTTTGCTGCGGATGACAAAGTGCTGAGTGTCTCAAAGCAGACGGCAACATTAAAGGAGAATTTAAATGTTATCTCAGTTGTATTTCAGCTGCCCTCCCTCGCTGAAGGCTGTGTAAAACAGGGACAGGAACCTTCCGCACAGACCCCCGTTTCAGTGTTTCAAATATAAATCTGCAGACGTGCACTAAATAAACACTTCAGAAAAGATTGGGAGGAAGAGAACAGCCCTGCGTGCACAGCAGGACTAGGGAAACAACCTGCAAAGGAAGCAGAGGGCCACACGAAGGGCTCTGAAGGTAAAACACTGAGCAGATGCTCACTGCAGGGCATGTACTGGGCAAGCATAGAGCCATCTCTGGGGCTGGGGGCACACAGGATGCCTGGGCACAGGGACCACAGTGCATCTGCAGAGAGCTGAGCCAAGAACAGTGGGGGAAGCACAGTTCTCAGTTTGCCTGAGTTTTGCATGTCAGAACTTGGAACATGACCTGTAAAGGCAGTAGTTGAGGTCAGGTGATTTTTTCCCCTGGTTCTGTTGATCTTAATACCGGTGGTCTGTCTGTAGTGGTCAAAGCCAAAGCTGTTCTCCTGTCTGAAATGTGGGATTTACCACAGGAGTCCTTGTGCTTGGTTGTCCATCGCTTTTTCAAGAACAGAAAATCCGACTTTTGGAAAAGAGGACATGAAATTTTTGTGCCATTAGGAAGGAAAAGCTGAGGAACAAGACCAATTTGCCCAAAGGAAAAACAGCGTTTGAGGGCACTGGTGGTACTTAAATCTGAGCAGAAAGTGCAGTATAAACATTAGCTGCCGTGCAGGAAGCTGTATCAATTGAAATCTCAAGCAGATTTAGAAATTGGTTTTATTACAGCTTAGCAGTTCCCCTTTCAGCCTTTTTATTGCAGGTTTTAAATTCTAATGTGTGCGGAGGACCAAGGAGGTGACTTCAACCTGCCACTGCCCAGAGACCTTTGGTGTTACGCAGCAAACACCTCGTGGTGTACCAGGAGTCCTCTTCCCAGAAGGCTTTGAAGTCTGTATCAGGGGACGAGATGTGCTTCTGTGCTCTGATCCGTGAAGGATCTGTGCTATATTTGTTCGCTTCACAGAAGTAAACACCTGCATGGTGAGGACTGAAAATTTACGGGCAGTGCCATGCTGTTAGCATTAGAACTGGCTTAAAACTCTCGTATATTTGGCTGAGGAGGTTTAGAAAAAAAAAAACCCAGCCCGTATCCATTGCACACAGATTTGAGCAGCTTTGAGCTCAAATCTGCAGCCCGTACCCATGCAGGTGTCGGATGAGAAGCTGCAAGATGAAACATCGGTGTGGGGGGACCCTGGAGCTGCTAGCTGTTCTTTAGGCTGCAAAGGGCATCATGCTGGCAAGGCAACGGGCGTGTTTGTTTGGCAGAGTTCTGTAGATGCAAATACTGCAGCCCTGCCCCAGCTCTTTGTAACCCGTAGCTCCACCACGGATTGCCGTCTGCCTGTCGGTGGGGGGAACGTTTCACATGAGTGCAGCTCCGTAAGCTGCTTCCATCAGGCTCAGCCAGGTTAGTGCAAACATATCATTTATGCCATTTGAGCTAAGCTGACCGATTAGGACTGAAGTGGATCAAGGAACGCTCTGAAGCAGCAGTCTGTCTGCAGAGCTGCAGGGCTGCTAACCTCAGACAGAAGGGCAGTGGAGGTGCAGTGAGGAAAGGAGACAACGTCTTAAACTTTTCCAGCTGGCTTGCACGAGGGCCATCGCTTGGAAAAGGCATTCTGGCACCACGTCAGCCGGTGAGCCGAGGCTCCTCTGCGGGGCTGTGTCAGCGTAAATCCCGCAGCAGGTCGTGTGGAACTTGTCCTGTGAATTGCTGCCATCTCAGTCGGAGTTCCCCGGTGCACTCAGGTAGATGGGCGAATCTTTTCCACTTGCCACTACCTGTTTGGTCATGTCACCTCACGCTGCCTAACAGCAGGCTTCGGGCTACGGCAGCACTGCTTCCACTTCAGCAGTGGCTGCTCCTCCTCTCTTGTCCTCTCGCTTTCTGCTTTGATTCAGGATTTTTCCAGCGCTGGGAACATAAAACTGAGGCATGGAATTGCATCTTGCTCCCTCCAACAGAGGGCTGTTAATACTATTAATTCATCAGCTCTTCCCCTAATATCTCAGCAGAATCATTCTATTCTCTGGCTCTATGTTTCACATTCCCCCCTGCCAAAAGAAAAATATCCTACAGACAGTAGTCAGAATGGGCATCAGCGTGGTTTTACATTCTGCGATATCACTTTCCTGATGGTTTTTGAGACTCTTGTGCTTGATCCCTTTTTCCCATCTTCTCCCTCTTTTCTGCTTCTTCTCCTGTTTCCACAGCCCTAAAAAGCCCATGTGTGCTGTGTAACTGGAGTCTTCCCTCCACTGCCACCCCTATGCCATCTAAATGATGTACGCATCCCCTGCGTGATTTGCAAGCGCTGTAAATCTGCCATGTGTTATTTGGAGTGGTTTGGGCAGAGTTCTGGAGTGGGTCCCTCTGAGCAGGACACAGAGCCCATGGGAAAATTGGAAGTGTTCTCCATGTTGGGTCAGACTGCCATTCTGCCACTGAGAGCATTCCTTGAAGTACAACATTCATGCTGTGGGTAATCAGCCTAGGTTAAAACCAGAGGAAAAGGGTTCAGAGTCTCATTGTTTTCCATTCTAGAGCTCTTCTTCTCCACTTCATCTCTTTTTTTTTTTTCTTTTTTAAACAATTAAAAAAAAATCAGGGCATGGTACTGAGCCTTGGAGTCGGAGTCCCTTGCGGATTAGTAACACAAATAATGAAGAGAACAACTTTATGAGGACGAGGAGTTTGTTAAACTCATTAATTTTATTAATAATAGGGAATTAATGCGCAGAAAGGCAACGCCAGCTTGGCAGTAATTGCTTTCTGGGTTCAAAATGCTAAGTGGAAAAGTTGAAAGTCATTTCCTACTGCTGCTTCCTTTCTCTTCTCTCTTGCTCCCATCTTCTCTTATCCTTCCTCTCTCTTATTTTTGCTTCATGAGAATTGATTATTTTTTTTTGTTCACTTCTGCCTCTTCTTCATTACGATTCATTATATTTCATCACTACAAGACTTTGGTCATGTTTCATTGCTTCCCCGTTATTTTTTCATAATTCTTTCTCCCAGTATTTCCTTACAGACCAGAGCCAGGCAGAGAATCCAAGCAGCTCAGGTCTATATTAATGCCTCGGCTCCTGTTGGAGTGGAGGAGCAGCCATATCTCCAGTCACTTCTGGCCTTTGCACAAGCAAATGCAATTTGTTTTCTCTTCTCCTTCCCACTGAGCACATCACCCCCTCTCAGCAGTGAGCTGTCCTGTGATACAAGGCTGGTGAGAGTACCATCTCATGCTCTCTTCAAACTTGAAATAGCTCTTTCTCCTATAGACTTCAGAATGTTGGAGGAGGTACTGAGCAAAACAATTCAGCCTGAAATCATGCTTAACATTGTTTGGCATTGGGAAAGGAGCACCGTTTGTGATTTACACTGCAAGGAGATAATTTACCATGTCTTCCTGTTGTTGTGATGCTGTGACCATGGACTAAGCCCCGTGGTTGACAACACAGCTGTAAGCAGAGCTTAGTCCTGGACTGAGCACATCATTTTGTTGTCCCTGTGGTTTGACTCATATAAGTTTAATGCAGAAGAAGTTTGATTGTCAGTATTCCACATACACACGTACCCAGATGTATGAGGTCAACTTTGACAAGATGGGAAATGGTGCAAAAAGGTCAGAGACAGGTGTCACACTTCAGTTTGGAGGGAAGAAGGAAGGAGTAATGTGTTCAGACCTCTGTGTCTGATATTCATTCCGACTGACGTTGAAGAGTGAGGAAATAGCTGCATTTCCATCCAGCAACATCTTCTGGTCCTGGCACGTTTGCATGCAAAGATACTCTTGCTTGCCTCTTGAAGGTTATGCTGCTGCTCTTTGCCATTCCCTGACACTTTCCTGTGACTGCAGAGGGCTGAGAAGAAAAATAGCCAAGAGTCCTCAGTGCCCACCCTGCAGAATGGGGTCTCCTTCTTAAAGATTTGTCAGTTATAATTTATACCTCCATGGAAAACCTCTATCTTCTGCCCCTCTTCCTTTCATGCCCTGCTCCAGCCAGCACTACCTGGCAGACCTGGAAGGCTTCACCTCCAGTTGGCTGTGGGGAACACACCTCTGCCCAGGATCCTAAGCAGATGGTGGCTACCTGATTGTCCAGAGTCATCCATACCTCTGCCAGAAGCAGCCTGGATGGCCAGAAAATATGCTTACCAACCTGCCTTCCTGACTCCTGCTCTGCTCCTGCTCTGTGAACTGCAAAGAGATTTCATCTTTCAGTTTCCCTTTGCTTTTCAGAGCCTGACCAGGGCTTGACAGTGCTCAGCAGTGCCCCATAGAACAGCACAGACACAAGCACCTTTTCCTCTGTTGTTCTCCAAGGATGCACCTGGTGACTGAGCACAGGCCAGCTGTGCTGCGACGGACGGATCAATCCCCTGTAGCCTGCCAGATATAAACCCTCAATCACAGGGGGTAGAGCTGCATCCCCTGGCCCTTCTGCACCAGCTTGCTGCCTTAGCTGTGGGGCATGTCCCCTGCTCCTCTTGTTGGGGATGATACCATGACTGTGCTCCATAACATGACCACGAGGCGCTTGACTGCCAGAGAAACAGTGTGAGCTTGGCCCCAGCCCAGTGTGTGCCAGCACCTAATTGGCACAACTGGTCCTGGAATGCTAATCAGGTTCCTCGTTAGCATCACCCAGCAGAAGAGCTGAGGATGGAGCGGGCACAGCAGCAACCAGAAGCAGAACTAGTGTTACATGAGTCAATCCAGAGGGTCTGGCTGAGCTCTGTCCTGCCTGAGTGGCTGTGAATCTTTCCTCTAATGCTTTCCTTTATCTTTTATAGCAGCTGTGGCTGAGCTCAGTATTCATATTAGTTCTTTTGAAATCCTCCTGGTCTCTATTTTATCTAGCACCAAATTCCACAGCTTAATTATGCAATAGTTGACCTGTATTTATCACAGAAGTGACGCCCTGCTCCACTGCCTCGTACATTCATGCATTCTCAGGTTCTCACATCTTCATGTCAGGAGCAGCTGTGAGGTGATGAGATGGGGGGTTGGGTGGCACCTGCAGTGTGCAGCACGGCGAGCACGTCCCATGGTGAGAGGTGGGCACTCATGGGGCTGCAGACTCCTGTTTTCCTCCCAGTATGTGTGTCTCTGTGCACTTGGTCAAGCTGGGATTTGGGCAGTGTTTTCTATACATGAAAAAAGTGATGCTGAAAGAGTGTGGCTCCTCTTTCACCTGCAGAGGGAGCGCTGTGAGGGCCAGGGAGAAACCAGCTCTGTCTCTACAACTCTGCAGATTTATCAATTTTTCAGTCCCTGGAGATGGCATCCTCTCCTTGCCTCCCTCCGTGGGGTCTGACCTGTGAGCGCAGCATGGGTGAAGATGAGCAGTGAGCAGATGTTTGAATCTCATGCTGCACCTCTCTTCCCTCCCCGTCCATCAGCACTGGAAGATTTTTCACCATTAAATGTCACTCTGTGACCCCCTCAATGCTGAGGGGACTGATGGTGCAAATCGCATCCCTGGTGCCTGCCTGTCTGCGGTCTTCCATCTAAGACAAGAAGAGGAAGAGCTTTTGCTTGGCTTTCTGGGATGCATATGGCCTCATGTATCAGGAATTAAAATCTAATCCCTCGTGTCCTGACGTTACACCTACTGCATTCAAATGCTGATATTCATTTGTGCAGGGAAGGAAGGAAGGAAGTGAAATCCTAACCTATGTAAGCAGGCTTCGAAAGTTCAATTCTAGCAATGCAGTGCTGCATTCCGGCAAGAGATAAAATCACTGTGCTTTGCATATATTAGAGATGTGGTGATAAAACAGGCATTTAGATGACCTGAAATTCATGGTGGATTACCGTAGGAAATGCAGCCACTAAAGCAGGATCTGAAAATGGAGTTTGCTTTTCCAGCCTGCACGTAGCATGGTCCCAGGATGATGTGAAGCCACGGGGTGGGATTTCTTGTCAGTCCACACACGTGCTTCCTTTAGCAAGATTCTCCCCTTTGGAAATATTCCTTTGATTGTGATTCCTCTCAGCAATTTTCTGTGACCTTTGAGTTTAGAAGGCCCTTAAATACCAAAAAGAAGGAAAGCAAAATATTTGTGGTGATAAATTTTCACCGTTGCTGCCGAGTCAGTATAGTCCTATCTTTGTGGCATTGTCAGGCTCTGAAGGATCAAAAATGGACCTCGTTTCCAACAACCTTGACCGCACCAAATTGCCAGCAGCATCCTAAATCGGAGTACTTGTGAATGGACGGCGTTACTTATGGAGAGCCTTGCTGCAGAGCAGCTCAGAGCATGGAGACGTCGTGTATTTGCCTCAATAGCTCTGCAAAGTGCAAGCTGGGACTTTGCAGCTGAAGTGTGGCCACGTGCACCCAGCAAACCCTGGGGCTCAGCAGCAAGCACTGTGCTGAGGGACAGCCCAGCTGAGCACCGTGGTTTTCTGCCAGCAGGTGCCCTGCTTGCTGGAGGCAGCTCGTGCATGGGAGCTGGCTTTGCTGTGGCTGGCAGGCAGCAGAGTGCAGGGCTCTCCGTTAGGAGGTGGCTCACCTCAGCGCATGTGCTGCGGTCTGCTTGGATTCCTTCCGCTCAGTTTAAATCACTCCTGCAGTTTCAGACAGATGTGGTATGTTTTACAGTCTCCAACGAACCGCTCCATTGTCTGGCAGTGTGCTGCTGTAAGGTCTACTGCTTGTCATGCCAGTGCTGGCTGCATTTCAGTGACAGATGACATTTTCCTAGTGTATGCATAGCTTATAACCAGCTTTTATTAAAGCTTTCTCCTTGAACAAAAGGACATGTATTAAGAGGAGACACTGGCAATCGAATCCAGGGTCTCTGATGCCATCCTGTTGATTGACTAAGGATGAACCACGTCCCGCTTCACAGAGCACAGCAGGAGTCCAACAACAGAAAATCTCTTTTCCTTGCATCTCCCGCTCTGCCTCAGCCAATACTCAGCCCAAATATTCTCCCTTCGCTGTCTTTCAGAGTTTTGCCACTGGTGCTATTTCTGCCTCTGCAAAGCTGCTCTCTTGGCATTCCTTATCCCTGCTGCTCTTCCACTGACAAACAAATCACAGCAAATAGCCAACTGCATGTCTACATCTGGGAGTACCTTGCAGGTGTATTATTTTTGTGGTGGTTATCTGCCATGTTTCTTGATGAAGCACGCTCTTCCTCATACCTACTCACATAGGAAGGGAGGTGTGAATCCACATGGCACATAAACATGAAATATATGGATTTTGTAGGAGTGGAGATATGAATATGCATTATTTTTGCAAGCATGTGTGTACACATTTTCAGAGGCCTCTTGGCCTGTGCCAGATATCATACATAATATTACAGTGATTTCTTCCAAAGTTGATGCTTTCTGTCCAACTTAAATATGGTTTATTCTTCTAGTGAATCACTGGTTTAAAAGACTCTTCTTTTTTTCCTTTTTCCTTTTTCCTTTTTCCTTTTTTCTTTTTTCTTTTTCCTTTTTCCTTTCTCCTTCTTCTTTTCTCCTTTCTCCTTTCTCCTTTCTTTTTCCTTTTTCCTTTCCTTCTTCCTTCCTTTCCCCTGGCTGAATTATTTTAAGCTCTGCCTCACAGTGAACTAAGGATAGGTAAGCAGGTAGGGAGCAAATGGAGCGAGGCAGCTGGGAGATTATTAATATTGAAAATATCAGCAAGTATCGGCTCTCTGATCACAACACTTGTTTACAAAAGGACCTTTCCACTGTGTGCACTCCACCAAGCTAGTTGGCATTCAGAGCACGCCATAGCATCTGGTTCTGTCTCTTGCTCTGTGGCTGTCCAGAGAGAGACTGTAAAATGAGTCGACAGGTAGATAAATAAAGAGAGAAAACTGGGCTATCGTCAGAGACAAATACAGGTTTATGTAGATGGAACTTGACAGGAGGTGGGGAGAGATAAGTCACGATTGCAGGCTCTGTGTAGAAGTGTTGCAATTGCAATGGAGCCTCTGGTCCAAAGGGCCTGGGAAGGCGATAGGAAGGACTGGGAGAGGAGAGGTGGACTGAGCAGTGCCCGTTAGCCTGATCTGCTGCCCTATTTCAGCCCTCGTGGCACACCTCGAAAAGCTGTGCCACATCAGTGCTGCTCAAGGAGGTGGGCTCTACAATAGTGATCTGATCGAATGCAGCCTCTGGGCACTTGGAAAACAAAAGAGAAACAGCACAGCCGAGGTCAGTGTTGCACTGTCCCACACATTTTCTGAACTATTTCCTTGGGAGAGGGTTTGAATTCCTACAAATTGAGAGTGGAAAACAAACTCATCCTGTCACCCCAGGCTGCTCTGCAGATGTTAATACCGTTTTCATTTTGGTTTGGGCTTTTTTTTACATGTATGAATACAAATGTGTGAATCTTATGCCTCTTTTTTTAACCCAGGAGCTATATCCTGCAAGACAGTGGTTCCACTGCAGCTCTTGATGAGCCTCATCCCAGATACGCTGTGAAATAACCCCTGTAGCTGGAGATGTTATGTTGGAATCTGTTCTGGGGAACGAGTCTCTTGCCTCAGAGGCCATTAATGCTCACATCACAGATGACATAAAGTTCTACATTTTTAGCTCCTTCAGCACACACGTCATTCTCTATAGATGTGGCCCCCCTTGTCCTCTCCTCGAGCCCACAGGTGATGTTGCACAAGGGTTAGGCTCTGTGTCTTTCTCACACATATCCATATACAGGAATGTCAACAAAAGCTCTTCTCATAGTTGTAGTCCCATGTGTCTCCAGCTCCTAGTTCAGCAGGTTCCTATAGCTTCCGCTGATGTGCACATATATAAATAGTCTCTCACATCCCCACACATGAGAGTGAGTTTCTATATCTTTAGTTCTGGTGTCATACAAAAGCAGGTTTTTCTCCTTTTCAAAGGTAAGGAGTGTGGGAGGGTGTTGCCTATCTTCAGATTACCAGAAGTAAAATGAAAAAATCTGCAAATCCTTTTCCCGTGGCAAAGCACCGTTTAGCCAGAAGAGCCCAGAATGCTTCAGTTTAGCTGAAATTACTGTACTCGGTGGAGGTATAGCACGGTAAATATAACGCTTGTGATATACAAGAGATCATCCCAGATAATCAGCTGGCTCCCTCTTATCTGCAAAGAAGGGCTGTGTTTTCTTTCATACTGATTCCTTCTGCAAGAGAAAATGCCAAATCAGTAGAAGAGTGTATGGGAATAGCATTTGTTTCCCTGCTTCCCAGAATGTGAAAATGGCAGTGGAAGCCAAATCTGTTGATGGAAACAAAGAAAAGCTCATTTTTAAACAGCAGATAATAGATTGGTTTGCAGCAACTTTGTTCTCTTCAGGGTTTTCAGTTTTCATTAGAAATAAGCCGAGCAGTAAGCAAGAAAACAGGAGGCATAGGAAATTGGGTGAAACATTTTCCTCGTCAAGATTCTGTCCCAAAAGAAAAAAAGAAAAGCAAGGAGCATTCTTTTCTTTGCCAGCTCGTCTATAGACTTTCGATTCAGCGCTGTGTTTTTGTACCTCCGGTAATGAACTGCTCTGTAATGAATCAAAAATGTCTTTAGGGTTATACAGCACAACGGCGAGTTGGGCGTTCTTCATCCTGCATTGCCCCCCTGCTGCCAGCAGTGCTCTTCTCCACAGGGAAAAAGAAGCACTGACCTTTGGGGAGAACATATCTGGCACTGGGGGATGGGTGTGAATCAGCCATCAGTGTCCTCACGGGCCAATGTCACGCCAGCAGCATCTGCCAGGCAGAGAACAGGAGCTGAAGAAGGGGTCATATTCTGACATCACGTTACGTGTTCTCCGGGCGATCTCCAGTCACACTGTTTGTACAGCTTCAGGTTGGAAATGTTAACAGTCGCTGTTATCCTGAGATAAGACGCGATGAAACGGTGCCTGTAACTGTTGAGGGTTATTTCTATATACCAAATTATTTCGTGCTAGTAGGCTTTCAAATGGACTCTAATTAAATTAAACAGCTTTTTTTTTTTTTTTTTTTTTTTTTCATTCATCACCGCGGGCAGATCAAGATTGTGTGGCAATTATGAGGGAAGATCTATATTTATCGCGTGAAAAGAATCCGTACAGAACCACAGCTGTATCTCTGCCTGGCATTTCCAGTCTGCACTAATGCTGTGGAAGCTTGTGATGAGGAGAACTCAGGCACTGTGCAGTCAGTGCTACAGGTCCTTCTTCTCTTTTGCTTGAAATGTCGTTGGAGATGCCAAAAAACCCTTTCTTTCTTTCTGCCACGATGACGGTTAGAAATGGAAAGCTGAAATTCATATGTTTTCAAGAGCTGGGACTTGAAGAGAAATGTGGAATAACTCTGATCGCAGCAGAAAAGCACACAAATACAGTGCTAGGTAATATTTGCTGCAGAATTCCAGTTATACTTTGGCATTCATTTGCTATCTCACAACCTCATGCAGTTGTACCTGAGTACCTTACAGTCCTCTGAACCTCTGTCCTCAGAATATCCCTATGAAAAACTGCCAACCGATTTTCCCAGGAGATGCAGTAGGGATTGGCAAAAGAAGTTCATAACTGTTCCAATATCAGCCTCTCATCAATTCACTGTTGACAAAAGGTGACGCTGGAAAATCGGTTTCCCCCAGCACGAAAACAGTGTGATCAGAGGCATTCTGTAATGATGAAGGATGCTTTTATTCTAGCAGGCCTTGGCAAGGGAGCTGTAAAATACAAATTCTGTTTGTAAAATCTATTGTAACATCTAAGATCAGTTTTGACTCTGCCAGAGGCTTCCTTGGTGTATGCTCTTGGACAAAGCAGGTCTTCCTCTGCCTCATTTCCACATGTGGAATGCACAGCTCTGCGTGATTAAGCATTTGTTAGTGGTCCAGATGAACTGGGGTATTCAGGAGTATCAGTTCACCACTGTGAGTTCCAGCAGCGCTTTGCAAATACGACTCAGACATACAGATGCTGCCTTGGAAAGCTTGCCTGTCCCTCCAGAGCATGTCACTGAGCATTTTCATTACCATAATCAATACAATTTATGCCCCAAATAATCAATGAGTAACCGTCACGAGCGTTGAGATCTGTGTATCTAATCCTCTGCTCTAATTCTGATTGCGTTTTTTCTCAGCTGCTTTCACTACAGCGTGGATTGTTCTCATGGTGTCTAGAAGCTGAGCATAAAAGAATTTAACAAAGCAGTGAAGTTAAAGGTACACTCTCATTTAATGTTTCCAGAATATCTCAGCTTATACAGGTAGTCGGTGTCAGCCTCTGTGACACATTCCTTTATCACAACTGTGTCGTGTGAGAATTTTTTTTAATGCATAAAAAATGAAATGAATGTAAATGCAGAACCCCGCTTCCTTGTGGCTTTCTGGTGATAGCAATTCAGAGTTAGGAGAGATGAGATTTTGCCACTGCATCTGTCACAGCAAACAAACGATCGTATTAACACGTGACCTTTTTTGCTTTGTTCATTTTCCTTTAACAAGTTGTGATTTGTACCCAGTTGCCAGCACAACACAGTTTCTCAGCGGATTTCTCAGTGGACCATGGGCCAGGCAGCTCTCAAACCATCCCTTTACAGCAGGACAGGACTGAGCTCTCTGTAGCTGTGTAAGCAATAGTCATGATCTGTGCACACAGCAAAGATCTGATGCACCTCAGCAGGGATTCGTGGTTGTGGTCAACTCGTGGTTTGCTTTCAGAGAGGTCTGGGAGCATCATTCAAATGCTCCTTCAATAAGCAGTAAATTAAAAAACAGTTAAGAATACAAGGACAGAAGGAAATGATGCGAGGTGTGGCAAGCGGTGGCCTAGCTCTGCTTAGACTCGGTATTCTGCATGTCACACTTCATCAGATTGTGAGCTGTAAAGACAGTGTGCCTGTGCTCAGGGGCCTCCAGGTAGCAGCACTGTTGCATGTCTGAAGCAAGCAAACACCTGAGCACCAGCAGTCACAGGTCATCACAGAGAACATCTCTCCTGCCTCATATCATTCATCACTGGGCCAGTGCTGCCCTCCCTTTTCGTGTTGCTTTTCTAGCTGTGCATCACAAAAATTCTCAAGCCTTGACGCTTCAATCTCTAGCCAAGTCTCTAATATTATTAATCTAATATCATTACTATGGACGTTATTCACTGTGCTCCGTTTTTATCACAGTTGTGCTTGGAATTCACACTCGTGTTCCTGGTTTTTCTTCCACACACCCAGGATGTACCGACACCTTTCCAGAAAGCAGATGCCTCAGGTCAACCAGGTGACTGCTGCAGCATTCTGTGTCTCTCTTGCAGTCCAGTTGGTGCAACAAACTTCCCATGTCAAGTCCTGGCACCACTGAAACCAGCAGGAACTTTGCCACGAGCATCAGCTGGACAAGGATTTAATCTCTGATAAACCGAGTGAGCACTTGGGTTTCATCTTCCTTCAGAGGGACTGAGTTTCCTCATGTATTTGGTTTTTTTTTGTTTTGGTTTTGCTAATGAACAGGTGGCCTCTAATTCCTGACTCCTCTTTGTAATGAAGCCGTTTGCAAATATGCTGCAGAATTGTTTACCAAACACAGTTTACCAGGCTCTTGGAATAAAAACAACTGAAGATGTCCAACAGCCCCGGCTGGTGATGCACCTCGTGTGATCTGTTGTTCAGTAATGGATTGTAATTCCAAACACGGCATTACTTATTCCACTGTGTGGAGTCTAATTAACTGTCAGAAATGCATTGTTGAAGGGATGATAGATTATACCAAGGAAAACATTAATGAAGCTCATTCCAGGCAGCGTACGTGAAGACCACAGCTGATGTCATGAGCTGCATGGAGAGTCCATTCCTTCTGGTTTCCAAAGCCTCCAGCAGGGAGAGCCTCAACTGCCTGTCAATCCCACCCAATTAGGAGCCCGTTAGATGCACCCTTTTCTTTCTCTGCCATGATTGAGGTGATTTGTGTCTTTGCAGGTAGATTGGGTTACCACAGAAAGAGACTGCGGAAAGTAAGCAATGAGTCGTAGTAGTTGTGGCGTGTCTTTATTATTCCCAGTATGACAGTGCTGCCTGCTAGCTGAGTGGGTGTAGTGGGGCCGTGGTGAGGGAAGAACAGCTTTCCCAGTGAGGACAGCTCCAGTTTCCCAGGCAGCCTGCAAGTGGCCAGCCCTCCCAGCAGGGAACTGCTGCAAACATGGCACTCTGCACAGCCCATCTCCTGCTGGCAGAGGCTGTGCCATCTGCTGAAGAGAGAAGAGAGTTTCTCTCCAGCCTTCAGGTGCCAGTTCATAGGCAACAGCAGTGCATGCAACAGCGTGAAATTAAGTGGGGATGGATGCCCGCGTGAGCCCGATGGACAGGGGTGAACAGAAGATGGTGGCAGAATTCTTCACACCTCATCCTGAGCAGATGGCACCAGATTAGTCCTTTTCTTTTTTTTTTTTTTTTTTTTTCTGGTAACTTCTTAAATAATGAATCTGTAACCTGGCTAAAAATAGCAACATCTGGCTGATGTGATGCTATTCTACCTTGGGGTTAAGTGCAGGTTATCTCAGCAGGGGCTGAGGTAAGGCCATGGTCACTGGCACACCAACTGTATGGCTGGAAACAGATCCTTTTAAGTCACTTCATTTCCGTATCTGTTAAATCCCGAATTGTTCCCTTCTATCTAAAGACCTTGGACCAGAGACTTAAATTAGTGAATATTTCATCACTGTTTCCTTTTCTACTCTCCCCCGTCACCAAACCTGAAAGAGGCTGGAAGAACAGGAATGAGCCTGACTCAAAATTTATCTGAATGAATCATTTGCTTGGTCCTGCAGCTGGGCCTGGGCTGGTAAGGAAACGGGTCAGAGTTAGGGCTGTTGCCTTAAGCGACTGCTCTACGACTTGTCCAACCACTGAGTTCAGCATAGTGGGATTCCCTAGAGATGGAGTCAAAGCCTTGACCCTTCCAGTTCCTACCCCTGGTCTTTGTGGGATCAAACCCATCCTGTGAAAACTAGTGGGATTCAGTAAAGCACAGAGAGGTTTTCACTATCAGAAATTATGTCCTGTTCGATTACAGGATGATCCTGAAAGAGGTGGAAGACCGGCTTATACCAGCTTGTGAATACTGAAAGATGAAAGGCAGCAGATAAATTAATTAAAAATCTGTGGGGCAGATGTGTCTTGAAACAGCTCTTACTGTCCCTGGAATTCATAAGGAGAAAGAAGAGTACAAAGCAAATGGAGAAGCACAAGGGCAAAGCTCTTAGCATTTTTTTTTGCCTTCTGATTATGTTGGTTAATTTAAGCCATAGTCACTCTAACACGCGCATACAAAAAAGAAATATATAACATTCCAGCAAACAGAAGTCTTATCTGAACAAGTCATTTTCCACCCTTTTTTATGACCACATTTATCAGAAATAAAGTTCACCTCACATATCTCATCATGAAGACTCAGTGTCTGCAGAAAAGAAAGCAATTAATTGAGGGCTTTTACAGAAGGATGCATTACTTTCTCTCATGCATCAGTGAGTTAATTATTTAATGACATATAAATCCCTAATGGTTCAAAAGGTCTGGGGCTGTGCTGGAACTACATTGCAAAGCTGCCTTTCATCTCTTTCTTCCCACAGAGGAGCAACTTGCACTTTCTTGTGAAGAAGGAGCGATCTCTTTGAAATTGTGTTGTGGCAGCCATCAAAAGGTGCGATACGAAATGTTTATTCACAGGCAGATCCCAGATATTAAACGAAATGAAACATATGTGATTGCCTGTTTGTTTGTTATTCCGCTGTTAAACCCTAAAGACATTTTCCTATCACTCTCCCTCATTGGATTAGCTGCTGAGTCCTATATGCCTGTTTGATGCAGCATGCTGGCTTCATTAGATAATATTTCTCATTAAGGAAATATCACCAAATAATTAATTTGTAAAAAGACTGAACATATTGTTAATAACAATGCATTGGATTTCTTTGGTGCCTCTTATGTGGGAATCTTGTAGCACTCAGCAGCACCAAATTAATTCATGATGAACTTTCATTATGTCACATCACTGCAGTCCTGGCACCACGGAGGCCACAGCTTTTCTCCTGCCCTTCAGCCAGGGCATGGTTTCTGCTGACATCCCTCCCTGCTCGAGGGATGCCAGACTGCTGCAGAAGTGGACTGGGAAGTGTTGAACGCTCATCTCCTGAATGAAGAGTAAATGCTCAGTGTTCAGGCATTGCTTGTCACCTCTGCATCCTTGCGTTTCATATCTTGCTGAAAAAGAAGTGGATAAGCACACACAGCCCCTACAAGCTTCCCCGGGACAATTTTCTTTCGGCTGACACTGTCACCTTCTTACTTGCAGCCATTTTCTGAATGGATTTGAGTGCTTCTGTATCACAAAAAAAGAAACGAATCTTTCTCAAAGCTTTACTCTGAAGCCCGGACCAACCTTAAATTATCTTGTGCCCACCACAATCTGCTAAAAACGTAGCACAGATATATCCACTGTGGCTAGGGGAAACTGAAACACATTTTATAAGCCTCCCTTGTCTGCAACAGACAATAGGTTGAGCACAGCTGCCTGGAAACAACTCCGCCAGCAGCAAACAGCTGCAGCTCTCACAGTGCCCGCATTTCAGAGAGACACATCTGCGAGCTGGCGGGGCATCCAGACAGCTTGGGGTGAGAACACCCTCACTGCTGAAACTGTGCATAAAAGCCAATTCCTGGAGCCACGATGGGCGTTTAGCAAAGAGTTCAATATGTTCTGCAGATCTGTTTAGGCCACGTTACGCTGTTTTGTGGGGTTTTGGTAGCTCGTCTGCTTTGGAGTGTGGAAGCACTAAAATACCAGGTTGTGTGCATTTCCATTCCGTGTGACCTGTCCAAAATGAGATGGGGAAACCCCGAATTTCAAATGCCAACCAGAGCAGGTGTTCTCTTCTTTCTAGTGTCAAGAATGAGTGCTAATACTGGGGTGAAATATCTGGGACAAATGGAGTTTGGATGTGGCTGCCCCAGGTTCACTTTTGCATCAGCCCCTGTGCTGCTGCAACACACTGCTCTGGGAAGGGCAGCTCCTGTGTCAGGAGCTCAGTGCCACTCTCCTGGAGTGCTGGCAGTTCTTGCTTCACCAACATTTTTGCATTTCCTTTTATTAAAGTTCTGCAGCAGCCCAAGGGAGAGCTCTAAGAAGCCTGCCAGGTAGGAACAACACTGCATCCACACAGCTGGCATTTCTTCCCCTTCGTAGCCATGCTGCAGGAGACACATTCTTCCACAGTTCATCATTTCTGCAGCAGCTCCTCCCTCCTCCCTTCCCTACCCCTCTGAAATGAGGGCTCTGAGCAGCAGTCAAAGCCACAGAGTGCTGCAGAAGGGGTCTGAGTCGTGTGATGTGTCTCGATCAGGTCAAAACTGGGAAGAGGCAGTGAAAATTCATGAAGAAATGCAACATTTTTCTAGGTCAGGCTGGAAAACAACTAAACACACAGGTATGCTTGCACAAATAGATGGAAAAAGAACCCTTTGTGACCTCTGAAAGACCAAGATGGCACCTGTGAGTCAAGGTATCCTTAGCTGACTGTGTCTGGAGGGCAGGGGGTTATGATGGAAAGAGGTTACGATTGCCCTCTGGTTGCACTTTCTCCTTTATATTTGGTTTTATGTACTCTGAGAGGCAGGACCTGTGCCAGGTAGGGTTTTTTAATGAAAGATCCTGTTCCAAGGATCCCCGCTAATAGAAAGATCAAAGAAAAAGCTTGGCTGCTACTAAAGCAGCTGAAGACATACATGTCAAAGTGAATGTGAGCAGAAATTAGGCAGGGGAGTGAGGACTACGCAGCAAATAATTCTTATGCTTGATCTAACAAGAGCTGTGCGGTTTTAGCAAATTATTCCTACCACAGTGTTAAGGAAATGCCCTTTTCCAGCGAGTTGCTGATTCCTCATTTCAGCCGCAGCTAACAGGTTCTCTTCAGCTTCCTTTCCTCAGGGAAGAGGCTGTAATTGAAAAGAAAGAGGAGAATGAATTAAATAGATCCACCCTGAAAGCGAATCGTAGCTTTTCAAGTTTCTCAAAGTCAGACAAGCTGCTCCTGCTTCTGCAGGATGGCCAGGACAGAGGAACCACTTCCAACGCATTTCAGACATGCTTTCTAAATTAAGATTCCATTTAGATTCCGTCAGGCACTTACTGGACGTTAATTGGGTACTGGCTGATTATGGGAAGCGTATTTATGGGGATTTGAGACCTGCTGATGTCTAGCTGCTGTCCAAGAAAGGTTGGGCGAACAACTTTACTTTGCAAAAAAACACTGGGGGTCGACAGAGACATGGTGTAATGCTCCATCAAAGGAGTTCCATCAGTGATCTCTTCCCTACATACAGGTTCCCTGAACGTCACGTTGCACTGCAGATGGCCTGGCACTGGGTCCAGATGAGCAACGCAACCGACTGAATCACAGAGACAACTTGATACATCATCATTTGGCTTTTATTTAATACACAATAACATTCCCCTCTAAGTCTAAATTAATTGCACAGTAGTACATATGAGTCACTTAATTGTAATTGTTATTACCTTAATTTCTACAATTACAGTGGATAAACAACTGTACTTCATTTTCCAAATGATGTGGCTTATATTTATAGCATGCATTCTTTCTACCTTGTACATTTCCCAGAGCCAGTCTTAAGAAAATTTACATTGACGCAATATCCTCCGTAGCAGAGGATCCTGAGGCATCAAAATGCATCATGCTCTGCACTTAACCCAGCTGTGGTCACCTCCTGGGTGGGACATGGTGGCTAATTAGCACCAGCCTGTCCTACTGTGTAATCGCTCCTGTCACTGCCTTGTCTTCTTTTGGTGGCTGTACCCACTGAGACATCTATAAAGCCACAGTGCTGCTGGATTTACAGCTTTTCCATAAATTGCTGGGCTTTTAATAAATATTTTGTAGATCTGCTGGTTCGGGGTTCTGTTCTAGTAAATGGTTGAGCTGGGAGAAGTGTTTCCTTGCTGCTGAATGAGACATGGCTCTTCCAGCAGCAGAGCTCTGCAGATGCCTCGCAGCTGCTGTGCGCATGCAGATCTATATAAGGAGAGTTCGCTAATAACTTTAATTCTTGTTCTCTCCCCTCAAGTTACAATCCCTTTAATTACAGCCCTCTAACATTTTTCATCAGTTCTCACTTCCCAGCAAATAGTTTGGCTAATAGTAGCTGTATTGATGGACCCATCCACCAGAGCACAGAAAGAACCAAAGCTCATGGATTTAGAATGAATGGAGTGTTTACCTGTACATCATTTTAATGGATGGTGAAATTCATTCTCATGATAGGCCCATAAATGTCACTTTCTGTCTGCCACAGCAAAATACTTGTGTAACAAATGGCGTGCTGCATTAATACCCAACAAGAGGACATTCAAAGCAGCTTGACTTGCATTACACACGCTAATAACAGCTCAACCTAGGATTTTTATTCATTCCCACAGCAGAAATGCATGAGTGTAGGTACAGCAACAAAGAAGATGGATGATAGGAAGGCAAATAAACCAGCCTGGCTTCCCAGAAATGACACTCTTTGTTAAGCTTGGGTTTATTCCAGATGCTGTGGTAGAAACAATTATTTTTTTACTCATTGCTCCAAGGAAACTCTGAGAGTGGCCAGTGTCATACATTTGTCAGAGTAAAGAGTTACATCTCTGTCATCACAGTGCCCAGAGAGGCAGTGAAATCAAAACCCTCAGATCAATGGGTGCGCATGAAAGGGGAAATATAACCCTTCTTTTCTTTACATCCTGATTTGAAATTGTCTTTCAGGACTTCAGCAATGTCGTAGAATCATAGAATTGCTCAGGTTGGAGAAGACCTTCAAGATCATCAAGTCCAACCTCAACCTAACTATACTACCCTAACCCTAACAACCCACTGCTAAATCATGTACCTGAGCACCACATCCTGTCTGTGTGCATGCCTGCAAAACACTGTGAACACTGGGCAGTGTGCAAATAGTAAACATCAAAATGCATCCAGTTTTTATTTTGTTTTTCAGCATCTGTGTACTTTCTACTCAGGAAAGCTCTTCCTCAGGTTCTACTTACTGAATTTCCATGAAGTCTGAAGATGTACAGATACGAAAGCAGCAATACTGCCCATCAGCCTTCCGTAGGTCCAGGGACAGCAGCTCAGATGGCCTCGAAGCATCATCCAAAAGGGCAGTGCAGCTCAGCATTTGGACGGAGTCATCTCTTAGGTCTGCATCAGAAGGCCAGGAGCATCTGTTAATCTCTTGAGCACTGACACTGGATCAGGACATATGGCAATTGACAGGCCCTCAGCAGAGATGTGATCTGAAGGGTTCATCTGCTGCTGCTATTTTCTCTTGCTGAGCTACTGTGAGAATATATTTAAGGCAAATAGCCTTGCTCCACTCTGATGGCCTCTCTGGCTTTTTATGTGAGGAGAGTGGTAATTCCATAGTGATCTTTCAAGAAGGTTGGTTCTCTGTATTTAAGAGCTCTGAATTGTGAAGAGAACAGGAAAATATAATCTTCTTATATTATCATTAAAGGCATCAGCTAATCCTGCTGCAAAGGTATGATTTGCTGATTGGAAAGGAAAAAAATTCTGCTGCATGGAAATACATATCACCAGCTAATGAAAACTCCTTCCCTGTTCCTTGAATGCTTATCTGCATCTGATAAATTTCAAATCCCTTCCTAGTTAATACAGAATCCCCATGTAGCAAATGCTGTATCCCTTCCTTTACATATTTTCCTTTCTGTTCATTGCTGTGGAAATTCAGGCTGCAGAAAAACAGAGAATTACTGATGCTGGGACACAAACATGCTGCAGTTTGGGCAAGAGGTGGCACACAGTCAGGTGGGCAGTCATCCCAGGGTGAGGTCAAGGGTGTGCATCCAGTTCTCCATGTTGCTGCTGACTTATCTCCTGCCTTAAGCAAATCACTTCACCCCTTTGTGCCTCCCATGTGGAAAATCAATATTGGAGCACCCAGTTTTGACCCAGTCCTTTCAAAAACAGAAAAGGAAAGATCTGGGAAGAAGCATCTGTAAGTCTAGTTGTGTGACAGTGATCTCTATCGATCCTCTTGGCCTGGACAGGATGGAAGGTGATGCTGACTGTTAATCCCTCATTTTTGAGGAGAGATTCCCCAGCAAGTGAGTCTTGAGGCTGCACAGCAGTTGTGCAAGTGAGGAAAAGGGATGTGAGCAACCCAAGTCCGTTTCACAAAGCCATATATGCTGTCAGTTTGCTGACGGTGCATTTTTCCCCATGGTTTGTTTTGCTACGATTATAGGTGCAAATTGGCTAGATTTACCTTGCTGCAGTGTGTTTGTGACAGTTCCATCTGCAGGCACGCAGGAAATTGGCTTTGCTAATAACACGCATTGCTTCCCTTTCCTTTTTCCATCCTTCTACAGAGATCGACTCCACACTCTGAGTGCACCATTCTGCAGCGGCTTCAGAAACGCAATCCACAATTGCAATGAGCTCAGACATTCCCAAAAGCCTGTGTTTCGCCCAAGCTGAAGAGGACTCCAACATTTAAAAGCGGCCTCGTTTCTTTTTATTTTGATTAACGTTTTCATGCTCCTTTGGGCTCTGCCAACGAGGAAAGCTGGTTCTGGCAGGCTCCCAGAAGCTTACCCCCTTCAGATTTCCCACCTCTTTCTCATCCCTCACACCAACTGTGCCACGCACGAGAAGCACTGTCCCCACGCCAACAAAGCCTGGCACTGTGGAAAGAGTGGGGCAGCAGTGGGATAGAGAAGGAAAATGTGTGAGAAAAGTCAGAGGGAGGGCCTCGGTGGTGTAAACAGAAGTGGAGTTTCAAGCTTGGTGCACCTCGAGTTGAATCCAAGGACTCCCCCACTAAACTGTGTGGACTGGGGACAACCGCAGAGGATTTGTCTGCGGGGCAAGGTTTCACAAGCAAAAAGGGCAGGCGAAATAGAGAAATGCAAAGGGGATGCGGCTTCGAATGCTGGAGGACTTGATGCTTCAAATGCATCTAACATGGGAATGAGAAATATTTTATTAAGAAGGCTCACAGGGAAGAGCAGCTCCATGACAATAGCTCGAATTGCCCTGGGCACGTGGGTTGACCATCACTGAGTGCAAAGACACAACCAGCTCCCTACACTGCCGTCAGCAGACGAGGTTTGCAGCCAGCTGGCAGCAGAGGGTAAGTCTCTTATTTTAACATTTATTTGGTGCCAATATTTTGCAGTGCCTCTGAGTGATTGCAGCACTATTTGAGAATGAATCAAATTATATTTGGATTTCCTATTTCTTTTTTTTTCTTCTTCTTTTTTTTTTTTTTTTTTCTTCTTAATGACTTGCTTTTAGTTAATGAAATGTCCTGCTTCTTCTCTGGAAATAAAAGAATAGGCTGTGATTTTCAGCCAAGTGTGTATGTGCTTGCCAGGGTCTGCCCCGTTAAACGTTGTGCACGTATCTGGGCACAGGGAACTGCTGCACGATCAGCACCTGAAACCCTTCTCTTGTCCAACCCTTTCCATTCCACATACCAATCTGAAGCTCAGGACTGTTGGTCTGGTATAGAGAGGTGTGAATGTGTTGGTGTGATTACATCAGGTGGGCATGCCAGGAACGCTTAGAGGAAATCCAGTTTTCTCTAGCTTGCACTCCGTGCACCCACTTTCTGTATTTTGCACACAATGACAGATAACAGCGCTGACCAGAAAGTGGGCAGCAATTGTAATTTTGAAAGAAAACGTCCTTTGTTACCTCAAAAAGCAACCGTGTCTTGGAAACATTTTTAAGATCCCTTTAAGCTGCAGTGTGTTTCCTGAGAGCATGACCTGTTATTTTATTTAAAATGTAGCAGTGGCATTTTATGAAGGAGAAACATTTTTAATGCAAAAGCGGTGCTATTTTAAAATGAGTTTCTTTTATGAAATGGATAGAGTAGTTTTATTTAAAGAAAAGAAAAAAAAAAAAGATCTTGGTAGAGAAAACAATGGTTGCATTTCTGTCCTAAAGTACAAGGCAAAGCCACACCCCCTTTTTTGAAGAAATGTAGTGAAGAAATGGTGCAGGTCCTGCATGCACACACACAAAAGCTCAGGTTTGAGTAGGAAGGGACCCCCTAAGTCCATCTGGTCCCATTCCCTGCATTGAACAGGGACACTCACAGCTCCATCAGGTGCTCAGAGCCCCAGCCAGCCTGATCCTGGGTGTCTGCAGGGACAGAGCACCACCACCTCTCTGGGTAACCTGTTGCACCAGACATGCTGCAGTTTCAAGGTATGGAAAATCATTACTGCACAGAGAGGGAGTTACCCAGCAGCTTGTTGGGGCAATTGTGGTGGCTGGCTGCATCTCCCAGCTTTGGCTCAGCCTTCCTGCTACCAGAGGTGTGCTGCTGCTTGAGGAGAGAAAGGTATCACCTCTACTTGGCCCTAAGCAAGCGTGCCAGACTGGTACATCTCCACCAGAGGGTTGCAAACGCAAACACTGCATAATTTGGTTAAGTGGGAAGAGGAGGAAAACTGATCATAACAGTCCAAAACAAGAAACCCAAAACCAACAACCACCTCGAAAACAACAAATAACAGCTGCTTTTTGCAGGAGCAGCAACGGCCAATTTTCCTTCTCATAAAAGAGAGAAATGATGTGTGTCTCTGAGCCTGCTGCAGCTGCAGAGCACAGCCCAAACCAAGTTTCCGGAACAATATGATAGATTGTATCTGCATAATCAGAAGGCTGCAGGATCCTAAGGGGGCAGAGCTACTAACAAGTGGGAAAGCCGGGGCTCTGAGTGCTCACCCCATGCAGCACCTCAGCAATTACCTTCATACTTACACAAGTGCACTGCTCGTGGTTATATTTTAGGCTGAAGATAATGCATTTGTGCACTCTTTTGAGCGATGGGGACACAAATATTTGAGCAAACCTGAAGGGAACACGCGCTGCTTCTCTCCTCGCTTCTGTTCCCCGAAATCACTCCACTGTTCCTCACCACATCTCTATCAATTTGGGCTGAGTGTGCTGAGCTGTGTGAGTCACAGTGCTCGGTTCTCATCTGTATCACCTGCTTGCTTTCTCCTAAAAATCTCTTGTTCCTGGAATCGCATTACTTCTCAGAATCTCAATGGATTTCTTTCTCTCCCTCATCCCTCATGGCGAGCATTGTATTTTCATGGCTGTGGGCTCAGTGGTAAAATACTGGGAACACACACTCCAAAGAGGAAAAAAAAATAAAAAAGGTAAATTCTGTGAAAAGAAAAGAAAAATGAAATTAAGTGCTTTTTGTGACATGGAGTTGTGAGCATAGAACTAACTGCAGCTGATGTACAGAACCGTGACGTAGGTCTGTGCTTACTCAGAATGATCCTGAAAGGTGTCAGTGGGTGGCACAGGACCAAAAGCAGATTGAAACTTCTGTTTCCAGAGGTGAAGCTCGCTGTCTTAAACTGCTCTCCTGACTCGTTTCAGAGTGGGGCTGTGATTTGGTATGCAGGCAGATGTGGTGAGAGAGGTAATGCTTCACCAGATGTGAGTGACCTCAGTGTTACTTCAGTGGCCTTATTTTTCCCTCCACAAATCTTCAGTTTCTAAAACTGCACACGTATGTGACTTTCTCAGCTTTCTGCTCACATTAAGAACATAAATAGTTGTGTAGCTCATCTGGTTGCGGATGGAGTGTGCTTCAGGTTAAGTTTCTGTAATTGCTGAAGTTGAAAGGCAAAGAAAAAGAGCTCCTAGTGTTTGTTTTGTCTTTAATCATGCCTTCACAAAGCCAGTTTTGTGGCTCCCTGGGGTTTAGCTGGTAAGTATTGCACATCTAAGAGAGGTGGTGCTGCCTTCCTCCTGCCGTCTCTGTTATTTGTCTGTCCCTTTGCACCAGGCCCAGATGAAGCTATGAGCACTCTCTGCGCTATGGTGGTAATTACGTTTATTCCTCAGAGATGGCTTTCACTGGATTGGCAAACAAGGCAGGGCCTATAAGATCCTACTGTCTTTGTCTCTCTGGCAGGACCAAAACCATGTCTATAGGCTTTGTAAATACAGGTGTCCAAAGAAAATACTCTGTTAGTCTTATTGCACTGCAAGGTCACCCTCACTAGAAACTAGAATCCATGTGGGAGACATTGCAAATGTCCCAAGAACAGGAAGAGCTCCTCTGTGAGCAAGCAACTGGAGCCTAAACCAGGATCCACTTCTGCAGGAAACTCAGAGTGCTCTGGTCCCCCTGCTCACAGAATGATCTGAGTTTTAATAGGCCTATAGATTTAGCTTATTTCTTCATAGAGTGCTCCTTTCACCATGTAAGCAATATAGTTAACATCTATCACATTCCTTGCTTTCCTGTGTCCTGAGAAAGGAGCATCTGGGGACTGGAAACAATACAAATGTTGCCATGTTTCAGATAGAGAAGGCAATGTCAGAGAAACACATGCTGTGTAGGGCTGTATTGGGAAGGGCTGAACGCTCTGATCCCCTCTCTTCCTGCAGACAGAGACAATTCTGGGGTGTGTGATTCAGATTAACTTCATGATTCGGTTACTTTTGCATCTAAAGGAGGTGGTACAGCATGCCCTGAGGGATGAACGTGGATGACCTCATGTCTGGAAGAGCGTGGTACACCTTCTGAGTATAAAACAATTACACTCCAATACTCTGCTCATTTTAAACATGCATTAAAAGAAAAGAGATACGTCCTTGAAAACTGCTATCGCCTTCATTACATACCATCATACTTCGAGGGCAGGCAGAAGGTCTGTGGTGCGAGTTGGGAAGGGCTGTGCACCCTTCCCCCAGCCCTGCAGCACAAGGACAGTCATTGCTCTTCTCTGTCAAAAGCTCTAATTCCTAATTTAGGAGGTAATTCTAGTGCAAATGAGTGCGCCTTGCAGATAGAATTAGAGTCTGTGTGATGATTTGGAAAATACAATCAATTTACTCCAATTGTTTGTACATGTCAGATCTCTCCAATAATGAAGAATTTACTCCTCGTGCATGAATACAAACAATGAGCTATTAACCATGCGAGATGAGAGAGTCTGTCAGAAGCAAAAACCCCAAGATGCGATGTGCTACATCTGAGCATCAGAGAGGATGTGCCCAGGTCTGTGCCATGGGTTTGGGTGCAGCAGAGGCTGCGAGGTGGAAGCACTGCAGCTTCAGGGTGTGATGAGGGGATTTCCTCCTACCTAGGGGATGGAAACCTTCTCCTCTGTCCCGAAGGAGGTGGGAAGGAGGGAAAGGGAAAGCTCTCGATCATTCTGCCATAAACAGGGAAGAGAGTCTGGTGGATTTGGAGCTGCAGTGCACCTGAAATGGGGTTTGTATTGATCCCTGTTGCTAAGCCAGCCTGTTGCTCCCCCACCACTGCCAGTGAGCTCTGCTCCCTAGTCGTGGCAGCTGCAGCCCTTAACAGTGCTTCTTTGCAACTCCTGTGTTCCCCAAGGGCTTTCAGGGCCTCTGCATCTCCTAAAGGATGCTACAGTGCAACATCTTTTCAAGTTCTGACTGGGACTTTGCTGATGCGACCACTATTAATAGTGTAACTGGTTTCTCAGTTGCAGTAACACATTTCTTAATATTTTCCCTATCTGGAAGACAGACTGGATCTTCAACTGCATCAGAGGGCTGTGGATTATTTGCCTATACAGTGATGTACATCAGGACTAAGTGAATCTCATGCTTCTACCTATTTTAAAGCTCTCACAGGCTGTTCCTTTGTTCCACATCCATCCAGGACTCATTAGAGGGTTAATGGAGAGTGACTGTTGGTCTAATCATTAATTTCTGATCGTTTCATGGTCTGCTCTAAACCGCTTTTTAGGAAGCAAACAGTATGCATATTTCATGAAATTAATTCCAATGTCTGTTTAATTGCGAGCGCTCTCCGTGAGGCTACAAGATGCTTACTGCTCCTTTCGATTCATTTGAGCTCACGGACAAGGAAGATGAGAAACTGATAATGAATTGCTGCACCCTGAGCCTCCTTCAGACCCTTCCCCGTAGTTTCTGCACCTCCAGAGTTAGCAAGAAAAATAGGTCACGGAGAAACTAGCGTTGTGTTGAGATGTGTATTTCTGGCAAATAGAAAGCAATGGGGAGAGGTTGGTACCACATCAGCAGTCCCTACGGGAAAGGGTGACAGCTTCAGCGGGGCTGACGCTGGCTGCAGGGAGCAGAGGTTGGGATGCAGAACTCACCTCTGTGCTGCATCCAGGTGGGAGTTCCTTGTGGCTGTACGTTACTTAGGCCTACAGATGTTTCAGCATATGTATCCTATCGCTGGGGCCAGCTCTAATGCTGTGGGAAATGTATGAGACAGTAAAACCTACATTATCTGGGATTTAGGATGTTTGCTTTGCAGAAGGGGGGATTAGAGAATAGAAAGCCTGAAATGACCATCTGTCTGCAGAAAAAGTATACTGTGAATTACAATTTCCTTGGTCATTTTCCCTCATTTCCTTGACTTTGTTTGATAACTTCCATCACAGGTGATGTTCTTGCGCCCCAAACAGAAACAGAGTTCACACTGAAGTTTTCTTCTCCTTATCTCCTTTACCATGGAGTTGCAAGTTACCTGTAGGAAGCATTTCCTAATCTGTTGCTCTCGGAGTTTTCTACTTTTTGCAGCTCTCTGTGCTTCCAGCACCTTCTCTCTAAAGAGTGACAGCTGTGAGCATGCACCTCATTTCTGTATTGCTTCTACATCTAGCGTGGAAATGCAATTGCCTCTGGGTGGAATGACTCATGCTGTTGAACCTATCACTGCACAATAGTTTAGGTCAGGAAGTAAGTAGTAATACTGTGTGCTTATATAGTAGTGTTGTCGATTTTTGCAATGTGATTGTGGATCTAATGGTATTTGATGTTTCTCTGTACAGCCTCTCTTCCTGAAAACACAGGAAGCTTGAGCTTCTGTTTTCCAGTAAGTTTCCAGGCCTTGTGGCTGCAGAGAAGGAATGTGAAAATATGTGAAATGCAGCCTACAGATTCACAATCCAGGACATCTTGGGGAACAGGAGCTTTTTTTGCTTCCTGTATGTTTTCCTCCCTTCCTCCCTTCTTTCTTCCCCCTTATGCACAAACCAGCACCCCCACTTATCATCTCCTTGTTTACAGCAAGGTGAGTCGTATTTACAGTGCTGGGGAATTTGTCAGGAGATGCATTCTGCTCGTCATCTGTTTTTTCCCCATTTCAGAAAGCAATTAGCAGGCGGAGCATGTGAATAACAAAATGTGCTGGAAGGGGCTGCTCACCCAACTGTGCCGAACAAAACGGCTGCTGTCAGTTCCTGCAAGCTGACAGCTCTGACATCAGGGCACAACCCAGGTCCTGTAAGCAGAAATGCCCTGAACTGGCAAGTAGGCAGGAAAGAGAAGAAAGAGGTCCACCAGAACAGCGAGTGGACATTAGGGAGTTTGGGAGTTCACCCTGGGGCAAATAATGGCAAGTAGGAACACGGAGCGTAAAGCTTGGTCCTTCCTCTTTCCATGTAAGCTGAAGAGTTGGAAAGTACTGTATATATAACTTATTTTGTACTGACTTGTGCTGTTTCTGATGCAGTCTGAGCTGGGATAGTGCATGAGGTCATGGCATTTCGGCTACGTGAGAGCTGAAAGATGCAGGACAACAGCGTCCTGTTTCATGGGCACTTAAAGAAACCACCTACAATCATCACTTCTTCCTGTCCTGTCTGTCCATTTCTCAGCTGCTGGTGAAGAATGTTCACGTGGATCAGAAATAATCAGGACAATTTTTAATTCACCTGAGCTGACACAGCACTAATATGCCCACAGAACAACTCTGGTCCTTGCAAGCTGGCTTCTTCCAGTTTGTGCACTGGGTTTGGGAAATTCACTGCTTTATTAATCTGCATTTAGGGCAAGGCCTAGAAGCCCTTCGTTTTAGGTAGAACTGTCAACTTGGAAGAGAGGATTGTGAGTGCTGGGAGAACTGAAGGTGCCTGAGTTTGTTCTGTAGCAGTTCATTGCC
Source organism: Oreortyx pictus (assembly GCA_036925125.1). Lineage (NCBI taxonomy): Eukaryota > Metazoa > Chordata > Aves > Galliformes > Odontophoridae > Oreortyx > Oreortyx pictus. The sequence goes on along the minus strand of JAUPFR010000025.1, from coordinate 2,430,432 downwards.
ATAGGAAGGACACAGAAGTGGACCTTTGTATCGAGATCTGATTTGACCACCCAGCAGCAGCTGCACAAAGGGGCTTCGAGACTCAGGAACAAAGTGGTTATTTAGGAGGGAGATGTTTGTTGTTTTTAGAATCGTGTGTTCTTTTGGAAGGATGTGCTCAGCTCCTTGGCACGGGGTGCTGCTGGGTGGGAATGTCACGCACAGCCCACACATCACTGACACAGCCACAGAAGCACCCATGGGCTGGGCACAGCCCACTGCTGAGCCTGGAGCTCTGCTCCTGCAGGTGGAGCACATGACTGCATTCCTGCACTAGGTCCAAGTGCTGAGCCTTCTCCTGGCTTGCTTTTGTCTGCTTTTAGATGGGAGACAAGGGAGGAAAGGGGGAAGGAGAGTGAATAACGAGTAGATGTTAAATTTCTGTTTATGAAAGGCTTTTTGATGGCAGTCATTTAAAAAGCACTCAATAAAATACACTCCCTCAGAAAAGCCAGTTCAATTCTGTACCATACAAGGATTTGCAGTATCCAAGACAGATGAGATCTCTCCCATGCTTTCACAAGAAACAATTTATTTACAGGGTGAAGCTGTCAGGCCTGCACGAACACTGCCAAATCTGGCAGCTCTGCAGAATAAGCTTTTGTTTGGTTTATCTTCCTTGCTTCTTCCTTCAGCCAAAGCTTTGTTCCAAGAAGGTCAAGGGACGGCCCTGTCCTCCCCTGCCAGCTCATCCAGACCGATGCTGCGAGTGGTTGGCAGTGTGTGGAACAGCTCTGAGCAGAAATCACTGCTGCAAAGGAGTCCTTTGAAAGGGAAATCTTGTTTGGAAGGGAGCAGAGGTTGTGGTGTACGGAGATGAGGAGCATGTGTTGATGCAGCAGGTGGTGGAGCATTCCGTATCCTTGGGGTGAAGATGCACATCCTCTGTGGCCTCAGAATCTTGCCCTGCCACAGTGATTCCTCTCCATTCCTGCACTGATTCCAGAGGGCTGGGAGCATTCCTAGCACTGGGGGCTTTATCAGCTGCGCCGCAGGCTTCTTTCTTCATCCCTGCCAAAGGGTTTGCAGCCCGTGGCCTCTGCTGCGCAAAGGCAAAACGTTTTGCTGCCAAGAAGATGGTGTAACTGAGATTTAAGGTCTGTCTGTATGCAAAACCCTGCCGTGTTTGAAATGGAAGTAGAAACACAGTCATCCTCAATCTGTGTTGGTGTTTTTTTTTGTGTGTGTGTGATTCACAAGGGGACTTCTGGGCCTTGAAAGGAAAATTCATGTCCAGTGCCAATAGATAAGGTTGCAGCGCTTAGTGTTGCATTAGCAGCATTTTAATTGCAGGATTGATGTCAAAGCATTGAGTGAATGCACATTCATACCCCATCAGCTTTATCAATGACAATGTTGTTGCTGTTTAGAGGTCAGCGTCTTGCACAGAATCATTTGGAGGCAACAGCTGAGCTGGAAATAGGGCCCCAGTGCCTCAGCTCTGTATTCCCAGCACTGGAGGTGAAACGAAGCCACTTCCAACCTTCTGCCACTGGTACCCAGGGTGCACATCTCCTTTTTGAGGCAGCGGGAGCAGAGGTACAGGCAGAGAGCTGCCTGGGGCTGGAGAAAGTCCTCGTGCCGCTCATCCCAGCGCTGTGGACTCCCTGCTCTTAACCCTAAGCTGCTTTTTGTCCTCCAATTCCATTGCAAAGCAGCATGCTCTGCTCCCTTACTGGCAGCGGTGGCTTGTTGTTTAAAAGCAGTTTCACCTTTGTCACCAAAGCTGTGAGTATGGCTGGGCCCAGCGAGGAAGTGTAATTAAAGTTTGCTCAGACAAAGGCGTTTGGTGATGAGACGCAGTGTTGCTGAATCCACAAGGGGCACAATTAACTGATAAGAGTAAACTAATTGTTATTCATATTAAATTAGGGCACAGGTGATTTGGAAAATCTATAGACACTCCCATATGCTTTGCAATTTTGCATTGCAGATTATGGTTTTATAAGGCCCTTCTGGGATTCGGATTATAGAGGCAAAGCGTGGAGCTGTATCTAAACTGAACCTACTGTTTTCTGATTAACTACATGATAAAAACATAAATGTGCACATCAGAGAATTTATCACTGTGTTTGCATATTAATTTTTTCTTCCCCCAGAAAGGAACACAACTGTTTTTTTATAGCAATTGCACTTCGTGACAACTGAATGAACCCAGAGCCAGTAACATGATTTGAATGTTGTCACAGAGGTGGAGATGGCTAGCAGAGAGTGGGCACGTGGCAGGGACGTGCGTGGGAGATGTTTGCTGCTCATGCTTTTGTGCTGTGCTCCCATGCTCTGCATTTAGGGGTAAGAAACAGCAGGACCATGCTGCTGTGGGGCTGCATATGGATGTACGCTCTCCAAAGGGTACTCATACATAGGTACTAACAGGCTCTGTTGGTTTGAAAGAGCTCTGAAATGAATACTTCTAAATAGGTGTAGCAGAAATGCTAAGTCACAGCCTGAAACAGTGATGGAGCACCTGGTGGGAAGGCAGGGCCAGCCCAGGAGATCTCAGGTGCATGCCATGCACCTGAGTGACTAGAAGGGAGGAGCCAGGCTCCACTCCTTCCCAGACTTCATTTAAGGGTTGGCAATGGAGACAAGGGCATTTTGATGGAGATCCCTGCCTTCCTGGGGCCTTCTGAAGGTTTGTGTGTCTATGTTTTGTACCTTTGTTTTTGCATCTATGGCTGCTGCATTGGGGCTTGTTCTCATTTCTTGTGGCCTGAGATTGTGCTACCCCACTGTTATTGCTGTGCTTTCCACTACGTTGTAGCATTGTAAGAGGATGTGGAAAAACAGTCAAAATTGCTTGCGTGATTTTTAGGCTGTGTGGGATATTGTCACATTAGGATTATTTATGCATTTCAGTGTCTTGCTTTATCAGTTCATTATGTTGCAATCCCAGAGTGTCCCAAGCTGCTCCTGAAGGAAATTTTCTCCTAACGAGATCCCAACTTGCCTGGCAAATCAGTGGTAGAAAATATGAGGATAACAGTGCAGGGAAGGGGACAGAGCTTGTTTCAATAATGCAGCTCCAGTATTTTGCAGGCCATTTGCTTGCACTTGCTTGAAAGTCTCCTGCCCCCTAAAAACACAAAGGGCTTTTGAGGTGTCACCTGAATTCCCCGCTTGGGTTTATCTCCCTTATCGCACCAAGATACCCAGTGGGAATCCCAGCCCTGTGTTCATTTGCTTGCTTGCTTTCTCTCCTGTCTGTGGTCTTCAGCTGTGCTACCCATAGCATAGCCAAGTCCCTGACCTGTGCAATCCATTGCGGGGTGCTGGGCGGAGGTTTGGGAGGAAGAACTTAATTACAGAGCAGCGTGGGGTGAGCTGGATCTTTGCTTCTGTTTGTTTGCTAAAAGGGTGCTTCCTGATGAATTGAAATCCCTCTGAGGACAGTTTGGGTGGATGTGATTGAGTGCTGTCTGGGGTGCGTTGGTCTCTAAACAATCTCTGCTTTGGATTCTGGCCAAAGCAACGATCGGAGAAAGGCTGCAGCTGGACAAGGAACCCAGAGGTTATTGAATCACTCCTGCCAACTCCCAGCAACGCGTTAAACCATTTCCTCTTTGGTGCTCCCCAGAGTCGGGTTTGCCTTCAATGGTCTTTAGGCTGTGAAGTTTCTTCCAAGCTGTCAAGAAGCAGTGCTGCTGGTTGGGAGCTCAGTGCGGTGGTGCCTCTCCTGCCCCAGGCTCCAAGCTGATGCCTGGCTCTCATCTGGGGTCGTGCTTCAGGCTGAGGTTTCTTTACAGGAGGCAATCCCAGTGGTGAAGTGCTAGGCTCAGCCTGAGCTTGTTTGAGGATTTGAAGGGGAGAGCACCACCTGCTGATATGTCACTGAGGCTTTTCTCTCCATCTCCCCCACACTAACTCCGACCTGCTCCTAACTGCGGATCTCGTGTATCTGTGAAGCATCCCAAGGGCACTCTGCTTCAACGGTTGGGATGTGCACATGTCCTCTGTGCACGCACAGAGACTCAGTGGGGTGAAAGAGTTCCTGACAGGTGACATTTCCAGGGAGGAAGACATCTCCTTGTCTTATCACAAAGGTAAAGATAGGACACAGGATGTCCTGTGACCCTATTATGCTCAAGGAGGCATTTTTCTCCAACAGCCCTTTCACTCATATCAGGTTGTCCTCCTTCCAAAGCCCTCTACAGGTGCATGATCCTTTGTGTGTGTCTACAGCCTGCGAGCTGGTGCCCAGCCTGCACCTCCAGCTGCTCACCCTGTGCTGTAGAAGTCATGCTCAATGATGAGGAAACATCTCCGACAGCTTGTGTAGGTGAAGGCTGCAAAATAGACTTCTTGGATGAAAAGTACAAAGAATTCGGATGGGATGGCATCTTTTATTGCTGTTCGCTGTACATTTACTAGAAGAAAAAAGAAGCCTTGGCTCTAGAGCAGATCTATCATAGAATTATCTGTTGGTTTCTTCCCACTGATGTCCAACAGAGTAAGAGGTTGAAATCACTCCTTGTAGAGCAGCTAAGATGTGAGCAGTCACATCATGTGTTGGAAATAGTCTGTACAAATAGCAGAACGTGTGGCTCCACTCTGTGAGAAGATTATTCTCTGGTTGAAAACCCATTGTCTTCTGCCTGGCCCCTGGAGAGTAACTGGGGTAGCAGGAGCTTGCTGGTAGAACAAAGATCTGTTCCAGAGTCTGAATGGAACAGGCAGGTTCCTAAAGGGGACACCATTAACAGGCTAAGGGATGTATTGCATGGAGAGCTAACGTGAGTGGTAAATTGGAGTTGTGGGTGTGAGCAGCTACTGCTCAGCCTTGAAGTGGGACTTTCAAATGAGGCCCTCCCTTCCTAGCATCTTTGGACAGGGCTGGCTCATCTCTTTCCTCATTCCTAGGTGACCATTTCTCAGCCCCCAGGTTGCTCTGCTGTAAAGCTGCATCCCACATGCCAGGTGCTGATCGTGTGCTGAGCCATACTCTGCTATTTGCTGAGCATTTGCCCTCGTGCTCTTCCCTTTGCCCTGTGCTGCCTTGGCTAATGAGATTACTGTGCAGCCAAAGAGAGGCATCCACTCGTGTTTGTGCCTGCCTGCAGCTCTGAGCAGAGATGCTCCTGACAGTGCCAGATGGCGAGCAGGGAAAGGGACTGCAGCTCTGCCCCCTCTCAGAAAAACAGCCTGGTGGGAGCACGCCTGCCTCAGCAATGAGTTTTTGGGGTCTGTAGGGAAGATGGGGCACTGTGGGGCAGGCAGAGCATGCCAGGCTGCAGCACCAAGTCTTTGTTGTGCCTCCAATCCTATGGTAATAAACCTTACATAAACCTAGCCAGAAGCATGGCATTAATATTTAAAAAAATGACATTTAAGGTATTGAATGTATGCTGCGTTCTCCAGAAGAATATAAGTGTGTGTGCATGCATGCGTGTACGCACTTGGGGCTTTGTTTTGCTTTTATATTGGATTGCTGTGTGTATGTATTTTACTCAGGGTATTTGTACTATAATAAGAAGGAAGGGGGAGGGAGCAGGAAAACATTGCTCTGTTTATATTTGCTGCTGTTAGCAGTGGAGCTGCATGGTTTAGATTCACCCCCTCTGAAGCACTCTGATTTCCTGCTTTCCAACCCCACCTCGAGACCCCAAGGGAGGATTGTTGAGCCTCTTCTCCAGCCCTCCCTTGGAATCTGGCTCTGGTAATGTGGCATGCTCTATACCCAGCATGCAAACAAGTTGGTATGCTGAAGTTCAAAGGGATAACTTTGGAAAATGTCAGAGGAGCTGCTCTGCACTGCTGTTCTGCTGCTCTGATCATGAAAAGGAGCTCTGAGTTCTGTAATTCACAGGCCGGGGGCAGGGGAGGGACACAGCAATGTCTCTGTATGTGTCTGTCCCTCCTGGGCTTCTTAGACACTCTTCCTGGTTCCTTTCACCTTTGCGAGTCTTTGGAGACACTGATGCAGAGCTGAACCTGAAATGCTACTGCTCACTCACGATTTTTATAAATCTCAGGTGTAGTGCATCTCTTTCCTCCCTGAGTTTTTATGTGGTTAGGTTTTGTGATAGGAGTGCTTTTATGTCACTTCTCCCTTGTTTTCCCCTGTCTCTCCCAGTCCTGAAACAGTCAGTGGCGATGCCCTTTCCTGTCTCTTGAAATAGGCCTCCAGGGACAGCTCCTGCCCATCCATCTCCTGTGTGCCACACCAGCAGCAAGCTGGGGACAGGCTGGAAAAGCACTGGGTCTGAATCTGCCCTTTGATATAAGTGGACATTATGCATTTTTAATAGACACAATGCTCAGTGAAACCCTTAGTACTAGCTGAATTGGCACAAAATTCCCAGGCAAATAGTCTTTGGAGCTGATGTCTCCCCAGGTACCTTGCAGAAAATGAGCCCAAGGACACAAAAACGCGGTGCTCTCTGATTTCAGGAGCTGGCTCATTTTGCAGGGGATGTGGCTGAGCACAGGGCATGTGGTGATGTGGTCCCTCTCTCCAGTGAGGGATTCTGGACAGTCCATTCCAGAGCCGTTTCTCATTCATTCACAGTGCAGGTGTCATGTGAGAGGAGATGCTGTTGCACGGTACCTTCCTTTAAAGCATTGCCCTCCATCTATAGCACTGACCTGCAGCTGGCCATCTGCCCTGGCAGCCCTTTTGGTACCCCAAAATGAAAAGCTTGGTGGAAGTGATGGAAACAACTGGAGAAAATCTTTGAGGTATGGAACTCTACCCTGTGAGTACTGATGCTTTTTGCGGAAAAACTTAAAGGCATTTTTGTTCTTTGCCTTTCCCTTTTGATAAAGTGCAAGCAAGTCTCTCTATACCTACATGTTACCATGGCACTGAAACCTTGCCAGATGGGGAAGAGGGAACAGCAAGGCAGCAGCTGCAGCTGTTGGTCTGTGCTCATCTGCTGTGGGACTGGTAGCCAGGAGGTGATGGTGGAGTGTGGTGGGGCTGGAAGCAGGTAGGCAGGCAGCGGTGGCAGGGCAGTAAGAGGTAATTCACCCCCAACCTCAGGGCTGCTTGTTGGCTCATGATAAGCTTCCTACCTGTGAGCATGGCATTGAGGCATATGTACTGTGGTGTTCAACCACCTCAGAGAAATCTGTTGCTGAGCATGAGTCAGCCCTGCCTGGGTTAACTGTTAAAGGGCAGTATCAAGAGATAAGATCTTATCCTGAGCCCTTCAAGCTCTTCCTTCTCCGTGTGGCCCCAGTGGAGGGTGGCAGTGTCCCTAAGGTCCTACTGCACTGTCACAGGTCACAGAAGTGTTCTGTCTTCCTACTGGGCTTGGTGCAGTTGTCCTTATGTTAGGGGGTGTGGAAAGACACGGTACTAAACAAAAGAGGGGCTGCATGACATCTAAAGAGCATGGCCCACTGGTTCTGAGCCCAGGTGGACTCAGCCTGGGAGCCACCAGTCTGTGTGCTACAAGGAATGGAGGGTGCTGTATGAAGCACCTGAGCAGATCTGCTGAGCAGATCTCAGCTTGCCTTCCAGAGAGCCTTGCTTTCCACCTAGCATAAGGTCACTTCTCTGTCTCAGAATGGTGCTGAGCCTCCTCACCAGCAGGACCCATCCCTTGCACCCATCCCTTCCAGCCTCGTGCTTCTCTTTCACTGCTGAGCTGGGGGAGCATCTCCCCTCGCCTGTGGCTACGAACTCACTGGGCGACGCCGTGGAGTGAGGAGAGCAGCAACCAATTCCTTAAGGGGCCATCTCAGAGCCTTCCCTGGCTTTTCCTCCCATCGCAGGGAGAAGTGCCCCTGCCTAAGTGGAATAAATTGGTACAGACCATTAGCAGCGCAAGTCCTCCTCCGGCAGGGGGGAGGGAGGGGGCTGTCGGCACTGCTCTGGATACAAAGCAGTCAGCCACGCTCTGGCTCCTTCCTCCCGCATCCCGTTGGCCTCCTCCTCCCTGTTTGCACGCTCCCTCCCTCCCGTGCTCGCTCCCTCTCTCATTCTTTCCTTCCCTTACCGCCACGCTGCAGAGAAGCAGACCTGGGAAGATGATGGTCCACGGAGGAGGAAGGAGCTCTCCCCTGCTATTTCTTTGAGAGTGAAACGGAGAGGCAGAGATGCGATGAAGGAGTGTTTTGGCTGCTGCCTGGATTAAGAAAGAGCACATTCAAAACAATATATATATATCCGCATCCAACAAACAAGGAGAAAGGGAGGAGAGGAGGAGGTTGCTGGGGGGAGCCCACTCCAGTGGGTGAACAGCTGCTTTGAATCGTGCCTCTGTTCCCGGGGATTAAAGCATGAATGGGAGCAGCCTCCCAGCCACGATGGAGGGAGAAGGCGGTTCAGGCTGTGGGAATAAGGTAACTCTTGCCTCTCGCAGACATTGCATGGCTGAGCTGAGCAGGACAGAGATCCTTTATGCACAGGGCTGGGTGTGTGTGTATGCGTGCATGCAGCAGGCAGGGACTGGGAGGAAGCGAGGAAGACTCCAAGCAATTTTTCTATCTCTTTCGGTGTATTTAAAGGATAGAGAAAGGGTCTCGGGGGCTGCAGTGCTGGAGATCGCTTTGCCTCTCTTTCTCAGGATGGGTGCCTTAGGATGTCGGGCTGCCTTGCCTGGGGAAGGCTGCTTGGGGAAAAAATGCCCGTGTCTCGCCTCCAGGAGCACTGTCCTCCCAGCCTTGCCCTCCCAGCCCTGCACCTGCTCTGGGGCTCCCCTCGTGGGCTTGTGTATGGCTCTCTGGGATCTGTATGGGGACTTCAATGGCCCTGTGCCCCCCAGAGCCCACCCGTGCACCTTGCAGAGTGATGGGAGTGAGGTGAGAGGCGATCGGAGAGTTGCTTTTCTCTTCCCTGGGTCACCCTCTTCCTTCCCTTTGCAACGGAAAGAGAAGGGATTTAGGAGGAGGGGGGACTGAAATCCCTTTCATTTGTGCCAGCAGTGGTGAGAGCCAACTTTGAGGCTGCTTAAAGGGAAGAGCTTTCCAAGTGCTGTCTTTTGAAGGAACAGGAGATGGCTGTGCAATGCTTTGCCAGCTGAGGAGTGATCTCTGTGTCATGTTATGTTGTGGGAGTGGACTGGGATGAAAAATAGTGATTAAGGGCAGGAAGTCCATAGCGATCAATGAAGCTGTCCACAAATGACGCTTTCCCTTTCCCTGCTGAGCTTCTCTCTGACATAATTCCTGGATCTGTGACCCTGGAAGTCCTCATTTCTTTCAGCCAGACCAGAAAGCAGAATTTTGAATCCTGCTGGGAGGTGGCTCAGATGTTGTTTGGGAAAGCACAGAGGAGGTCCCGATGTCTCCAGCTGCAGAATCCATACCACTTCATTTCAGCCCTCACACACCTTTGGGGGCTTCTAGAGGGGTGTTCAGCTTAGCATGGGGTTAGGAGGAATTTGCTTTGATTACTTTGCTAGTAGTGTGCCACAGATCATGTGCATGCAGTGCAGAAACTCACAACCCCCAGTGAGCCATCAATTGACTTAAGAGCTTGTATACACCTGTAACGAGCTCAAGGCCTGATGTTTGCTATGGACTCAGAGGCCGTGCAGTCTGTTCATAGGTCTTGTGTGCTTGTCTGACATGCATCCCTGAACACCTGCAGTGAGGTGGCACCAACTTGTGAGAACAGCTGTGCGTGTGCATGCTCACTGCTACAGAAGATGAGTTGTGGAAATGAGTGGAGCTTCCAGCCATCCCTTTGTTTTGTGAGTAATTCCTGAGGATGTTCTTCTGGGCCACTGAGGTGCATCTTGCTGCCTTGTTTCTGCCATCAGTTCTTCCCCATATGCACATCTCTGATGGGAGTGAACTGACCAAGATTTGGCTTGAAATGATGGTTGGGATTGCTTGCATAACTTGACAGAGTCAGGGTGGAAAAGGTGGAGGGAAGAAATGCAATAAGTGATGCTGGTTTTGAGTACTTTCCCATCTCATGCAAGCTTCTGAGTTCTGAATCTCTCCTGCCTCTCCATAGGCATTCCAGGTGGAACACTCATCTCTCTGGGAGCACAGCACTGGGAACCTGGTGTCAGTAGTGAGGTGGTAACTGCTCTAACGAGAGCTGCTGCTTCTGAGCTGGGCTGACCTGAGGAAGGTGCAGGAGATGGGATGCAAGGCTCGTGCCATTTCTGTTCTTTAAGATGGCAAAGTGAGAGGGCATCCAAAGGAAAGGTCTCCCTCTACATGTATGTGCTGGCATAGTGGAAAAATTTACGGGTGTTAATTGGCATCTCGATGTTTTCTGACCCATCAAGGTGGCTCAAAGTGGAGACTGAATGCTGCTTTGCTAAGGGAGAACAGTGCCCCAAGCCCAGGGGAGGACTGTCACCTTGGATGTGTCACAGGCCTGGCATGATGCTGCTGGGGTCTGTGATTCTGTTCTCCTGTGGCTTTGTCCCCGTCAGGGCAGTGTCGCATCCCCAGCCAGCTCCAGCGGTGTTGGGATTTTCTCTCTCCTCCCCTGACCTGTAGTGTTGCTCTGTGTCTTTCTGGGTTTTGCTCTGCAGCTGTACGCTCTTCGAGGTGAGAAGAGCTGCAAGTGCCTCTGGTGTGCAGGGCTGTGTCAGATCAGCATGCCCCCAACACTGCTGATTCCTGGCAAATGATTCTTCTAACAGGGAGATCTGGCCTGAGCTGACCGAGAAACCTTCAAGTTACAAAGTGTGAGCACACACCCCACTTGTGCAAAGCTGGCTGCTCAGCATCACAATAATGCTTTCTGAAGGGGAAGCAGCATGTCTGCCCTTTGAATTTTTTCCAGCAGCTGAAGTCTTGGGAAGCAAAAAAAAAACAAAACTGTCTTTAAAAGGGACATTAGGGCAAATGTTGCAGTTCTTTTTCTAGTGTTTTGTGCAGACTTGCCCTTTGCAGTACCTTTGCTCTCTTGCCCTTGTTTCATTGCTGCCAGCTGGAGAAAGTTGTGCAAAAGCAAGTCATTCTTCTTCCCACAAAATCCAGTGGGCGCATGTGAATCCACAGGAAGAAAGGATGTGGTGCCAGGCTGTTTTGCATCACTCTGCATTGTGTCTTGCAGGAATGAGCAGCATGAGAAGCTGCCTGGGTTTTGGATCTGCTTTACGTCCCCAACTCCTGAGTATGTGGCAGACCTGGGTCAGCATCCTTCTCGGCCCTCTGCAGTATCTTTTTCATGGATCCTCATTCTCTGTACTGTGTTATCCTTTATGTTTTACTTGAGAGAGGGGTCCTGAACTAGGAAGCTCCCAGTGATTTGTTTCTCTGGTGGCAAGAAGTGGCCCTTGCCAACTGCAAGGCCTGAAGAGTGAGGATGGATTCTCCCTTTTCCTCCTGCCAACCCCAACTGCTTGTGTTTGGGTTGGCAAGCTGATTTCAGGACTGGATTCACCTTCCTGAAGCTAATAAGGGCCTTGCTGAGTGAAGATCACAAGGTGTGGCTCATAATTAATCTTAATATCCTGACTAGACACGTGGACCACCCCCAAGTACTCTAAGTAACACAGCATATTACTCACTATTGAACATATCCTCCTACATTTTCTAATGGGAACTCCACACCTCCAGGGAGCTGAAGGGCTGAGAGATGGGAGAGCTGAAGGCAAACAGCTCCCTGTGCTGGGGAGCAGAGCCCAGCTGTGCACTGCTATGGCTCTGTCCCACAGCTGTAGGCCTGCTAAACCATGTCCTTCTGTCTGTGATATCTTCTTTGTGCAAGTGGAATTTGCACGTTCTCACGGGCTTATAAAAATAACTGAAGTGCGGTGTTATGTACACAGCTTTGCAGACCTGTGTTTTCCATCCTGCCTTTGTACAGAGGTGTGTGTGCTCCCCCCGAGATGCACACACCCTGCATGGCTCTGCCTCAGCACCACGGAACCTTTAAGCAATTTGCCAGCTGCAGTGGTACTCAGCAACCCCTCCGGATGATCCATGGGGAGCACAGTGTGATATTCTTGGCAGTGGCAGCGGAATAAATAGGAAATGCTCAAGATCCCCTTCCTGCTGGATCAGATGGGAGAGGAGCTAAGCTTCCGTGCAAGGCTTCCTGAGCTGCTTGCAGTGTTCTGTAACAGCAGGTGATGTGTCAGCACTCAAAGGGTGCGTGGATGCCTTGGTCACTGCTGGCCTAGCTCCAGGCTGTATGTTGCCTGCAGTACTATTTACTGTCAGCCCCTGAGATGTGGTTTGCTGTTCCTTGGTACTGAGTGCATCTGAAGCACGGTGTGTAAGTAAGCAGAGGAAGTGGTTGTTGGTGGCAGGGGAGCTGGATGCTGATGAGGAAAGGTGACTGCGATCGTGCTGAGAGTCTCCTGGCAGAGAGATGGGAGTCCAGGGAAGAAATTCTGCCAATTAGAATGGAGCAATCTTCAGAAATGCACTGACACCTCTGAGGAAGTGATTTACAGCTTTGCATCATGACTGAGAATTCTCTCCATCCAGCTCTGGGCTGTTGCAGAAGCATGCGTGCACTGTGGAGCTCACTGACGACAGTTCCCCTTTGGTCCCTGAGCTTCTTGTGTCTCCTGGAGACCGGTTGTCCTCTCTGAAGCAACAACAGCTGGTGCACAGCTCTTACAGTGAGGGAGCTCAGACACTCTCCTTCCATTCCTTGTGCTGTCTGGGCCGGTGGGTTGGGTTGTCAGAAGAAATTGCTTTTCTGCACTGTCTGCTGTCTGGGAACCCTGTCAGGGCCCAGTAGATTGGGAGCAGAGAACAGTGACTGCAGAAAGGTGGGAATCCCTTTGCTTACTGATGTCTGCTTGCATAGATTCAGCTGTAAAGAGACATGGGCAGTGGGAATTCATCTGGAGCTGCGTGTCTACAGCTACAGCTGACTGACTCTCCAGTCCCATGAGCAGTGTGTGAATGGGGACAGAACCCCAGTTTCACCAGTGCTGCAGCTCGCTGTGGTCAAGGAGAATGAGACATGCTTCGCTTTGTGACAGCAGACAGACATGTCTCAGCTGCTTTCCTAAATGCCCCAGCACGGTCTTCTCTGGATTTGGCACCTGGAAGACAAGGAAGATTAATTCAGAAGAAAGACCTCTGCTCTGCCTGTTCCCCCCCTTCTCCCCCCAACCAGCTTCCATTCAGCTGGAATGAAACCAAAAGCAGAAGGATGGATGCTGAGGCTCCGCTCTGGATTTCATGAATGGATGAATGTAGAGAGGCAAGTGGGGATTTTGAAGGGATTTGGAAGCCTGCTCCAGGATTTGTCTGGCAAGCAGAGCACTTATAATACTTCCAGCATTACGATAACATAATGTCGGCATGATTCAGGTCCCACTCCTGTTCTTGGTGAATAGAAAGCCCAACTCCTATCACCACCAGGAGGAGAAGGATCCCACTTCTGACAGGTTGTAGTTTTAAATAGCCTTGCTCTTGTCTCCCATTGGTGTTTCAAAACAAGAGCTGAGATGCTCCTGTGTGCTGCTGTGGATGAGTGGGTCTGGCTGCAGATGTGTATAGGAGAGGAGCAGAGCTGTGTACGTGGGGCTGCCGTGGAGCAGGGGAAACAAAGTGGGAGAGGAGTGGGTGCTGGGACCAGCTCCCACTTCCCCTGGGCTGCTCCATAAATACCAGCAGGGTGCTGATGTGTCCTGGCTGTACTCCTTGTTTTGTTTTTCCATCTGCTTAGCAGCTTCTGAAGCTAAAGTAGAAATACATACTGATACATTTGTTAACACAGGTGGCCCTGCAAGGGTCAGTGCTTCCCAGAGTCTGAGAAGGAAAGTCCTTGTGGGAGACCCGCTACCAGCAATCAGGAGAGCAAAAGGCAGCAAGTGTTGGGGAATGACACTGCTCTGATCAGAGTAGGGTGGTCTGTGATTGTGCCATCTGAATTCCATAGTCTGTGGCATGGAGGGTAAATCTGGAGCTGTGCTGAGATGCTGTTGGCCCTACAGTGCTTCTGGGTCGTGCTCTGCCATCCCTCCATCCCTGCAGGGATGCAGCTGCAAGCCCAAGGGAAAGGTTGGAGTTTGTGGAGTGTATAGGAGGTGAGCAATGCTGTGCCGTGTCATTAACGAGGAACATTAACCAGATGATGAGGGAGCGGCCTGACAGGGCCGTTAACTCCTGTCCCTCGCTGTAACAAAGCTGTAAAACCCTCAGGAGGCATCAAAGTAGGAGAGCAGCACTGAGCTGCTCCCTGCTGAGCCCAGGCTGAGCAAAGAGCAGCGTTGCAGGAGGGGTTTTGCTAGGGGATGGATGTGGTACCTGGAATCCATTTTGGCACGTGAATAAGCTGATATCCCTTCTGAATTACAGATGCACCTGTTGGTTGCTGAGAGGAAGATAGAGGAGGGTGGGCCAGGTCTCTGAAGGAGGTACATGGGGTCAGCTGCAGCCCTGCAGGGTCCTGCTGGATCCCTGGGAGCTGTGGGTTCTTTGGGAGGCGGTTGCTGTGCTCAGGTTAGCAGGATGCTTTGAGATTCTCCTTCATGCAGTGGTACTGAGAGCAGCTTCTTCCTTGAGAGACAGCTTTCACCTTTCTAGTGGCATGTTTTCCTTCTAATTTTGGACACAGAAGTGAAATCTGGCACAGGCCTGCCATCCTTGAAAGGCTGCCAGCCAGTTTGTGGCACTCTCTGCCTGCATGCTCCCCACAGCCTCGGAGAGACACAAGAATTGCTAACTCCTTCCCATCCTCAGCTCTTGCTGTAGCTGCAAGGCCTGCAAAAGCCTGACTTTGGCCGCGTGACGCAGGCTTGTAGGGACATCCAAAGGTTTATTTGGATGGGCTCTGATCCACTTGTATGAATGGCAGCTGGTTATGGAGATTAGAGCTACAGAAGTCACTACTAATGAATAATTTTCCCACTGTCTTCCTTATAATAGTGATGTGTCCACAAGGCATGACTCTAAAACAATCATGTTCAGTGAGTGTGCAGCTCCTGAAATGCCCTTCTGCTAGGATTTGTAAGTACTCGTTTCTCTCCATCAGTTGCTTCTTCATTCCAGGCATGATGTTTACCAAGAAAGAGTTGCAAGAGCGAAAATTCGGTGTTCTGAAAAGATTGGGTGGGATATGAGTTGTATGGCAGGTGTTGAGAGCTGTGATGCTGTAAGGTATGAAGTTGCCTTTGCTCTGAAATTCTCCTGGTGCAGGCACAGCAAGGAGTGCTGAGGATAGGGCCTGGCAGGCAGAGCTGGGATGGAAGCGCCCTGGGCTGAATCCCAGCAGCAGGGTGGGCCTGTCTGGATCCCAGAAGTATCGATTCTCTCTCTGCCTTGAGTCCCAGAAGGAAGGAAAACGGCAATAAAAAGCGCCTTCCTATAAATAAAGCACAAAGGACTGCGGGAGGGGAGCTGCCAACGAATACCTTTTGTGGAGGAGGAGCTGGGCACGGCACAGTGAGAACACTGGGGTTATTGTCACTGTCATCTTGTGAAGAGGTGCTTGGTAGGAGCATAGAGCATGCCATACACCTTCTGCTGAGCGCTTGTGGGGCTTTGTGCTGGCAGGACCTGTGTAGGTGGGGTGAGCAGGGGACCCGAACCGTCTCCCAACTACTGCCCTGTTCCATGTTTGGGAAATTTGACAGCTGCAAAACTGGTGGTGGCAAAGGATTTGTTACAATCTTCAGAAGCTCTCACCCCCCACGCGTGCACCTCCTTTCTTCCTTCGATTTATCTTTTAATAACGCTGCCAACATTGTTTCTCATCTCTGTCTCGTGCACTCTGTGCTCTGCCTGGCAGTCCCTTTTGTCAAGATGCCTGGGTGAGACCATACTTCTCTAATGGGTAGAGACTCTGACTGCTGAAATTAATAACTTACCCGGCAGCCTGCGTCATCCCTGTTACGGAGCAGCCACGGATGATGCAGCAGATTGGGGTGTGAGCCCTTGTTCTGTGGGGGCAAATGGGTTGTGGTGGAGGTGGTGTTCCCATTCAGGTTGGGATCGGCCCAAGCACTGGCCATGTGCAGTGCTGATCCCTTCTGCATGGAGACAACACTGATTTCTCCCTCTATCTCAACCACCATTACTGCTCTGGCTCATTTTCAACCGGGCCAAAGACTCGAGTAAGTTTGCCTCATTCTTGAAGATTAGTCATCTACAGCAATGACATTTGCAAGACTGACAGTTCCAATCAAATGTCAAGGGCTGCACTTGTGCTTAAAGATATTTGTTTAATTTAAAAGAGAAAAAAAAAAAAGTAAAATCAATGTGACTAATTAAGTGTTGCACGTTGAGATACGGCGTGGGAAAGCACAGACGTGGTCTGAGTTACTCGAGGAAGCTTCCAGGGTGGCATGGACTGGGGTGGGCAGGCTTGGAGAGAGCATCGTGTGGGTCTGTGTTGTGTCTGCCAGTACTCTCCTGCCTCTGCTCTGCCCTTGGGCAGGGGATGGCCTGCCCCTCTGTCCCTGCCATGAGCTTGGTGACGATTGTAATAATAACGAGGTAATTTGCCTAGTTGATTTGCATGCAACATAATTACCACATGATTACAATATTCTTAGAGCAGCCATTACAAAACCCTCTGGTTTCTCAGCTCCTTAAGGGCTTATCTCACTCCTCACCTTGCACGTGCAGCTCTGCAAGGCAGTCTGTCTGTCCATCTCTGTCTGCAGCTCTGTGTATGTCAGGTTACATCTGTGTGTTTTTATACACTTGGCATGTTTGAGCTCCTTGATGTCAGATACTCTGCAGTTCGTGGGGAGAATTTCCCTGTGTCCTGGCTATTCTGGGTGCAGATCAGTGCCTGGCTGAGCAGGTCAGCTTTGAACAAGGGATGGAGAAGCTCTCAGACAGGGTAGGGACTGGCAAGTGGTGCTGAGGAGCTGAGCAGCAGCAGAAGTACAAGTGAGGACTGGTCTTCATACAGGGTCTGCTTCTTTGTTCTGCTTTGACTTGGGCTGAGAAACCATTGGCTTAATTCCGTCCCAGCTTTTATTTGGCTTCTGCATTTCCTATTCAAATGGAGAAGATCCGTGCTGCGTTTGGCCTTCGGGTGATTCCTAAAACTGGGGTAGATGACCTTCCCTGGGCGCACACACCAGCCCGTCAAATCGGTGAGAGCTGCACTTTGCCAGCACCTCCAGCATCAGAGTTTGTGCTGTTTCCCTATTTAGCCTGTGTGCTACTTGAGCCTTGCCATTCCTGTCCAAAAGTAGGCAGCTATTTTCATCTCACCCCTAGAGCAAGCCGCGGTGCAGGTGAGCCAAAATCACTCAGCCACGGGAAAGACAGAGTCAGAACTGGGCTTGGATTGGAAGCTGGACAAACTGTGGATTTAGCCTTTGCCTTCTGCACTCAGAGTCAAACTGAGAGCCAAATCCTACCTCCTTGGGCAGTGTTGGAATGGTTATGGGTTGATTGGATTGACACACAGATTTGTTTTTCTGGTAGACACAAATCCTTTCCTTCTAAATGCCTCTCAGCTGGCAGACCTGCCACGTTATCCTGACAGCTCCAAGCATGCAGGTTCCCAGGCAGGCAAAGCTTCAGTGCTTGCTCTGGAGAGAGGAGATGGGGGAGTGGGGAGGAGGGAGTGCATCATGGAAGAAGCCCTGTTTGCTTGCTTTGGGCTGGCACTGTGTGGTTAGGAGACCTTCTCAGATCTCAACAGTGACCAGAAATCAAAGGGAGGTAGTTTTAAAATGACCTTCCTGTTTCCAAGGAAAACATTTGCGTAGGTTTGTGGCTGCCCAAATGGGCTGCAGAACGGCAAGCAGAGATTGATTGATTGTTGCAAGCTGCTGAATTATAGTTGGGCATTTGCTTTATCATCCCAGGTCTCCCACCCCACCCCCTTTCCCTGCTGTAGCCTGAAAGAATCGATGTTAATCCCTCAGTCCCATTAGTGACTTTTGTAGAGGTCACAGGCTGGCGGTCTCTGTGCTCTGTTTAACCCCCCCCCAGCACCGAGCAGAGCTTAGGATTTGAGGCTCATCTTTAAAGAAGCCATCAAATGGGGATGGGAGCTGGGCATTTTCTCTGCTTTCTACAATTTTGTGCTGCCTTCTAAGCAGAGAGCTGCATCTTTGCAGAATCTCGAAGCCACAGGAGTGAGAAGCTGCAGGAAACATCAATGAAAGGCCCTGTACCTCCAAGCACTGCTGCTGGGATAGAAATGGATTTCTGCAGCGTTGGGGCAGGCTTTGGTGCTGGAGGGTTTGTCACTCAGCTACGGAGGATTCTGGAGCAGGGTGCAGCAGCCTGGAAGCACTGGGCCTTTGTTGCAGCGAGCAGGCAGTGTGCAAGAAGGCAGGAATTTACATGCGGATGTATAGCACAGAAGCTCTTTGGTTTGAATTACCTGCATGGCTGCTCTTAGTGCCTCTAAAACACAAAGCAACCGAAGCCAGGCTCCTGCAGCTCCTCATGAGCAGCACGCGTTGGAAGTGGCTCTGTGGGGTGGGAGCGTGGATGCACGTGTGGACAAAAGTGCCTGTAAGATATTCAGTGTTTGCTACTGAGGAAAGAAGAGAAATAATGGAAATGAAAGCCTTTCTTAATGCATTTTGGAGTGTGTGGTGGTGCCTTGTTGAACTTAAAGAGGGACAGCACGCTCCCCAGCTTTGCAAGGCTGCCTTTTTTCAATCAGGTCATTAATAACTCCTTTACAATAAATGAGATTATTTTTTGGGGGGAGGTGAGTAGAAGAGCTCACTAACTAAAAGGAAGCGTTGGCAGCCCTGAAGCCAGGTCCCAGGTGTGGACTCGGTGGCAGTGATGCTGACGGAGAGCTCCATTGTGTCCCCCAGCTGAGAAGTCAGGTGTCAGAGTGGTGTGGGAGGTGAGCAGGGCCATGCCCAGGGCTGGAATTGAGATCTTACTGCAGGGCCAGCTGGGAGCTACTGTTAAGGCTTGTGGCTCTTGTAAATCTTCGTGTTTGATGGCCATATTTGATGCAGGCAGCTTCCAGAATATCCCAGCCACCCTGCACAACCGGAATCCCACATCCTGAATTTCAGCAGTGTGGAAAGCTCAGGGACTTCTCTCAGCCACTGGCAACAAAGAAGTGAAGGGGATGCTAGTGAGGTGAACCTCACTTGTTACTCTGACAGCTGCTCCGATCACTTCATCACCCAATTGTGCTGAGTACATTAAACTTGTTAGATTTCTTTGGGCAGAGAGAGAAAGGCAAGCCCCCAGGGAGCATGGTGTTAGCCTGACTTCTTCAGCTCAATGATTTCATGGTGCAGGTCCTGTGAAATCTGCCAGCTGGGAACAGGGGACCTGGCTGTCACAGCCCAACACCTCTGGTACGTCGCTATCAAACCCTTCGGACAAAGCGTATGCAAAGCCTCTTATGGAGCTGTGGAATTTAGACCAATCGTGTAGAAATTGGGTCATCCTTTGTTAATGGCACTTCTAAAGAATCTACGGAAGCCAGCGGTGTGCAGAATGATCAGTGTCGTGCAGACCATGGAGATGGGAATGGAGTCCAGAGATACATCTGCTTCTGACAACACTGACGTGGCCTTAGCTAAGCAAGGGCTATTTTGAGGCACTGCTGTGTCACCAGCTTGAGAAGACTTCATGGAGAAGGGCAGGAGAGCTGATGCTGGAGCTCTTTTTCTCAGCACGCATTCAGCGTTCACCCACGAGCAACCTCAGAAAAAGCAGAACAACTTTTCATGGGTGTCGTCAGCATTTCCCCAAGATAACAACTCCCAGTTGTCTTTCTATTTTGGAAGTGGGCTGTAAGTCAAACAGCTTTTCATCTTGATACGGAGAGGGATGCTCTTTAAAAACGGTGCGTGAGGCGATCAAGGAGGAGCGGCTGCTGGAAAAGCTTTCTAATCCAAGACTTGAGTCAACCCACAGCTTTCCAGGCTGGAACGATCCCAATCCACCAGCACGTCCCCTGGGAGCATCCAGGGCAGACCTCCTGCTGGCTGGAGCTTGGCTGCTGAGGCTCCAAGGACCCACTCTTCCTTCCGCCGAGCACATGAGATGTTTTTTGACAGTGCCTTGCTGAGAGCAAGCAGATTGCAGAGCCTGCATTCAACCAACCCCCTTCAACAGCATTGCAATAAAACGATACCTGCCGCTGCAGTGCTGATTGCTTTCCTACACAGGAAAGGAAACACACTGAGGACAATGCATTAAACCTCTTACAGACTTAGCAGAAGGTCTGTTCCGCTGTCGGAAGCAGCGAGATGTGAGGATGTTTGCCGTCAACGTGAGAGCAGTGCCATCACATCTCCTGTCCTGCTCCCAGCCCTGCCCATCTCTGCCGAGGCAGAGCAGCACTGAAGGAGGGGGGTGGGGTGGGGGCAGGAGGTTATTCTGGAGAGGAGAAACTTTCTGGTGCTTGTTAAAATTCGGCTTAAGCTCTGAGACTCAAGGGTGCATGTGTTTTCCAAACTGGTGGGTGGTTCATTCTAATTCTGGATATGCAGTTTATTCACATACACAACTAATCCCTTTTCGAATCCTGTTAAGTTCTTGTTCTCCTTAGTATCCTGTGGCAATAAGTTACAGAAACTAATTGTGCTTGTGTTGAGCTCCCTTGATCCACTTTGCTCATGCTTGCTTTCAGTTTTAAGTGTTGTTCTGAGAAGCTCAGTTTGGGGCTTTTTATTGGTTGTATTTTTTTTGGGGGGGAGACGATCTGTGTTCTCAATCCTATTTATTGGACACTGGACAGTGCCACATTTGGGTTCCTGTGGCTGGATCTGGTTTTCCTCTTGCTGGCAGAGAGGGGAGCAGCGATCAGAAACATTTCTGGTGCATTTTTGGTCCCTTCCTTGGTTTGCAGCTGTAGCACTGTGTTGTTCAGCCCTCTGGTCAGGTACCTGGGGAGCTGGGAAAAGCTGAGGGTGTAGTCAGCACCCCATATATCGAAGAATAAACAACTACGTGCTCGTTTTTCAGTTCTAGTGATGTTCTGCTTAATAACTAAACAGCAATTAGCTTTGTAGTTTTGCTACTACACTTATAATAGCCCCCATTAAAGTTATGGGGGTTTTAGGCAGTTACAGCTTGCAGAGTAATTAACGAGCAAGAGCCTTTATTAGTACCTTTATTTTCAGCCAGTGCTTTACTATGGTTCTGTGCCAAACAGCAGCACCTGGGCAGGACCCTGTGAGGCTTCCCCTGCTCCTGGGCTGGATATGGGGACCCTGGGACCGTGCTGCTCCTCATGGGCCCAGCAGTGGAGCTTGGTGCTCCTGGCTGCTTTGCTGCAGGGGATGTTTGTTTGGGTGGAGTATTTAGTGTTTCATCTAGGCAATATTTTACTTTGGCGACTGATGTGTACACACAAGCTCAGTGAAACCCATTCTTCAGTCATACATGTTCCAAATCACTTCTGTTCAGTGGGGGAAACTGAGGATAATGATGTTGGGCTGAGAAGCCCCGAAGGAAGAGGGAAGGGAGAAGTGATGCCAAACCCAACTGCAGAGCAAACCAGTGTTCCTTATGGCAAGTGTCAGAGCTGACTCCAATTAGCTGGGTTTAAAAAAGGAACCTTCCGCGTTTAATAAGCCAACACATTACTAACGCATGGCTTTGGGATTTATTAAAGCTTTTTTATTAGACGAGTGCCCTTTTGATATCCCCATGCCTTGCCACCATTGCCCTCTGCCGGAGGACGAGGAGTCTCTCCCACCACGTGGCACAGCCCTGTGCCTTTGTCAGATCCGTCTCCAGCAATTACAGGTTTCCAACCTGTGCAAAAACACCTTTGTTTTAGGAACATTTGAACTCCAGGGTTGCTTACGGTTGAGCAGTGGCTTGCTTATTTTGCTTCGATTTTCAAATCTGAAAAATACTTCTGCTTCCTGTAGAGGCAACTGGAGACAAGCCAGGTTTTGTTTTGAGCCTTTCAATGGGAAAAGAAGAGTGGTATTAGGAGGGGGCTGGAGGGGAGCGGATGCCTGGAAGAGGAGCATTGTTTTTCCCCACTAACAGCAGCAAACATCCTTGGGCAGCGCTGGTAGCAAGAGGCTGCGGGGCTGCAGGGTGAGCCCTCTGCTTTCAGCTGCCAAGCTGTGACTTTTCTCTGCAGCAGCGTGAAATCGGAGGCGACCATCTATATCCTCACTGGTGTTGTTTGGAGGAGAAAATGGATTTCACCTCTTGCAGCCTTAAGGTGTAATGGTGGGAGGGGGCGTGACGGTGTCACGCTGAGGCCCTGGGAGAGTTCTGTGTCCTTCAGTCAGGTTTCTTGGGGTCATCAATAAACCATCACTTTGTGAATTAATGTTGAGCACCTGGAGCACTGCTGATGCTGGGGTGCCAAAGTGTGGGTGGCAGCTGCAGGAGGGCACGTTCCCATGGCAGGGCACCATCCCCAGGAGCCTGAGCAGGGCTGGGAGCAAAGCTGTGCTGGCAGCTGGAGCACCAAGTGACAGATGAGTGACCAGAGAACTGCTAAATGCTCTGTAGCAAATTAAAAGGAGTTGTTGCTGCAGAGACTGATGTACAAATGGTTGGAGCCTGCTGGTTTTCCTCTGTTGGAGGCACAGAAATCAGAGCAGTGCCCCAGCCCAAAGGTGTCCATTTTTCATGGCACAAAGCCCAGAGTCAGGCTGTCCTATGGGAAGATGCAGATAATTTTGGACTGGATTAGCAGGGGGCAGGGGAAGGTGAAATCACTGACTCTGGGGGAATCTGTCCTTGACAAACAGGGTATTTGTTGTGTGCCAGCCCATGCAGGCACCTCTTTTATGGGCTCACAGTCCCACACCTGCCTGCTGTGTTATCAGCAGAGGTGCTGCAAGGTGTTGGAGCTTTTCAGAGCTGCCCTACTGGTGTGCTCAGAGGGCATTCCTGGCTTTAGCAGGGAAATTAGAGGATACCACTGCTCCGTGCCTTCTGTTCAGGCACTGTCGGAGCAGTGGGATGAGGCCAGATGCTCTTTCCTGAGGCCACCGTGTGCCTTGGCAGTGCAAGGCCAGCGGGGTCTCTCTTGCTTTAATGTCTGGATGGAGCAGAAGGCTGATGTTTGGAACAGTTCCTCCTCTTCCTCCCTGCTTTGTTTTGTCTGGATTTCTCCAGCTCTGAAAAAATGAAGGACTAATCTTTGTCGCCGTGAGATGCTTCCTGGAAAACCTGCAGGCCATCCAGCTGCACAGCACTTATCCTGGGGCTCAGAAATGCTCCTTACCACTGCTTCCCCAAACCAGCCTGCAAGAAGGCCTGTTCTCCAGTAGAAGAGATGTGTTTGGTGGTGGGTTTGGGGTTTTGTTGTTGCTTCCTCTGAACGCTCTTGCAGAATAGTGGCTGTCCTGTGACACACTCACTTGGTACTGTGGTCCCTGGTGCAGGTTTTGGGGTGGGTATAGGTCTGTCCCCAGAGAGACCTCTGGAACTGGCTAGGGATTTTCAGTTGAATGTTTGGGTTTTGTATAGGGTAACATAAAGGAGTCCCTGAGACGTTTGTTGGAGATTTGCCTTTGAAGGACAAAGGCTGATCTGTGTTTTCCCTACCTCTTGTTTTCCCTGGCAAATGAACACCTCTGTGATTAAAGTGCTTATCTGGGAGAGGCAGAATCCATCCAGGGACTTGAATATCACTTGCTTGCACTTTAAAGGGACAGCCCATCCGTTTCTGGAGACATTTCACTTCAGGTCTTCCCTTGTGCTCAGTGCCAGAGACTTGACTGTGCAGCCCAGTGGTCAAAGCTCAGACAAGGGGAATTCAGATCAATCTGAACAGGGCTAGTCAGGGATTTGAGCCTGGATCTCTCCACCACTGCCCAATGCAACTGAGAAAAAGCAAGCTCCAAGGAAAAACATCCGCAAAGCAGCATCTGTATGCAACATATCCATAACTTGGGCTTAAGGAGCTCCCCTGTGATTTAAGGAGGGAATCTGGTGGTTTCTAAGGCACTGCAGGGAAAGAGAAGAGCCAGGCAGCTCGTGGCTGTGAGGGTGGGAGATCAGAGCTTTTGTCCAGAGTGGAGACTTCCAGCCTTTGTCTGCAATGATCTTTGGGCTCTCCTGTGTCTGCAATGCAGCCCTGGAAGCAGCAGGCTAATGCATTCCCCCACCAGGGATCAGAGGAGCTAAAGTGCTACCCATGTTTGCAAACTGTCCACCGCATGTATCCCTGCTAAGTGATGTACTTCTCTTGCCAAGATACTGGGATAAAATACAGCCTGCTTAAATCTTGTATGTGCTTGTATTGAATCAAACCAAGCTATTGTGGCAGTTTAATATACTCCACTTGCAACACCTCTGAGATGGAAGAAATGAACCTGAACAGGTCTTTGGAAGCCAGAGTTAAAACTGTCTGCACCAAACGTGCCGGTGGGGTGGTCAGAACTGAGGGATTACAGAGACAAGCAACATGCAGGTTCACTGGTTTTGCTGGAGCCATGTCCCCAGGAGCACAGGCACAGCCTTCCCTGTGGTTGCCCCACGGAGGGTGAGGGCTGGTGGTCAGAGCACTTGCTGCTGCATCAGGCAAGTGATGTACCCGGTGTGACCTCTGCTTCCTCCCTTCTGGGCATGGATCAGAGCTGGCACTGAGCAAGCGCTGCTCAGCTGACATGGTGGCCTTGTTCGGTGGGTAGATGCAAAGGAAAGCAGGGACCCGAGCACCCAGATGGCATCCACCTCTCCTGGAGGGGTGGGACACGTTTCTGTTTCTCACTGCCCTGGTTTCATTTGCTTTCCTCAGGGAGGAGTGGTGAGCTTTATGGAACAGCTCACTGGTACTTTGCCTGCTTACCTTTGCTTTGTGTTGCAGGTTTCCTGCCAGATGGGTCCCTGAGGTTCCTGCTGGAGGCCCTGACAGCATCCCCTAGAAGTGCTCTCCTGCTCTTGGTCCCAGCAGCTGAGGCCCCTCCAAACCTGCTTCTGCAATGGGTGGGTTGTAAGCACTGGTAAGACCTACGAGTCGTGTCGCCTTCGCTGCTCTCTCCCTCTCTCGCGTTCTCTTTCTCTGTCCTTGTTCCTTCCTGCCCATTTATTTCTGTTCTCCATTTGCTCTGCTGTTCTGTCTCTGGGGTTTTCACTGTCAGGTAATGAGGAGCTGTGGGTCCAGTCAGTCTTGGAGATGCCGAAGAGACGAGACATCCTGGCTATCGTGCTGATAGTTCTGCCCTGGACACTACTAATCACCGTCTGGCACCAGAGCACCATTGCTCCACTGCTTGCAGTGCACAAGGGTGAGAGAAATCAAACCAGCCCATGCCAAGTTTGTGCATCACTCCCTCGTCCTCATCTCTCTCATTTCATTTCTCCATGGCAGCCATTCCCATCTCAGCTCCCGGCCCATGCTCATGCAGAAGCGTCCCCACTTCTGCTTCAGGAACAGCCCGGTATTTCCTGGGGGTCTTTGGAGACATCATCCTCCAAGCCATGGGACCTGCTCCCTACGCTTGGAGAGCTCTTCCCCACCTACATCCAGATTCAAAGGAACAGAGCACAGAAGGAAGGTGCTTTTCTTTATTCCTTGATGATCTCTTTTTTCTTTTTTTTTTCTTTTTTTTTTTTTTTTAAGGGAGAAGTCTCTATTCTTGGCTGTACCCTTCTAGGGAAGGAGGACAGCACATTTTCTGTCTCTAAGCCCTTGCTCTGGGAGATTCTGTCTTCATTTTAATGTTTACTCCTATCCTTGGCACCTTCTTATCCTTTCACTGAAGCTCAGAGTCTGTTCTGAATGGTTTTACCTCTTCCTGGAGTACTTGGACTGGCAACCACCCCCAAGGTTCAGCACAGCTCTTAAGGGAAAGGGGACAGATCCTCTCCGGAAGGTGGATGGCACTCCACAGGATGTGTGATCTCTGTTGGGCTCCAAAATGGGGTTTAGAAGAATATCCTGTCTGCGTAGTGATTTGACTTAATGCCCTTAAACTCTAGGACCAGTCGGTTGGTGAATGACGACTGTCACTGAAGTCACAGCACAGTGACAGCCCTGCTGTGACCTGGCCCTGAACTTCGTGGTGCCTTTGGTAAGGTGCTTCCCCTGAGAGCGCTTCTATGAGCGCTCAGTGGAAAATGAGTGGTGATAGAGACCAACCTGAAGCTCTTGGGAGAAATTGTTATGTGCTTGTAATGCATTTCTGAGCTCCTTTGGTAGCAGGTGCTGGAAATGAGATGTGCATCTATATGTGGAGACACAGTGGCAGTGGATAAATTTGCCAGGATTTACAGCTGAGGGTTTGATCTGGGGGTGTTTGCAAACTGTCTCGTATGCCTCCTTCAGGCTCCATCCTGGCTAACTACCTCGTGTCTGTGTCCAATGCAGTTTGCAGTTTTATTTTTGAACTGATTCTGGTGCTCTGTGCTTTCAGAGAGCTGTTATGCAATGCAGATGTGCTTTCCCCTGTATAGGGCCTGATCCCCACATGTGCAGGAAACTTTATTCCCTCCCAACCCCAAACACACACCCTCCCTCCCTCAGAACCTCCGAGTACAAATCCCTCGTTCAGTTCAGGTCTACATCAAAGGCTGTGCTGCCGTACGAGTAACGTGCTACGAAAAACACACAGGTAGTAGTACCCTGCTGGGGAGGATCTGATGACTGTCTGTTCCTGTTCTCTCATCTGAAGTTCCCAGCAGCAGCTGGCTGCTGCAAAATCTGGGGCTCTACAAATCCGGCGTCCACTAGAGAGCAGCTGGTGTACCTCTGAGTGGCTGTGCCCCTTTATGTCTCTCAGTTCCTAACTGTGGATGCTGCTGTTCTCACTGCTCTACTGTAGCGTGAAAGTTGCAGGCTGGAGAAGTGACAAATGCTTGAATTTATATGTGTGTATGTATTTAGGGGCTTTATTTCTGCCCTCTGTCTCTCAACTGGGAGACTGCCTTGCCATTGCTTCCCCATGCCACATTCCAGACCTGTCATTAAGCAGCAGTGTGTGCAGCATCCTGGCCAGTGGTGCTGCTGGGAGCTTCAGGTGATACAGGGACTCTGTGTGCTCCACAGCTCCAGCCCAGTTTGATTCCCCACTTCCCAGTTCCAGTGCAACGAGTCCTGCACCACTGAGCGTGGTGCCCAGAGCACTGGAGCACTTTGGGAACGGCAGACTGTCAGTCCCTGCTCCTAATTTCACTATCTAGATCTAATTGCTCTGCAACTTTCTCCTCTGGGCACTTCATGGGGCTTATTCTGAGTGCTCGGCTGCACAGTTGTCCTGGCCTCTCAGGCCCTGTTGGGTGCTGGTTTTCTAACAGCAGGAGCTTTGTTTCTCATGGGCGTTTGTCCCTGATTCCTTTATTAATTTGTGTACTTATTTATTCAAGCCTCCGTTTGCACTCGTGTCCTTTCCTCTTGGACTGTGAGGGTGACCTCCTGCTATCAGCATGCAGCCTGCTGGGCTCAGCTGGGGGGACGGGGGGGTGTCAGAGGACAGAGTCCATGCGGTTTTTCTTCTCTCATACCCTTGCTCAGATGATGGTGGTGACTCCCGGCGTGATCTCGCTGCAGGCTTGGACTCCAAGGAATACTGCCTGTCGGACCGGGACATTGTGGAGGTGGTGAGGACAGAATATGTTTATACTCGCCCACCCCCGTGGTCAGACACCCTTCCCACCATCCACGTCATTACACCCACCTACAGCCGGCCCGTGCAGAAGGCAGAGCTGACACGCCTGGCCAACACCCTCCTGCACGTGCCAAACCTGCACTGGATCCTGGTGGAGGACTCCCAGCGACGCACACCCCTCATCACCCGGCTGCTGCGGGACACGGGGCTCAACTACACCCACCTCAACGTGGAGACCCCTCGCAACTATAAGCTGCGGGGAGACATGCGGGACCCCCGCATCCCCCGGGGAACCATGCAGAGGAACCTTGCCCTGAGGTGGCTGAGAGAGACCTTTAACAAAAACAACAGTCAGCCTGGGATTGTTTACTTTGCTGATGATGATAACACCTACAGCCTGGAGCTCTTTGAGGAGGTAAGGCCCTGCTGGAGGAGCCACAGGCAGCTGAGAGAAGCACGTGGGCTGCAAAAGGTGCTGTGAACATCCTCTGCCATGCTCTGGATCAGTCCTGCGTGCAGTGGTCCCACTGCAGCTGTCCTGGAGTTTCCTGGGCAGCCTGATCCTGCTGGTTGGCGACCCTGCTCATGGCTGGGGGTTGGAACTGGATGGAACTTTAAGGTCTCCTCCATCCTAAGGCAATCTGTGTTCCTCTGATTCTGTGATTCCTCTGGGGCTTGGTGACGTGACTGCAATATGTGCGTTTTCCACTGCCAAAAGCAGTGTAAATGAATGAGAACCCCAGCTTAGCCTGTGGGACGTGATCAGGAGGCATATATCCATGCTCCAGTCACTTGGAGTTGCTGGCAGCATTGAAAGGGGTCTAGTTGGCCTTGCTCACACACTCCCTGCTTCTGCAATTGGGGATTTTAGCAGTGCTGCTTTCCTGAGAGAGTCCTTGGTACCTCAAACCCTCACTTCCATGATGAGGAGGAATTATTGTTATGTTAGGGTTGGAGCATTGTCTGTCATCCTTTATGCCTGGGCACATGTGCTTAGGAAGAGATCCCTTGGCCATCCTTCCCCCACATCCCACCCTGGCGGAGGTTCCAGGCTGATCTGCCGTCTTCTCTGCCACTCCTATGTACTGCACTTAGCTGTCTGTTCATCCCTGTTTCCTCCTGTCTGAGGAGTCCCTGGGGTCTCTCCTCCTTGCTTGCTGTTTGCATTTGTTTGCTCTCATCCCAGCGTGTTCCGTGGTTAAACTCTGTAGCTGTCAAGAGCCCAACACCCACTCTGTGCAGACTCCAGCTGGGGGAGCAGCACTGTTGCAGAGCTGTGCCGGAGTGGTGCCAGCACAGAACTCACAGGATGTCTGATTCAGAGATGCTCCATGCTGGTCTCTGGATTGCCACACTCGTGAGGAGCACGTGTTTGTCAGCACCTGCTTCACATCCCAGAAACTTGGAGCCCTTCGTGCTGCCTAAAGAGGGAGGGAGATGGGTACCTCACCTCTCGGGAAGGACCTCCAGCATGGGACAAGAAAGTAGGATTGGCTCCTTCCCCAGTGGCTGTCAGTTCCCATACCAGGGATCTCCTATTTATTCACTCCATACATGCCCCTTTCTCTTCCCTGATGGCTCTCACTTCAGCTTGGATAGCCGCAGGAATATACACGCTTTTAAAGCTGAAAGCAAACTCGGGCTGAATGTCTTTCTTCTACTTCCCTCCTTTGAGGCAGACGCTGGCAGCATCTTCAGAGAGACTCTGTGCATTAATAAAGCAGAGAGGGTTCCTTCATTCACCCGTGTGCTTTGCTGAGAGAGCCTTCTCCTCTCTGATACAGAGCTGCAGTTAAGGTCACATGGAGCCAACTGAACGTGCTGTGAAATGCAGAAGACACGCACTATTGTTCCCCGTGGACAGGCACTGCCGTTAGCATGTGTATAATGCAGAAGGGCAAGTGCCAGAGCTCTTCTGGTCTCGTTTGCAGTAATTAGCAGTGATGAGATTAGCTCTGGGAGATCCCTGATCTAAGAGCCTGGGCTGGGAGCAGAGCGTGAGGCTGAGGCTGCAGGGAGGGGGCAGACGGGTGTTTGAATCATCTGTACTGGCAAGCACATGCACTGAAGTGTCCCCTGACAGCTCCCATCTATTTCTGGTGACTCCACAGGGAATAGAGGCATCTAATGTCCCCCTGGGTAGCAGAGCCAGCTGTAATGCCCTGTCCTGAGTGCTAGGAGCTGCTGTTGTGAGCACACCCTAACCACTCTGTCAGCTTTACTGTGTCTCATAGCTCGAGACCACAGCTTTCAGAGGAGACACCTTTCTTCCAAGATGCATCACTCCTGGATTCCTTGGATGTCATGCTTCTCCCCAGCTGTCCCGCCTTCCCCACTCATCCATGCAGAGGACCGATGTCCTACAGCTCTAAGGGCCTTTCGCCCCAAAAAACCCAAACCTCAGTGATGTCCATTACTGGCAGCTTTGTGCTGAGCTCACGCTTGGTCCCGTGGCCATGAGCTCCAAAACACCGTGCTCCTGCATCCCCAGGATGCTCGTTCTTGTACAGGTGAGTGATGCAAACAGTTGCTCCGAGTTGCAGCGGTACCTGGGAGCATCACCCAGGCTTCTAACCCCGCAGGATGGTGGGAAGGTAAAGATGTTCTGCTGGGAGGCTGCTGTGTGCTGGATGCTTGTGCAGCCCATCCTTCTTCACACACCCACCGTGCCCTTCTCTCTCCTTTGCCTCCAGATGCGCAGCACCAGAAAGGTGTCAGTGTGGCCAGTCGCCTTCGTCGGTGGCTTGCGCTACGAGTCCCCCAAAGTGAACGCTGCAGGGAAGGTCTACGGCTGGAAAACTGTGTTTGACCCTCACCGGCCCTTTGCTATAGACATGGCAGGGTTTGCTGTGAACCTCAGACTGATCCTCCAGCGATCTCAGGCGTACTTCAAACTGCGAGGAGTGAAGGGAGGCTACCAGGAGAGCAGCCTGCTGCGGGAGCTCGTCACCCTGAACGACCTAGAGCCAAAAGCTGCCAACTGCACTAAGGTATGGTGTATTCCCCGTACGAGGAACGTGAGGACCAAAGTAATAGGTCAAGCTGATGGTTCTTGCCCCCTAAAGACTCTCCAGTCCAATCTGAGAGACAGCAGATGGATATCTATCTGGGATGATGGGAGCGTGTGAGATGTGATGAGACAATGCTGGTTAGCATGACAGGCATCAATCAGAGCACATCAGCGACAGAGGGGCTGTCAAGTGCTCTGAGATCTTTGTGAGCGGGTGGCAGGCACTGGAGGGACTTCATCTGGGATCAGAGACTCCTATGTAGTGCTCACGCCTCTATCTTTAGCAGGCAGCCACCCAGCCTCCATTGTGTAATTATCTCAGGAGGACTTACCTCTTATTATTTATTTATTTTTTTTTAAATGAGCTGTTATTGCAGACAGAGCCAGTATTGGGCCACCTAATCCAGGTCCTCATCCACTTCAGAGCTGAAAGCTTTTCCTGTGAAAAGCTCTGGCCTTGCCGTGCAATTAGGTCTTTCTGCCTTTCCCCCCCCCCTTAACCTGCTAGCGAATACTGCTGGAAATTAGCATGCTTCCAGCAGACCAAGGGAGATGCCCAAGTTGCATTTAGGCTGCACATAAGAGTTGGGGCACTGGGGAGGGAGGAGAGGAAGGAAAAGGCTGGAGGTAAGAAATGGTGCTGTCAGACAGGCTGTCGTGCCAGTGCTGCACGCAGAGCTGCAGGTCAGAGCTGGAGAGGAAGCAGGAATTGCTGCCCAGGATTTGAGGCAGACTGTATTTCTTTTTCTGGCACGGCTGTGGGGATCTTACAAGGGTCCTTGTTGATCTGAATGCCGTCTGCTCCTGGCAAACTCAGAGTGCAGCCCTGCAGGTCAGGCTTTGCCTTTCTGCTGTTAGCTGCTGCCTGCAGCCTCCATTTTCCAATTGCTGTTTTGTTCTCTCTTCTGGTGAGGAGGGGAGTCCGAACAAGCAGCAGAGGAGGACAAGGGGAGACTGTGCTCTGGGGTCCCCAGCATCACAACACAGACTCTCGGTGGGCTGGTGTGCTCCTAGCAGGTGTCATTGCTGGCTGCTGTGAAGCTTTGCAGTCAGATTTACATTCCAGATTACGATGTGCTCAGGTACCCTCATTAAGGAGGGATCAGAGAAGTGTGTAAGATTAGCACAGGCATCTGCTCTCCAGGTGAGCTGCCCTGGCTGCATGCAGTGCTGTAATGGTCACCTGCCTTTGGCCCACAGATGCTCACTCCTGCAAAAACCTTAGACTTTGGCCAGTGACATACATTCTTAATTTGATAACCACCTGAAATGAAGAAGAAAATGAAGGAAGTTTATGTGAATTGCCCGGGCTGGTTAGCAATGGGGTCGTAAGGGAACGCAGCTTTACAAATATGCTCTGTATTTGTGTCCTGCCTCTTCTACGTTTTCCCCACAGCACACAAAGCTCTCTTCAACCCGTTGACACATTACATCTGACAGGATCAAGGTCTAAGAGATCTCATGTTCCCATAAGGTTGATGTAACTGGGACATATTCTGCTCCCTGTTTCCTGTGAGTGCCTGAGGAAATGAGCTGCAGTGCTCAACCAGAGCCCTTAAAGGACAGAGACCTTGGATCAGCTATTCAAACAGCACGAGAGCACAGACCACGAAATACAAGGGCACTGCAAATGATGTGCTTCTTGTTCCAACTACTCCCGCAGCTCCTTGTTTCCCAGGTGGAGACAGACGTATAGTTCTCTGGGTGCAGCAAGCTTTTGTGCTCTCGGGGGGTTTTCTTGCTAAAAACAGTCATTTCTCTGCTCTCCTTCCCTCCTGGCTGAGTGTGATCTGGGATTAAAGCCGTGGGCTGGCAGCCTGGCATTTAGGTGGACGCTGCTGAAGGGAACTGGCTGGCAGCCGTGTGCTGGGCAGGGATTGCTGGGTGGCAGTATGCATGTGGGCAGCGTGAAATGCCACCGTGGGAATGG
This sequence comes from Oreortyx pictus, assembly GCA_036925125.1. Lineage (NCBI taxonomy): Eukaryota > Metazoa > Chordata > Aves > Galliformes > Odontophoridae > Oreortyx > Oreortyx pictus. The sequence continues at coordinate 2,398,145 of JAUPFR010000025.1, read as the reverse complement.
CACTGCTGTCACACGTGCAGGCTGAGAACAGGCAGCAGAGAACATCTCTGCAGTGCCCGAACCGCGACTCAACGCTGTGGGTCTGGGAACTAGATCTGGGAGGGGGATAAATCGTTGTGCAGTGGAGGAGAGCAAGCCTGGCCCTACAGCAGCCAGGGAATTACGCAGCAAAAGGGACCAGAGCTGGCTCGTGATATCACAGCTGTAAAACAGATAAAGCTGACTGTTAATGGGCAGGGGGGAGGGAAAAATTCAGCCTAAGGCAAGAAAGCTTGTAAAGGAGTGCTTTGCTTCCTCCTGATCTTACCCTGTGGTGCTGCAGAGTAGACAGGGAGTTGGCTTCATGAGCTCTTTGTGTTCCTTCCCTTTCAGGGGCTGAGCAACGGGGTATGGGTGGAGCAGATCTGCCCACTTTGTGCTCAGATTGCTCCTGTTAAGTGCCTGAGCTGGTGATTTTTAGGGGATGTGCAGAACCTGGAGGGCTCTCTTTGCCTCGTTGAGCCCTGATTAGTCTCCAGAACTGCTGTGCCAATGCCATTGCCTGGAGCACAGCTGAAAGCTGTAATTTCCATCTGAGCAGTTTGGGTTTTGCAGCACTCTGTCTGCTCCAGGACCTTCAGCTGTGGTGGCTCAGGTTGGACCACCAGAACCCTTTTCTCTGACCTTGAACTCTGCTTCTAACACCTATCACTTTCAGGGCAGTAGAACTGCATAGCTGGCAATCAATCACTGTTTCAAATAGCAGTTATTGCTGCCTTCCTTGGAGGGCTTTGGTGCTGGAAATCCTGTGACCCCCTCCGACTACAGGCTGGCTTGTCTGCTTAATTTCCTGTTGGAAGACAATGGAAAAGCCTCCGATGAAGCCTTGTAATCTCTAAGATCTGTTCCAGGCCTCGTGATTCTGGATGACAAGGCTGTCAGTGAACGACCAGTAGTGGGACTTTTAAAGGGGATGCAGGTGACCTTGCAGGAACCACTGCTCAGGGGTAGTGAAGCACTTGGAAGCCCCCCTTCCCCCCTTTGCTCCCATGCAAGCTGCATGTTTGCACAAACCAAAGCTGCTCTGTGACATCGAACCAACACTGCTTGTGGAAAGCAGTGAGCTGAGAGCAAAAGCAGGTACTGCTGTGCAAAATGGTGATCTCCCTCCCATACTAAAGAGCGAGGCATGAGAAATGGTAGAAGCTGCTGCGTCAAGCAGCACACTCTGAAAACCAGTCACTTGTGGTCAGTTAATTCCACATAACTGCCTTTTTGGCACTCGGATTTAACAATGTCGAAGCGGGGTGTGATTGAAAAGAAAAGCTATTAATCTGTATTTGTGCCTTGGTGCCTGGAGCTGTGTGAGCCCCATGGCTGGTGGTGTTTGTGTGGGAGCAGCTCTCCCCTGGTCCTGCTGGAAAGCAGAACTGCCCACCAGCTTGGTTTCTAGCACCTGCACTGCATTAAGACTTGGCTATTCTATTTGTTGGAGGAGGAGCTCGTAGCTGGTGCCGACACTGCCCGGAGAGCTGCCTGGCGAGACCTGTTTGCTTTTGCTTTTCATTAGGAAGTAAGGCAGTAATTGCAGCAGTGTAATTGCAGCGGCTTTTAGGGGAGGTGGGGGGGCTCCTGTTTAACTGCAAGGGCTTGAGAAGTGCTTTGTTCGCCCCTCAGAAGCAGAGCGTGGCCTCATTTTTCAGAAAAGCAGGGAGTGGGGACAAGATGGTTTGCAGATAATTTGGATTAAATGCACCGAGCATTGTCATAGCAACAAGAGGGGGACCCCTGTGAGGAGGAACCATCACAGAGCAGGTGAGAAGGAGCAGGAAGCTGCAGCTCTGAAGGGATAAAACTGCTGCCAGCAATGCAGCTTGTAGTGCTGAACGTGATTGGGTCTGGTGAGGAGAGAGCATTTCCAGAGCTCAGAGTGTGACACAGCTGCAAGGAACCACTGACCTATAATACCTCCCCCACCACAGATGTCAGACAACCTCTTCCATTTGTATTTTTTTTTCCTGGTTCTCTTTTGCAGGTGTCAATTTATATTGAGCTTTTACTGCTTAGATTTGAGTAGAAGTGACAGTCCTGGTGTGCTTCAGTGCTGGTTTCAGCAGGTTGGAGGGGGACCCAAAAGATGCATTGGGCACAGTCTGGAATAGGAGGGGCAGCATGGAGAGCCCACAGCACGTGGGAGGGATGGGTTATTCTGTACCAAGCTCGTGTGGTACCTCTGAGAGCAGAGATGGGAACAGAGCAGCAGCAGCAAGGACTTCTCCCATCAGCAGCACTTCAGCATCTGTAATTTAGAAAGAAGCAGCACCAGCGAGGTTAGGAGCAGCCACGATGTGAGCTGACGTGGCAAGAAATGGCTTTTCCATTCTGCACCTAGCAGACAGCTCCACGCTGCCCAAGGGTGGGCTAACACCATAAGCAAGAACCAGAGTAAGGATCCTGACTGTGGGAAACACGTATCTGATGAGGGAATGGCCTTACATCACTGACAAGGTTGATGAGCCTTTGGAGGAGGATGGTTGATAACCACCTGGAAGGAGCAGGTTAATGTCCCAAGACAGTACACTGTGAGATAGGTAATTTCTGTGCACTGTGCATTCTGGGTAGCAGCAGGCCTACCTAAATGAAGCTTTATGCAAACCTCCTTGCAGCTGTGAATGCACCATTAGGCTCCAGGGTAGTTGGTTAAATTGCACTATTGATTTAATGTGCAAGAATGTTTGTTAGTGCAGTGAAGGGACGCAGCTAATGACTTCTGCTGCTTTCTTCAGATTTTAGTCTGGCACACGAGGACAGAAAAGCCCGTGCTGGTGAATGAGGGGAAGAAAGGATTCACAGATCCCAACGTGGAAATCTGAGCGTGCACGGCTGAGCAGAGACCAACACCAGGTGAGAACTCACGTTCTGGAACCATAAGGAGAAACAGCAAAGGAGGAAAACACCAGACAGCGACAGGACGTGCAAACCACACACAGTGACAGTAAGGGAGGGTGTAGTTAAACCCCAGATGGGGCATCGTGCATCTGTTTACCTATGATCTCTTTGGATATCACTGCTGGAGGAGCAATGGAGAGGAGGAAGGAGCAGACACGCGTGCTGGTGGCTGACTTCTCCATCATTTGTTCATGCCCTGGCTTTTCACCTTTAATTACCTGAGCATTCAGGTGCATTAAATCTTCTGTATCTCCAGAATGCACCCTGCAGTTGGTTTGCTAGAGTGAAGGATGGAATATCTGCTCATACCTGCATCCAGCCTGCTGCTCTTCATTATTATAGGGGGAAAAAATAGATGCACAACTCCCTTTAACCAGAGCGCAGAACCGGGCCTGGAGGGGAGAGAAGATTGCTGCTTGTTCTCTTTTCCTCTCAAACACAGAGAAGTCAGAGCAGCAAGGGGTACGGGAGAGGGGCGGATCTGCTCAGCAGCAGTGTATTTTTAACATAATGAGTTCTTACAGCACGTTCCCTCGGGCTGCAGTGATGGAGCCGTGCCTGCTGCAGGGCCACGCTGTGACCCATTGGCAGGACAGCAAAGGAAAGCCTGCACTGCACACTGTCTGTGCTATATATAGTAGCTTTGCAGAGAGCCCATAGCTCTTCAGCGCTGTCACAACTGCTTTCCACCAACACCCAGTTGCCTAGCAGCAGTAGTCACAGCTCTGCAATCCGAGATGAGTTTTGGGTTAGCTCCAAGGGGTGGCAGCTCACTGCAGCGAGGCAGAGGGGTAATAAACATGCTGGTTGTGTCTCTGTTGCAGAAGATTTCTTCATGCACAGCCTCCAAGGTTCCTCCCCACAGCATACAGCCAGACATGCAGTAAGCCAGGACCTCTGCTGACTTCCAAGAGTTTTAGTGTACCGAAAGCAAGCAACACTGCATACATTAACTACCCGGATCCCCCTGCCCTTCCTCCTGGACTCTGAGCAGAACCTGATGCTCTGGGGGTGGAGAAAAAGCACAGAAATACAGGACTGAACTTCCCTAGGAGAGCAGCAGCCCCGTGAGATGCTCGGTTTGGGAGAAGTACACGACGCACTGAAGATGCAGCCCGGCTGGAGGAGCAGCTCTGACTGAGCAGGCTGCTGTACAGGACCTGAGGGTGAGAACGCACACACGAGTTGTGCTGGCCCTGGTGACTTGTCCTTCCCGAGATGCCCACTCTGTGGTTATGTGTCCAACAGCCCCAGCTGACAGAGGGGACAGCTGCCTTCCGAGATGGCACCTTAGCCCTTAATTCTAAACCTACTTTGATCAGTGTTACTACGCTGCACAAGACGGGAAAGCTCTGGGGGAGGGTGGAAAGCAAGGCAGGTTAGAACAAACCCATACATACATCTGTTTCTTGTATCCCCCCCCCCCCCCCTTCTGCTTCCCCTTATTCAGGTCCATGGTTTGGAGGGTGCTCTGTGCTCCTGGACGGAGTTACACACGCAGCATATGGCTCTGGATGCTGAAAGAGCTGGGGTGGGCTTTAAAGAGATTGGTGAGGCCATAATACTTCATCTGGGCTCAGATCTTAGTTCTGTTCAGCTCTCACTTGGTTCACGTGAGCATTAGGGGTGGGATTCTCAGAAGGGTGCTGCTACATAAAGCTGAATTTCTACTCTTAAAAAAATAAAAGTTAACTGCTTAAAACTAGGAATTGAACAAGAAAAGCCAATTTTAGTGCATTTACCATCCATGTGGAGCATATCCTTCTGCCCTAGTTCCTCTTTCAGGGCTGGACTGGTGTGCAAAGCCACGCTGGAGCCCATCAGGAGTTAACTAGTGGGAACAGAGCAGCACCCTTGTAAAGGGATCCTGTGCTTAGCCTGCTCTGTTCCTTCTGCCTCTGGCTCCAGGTAGGCTGAAGAACTAAGCAGAATATTAGCTGCCTCTTCCCTGCTCTGTAACATCAAAGGACCTGAGATAGCACTGACGAAAGGGTATTCTGTGATGAAACTGCATCTTGCTCCTCAGCAAGAGGCAAGTGGCTGAGCAATGCAGAGGGACCTGTGTGCTGCTGCCTTGGCTGACTCTATTTGAAAACGACAAACTTGCTGAGGAAGAAATTAAGGTGCAGCTTAGCCCCTCTCCCTGCCTCCAGGCAGCAAACACACAATACAACCTTAACTCCACACAACTTGGCACCCTCCCCTCACAGCTGTCAAGCATCTGATCAACCTCCCGTGCCCCAATTCCTTCAGAATGGTCTGAAGCACAATTTTCAAAGGAAAATGTAATCCCAGAGTTGGTTTTTTAACCCTAATTCATAGAATTAATGAAGTACTACAGATGGGATTGTTAACTTCACAGTGCAGAAGTCTCCCCTTGGACTAATGGCTGTGCATTCCCTACTATTTAAAGAAACATTTGGGGTTTTTTTCAAGTTATTTTCTCCCACTGTCTTTCAGAATCAATGGGGGAAAGCTGCATTGCTCAGCTCTCAGTCACAAAGCCTTGCTCCACAGCCTTGACAATAAGGTTCCTTTAGATGTGTTGGCTGAAGTGCAACTGGGATAGAAAGCATCCAGTTCCACTGGTCCCTCTATGGGAGCAGGCACCGTTACCTTGGACTGAAATGGGAGCTCTCTGCACTCCTTGTACGAGCATCCCAACCTCAGTTCAGTCTGCACACCCCGGAGTGGAAAGAGACACTGTTAAAGGCGTACAAATTCTTCTGCTAAGGCAGTTCCCAGCGGATGGCCTCTCCTAGCTGCATGTTTTCATTCACTAACGTCAGCTCCAGCCCCTGCTGAGCTGCAGCCTTCCCTCCTTGGAAGGAAATAACTTCCAGAAAAACACAAAGGCCCAGCTCCTGACCACAGCCCTGCCTTGATGCTCCTCAAAGTTGGTGAGATGAGTCTGGGCCCTTCCAACCTGCACAGTGGCACTGTGGGTCCGGGGAGCAGAGACTCGCACGCTCAGTGAGACCAGCTCTGGTCAGGGTGGAGTGTATTTACAGCCACACTGTCTGTTCTCAGTTTTAAATAAACTGTATTTAAATTTGTTAAATAAAATTAAGTATGGTTTTTAAGAGCTAGAATACCCTGCAACTCCATTCTGAAAGGCAGCGCACGCAGCCGGTGCTTCTCAGAGCTCAGATGTGCACTCCCATTTGGTTTCTTTCACAACCAAAACCTCGCTGCTGCTCCTTTACAAGGGGGAATTTCATCTCCAGGTGCTTTAAAACGAGCAGGGAGCTCTCTCTTCTCAGTGCTCAGAAGCTCTCACTCGTGCCTGACCTGAAGCATAACGGGATTTTCGATAGAGGAGAAAAACACACGTGACTTTTTAGAACTTCTTTTCTTTTTTCCTCCTTTCTGAGAGAGTGACAACCTCCATATTAAAACGTAGTGGAAGAAAGCTCACAGTTAACTCATCTGACAACCAACGTGGCTTCCAACAAGTGAACCAGCTGCAGCCCGAGTTGATAAATTCCACCCAGAAGTACAACACCACAGGTTTCCACACCTGGTTACTCACATGTTCACCGACTATTTCCTCCCTAATTAATAAAAACGAAGAGGCCAGTAAGAACACATTCTTAAAGTCAGCAGAGAGCTGGACCCAGGGCTCAGTTCACTCTCTCTGTCCTGCCTCCAGCACCGTGTTACTCCACCACGTTCACCACGCACAGTCATCCAAGCCACAGCTGCCCAGCAGCGCACGCAGATGAGCTTCTGCATCCCTCAATGAAACAACAAATTCTGCTTCCTTTGGGGCCCATTCTTTCCTCTGAGCTTACTGCCAAAGAGCAAATCCTTGACCTGGGTCGAGTGGAAATTAAGAGGCCCAAGTGCGTGGGCCATCATGTCCCCAGACATGCAACCAGGAGCGTTCAAGATGAATCAAACGTGGGAATGAAGCTCTCATCAGTCCACATACTGGGTCCTTCCCAAGTAAGGGATGTCCACAGACTGGATGATCCGTCCTGCAGTGCGTTCCTCAAAAATGACGATCTGCAGAAGAGAGGGAATACAGAAAGCTCTTCACACAAAGGCTGAGTTACTTAACAACTTCTGAGGGTAAAGGGCACACAATCACTGCAGAGGAAGGAAGCATCATTTAGAAGAGATCAATCAATGCGATTCGGAACAGTAACTCTGACTCTTCAGCACCAGATGATGCAGAAAATGAACTATCATCAAATCAGCTTCGTCTTGATTTTGAACTTGATGCTGCGCTTTGAAGTTCAGCTGAGATTCTTGTCATGTCTTAATGGCAGTCGAAGCCACATTCTCAGCTTCAGAGCAGCACCTCCATTAATTTTCACAGATCTTAGGAGATAAGTCTCCTTCCTTTGCTATTGCCCGGGCTTTCAGCTGTAGTGAGCTATAATTAACTTACAGTACGTGTACATTCTGGGACGTGACCCAGAGCAGGATCTTTAACAAAACAAAAAGACACCAAAGCTTCTCACCTCATTGCTCCCTTTCCACAACCAGGGGCCAGGAAGGTACAGTGTTTCCTGAGGTCCGATTTTCCAGTAGCGGCCAAGGTTGTGACCATTGACAAACACAACTCCTTTTTCCCAGCCCTGGAATCAGGACAGCACACAGAATTAGTGTATCTAACATCCCCACAGGTGCACTTGCACTCTTTCCAGCCACTTCCTGCAAGTTTTCTGCTTGCTTTCCCTGTGCCCTGTCTATAAAGAAGTGATTCTTCCCATACCACGAGGAGGCAGGGATAAAACCTGCACCCCCTTTATGTTTTGAGCCCACCACAAGTAGAAAACAAACAGCCCTCGCCTATGAGTGGACAAGACTGACTATTCATTACCAGCTCTGCATGTTTTCTCATTAGAGCCCACTGCAGACTGAACAGAATTACCTGCCAGCTTTAGAAGATGGCTTTTTTACACCATCAAAATAATTAGCTTTCTCTAGGAAGACTGCAAGGCTGTGGCCTTGACTCGCTCAGAGCTGTGACACAAGGCTCTCCTTAACCAGCTTTTTGCAAACCCTGATGAAGAAAAAGCAGTGGGGAAGAAGAAGGACTTGCCTGTAGCTTCAAGAAAGTGTCCTGTGGCTGATGCTCTATCCACAGCCTTCCACGAAAGAAAGCTGGACCAACAAAGTAGTCAGGGACTGCGCTCCACCCAGCAGTGTGTCGCAAGCTGTAAGAGAATGGGCAAGCACAGCTAACAGCAGGGAAGCACCAGGCAGCTCCGAGTTCCAACAGCATCATTTCAGAGCCCTGCTTACAGCAGTGGATCGGCTTTGTTACACACAACGAGGCTGCAGTTTCCTTCCACCCCTGATGGAAGGAGCTGTTTCCTACTGGTAGTGCCTGAAGGCGATATCCTTCACGCTGCACCTAGCTGAAAGGAACAGGTGCAACATGTCCTGGTCTTCATTCTCCTATGCTTGCCACACCACTGAAATGCAAGTCGTTGGTGCAAGAAAAGGAGATATGGAGTTACAGTTATCTCTGATGTTGCCACAGGTAAAGCATCTGGGAGCAGAGGATGAATAGAACAACCAATTTGGAGCACCAAAGTCCCACAGAAGCCTTAGACTTCTGCCACAACACGCTCCTTCCAACCCCTATGAACTGCAGCTCTTGGATTCAGGGAATTTATCGATCCAGCGCAGTGTGACTGCTACTGAATTACCCAAGGGAAAGCCCACTGTGATTCCTTTCACAGTGCCACATCTTCCTACGCTCTGACTGCAAGCTGACTGTGCTCCACTGCCACTGGTGTGACCAAAGCCAGGCATGGCAGCTCGCTTGCTGCCGCGTCCCTCACTGGAAATATCCTTCCAGAGCAACCCTGCAGTCACAGGTTCTGCAGTTACCCCCTCAGTAAGACCCCTCCTCACAGCACGTGTGTCCTTAAAAAATTCACAACGTTGATTTTTCTTCCTTTCTTTCCCTCTTTTAAAAGCCTTCTCGGCCTCGTGCCACCTCTCTCTCCTTCCTACGCACGCTGCGGGAGCTGCGCTATCTTGGGGGACGCACACGTGTTATTTTCTGACATTAACAAAACTCAAAATAGCCTTTTTGGAACACAGGCCAGAGCCCACGGGGTATCTGTTGCCTTAAACTGTGCAGAGAGAACAGCACAATGCTCTCAACTGTTTTGGGGGAAGGTATCAGCAAGGAACTCAGCGATGCACAGATTTACTCACCTACTTCTACGTGGTGTTGCCCTTCTGTCACACGAGCAACTGCTGCCTCCCAGATCCCATTCTGCTGCTAAACAGTTGGTTTCAAACGAGCAAAAACGATTTTTAAATCCCACAAACCTTTTCAAGAAGTCAGGTTTCATCTCCAGACTGTAAATCTTGAAGTTCCTCAGGGGGGTTTTATTCAAGAAGATGTCACCAATTAAGCCTGCAAGAGCAATGGGGGTAATGAAGAGTTGAAAAGCAGCTAAAACTGATAGATTTTCCACTCTGAATGCGAGGAACAGCAGGAGATGGAAAGCAGCCACGCTCTGCAATGGAATTAGAGTCCATATGGTCCCATTGCTCATCCAGACTTAGTGGGGAACATTACTATACTTTGGCCTCTCCACTCCCTCCTTCGCTTTAACTCACTGGGCCATTAAAACACCCTCCAAGCAGAAAACATTGCTGGCACACACAGCAGATGGGGTTTTGTTGCAATTGTTGGTTTTTCATCAGCTGCCCACGTTGAGATTTGTTGAAGCAGTAGATCAGTTACCTCTCTAATAGGAACAGCAAAATTTAGCGTGGGGAAGTGCTCACGCCCAGTGCTGATGCAGTGTTTCTCATCCAAAGACCTTAAGATGCTTTAGGAAATAATTGCCCTTCAGCACTTCCTTGTTAGATACTCTGCATGTAGAAACAGAGCCTGGGCCCCAATCTAGCCCCCTAATTGCAGGGCTGCACTTGAGCCTGCCCAAGCTACGGAGGCTTTACATACATACCCTGCAGCGTAACAAAATTAGTACAGTCACATGCCTCGCTCCATTCTTCTTTCTTGTATACTTTTTTGCATACATTTCCCCACTGAAATAGAATCCTGGAGTTTCAACCTCTTCCAGCTCCACAATTGTATGTAATAAACTTGAACGCTTCAGCAAACCCTGCTCGACGGGATGCAACTCGTTCCTCCTGAATATGCTGAACACTGGACGAGTTTTAGAACACTGTGACCCTCCAATATCAAATCCCAGCGAAGGACAGAGGTTAAAAAGGGTCTGTCCTGTGAAGTAACACGCTCAGAGAGCAAGAGAATGGGTGCCCTGCCATCGCCTGGCAAAACTGAGCAGAGTAAGATCAATGACAGTCCTGGGTTTGGCTGTTCCCCTATAGAAAGGGAAGCCTTAATGCAACTTGTACACAAGAAAGACACTTACACAGTACTTAAACTCAGAGGAGCATCTCAGACACAGAGGGACTCCAAGAACAAGGAACTCAGCTCACCTTTCCGCTGCTCGTTCAGCGCCAGGCCGTAATTGACACGACCACGGTTCTCTACCAAGAGTCTTAACTGCCTGAATCCCTGTGAAAACAGAAGAAAAGAGGAAGAAATGGGAGAGCAACAGCCCTAACACCTGGAAAACAACGGCCAGCAGTGGTGCTGAAGAGGCGAGGTAGTGCCAGGACCTTTGGCAGTCTCAGTTCACCTGCTTACTGAGGGTCTCAGCCTGCTCATAAAGGTTGTCTTTCTTTTCCTTTCTCTGTTGAATTTTGAAGTACCAGTCTGATTTCACACACACACAGAGCGAGAAATGGAGTTTGACACAGTGCAGGCTTTTGGCACGTAGCTTTGCCTTGAGCCACAAGAGCAGCACTGAGTATTCATGCCTGCTCACCTCATCCAAGAGCACAGCAATAACTTGGCAGTGAAATCATGCTGTGTTCCACAAGTGAAATGGTGCCTAGTTAGGGCACACCAACCATCCTCTGCATCAGGGCACCACACCAGCTAGTTAAGTGGATTAGGTGGGAGGTGCCTTCTTGAGAGCTACCCCTCTGGTTCTGTGCACAACCTCCATCAAGTTACCTGTCCTTCAGGAAGGGAGAGCTCCAACGTGTTGTAATCCAGCTCGCCAACATACATGGTGTTCACAAACACCTGCAGAACAGAGCACAATAGACAAGAGAAATACCTCATCAACACAGGTTATTAGGGAGAAAACTGTCTCTACTGGGGATTAGAACCGAGGGCCCACAACTCTGTCACAGATTCAGTCTCGGTGGAAAACGGATTCACAAACAACATTTCTGAGAACATTCAAAACTTAAAGATATTCCGAGTTTTAGCAGACCTCGAGCTGATTAACAAACGAAAAAAGGTTGGCACTTAGCTGAGAACTGAAAGAGAAAGTCACACTCCTAATCTAAAAACATCACGTCACACTGCGTGGTCAGTTCGTCTGCTGCCTAATTGATGAGATCAGAACATTTACATCAGTGGGAAGTTGGCCCCAGATGCCCCGGGCTCCTTACCTGGGCTCGGTCACGGACGTGGTCTCTAGAATGCAGGTGTCCACCACCAAATATAACAGCCTCATAGAGTACGTATCCATAGGACTGCCCACTGCTATCATTGAGCTGGAGGTTCTCCATGTTAACTGGAAACTCTGATTTAATGGGCTGCAAAGGAGAAAGAAGTTGAATGGCAAAAGTGCTCTCAGCACTGACAGGTCACACAGAGACGATTCATTTGAGACAGGCATTCCACTCTGCCACAGATTACATCTACTCTGGGAGTGCCCAGAGATCTGTTCTGACCCGAGTTACCTCGTGACCCTATAAAAGCTACAGCAGTGAAGGCCAAGTACCAGAACCAAGGGCTTGCAAAGCTGGAATTCCAAGAGAACAGAAGCAGCAGTAAAAAGGGTCGGATAAGAAGTTTGTTCTGCTTTGTGTACCCTTGACAAAACGTTCAGGGGATAGCACACCAATGCCAGGTCTTTTCCAGCTACCAGGTGATGACTTTTCATGCTGAGTGGCATAAAGTTGGCAGTACTACCTGCACCAGAGATGGTAACACATCCCAGAGAGAGATGTACTGATGCAACAGGATCGCACCGTACGACGCCTTGCTTTCAATCATGGGAGGGAGAGGAAGAGGCTGGCCTGCGATGCAAGAAAGAAAGATGGGGCAACTATTCCAGATGCAAAAAAAAAAAAAAAGCAGACACACATTTAAGGCCACTCCAGACTTCTTCTGATTGATTTTTCCACTGAATTACAGAGCCCTGTATCTGCTGCCAGAAAAAACTTGAAACAAATGTGAGGGATGAGTGAGGGCTACACCTACTCTGACACTGCCACCTGTCTGGGCCTAGAACAGAGAACACTAAGACATAACAAGTGAGATATAACAGAGTTTCCTTCAGGTTTGCATTTATTTCCAAAATGGCACCAGGCATCCCAGAGATGATGCCACATGCTACCTGCCTGCTGCTGGCAGACTAAATACCCCAGATCCCTGCTTCTCCTTCCCATCCTTTGGAAAATGCTCCCAGTCAGTCAATCAGAGCCGCAGGGCTCCGGCAGCTGAGATAAATCTCTGATGTAGTGCAGTAGTCTGCAGCAGTATTTCGGCTCCAGGATTTATAATTACCAATGATTGTGCTGAAGAGTTGTCGGAGCTTGAAAAATTTGGATGTATAGTCTCCAGCCTCTGTCAGCACAGCATCGTAATCTGAAAAAGAAGCACACGTCTGGGACAGCCTTCACACGCACCACCATGCAAGAAGTAAGAGCCCAAGACAATGCTCTCAGCACTGAGTTCAGCAAATTTGTACTTTTTGATCTGTGTCCCTGTGGCTATTGACACATCCTAGAAAGGGTCTGCAAACACGAAACACGAACGTAAGCCCCCTCTGAGAGGAGCATTTGCTTCTGAGCTACGTTCCAACTCACCCCACCCATGATCGAGGGGCTGCACTGACCAGTTACCAAGCCCACACCCAGCCCAAGGGGTGCTCTCACAGCAGGCGCATGAGCAGAACTCACCATAGCTAGTGACGTCCGACTTGTATTCATCGGTCTTCAAAGCACCGTTCATGAAGCCAAAGTTGGTGCCCCCATGAAACATGTACAGATTGATGGATGCTCCTAATTTGAGGATGCTTGCTACAGTATTCACCATTTCTGTAAAGGAAGGGAAACACCAAGAAGTCCACACACCAAGAAGCAATGCTAACCCTCTTCCAGTAATTCAGACACAGACACTCCGCTCCTTCTCAGCCAGCCATGCCTGTGTAATTACAGCCATGTGCATCCTGAGCTCTACTCTGCCTTCAGTAAGGCCAGCAAGTCCACTGGCACATGGGGATAGATTAATCCACGTAAATACACCTCTTCTACAGGTGAAAAGGTAAAACTCACAGACACAGGCAGGAGTTTTGCTCTCAAGCAGAAGGACTGTTCACTCATATTACTCAATTACAAAGACAGCAATTGCAGGAAGATGAAACAGGCATTAAAGTAGACCTGCACAGGTCCTGCATGCCCCCGAGGTTGCAGGGTTATTTATTTTAGTGCTAGGTTTCCTTCCTAACGAGCTTCTAAACTGCAGTAAAAATAGATTCAGAAGATGTCACAGCTGCAGGAGCCTTAGGTTTGCCCTGTTCCCAGAACATCCATTCACCAGACAAATGATGTTACTATGACGAGGGGTGCAGAAAACTTCTGTGAAGATGACATTTTGGCAAAATAAAGAAGTCTTCACAGGGTTTGCATTAGCTCAGGAGGTGGAAGAGAGAACTTAAAGCACTGGTAACATTTCCAATATCAACAGAGCAGCTTGAGGCCTCGGAGCACATCACTGCTAATGTCTTCAGATGTCTGGATTTCTGCACAAGCTCAGCGTCCCTCTTGGAGAAATAAAAAGAAAGCTGGTTTTGAAAAATAGGAATTAAAGAGAGGCTGCTCACCAGCACTGCTGAAGAAAGCCCAGGGCACAGCAATGTGACCCATTCACTGAGACATCACTCGTTTAAAAGATTCACGCACAGCAAAGGTCACAGGTGGACAGAGTTGTGTCGTTTCTCCTGTAACTGTGTGCAGAGCAAGAATCCCTCCCTCTCCAACACCACGTGCTGCTCACCATCTGCATCGAAGACATAGTGAGGGCCTCCCCAGTTATCAAACCATCCAGTCCAGTACTCCATTACCATCTTTGGCTGATCTCGCTGCATTGAGACACAAACAAGAGTTAAAATGGACAAAGGGAGTCTGGCATGCAGCCCTACTCAAAGGGGCAAAAAAAATAAAATAAAATAAAAATAAATCAGTGAGGAATAATACGGACCAGAAAAGTACGGTGTGAGGCAACAACTACTGCACACCAGCAGGTGATACCCACCAGCTTTGGATGTTGTTTGGTAGAGCTGCAGCAAAAAGACTAACCAACTGTCACTGTTGAGCTTCTGCTGGAAACAGGCATTTATAAATGTCTACTTATCAGCTATGCCACTGCCAGCTGAGAGCTTGCAGGTGCACTGCAGCCACTGCTTGCCAAGGTGGGAACAGCAGACCTTAGCAGCTTAATGCCTTTTTAATGCTGCATATGGTGTTGGCAGGAAAAAATTAGCCTTTGCAGGAATTAGGTCTTCATTACAAAGGCTCTGCACACAGAGCAGTTGCTTCCCATTCTTCACTGCTTGCCAGCTCCCTCAGTTCCTGCAGAATTCCACCCGGCCCCATCACCCTGCACAGAACAACTGGCACTCCCTGCTCGTGGTGTTTATTTCCAGTCAAGGCAGTTTGGCCATTTATTTGATGGGGGCTTTATCTGATGCCGTATGAAATAGCCGAGGTAAGTGGCATTAAAGAAACTCGTGTTTCATTAGGAGAAAACAACAGCAGGTGCCTGTAATAATGTAATTGCTCCAGGTTCAGGCCAGCCCTCGGTGATGTGTTTAATCGCTCCATCCCCAGCCAACGAGCCAAAGAAGTTCTGCTGACTTCTGGAATAAGAGATTGCAACGAGGAAACGTAACACAGCTCCACATTCCTTGTGAATGCAAATGACAGGCTTCCTGCCTTCTAATTAGTGAGAGTGGCAATGGAGGAGCTCTTCTGCTGGGCTGCGTTCTGTGTGTGAGTTCAGCCTGTGGGAAAGGTGCCCTCCACTCATCTGCTGCGTGTGGTGGAGCTCTCCAAGACCTGAAGAAAGCAGAAGCACACCGAGCAGAACCTCTTTTTGTCTGAGGAAGACAAAAAAGAAGTTGGTGGCAGGGTTCAGCTTTCAGCACGCCAGCAGCAGGGCTGCATTTCATGGGCTGAGCAGGAGCCAGGGGGAGAGAGCAGAATAGAATCGATCACGACCAGGGGCACGTGTCAGCTGCTCAGACCTTCCCAGGCTGACAAGTGGAGCACGCAGAGCGATAGGGAGAGAGGAGGACAGAGGACGCAAGGAGAGAAAGAACTGTCACCGAAAATCAAAATTTGCTCTTGCCTCTCTACTCCAGCATCACACGGGATGCTTTCTGCATCAAATGCTCATTAGGCAATTCCCCACCTCTTTGTTCACACTGATTCACATCTCTGACAGCTCAAGCAACACACTCCGTGCGAATGCATTTCTGCAGTGAGCATGAAATGCCGAGCAGGCTGAGCTGCTCGGAGGGCTGTGCTGCTGGAAGGTGCTGCTGGGGGCTTACTCAGCATCTGAACAACACAGTCTTCAAACAGACACCCGAGGGAATGCAGAGCCTGGGAAAAAGAGCAGCGACCTTCTGGAGGGAGGACAACTGCACAGTAGGATGCTGCTGGGTATCAACACTGCACAGCTGGGGAAGCAGTGGAAGTGGGCATCCGAGAGAGCAACAGAGCTGAACGCTGTGCTCCCTGTCTGACAGCTACTTTTCAGCTGCACACGTAACACATCCACAGAAGCCCTCGTTAGGCAAGTTAGGAACGGGCCTCTGCTCAGCCACCAGACAGCTCCTCAGCTTTGTGCTTTGCACAGGCCTTTGTCCTCCCCCCTGGTACACACTGCACTGTCACTACAGAAAACACGTTTGCCAAGCAGCCTCGTGGAGAGCACCTTCTCCTGCCAAAGCGTGTTCGTTTTAATTATTTAATCAATCACTGAATTTTCAGAAAAGAATTACTAGGCACTCAAATCTGTTAGGCACTAAAGATGATCTACGCAGGCAGACCTGCAAATCCAACCAAGGAAAAAGGAATAATTCAGTTTATTGCAGCTCGTGGCTTTGTGACAAAGCACATCCATCACCAGATGTCAGTGCCCTGTTGTTGTACAGCAGTGGGTGCAATTGTGCCATACTCTAGTAGCTGGACTAATAGCCCTTCCATTTGTTACGTAGGAACCTTTTGTGGATCTGACTGTCATTAAAGCCTGGGTAACAAAGAGCTTGCTGCCTGCACCCAGAGGATAGCAAAACTCCAACTGTCCTCTCAGAGAATATCGCTTTCCAACATAAGGAGCATGAGTTTTCTGTTGAGGTGAAGCTGTCCTGGAAAATCCAGACACACAGACTCAGTCTGCATCTTACCTGTACCGTGTCCAGGTATTTCAGTACACCAGGTTCCAGCTTCTGAAAGTTAACAGTGGCCAGTGCTGCCGAGAAAAGAAAAAGCTGTCATTAATTTAGGAGCACCTCTCTGTGCATCAGTCCTGCACAAGCTCAGAGGGAACTGGAACATCACCTGAACCACCAGTACAACCTCCCCAGAGTTTCCCCATCACAGTCCTCACTGAGCATGCAGGACAGAGGGGACCACAGCACGCAGTGAATACCTGCAGGCTGTGTTCTCAGCATTCGGAGCTACTAAAAAGAGTGCAACAGAGTGCCTCATCAGCTTTAGTCGGAGGCTGCAAAGCACCTGCAGATCCTCAGATAAAAGGCACCACACAAAGGCAAACTTATTATTAGAGCAGCACATCCAGACACCACGCCAACCTCCCGGGCTATAGCTGCACGAATGCCTACCCAGGCAATCTCACTTCTTGTGATGCCTGTGGGGATGGGGAGGGGGACTGCAGTGTGAGTGAACCAGATGGAAACTGTGAGTGGAAGATGACTCTGTGCTCCTGCCCCGTGCAATGCAGGGGAGCCAGCAGCTGACTGCTGCGTGCTGCACTGACAGCAAAAGCTGGCTGCAGAAGCTGATGCATTACAGCCCCTAACAGATGCTGGAATCGTTTTCATACTTTTCCAGACCTCAGTCACTCTGTTTTCCCTGAGAAACTTTGAAACTGCAGGAGCAGGAGTGTGATTCTGTTGTAAAAAGTGACTTCTTACAAAAGAAGCAGCGTGGGACCCAGCCCCAGTTGTGTCAGGCAGAGCACTTCAAACGGAATACTTACAGAAGCAAAAGCTTACTTCTTGCTATATATACCTTGAACTTAACAGGCTGATCTGAATAGCGAGCTGAGGAATTTAGCACAGGCAAACACAGCAGGAGAACAAAACAAAATGTAGATTTAGTCTCGATGCGATACAAGAGTTTGTGAACCTGAAGGCAAAACTGTCTAATTCTGCCATTAACAGCACACCATTCCACACTGGACAGGGATGGAGAACCAGGCCCAGAGCCTTACTCAGCCTTTCCTCTTCCTAAAACAGTGCTTTAGATTCAGGCTGGAGGGAACCTGGAGATCTTATTTCGGTGCCCAGATGGGAACCAGAGCTACGTGGCACGGGTTTGTCACTCACCGTGCCCACACAGGATTCAAAGAGCTCTCAGCACACAGCCTGCTGGAAAGGACAGCTGATCACAGCACAGCTCAGAGCTGGAAACACTCCTATAGAAGATGCTGAAGGCTGGATGGGGTGCTCCACACCTCCCTGATGGCGGTGAGAGGGTGACCCTATGTGGTCACGGCTGGAAACTGCTGCACTCCAAAAGAATCAAATGGAGAGGAGCACTGAGAGCACTGCTCAGAGCTCACGGACTGCTGAGCTGCTGGAGCTGTCCCTCTCATACTTTCATATAAAAACAAGAAGGGAAAAAACAAAACAAAACAAAATAGTAGGTAGAAGATGACCTTTTTTTTAACCATTTCCACACCTGAGATTAGAAAATTAACTTTATAAGTGATAAAGTGATGATGGGAGTGTCCAGAGGCTGCACCCTACTAGGGGAAACACTGCTGCCCAGGCAGGCAGCTGGCACAGCCCCCGGGGGGGTCACAGGCCAAGCAGGCACATCCATCACAGCTCAACTGGATCTGGAAATCTGAAAACCAGTGCCATTTCTTCCATTTTGCACGGCAAAGCAGATGTCTTAGCAACAATTAGTAGTAGGAGTAATAGCTGAGATATTCGTGGAGCATCTACTCACACAAAGCAGTAAGAAGTACTGAGGAAACAGCCTCCCACGAGCACTCACCTCCTTCCACTAAGCCAAACGATAACCCGTTCTTGTTGTCCGAGGTCATCAGCAGCTCTACAATCCCCCTGCTTAACAGGGCCTGCATTAAAAAGAGGAAAAGCCACTGGAAAAGCTCGGTATTTGTCAGGATATTGCAGTGTTAAAGCACATTATCACCTTCTCTTTGTCTAATAATAGAAGCTAATAGAATAATGCCTGTTTGCCAGTGAGTATATCCATCACAGGACAGGCAGCTTGGGTACCTGCCTGGTCACACCTGAAAGGATCCATGGGTTCCTCTGCACCACAGAGCATTACAGGCAGCAGCACTCTGTTAAAATGCACACACACACACACACACACACACACTGTTCTTCCCACGAGGACTGCTCTCTCACACTTGTCTCCCTTTACACAGCAGCCGACGTTTGAAAGAGGGATTAGGAACTCCTGGTTGCAACTTAACCCCTCTTCTCACTACAGCTGCACTCAGAGAGACTCCAGCAGCTTCAAGAGCTCTGAACACAAGCCTTCACCCTCCTAAAACCGAGCTGCAAAATGGTGCCTGCAGCACGTGTGTCTACTCACTGCTACCTGCTGTCAGCTCGAGCAACCTTCTGCACGTTGCACACACGCTGTGCAGACAGAGGAGACCCGAGCATCACACACCATCTACGTTAGAGATGACAAACTCAATTCAGAGTGGGAACGTGTTCTGTTTATCGATCTGCCATTGCTACATCAATACCCAAACAGATGCTGGGACCTGATAAGAGAACTGGGATTTCTAGCAAGCTTTATTAACTCTTTTTAAGCACTGCATTTAGAGCTAAGTTTCTTCCTTTTTTTTTTTTTTTTTTTTGGTAAAGCTTTCCATTGAAATACAAGAAGAAACAGCAGAGCTGGAAGGCATTGAAATGCACTGCAGGACTCCAGCGCGCAGCAGAGGACCCAGGAATGGCAGCAGTGTCTGAGGCAGATGCAGGTGTGTGCTCACTAACCCCAGCTCACACGCTGTGCACGGAGCTGCCAGCACACCCTCCCATGGCCTGAGATGGCCCAGCAGAGTGAGAGGAGGACTGGGCCGTCAGGTTTTGCATGCCAGGTGCAGGTGTCATGTGCTTTTGGAGCTGAGGGCCCCGCTCCAACACACGGAAGCCCTGCACATCCAGCTTTCCCACAGCATCTTCTTGAAGCACTACACTTCCTCTAAGCTGCACACAATTGCAGAATATAACAAAGCAGCACTGCAAAAATACACCCACGGGCCTGGCGAGGAAGCGATATCTGTTCCGACAAGTCTGTGGAACATCACAAGCTCTTTCATCACTGAGATATGGAAAAGTAAGAATGTGGCTGCAAAGACACAACAGCGTCTGTGTCCCGTTCATCCAGGGCCCTGAACGCCACTTACCCACGTGCTTGTCATTGGGCATGAGACACGAGGAGGGAAACTACGCAGATAAAAGAGGCAACTCTGACTTTATCAGTTCAGGTCAGCAGCTAACCGTAACATATTCGTATGCACACTTGCTATTTATCTTTCCAAGCAGTATGAAATCACTCCACGAGGTGGAGTTAGTGCAGAAGCAGGCACCAGGCTGGGCAGATCAGCACTCCTGTGCTAGAACTAACCTCAGGGGAACGCCTGCATACCCACAGGGTCCCAAACACATCTGATAACGCTGGGAACACACAGTTCATAGTACATACAACCTCTCTTCTGTACCGTAACACTTGAGGCGTTCAGCGAAAAGAAACAGAGAAACAAGCTTTGTAAGACAGACTGCAGATCTTGTCAGCTTTCTGCCTCGCTGTTGTACTGGGGATGGGGGGTGAGCAGGTGTGACTCATGCTAGATTCACCTCCTCGGGTCCTGGCCAACTTCACCACATAGCCTGCAGGCAGGGAGCAGTCTTTAACCGACAAGGGTAAGGGAGACATTAGGTAAATTAGGTAAATTAACCTTCCTGACGCTGGGCCCAAGATTGTGTGAGATCAGGAACAGAGAAACCCCGATTTAATGCTGTCCAAGAGAAGTGAAGCAGGACCAGCAGGAGACAGCTTCCTCAAGGCCAGCTGTGAACAATGGCTGCTCCTCCATTTCCCCACTGCCCTCTTCTCTTGAGGGCACAGGAACTCAGACTGTCAGTAACGAGAGGCACAACCAAAAGAAGTAGCAGGGGAAATCCAGCTGGATTTAGCACCGATGCTATTAAGGCTTCCAGAAGCCATGGTCAAATTTACTCAGAAGGAAGTACTGAAAGGAAGGTGGCTTGAGTGGGATTCACCACAGAAACAAGTAAACGTGCCAACATTACCATTTTCACATAGGCCATGTAGTTTGCGTCTTTGGCGTAGGAACCGTATTCATTCTCCACTTGCACTGCAATGATGGGACCTCCTCTCTTGTACTGTTGGAAACAAAAGGGAGATAACCACTGCAATTTCTAACCAGAAGGACCAAAATCACAGCAGTGCTGGCGCCCAGCTGCACAACCCTCCCAGTCCAGACAGCACAGCCAAACATCTCAAACTGCACAGCTGACGTGGGCAGCTACAACCAACAGTGGCTCCCCAAACAAAGCTGATCCATTTGTTGGCTGCTTCACAGCCCAGCACTCATTTGTGTACAGAGGGCAATGGATTGCACTTGCCTGAAGAGGGACTACGATAGGCATGAGATGATCAAAATAGGCATCCACTGCTTCTGTGAAGCCTTTGTATGTCGTTCTCAGCTGCATTTCGGGGTCCTGCAGCAGCCAGCTATGAGAAAAGCAGCAAACAGGATCTGTTAAAGCCTCACGTGGAGTTAACTGTGGTTAACTCTGCTCTCCCTTACGCCCCAAAACGCACTCAGATTGCAAGGCAAAGGAAGCACAAACTAAAACCTGAACTTAATGTCACGGCGGGGGCTTTTAACTTCAGAAACACGACTGTAGAAACAAAGTTGCTGCAGGAGACACTGGTGTGCAGATAACACAGAAGGCAAAACAATCCTGCTCTCTCTTCGTGTGCTCTTTGCAACAGCATTAAGCGATGATTTCAGTGGAGATTGTTCAAGAGCAAATGAACGAGTACAAAAGGGTTGGCTTATGGCTCTGAAGGTTACTCTAGAATTCCCCACATCCCCAAGGGCTCCCTACAGCTAAGTGCTCTCTCATAAAACCCCAATCATCATTCAAGTCAATGGTTCCAGTAATTGTTCCCATGGTCTTTGCTGCTGACTTGCAAGATTTAGTTGGCTGCGGGGGGTTAACGCAGAAACAGGCGATCTAAGAGGAGAACAATGTACAAGCAGACTAGGACTGCACCTCCCTCGTCTCTGCAAAAGGCATTTTGTAAAGATAAATAAATGAAAGAGTGAAGGAAATAATCCCCACATTCTGTCATGTGCCTCCAACGAAGGAAAACAAGTGGTATGTAACCAGGCACTGGCTCCACTGGGCTCCAGTAACCAAGCAAGTCTCAGCTCTGACGTACTCAGCTCAGCTCCCAAAGGCCCCTACCAACAACTCAGATGATTTCTGTGTTGTTTTCTTTCCACTGCCCAAAGGCTTTCATCACCTGAGCACTACACACTTACCTGGGCAGCCCACCAAGGTCCCACTCCGAGCAGATGTAAGGTCCAGGACGCAGAATCACCCAGAGCCCATTCTTAGCAGCCAGGGAAAGGAAGGCCCTAGAGATGCAGACAATGTAATCACTGCCTGACTGCAAAATCTCTACTCCTAGTACACCAATCACCATGAAAATGCAGGTATCAGAACCAGAAAGGAATTGCTAGATGAAATCATTACACTGAATTGATGCTGAACTTATAAGCTCCGGGGGCTCTGGGAAGGGAGGGCCCCCATCAACCAGACCAAGGCACAGCTGGAAACGCTGTCACGACCAACACACACACCCTCCCCCCAGTCCTTAATGACAACATTTGAACCACATACTCTAGATCCAGGTTCTCACTGAAGTCGAACTTCCCCCGTGTTTGTTCGTGAAGGTTCCACGGTACGTACCTGGAAGGCAAAGTCAGCACAGTGACAGCGAAGCACAGCGAAGCTGTGCACTCTAAGGAACAGAGCCCGAGCCTGCAGAACGTACGCATCACAAAGTCCCTACTTCAGCACCATCTGAGCCTCTGTCACCACAACAACAAGCACCAACGTCCCCAGCAGCCGTCGGGGCCGCGAGGTGCACGTCCCAGGGATGAGAGCGAGGACACTTACGTTGTGAGGGTGTTCAAGCCACACGCCTTCATCTTAAGCATGCGGTCTTCCCAGTATTCCCTGGGGACTCGGAAATAGTGCACTGAACCTCCATAGATGCGGAAAGGCATTCCCTCCAGCAGGAACTGGGAGTGCTCGGTCTGCAGGCCCAGCGTCCTGCCCCACAGCCGCAGCGGGACCAGCTCGCTCCAGTTAAACCTGGAAGGGGAAGGGGGGGGGGGGGAGAGGTGAGCACCCTCCAGCAAAAGCGGCGGGTCCTCCCACTACAGATTCACCCCCTTCAATTTAAAGAGAGACGCTGGATTCGGTTCATCCCTCGGGAAAGGTCCACCTGCGTTCCTGCTCACACCTTAATGACTCATTTGCCAGAAGACCAAATGCCATCGGGTTCTGAAGCACTTACCAGCTGGAACACTCGTGCTATCACAGCTCTATCCTACGTGCAGGAAACTACTTCCTATTGCCTTGCACTGCTCCCCTGTTCATTCTGGCTGAACCAAGAAAACATTCTTATCAGCTAGTCCAGATCCAAAGCAGCTTCAGCGCCTCCATCAGACCACCCCAGTTCCGCGAATGAATACACAACAGAGCTGGACAATAGCAGCTTGTTCCACCGAGACATCATCGCAGCCAGATGCAAGAAATGAATTCCAGTCTCAAGAAAACAGCGACCCACACATTTCAGAGAAACGTCACATTCAGAGAGGGAAACACCCAAGCCTCTGAGTGCCTTCTATACTACGTGCAGGGCAGGTGTCAGCAAAGGGTGAGGGCTTTCAGAGCTCACAGCTTACAGGGATTACTGCCCAGGAGCCTGCAGCCTTTACCTGTGCTCCAGCACGAGACAGGGACACTACGAGGAACTAAATCTAGGGCTTCCCACATATGGCAGGGCTGGCTGGCAAGCACAGAGTACCTGTGTACAACAGCATTCTCACAGGGCTCTGAAACAACAGGCGGCAGGCATGGGTAATACCTGGAAAAGCAAGTCTAGGTTAGATTCACTGCCTTCGGTCAATGAGCGCTCGTGCATTTATGAAAATGTTTACAGAAAACAGCCTTGAGCAAAGACACTGTAACATATCCCATGCAGAAGGTGGCACAGGAACAGCAGAACCACGCTTCTGTGAAGACAGTGCAGCTGCAAAGGGGAGAAACGAGCACGAAACGCACAGTCAGAGTACTTAAAGGGTGACTGCCTGGAAAGGAACAGGATCAAAAATGCCCACCTCCACCAGAAGCTGAGCACAGCCAGAGAATGATAGTTCAGGCTGGGATGCAGCAGCACTGCCCCGAGGAACTGGTTGGTGGGGAACCCGAGGCAGAAAGCTCCAATTTTGGAAAGGAAAATACATTTCAAATCCATTCCTGAGCCAGATGAAGCCCTGAGTTACACCTGCACGCAGCCCTGATGCAAACGGCGCTGCTGACAGCAGAAGGAACGCAGTGCTCGGGAAGAGGACGTGGCCACCTAAAAATAAACTAATCACTTAAGCTCATCTTCTTAATCCTGGCTGTCACTCGGCAAGTTCCCACCAAGTCTCCCAGCTCCAGCGGTTCTGTCCCTGAAGAGCCCACATCCCCCAGGTTTTCTACAGGCGATCCCAAATGCAAAGCCAGGAGCCAGGCCCACGGTTCAACTGCAAGAAAAAAAAACTTTGCTGCACTGTTAGCGAGTTCCCCAGGGCAGAACCTTTGAAGCCGGACAAGTTAACCCTCGCTGGTGGCTCTCTGTGAGATGAAAGCTGAAGTGGAGCTGCTGGGGAGGTGGGAGGAAGCAGTGAGCTCCCAGAGCATCCCACAGCACGTCGCCTCGCAGCTGGCACCTCGCTGAGGTCCTCTCTGCGCCTCTGATGCAACGGAGCTTCGCTGCCGCCACGCAGCACACGGACGGGGAGCGAAACGACGGGGAAGAGAGTCAGAACCGGGCAATAAAGCGCGAGGCGCCTTCGGGCAACGCGTTTCGGGGGACAAAGGACCCCACAGCCCTACTTCGAGCACGCCCGTGACGAACTCGCCGCGCATTTCGGGCTCCATCCCGAACACGCGTCGCGGTGACAGCCACGCACGTGGCACCGCAGCGCGCGCGCGCGCCGACACGCACGGCTCCCATCCGCTCCCACGCGACGCGTCAGCTCACCCCACGAGTGGGACCCCCCTCCTCCTCACCCCCGCCCCCACGGACCACGGCCGCTCGTCCTTGGTTACCGCCGCCTCCATCTGGAGCCCGCTCCGCCGGGAGGACCGACGTGCCCCGGGATAAGCGGCGATGCTTATCTCCCCCCCCTCCCCCCCACACCACCGACCCCTGGGCGGCTCTCACCTGCGTGCCAGCAGCCACAGCACGAGGAGGAGCAGCGCGACGCAGCCGAACCGCCGCTGCCGCCGTCCTCCGCACGGCCACATGGCGACCGACCGACGGACCGACGGACCCCGGCCCGGCCCCGCAGCAACGACACCGCCGCGTCCCCCCCCCCCCCCCCCCCCGCCCCGAGCGAGGCTTTGGACCGCTCCGCCCGCCGCTCGCCCGCCATTGGCTGAGCGCCGCAGAGCCCCGCCCCGCTCTCTGAGCGACGCTGCTGATTGGCCCGCCCTCAAGGCGGGGCCGCGGTCAGTCAGTCAGTCGGCGGGGCCGCGGTCAGTCAGTCAGTCGGCGGGGCCGCGCCTGCGGCCGCCGCCGGGGAGCGGGAGGGCTCCGCTCGTCGCCGCCGGGTGGAGCGGGCTCGCCGCCGGGTGGAGCGGGCTCACAGCAGCGTGAGGGAGCGGAGGCAGCTTTTGTCAGCGTGCAGTCACCGCTTTACTGATTCCAGCCCTGAGGAAGAAACGGGGCTGGCCAACGTTCGTTCCCCCCCCCCCCCCCCCCCCTCCCCACACACACACCCGGGGATGCGCCTCCACACACACACACTGCTGCTCCGTCACAGTCTGCAGCACCCGTATCCATGAGGAAAAGCCTTCCAAGCACAGCGACCGGTTCCTTTCAGTTAAGGTTTAATCGGCAGCACGGCTCCAGCTGCACCTCCCCGAGCTCTGCAGGCCCGACCTTCTCCTCCTGTGGGTCACGACCCGCTGGGAGCCGTGATCCGGCACCTTCAGGCACAGGGCACGGCTGTGGCAGCGTGTGGAGGGCATCCAAGCCGTGCTCCTGCCCCCTGCAAGGCAAGCAGACCGCCTGCTCCCACCGAGGGATCCTGCCCTCTGCTCCCAGGGAAACGGGTTGTGCCCGGAGGAGAGCTCCTGGCGTCAGCCCTGCAGCAGGTTCCTGGCCACAATCATCCGCATCACCTCGTTGGTACCTGCAGTGGGTCGAGGGTGCGAAAGACGGTTAAGAGACGGTCCAGTTCTGCACCAAGGGCAGACCGAGTTCTTCCCTGATGAGTTCCCCCCCGATCTCACCCCCCCGGGGAAGCATCTGAGGCGGCATTTCTGAGGTATACAGGCTGAAACACAACTACAAAGTGCTAACGCGTTGCTCAGGAACACTAGTACATCTTTTTGTTTAGCCGCTGCCAGGGCACCAAACACCGAGCTGCACAGTATCTATTATCTACAGCTGACTTCACTGCTTAGCTATGTGACAGACACAAAGCACAGGAAAGCTTACAATCCCTACAAGGTGCCCTGCTTTTATGTGAACAGCTCTCAAAGAAGGGAAAACTAAAAGGTGAGGAAGTCAAACCGAGCTTAGAAAAGACACTGGCAGAGAAACAGTGCCAAAAATGGGAACTGCTGGGCAGCGTGTGTCCGTGGGAGCAACAGGATAAAACTGGATGCAGGCACTACTAAGGTGACGGATCTCTCCCTGCTGAAAGACCCTTCAAGTACATGGTATCTTCTCCAGAGAGCTGGGAGATTTTACACGCAGAGCTCTTGGCCAGGGGATGCACGCACGTGATAACCAGGGACAGATCAAGCTCAAGGCAAAACTAGCTTCCGAAACCCTAGAATCAGTCACGTGGCAAGGCCTGGAAGGCCTGTTCTTTCTTGGAACACAGATAAATCCCTTCTAGTAACAGCGTCCTTTACCTTCCAGGATCTGGTGGACTCTGATGTCTCGCACAAACTGCTGCACCGCATAATCCTTCAGGTAGCCATAGCCCCCGTGCATCTGCAGAGCCTGGTTACAGATCTAAGAAGACAGCATTGCTGCTGAAGTGACCTGCGTGGTGTTGTGGACAAGACTGCGACAGAAGCTTGGTAAGCGCCCACGAACCTGGGCTCGTTTCTTTTTTTTTTCTAGTCACCTAATCTCATTTCTTAGCAGTGTGGTGTTTCTTTCAGTTCCCATCCGTGCTGCTCTCAGTGCTATCATGTCATCTAAGTGCTGTTTCACATTAACGGAGCGCTTACGCGAACAACACAGCACATAAGCAACCAAGAAAGGCTTCACTTAACAAAGCGTTTTGCTGCTTTTCCGTGATGCTATTGATGGAAAAGATCCCCACCTAGCGGCCAGTCAGCCGAGAAACCTGTTCAAGGCTCTGAACCTACCTCAAAGCACTCATCGGTGGCAAACAGCTTGGCCATGGAGCACAGCACGGCTGCATCCTCCCGTCCCTCCTGCAGAGCCCGTGCAGCGTTGCGTACCATGAGCCGTGCTGCCACCAGGCGCGTCGCCATCTCCGCCAGCTTGAACTGCAGGTACTGCCAGCAGGCAGCAAAAGGAAACACGAGGTCAGCCCTGTGCCCTGAACCACGTCCCCACCACCTGCAGGCAGCTCTTGGTGCCTCACGTGCTTTCTTGCTATGAAAAAAACACGCTCCTGACTTTGATCCCTGATCTCCCTTCGGATTTACACTGCGAACTTTTCCCTCTAGCTGTTTGTTCAGCCAGAATCAGACAAAGAACAGCTTACGGAGTGCAAATCTAGAGAGTTTACCTGGTTGTTTGCTAGGGGTTCCCCAAACTGTTTGCGAACAGTGAGATGTTCCTGAGCCAGGAGAACACAGGCATGAGCAGCTCCTAGTGAGCAAGAAGCTGGTGGGAGAAAATGAGAATACACAGTGAACATGAAGCTAATGCAGGCAGTCAGTAACGTGAGCTCGCCCTTCTCTCTGGTCTCTCTGCTGTCTCTCTTACCAATGTTTATCCTGCCTCCATTCAGTCCCTTCATGGCAATGTTGAAGCCCTGCCCTTCAGCTCCCAGCCTGTTGCCAACAGGGACGACACAGTCCTCAAAAACCACAGCCCGAGTTGGCTGGGAGTTCCACCCCACCTGGAAGAAAGAAGAAAAAAAAAAAAAAAAAAAAGAGTACTTTCCAAACTGCACACATCCATCTCAGAGCAGAGCGATGCCCAGCTTGCTCTCAACCCCTTGATCTCGTTGCCAAGCTGCTGCAAGAGCACCTCAGAGCCTGCAGTTTGGTCTCAGTGTGCTGAGCTAGCAACTGGAGTGCCCGCGTTTGAGCAGAGCATTTCTGAGATTAAATCCCTTACTTTGGCAAACTGAACGTTATGGTGCAAACTCCACCCAAATTGGACGTGGCTTGGAAAAGGACATCCTAGGCTGATTCTGCTCCCGTTCAACACAAGATTCCTGGTGCTTTGCAGAAGAGCTCATCTCTGTCCTGCGCATCCCTCCAGCACGCAGGAAATAAAAAGCAAGGCTCTTACCTTCTTCTCTTTCTTGCCAAAGCTGAGACCTGGTGTCCCCTTCTCCAGCACCACACAGGAGATGCCCTTGGGGCCTGGGCCTCCTGTGCGACACATAACCACGTACACATCCGTGTCACCTCCTCCACTGATGAAAGCCTGCACAAGAGGAAAGGGTCGGCAACTGTATGCTAACTCAGAGCCTGGGGCACGAAGATGGAGGGCTGTCAGGGGAGGCATTTGGGGACCCAACTGTGCTAAGTTCTGGTGGATGCCCTGCAGAGGATGCCACACCGTGGGGAACAGACAGAGGCAGTAGGAAATGAAAAGGACAGTGAGACACAGGACCCTTCGTGCATGCAGTGCCATCCAGCAGCTTAACGAGGAGCAAAGAGGTACCTTGGAGCCGTTCAGGACATAGGTGTCCCCTTTCCTCTTAGCTGAGGTCAGCAGGGAAGCCGCATCACTTCCACTTCCTACATGGGAGGTAAGGGAGCAGCCCATGAAGCAGGAGATCTCTGAAGGCAGAGCCTTTAAACCGTCCTGGGAATCAGACCCAAAACCACTCGGGTGTGCACCACGAGTATTCACCAACCACGGACTGCCCCTTCTGAACTGCTGGTGATTGCACAAGAGAATGTGAAAAGAAACATTCCACCTCTGGCTCCATGCAGCATGATTCACATCCAGCAAAGCCACGCGACGAGTGAGGGAAGGGAGAAGATTCTGTTTGAAAACGCTCACCTGGCTCAGTGAGGCAGTAAGAAGCAAATCTTTCCATGCTGCAGAGCGACGGGCAGAACCTGTGCCTCTGTTCCTCACTGCCAAAGGTGTCAATCATCCACGCACACATGCTGGAGCAGGAGGGAAGGAGCAGCATTACAGTGTGTGCACGTGAACACAGTCCTAGAAGGAAGGTGGCTCACGCAGCAACGTTCCTGACTCAACAGAACAAAGCTCTGGAAAAGCACTGAGGTTTGAAAGCTTATCGTTCCACTGCAGTTAATCTCAAATAGCCCCCTCCCCTTCACCTGCCCCACGCAGGAAAGGGAACAAAATCACACAGCACAGAAGCTGGAAGGACGTCACCTTCCATTCACACCAGACTTGCTCCCTGTTCCCATTTAACAGGCTCAGTGTTCCCCTGAGCACCAAGCTCTGCTGTGCACCGTGAGCCCTTCACTGAACACGTCTGTACAAGCAGGACAGGGCCCTGGGATCAGCTGTCACAGAACAGCCAAAGCAAAAAAGGCTTTTTCCAGACAGGTTACTACTATCTATAGGCAGCTTAAATGGATGAGCAGGAAACAAAATCCCGAACTTAATCCCATCCTGCATGCCACGAAGCTAAAATTACTCCTTGGCAGCATCTTGGGTTCTGTAGCCCGTTTGTTTCCTGCAGCCCAGGGATCCTCGCAGTGACGTGCCCATCCACACTCCCAAGTTGCAGTGAGCAGCAGGAGTGCTGTCTCTAGCTGGATGCAGAGCCCACAGAACTGTTCTCCAGCCAGGCTGACTCACTTGTGGATGCTCATATAAGCAGTGGTGCTGGTGCACCCTGTTGATAAGGCTTCAAAGATGATGGAGGTATCGAGGCGTGACAATCCAGAGCCACCCACATCTGGTTTCACATAGATGCCACCAAACCCCAGCTGGGCTGCCTTCCGCATTGTTTCCACTGGGAATATTTCCTATTGGGACAGAGACACCAGAAGTGAGTGTCCGTGAGTTCTGATGCCTACCAAGTTCAGTCCTAAACTCCTGCACTGCTTAATTGCACCGGTTAAAGGATAAGCAGTTAGCTAGACAGACACACACCACCTATGGGTGTGAATGGAAGCTTCTGGATGGCTGGGTTTCCTGCTCAGGAAGGCTTGAAGGGAACTGCTGAAGCAGCACCTTCAGATAAATGCCTACTGCTGTCATCACAGCCCTGAGAAGTTATTATGGGGACCCCTGCAGTGAGACCCAGGGGTAACAATGTCGTGGGGGGTGGGACAGTGAGCAGAACAACCCTCCTGAGGCTGCCATACCTTCTCATCCCACTCAGCCATGTGCGGAGCCATCTCTTTGGCAGCAAAATCAAGGGCCACTTTTTGGAATTCCTTCTGCTCCTCCGTCAGACCAGCAGATGCTAGAAAGCCAGGAAGAGATCAAACTGGTCAGCATTCCTGCTCTCCACTGCAAGAGCCCATTTCTCTGCTCCCTGGAGCTGCTGTGCTGGGTGAGGGCTGTGGGAGGGGGCTTTCTTATAACAAAACCCCCAGGGCTGCACACACCTCTGCTCAGCACTACGCCGTGGGGTTGGGAGCACAGCATCCTGCCAGGCCTGTGCTGCAGCAGTGCAAAGGAGCGCTCCTGCCACTTCAGCGTGGTGCCAGAAAGCAAATAAATAAAAGAACCTCACAAAGCTCTAGCTACGGAAAACTCCTGGAGTCCTTCAGGAGACCACGGGCTCAGCCAGCGGGGACAAGAAGACGACCTCGCCTGCAGACAGCATCCTTACGAGCAGCTGCACGCCTTCCCCACGGCCCACAAGCGGATCCCTGCCTCGCGATGCTCCCCGCCCCCCAAAGCTCAGAGCAGGAGGGGACATCACCCAGCAGCCCCGCGCCGCCTCTCCGCTCTCCCCCAGCATCTCTCCACCGTCCTCCCCGATCCCCGGCGGTGCCTTACGGTCGATGCAGGACGAGATCCCGCGGCTCCGCAGGAGCTGCGCGGCCGCGGTGCGGAGCGGGGCCGCCCTCCACGCCATGGCGGTGCGGGAGGCGGAGCCGCGGCGGCCGTCGGGAGCTGTAGTCCCCGGTGCGGGGACCGCCCGCATTGGCCGCGGGCAGGAGGAGCGGAGCCGGGGCGATGCCTTTTTTTTTGCATAACGGTTACAGACTTCCCCCGCCCCGTCGGACTCGGATGCCGCGTTTCCTCCGCCCGCGCTGAAGCTCCGGGGAAGGGCGAGCATCCTTCGGTCGGTGCGAGGCGGAGGAGCGGCCGCGGACGGAGCTGGTGAGGATGGGGCTGGAGGGAGGGGAAAGCCGGGAACGCTGGTGGAAAAGTTGGTGCCGGCCCGTCTAGCAGGAGGGGACCCGCTCAGAGCTGGGTAACTGGTGGCAGTGGCTGTCGGCAGAACGGGGCCGGGGTTGGAGCAGCTGTTTGCGCGCAGGGAGCACGCTGAGCCGGGATCCTGCGGGGGCAAGCTGGACGGAGCCCCGGAGACGCGCTGCTTTCGCTTTCCCGAAAGCACGGCTCCTCTTACGCGGCAGAAAACGGCCATGCTGAGGCCCAGAGCCTTACGGGACTTCCCTCCGACAGCTGCTCCTCCGCCTGGAGGAAAGCAGCCCTCCTGCCCACGTCCATCAGCCTGCCTGCAGCCCCAGGGGTGTGGTCCTCAACCAGTGCCAGGACTCGCACTGATAGAGGAAATGGCTGAGCTCAAGGAAGGAAACGTACTCTCCACTTACTGCACAGCTTTTCCATTCTCTCAGCTATCCCAGCTTCTTCTTTTTTTTTTTTTTTCTCAGCTTGCCCGAATAAGCAGTCATCTTTTGCTCAGCAGGTGCTTCTCAGTGAAGACAACTCAGAGACCAGAGATGCCTTGGCCGAGCAGAAAGAGAGACAAAGGAGCAGTAGCAGGTCTGTGCTATGTCCTGACTATTCTAGCATCTCTTACACGAGGTTATAGGCTGCAGCCATCCCAGCCGTCACGTCTTTCAAGCCATGTGTCTTTGAGACAGCATTTCCTCTGCAAAAGTGGGCTGAGCATCCATGTGTGACTGAGACGAGTCTGGTAGAAAGGGACGGTGGTGTATTCTCAGCACAAGACAGTTAAGAAACGTGACTCACCCATTTATTAAGAGCTTTCAGATCCTGCATGCTAGAGCCAGTCAGTCGGAGCATACCCAGTTCAGTGGCACAGAGATGATGTGGTACCAGATTCAAAACACACAAAACAAAACCAGATTCAAAGCCTTGCACTCAAAGCAGAGTTATCTGACGCTCAAGACATAAGATGAGAAAATTAAACAGTTGTGCTACTCATCTGTTGGAATAGGCTCCAGCAGATAACCACCTTCATCCCTTTAATAACTGCTTTTTTTGCTGTTTATGTTCTGGACAAACAGTCATAGGGGTCCTTCCGAACTGGTAGCACAGCAAGTGCTTAACATGAGGCTTCTAGCTAATGCAGTAACCAAAACAGTTTGCTCTGCTGCTGAATTTTCCTGTATTAGACTCACCTAAATTGACTTCTTTTGCCTGCTGCTAATTTCTCAGCAATTAGCTAAAAAAAAAAAACCAAAACCAAAATACCTTCATATTACACCTGACGAGGACGATATGGTCTATCCTGGCTTTGTTTATGCACATGACAAAAATCAAAGTCTGTATTTCAAACTAGAAAAGGGCAGAAACACTGCTAAGTAAAGCAGCTGTCATACATGTAACATCTAGGGTACACCAAACTTCTTCATATGACAGTATGTAAAAGCAGCCTAGGTGACTAAAGTTGTTTCAGCACCAGTCCTTATCAGAAACATTCTGTTTTACCAGAGTGGTCTTTCCTTTCTGGTTTCTTTTAAGATAAAAAGGAGCCTGATGCTAAAATGGCAAAGACTGAGGAGGAGACTGAAGATAAGGAGGAAGAGGAGAAGTCCACGAAACCTCCAGCTGGGAGCTCCAAGTCAGGATGGAAGAACTGGAAAAAGGCAAAAGAATCTGATTCTGGTGGAGAGGAAAGCAAGATAACATACTGCCACTGGCTTCTGAAATCAGAGCCAGAGAGCAGGCTGGAGAAGGGAGTGGATGTGAAAGTAAGCACTGACAACACTGTGGTGTTCATCTTCAGCAGTCAACAAAGTACAGAAGCAGTTTCACTCCAGACCAGAGCGTTAGCACCAGAGTGCTGAATTACAGCATCAAACAATTCAGACAGTATCAATGCCATTGAGTCTTTAGTACTTCTCGAAAAGCAGTTGTCTTCCTGAAAATAGGACAAGATAATTCTGTTCTCCTTAAGGAGGACAACACTGGGGTTTGCTACCTAAAGAGGAAATCAGGGCCTCGGGATGCTTAGCTGTAGGTAGCAGGGACACCACCTATTTCAGACTCTGCTTTTACACTACATACAGCATTCCCACTTCATGGAGGATTTTCTTTTAAGCCCTATGGGGACAAAAGCATGCTTTTGTGAAGTCTGAACTGTAACTGAAGGAGCTACAAATGTATAGGCAAAACATAGACCATAAGGTAATAAAGATCAAACCACCTCCCGGCCCTAACCTGTGTTCATTCCGTTTGGCAGTTCAGCATCGAAGACTTGAAGGCTCAGCCCAATCAGACAACCTTTTGGGAGGGAGTGAGAAACTACCAGGTGAGAAGCAGATGTCAAAGTCTGAGTCACTGAAATATCGCTAGAGAAACGTTCTCTCTCTACACAGATGACTTGTTTCCTTTGCCTGAAGTATTTTCTTCTGATGTAGTCTGCCTGCTTTGACAGCTGTATTCTGCCAGGAGTCAAAACTGCTTAATTATCTCTGTATTAAAAGTAGATGCAAGCTCGGTAACTTTCTCTTAAATCGTCCAGTTTTTCTTCAGCTTTGTCTCTAAGAGCTTCTATTTCCCTTGACACCTTTTGAGCAAGGCTGTACTCAGCCAAATACTGTGCCTTGTCAGTGTACAGCTGTCTGCTCTGTCTGTTCCAGGACTCCTGTGCGAAGGAAATCTTTGTGCACTTCCTCTGCCTAATACAATCTGCTCTGCTGCCTGCTTGCTGACAGCTAACTTCAGTCTCCTGCTATCCCCAGATGAAGGTGGCTGAGCTGCTACGTTCCCTCAAGCTTTCTAATCGAAAATCTAATCTTTTTATTTCATTTCATTGCAATGTAAAACATGCGTATGACCAGCGTAGGAGAGCTTGTATGAATAGTGCTGAAGCACATACCTCTCTCCTGTTGTTAGGAGTGCCACATCAGTTGCTCAAAGTACCTCATTTTCATCTGACAGGCAAGGAACTTCCTGAGAGCCATGAAACTGGGGCAGCAGGCATTCTTCTATCACAGTAACTGCAAAGAGCCTGGCATTGTTGGCATTGTCAAGGTGAGTTCCTCATTCTGTGTTTCGGGGGGGGAAGTAATCAGCGGGTTATCAAACAGCTTGTTAGCCTTATTTCTGTTTCACAAGCAGAGGAGTGCAGAAGAAGTCTCTAATCAGAGCAGCTATCTGTGCTCACTGAGCATCTCTGGCATATTTCCCCAGAGAAATGAAACCGTACCACTGTTACCTTGCTGTCATTTCAGAGCATCTCCAGCCAAGCGAAACACTGCTCTGCACTCATGGCTTCTGATTAATATCTGATTCACTAAACTCTACTGTGCTGACTCTGCAAGGCAGTAGTATCAAGCCTAGGGCACAGAAAAGCTTTTTCATTAAGAACTGTACCCAGTTTTCCTCTGCTACGTGTGCTCCTTGACATTGCTCTCCAAAGAGATTTTGATGCTTCATTGACAGCCATACTGCTCTGCAGTGCTTCCAGACAAGGAATCTAAAGGAAGGAAATACATCTGTTAGACTGGATTTCAGAGGAAGCAAGGCTCACTTTTGCACCATTATTTTTCCTCTTCTGCCTAGGCACAGTTTTCTGAAGGGCATTTCATACCCTTTGCTGATAACATCTTTTAACTGACAGCAGCTTGTCTCACATTTATCTCCCATTCTGTTTCAGATTGTAAAGGAAGCATACCCTGATCACACACAGTTTGATCAGAAGGATCCTCATTACGATTCCTCCAGCAGAAAAGAGAACCCCAAGTGGTCCATGGTAACATAGTAAACTAAATACAATTGGTTTAAGCACTATGTTTGATCCCAGTGCAGTTAGGAGCCCCTCGTACTGCATATCCTTACCCCACCTTTCTTTTTCTCCATCAAGAGAAAACCCAGTCCTGATTGTTTTCTCTACTCTTCTATTACTTCCACGACAAAATGCATCTCCCTATATTTTCAGATCTTCCCTTGCATGGAGGTCAGTTCTGCGTCCATTGCACAATTCTGGGTTAGGAAGGAGAACAAACATCTTCAAGCACTACTCTTTTTAGTCCATAGCAATGAAAGCTGTAGTTTTGATTCATACTAAATTACAGGGAAGTGACTGCTCACAGGCTGGCTATATCACCTGTAGCTTCATTTTGTGTTCTCTGTGACCACATAAATGATTTTAGTGCAGGGTGCTAAGATTGGCAAGCCAGTTGTTTACATCATCTGAGATTCCCAGCCTTCAGCAAGAAAAAGCTTCTGTACCATTACAAGATTCTATACATTAGTCATTTGATTCAGTTTAAAATCCTTATTTCCCCAAAGATCTTAGGTGTTATCTGGATGCTAAATCCTTTTTCAACCGTGCTCCTTTGCTGCTCATCACCTGCCAGGTGGATGTCCAGTTCGTGCGGATGACAAAACGTTTCATCCCCCTTTCTGAGATCAAGACTCACCACCTGGCACATAAAGCAGACGGAGGGCCCCTGAAGAACATGATGCTCTTCTCAAGGCAACGTCTCTCCATCCAACCACTGACACAAGGTAAAAGCCTTCTCCTCCTTTGGTCTCAGTGCCATTCCTTCTGAGAGGCAGCCTTCACCCAGACCAATTGGAAGCTCCACTTAACAACTCTTTCTTCCTTACCTTTCCAATACAGAGGAATTTGATTTCGTCTTGAGCCTGGAAGAGGAAAAGCCACATTAAGAAACTGACAGCAGCACAGCTTCTGCCCAGCCCGCTGATGCCTCCTCCTCAACCAGCACAGTTCTCAAGTTTACTTACTCAACCGCAGCGAGGAGAACAAGCCTGCAAATGATTTGAAGCTTTATGTCCCCTACTCCAGCACTGTTAGGTTGGTTGGGGTTTTTTTGCTTATTTTTAAATAAAGCCTTTTAGAATCAGTTGCAGCTACTCAACTTTTAGCAGTGGTAACGTTCTGCCATCTTGCTCTTGAAAGAAGCATCCTTGAGCATGTTTACTGGAGGATGCAGTCTGCAGAGGGACCTTTTCCTGCAGAAAGATGTCACTATGCTTCTGTCTGGAGCAAGAGCAGTTTGGTGTGTGTAGACACCTAACCTAAGTGCTGCCAAGCAGATCTCGGTTACCTTCCTGCAGGCCTCAGGAGAGAGAAATTAGCCTGCTAACTTTTAGGCTACGTGTGTCCTCCATCACCACGGCTACCAACAGTGACATAGGTCCTAAAGAAAGACCATATCGAATTAAGAATGTCTTAATACCATAAAAAAAAAAAAAAAAACAACCCAAACCAACAACACTGCCCCAACCCAGGCGGTACAAATCATATCAGACAAACTCATGCACAGCATCTGACAGCCAAGGCTGGCTCTTTTTAATTGGAGAGACAAAGAAAAAAAAAACAAAAAAACCAAAAACAAAACAAACAAAAAAAAACCAACCCAAACAACCAAGTTTTAAAGTACAGCCATTGAAAAGACGACGAATTAAGAAACATGTAAACACAGAGGCTTAATTACAAGTTGCACTGCTTGGTTTAGTACTCTCCCACTCCCCCCGTTCCTGATGCTGCCTAGGAGAGAGGGAATGACCCATCCAGCTCAGGGGAACACAACTTAAGCAGTGTCTGCCCCTCACCGTGCTAACCAAGTGCTTTCCTATAGTACCTCGTCCTGCAGTGACCTTATGCTTCCACTTATCTGCTCAGCACATCTGCTCCACCCCAGACAAACAGAGGGCCTAGTGGGCAACAGGTTAAATGGTCCTTTAGATTAAGTAAAAGTGGGGATCCTTTCTAAATTCTGATTCTGCAGCTAGGGGCACAGGGGAGAGAGGCACAAAGTGGGGAAAAACAACAACAGAACGACAAAAAGCCATACAGACTCGTGCACTTTTCTACATCCCTGCCCATGGAAGGCGAGTTGGAACGAGATGATCTTTAAGGTCTCTTCCAACCCAAGCCATTCTACCAGTGATGAACAGCTGATTAATTGAAATCTCCTTACAGTGCATTATCTTGTCAGACTGTACTGATGCCGTTCAGACAGTAAACAAACCACTCCTGGAATGCAAAGACATTTTCATCCATGGGGTTTCTTGAATACCACATGGCCTACAATCAAAAGGAACTCACAAGGGGAAAAGTTCTGAGTAGGAGGGGAGCTGAGGGCAAGCAGAGGGTGTCTGGGGTGCTGCTGTGCTCAGCTTAGCTGTGGAAAGATAGTCTGCTATCCCCTGAGGCTCCCTGCAGGAGCTCCACTTGTCTCTCAAAGATTGTGTATTGCCACAGCGCAGGTGGTTCCCCCTTCACAGAGGGGGAGTAGAATAAGTGAGTGTCAAAGTAACATCCAGATTGCTTTGCCATGTGAGGCCTGCAGACTGCTGCCCCTTGCCCTGGCACAACGAGGCAGTTGTCTCAGCTTTTGTTTCAGCCTGAGGAACACACAGCTCCAGCCCACAGCACACACTTCCCATGTAAAGAAGAGCAAGTCACATCTTTGCTATCACAGAGCAGAAACACGGTGTGACACGAGCGTTCAGCAGAGATGAGTTCATTAGTGTCCTCTACAACAGAGCCAGACTGCCCAGCTCTACTAAAAAACCACAACCTTACACGCGGTGAGTAAAAGATAACTTACTTTGGCAAGCAGAAACACACATTGATCACTGAAATACAGTAGCTGTCTTATTACATAAAAAGCTCCCCTTCCCACCCTGACCCCATTCCCTCCACCAGCATCACTCAACTAAACAAAGCAGAAGATGCCTCCATTTCCCAGCTGCAAGATGACTGTTCTACATTCAGCTGTAGGACAGAGGCAGAGGAGATTTGTTCCAGAATCAAAAAGAAGCGGGACAAATCCAGAGTGAGCCACAAGCTCTCAGGGAAACTCAGAGAAATCCCACTTGATGCAGCTCCTATCCCAGCACCTTGTGTCTCCATCTGCTAGGAGGTGTAACTGCCTGCTTCTCAGAAGGGCACCTATACAGGATGGATATTCTCCAAACTCAAATCAGATCTACAAAGCCATTTCTAATTTGTAATGGAGGAGTGATTCCATTCTGGGAATGTTCTCATGATTCTACCTAGCTGAAGACTAAAAGCAGCTTATTTTAGAATTAAAAGAGAAAAAAAGAACATAACAACTGCATCCAGGTTCTCAGTTCAAGGCACACCCTCAGACCTCACTGGTGACTTCAGCTCAGGCCTCGAGAATGTCTCCCTGGAATGTGAGAACTCTACCATCCTTCCAGCTGCTGCTTGGCTTCTTCTAGCATCACGCATCAGCCACGAGCTCCTTGAACAACTGCATCCTCTTTCTGGCATTACCAATCCTCATCCTGCAGGCATGAGAGAGCAAACAACACAACACATGTTTCTGTTCTGCTCTCTGCCCTGCTGCAAAGCCTGCTCTGTCACAACGACACAAGGCATGAAGCAGGGCAACATGTGCAGTATAAACTCACTCCCATAGTATTTTTCACATCCCAACACCATGCTCCAGATCTCCCAAGGTTGGTCTGCTCCCGTGCAGCAGCAGCTGGGACCTGGCTGAGCACAGCAACCAGAGGCTGAACCTCAGGGACAATGCTTAGAAGGCACTGCTCTCAGCCAGCAGCCTTCCTGCTCTGACTTCTTGCCCACCCAGCAGCACTGCTTGCTCTCCCCGACCCTCACTGCACTGCCCAACCTGTGCCACCCCACTGTTCCACGTCCTACTGGATTCCCATGCCTCCCTCCAACCAACCCTGACACAGCACAGCAGCCAGGAGCTCCCACAAGGACACAAAAGCCATCGTGCTGCCCGTGCTCTGTGGCACCAACTGACTCATCCACATTATATAACTGCCTGTGACAAAGAATCTGCCACCAACACCAAGAGGAAGAGGAGGCAGAAGGGATAACACGAAGCCGTAAGCTGCACCTCAGTCTCCAACTCCCTCCTCTACCTTCCAACTCAATGCTGTGTCATTTTCCCTTGTGAAGATTTCAGAAAGGCAAGAAAAATATCCATCCCACGCAGTCCCAAAGCAACCTGCACACCGCTGAGCCGCAGCAGCACGTTTTGGCCTTCACTTGCTCTCTCCCTGCCCGGATCCACACCGAATGGATCTCGGGTCAAAGAGGAGATCAGGCAGCTCCACAGCATCAAAGCAGCCGACCCCAGAGGAATGTAGTTGATGGGGAAGCACTGAGGTACCTTCAGCTCTGCACCACCAGTGCTCCACCTCGCCTTACCCTCCCAGCCCCTTCCCACCCTGCTAGTCCTTTTGAAGAAAGGAATTGAGTCAAAAAAACGGATTTTTTTTTTTTTTCTTGTGAAGTCTCTGAAGTGTTTTTTTCTCTTCCTCCTCGCTGCTGTCCCCACTGGCTCCACAGCAGCCCTCCTCTGCGTGGCCTCTCACTGCCGGCCGTTGTTCTCTGCAGGCTGGCTGGGGGTCTTGGCCTCCGTGTGCGAGGATGTCCCCTCAAACCGCTGGGAGGCGATGGCCGCTTGGTGGGACATGCTCTTCCTCACTATGTCTCCTTTCCTCCAAAGCACCACCTCCTGCAGCAACACAGCCAGGGCATGTCAGTGCTTGTGAGACCTGCCCCCGGCCCCACCCAGACCCAAACGCTGAACCCAGCTGCCCAGCACAGCTCGCACCCTGTGGGAACTTGCCCACGCTGGCACCTTCCACTCACAATGCTGCCTTCCTAAAAATCCGGGTAGAGCAACTCCCCCCACCACAGGATCTGGGCACAGAGGTGAACCCAGTGGATGTTTAGGGCAGCTCTGTCCCACTGCCACTGGCAACTACATCACAATCAATGAAGTGAAGCACTTGGACAAGAGAGTGGAGAAATACTACGGGCCGGGCAGCTTCTACGTGCACTCCCAGCATCACACACATCTGAGCCATGTGGACCATCTCTTCTAGGCCTTCTCTGCATGCTCGAAGCACTCTAGTCCTTACAGATATCTGTTAAAGGATGTGACCCTCCCCCTGGGAATCCAGCAGGTCAGCAGTGACAGTCCGTGGGTCCAAGAGGACCGAAGAGCTGTTTCTCACCTGCTGCTTGAAGTAGCGCCTCTCTTCCTCATCAATCAGCACCAAGTTGAGGTAATAACGCACTGAGAACTTCTTATTGATGTCCCTCATTGTTGGAGTCAGCTCGTAGCCAGCCAGAAAGAGTCTGATGGGAATGGACTCCCCTGCAAAGAGCACAAAACCGTCAGCGCGGGCAGGATGTCATCCTGGAAACACAAAGCAGAGGAGTGCCAGCAGAACCACATTTCAGGAGGGCACATCAAACTTTGTGACTGTTTCCACAGTGGGACCAAGATGAATGAAAGACCTCAAGTTCCTCCAAAAAAGGAAGATCCTGCTACTGGCAGCAGCTATTTCACCTCAGCTTGAACAGTACAGGGCTCGTTTGTGACCTGCATCAAGACAGCACTGCAGGAAAAAGACAAAGTGGCATTTTCTCTGGCAGGCAATGGTGGGCAATGAAAGTGGAAAAGAAGTGACACAGGAGGCTGGCACTGAACTGCAACACTTTCTGCCCTGACTTGCAGCAGTGCCAACTGATGGCCCAATGCAATTGTGAATTTACATCTATTCCTGGTTCTGCCACTCCTTCACTGGAAGAAGTACAATCACTGCACTATGCCTCTACTCCCCCACCACAGCAGAGAAGGGAAGGGGTCCTACTTTATCACCCACATAAACAGCCGCAGGACCCACATAAACCACACAGGATTCAGCTGAAAATACTGCACATTCCCACCCTTAAAGACTTCAGGAGAGGAATTACATCATCTGCTTTCTCACCTCTCACAGGCGCACCATCCATGATCTCATATTTAGCTATTGTGTCATTCTCGTGATACACGTTGGGTCCAGTCCCTGTCGTTTCTCTCTTGATGATATCTATCTCCATGTGCTTGATCTTGATCCGCACTAGCAAGAAGTAGATCTTACCAACAATCACATCTTTTAAATGATACCTAACATACGAAGGAAGAAAGCACCACAGTCAACACTGCAGAGCGGATCAGGATACCCACGAGCTCTCAAGTCACAAGTATCATCTTCAGATTCCCCACCGCCACTGGCTGCTCTTGAGACACTTACTTGGACTTGTTATACTCAAACTCAATGTGCAGGCAATCCTCAATCCCCACCTCCATCTTAATGGAGGAGTTGAGCTCTGGGTAGGTACTAAGAGTGTGCACGACTATGTCCATCTCCTTCACCACATCGTTCAGTCTGCGGCTGACAGTCGCTCGGAGGAAATACCTGCAAGGAAAGCCCCCGCCCTGTTAGTGTTGCACAGGCAGCAATGGAGCTGAAGCAGGGAGGGGCTGAATGGACTGCACTGTGCTACCCAAACAAGCTTACTGGTACCCTGGCTTCTGGAGCAGCTCACGGTGCCAAAGCCAAAAGGGAATTCTCAAATGGAACAACAGACTGTTCCAAGGCTTGTCTAAGCTCTCGTGCATCTGTGAGCCTGAATTACCAAAGTATCGTTTTGGGGATCAGAATAAGAGCTCGCAGAGCACAGATGAAAAACCAGCGTCCTTTTGCAAGAGGTGAAATCACACCGGTCTGCAACGGCTGCAGACTGCACTCTGCAGATCTCACAATTTCCCAACGCACCTTCTGAAGCCAGTGACTGGATGTGAACTCAACTGGAGTGCCTAAATGTGAAATACAGCTTGCAACATATGAACGAGATACCAGCAAGGCATCTGTTTGCATACAGAGCACAATTAAAGTCAACAAGAGTGATTACACGATGGTGAAAATATCCCTGCTGGGGACTAAAGCAAACTATTTCTTTTGTTTTTTGAATTACCCAGTAAATTGGAAAATATTTGGTAGATTCAGAAGGGGCTGATTTCTCTTGTCACTTAAATGAGGCCCAACAGGTTCCTCTGACTCTGACATATGCTTATAAAAGCCCACAGAGACAGCCTTTTGCAATTTCATTTGGAGCCACTTAGGAGGATGTTCTGAAGGGGATGCTGCACCCCAGTATCGCTACGGTAAGCATCAGTAGTTGCACACTGCACAGAACCAAGAACAGGGGTGAACAAAGGGAGGAGACTCACCTCAGCTTCACGTTCTGCCCCGTGTAGGACTCATAAGGTTTTTCCACGTGTGTGAATTCAAAGTCAAATATCTGTGACTGAGTGAATTCCCCGGGGCGGGCCAAGTCCTTCACCAGAGACACAAACTCATGGTGGTTTCCTCGGTCATAGTAGAGCTCTGGGAAGAAGCAAGGCCAGGTTAAGGAGTGATATTCAGACCTGTGTGACACAGTAAGATTTCACAGCTGCAAGTTGTCCAGATCAGCACCACTACCCAGAGAATGTACTGGGGGAGCCTGTGCCTCTGACAGACTGCACTCGTCCCCCTCTCTCCATGTAGGCCAGAACCTGAGTGTGTGCCACTGCTGTGGCTGGGACAGCCATATCCTCGTGCATGGCAGGCCACAGAGCCAGTAAAGCAAGCTGCTGCTTCTGCACAGTTAGTGTTTTGCTCACTCTACCAGTCAGCAGAGCTGCACACATTAACGGATGCCTGAACTGAATGCAGTTTCAAGGTATCATTCAAACCAGAACAGCAACGAGTTCAGAACAGAAGGCCAACAAGCACTCAGCAGCTCATGCCATCATGCCATCCGCTCCCATCATTTCCTGCACAGCCTTATACTCAAGGCCAAAGGCATTGGCACTGTAAGGAAAGGAAAAACAACGGCTGCTTCTATGGAACAGCAGTGACAGCAAAAATGAAGTGCCAGGAGGCTTCCAGCTGGTGCTGCTTTGGTAACAAAGAGCTGGAGCACTCCTGATTCACACCAGAGAATAACAACAGTGCAGATCCTCACTGATTCTGCACTAAAGCAGTGCTCAGTGCATGGCAACCAAACGTGTGCATCCATCAGCCCCAAATAACAGGGAAACATCCACGAGGGAAGCACGTTCACCTCTGGGAGCACAGCTCAGCTCGTGTGGTCACACTGCTGCAGTTCACCCCATAAACTCCTTACATTACATCGGGCTGCAGGCTCCTCCTTTAACACCAGCAACTCCTTCTACACTTCAACAAACTCTTCTCTCCCGAGTCAGAGCAACAGCAACTTAAACTCTGCAATTTGCATTCGCAGCTGTGTATTACACACCACCATCAATGAAATCTGCCCTTCCTTCAAGACCATCAAGTCCAATCACAAACAGATAAAAGCTGTCATATCAGCTTTTGGAGCCGAAAGGTTTAAAAGGACACAGTAACTGCAGGTGAACCGAAATCTTAAGGAGGTTCTGTGCTCACAGTCTGCACTCCAGCACTCAGCCTGGAACCACAGTGCTCCCTGTGACACATCACTTCCCCACATCTCAACCTCCTGAGCTGGTAAGTCAGCCTGCACGCACGCTGACCTCGTGGGAGCGAGGAGTCTGAGCAGAAGGAGAGCTGTTCTGAGATGGAAAGCACACAGGGAACACCAGATCCACACCTTAACCAGCACAGAGGGCAGAAGCAAAGGACACCGCAGCTCTGAGCACGCGCTGCCTGGGTAATGTGTGTGAATTCAAGGATGTTGTTCAAAATATACAGCTCAAGCATCTCCCAAACCGGGGAAGAAGAGGTGGCCAAGGCAGCACAGAGGAGACACGGCGGAGCAGAAGTCCATGCCTCATTTCCACTGAGGATCACAACGAAGCAGGAAGTCTCCAGGAGGAGACTTCTTCCAGCAGGAAGGCTCGCCTACACCCCAGCATTCACCAGCTCTCTCGTTCTATCCTTCCCTTTCTTTCCAAAGGGCAAGCATTACGCTGACAAAACAAGGAAAAAAAAATAAGAAAAGGATATCTAACCTGAGTGGGAACATCCCCACTTCCACTTCCTACACTGTGTGACCCACAGTGCAAAGGCTGCAGGCACACAGCTTGTCTTTTAGGGTTAAACCTGAGCACAGAGGGTCGCGGATGTACCGCATCACACACGCACAGCTCAGTTCGTGCACCAGCACACAGCAGTCACGTCGTGAGCCACATCTCAAAGTTACT
Source organism: Oreortyx pictus (assembly GCA_036925125.1). Lineage (NCBI taxonomy): Eukaryota > Metazoa > Chordata > Aves > Galliformes > Odontophoridae > Oreortyx > Oreortyx pictus. The sequence continues at coordinate 2,354,010 of JAUPFR010000025.1, read as the reverse complement.
CTGGCTGCAGGTCTCAGCCACGGCCGTGCAACGCTGCAATCACCATGGGATGGAGGAGTGGGTGTGGCAGCCTCCTCCAGCCGAGCAGGAAATGCTTACATCCAAGTCTGGTGCGTGCACAGAGAGAGCTGCAAGCTGCCAACAACAAAAAGTCGACGGCCTATCTGTGCCAGGATGCTCAGCCACGCAAAGCAAAGCAGAGCTGGGGATGGACCCACAGGGCTCAGGAAGGCTGAGCTGCAGCACTACCGTGCACGTGGAGCAAGGCGGAGAAGGTGAAGTCGGTGATGTGAATGTACATGCAAAAAACCACCTGGTTTGCCATCCTCTGCCCTAAGCGTGGCTGCTGCTTCCCACTGCATGTGGGCCCGTGGAGATCAACAGGCACACAGCAACACAAGCAGACATCGAGCCACGTAATAACTGAATGCAGACAGCCTGGAGAATGCACACCAGGAGCAAAGCCCCGACCCCATGGGATGGAGCGGGTTTCATGCGACCTTCAGCGCGCGCATATCACGGAGTCTGCATCAGCGACTGAAGCACAGGGGAGGAAACGGGACAAGGGAACGATGACCTGGAAAAGGCCTGGAGCTGTGTGAGCAGTGCCATGAGCTGTGTGAGCACGGTGCTACACAGATGGCTGCGGGGATGCCCTAACCCCAACCCTAACCGTAGGGACCCTAACCCCAGGGACCCTAACCCTAGGGACCCTAACCCTGGGGACCCTAACCCTAGGGATCCTAACCCTGGGGATCCTAACCCTAGGGACCCTAACTCCAGGGATCCTAACCCTAGGGACCCTAACCCTAGGGACCCTAACCCTGGGGACCCTAACCCTAGGGATCCTAACCCTGGGGATCCTAACCCTGGGGACCCTAACCCTAGGGACCCTAACCCTGGGGACCCTAACCCTGAGGACCCTAACCCTGGGGACCCTAACCCTAGGGACCCTAACCCTGGGGACCCTAACCCTAGGGACTCTAACCCTGGGGATCCTAACCCTGGGGACCCTAACTCCGGGGACCCTAACCCTGGGGATCCTAACTCCGGGGACCCTAACCCTAGGGATCCTAACCCTGGGGACCCTAACTCCGGGGACCCTAACCCTAGGGATCCTAACCCTGGGAATCCTAACCCCGGGGACCCTAACCCTGGGGACCCTAACTCCAGGGACCCTAACTCCAGGGATCCTAACCCTAGGGACCCTAACCCCGGGGACCCTAACCCTGGGGACCCTAACCCTGGGGATCCTAACCCTGGGGATCCTAACTCCGGGGACCCTAACCCTAGGGATCCTAACCCTGGGGACCCTAACTCCGGGGACCCTAACCCTGGGGACCCTAACCCGATCGCAGCCCCAGCTCTCACCGATCTGCCCGATGAACTCCACTTTGATGCCCTGGTGCTCCAGCCGCCGGTTGGGGTGCTTCAGGGTGAGGATGACCCGACCGGACACGGTCTCCCCGTCGTAGAAGAGGAAGTATTTCTCCTTCTTGCCCTCCTCCGTCTTGTGCTCCACCCGCCGCCGGCTCTCGGCGTCGCTCAGCACCAGCTCCACCTCCGCGCTCTGCCCGAACCCGAAGAAGCTCATGGTACCGGCACCACGGACAGAGCCCCGCGGGGACGGGAACGCGGAGGGGCCGACGGCGGTCGGGAGCGCGCGGGCAGCGGGCGCTCACCGCCGGGGCGGAGGGGCCGCAATGCGGCACGGCGGTCCGGCGGGGCGGGGAGCTGAGGGCCGGCTCCTGTGAGGCGAGCCCGTGGCGGGCGGGCGCGGCCCCGCAGCCCCCCACGCGTGACCGCCGTCCCCGCCTGGCAGCGCACGGCACCGGCCCGGTTCGCGCAACGCGCATGCGCGGCCCGCTCGGGGCCGGGACCGCGGCGCGCTCCCCGCCCGCTCCCTCCGCGCGCAGGCGCCGCGCGGCCCCGTGACGCCGCGCGTCCGGCGTGCGCACCGCGCGTGCTCGCTGCCGGCGGAGGCCGGGGATTGGCTGCCGCGGGAGGCGGCGCGCGATTGGTCGGTTCGAAGCGCTGCGCGGCGGCGCGATGGAGGCGGACGGAGAAGCGGCGCGCGTTCTGGAGGAGTGGCGGCTGAGGGACGTCCGTGATGGTGAGCGGGTGAGGGCTGAAGGATGCAGCGCCCGCGGGCGGGTACCGCCGGGGGAAGCGGGAACGGCTCTGGGAGGGGTCCCAGCGCGGCTGCGGGTGGGCGCGGGGCGGCTGAGGCGCTCTGGGAGCGCGCAGCCCGCTGTGCTCTCCGCCTGTTTTGAGGCTCTGAAGGCCGCCCGTCTGAATGGCTCGAGCTTGTTTTTCCCCCAGTGTGGGCGAGCGCGGCCTGGGATCTGGATTTCACGGAGACGGAGCCGCTGGATGCGCGCATCGAAGAGGGGATCACGGAGCGTGGAGTGGGCGCCTTCAGCTCTCTGTACCAGGCACTCGCGCCGTTTGCCAGCGGGGACGACAAGAGCAGAGGGGTGAGATGGGTGGGTGGCAGCGAGCTGTGCTGCTCAGCAGGGGTCCCGTGCCTTTCTGTGCCTTATTTTATCCAGAATGGAATTTTACAGAAATACGCTAGGCCTGCACCACGAGTCTTACCTGGCACTCGCACCGGAATGTTTTAGGTGGGGTCAATTCCCGTGTTAAAAATACGCACAAACACGATTTATTGACGTACTGATGGGAAGGTTCAGCCCCCTGCTGCCGTGCCAACAACATCTCCCTCTGACGTTGTGGGCTGAGGTAATAAAATAGGAGGCATTACTTTCGGAGCGGCCTCCTCTGCGTTTGGTCGTAATGACAGCTGTCAAAACGATCACTGCTAAGGAAACGTCTTGCCGTGCTACAGCTCACAGGAACTTTTACAGCGGAGCCTGAGAAAGCGTTCTGTGCATCCTTTACTCGAGTTTCTTGTATTCTGCCTGTGCGTTCTAGTAGTGGAAATGCTAAATCACGGCTTGAAACAGTGATGGAGCACCTACAGGGCAGCCCAGGGGAGCTCAGGTATGGTACACCTGAGTGATGGAAGGGGTGGATCGTGGCCAGAGGATCCCAGACCTCATTTAAGGGTTGGCAGTAGAGGCGAGGGCATGTTGCTCAAAATCCCTATGTAACCGAGTCCTAAAGGTAAACAAATCTTCCTTTCTTTCTGCATCCCTTACTGCTGCATTTGGGCTTGTTCCCATTTGCTGTGGCGAAAGGTTTTGCCACCCTGCTGCTATTGCTATGCTTTCCATCACATTATAGCATTACATACATGGAAGGAAATTTTTGTATGGTTTTAAGTAGTCTGTTCCGTGAATAAAGGTTTCTCTTGCAGTCAGCATTGTATCTCACGATTACCTTTTAAATTAAGGTTTTTTTCCTGCGTGGATATCCTTGCAGGGAGCTGTGCTATTGTTGGATCTCTTATATTGTTCTTGTATTTTGCTTTAGAATATCTGGCGCTTGTTTGTTGAAAACAACCTTTCTCGTAATGCCCTTGTGGCTGTGTGGCACCACTTTGTCCAAGCAGGCCTGGGTAAAAGAGCCAGTGCACAACAGAGGGTTTACGCTCTCCATGCTGCTGGGTTGTACTTCTTACTGCTTGAAATCCCAGGTGAGTGAAGGGATTCACCTCCTTACTGCTGAGGAAAGCATCGTCCCTTCTTGGAGGGGTGGTGACACTGCTGTAGAATGTCATTGCTGGTTGTAGGACCTGGTGCTGTCTGATTTTGTTGAGAAAATTCTTTGTAAAACTTCCTTGGGCTACCGGTACAGTGCCTTCGTTTTGGTCATCTCCTTCACTGGGAAAGCATGTGGAGAAATGGCCAGATCATTTGATGCTCTTTGTGTCCAGAAGGTGGCTCACGTTTCCTTTTCTGGACAGGCAGTATAGCTCATCAGATGTTCCACGATGTGATGTTTGATAAATGTCTTCAAACGCTGACAAAATGCTGGCCTCAGGGGCAAAACCTGATGAGGAAGAGGAAGAAGGTGCATGCTGAAAGCTCTCAGACCAATGCAAGAAGAAATAGAAGAAAAGGAGTGGCAAACGTGAATAGCAACTCCAGTGTAAGATGTTTGTGTAATCTTCAGATACAGATCTCTGTTAGCGAGCAAATTCAGCAAGCTATTTCAGTTCTAGGTCAGTGTAATAATTTTCCTCTCTTTTTCAGCCCTTTTTTTATTTCCTCTTAACCTTTCATTCAGCAGTTGATCCATGCTCTTGATTCCCTACCTGTTATTAGGAAGTTCTTGAGGTCTGATGATTCAGCATCAGCTGCAGTTCTTTGGCTGCTGACTAATAGAAGAAAAAAGCTAATTTGTCTGTGGCATATTGTTAGACAGCTCAGTGGCAAAGGGAGAAACTAGTTTATATCATCTTCAAGAGACTCAACAAGGTTACAGATGGCAGCTGATTTTCCTTACTGGTGGGGCACTAAGAGCTAAATGCTGTGGTTAGCTGTACTCAGCTGACAATTACAGTGCTTGTGTGGTGTTATTTTCTTAAGTGGAACTGGGGATTACACATCAGACATCCTGAGAGAACAGTGCTGCAGGCTCATGACAAGCGAGTGAAGTATGGAGTAGACAGAATTAAAATGACTTTGGGATGAGTTTCCAGGTGTCAGATGAGAACTGAGATAGCTGTGTCTGGTGGACTTTCTCCTTTAAAATCTTCGGAATGAGAATAAGCTCCGCTGGAGCTTTCTTCTGTCCAACTTCCATCCTTCTTGTCTGTTTTGCCATCACTAAGTGTGTTCCACTAATCTGTAGGAAAGATTTAGAGCTTTGGATGAAGTGTTTCAGGACCTAGCCTGGGAGTTCTGTGAGGCACCAAATCATGCAGAAGAGATCAGTCACTGCTGTAGGGCAGGATGATTCTGTTTCTCTTATCCACCAATATAGGTGGAAGAGGCATTTGAAGAGGAGGAGGAAGAGGATGCGGAGAACGTCTACTTTTCAACAGAAGATCTTCTTCAAGTTCGCAAAGCCATCTTCCTTCTTTTGAAAAACTTCTTAAGGTTTCTACCGAAGTTCTCCCTAAAAGAGAAACCTCAGTGCTTGCAGAACTGCCTGCAGGTAATAAGATTCCTTGAGCAGAGTGTTGTGTCCCCCAGCACAGATGCTCAGTCAGTGCAGAACACTGCGTGGCCACAGAGCGTGGGCAGTGCTGCCTTTCACAAGCTGCTCCCCTGCATCGACTTGGGCAGGGTGCCTGCTCCGTGGCTGTCCCTCATGCTTAGCATTTGCTGCTTGCTGCCATCTGAGCAGTTAACGTGCCATTATAAGGTGTTAACTCCGTAGGTGGGGGTGAGATGCGAAGTATCAAGCCCACAGACTTTGGGGATCTGCTTCTATTCTGCTTTAATTGAGGGGCTGTGGTTTCAAAGCTAGAGAGGCTCACGTTCTCTGTGTTCTTGCAACCTGCACAGCTTGTCCTCATGTGGATTAGCTAAGTTTGGCTTTCTTTCCTTGCAGACTTTTGTGGAGTTGACAAAGTTGGAGCCCGAGGAATGCGAGTTTGTGTTCTCAGCAACAATGTGAGCGATTAATTCTGACTATTTAAACACTGCTTTAAAAAGCAAAGCCTTCAATGCTTGTGTTATTATCTTGCTTATACCAAAATGAAAGCATTGATTTCTTTTACTCGAGATAATTAGAACGTGTCCCACTTAGCTACCAGTAAACAACATTTAGTGAATATTGAATGTTTTCCAGTCAGTGACCATGTTTAGTTGTAGTAAACATTTCTCTCATGACAGATGAAGATATCTCTTTGCCTTCCTTTGTTTAGGAACATTGCTCGTGCCAAGTCTGTCCCTGAGCTGGCCTACCATGGGCTGTGGTTACTGTGTTCCCCTCTACATGGTACAGAAAATGAGGTAAAATTTGGGCAAAATCTTCAGAGTTCTCACTGCTCTATTGAAAGTAGATGTTTCTTTTGTTCTCTGCACATTGTTTGGCTTGCAGATCATACCTTGATGTGTCTGTGTGTACGTTTGCTGGGTCAGTGATGCTTTTTCTTTCTACCCCGCTGCTTATTTTGACCCGTTGGATGATGCATTTTGTGTGTGCTATGTTCTGTGCTTTAGTGACTCCTGCCAGGTGAATCGAAAGCAAAGGACAGCTGCAGTGGCATTAGATCTCAGAATCTTAGTAAAGAGAACTCCGGGGGAATGCCTTTGCCTGAGGTTTTCTTTTTTTCCTGCTAGGTGGAGCTCCAGCACTGTTGGCTGCTGTGCTGTGGTGCTGGATTGTGCAGTGGAGCATGATGGGAAGTAGGGAAGTGTTATACTCAAACGACTGTAAGCAGGGCTGATGTTAATTCAGAGAATATTATGTCGTCACGCATCATCCAGTTCTACCAGAAATCTGTCTGCTGCTTTACATTTTTATTTTGTTAAATTATCAAGTGCTCTGTGTCATCTGCTTATCTGCGTGCTGCTCTTTGGAGATGGAGCTTTTGAACTGTGGGTGTGACTGTGCTGCTGTGCTTTGGAATCAGCATAATCCCATCTGAACTAGTTTTGAGCTAGCAGGCCGGGGTGTTGTTGGCCATCTAGGCAAGAGAGCCTGGAGCTGAGCACATGCCTACCTGTTATGCTTGCCTTAGTAGCTGCCCAGCTTCAGCAGCCAGGAAACCTGTGTGTTTCAACTACCACAGTTTCCCAGTGCAGCTTTTCAGAATGGCTTACATCTGTAGTATAAAGAAGATGTAATAGCTCCCTGTTTCAGGCCCACTGCATCTTCCCTGTCTCTCCTCTTGGGCTGCCCAGTGAGTGTCAGGGTGGTGAGGTGTGCTGTGCAGGGTGGAAACTCCAAATGTTCACATGCATGTTATGGTAAAACACACTGGGGAAGATGTTTATTAATGGGTCCTCCCTGCATTGTTCCACCAGAGGTCATACTTCATCAGGTGCTGTTGTTTGATTCAGAGTTATTTCATAAATATGGTTAAGAATGCTTATCTGTCTGCTCTACTTGCTGAGGACGAACCTGAAGAGAACCTTTTCCTTCCAGATTCTTCGTTGTGTCTTCCAGCGAATCCTCAGTGTCATTCTTATGGTGCAAGGTGGTGCAGGTTCCAGACCTGCAGCCCTTGCAATCACATCAGCTGTGATCAGTGCCAGGAACCAGGCTGTAAAATTCATCAGGTGAAGTACAAAGCTCTGGCACTACCCTTCCTGGGTAGGTCTGCTCTTTCTTCTGGCTGCCTTTGCTTTACCCTTTGTTTGATAAAGGGATGGGACAAACTGTGAGAACAACTTTGATGTTGTTGGTGCAATTAAGGTTTAATTAAAATTTCTTTAATGGAAATTTACTGAACTTGCTGTTGGAGGGGAAATAAGGAGCTGCTAGACAGCGAGTGGAGGGTGTCATACCTTCTGTATTTTGCTTTGTATTAACATGCAGTTCACTTCTCTTTAGCTCTCTGCTGTCTCTTGCTTAAGGATTTGTTTTGCCTTTGTTTGTTATTCCCCTGTGTGAAGATCCATGTTGTTTGAAAACACAGTCTGTGTAGAGATCCCCAGACAGCATTCAGTAAGTAGACTGAGAATAAAGCAGCTTTTCATATTGCCCTCTACTTTGAGAGAAGTATTGGAAGAAATGTTTTCTGCCTGACATGTCAGGGTAGCGTAGGAAGTCAGGTGTGCTCTCTGACCGTGTCTCTTACACCAGCTCCCATGATTCCAGAACATGCACTCTTCCTGACTTTCAAAATGCATTTCAAAAGGGATGTCCTACACTTGATTTTTGCTCTGTTACAGAAACAGCCTTACTTAAGTGTGCTTGTTTTCCTTTTGTGCAGCTCAATAGTGGAGGAGCTGAAGGAAGCTGCCTTTCCTGTTCTTCGGGTATTACTGCAGCATATCTGTACCAAGGTATGCTAAGTTTTGGTGCATCTCGGGATGAAGAACTTCAGTGTGGATATGCTGCAGCGTGTGCAGTAATTAGGAAGTCCATTTCTGCGGTGTTTTTTAAGGAAAGATTTTCCTTGTTGTCAGTTGTATTGACAGCTTGGTCGTGTTTCCTGCTTATCAGAATTTTCAGACATCTTAACAATCCTGACACATCCTAGGGAGCACTGACACTGCCCCACCTCAGTCACTATTAGTTGTACCCCACTTCTCACCTTTCCAAAATTTGCAGTCCCTTTCAAAGCTGTTAGAAGGGGAAAATGAGGATGATGAGAGCTCTTTGCTGGGGTAACTGCCATCTAGAAGCACTGCCTCTGGATTTAATCAAAGCTCTACCTTTGCTTTGGGGAATTTGCACTGCGCCTGTGGTGAGTGCTGAAGCAGTGACTGAGGAAGGTGGGATTGTTATCCCAGTGTTTGCTGAAAGTGCCATATTGCCCCATTAAATAAATACTTCTCTTTAGTCCTGTAACACCTTTCTGTCCCAGGAGCCAGAGTGTTGGGATATTACAGAGTACAACTGCTCTTGCTTTTCAGGTCCCGGATAAGGCTGATTATCGCACGTACGCTGCACAGGCCTTGGTGAATTTGCTGAATAAACTCCCTTGTATGGAGTTTGCTGACTTCATTGCTTGGCTTTATAAATACTCACTCCACACAAAAGTAAGTACATCTCCTCAGTGTCCCTGCTTCAGCTACAGTAGTGCTTTGGAGATGGCAAGTTTAGAATCAGCCCTGAGTAGTGTTGTTACTGCTGATAGCTAGAGGCAGGTGAGCTGAGTAGGCAATACCTGTGTCTTTTACATTAACAAAGCACCTTGTGCACTTATTTCTTCAGATTTCCTACAGAGTGTTTGCACTTGACGTAGCTTTAGCTTTGTTGGATGTGCCGGAAAGGAACTTGGACTCCTCCTTGTCTCTGGATCACCAAAAGTTTCTGAAGCACAAATTCTTAATCCAAGTCATGATGTTTGGCCGCTGTTCAGACAGGGCACCTGTAGTTCGTAGCAAAGCTTTAAGCTGTTTTGCACACTGTCTGGAAATGAAAGCTTCTGCTGCTTTGGATAGTATACAGGACTTGTTACAAAGTAAGTGCTATCAGTAAATTACACCTTTGAAATACCTCTTGAATCATTTGGGGAGTAATTCCTGGGAGATAGTAGAACTAGTCATCAGGGTCTTTAATACCTGCACAGAGCACCTTTGGTATTTGTCATAAAGGGAAGTAATAGACAAGTTTTACTTGTAGCCTTATGTTTGGAAGACATTTATTTTGTGTATGTGCTCTAAGTACTGTGCAATTAGAAAAAAGTCTTTTTTTTTTCGTCTGAGTGTTGATTAAATCTTGAGTTGCCTTTTGCCTCTGCAAGTTTGTTTCTTCATGGTTGGCATTCTGAACTCCCTTGGGTTTGGTCAGGGCCAGATGGCGCAGTTCAGAAGCGTGCAGACAGTGTCCTGTAGTTCAATCGCTTGCCTGAAATAAAAAAATCAGAGTGCCAGAATATGCTGAATTTAAACAATTCATTTAATTTCTCTTCTTTTTGGCAGCCTACAACCATGCAGCCTTGGAAGGAAACACAAACAGTGCAAGTTTGATGCTCAGTGAAGATGGTACGGAGTCGTTCTCTTAGGATAAGTCTCAGGCTTTTCTTGGCACGCTGTTTTCTAAGATCATGTGTATCCATAAAACGTGGAGCACTGGAGAACGTGAAGCTCTGTCAGTCTTAAGCTTTTCACTTTTCTTTCAGCTGTGTCCAACCATCCACAGAAGACCTTGCCGGCTTTCAAAACTATAGAGCTGACGAACAGCAGCGATGCTGCCGTGCTTGATGGTATGTCACAGTTATACCAGCTTTTTCAGGTAGCTTTTCAAGACTTTAATTGAAATTAGGTTTTCTGAAGTTCTCAGAACCCTCAAAGAGTGGAGAGATCTTTCTGTGGAGCTGTTAGAAAAACACTTAGGGGTGATGAAGGGGGTGGAAGTGCTAGCTGTAAAGAAATGCTGCTTCCACTTAAATGTATTTTCCAGATTTAATTGTGAAATAGTGGTATTCCACTACACTAATGTGATAGCGCTTTCCCAAAAGGATGATAATTGATGTGGGATGTAGTACTTGTAGCTCTGTTAGATTTAAGGGTAATTAAACCCCTTGCTTCAGTGCACGAGGAGCTGATATATTTTTGCTGCACAGAACACAGCACCTTTGAGTGGCACTGCTACAGAGGGAGGAGGAATTCAGTTCTCTGCAGCACTGGGTATTGGCTGATGTTAGAAGCAGAGTGTGAGGTTAAATGGGCTGATGCACAGTGTCAGTCTGCTAGTTCTAATTTCTTAATGGTGTGAAATCAGCACAGAAGTTGGCTTTTGTGGCTGTGATATTTCATTGAATCTCTTCTTCTCCCACGTGAAGGCCTCACATTTAGGCCTCTGCCAGCGTCTTCACTCTCTCTCAGTTCTTGCTATTCACCTCTCTTGAACTGCTGACAATTCAATTTACTGCTTAGCTCCCATCCTGCGTTTGTGTCTTTGTTAACATTTCTCATGCTGCTCTTCGTGTGGGATCTCTCTCCATATCTTCATGAACCAGACTCCTATCTTCTCTATTGAAAGCTTTCTTTCAAAACATTTTGCTGATAAATTTCATTAATCTGCTCTCTAAGATAGAAATATCCTCCAGGCCACTAAAGGTATTGTGCATTCCCTGTTCAGTTGCAGACTCTGTGTGGCAGAGGATGCCTGCTTTTTGTATCTGATACCCAGCTGAGCATACACTTGGCACTTGGCAAAACAAATTAAGCAAAGGATTGGATCAAAAAGGGCTGTCTGCGGCTCAAGAGGATAGCTGAAAAACAGGCTTCTCAGAGCCAGTCAAGGTGCATTAGCAAAGCTGTCTGGCACATGCTTGTTTGGCTTCTGCCTGTGCTAATTTTGCACTTCTGTGAAGACCAAACAGCTCGTATTTTAGAAGGAAAATAAATCTTTGCTGAGGATATTCAGAACTTGCTAAATGCACAAGGGCAAAGATAAGAAGGGTAGGGATAATCTGCATGGTGAAGTATTCAGGATATGCAGCGCCTGTCAGCCTACAAACACTCTATTCCCCTGCTAGTTCTCAGCCATTTAGAGCTCAGGGTTTATTTGTTTTGTTTTTCCTATGACTGTGCACAGAAACCCATGACAGTTGGCCATGGTTGATCATTCTAGCAGATTTGGTCACCTTCACAAGAGCATGACTGTCTTCTTGGCAAAATCTTGCAGAGAAAAGGTTGTGTGCTTTTTCTGTCAAGCTATTCTCGGGAGAAAGATGCAGTTGCAGTTACCTGCCTGTTCAGAAGTGCTAGTCATGCAGATCAAAATCCCTTGGCTTCCTTTGGTAAAACAGCCTACTTTTAGACCCTACGTTTGATTAGCTCCCACTGACGAATCCTTTCTCTTAATGGCAACGTGGTGAATCTCCAGATGAATCTCAAAGTAACAGATCTGAATCTGGCAATTCAGAACAATTTTAGGAGATCTCACTTGCCAACTTTGGAAGTAGCCCAGCACCTTTTACATACAGAAGTACATAGGTTGGTATGGTAGACTGTTTCTTTTTGCTCTGTGTATCAAACAATTCAGTATATTGCTTTATTCTGTGGTATGTCCTATGATTTATTTTCAAGATGAAAGAACCTTGTTGTTTGTTTGTTTTTTTCCCTGAGATTGGCAGCTGCAAAGGAGAACCCATGTTCTTTCTGTTAGTTGGTGTTGTGCTTTCAGTCCTCCTCTCTTGCTGCTGAAAGTGTTGGGCAACAAAGTGAGCTCTGCAAAGTGGTACAAGGGGAGGTCTGTCTATGTGGGTGTTATAACTTCTTTGTATCCTGCGTTTGGACAGGAAAAGAAATCATGGCTGTGCTGAGGGTGAGAGCTGGGGATGAGAAAACCACCGTGAGGAAATCTGCTCTCCAGGTACAGTGTTCTTTGTGTGATTTCTCGTTCTTCATGGTCACACAGAATGCCATTGGAACAAATAATTAAGCTGTAGCACTGCAGCGACCTGTAAGTAAGTTTACCCAGCTGTAGCTTCTTGCTATTCCCACTGACTGCATCCAGTCGTTAAAAAGGTCATTTTTGCTAGTTCTTGATAAGTAAATAATGCAAGGAAGGAAAAATGCTCTAGTACTCTTTTGCTGGCATTCACTTATTCCATCATTTAGAAAGAGCCTCTTTCCAAATGTCAATAGGTATTTAACTTAAGCAACTTCCTTATAAATGAGGCGTAAGATGTGCTTTGTTTATTTCCACCTTGTTAGCAGAGTTTGGGCTATATCTAGCATCTTTTTGAAGAAAGCACTGCTTTTCTTGCTTATTTTTTCTTTTAATTAAGTCATGAGCTTTAAAAAGGATCTTCAGTGCAGATTTCACTGTTTTATAAAATATGGATCAGTTGTTGACTGCCTTTCTCCCTATTGGTCCTCTTTTCCCTATCCTCTAGTTCCTGTTCTGGTTTGACCTCCTCTGCTTAAGGGGTTCTAACTGTTTTGCTTTGAGGTTTTCCATTTTTTTTTTTTCCCCCTATTGTTGGTAAGTGAAAGATGTAGGTCATAATGAGAGAAACGTTGGCTTCAAGGGGGAAATAGTCAGATTGACTCGATACAGAATTCTCCTATAAAATCTGTCTGACTGAAAACATGTTCTCTTAGCACTCTGTACGGAGTTCTGCCCAGTACTTAAATATCACTGATGTTATCTCACTGAAAATGAAGCATGCATTCCATTCCCCACTGACTCAAACTAGAGATGAATTTCTTTTTGATTCGTTACCCGGTGCTCCTGGCCCGTATTCCCAATGACGTTTGACTTCCAGGTTTTTACAAACATCCTGAAACACAAAGCAATCCCTTGCACTGCAGAAGATTTGTCCACTCTTCAGGATCGCTGCCGGGACCCCGCTGTCTCTGTGCGGAAGCAGGCCTTGCAGTCTGTAACAGAGCTCCTGGAGGTGAGAAAATGAATAGCCCCACTTCTTACCCAGACCTGACATGGAAGTGTAGGTGAAGAGGATGAGGGCATGGGCAGATCTCTTGTTTGTTGACCACATTTCATTTTATGGCTGTTTGATTTTATGCTTTTTCTCATCTTTTGGCTTGGAAGCTGCGACTTGCACGTGCTTGCCATTTATGTAGGGTGCTTTCAGCTGCTGGAAACCCTGCCTGTTGATTTGTGTGTCATGGAAGAGATGTTCATGTTGCTGTCCTTCTGAAATGTTAAATATATATATATATCTGAATCACTTTGCTGAGATGCATGTTGGTGATGGCATTGCAATATCTTTTCTATCTTCTCAAAGGTTTGGTAACTTAGTCATGGAGCATAAGGTTTGTATTAATCAAAACTCCCTGGTTTTAGTGTTCAGTTATCTGCAGTACAGTCTTATTGCAGTACTCATAATTATTTATAGGCTTTCAAAACAAAGTATTGCAGTGCTTTAGCCCGGGTAGCTTGGTCAGAAATACAGTCTGTACTTTCTGCTGCCAGGGAAATATATTCTCTCGTCCCATGTGCTGCCACATTGTGCTGCTAGTTGAGCTGTCTCATTTATTTTACAAGTTAATAGATGAATCTCACAGTTTCTAGGACCCTGTCGTGACTAAAAGATGTTTCTCTCAGTCCCAGCACGATGATGTCCTGGTGCAGAAGGCGTGGTTGACTGGAGTTGCGCCTGTTGTGATGGACTCTGAAAGTTCTGTCCAAGAAAAGGCCTTGGAATGCCTCGATCAGATCTTGTTACAACACATAAAGCATTACAGTAAATTCAGGAGGGAAGATGAGAAGCAGGCACTGGCTTGGGATCTCCTTACTCTGCTGACTTCAGAAAGCCAGGATCTGAGGTAAGCATGGTGGCCCTTCGTTGTGGGCTGCTTTGTCCAGTGCACTGGATCTCTTTGTTGCCTTTATTATCTTAGCGTTTGTGGACAAAATCCAGATTATTTTATTAAACTTTTAATCCTATTAGGACGTTCAGCTTTTACTTTACAGTAGGAAATGGCTTAGTGACCGGAGGACTAAGATACAAGCGTGGGCTTATGTTCTCAGCTCTCCCATCCTGCGTGTGACCACAGAACAAGAAGTCTTATAGTTTATATTTTGTTTGAATGCACGTGCCACCTATTGCACAAGGACAAAAATCTAGTGAGTGGGTTTTTTGGTTGTTTTTTGAGCTATTTGAACTTTGCTCAAAGCAGGCAATGAAAGGGCACATTGCTCTAGAGATGGCAGCTGTCATGCTGTGAGCTGCCTGTGTTGCTCTGCCAGTTCCTAGGACAGAGGAGCTGTCAAACATACACATCAGCAGTTGGTGAGAAGAGCACGGTTTTGCTTTGTGTTGAGTGTTTTGATTTGCTGCTCTTGTTACCTGTGTGGTCTCCCTGAACTCTGGTGTTCACACACAGGAATGTCACTTGCTATTCTTGATGTGCTGGCAGCAGCTTGAGCATTAGATGGAGGTGTTCTGATGACAGAAGTAAGAGGCTATAGAAGGAGAGAAGATTTCTTATTAGTTCTGATGTACAATATGTTACTTGTCTTATGACAAATAGAACGATTCTGCCTTTTGCAGAACGTTGTGGGATGAAGCAGAAGAAATGGGCTGATATAGTATGACAAGGACACAGCGTGGATTAAAGTCAACTGTATGTTTATTAGTCAACAGGGCATAATAGCTCCGAAATAGAAAGTGAGATACTGGTTGTGCTGCCTTGCCAATCTGTGAAGCTGTCAGTGTCCTAATTCGGGCTATTTTGTGACACAGTTTGAAGATTCATGGCACCTTCATTTCATGACCTCGGAGTACCTTGTAGCTTGATAAATCTTAGAACTCTGTCAGTGTGAAATGGGTAGCTGGGGTTAAACAGAAGAATGCAGCTGGTGCTGTCCCGTTAAGAATATTAAATAAAAGCTGCTAGGAAGTCTTTGGTATCTTCTTGATCTGTTCTCATACTGGTTCCTCTGTCTGACAGGCACATTCACTCCAGGTCTGTAGTAACTGATCTGCACTGCAGCCATTAGAACTGCTGACTGAGAGAGTGACCAACAGTAAAACACACAGCAGAAGTCCTGACACATTCAGAGCAGAAAGAATGTGAAGTGATGGCACCTTTTGTGCTTTGCAGCGTATCCTGGACAGATGTTGGATTTTGCTAGTGGTGTCTGAGACCCCAAGTGTTCTGTTCACTCCTTGTTTATCTTTTTCTTTCTTCCTTGTAGCTGTTACGTGAACAAAGCTTTTCATATTTGGTCCCAGCAGAATAAATTCTCCTCTACTTTCATCAATAACGTGATGTCTCATGTGGAAACAGAGCACGCTGTACCAGCTTGGATGTTGCTTGCTAAGGTGGCAAGCTCTTCACCTAAGCTGGATTACTCCAGGGTCATTGAATCCTGGTACAGTGTCAGCAGGTATGTGTGTGCTTTGAACTCCTTCATTCTGCAGGGAAGAGATAAGGGCGTAAAGATGAGGAGCAAGCGAGCACTTTCTGTCCTTCCATAGACATAGTGCTGCTTAGATCACCATTCTTTATTCAGGCAACCTGGTTCTGCAGCTAGGAGACAAGCAATAACCTATGGATTTGTGCAGCCATCAAGTCTTACATTGAGCTTTTTGACTTTTCATTTGGTTTGTGAAGTCTGCCTTGATAAAACGTAGCCAAGATGCATGGATTTTTCTGCTGTGGTTGGTGGTTTTCCAAAGCATAAATGTTAGTTAGTTTGTCTGCTCTGTTGTTTTCCAGGCAACAGAACATGAGCAGTAGTACTACAGGACATATGCTGTCTGTCATCAGTCATGTTGCAAAGCACCTCCCAAGAAGCACCTGTGAGAGACTGATTGGTGAGTGAGAAACTACAGAGTGGAAGGCACGGTTCAGTTTAGTCTCACAGCTAGGAGTTATTCTCCATGAACAGTTTCTTGGCCTACCAAGCAATGTGCGTGATCTCCTTTTCAGACAACATCAAGTGCTGGCTGAAGGAGTTTCAGTGTCCCCT
Organism: Oreortyx pictus; assembly: GCA_036925125.1. Taxonomy (NCBI): domain Eukaryota; kingdom Metazoa; phylum Chordata; class Aves; order Galliformes; family Odontophoridae; genus Oreortyx; species Oreortyx pictus. The sequence continues at coordinate 2,338,083 of JAUPFR010000025.1, read as the reverse complement.
AGAGGTGATCAGCCCGGCTGTAGAAACTCTGCAGAAGCTTTGCTGCGCGTATGCAGGTGTCCCAAAGAAGACACAGGTGTGACTTAAAATGCATCTTTTAAAATAGTTTGTTTCACGTGTGTGAGGCCTGACTCTTGAAGGCAGCTTCTGTCTCCAGTCTGTTGGTTGATTGTCTCACTAGAGACAGAGGATCTGGCTCCAGCCACTCAACTCTGTTCTACTTAGCTGCACTATCAGCTATTTCTTCCTTATTTTCACTTAAAAGCTATAAGCTTACACTATAAGCTCGGGTTATTCTATACCAGAGCATATACATGTGTTTTCTGGGCCTCTTTAATGGGCCCTGAGCACAGAGTTAGCGACACATCATAAGCATATAAAGATTTTCAAACTGGGGATTTGTGCGTGGAGATGCTGAACAGAAGGTAGCTGTGATGTTAACAAAGTGCCTAATTAATTTGGTTTTATTATGAAACAGGAAATGCTCAACCAGATGTTTGGAGATTTAATATCCACTTGTGAAAGTTACATTTCGAATATAGTTCTCAAAGAGGATGGAGTAGAGCAGTTGCAAGAAGATCTCTTGGTAAGTTTGGTTCCCCTCTGTGGGCTGGTCGAAGGATGTGTGTGCTCTCAAAATGAGGAGTCTGCTAAGTTCAAGGCAGTGGCAAACACAGGAAAATCCTGATGTAGGTGCTTGAGTATGGCAGTGGAATCTTGGCTCTCTTGGCCTGGAGGCATTCAGCAGTTTGATACCTTAGAAATAGCTCTAAGAATGTGATGCCCTGTGTATTTACAGTAAAATGAGGGTTTTTTCCTTTGCTTTTCCACTCGTGCTCTTCACGAAGCACACTGGAAAGCAAGTCTGTAAGATGCACAGGAGACTTTAAGGCTTATTTTAATGTTATTAATATACTGGGGGGAGCTTTGGTGTATGAAACACCATTTATGTTTCAAAGCTTCACTTCTTGCTCATTAGCTGCTGTCTTCTTGAAAGGACCAAGGGAATTTAAGTTGTTCTTGGGGAAGTGACTCCTGCTGACTTAATTTGCAGCTCAGTCATTGCCTTTAGTCTGCAGCGTTGCTTTTTTTCTGTAGGTGAGACACCTTTTCCTCTTGGGTGAGGCTGCGCAGCTGTGTCCAGCCAAAGTGGAGAAACGCATCTTTCTTTTGATCCAATCCATTCTGGCTTCTTCTGAACAGCGTGAGGCTTTTTCCCTTCTGCCTTTAGTTTTCCTTTTATGAGCAACGCTGTTACCTAAAAAGCACATCTTCCTTCCTGCCCCATTCTTTCACAGTGCCTAGTCCTCTTGATGGTGAGGAATCGCTGACTTCTCAGCCTCTGTCCCAGTTCAGAGGATCAGCCATGCCTCCAGTGATCAGAGCTCATGCATTCATTACTCTAGGTAAGCATTGTCCTGCAGCAGAAGAGTGTCCTTATATCCAGTTCCCATCCTTCCTGTCTGCTCTCTGCTCCAAGTTCTATTCAGAAGCCACTTCAGCTCTAACAGATAGATGCAGCAGTTTTGTTTTGCCTTCGTTGATAGTGTTTAGCAATGCAAATATCCATGGCAACAATTTGCACAAGCCATGAAAATCTATGAGACTATTTTTCAAGTCAGTTAATGCATTTTTCCTATATCGTATTTTTTCAGACATACGCTGTCCTTGTACTCAGAATTGGTTGCCGTCTAGGCTGAGAGATCTTCTAATCTGTACTAGGGTGCTCAGCAGAGGATGAAGAAAACCCGATGCTATTAGTTCAATTTAGAGCAGGATTTCTGTATGTGGTTACTTGCTCTCGTTAGTATGAATGGCCAGGCTTCTTTGTCATAGAAACCAGGTCAACTTCAGTATAAAGAATGTTAAGTGAAACTTAACTTTTGTTGCTCCCCTGTAGGTATGAGCAGATCTCGTATCTGTTGCAGATGAGCAGAATCATTCTTTCCATGACTGCTTTGGGAAGCTTAATACTTCTTGTACCGAGCTTAGAAACAGTCAGGAAGAAGTAATGTTAGAATGCAGGCTATTTTATTTTAGGTTGGTTTAGTAATGCTCTTAGAGGTGGGTGTCTCCCTGCAATGCCTATGACAGCTGGGGCTGTTCTTTTTAGCTGCTTTGAATAATACCCTGTACACAGGAATAGTTCACTGTGAAGGAGGGAGTTTGGCATAGGGACCCACACTACAGGTCTAAAAAGAGTTTGGAAGAACTCCTCGAAGTATAATTTCTTTGAGAGGTAGTGCAGATTGCTCATCAAGTTTCAGCATATGCTTCTTGTTTGTTCACCTGTTTACTTCCCAATTCCTCTCTTGGCTCATCTTGGACTCAGGACTGTGGCAGTTAGAGGGAAGAATATACTCACAGCGCTGACATTCCCATCCCTATTTCACAGGTAAATTGTGTTTGCAGCATGAGGACCTGGCAAAGAAATGCATCGCAGCTCTGGCTCGAGAACTGGAGGTGTCACATGACACAGCTGTTCGCAATAACGTTGTCATCGTCATGTGTGACCTGTGTATCCGTTACACCACCATGGTGGACAGATACATCCCCAACATTTCCTTGTGCCTGAAGGACCCACATCCCTTCATTCGCAAGCAGACGCTGATTCTGATTACCAACCTTCTGCAGGTAAGCAGAGGTCCTCTTTTGTTGTGCTGAGCACTGGCAACGTGACCAAGAGTTGTACTAGAGCTATGCTCTAGAATCAAGTTTTGTATCCTCATTTCGGACGGCTCCAAACATGAATTTTGTTACTTTTCTCAAGGTGGGCAAAAATTGATGGCACTTAGCACGGCTGGATAACAAGATTATTTTTATTCAGTGCTTATCTTATCTTGGTTCTTGTGAATTCCCTTCCATTTGACTCCTGTATAAACGAATGCATTGAGCTTCACAGCACCTTCTCCCTCCATCTCTGCTGATTGCTTTAAAGTTGTGAAAGTGGAGAGGCTGACAATATTTGCCCCTCTGATGTTCGTGTGAAGCCAAACAAAGCAGATTCTGAGTGTGTTTGGCTCTGAAAACAGTGTTGAAGAGCATCTGTGCCTTTGGCATTGGAAAGCAGATTTTTCCTGATTCTGCTTTTTTATTGGTCTGTCTGGTGAACCTGGGTGCTTGATGCTGCATGCTTATTCTGCTTCAAGCATCTCCTAGAACACTGTCTTTTTGAGATTTATGTTCTGTACATACTAGTGAAGCTGTACAGCTTGTTTATTTCCCAGTGTACGTTCTGGCAGGCTCCATCAGATACTGCCCTGGCTGCTCTGTGAAGGCTCACACCAGTTTGTCCTGATTCAGACTAATTTATCTGTCCTTTTCTTCTAGGAAGAGTTTGTGAAATGGAAGGACTGTCTCTTCTTCCGTTTCGTTAGTGTCTTGGTGGATCCAAATCCAGATATCGCCAGGTAAAATAATACTCATCTGTAAAATACTGAAGGTGCTGAAGAGCAGAGGGATGCTCTTTTCTTCATGCCTTGTCTCTTTAAGCTTTCTGCCACACTTTGTAGTACTTGGACACAGCAGAGTTGTGCACACTGACCTCAAGTACACGTTCATGAAGTCTGTATACGTTTCCACGTCTCAAGCTGCTTTGTTTTGTGGGAAATGAGAAAGAGGCACTTTCCTCCAAGGATGGAAGATTGTTTTGATGTTGGATGCAAACGAGCCTTCTCTTTTTTCTGTCTGGATCATCCAGGCTTAAGATTGGTCTTTCCAAGGCTGCCAACCTATTGTTGCTTACAAGTGCATATTCACGCCCGCTCTTCTCATTTTTAGTATGCAAAAATTGTCTTTCCAGTAGATGGTGGCATTGCAGCATCTTGTTGCTTGAGTTTTAGCTGTGGAACACGCTGCTGTTTCATTGGTAGCCTTTTTCTTTGCATCTGCATTCAGAGGCTGTATCTACATAAAAATACTTTCTTCAAGCCTGAGATTGACTTTCAGCTCCTGCCAGACTTCTGGTGATTAACTTTTTGCAAAAAGTGCTGTGTTTCAGGGGCTTTATTCATAAGGTAATGAAAATGCTGTGCCTGCATTCAAGTTCAGATTTATTTCCGTCTCTGTTTTAATGGCAATAGGCGAGTAGTATTGTGGATGCTGAAAAGTGTTATTTTCTTGGATGAAAAAGAGTTTAAGGTCAGTAAGCCAATATCGTTGTTCAAACCCAGGTATAACTGGGCAGGAATTAACTGGGGGTGCTGAGGGAGACTTGGGAGTGGAGAACTCCTGCTGCACTGCTCGTGACCCTCTGCAGTGTCTCTGGGTGACTTTTAGAAGCTGTCTGATGCCTTCTCTCTCCTTTCCAGGTTTGCAGAGTTCTGCTTGGTGCACCTCTTGCTGAAGAGGAACCCAGTAATGTTCTCCCAGCACTTCATTGAGTGCATCTTCCATTTCAATAGCTATGAGAAGCATGAGAAGTACAACAGGTTCCCCCAGAGCGAGCGGTCAGTTGAGCACGTTTCTACCTCCTCACTGCTGAATGATGGCCATGCAGCCTTTGGTTACAGAAAGCGTTTGTGGCTCTTCGTAATTATGTGTGCAATGGGGTGAAAGCAGCTCGAGGAGATGGTGTTAAATTAAGTGTTCTGCTTTTTCCCTGAGGCTTCTGGGAGAACTCCTGCATGCAGTTTGGGGGAGCGGGTGAGATCCTAGCACATTCACGGGTCTTGAAAGGGACGTACAGATATTCCTTGTTGATCTGAAGTCTTTACTGTTTTTGTGAGATCGCTTAATGTGACTTAACCACGTAAAATGTCTTCCTCTACTACAGGGCAAAGAGTCTCTTCTCTCTGAGAGGAAAGGATAACAAAGAGAAAAGGATGCTTATCTACAGGTTCCTCTTGGACCATTTTACAGATGAACAGAGGTTCAGCATTACAACAAAGATCAGCCACAGTGTCCTAGGTAGGGGCCACCTTCAGGAAAATCAGATAAAAAAGAACCGCAAGGCTGTGGGTCTCGTGGTGTTATCTTCCTGACCTCCCTGGCACTGCTTTTTCTACTAAAGTGACTTCTTCCCTGCCTGTTCCAGCATGCTTTGTGGATGGGGTCCTTCCACTGGACCTGGAAGCCAGTGAGCTGCTCTCAGATACATTTGCTATCCTTAGCTGCAAAGAAATCAAGCTGTCAACTATGAGATCAAAACCTGATGAAGACATTCAGCCTGATGAAGATGAAATGGCAATAGCTAATGCTGTCATGCAGGCAGCACAGAAGAAGCTCATCTCACAGGTGAGTGGCACCTGGGTCTGGTTGGGGAGGTGGCAGTACACAGTGCTGAGAGGAATTTTGGCTTTCTGTGTTGGAGAGACCTGGCAAGTGTTATCTAAGGAATGTAACAGTGCCAAGGGCATTCAGTACATGTGTGTTGTTATTCAGGCACTCTGTAGATCCACTCAGATCTGAGGGCACGTATGGAAGTGCTGTGTGTTGCAAAACAAGGTGTTATGGGTAGGTTTGTAACAGACCCTTGTACTTGAGGGTTCAGTTGGAGTGATGAGAATTGCATTTCCTCTTTTGTTTTGTTTTTAAATCAGCTTTAATTTGTTTAAATTTGTTCCACACGTCTCCTGTTGTTAAAGCAGCTGAGGCTAAGTGGTTTTTGTGCACCTTTAGACAATTTGCTTTCAGCGTGCAAGCTGACTCAGTGATACATCTTGAAAGACTTCCATTTAGGTGAAAAGCCCAACCTGCATACATGCTGTATGAAAGTGGGCTTCATTGTGGTAGTTCCTATGCCATGAGGCAGTGATTCCTTTCACTTAGGCCATTCGTCTAACAACAGAGTGAGTTCTCCTTTATTGCATCTTGTAACTGGTTTTGTGCCTTGTTTAAACAAAGGTTCAGAAGAAGAATTTCATAGAAAACATCATCCCAATAATCACCGAGCTGAAATCTTTGATGGAGCAGAAGAAGATCCCAGCTCTTAGGGACCTTATGAACTACCTACGGGTAAGGAGAAGTGTTCTCTTGTTGCTGGTATTTTTCCCCTCTTAACTTAATGTGTTAGATACATAACCAGTAATGGAACGAACAGCCTTCTTGGAAGGAAATTTGGAAGGCATATGATGTTGTGACACTGCCACTGTGTTAAATAAAGTGGGAGGTGGAGGGATTTCAGATTCAGATCTCGCAGTGTGTTACGTGTGAGCCTCCTCGTGGAATGTGGGCAGAAAGCTTGAATGCTGGAAAGGATTCTCATGTTCTGAAGTACAAATTGGAATTTAAACTCTTAGTCTGTTAAAAACACCTCTGCTCTACCAACTGGTGTTTCCTTCTGCACTTAAGCAGCTGTGATCTGAATGGAGACATGAATCAGTAGTCAGGAGAGATTTCTGAAAGGGTTTAAATATTTCTTATTGCTTCAGGAAATGATGCAAGACTACCGAAATGAAATCAAAGAATTCTTTGCTGTGGACAAGCAGCTGGCAGCTGAGCTGGAGTATGATATGAAGAAGTATGAAGAGCAGCTGGACAAGGAGAAGTCAGACCAAGAGCATATCTCCCCATCACGGGCGGAGGTTGGTGGGGCTGTTAACTCTGTGTGCCTTCTGTCTGCTCTGCAGAAGTTTGTATACAAAAGTTTGTGTGCAAATACCACCGAAATTCCACCTGTCTACGAATGTTGTAATGTTCTCATACCTCTCAGCATTTGCTGAGTTTTGGGTTTCAGAGTCATTTAATATCCTTAGAAAAACAGTAGTCATCACTCGTTAGCCAAAGACAAGTAGCAAACAATTAATGTGAAAATAATTCAATTTAAAGGGAAGGGCAAGTCTGATTTTCCACTGCCTGTGATTACATGCTGGATGAAGATGATAAATGGGTCAAAAAGAAAAGGGTTTATTTTGCCTGATTCCATACTTAAACAGAATGGAAATTTAACTGTGCTAGTTGCGTAGGTCTTTTTTTAAAGTCAATGTGCTCGGGTCAATTGTCCCAAATTATTTTAGATACCTACCTTAAAATGAGATGACTTTTACCCTGGCAGCTCTTTTCTTTTTCTGCTGACCTAAAGAAGCATCTATATATAGACCTTTTAAACTAGAACGTACGTATCCCATTAAAACTTACTATTTGCTGCTCGTTATAATTTTGGCCACTAAGTTCCTTTTTCCCTGGTATCCATTTACATCCATCATACAAAGGATTCAGTCACATGTGTGTCTCCTATCCAGGGTTGTCTGCGCTTGGTTCTGTTTTTAGATTTGCTCTTTCTTTTCTTTCTGTAGCAGTCTCCATCTTTGGAGATGGCCTTAACTTCTGGTGCTCGGAGAGATAACACCCCGTCCCCCGTGAGCGGGAGGATGCCCTCATCCCCACTTCCTTCCTCTGTGCCTTCTGAGTTTACTACACCCAGGGCTGATGTTCCAAAGCAGTGCTTATATGGTCACAGGTATGGGTTTCTGTTTATATTACAGGTTCTACGGGGCTGTTCCTTTGTTTGTCTGCTCTTGCTTAGTGGTATGAAAGTCACAAAGGTGAAATCTTCCTTACGTTTGGTGACTGAGATTGTAAGGGATCGGGAGGGAGCAGGACTCTCCCTCGTATCAAGTGTTCCATCTGGGCTTGCAGCCAGAAGTCACCTGTGTCACTGTCTGTCTTTTGCCCTGTAGGCCAGCATCTTTGAGCACACTTGCCATCCTGAACTCTGCCTGGAAAGCCGTGGAGGCCAGAAGCAAGCAACGCAGCAAGAGCACTGGGGGAAGTTTATCAGCTCGATCGCTTCCATCAAGCACTGCTAACAGCAAGCAAGGTAGAATGTTTGCTTCAAACCATTGGCCTAGGTCTGGTCGATGTGGCATGGTCGTTGTACCCGTGAGATCTCTGAACATTTCTGTTGTTATCTTCTCCTTCTGTGTAGCTTCTTTTCGAAGTGTGAATCAGCTGTCTACTGGAGCACACGTTCCCGTGGGGGGCCGAGCGATCAGCACACCAGAACGTGAGTAACCCAACTGAACCCTTTCCAAACTGGGCTGAGCTCCTCTACTCAAAGAGAGGCAGCAACGTGTGGCTTCCATAAAGAGCAGAGAAAACTAGTCAGTATTAGCTGTAGGTCATGTATTTACCTAAATGTATGTGTTACCACGTGACTGTGGTAAAAAAGAATTACTCTGAAACTGAAGATCTCGTGGGGAAAGGACACTGTGATGTGGTTTTCATTTATATGTCACAGGGTATTACAGTATTGAATCAGTGCATGAAAACATTTTCAGCAGCCCAATATAACAACAAACCCACTGCCCTTTCTTCTTTTGTCAACTGTGGGTTGCTGAGAAGGCATGCTGTCATGATTCCTTATCAGGTTACACTGCCCAAGGTGTGCAGGATTCTGTTGTCCCATAATTCTCAAAGTGTAGCTTAGCACTTCTAGACTGAATTACAGAACGCTGTAGGGGAAAATACTCAAGGTTCAGTCCTTTTCAGCAGTGCAACAGGAGATTCCTCTGTCCAAACAAAAGATCTCAGGTGAGTTGTGACCTGCTTCTGTCACTAGAGCAAGCAGCGAGCTGTGTCAGTTGAGATACCACAGAGATCTGCTCAAGGAGGATTAATAACCTGCACAGTCATTTCTGAATGGTCTGCCCTGAGAAAGAGCTGAACTGAGCTTTAGAGAAGGAATGATGTGTTTTTCTGCTCTGCTGTAGATATGGAAGTGGAAATACATAATGATGAATCTCTAATACACGAACTGTGAGTCTGCTGTGCTTATATCCACTGCAGCTGAATTGCCAGCTCACAAAAGCTGTGTTGTTACGGAATGTTTTTCTTTTTTCTGATCGTATTCTTTAGCATTGCTTTCTGCTGAAACTCAGCTTCATTTGTAAGACTGTCTCCTGCAGATTTCCTTCCTTTCTGTCAGTTCACTGACACACTGAACTCCTTTAGGTCTCTGTTTCTCATTATGTTAAACTCCCTCTGCCACTCAGGAGTGAACTCCAATTAAGTTAGGATCCAGGTGAGTGTCTGGCAGGTCAGCTGTCTTTAGGCAGTTGTAAATTTTTGTGGGGCAGGGGTGATGTTCTAGAAATGTAGGTATGAGTGTGGTTGCTGGGGGCTTTTTTGCCTCTGTCTGTGCAAAAACCTGACCTGCATGCACACAGGAGAGCCAGCAGCACGTAGCCAATAAGGCAGTCAGCTGTGTGGCAGTCTGCAAATACCTGACATCCGCGAGCAGGCAGGAGCAAAGCAGTGGCAGTGATGTGCATCCACTGGAAAATCTGGCCCTTCTCCTCCCTGTATGCTGCTCTGTTTGGCTCGATTTGTCTGTCTCGATGTTTTTCCTCGCTGGCTGAGCAGCAGGCAATGATCTTTGTGCAAAAAAAAAAAAAAAAAAAAGAAAAAACAACCCAAAAAACTAGGGTATGTTTTTAGAGAGCAGAAATCTTTAATTGCCATATCTCTGTCTGGAAGCTTGCACGGCTGTTTCTCTTAAGCATAAGCACCATATGGCATGCAAGGAGGAAGAATGTTAATCTGCAGTGGTACTAAGGCTGAATTCCTACTTAGTTTCAAGTCAGCATGCATCCTTCGGTGGGGAGGCAAACCGTATGAAGAGGTAGCACTGCTTCAGTTACTGTGTGTTGAAACATCTGTATGGTGCTGACGGGTCTTGCGGGCTGACAGACAATCAAAAGAAAACATTTTCTTTTTCCCCAGGTGCATTGTTCTAAGACTATTGGAGATGCAGCTCTTTGTAAATCATTTTGTACTTGAGAACAACAGCTGTCTCTTCATCTCACTCAGCTGTTCTGTCAGTCTGTCCCCCCTGTCTGTCACCTCCTTATCTCTCCTGCTCATTACTTTGAGAATGGCTGAGTGGGTCTGGACAAGTGTAGATTTATTCACTGTGATACATAAACACATGTTTTGGAAGATAATACCTTTGTTTGATTGCAAGGGAAGCCTCACTTGATGGCAGTTCTTCAGCAGAGTTTCCATTTCCTACCCAATAAAGCATTTTCTACTGTAATTCCTTGTGAAGGTTTCTGGGAAACAAGAGCATAAAACAGAGAGCTGAGAGAAGAAAAAGCTGAATACTGTGACATCTTTCCTGAGATAAATGACAGGAGAGCGACAGCTGACAAGTGTGGCCTGTTCAGGCGAGCTAAATTCTACCTAACCTAGCTTCCCTGTCAAGTGATTCCTCGTCTGGCTGCAGACAGTTCCTCTTGGAAGGGCTGTTCAGATCCTTTGTCAATCATCAGGGGCCCCACATTCTGCCTCGACTGGGCCACGGAACGAGTCTGGCTCTGGTTTTGAGGACTGTACATGAGGTGCTTTGATGGAAGGTGTGGCTCTAGCACCCAACACAGGACAAGGAGGTGCACGATCGAGGTCCCACATCTAAATTAATTTCCTCCACAAACAGGGAAGGCTGTGATTCAGGAGTATGAACCTCATGTGCACAGATGGCCCATTAGATTCAGTGCCTCATTTTGAGGCTGATGGAGAGACGCTGAGATCTGCTGGATTGGAAAAGAGAGATGCCTGTGTGCTTGCAGTTAACTGGATATATTTTTTTTCTATATAGCACTTGAGTGTTATACTGCAGCATCTCTTCCCTCTGGCTGTGTCACAGGCAGCTGGCTAATAAGTGTTTTTTCTTCCAGAGACCATTAATGACTTGACTTTTGGTGCTGGGGTCAGTTACATCAGCTTGACGCACACACCTGGTTCAGCTCAAGGCAAGTTACCTGTGATTCTAGCTCAAGGGGGGTAAGAACCCAAATGATCAAATCTGTGGCATTTTAAAAATGTAGAAATATGTGCATCATTTGCAGATAAGAAAGACGCTGAGGAGCAGCCCAGAGATGTTATCTGTTTGACGTCACCAGAGAAAATGTAAGTTCAGTCCAGATCTGAAGCAGCAACCACGGGGAGAAACAGTGCTAGACTGCTTTGAAATAAATGGTCACTTTGCTTCTTCCTAGGCCATCCGTGCCACGGGAGTGGAAAGTAGAATCTCCAGCAAGGAGAAAAAGCAGCAGGAACGTCCCTCTGAGACAGACCCAGTGGAGAACCCCTCTGAAACCAGAGAACTGATCCCTTCAATGAACTCTTGCACAGAACCTTCATCATTTATTGGGAAATCAGTCCTACTCTGCAATGATAAATCACCGTGGACGAGTGTCCATCCTTCCTTACCTGTTTTTATTTAGACTTTACTTGTCTTTTACATGCAAAGTCTGCATTAACATATAAGCAGCTGCTCTTGGCAAAGCTCACTGTAGTGCTGAAGCTCTAGTATTGAGGGAGCTTGCAATTCACTCACAAGATGTATAATTTGTCCATTTGGAAAAGTAAGAGCATAATGTTGCTACAGCTTAGCAATAAACGCAGCGTGCAGGGAAGTGAGTGGCTGAGCTTATTCACTCAGTCCCTCATTGTCCCTCTTGGTGATACACTCGAATTGCTTTAACTCGAACAAAGCTAGAACAGCTTGTCACTGCCACACCCCTAGATCTGGTAATTGCATGCTACATCACCTCTTATTTGTTGTGCAAACTCCTGTGTGTGTGAACAACCTTTATATGGAATATTTCCATTCTTGAACTATGCTATTTCCAATTATTAAGATTTTATGAAAATAAATGGTTATAGAATTAATTCCACCCACAGCTTCTCCCTTCTTCTTGATCTGACAGGAATTATTAAAGCAGGATGTGAGTAACTTGCTAAAATCAGGGCTGGTAAGTCATACATGCACATTGCTTTGTGCTCTGTCCAGAGACCTCATTTATCATAGATGTGTCTTGTAGATACTGGATTCTGAACATTCCTGCCTCCCTCTGATGCCATGTAAACCTAACTGAAGTCTTTCAGTTGCTAACTTCTTTTACAGAGCTCTTGCCCGGATTTCACTGCAACTGGAAGACAGAACCTGTTGTGTTAGTACTGATTTATCTTACTGAAGCACACATCACAGGACCACAGTTGGCTTTTCTGCACAAATGGAGACGAGGAAGGCTGAGCATGTCTGTGCCACAGCCCTTCCACAGGTATTTACCTTCTGCAACAGAGTCTCTGCTTTCCCTCGCCTTCCCTATTTTGTTTCAAAGAATTGAGAAGCCTTCAAGGGAAGTTCAGCTTTATTCTCCAAATCAGTTCAACAGGAGATATGTGGAATGGCTTTGGCTTAAGCAATGGTTAAATATGGCCTCGCTCATTTATTTTATTCTTCTCCTCCATTAAAGTATTATTTAACTGCTTTAACATACTCAAGATTCCAATCTTATTTCCTAATTTGTGCTTCCTAGCTTTTGCTCTGTCCCAGAGCACACGAAGATCAGCCCTGATCTCCTATGGAAAGAACCAAGGACCGATGATGTCCCAGAACAAACTGATGAGCAGTAACGTGCCTCAGGCTCCCTGCAGCCCAACTCCAGTGAGTGCTGTGAGAGAAAACATTTCTCCTCCTCTGAATTCAAAGCAGAAGCCTGCCATTAGATGATTTCTTTCAAAAGCAAACAAAAGAAAAACCCACGAGACCACTTTAGAGCTCGGTATTTATGTAAAACATTCTTGGCAAAGTTAAACGTCATACATTAGTACAAACCTAAAAATTATTCACAAAGGTACAACAAGTTCCATCCATCAGATCTCACGAGCTGTGCTGGGGGATCGCTTCCCCACCTCTCCTTAGAGATGCCACTGTCACATTGCAGAACTGAAAAATAAGTTGTGATCCTTAGCTTGCATGGAGGCTCACAGTGAGACTGGATTGTGCTCCCATAGGGCCCAGCCCAACCTTTTTCCTTCTCTCCCTTATTAAAGTATCCTACAAGCAGCACGGGATAGCAGATGTACAGGAAGTGCACAGGGGTGTTATGCCCACTGCTGCTGTGGTGAGGAGAGGCAGCGTGCAGCCTGTTCTAGAAAGAATGCATGGTTCCTGCTGCCCTAGCCTTGTTTTTGCTTTCGTTACCCAAAGGAGTGGTAATGCTGTGACTAGGTAAAAGAAATGCAGCAGTGGCATGTCCAGCGAGGCCCCTAGTGAGCAAAGCAGATGAATGCAGAACGCCAAAAAAGAACACTGCCAGTCCAAATCATCAAGTATTCAAAATACTGTCTACGTGAAAAGTTAAGACAATTCATATTGGAAATACAAGAATACTAAATTATGCTACATTTAAAAAATAAAATAACACAACATCTTAAACCACAGCACAGTTGTAGTGTTGCACCCACATCTTGCAGCTTTACGTTACCCACTGCTTCTCAAGGACACGAGTCTCCATTTATTCTCTTGAACGCAGAGAGAACTGAGATTTATCCTTTCATTTCTGTGTTTTACCACCTAGACAAAAGTTGCAGCCAACACTACGGACATGCTTCTGTGTTGACCTTTTGCTTTCCCAACTCCAGAAACAGTTGCTTGGCTATGCAGTCTAAACCTGTAACGTTGCCGTGTCAGTGTTTCAGGGGCTCTGCAGAGGGGGAGCAAACAGTGAAGTCACTCTGTCACCTCGTTGGGGCTGAATCCTAAAAAAAAAAGCCATCCCTCCTCGATATTTCTTGCGACAACAAAAACAAAGTGTTGGTCACTGGCAAGAAAAGTAAGTTCAACGTATAAAAAAGTTGATCGGTCCTGCCATAAATTTACAAAAGCTATCCCTGAGTGACTCTGTCCTGTGTCTTGTACGACCTCCTACCTGCCTTGTAAGAGGAAAGAGATGCTGTTCCACCTGCAGCTTTGCATTACGCTCTGCAGTAACACTGATCTGCTCTGACAGTGCCATACTATAGCAACGTTTGAGCTCTTTGTAGCTTCGAAAGTAAAAAAATAGCCACGTTACTTCAACACTGCTGGCAGCATGTATTTACACTTTAAATAGAAACGTTACCTTTTCTGAAGTAATCAAAATAGATCTTTGCAAAAAATTTAGAGAGTGGGATTTTACAAAAGAAAGGGAGAAGGTTAAAAAAAAAAAAAAAAGCTCACAAACATCTCAGTACCTTTCCTGGGACTCGGGGCCCGCAGGAGTATTTGGCTTTGATTTTCCTGAAGGGGATGTCTTAGCACTAGGTTCTCTGCCTCCGCCGTAAGCCTCTTTAACACACCGGAAGGTGCAGGAGGGAAGCCTGCTTTGTGCAGATTAGAATGAGGGGTTACCTGCGTGCACTGAGTTCTCTGTCAAGCATTGAGCAGCAGCAGCAGCCTGATGCTACCCGTGTTTCTTGTTAAATGGAGTTCAGTAAGCTGACAGAAGGGCTGAGAACGTTAGTTGTGTTTGCTGGATGTGTGCCTGTCCTGCACCTGAGCAGCCGTAGCCAAAAGCACAAGACAATCACAAGTCACCAGCCTGGCCTGGGCAACGAACTGCTGAGAGGAGGACTTCCCCTTGCACGGGTAACACTTATTCTTCGCAGTCCTACTGCCGTATCAGCACCTTTTTTTCCCACTAGCACCTTGCACTAGTGGTGCCTACGTTAGCTGCTCCCTGGTTGGTCTGCGCGCTGTGGCTGTGTCCCTGCAGCACAAACTGAAGGCAATTCCACAGACTTCCATAGCACGGTCTCTTGGGAAGTATTTATCTTCCTTACTCCAAGGACAGGTTTAGGGGATCCTGGTGGTGTCTCCAGAGGCGAGGGAGACGCGAGTTGGGCAGTGAGGAGTTGCTTTAAACTTTGGCAAAGAAAATAAAAGATATACAGATAGCTAGCTATCGAGTCCTTGTGTGTTCCAAACTCTTCCAAGCGCACTTAATTCATCTTTTGCTCTCGCTTCGAGTTCCTGGAGGAGGTATTTGCACACTTGCTTTTGCTGGTTTGAAATATTCTTTTGGCATCTTATATGACGAATGAAGACTTGTGCCTGAAGTCACCCTGCAACGAAACAGTGCTGGGTGTGGGATGGATGTGGTGCCATTCCAGCTCCCACTCCCCTCCCCCCCCTTAGTTTTTGCTGCCCCCAGCTGCAACGTGCCCACAAAAGGCAGATGCCAGCAGGATCACTGAGCACTGCAGCCTGGAGGGGAGCACCAGTCATACCAGTTGGGTGCTCCTACTCTCCCCCGTACCAAGGTGTGGCAGGGTGCTTCCTCATTCCCTCCCCAGTATCTCTCTGCTAATTGGGAGAGGCTTTTTCTCATCTTAAGCCGAGTGATCTAATCAAATCCCAAAATGCAGATTCTCTTGTAAGAGCATCGTGGCCTACCCACTTAATCCAATGATGCTCATCCTAAGGGGGTCAAGCCGTAAGAGAACTGAGACACAGCAGAGCTGTGTTCTATAGCTTCTGGCATCAATCACTTCAGGCAACTTAAACTGTTCATCATTTCTAAGGAAATGACTCAGCCTTTACCCTTCTGTTTTCTCCCTGCTCTAAATCCTTGTTTCTCAGTGGCGTTTGCTCTTAGGAAGTCTACAGGCCCTAAAAAAAAAAAACCTGCTAGTCCTCTGCCCACCCTCTTCCTCTGCAAAGCAGAGAGATGTGAAATGCAAATCGTTTCTTACCTCATCATCTGTCCGGATATAGTTAACGCCGTCAGGTTTTGCTGGAGTCTTGTAGCTGAAATAAAGGGAAAGATCTTATTTCTGGGACAAGGAGACTGCAGGATTTGAGGGGAAGTGCTGAGAAGGAAGAAAACAAGGAAGCGTGCTCCAGTAAAAAGAAAGCAGTGAGAAACCTCTCAACACTGAACACGGAATAAATCTATCTGGTGAGAATCTTGCTTTTTCCATATATTATCTCTTCCACAGATTCTGCAAGAACACCAAGGCTTGTTTCTGATCTGTGAGAAATTCCCACCTTCAATGCTAATGCTGTTGTTTTTAATGTTCTAACGTGCATTCCAGAAGGCTTGTTTTTCATCCCAAATTTAGGTTTTAAGTCACAACTGGTAAGATTTCCCAAAGAGAGCCTACTCTTTGGCATATATTTGCTATGCATGTCCTCATGCCTTGAATTAATTTTGCACTGAGCTCTGCTTGCTAAATCTTAGACCTCTGTATGCCAAGAGCACAGTACCTATTGGACAGACACCCACAGCCATTTAATTGTGTTGGTCTCCTCTGACCATGAAAAATGTGAGGATATTAAAACACAGCTCTCGTTCCCCTGTCTGGTCCTGGTAGCGAGCACACAAGGAGCAATACTAACGTTCTCCCTGAGGCAAAGAAACCTTCTGGTGTAGTGCTTACAGTGGGGAACTGAATACTTTGAGAACTATTGTCTGTGGTAGGGAACTAGTAAGAAATATATGCAGCAGGATGGCTATAGGAGTGCTGGATCCCAGCTTACCTTTCCCCACTCTCTTTACTGTTTGCAAAGTAGCCCCTCCTGTAGGCACAGCAGATACCGAGAGTGATGAACACCAGCACTGCCAGCACCACCAGGACTCCACCAATTATCCCACCAATGTTGAGGTCATCTGACAAAGAAAGAAACCATAACCCAGCGATTTTCTTAACGCAGTGGCGATATTCTAACTCTAAGTACACTAAATTCTAACTCTAAGTACACTAAAAGGACATTTCCTACATGTCCAATGCGAACTGCAAAAATTCCTAAGACTTATGAATTGTTCATTTCCACTCGGGAAGGACTTAGACTCCTTCCACAGCACAGAAAACTTTTCTTCTGGCATAGTAAGGACAATGAGCAAACCTTCCTGCTCTCTTGTCTTGTGTGTACCAGGTTCAATCGCATCATCTGATTGCTACAACTCTAAGATTGTCTCTGCTCTTCCTTGGATAGTTTGGATCTCTTTGTACCATTCTCTAGATGTTAAAATACCTCTGGAACCTCTCTGGGTTGTGGGGAGTGGGTTATACAGCAGTACTGCAAATTTTTCTCCTTCAGTGCTATTCAGCTTTGAAAATACCATGCACAAACCTGGTCCTGATGCTTTCCTGGACAATTCAGCTGTGTTTGGGGCTAGAAAGACACTCTACAATGGCCCCCTTCCTCCCCCATGGTGCTGGTGGTTTATTTACAGTGAAATATGAATTAACATCGCCAATAATTCTGTAGTCACTCACAGACTTCCATCTCCTGCTCCTCGCACTTGGCAAAGCCAGCATCGTTTGTTGCAATGCAGGAGTAACGGCCCGTGTCGCCTTTGTGCACGGCATGAAAAACCTGGGGAGGAGGGAAGGGTTATTGAACATGCTGAACATGTAAAGAAAGCAGAGCCAGAGCTGCTGCAGGGATTCACAAGGAAAAGATTTCGGAGAGGGAATTCTGTTTCTGAGAGCTAGCAGTAGAGGAGCGTGGAGGAGCAGCTCTTACTGCAACGTTCTCCATTTGCCAGACTTCGTGGTGGGCCATGAGACACTCTCCTGTCCTCTTTCTAAAGAGGCAAGTGGTATCAGCAGTGACCAAACAGCAAGAGTAGTATCGTGTCATATTCATCTTCCCTTTCCAAAGTCATCCAGATCCCAGGACAGCAAATCCTCCAACTATCCCTTCCTAGAAAGCCGTGCAATGACTTTTTTCTTCTCCGAACCACTCTAAAAATAACCTGCCCTGCAACACCAGTCTTGCTTACATCCACAAGGACATTACCAGAGTGCCCGTGGCGGGATTCAAGCTGTAGGAGGAATTCTGGAATTTGGCATTCGATTTCGTGTCTGGCGATAGAGGTTCGCTGTTGCGGTACCAGCTGTACGTAGACTTGGGGTAACCCTCATTCTCGTGGCAGTGGAGGGAGGCTGTCTTACCCACGGGTACAGCTTTAGGCACTGTGCATCTCGGAGTCACGGGTTTCACTGTGGGAAAGACAGGAGCCACGTGAATGACAGTGCTGAGCACAACGAGGTGACTTCGGCACGCTCTGTGAGGAGGCATCAACACCTCCAGCTATTTCCAGATGGTTTTAAGCAACGAGACTGTGTTGAATGCCACTGTTACAGCTCTGGAGAGAGAGCCGAGGCCTCTTCTGTTAGCTAGCAAAGGTATCTGCACCCGAAGCAATACCTTGGACTGTAAGCTGGATATTTATCTCATCTATGGTTTTGGTATCAGAAGGTGCTGCCACTTCACAGCGGTACGTGGCCGTGTCCATCCGGGTGGTGTTTTTAATCACCAGTGATGTCCGGCTCAGGATTTCTGCCCGAGTTGCAAAGTCTCCTGATACGGAGGAAAGAGAGAGAAAAATGTCAGGAGAGTCACACTAACTTTATGCGTCTGAATGACTCCCAAGGCCAGAGAACCACCAAAAGGAATTTGATGCTCTACAAAGAGTCTTTCTCTCTGCAGTGACCACAAAGGAAACGAGCACTGCTAAGCGTGTAAGAGAGTGAACTGGGAAACACCACCCCAAATCTCAAAACCTGGCAAAATTGGGACTTCCACATCAGCCTCAGATCTTTTGGGAGGTTTCTCTGGATGTGGCTGTTGGTCCCATTTAAAGTGACCGCTATCTGGGAGTAGTTCCAGGTGGATTTCACACAGAAAAGATTGCAGAGGTCAACATCTGGTCCCGAGAGCCCAGGCACACACAGTGACCGTGCAAGGAGCAAGTTCTGGAGAAGGGAAACTGCAGCACTGACTCTCATGCTCATCTCCTACACAGGATCTCTCTCCAGCTCTGGGACTCCCTACTGAGAGCTGCCAGCAATGACCTGCCAGAGGGCAAAGAACATCCTGCTCTCCTTCCACTTTGAGCTTTGACTGCTGAGCTCTAGTTCCAGAAGAAAGCAGCAAGACAGCCAGAGGTCCTCCCTCTTACAGACTTTGCTGTTCTCCCTTCTATTTGTTGCTGAGGCTGTTTGGAAGTCTTAGGAGGACACTGAGTCTTCGTACCCTGCATTTTATTGTCAAAAAATACATAAGAGGTTTCGCCATCTCGGATTTTCTTCCACTCGATTCTGGGATCTGGTGTTACGGTGGATTTAATAATGCAGGACAGCTCAACACCTAGAAAGAGAAATAAAGGGAATACAGATTAATAAGCAGCAGCTGTATTTTTGTTCTGCTTTAAGCCATCTCACACACTGTTTGATTAGGAGATGCTGCCCACAAAGCAAAAGCTTTCTCTTTCATGTGCCTCACAAACAGAAACACTGCTGGGTTCCAGGAGCTGTTGGGGAAGATGGACTTTGGCCAGCAAAAATAATAGCTGTACAGATATCAACTACGGAGAGAAATGAACACGCTGTTCTCTCCAGGCTCTAGCGTATGGCAAACAAGACCTTATGACAGGGTGAGCCCACAGCGTTGTCTTGCTAATCAGAGCATACAATGTGAGTCAGGACAGAAGAATCTCCCCGGGTGGTGTCTGGTCGTGTTCTGGCAACACATTGACCGCCTGAGTGTCCTGGGGATCACAGTGCCCGCGGAAAAACTTGAGGCATCCCGTCCCTACTGAAAGAGGCTTTGCCATCTCCATCTCCTCCACAGAAGGCAGCAGTGCAGCAGAGCTGAGCGGTGGCTCACTCACACTGCTTGTCTGTCTTAGGACCAATCTGTAAGACAAATTTCCCCAACCCCCATTCAGCGTACTAATTGCAAGGCAATGGCCTTTCCTCCATTTGGGATCCAGTTCAAGAAAGCACTTAGGCAGCCACTTTGCAACGCCAATGGCTTTCAGGGGACTTCAGCAAACTATTTCAATCGAGTGCTCTGCAAAACAGAGAGAGATACAGACGTATTCTTATATGCTTTGCTGACTCTCAAGCTCTCGGCAGCCCTGCCTCGCCCCAGAAAACAGACACCACAAGCAACAAGCAAAGCTGTTCTCCATGGTTTGGGCCGGAGCAAAGCTCCAGGTAGAGGGCAGTGTACAACCCCATGGCACTCACTCTGGAATTCCTGCACCACGGGATTGGTGTTGCTGGATGTCAGCTCCACGGCCAAGAGTCTGCAGCCTGGAAAAACAAACAGAAGGGAAAAAGAAATAGCACAGCTCATAAGTCACCAGTTGAGAAGCACACCGCCTGCTGGGAAAAGCTCTCCGCCAGCTCCAAGGGCTAACTTCCCTAGATAGAAGCTGTTCTGTGCTACTGATGCCAGTCCAGCACGACGGAGTTTATTTAGGAGCTGCGGTGTAAATACAGGAAAATGTAATTGTTAGAAGCAGCAATTAAAGAGGGTGATTAGCATAATGGCACAAAACCAGTGCCAGCACAAGCCGCTTCCCCGTGCTTCACGCTTGTTTAGAGGGCAAAGGAATTCTCATTCTGGTAACGTGAGAATGAATGCGTTATTCTGCAAACGAAGCCAATGATTGGGAAGAGAAGGGAAGCAGGCTGATCTGAAGGTCCCTGGTCAGTTCCTAGAATACAAAACGTGCCAGATCTCTAATGCGTGCTGGCTGCACCTTCAAGTACTTTAAGACTTTACGATTAATTAATTTGAACGAAGATTTTAAGTGTGGTACTGTCAAATGCAAGGTAGAAAAACCATGGAAGGACGGCAATTCAGGAGAGAATAAAGGAGTTCAGCGCTTTGGGTTCACTCCCAACCCAACCAATACTGGCACAAAAGCTCTGTCATGCCTGCTGCATCCTAATAACACAACTGTAGTGGAAATGCTAAGTCACAGCCTGAAAGCAGTGATGGAGCACCTGGTGGGAAGGCAGGAAGCCCAGGGGAGCTCAGGTGCATGCAATGCACCAGAGTGACTAGAAGGGATAGAGCCAGGATCCACCCCTTCCCAGACCTCATTTAAGGGATGGCAGTGGAAGAAAGGTGATCTTGCTGGAGATCCCTGCCTACCTGAGGCCTTTCAAGGGTAAGCAGCTTCCTTCCTTTATTTCTGTGCCCACAGCTGCTGCATTTGACCAAGCCCTCGCTGCAGCCTGGGGCCTTGTTATCCTGCTGTCATTGCTGTGCTTTCCATTGCATTATAGCAGCCCATTTTCTTTTCCTGTCCCTTCTGCTCTGAACCCCAGAACATTTCTGATTTGTGAATGTTTCCCATTTTTGCAGTCCTCTTCCCCCTCTTACATATTATTTTCTTTTGGAAACTCTGCTTTCCGTGCCTTTCTGCATTTCACCAGAGCAGGTACCACCAACTCCCACTGCCTTCACTGGGCATCTGATCAGCACAGTGAAGATGATGGAAATGAGCACCTCAATGACACGAAAGCACTCCGTATCTAAAGGTTAAGACTCTCTCAGAATAAGAAGAAGAAAAAAAAGTTATAATAATTCTGAATAGAAACAGAAAAGGCAGCTGAAAGAAGAAAAAAAGATCTTCAACATCACGACCAGACAGCTGGGAATTCCTGCGTGCCGGCCTCCAGGGCAGAAAGCTTTTGGACAAAGGGAATAAGTGACAATGCAAGGACAAAATGCCTTTGGTGGAGCAGATCAGACACCAGAACGGTGAGGCAGTGCTCTGAGAAATGCCCCAGAGCTGCAGAGGTGCTCCGACTGATGCTCCTTTTTGCATAATTGAAATGCTCTCTGCCTGTTCTTACCATCCCTTGTTTGCTTGATGCTGATGCTTTGCTCAGTGTTGGTTCTCAGCTTTATGAACCAAACACCTCTGGGGAGATCTACACTTGGGCAAGGTTTAGGAGCTGCCTATGTGCACAGAATGATTGTTATCCACCAAAAAGGCAGTGGGAATGAAAACAATGAGCTGGGCCAGCTCTAAGAACTTTGGCACCTTTCCCCTTTGTGTGTTTAGGGCCATATGGGAGAAGTGCACGTGGAAGAAATGGGAGGGAAAGGAACATGAGAGAGGTTCCTTGTTCCTTACAGGAAACTTGACATTCCCTTTTTTTTTTTTTTTTTTTTTTTGTTCTTGTTTACAAGAGATCACTTTTCAGATAAAAAAAAATGTGCCCCACCAAGTAGATAGCAGTCTGACTGTCTCCTGGACTTTGAAGGTCCCTTCCAATTGAGCTATTCAATTCTATCCATTCTGTTGTCCTACAGCTACAACACAGCTGCACGTGGAGATGTTACCACGATCTCACATTATTCTGAAGAAGCTAAGGCTCTAGGAGCACTTTTCCACATCAGGGGGACTCCATCAGACTCTGCCCCATCCCAGTTCTCAGATGTCACTCCCAGCAGGATCTTTCCTCTCCTACCCAGTAAACACAGGAGCTTTAGGTCTATCCCTCAGGTGCAGAGCAAGATGACAACAAATTCTAGGCAGAAGCTGAGACCTTGGAGACTGCATGAGAGACTCACATTATTACATGTATTGACTGTGGGCAGAGATCAATGCGGCTGCTTAAATCGCAGCTAAGCCAGATTTATTCTTCTGTGTGTGGCATGCTCCAAATAACGAGATGGCTCCAGCTGCATGAGACAAAACTCCCCAGTGACCACACGGATCGCAAAGCAGGAGCAAAACATCTTTACAGCTCTTCTCAGCATCACTTGGAGGTATCCCTTTCTCACCGGTCTCTGTGGGGTTGGAGCAATCTAACGGAGGCAGTGTTTCCCAGCTGCCAGCACTGTGCTGGGAGCAGGGAGGCATCTGCACTATGTCACACTGCTCTGCTGCTGGCAAGCGTTGTCTCTTTGGTGTCTGTGCTCCCACATTGCTTTGCTTTGTGTTACATCATCCTCATCAGTAGCAACTGTCACCCTTAAAAAGTTTCTTCCAGAGATGTTCCTTTAGGCATCGCTGGGCCCGGTGCAAATAAGCAACGAAAGCTCTACGTTATGTAAATCCCACTTCAAAGGCCTCAGCAACAGGGCTGTGCAGGAGAGCCGTGCATGGGCATGCACCCCTTCCCAGAGCAGCGTGCGTGCCACAACAGAGGCACCCATCAGATCTGTACTGTGGGTTCAGCCAGACAGATGGTCGAATCCCAAATGCCATCAGTTCTCCAAATAGAATCCAGGACGAGGCAGCAAAGTCTATGGCATATTCTTATGGCACTTCTTGCAGCTGAAGAGAGCCAGCCCGTGCATGCTGCTGTGACTCATGGTATCTGAATCACACCAAAACGCTGCGCTGAACCTACAGAAGAAATAAACTAGCAGCTCTGTAGCTGTGTTAAATCTGTCTCCGCACGGGGCTTAATGCAAAGCCTGACCTTCTGTCTCCTTCCACCCCAACCTCTCATCTGCTTAGAAATTCTAGGCAGAAACTTGAAGAGGTGGTAGAATATTCCTTACATCAAAAGGATGACCAGGAAAACACGAAGCTGCTGCCAAGAGTCCGCGCTGCAGCACAGCGGAGCCCTGTGCCAACGGTGCAGTTATCTGACACGGCAATTTTAGTTAGGTGCAAGCAGAACAGAACCACGCAGCTGTATTTAAACACTCACCCACCCAAGGAACAAAAACATGCCTTCCTCGGGGTGTCCATCAACCACAAGCCGTCGCTCCATGCGCAATTCAGACCGTGTGGAAGCCATGTGGGAAGGTTGCAATAAGCCACACGCCTCGCTAAGCATCTCTGCTTTCTGGATGGTTATGTTGTGCAGCATGAGTGCTCTGAGGGTGAGAGACACACTGAGAGGTGTTAAAAACCCATCAGCACCTTTGTGACTGCCCCGCCAGCACCTGGAGATGGAGTGAAGGGAACACTGCGCATTGCAGAGGTGATGGGGCAGCGGGAGTGAGATGTGATGAGCTGTGCTGGTGGGGCAGCCCAGCTGACCCCAGCACTGTCCCTGTGCTGCGTAGGAAGGGAAATAGCTGTTCTATTTGTGAGAAAGCCCCAGGGGGACAGCAAAGGAAGCCCGTGGCTCTGTGCTGGGCTGGATAAGAGAAGGAAGAGGGAGGCAGGTTTCTGTGCACCGCTCGCTTTGAGGAAATGGGAGACAACCAAAGAAACATCCGACCTTCTGCTCCACAAAACATCCAGACCTTTTTCTCTTTGCAATTCAGGCTCTTTTTTCCTTCTTTCTGTCCCTAATGCATCTCACTCCCTATTCCTCAAGGCAAACCATGCTAGTGCAGCCAGAGTGGGGTGGGATGCTGTAGGAATGAGACACCAAAAAATGCCCAACCCACTCTGGCTCTGCCAAGCTCTGAGGTTCTACGTCCTGTCCGACTGTCCCTTGGCTGGGGCTATTCTAACAGCTTAAGTGACTTAAATGTACTTGTGAGCCACTGCTTTCAGCCCCTGCTTCCAGTCTGTGAGGAGTTAGTGGTCCCTCTGCTCTTGTGCGGATGGGGATGTCTTTGGGAGAGCAAAATCTGCATCAAGGATGGCTCCAACCAGATGGAGCTGCATACCCTTCTTCTACCTCAGCTCTCTGTCTGCAAACGCAGTTGTAGAACTAAACCTTAACCTGCTTAAATCACTTATATTTAAACCATCACCTTCAAGACCTGACTGTATTTGCTGCAGACAAGGCCCATTGCCATCCAAACCACGCACACCATCTTTTTTTTTTCTTTTTTTTTTTTCTTCCCTTCTTGTACAAGAGGATTTACTGTTCTACCTCCTAATCAGACAGCAGAGCCATTGGTAGGCAGCCAGCCTACGCACCCACACTCAGTTGTGAAACAAGTTGCTAACAAGCAGATACAGAGCCCTCTTAAGACAAAAGCTTCTCCGCTAAGCAGCCTCCTTCTGCAGATAACCACTCCTCTTCTCTCCCATGCAGGGAAGGAAGCACAGGCATTTGTCTGGTGAAGACCACATGGTGTTTTCTGGTCATTTCCCAAGCTCTGGTTTCGTCGTGCTGGGTTGCAGCTGCAGACACGCTGCCTCCAATGTCCATCTGACAAGGGCTTCTGGAGGGAAGAATTTCTGCAGCACAGCACATTTAGAGGTGAGATATCAAGGCATTGCATATCTGCACTTTCACAACAAGACAGCTTATTCTCACAAACAGCTTTGCTCACCATCAGATTTGCAAATCCAGAGGCCCATGCCAGGAGGAGGCATCATGAGCCACGTGCTACAGCTGTCTGAACAGGTAGCCTTCAAGCTTACTCAACCTCTTAGCATAAGCATGAACCCTTGGCTGGGCACATTGAGGTTGGATGCTGTCTACCAGTAGGTTCTTGCACTCTCTTCTCCCTAAGAGGGCACGGATGCTTTAGGAGAGGCAGCTGAACCAGGTGGCAGCCTGGGGAGAAAGCTCCCAGCTGGCAGTGCCCAGATGTCTGCTGAGATCCCCATGGGCAGAGTTTCCCCTCGACCATTTTCATCTGTTAAAGGGCTTTACATTCACCAGTTAAGCTTCGATCCTCCCAGTGTGCCCTCCAACTCAGTCCCGTTTCACTGGGGGGGAAGAAATGAGTAAGGAATACACTACATCAGAGGAAGTATGACTATGAGATCTGGAAGAATGCCTTACAGCAATGAAATTAAAGGCTGGGAACAAAAATGGTGACCACTGAACGGAAGTAAGGATATCTGCACAGGGCAAACTTGAAACCAACCCTTCCTGCCTATTCCCACTTGCCTTCCATTGTTTCCCTGGGCAGCCCCAAGAATTGCCATGCAGGCACATCCTACGTTATTTCTCACTTCAGAAAGTCCCCTTCCTCCATCAGCAGATGCTGATACCGAATTAGTGCCAAGTGGGAGGGAACCAGCTGATAACTGTGATAAGAGCCAGAGGCAGAGGTCTTCCTCCTTGTCCTCTCCCTTCCTTGCAGCAGACAGATGTTAGTCTCGGGGTAGAGTCAGGTCAGCGATGCACGGCAGGGAGCTGTGGCCAAGACCAAGGAGACAGAAAAAACTGTAACGGGAAAAGGGATAAGTTCCATTCTGGCATAGATTATATATATATATATATATATATATATATATTGTTTTAAATAAATGGTCTCGTGTGGGAATTTGACTCAAGCATTGCAGAGAATCCCATCAGCCAACGTGACGTTTTCCAGGCTGGATGCCAGCCGGTGCACAGATTTGCTCTCAGCAGGTATCTGACTTTGGGAACTGGGGTGCTCCGTACCTGCCTGACCCCGGCTTTTGATGAGGACACGTATATCAAAAGCTGCCTGGACTGCAAAGACAGGAACTAAGCGGATATGCTATCGGCACCAGGCTTTGCAATGCTCTTTAGTGTCTGGCTGTGTCCCAACCATCAATACAGAGACTCGCAGGGTTTTAGCCTATAATCCTCTATTCCTCTGTCTGTGACTCTAATCTCCTGATCCCCTGTTCTCCTCCAGCCTATAGCTTGACCAACAAAACACAGATCTGGCGTTCTGCTTATCAGAGACCGGCAATGTCATCTTCCTGAGGAAAGTGGGAGTTGGGAAGAGAGCAGCGGTCCTCGGAGCTGGGAAGGGAACAGGAGAGGGCGTGAGCAAGCACACAGAAACCACTTATGACAAGACTGAAAGCAGTTCCCTTCTTAAGAACTTTCTTTCAGAGTTCACAGTATCGTTTTTCTCTCTTTTTGTTTTTTTTCCTGGGGGTAATTCCAGCCTCGTGTCTAACACACAGCAGTTAGGAAGGCCGGGCGCCTTCTGCAAGGCAGCTCTGAAGCTCTGCAGCGAATCTGTCAGAACAAAGGATGCAGATTTACAAAGGGAAAAGGCACTGGGCAGAAAGCTGCGTGAGCCACGCATGGGCATGAAGACGTGCGAGCTGGGAACACTGCTCCGGGGGCAGCCCTGATCCACGCAAGCAGATCTGAAGAGACTTAGCTCGTTAACATCAGCCAGCACGGGCTGCAGAGGGGGGTGTGCAGTGCAAGGCATGTCCTGGATGGAGAGGCTGTCACTGACAGACAAAGCTGAGGGACTAGGTGCAGTGAGGGCACCATTAGGGAGATGCTGGCCTGAATGAGCAGGAGGAAAGCAGCGTGACGTCAGAGGAACAAGGGAGGGGGGTCATTCTGGATGTCCCAGCATGGATTTCTGACCGTGCTTGTTTAATAGAGCAGAAACAAACCCCGGCACGGAGAGGTTAAAAGACTCCTTGTCCTGGGGGAGCTGAACGAGCTGCATATCCGAGAACCAACTTCTCCCAGACCCTGACTTGTTTTTCTCCTCCAACATATCTCGCTGCTATTTTTAGCAGAGCATTTTCTCAGCCGAATGCTCCCAGCTGAGTGCTGGTCAGGGGCCCTCGTCCCAGCGAGGCACAGCCCAGCAGAGGAAGGTTTGATGCTCCCAGCTCAGCTCTTTTGCACCATTGTGGCTTTGGGGTTTGCGTGCCAAGCTTCCAGGCACGTCCCAGCATTCCCCACGCACACAGTGGGGTGAATGCTCTCACAGACCCCCAAACCCAGGCAAGGGACTGCAATCCAGAAGCAGATGAAGAAGAGGGTGGACTGAACTGGTAACCATCCCCACGCTGTTACTGAGGAGCATGAATGGAGAGAACGGTACGAAGGAGATAGCAAGAAACCATTAGGCTGATTCTCATAGTGAAGATTTGCTTCTCAGTGCTAAAATCTGTTTGGATTCCTTCCAGCACCTCCAAGGGAAACAGTGGAAGCCTTTTGTTCATAAAAGTTGCGACTAAAATCGGACTGGATAAAGCTTAAGGAAATACCTCTCAGAGGACAACCCTGCCTCGGCTGCTGGAAACAGATGAGGTAACTCCCTTCCTCTCCTCTGGTTCTCCCAGGGCCCCTCGTTCCCCCCCAGCCCAAGTGCTAACCTGTCCATCAGGCCACTGCCCAGCTGCACAAAGCAAGCTCGGGATGTCCGCCCGCGTGCAATTAGCAACACATCAATTAACACCCAGGACACTTGGCGGGGAAGCAGCGCCTGTAATTTCTTTCACTTCCAGCCTGATTGAATACCTGCCTGCCAGAGATGGGCACGTAAATCGAAAGGCCAGAGCAGGGCACACGGGCGGACAAATCCAGCAGGAATGAGGTCTGTCCGTGCTTATGAGCAGTTACAGCTGGGGGAGCCCGGGTGATGGAGCGCTCTCAGTGCTGTGAATGAAAGGAGGAGCGGATGCGCTGCAGAGCAGCAGCAGTCGGGCACAGCAGAGCCGCAGTCAAGGAGGTCCCTCTAACAATGGCCCCTTCTTGGTCAGTGTATCTGTTGCCTGCGTGTCCTGGAGTCGTGTCAGTGAAGCAAACAGACTGGGAACATATTTGCACTCCCCGCAGCAGCGCGGAAGCCAGCCCTGACGGAGCAGAGCAAGCTGGGCTCTTTTCTCCTCCTTCCCTCAGTGCCAAGTTTCCAGCTCTGCTTGAAACCTGTGGCAGGGGAGAAGGGAGGGGACAGGCAGGGTCAGGAAACACTCAGCTTTCGGCTCATGCTTGCAGCAGCTGGCTACAAGAGAAGGCAGCAGACTGACACAGCCACACAGCTCTGAAAGCCCCACGAGAGATTAAATCTGGCACCGTGCAACTCCATCCTTCTCTCTGAGCTACGCTTGAACAAATGGTCCCGAGAAGAGCGATCACCTGGGCAGCCCGCAGATGCTGCACGAAGGCTTGTCCTTCCAACTAAAACCTTCACCAAGTTCCTCCAAGCCCAGCAGGAATCCCAGGAGCCCAGAGCTTCACTCCTGACCGTCACGTACGTGTTCAGAACCACGGCCACTTAACCTTTGTGGCTCCCTTTGAAAATCCCAGTGACGGCATTTTATGGACGAGTACGTTTTCCCCTAACATCTGCCCCCGGTATCAGATGCTGCCAGAACCTCTCTCCTGGCTCTGCTCCCAGCTGGAGGACAGACAATGGGCATCTGAATGCAGTCTCTGCTTCCCCTCCTGAACAGCCTGGGGGAGATGGCACACTGGAGCCAAGGCAGCGCTGAAAGCACAGCTTGCCAGCCAGCGACACATCTCTGCACATCACGGCCTGCCACTTCTCTCCCAGTGCAGCTGAACCACTGGCTGCAGTTGTTAGTGGACATCCAGGCCAGCTCTGCTGGGCACTAACTCCTGGCAGCATCCAGATAACCACGCTGAGCCTTGTCGGCACACTGCTGCTGCGTTCAGCCCGAGCACGCTGCGGATGGGGCTCAGGTCAACCCTCCTCCTGGGTTTCCAACTTTGCTGTCCAGAGCAGTAGTTAACGGACCTCTCCTGCACTTCTCTGCCACGCCAACTCTCCTGGAAACACACTTCTCTCTCCTGACTGCCATTCAGTGACCCGGGCAGTGTGCAGGACACGGAGGAGCAGTTCCACCTGCAGAAGGACTGACAGGAGGTCGGTCAGAGCTGCC
Source organism: Oreortyx pictus (assembly GCA_036925125.1). NCBI lineage: Eukaryota > Metazoa > Chordata > Aves > Galliformes > Odontophoridae > Oreortyx > Oreortyx pictus. The sequence goes on along the minus strand of JAUPFR010000025.1, from coordinate 2,309,104 downwards.
TTGGATCCTCCTAAGGACCCACAGCTCTGTCTTGCTAGAGATAACACTGCTGCTCACATCCCGGAGCTGTTCAGCCTGTTTGGCACTGTTGCTGCTTCAGAGACAACAACAGGGTGAGAGCAACCTGTCTAGACACCAGTTACCTTCCATCAAATCCTGCTGCCACATCAAAACACCACCACAAACGAGCCTACAAACTGGCTACGTAAGAGCCCCTGGCTCTCCCACGCCTGCAGCAGCCAGAGGCAGTCAGACCCATCCCATCGTGCTTCAGAGCTCCCCTTTAACCCAAGCACTTCTGAGAGCAGGAAGAGATGGGATGAAACATTATGATGGCTGTCTGGACGGTGCCTTCATCCTTCTGCTCAGCAGCCACAGTGGGGCAAAGTCACAGCAGCTCAGGTCGATGCTTGAGAGACCTTGAATGCAAGGGGACAGCAGCACAAAGGGAGCAGGAGAAGTTTTTAGGTGCCTGAAGCATAGGTTTCCTGGTGCTCTGGGGAAGCAGCAGCCCTATGCAGTCACTAAAACATCAACATCTAGCTCATTATTTTAATGTGGGTCCTTTGAAATACCTTCTGCGTGAGAGACAGCTGGGAGAATCCTGTCTGGCTTTATTCTATCTCAGGCAGAAACAGCTTTTACTTAGCAAACTGCTGCTAACAGCTCTGTCTCATTAGTCAGTGTTTAGGGAACCAGGCTGCAATTGTTCTGAAGCCTGGTGTTGCAGAAAGCCTTGCTAATGAGGTCTAAAGGAGAGATTCCTCCTGACAGGCCCACAATGACCCAGAAATCCGACTTAATTCCCTGTCAGTGAAAAGTGCTGAGTAACAGCAAGGTGCAGGGGCACTGGGGGCTGATCGGAGAGCTGGGCTGTGGCCTCTGTTCACACTCTGGGCTGTGATGCAAGAGCTGCAGGGTGCAGCTCCAGCGCTGCTCAGCTGTGTGCTGAGCTCCCAGGACGCAGCAGCCAGGAGTCTGTCAGGCACATCAGTGGGGATCTGCTGTGGGAAGGCATGCCACCACGTGTAGGGCTCACACAGCGCTGGGAGTGGAAATCTCTGCTTAACACGATAGGGAAGAGAGGATGAGGCACTTTGAAGCAGCCCGGCTCCTCTGGAACCCCTTCAGTGGCAGCAGCTGGAAGTGGGCTCTGCAGTGCAGCAGGGTTTGGCTCCTCTGGATCACAGTCCCTTACAAACTGTGCCAGAAACTCTGCCAAGACCCTGACTCAGCGAGCTCAGCTCTTACCCATGTCCCCAGGCCTTGAGTGTGTGCCCCACAGCTCCTAAACACCATCCACACCAGTGCCATCAACCTCATCCTGCCCTGGGAGCAGCATCCCCTTCTGTCTCCTAGGGTGGATGCAGGATGAGCAGCAGCTCTGCTACAGCAGTGAGCGTGCCCTGAAGGTGCTGTTAAGCTTTTCACACATTCTGCCATAACCACTGCTCCTTATTTCCTCGGAGAAAAATGCAGCAGGCTGGCACAGGCTTGGTCCACAGGCATCCTGCTTTCAAGTGGTTTGCTTCCAGCAAGCAGAGCGTGTACTGTGGTGAGGAACCTCTGGGCTGCGTGGCCCAAAGCCAGCTAGGGGAGAAGATGAGGTACAGGGACCCAGCTGGAATGTGGGCTGCATGCAGCTGACCTTTCAGACCATCCCCAATGAGGATTCTTGCAGGCATGTGCTTGCCACCTGTTTCAGCCAGCAGACAAGGGACTAAAGCAGGAATTCTGGACTTGAATGCACAGTCTGTTAAAGAGTGGTCTAAAGACTCTCACCCACGTGAAGCTCTCACTGATGTGTGCTCTGTGACAGGCCTGGTGCAGAGGAATGCATCTTTGCCCACCATGTGCAAGACTGCTACTCCAATACTGCCGATGCATCTGTGTTTAAAGCACAGCTCAAATCCACAAAGAACTGCTGCTTCAAAAAATCACCAGCACCTAGAGACAGTCTTAAAGTGACTAATGATCTGGGGAGCCTCTGCTTCCGAACGCCAGCTCTGAGATGCTGGCAAGTAGCATGACTCCAAAAGACATCAAACGTGAGCCCTTCCTTTTAAAGAATTTCAAGCAGGGTATCTAAGATCAGCAGCCACTTTGGACCAGCTAGGACCTAGCTGCCAGGTCATGTTGCTTCTGACTGCATTTTCCTGCTGACACCTCAAGCCAAGCTCCTCCAATGTCAGCTCCAGAATCAAGGGCTCCGAAGTGGAGCTCACTGCATCTTCCTTGCAAGGGCTCTGCTGGCACAGAGGAACGATCTGGCTCAGAGACATGAGGAAAAGCCATATGCTGTGAAAGGAAGGCCCAGCTTTATTTTACCAGCCTGTGTTCCCACCAGAAATGTGCTTTAAAGACTGCCTTGCAAAGTAGGAATTAAATCCAAAGGTGCCTATGCATCTTCCTTGCTGTCATCCCATTATCAGTCATCTCCAGCCTGCTCCAAGCCAGAAGATGAAAGGACCATAACACCACTTATCTTCCCACTTAAGAACATGCTTAGCAGCTTGCTGCTATAGAGGAGGATACTCAAGCCTGGGGAAGCAGCTGTAAATTCTGCAGATGGGTTCCCTGGCATTTCTTTGAAGGAGATGCTACTTCTCAAAGAAGGATATGAAAAGGAAACCAGGGAGGGAGGAGAAAAGGGAACTCTTTGTAGCAAAGAAAGATGTTGTGTCACGAACGTGAGGCTGAGTGACAGATGTGAGACGTATGGCACGCGTTGTGTTTCAGAAGTGACCGAGGATGAGCCAGGAGTTAAAAAGCTCTCGGGAAACATTTAAGCAGCCAAACTTGTTTGTCACCAGACCACAAGAAGCTCCAAAAACACGTTCTCCTCAGGACTGTGCAGTGCTACAGCCAAGGGGGAGGGATCCCGTTACACCACGCAGGCAGAGTGGCTGGATGCAGCCCAGCTCCTGCTCTAACAGCTGAGGCCAGCTCGCTGCACAAGTCCCCCGTGCCTCTCACATACAGCTGATAAGAGATAAGCCTGCTGCCTCATCTCTGAATTTGACCCTCACCTCCTCTCTTCATAGAGCTAATTGTCATCGCAGCAAACCTGGGTCCAGCTTGCTTAGCAGCTGAGTCAAACCCTCCAAGCTGCCAAACAGAATCTGTTCCAAATATCTGCAAAAAGAGGAGGCTCGAGGAGCCTGCCCTGGCAAGGAGAACAATTGCTGTTGTGGACCAACTGCTGGTTGGGCTGGTGGGCAGCAAGCACATATCGGGGAGAAGCTCCCAGGGCTTCTCGTGCTCACAGAGTGAACTGGAATCTGGAGTTGCCTCTGTCCCCTGGCAGTGCCCCAGTGCTGCTGACTTACCAGCCCTGCTGACGTGGGCTCCATGTCAACCAGCTCAGCTGTTGACACGGAGCACTGAAGATGCAGTTGATAACTGGAAGAGGGAGTGCCTTAGAAGATGTTGCCAGCCAAAGAGCAGACTTCAAAGGGCTTATCTTGCCCTGCGTGGGAGAGGGTGCCTGTGGGCAAGGACAGCTGTTTGGCCAAGGCCCATCAGAGGACTTCTGAGGGAAGAAGAGAGAAGTTAGTAGCTGGTTCAACCTCCCTTTCAGTGTGAGCAAGGCAGAGCTGGAGGCAGAGCTCTGCGCTGCCCTGTTATTTATGGGATGCGGAGAACTGACCAAAATGAAAGGAAAACAGCAGATAGCTAAGGATGCTCACGAGCTCACATAGCTGGATCTGCCTGAGGGAGAGCACGTAAGATTCAGGTGGTGATTACAAGGCACTCCAGCTTTCATCTCCAGATCAGCAGCCCAAAGGCAACTCCACCAGCACTGACCAAGCCACAGCCAACTCACAGTGACTGGGTGGTGCGCAAGGAGAGATAAGCCATTGCCTCCTTGCTCCCTAAAAGATCAGATCAGCCCCATCTATGCACCATATGCCAACTCAGCAGAGAAGCTAAAACCAAAGGAGAACACAAAGCAACACCTCCTCTGCTGCAGGAGCTCCTAGGTCAACAAGGAGATCCACGGTGGTTGCAGCTAGCCTGTCTCATGGCACCCGTGTCCATTCCTGGCAGCAGATCATTCCCGCTCATGAGGGGCTGTGTATTATTCCTCTTAACTTGGCTTCTGGACACCCGAACTACACCAAGCCCCTCTCCCAAAGCTGGAGGACTCCCAGAGCTGGTCCAGAAGGACAAGTCATTACACAGAGCTGGGACTTCCTCTCTGAGATGTGACATGGATGCAGACGACCTCGCCACAGAACAGATGTCTTCCGGGCCCTAAAAATAACTTCACTTCCAATGACACGATGGGCATAAAGAAATATTTATCTTCAAGCTTTTGCAGAAGAAAAAGATTAAAGCAAAGGTTTAAGCGCGTATTAAAAACAGCTGTCGATAAGATCCTTTTGGGGGGATAAAAGCTATTTTGCAGAAGCAGCAAGAACCAGAGGACGTGGCAACACCTTACACGTTGACTGGGGAAGCTCCTGGAAACCATTCAACAGCGTTAGCAGCCAAAGCACCTCAGGAGGAAGTCCATTAGCAGGCAGCAATCTCCTTAATGGATCCTCTGAGTATGTGGTGGAGCTGCCTTGTCTATGGACGCTCCATTCTGTCTGCTGCTGTGATTCAGGAGCTGTCAGCACAGCCACAATCACCTGATACTCAAAGGAATGCTCCTAATCTTTCATGCAGCCCAGCAGTGCAATGGATTCGTCCTTTGGGTTGTCTTTGCTGAGTGGGGACGTACGTTGGCACAACACCTGGGCTGATCCATGAGCAGAAGCCATGAGAAGTCAGACCTGGCTTTTTGGGAGCACTGCATGTCATCCCTGCAAAGCAGATCACCCGAGCTCCAGCCCACCTGCAATCTGCCAGCCCCAGAGCTTCCTAAGGTGGGGATTTCTCTAAGAGGCCGAGGGTGCTGGAAGCACAGCCAAGTAATGGCAACAAAGCCCCAGAGATTTCCGTGGATTTCTGCAGCTCAGCAGCAAATCTTACCTAGGCCACCAAAACTCATTTTTAATGGAGCAGGCAAAAATCTGGACATGCTGAGCGCTGCCAAAGCATCACCTTCCAGCCAGGTACAAAGACATGGCAAGATCCTGGCAGGCTGCAGTTTGCAGGCTCCTTCTCAAAGGAGACAGCTGCTTCCAAGTGAATGGAGGGGGCTCCTAAAATCCTGCTGATCTCGTGTGTGTGTGTTGTAGGAACCGAGGACACGGATGGGAGCAGGTTAGATTGCATTCTGGCCTCTACTCTGAAATCCTGGGATTTATGATTAAGAAAAAAAAAAAAAAAAACCAACACAGGAGCGTCATCTGAACAGAATTTAATTTCATCCACTTCATCTACTGCTGCTCTGAAACCTTCATTTCCCCTTGTAGCAGCCTGCACTAAGCCCCGTGCTCCATCCTGCATCGGGGCACTGCACAACCCAGCACACAAAACTATTTTCACTGCCAACTGGTTTATTTCCTCCTTTACTTTTGTCAGGTCTTTAAACTTCTTTAAAAAAAAAAGAAGTTGCATCTGCTGCCTTGATTTTTTTTCTGCCACTTGTCAGGTTTGCAACACGCAACACCAACCACGATCTCCTTGGATGCCCAAAGCAGCAGAGGAGTGTTGAGCTGCAGGGAACACTCTCCGAGCCCTCACTCCCAGCTTTGTCCAGGAATTCGGAGGGCCTGCCTTGGGATGCTGCTCTAATGAGAACTGGGCACCAGCTCAATTATGCAGCTGTCTCCCTGGTTTGAACTTCCAAGCTGGACAGCTGAAGCCCATCAGAGGAGTCACACAAAGGCTTCTCACAGTGAGAGGCAATCAAAGGCAGCTACTGCTGAGCTCGAGTGCTAACAGACCCACAGCTGGCCGTTGTGGGGCAGGAAACGCCTTGCACATACACCTCATCCCCCATGGGGCAAAAAATATTCAGGCCGTGGGGTGCCAAGCCGTGCCCCACTGCAGGGTGTTGGGTTCTGCAGACAGCCCTCTCACCTCAGGTTAAGACCGGGTTGGGGTTGGCACTCCGAAGACTGATAAGGAAACACAGAGCTGAGAGAGCATGGTCCACACCCCAACTGCTGCATGGGGTGATGCTCAGAGCTGTCATTCTGACAGCTTCAAGCAGCACAATACTACTGATACCGACATGGGGAGGAGACAAACACACCCCTCATCGATTGCAAGAAGCTGATAGCGAGGCCAGATGGAGCGTGCAATTATCCTAATTCATTTCACATCGCGAATTCATCTCTTTTTTAACATACACGGCAGTTTCGAAGCAGGCCACCAGCTTTCTGCACAGAGCAGCTGAGAGGTGTGTTGGTCTGTTTTTTTGGGACCTGGGAAAACTTTGCTAACTGCTTCCCACTGCTCCCCCACTGATCAGTAAGGAGTGACGGAGCTCACCAGGGCTCGATGCAATCGAAGCATCCTTAGCTCTAGGTGTGCAACAGGAGGCTGGCAGCACTGCAAAGAGTCACAGCCTGCATGAGAACCTTCAGTCGTCGCCTATGGGAGCTGTGGGGAGAGCAAGAGTGAGTGGGGGGCTGGCAAAAGATGGGGGCAAAGCAGCAGGAGACGCAGAGCAGGGCCACCCACGGCCGTCACCCGTGTTTGTGAAGGTGGACACAGCAGCTCATCCCGCTGTATTTCATTGTTTGGGTGAGGTCTGGCAGCCCGAGCTGTGTTCCTGGTGCAAGGCCTCAGTGTGGGGATGGAGCAGTGAAAAACAACCCGGCGGGCGGGGAGACCTGGAATTCAACTCTTAAAGGAAAATAAACAGATCAGTGAGGAACCAGAGTTCAGCATCGGGGCGGCATCTCTATCCTCAGCTCTTTCTCCCCACAAAAACCCCACGTTTCACTCCCCGCATCTCCTCGTGCTTCAGTAACCAACTAATTCCTGAAAGCATTCGGAGCTACAAGGAATGCGTCGGTGTCACGTTCTTTGTCCAACAGCTGTAAAGCTGATGAGCTCCAACAACTCCACCGCCCGAATAGGAGCACCAAGCCCTTGCTAGGAATTCTTTGGAAGACGTTCTTAAGCATCCGATTTTGGCACGGCCCTCAGAGCTGTCTGCCCCTCTTTCTCGCTGCCCCCGTGAAAAGAAAGCAACGCTGCAAATAGTTCCCAACAGCAAGGAGCAACATCGGAGCAGCAGGAGAGCTCGCAGCGACCGCACCGAGCGATTCCTGGCGCTGACAGCTGACTCGGAACAGTTGTTGGTGGCTGGGACAGATGGGACTTCATATATTAATAAAGAAAAAAACCAAAAACAATGGAAGAGAGGGCTTGTATTTGGTTTAGAAACGCCCTTTGCAAAATGCAACACGCTGCCCGAGCCTCGGAGTTAAATCAAAGGGAGATCTGAGGACGCTGAGCCTTGCCCCATCTCCCCATCGAGGGCTGGACGAGGTCAGGGTGTTTTATTGCCACCAGAAAATAGCTGAGGATTTTGGGGAGGGCTGTGCAGTTCTGCCCTCGGTCGGACACGTGAAAACCAAACGCTGATTTCCACGGGCAGGTTTGCACCAGGGGCACGGAGGCAGGACGTTTCCACCAGCATAATTACAGCCGTGGCATTTCCCTCGTGTTCTTAATCTTTGGATGTTTCAGCGCCTGGAGCAGGGTATGCACTGCACAGTCCATGCTTCACTGCCTTCCCCTCTGTGGCAATGTTTTGAGGCCATGACCAAGAGTTGGGTCCGTTCTGGACAGGGAAGCACGGAGCAGGCCGTCCCTGCTTTGTAAGCTGAGCACTTGGGATGCCCCCAGGTTTGTTAACACGAGTGCAGTGCAACAAGCGTTTCTACCCCCAGCCTCGTTCCTTCTGCTCCTCCAAGCTTACGTCTCCAACTCTGAAAAGAGCTGGAAGTCGTTGCAGGATGAGGCACTGCAGAACCCAGTGTGTTTAAACAGGGAGCAAACCCTCTTGCCTGACAGATAAATGCTCCTGGGTGGAGGTGTGAAACCAGTGGGGTCTGCCTGCGTTGAGCAACTGTCAAAGGAAGCACACGAGTAGCTGCAGCTCGTCTCCAGGCTGCTATCTTTCAGGCCAGATTCAGCAGGATGCTAGAGCACACAGAGGGAGGAGAGGAAGTACCCTGCAGCCCAACTGCAGGACGAGTTGGGTGAAATCTGCCTTTTTTCCTCACTCAAACAGAACACCCGAATCCGAAGCTGGGACCTGGATGACGGCGATGCTCCAGGTACTCACAGTTCAGCCACAAAGCAAAGAGAGCAGAGCCCCGAGCACACGTCTCATCCCAGGGGTGTGCTCCAGTGAAACGCCCACATCTTCTCACCCCTTTCTCTTAATTTTGGGGGAGGATAGAGCCCAAATCTTAACTTCATTCAAAGCCCCGACGTCTGAAAACCATTAGGAATCCAAGGAATCTTTTGTCCTTAGATAAACTGGCTGAAATATTTCCATACACTTCAGTCTCCAGCTGACCCGAAGCGGTTATTTGTGTGCACGGCCCCGTGTATTTCAGTGGCTGAACTTTCCAAGTCAGTTGCTGATTGGCACTCTGACCCCACTCCATCCCTTCTCCTTCTGCCTCCCTCCTGGAAGGGGAGGGGGCAATGGGAGCCCACCGGCTGCTGTCCCCCCCCCCCCCCCCCTCCCCCCAACCTCCCCCTTCCCCTCCTCCCCCCGCTATTAATAGCCAGACAACAAATGAGCCCAAATTCATTCCTGAGCGGAATTAGCAAATGTTTTTGCAATTAAAACTGCAAACATTCATGCGGGCCCCCGGAACAATAGGCGCCTGTGCCTGGGCTTGAATAGGGACTAGTGTCCGCCCTGCCCGCCTGCCGAGGCTGCACATTCCTGGCACCCTGGACCCGCTCCTCGCTGAGCTCCACGCTGCCTTCCCCTTCCCACCCCCTCCCACAGCTCAGAGCCCCTTGGGTTCGGGTTTGGGATGGAGGCAGCTCTTCCTTCCCACACTGCTCACCTCGGGATGGGACAGGAGCAAAGCATCCTCACTTCTCTGGGACCTCGAGCAGAACTGCACATCCCTCTTGTTCCCCAGGACCAGGGCAGAGCATCCCCTTTCCTCTCTGGGATCAGGGCAGAGCATCCCCCTCGTTTCCAGGGACCAGGGCAGAACATCCCCTTTCCTTTCCAGGATCAGAGCAGCACACCCCGTTCCCGCTCGGGATGGCGATCAGGGCAGCACATCCCTCTTCCTCTCTGGGATCACGGTAAAGCATCTCCCTTGTTCCCCAAGGTTCAGGGCAGGGCATCCCCTTTCCTCTCCGGGAATCAGAGCAGAACATCCCCCTTGCTCCCCGAGATTAGGGCAGAGCATCCTCCTCTCTCCCCGGGATCAGGGCAGATCATCCCCTTTCCTCTCTGGGTTCAGGGCAGAGCATCCCCCTCGTTCCCCGGGACCAGGGCAGCGCATCCCCGTTCCCGGCCCCACCGCCGCGGCACCGCACCCCCTTCCCGACCTCCCCTCATCACCCCAACCCCCCCACCCTCCATCCCCGAGGACCTTTCGGGGATCTCCGGGCCGATCCCCTCTACCCGGCACTCACCGAGCAGGGGCAGGAGCAGGAGGACCGCCGGCCGCCGGAGCGCCATGATGGGGTGTGCGGATCCGAGCCCTGCGCTGAGTCTGCGCACTGCCCGGGCTGCGGGGGGGGGGGGGGGGGGGGGTGGGAATGAGAGGGGGGTGGGTGGGGTTGGGGGAGGGGGTGTGGGGGGGGCGGCCCGGGGGGAGGGGGGTGCCGAGCTCCCGTTGCTGCGGAAACCGGGCGGGGAGATGCGGGGCCGGAGCCTGGCACGGCGGGGATGAGGAGGAGGAGGCGGCCCCAGGGTTCGGTTATCCGAGTTGGTGGGGGGTTGGGGGGTGTATTGAGCGGTCGTGTCCCACCCCACCCCCCCCCCCCCGCCCCGCCCCGCCCCCCCCCCTTTAAAAAGGGCCGTCCGTGAGGGTGTTGCCTGCGGAAGGCGTGTCACGCACCGCGAACTTTTGGCCGAGTTGAGGAGAGGGAGAAAAGCGAGCAGGGATCGGGATCGCGGGGAGAGCTGAGCTCCGGGGGTTGGTTCCATCCCGTGCTGCGTGGTCCCCAAAAGCATCTCAGAACCTTTCTCCTTGGTTAACGAGGCACTCATCAGCGCTGGGCACTCGCCCCAAATGGAGCGAGTCCTTGCAGACACCAGAGTCAGGGAACGGGGCTCCGAGCTCTGGCTGTCCCTATTTGCTGCGGAGGAGTGGGATCAGATGGCCCTTAAGGTCCCTTCCACCCCAAACCGTTCTAAATCAGCCTGGGTGAGTGCTGGCTCGTGCGTCACCGGCTGTCAGTGCGCTGGGATGGGGGGTGTAATTAAGATGCTGTTGAAAATCAAGCAGCTGGGATGAAAGCTGAGCTCTTCTCTGTTCCACGAGCCCGGCGGCGGAGCGGGCAGAAATTAAGGGACGTAAAAACGTCTTTAACTTGATAATGTGGTGGATCTGACTCTCGATGCGAATGAGGAGACTTAAAGGGTTGTTCTCGGCCTGGTGAAATTAATACGAAGGCACTCATCAGTCCTAATGGGCAGATGGGACACTTCGGGGAGGACGTGGGGGATGGATTTGCTCAATAAGCCTCGATGGCTTTCAGCCCGGTCCCCATTGAGCGAGGAGTCATTTCAACCTGCTCCCATTCAGACTGAGGGGATGGAGATGCAAAATCCAACAGCACAAGCTGCAATCAGCGATTAAACATCAGCGAGCCACCAGGTTCCTTAACCACACCGAGCAGCAGCACGGGCAGGGAGAGCAGCAAAGAGGACGTGACCTCAGAGGACAACACCGGGGTGTGAAACCTGGAGCATCACCTCCTTTTTATCTGGTGTTTGCCCTGTGTGCTGCCCCCATGGCTGTGCCTCTTCCCATGATCTCATCGGTGGCTGGAGCTCTTCCCACCCGCCCTCAGGAGGGGAGGGAAGGAGTGTGTGTACTGTCATTGCAAGGAGAGAAGGAAGGTGATGGGGAGCAAAGTGGGAGAGGAAGGCTGCAGGGAGAGGGGTGTGCACACGGTGCTTGGGGTCTGAAGGCAGCTTAAAGGGCACAGCCGTATTCTCCGAGCTTCTAGTGCCCAGAAGGGACAACTGGAGGTCCGAGCCCCGCTGGGAAGAAGCTGCTCCAACAGCCTGCGCCTGTCACGGTGACTTCCAACAGCAACGCACGTGGGCAGGGATGCCGTTCTCTGAGGCCCCGAGGACGCTGGCACTGAGCTGTGTCACCTGTGTGAGGCCGTCTGTGGCCTCGAGCTGTCCATCTGCACCTTCCCCTGCTTCAGGTTGGTGCCAGCCCTCCCTCTCGGTGACACTGCGCTGTGCCAGACCCCTGGGACGGGGAGCACGGTGCTGTGTGTGTGCACTCCCATCGCAGTGCCTCCCCGAGCTTAATTCAGCATCTCTTTTCTTTTTTTTTTTTTTTTTTTGCAGTCTAGACAAGCTGTTGCTTCCCGGTGTCACAGCCCATGACCCCACTCCTACACCCGCCCCATCGCTCTTCCCTGGTTCATGTCTCAGGCATATGCTCGTCTATTTTGAATGCTGTGTATGTGTGAGGCTGAGTGGATCCTAATCTCGGCTCCCTCCCGGGGCGTCAGTCTCTCTGGCATGTGCCTTTTCCCTGTCTGCCTCCCTCTGTTTATGGACAGTGGATATTTTTATCGCCACCCTCTAATTAGAGGTACCTTCCTCTGGGTGGTTTGCATGGAAGGGAGCTCACGGGGCAGGCACAAGGGGCCGGGCCCTGCACGGATCCTTCCTGCCCAACACCAGCTCCCTGCAGGACTAGGAAGGGCCATGAGGCAAGCTCACTTAACCAGGCCCAGAGAAGAGAGCAACACTGATTAAACAGGACCCTGAGTCAGGATTCCCACACAGGGACCCTTTCTCCTTGTTTTCCACCACCACCTCCCCCAGCATCCCTACCTGCCTGGCTCTCAGCATCCCCCCCAAGGCAGGAAGGATGCTCAGCCCCCACCCACATCCCCAGCACAGGGTGAGGCAGCTCGCTGCGTGCAGCCCTGCCCGGTCCCCACTGCGTGTGCAGCATCTGGCCGAGCCATCAGGCAGCGAGCACCCCTCGGGCACGCTGCGTCCTGCTGCTCCGTTCACAGCCAGCTCCTCTCCCCCGCCCCATCCCCCACCCCCCAGCACAGCACAAGGCCAGCTGGGCATCATCACGTTCCATCGCACGCTTCCCCTGCCAACGCCACATGAGGAGATGGCACGGCCACGCAGAGCAGCAGGTTGGGCTCTGGCTGATGACCCAGCGAAGGGCCCCGTGCTGCTGAGCGTGGAGCTGGAGATGGCAAAGCATCGTGGCCTCCTTCCTTTCTTCGCGAGTGCCTTGGGTCTCGCCGTGCTGGCTCTCTGCATGCAGGGCTCTGTGTTGTAATGCTCCCCGTGACTCCCGTGGGAGTCAGCACTGTGCAGGTCGCTGGGTGAGGAGTCAGGAGCCTGACCCTCCTGGATCTCCCACACATCCACTGCTGACGTTTCCTTGTCCCCACCTCTGTGATGAGTTTACCAGGTGGCACATCTGCAGGCCACACCAGTGCCTGCAGTGCCTCGCTGACTGACAGCAGTGGGGTTTCTTGGTGCATCGGTGCACGGTATTTTTCACCGGGGCCGTGCCCCATCCCCTCCTGGTGCCCCCACAGCAGCCGGGTTGCAGTGCTGAGCACCGTGCTGAGCTGGGGTTGGAGGAGGAGCAGGGCTCTAATCTGCCAGCCGAGTTGCGCCCGTAAAGGCGATTAGACATATGCCAGTTAATTCATAGCAAACAGGATGGAGGGAGAATTTGCCACTTATAAAGGGCAGACGAACAAGCCCATCATTCCTGCCACTCTCGGGTAATACATGCTGACATAAGCCCTGTTTAGCTGCAAGTTTAGCATTGCTAATCCTGCTGGTCCACGCCTCTGGCTCCCCATCCTCCTCCTGGCATCTTCCTTCTCCTTTCTCTGCTTTGCCCTTCTCTCCTGGTGCCCTCACCTCTCCGACCTTTGGGGGAGATGCTCTGGGGTGCTCAGGGAGTTGGCTCCGCGGGGTTGGGTTCAGGTGGAGCGTTGGGGGCTCACACAGACGTCGGTGTGGGCACTATGGGATGGCTGCTGCTTTGTCCTGCGGATCCTACAGGGTTCCGTCCCCACGGTGATGTGGGTGTCCTGGCTGTCCTCGCGTGGCTCACCCACCCACACAGAGCCCACGGATTTTCCCCGTGGTGCTGTTAGAGGCTCAGGCAGCTTGCCCTACGCTGACCCCTCCCCCGCACCCTCAGCATCCGACCCTCATCCCTGACCTGCTCAGCTGCTGGGATATGGGAATCCCAATGAGCCAGAGAGCAGGGCCGCTTCTCCGAGGCAGGGGGTGGTTGGGGCAGAGCGTTTGCAGCAGGGCTGTGCTCTGATGCGTCGCTGGTGCACGATACGTGGATATTTTGGCACTCCGCTGCGGTGCCGCGGGGGGGGAGGGGTATCCCGAGCATCGTACCCCTCCCGCATCACTCGTGCCTCCGCTCGGAGCTCCGGGATGCATTTCTCCAGCCCAGGGGTTCCCCCTCGTGGCAGGACGTTTCCCTGCTCGCCGCATCTCCCCGCTCGCCTCCCCCCAGCGGGTGTGGGCAGCTGTAGGTGCCCCCCAGCCCCGACCTTCTGCTCTGCCACCCTCTGCGTGTCCCCGTGGGCAGGTGGGTGACCCCAGCACCCCCAGCCACGAGCACAGGTTCTCCAGAGCCCCGGAGTGCAGGGCTGTGCACCTCGCAGGGAAAGAGGCACTCGAGGGACAGGTGATGCTGTTAAACCTGGATGGGCGTTTTCCGTTCCCAGCGCTCTCAGGGCCCAGGAAATGCGTGCAGGGTTTGAGAGAAGATGTCTATTTTCTTTCTAAGTTTTCAGAAGATCAAATAGGAAAAAACAAACAAACAAACAAACAAACAAACCGGGAAACAAGACCGATCTCCTCTCTGTCTGAAAGGTGACACTGGGAACCCCCCCCTCTGTCATGCAGGCTCGTGGAAGGATGGCTGCAGCGCAGCCGGCAGGAACCCACGCGTGGCCGGGGCCGCCAGGGGGAGACCTCGGCCGCGGCACGGGGAGCATCTCCGGGAGGGAACACGGAGGGCAGTGCCCGTGGTCTCGCGTGGGGTGGGTGGGCTCCGAGCTCCTGTCCGGGCTGAGAGGGTCCACGGAGCTCCGGGACCTCACTCCTGGGCTCCGTTTGGGCACTCGCATCGGCGTCCCCGCCGTGGTGGGTTCCCCTTCTCTCCACGGCCACGGGTGTATAAAGCTGCGTGTCGAAGCCTCGGGTGGGGAATAAATAGAAGCAGGCCCAGTGCCATTTGTTCTGTATAGACAGCTCCTTCCCCGTGCCAAGGCTCAGCTCCCGGGGAGCTTTGGGGATGCGGTGGGTAAGGGGTGCACGATTAGGATTGCAGCGTGCAATCACCCCCCCCGGGAGGGCTGGATGCAGGGGGTGGGCTGGGGGTGAGGACTCCCACTTTCCCTCTGTAAGTCTGGTGTCTCCCTGCCTCAGTTTCCCCACGCAGGAGGATCTGTTCGGTCTCCTTCAGGTTTGCCAGCAGCAGGATTCCAGGGCTGAAAGCACCACTGGGAAGAACCCTGGGGCTGGATGGATCCGAGCCCTGACCCCAGCGATGTCCACATCCAGCCCTGAGGATCCCAGCACCCCCCACCCCCAGCAGGAGGAGGGATGGATGCAGCAGAGGGGCAAAAACGATCCGTGTTGGGGCTGCTCCCCCTACCCGGGCTGAGTCAGGGCACTCCTGCTCACGTCCCAGGGGTGGGTGTGGGCCTGAAGGACGCAGCTGCCTCCCCGCCACGTCCTCTCCTCTCCTCCTTCTGCTCTGCTTCATCATCTCCTGAGTCATCGTCGCTCTCTCCTCCGCCGCCGCAGCCGAGCACAGCCGAGCGGAGCGGGGCTGCAGAGGGGTGAGGGGTGAGGTCGGCTTTGTGGGATCCCTTCCTGCTTCCCAGTAGCACCCAATGGGTTTGGAGAGTGTCCTTTCTCCCTCGGTGCCCGGAGCTCTGTCCTCGAGTGGGGCAGGGATGGGGCAGGCTCTCTTCTGGCCGCTGGGGCAGGAGAGGATGCTCTGAGCCACACAGAACGTGGGTGCCAATCCCCGTGCCCCTGGGCGTCCTCTTCCCAGCGCTAATCCCTTTCACCACTGACAATTATTCATTCTAATTTGGGTTTTCTCTCCTCTCACCGCCTTTCCTGGGCTGCTCCCAGGTGCCACCTCTCCAAAGCTTTTCTGTAGCTCCATCACCCCTTTATCCCCACTTCCCCTGCCCATCTCTGCGCTGATATCTGGATCACGGGGAGAGCAGGGAGAGCAGCAGCCTGGCGTGCACACCCCTCCCATCCTCCTCCTCCCCGCTCCTCTTCCTCCTGCCTTCCCCTTGAGCATCCCCCGGGTACCGCCGTCAGGAGGATGCCGAGAGACCTGCAGCAGCATCGGGTCGTGCTGGCAACCGCAGGGACAGCGCTGGCATCCCAACAGCCACCCCGTTGTGCCGGCGGCTGCGACCCTGAGCCGACAGAGGGGAACAAGGGCGGCTGTGTGCACCCAGCACGGGCTTGGCCCGCGGCCCCGACGCGCATTCCTGCCACGGGTAGGACTTTCCGGGCTGCCGGTTGGGGAGGGGATGTGATTTTTCCCCCCCTTCCCTTTTATTAGAAGCCTACGAGTTTCTTTTCGAGCCGTGACATTCACCGAGATCGGAAAGCGTGGGGCTCGACAGCAGCCGGAGCGTGGTCACCTGCATCTCCCTCCAGCATCGGGAGAGGGATTCGGTCCAGTTTCGGCTTTTCCCTTTCCCCTGGCCGTGAGCTCCCACCACGTCCATCACAGGACCTGGCTGCTGGATGGAGACCGCCGGAGCATCCCCGCGTTTGGCTGTGTGCGGAGCAGCATATGCGCTCGGATCTGCTCCGTGCCTGCTGTTTATCCGCTTCCTTCGAGTTAACTTATGTTTCCTCTGCTGCCCATCTGTCTCGTTCCCTTCCGCTCTTCCCTCGTCTCGTTGCACACAGCGAAGGGTCCCCGTCCCTGGCGGCTCCGGGTGAACCGGGGATGGGTTCCGTGCGGCTCTGAGCCCAGCTCCTGCAAAACCCCTCTCTTGTGCCCTTCCCACTGCCCCTGGATTGTTGCACGGATACTCCCCGCCCCTATATCCTCCAGCCTGATGGATGCACGGAGCGTTTCTGCACCTCCGAGGCCTCTGTCCTTCCTCCTCTCCGTCTCCTCCCTCTTACCCTGAGCACTGTTTGCATTTCAGATTCATGTGATGTTTTCAGCAGCCAGGCAGGGAAGCCCCGCGTGCTCCCAACCAGCGCTTCCACCCGGAGATGGGCTATTAGGGATCCCCGGGTTCTTCGGGGAACACAAAGGCCCCAAATGCCATATCCCACACGCACCTGCTTCCCTCGCTGCTTCAAAGAGCCCTTGTGGCTGCTGCCTCCCACTCCTCCAGCTTTTATTTATAGTCTGCCTTGCTCTCGCTGCTTTTTTCTCCCCCTTTCCCCAGCACAGCTGAGCTGCTGAACTGGCAGCGTCGTGGGGATGTTTCTCCATCAGCTTGGCTTCACGCAGCCATCGCGAGGGGAGCGGATCTGAGAACCACATTGCTGCACTCCCCCCAAGGGGAGGGGAGGGGTTGGGCGTGGGGTGACCACTCGGGACCCAAAGTTGTGCCTTCCTTTTGTGAGGGACGTTGCTGTGGCTCTGGGGATCTGCAAGGGACAGCCTAGGTCTGAGAGGTGGGACATCCCTCTGGAGTGTCCCATTGCACGGTGGTTGGGAGCCGGGCTGAGGTCGTGCACACTCGTGATACTGATGCTCACAGCCTCCTCCCATAGCTCTGCAGCAGCGTGAGCACGGGGGGGGGGAAGGGGTGGGGAGGTGAGCTTTTGTCTTCTTGTCTTCTTTTTGTTGTTTTTCCTTCCAGGGAGCTGTGCTGATGGGGCTGGTGCTCTCCTCTCCTCCCCGGAGGAAGGCGGTGAGAGGACACAGCCAAGGGAGGGGCCACAGACTGAAATAACAGCCCCACAAAATAATAACACAAAACGCCATCACAGAGCGTTAAGATTCGCCATCTGCTGTGTGGGTGACAGAGCAGGAGCCACACGCCAGCCCCGCACCGCCGGCGCAGCCTGGGTACCACCGAGTGACTCAACAGCAGGAGGGAGGGAGGGGTGTGCTGGGATTCCTCTGCCCTGTGTGCCCCAAGGAATGACCCCACCCCGTGATGGGGACCCAACAGGGGAGAAAACAGCCCCGGGTGGTCGCACACAGGCAGGTGCTGCAGGTGCCATCGCAGCCGGGGTCACACTCTTCGCACCTCCACCATTTTGTAGGGAAGGGGGAGAATCCAGGTGGAAGCAGAGGTATTTCTTAGGAGCCACGTTTCCATGGCACCCAGCAGAGAGATGCTTTGCCACAGCCCCGCTGCTCCGTGGGGTCCCTCAGCACGGTGAGAGGAGCATGGTGTTCCTCAGCCACCAGCACCCTGAGCTCCGTGTGGCATCATCACACCACCCTGGGCACAGGGATCTGCAGTCTTCAGGGTCTGGCAGGTGGGACATCTGCTGCCCAGGTGTCCCCACATGTCCCCTGATGTCCCCACCATGCTATGGTCACAGGGATGCTGCATGGCTGTATGTCACAGCGAGGTGTCTCCGGGTCCCATCCTTTTGGGTCTGGGAGCATCATGTCCCCGAAAGTAACATGGTCCTCACCGTGCTGGTGATGGAGACAAAAGCTCTGTTACTCAATGCTGGGGAGGAGTGGCTCAGTACGTTACTCAGCCCCTCCATCAGTTGGTCTATTCTTCACTCATCAACCTGGGGCAGCACGGAGGAGGAGGAGGACAGAGAGGGGATGCTGGCTCCCACCAAGAGGTGACAACCTCCAAACTGGGGGATCTGAGCCCAGGAGCGTGGCCCTAAGTCACCACCCACCCCCAAAAGGTGGAGCACAGCTGGGGCTGTGGTTTTACTGGGAGAAAGATACTCATCCACGCAGGTGACAGCGTAATGCTGGGGCGGGATTTGTGGAGGGAGAAGCTCATATTCTGGCCACCAAAATCAAAGGGAGTGAGGACAGTGAGTGAAAGCATCACCCAGGGTTAGGAGCTCCCAGCAGGGCTGGCTTGGAGAGCTGAGCATCATCAGCACATGAATCGAGGCGCTAATGGCACGGAGAGGGGGATGAGCCAGCTGCGGATTTACAGCCAGAGGCACTACTTCTTAATGGAACCAAATCCTCGACCCGGGTTCGAGCCAGGAAGGGGATTTGAAGTGGGGAAGTGCAGTGGTTTGGAGGCATGGGGTGGGAGGAAGATGAGGACAAACGGGGATGGATTTCCCAGGGGGGCATCCTCAGGATGAGGAGCATGCAGGTGGGGAGGGATGCTGCAGCGAGGAGGGAGAACCTGGAGCCTCCCAGCCCCTGGGGCACAGCTGTGGGTCATGAGGCTTTAAATAGATGAGTGGGGGCCCTTTCTACCCCTTCTGTTTTTCTGTGATGGCATTCCTATCTGCACACCACCCCTCTGAGCCCCGGGTACCGCTAGGGCTGGTTGTCCAAGCAACTGTCGCTCTCACCCAGCATCCATCACGGAGAGCACTTTGGTGTTATCACACCTTCAGCACAGTGGGGCTATGGTGTTGGATGCTGCCAGGGGACAAAGGTCACCCCAGCACCTTGCCATCCATCTCACAGCACTCACGAGCGCCTGGTGGGGGTTGTGTCCCGGTGTGAAGTTACCCAAGGAGACACCACGAGAGGTTGTGCAGGAAACCCGTTAGGATTTTAGAGGCAAAGGAGTGCTGCTAATTGACTCTGTCCTCACAAGTTAATAAGGTATTGGTGCTATTCTTTAACTCTGGAGATGTGGATGCGGGTTGAGGTTTGTGGAGGTCTGGGGGGGGGCTGCAGAGCTGCCCCAGGGACGTGGAATGTGTGCATGGAGGTGTTCCCAGGGTCTCAGGCAGTCCCAGCAGTGCCTTGCAGTCCCCATTCACTGCAGCAAGCTCTGGAAGGCTTTAATTAATTTGCTGCATGCATGGAGCCCACCTGCTGAAGGGTATGCAACCCTTGGGGCCGCTTCAGCGTTCCTCTGCATCCCCCTGTGAGCATAAACAGCATCGTGCAGGCGTGCCTCAGAGCTGATAAGAGCTGACAAGAGCAGCCCTGCCTCTCCTGAATGAAACTGGCCAAGGTGTCCCGGCTGCTGCAGGAGGGCTGGGAGAGATGCTAATAGAGCTGCGGTAGGAGATGGGCTCTCCCAAGCGCAGGGATGACGGCACGAAGGAGGGGCTGTCAGAGCCGGGAACATGGGCGGGAGGCAGCTGGTGCGAAGAACAGGTTGGCTGGGGTGGGTGGGAGGCATCTGAAGGTGTTTGTTTTCCAGGGGAAGGGAGGATCTGAGGAGAGGAGCAGAACGCTGCAGGCAGGCACTGGGTGCCGAGCTGGGAGGATGCTCTGTGTCCCAGTCCTTCCTGGAGGAGGGGTGGCACTGGGAGGTGACCTCGCTGTCCTTACAGTGTGAAGTACCCCTGTCCTGGTCCCTCGGGTCCCATTTGGGCATCCAGAGTGGGTGCAGGAATGTACTTCCCACTGCCCCCCACCCCCAGCTCACGCTGGGGCATTCCTGCTCATTTTCTGAGTCAGATCCACTCCTGAAACAGCACTTTTGTCATTCAGTGACTTAATTTTAAGAGCAGGAACATATTAGTCAAACAGATCTGAGGTTTTTTTCAGCGCTGTCTAAGAACGAGCACTGCCTCTGCGGGTCAGAGCTCCAGCTGGGGAAGAGCAGCAGGTATCTGGGTTACTCCTTCATGAATCTGGAAGGGCTCTCTTCTGTATTTTTTGCCCAAACCTGCCTGGTTTTGGCTCGCAGCATGAAGACACCTGCTCAGCTTCCAGCTCCGCTCTCATCCCAGGCTCCTGCGAGGGATGCCTGGAAAAAAAAAAAAAGCGTGAATCGGCCATTCTCTGAGCATGACGAGCTCCTGCTGCTCCCCGTGGCCCTGCTGCTGTGGGCAGGGTGCCTGTGGGGCTGATCTCCTTGAGTGTTGTTAGCCAGGCAGTGCCACAGCTCCTGTGTCCTCACCAGGGGACGTCTGCGTGCCGAACACCTTTGCATTTCTGCAGGTGTTGCAAAGAGCAGGGCTGTGCTCTTCTTTCCGTTGCAAAAAATAATAGCAATAATCCGATTTTGGGGTTTCGTTTTTTTTTTTTTTTTTGCTGATGAGAGAGGTCAGGCCCAGGTGGTGAGAGCTGAATACAAATGCTGATGGAGGACACGGGTTTCTGTCCTCCAGACCACGCCACGCACAGCACCTTGCTGAGGACGTGGAGCAAAAGCAGGCAAGGGCACGGGACGGAGTGATGCTCAGGGCGTGCAGTCTGCGCGGAGCTCTGTGCAAGGCCACCGTGTCCTTGCCAGCTGGAGGTGACACAGCTGCATGCAGCTCCTTCCTTTGGCCCGAGCTCGCAGCACAGCAGAGCCCTGCTCCTTCCCTGCAGTGCTGGGGATGCAGAGCCGTGCCCAGTGCTGGTGGAGCTGCAGCACAGCAGGGAAACGACGCTTCTTTGCTGCGACAGCTTTGTAACAGATTCTCTGGCGGAGCTGATTGCAAACTGCAATCTTAAACTGTAGGACGGCTCCTTTTTCCAGCCTGGGAGTGTGAGAAACAAATTTGTTTGGGTTATAAAAACATATTAAAACGCAACACATTTTGTTGTGCAATATACAGTGTTCTTCATGCCAATTTTTTTTTTTTTTCTTCTTTTTTTAATGAGTGCCTTCCAGACAAAGACGTTCCTTAATATCTTTTTGTGGAGGTAAATTGCTGGGAAGGTGTCAGGCAGTCTCCGTGGTGGCTGCGTCCCCAGGTAGGAGCTGCAGGGCTGGGAAGTGCCTGGGTTTCCTGGACAGGAGTGGCTTTTTTGCTCAGTAGTTTTCCCCCAGAAGCATGAAGGTCTATGTCAGGATGCGTGTGTCTTGATGTCTGTAGCTCTCAGATATCATCTTGAGTGCTTCCCTGGATCCTGGGCTGTCGTTGCCCTGCTTGGAGCAGTGTTTTTGGGTAGCACCAGCCCCCTTCACCCTGATCTAGGGGATAGCAGCCTTGCCTTGGGTCTCCAGTAGTGGATATCTCTGGTTGGAGCCACATTGGATGCCGTGATTCTTATGAGCCTCGGGGGTCTTTGTGGCTCTGCTTTGGTTCTACTGTAAACGAGTTAATCACAGCTGACTCCTGAACCGTCTTCTTGGCATCTCTGCTTTCCCAAGTTGGCGTCAGCTGCTCTTCAAATGGAGGAAAACGCCCGTGGGTTGTTGTTTCAAATGGCACGACTTTGATTTGTAATTAAAACGTGCTCCGTTTAATTAGGAAGGTATCACACAACCTTTGGAAACGCGGCTATTTTTATGTATTTACTCCCATTGCTTGTGTTTCCCTCAGTGTCTTCAGTTCCAATTAAAACCACCTCCTTATCAAACCAGCAGCTAAAAATACAGCGGGGCCACCTCGTGCTCCCCTTGCAGCTCTCCCCTCCATCCCTGGCTCCTGTGGGCAGAACCTCCTGCTGCTCCCAGCTCCGTCCACGCTTTGGATCCTTGTGCTCCCCTCGCATGGGGCACGCTGCTTCTGTTCTTCACTCAGGATTTATTCTCCGTGAGGATCTTCAGGTGCAGCTCTGCCACTTGATGCCCTGGCTCTTCTCCATTGGGTTTTCTCCCCACCCAGAGCAAAACCTTGCTGGCTACAGGCTCAGTGCTCCATGGGGATGGGATGGAGGTTTTGCTCCATCCCATGGGGATGCTGTGATGGGGGCAATCTCCCGTCCCACAAAAAGAACTGCAGAGCCTTGCTGGCTTGCTCCTTGAAGAGCTCATCTTGACGTGCCTCCAGCTGCAGTACAATGCTTGCCGTTGCTTTAGCAGCACTGGGGGGAAACAATCTGCTTTCACTCAACGTTTCAGGATGATATGTGTATTTTCAATATAGGAACAATAGCCGTCCTGCCAAGCTAAACACGAGCTGTTCCCAAAGTTGTTGGCATTTTGCTTTTTGCCAAGGGTTTAGAGAGGAGGTGGGGTAAGCAGCCATTAACTCTCAGCAGCAGCAAAAAGGTGGCACGTTCCCGTGCTGCTGGAGCATGGAGAAAAATGAATCAGAGCTGGAGCAGGAGGAAATCCCCGGCTGGTTGCAGCGATACACGTGGATATCGGCCCTGCGTTTGGAGCCAATGGGACTCGGTGCTT
Organism: Oreortyx pictus; assembly: GCA_036925125.1. NCBI lineage: Eukaryota > Metazoa > Chordata > Aves > Galliformes > Odontophoridae > Oreortyx > Oreortyx pictus. Next base: position 2,286,808 of record JAUPFR010000025.1, on the reverse strand, counting down.
TGGGAAACCGAGGCAGGAGGTGTGGTGTGTGCAGGAGCATCCCACTGCTGCCTCTGTGGCAGGGGTGGATGCCGGGCTCCGAGCAGCACCGAGGTGATTTCCCAGAGGTGCCTGAAGTTGCCTTAATGCGAGCTGTCAGAATGATGTAGAACGGAGCTTGCAGGGCTGCGCCGGCTCCCTCTCTCCCGATACATCTACCGTGACAATTTTGTCAAAGCTCGTTTTCAGAAAGCTGTTTTGACGGGGTGCTAATGGCTCCTTCTTAATCAGGCAATTGTGAGCGAGGATGTCCCCCAACGCGGAGAGAGCGGAAGCGGCTTCTTTCTGTTATAATTAAAAACCGAAGGGTTTGGAGGCTCTCAGAGCTCTGTTGGCTGCTCTGCATCGTGGTGATGCTCACAGCCCATGGAGGCCCTGGGAGGTGTCACCCCATCTGTGGGGTGCGTTGTATGGGATGGAGAGGATGCTGCCCCGGAGCAGGGAGCTGCCTGGGCTCGCCTTAATAAAAAGCCAGGTTAACAATAAAAATCAATAACCATCAGATTATTGAGATGGGATTAATATCAATTTTAACCCTCCCCCCCCCCCCACCTCAAACATAAATAACTGCCCGGCATAGCCCAGCTAATGAGATCGGGAGCCTCAGCAATCAAGGCGGAGGATTAGAGATGATCAGAATAAATCCCAAATGATGAGGGATGCTTCCAAAGTGTATCCTTGCAAGACCCCACCAGCACGGACCCGATGTTGGGGTCTGGGCGTGGGCCTTGCTGTGGGCGCTCGGTTCCACCTTGGGCATCAGATGGCTGCCCTAAATTCTGCAGAATCTTATTTCTGTTGGGTCAAATCCCGTCCATCCACTACGTCTGATAGGTTCCCACTGTTTTAGACCTTGGGGCACTTGGGGTGGCACACAGACCTTGGCCAAAGCCTGCTTGCCCACACCTCAGGTCCCCAACCACCTCCCACAGCCACCCCTTCTCTCCAGCTGTGCTCTCCCTTCCCAGCTCCTGCCTTAATCCCCATGTGTGTTTTTAATGTCTCTGCATGCCTCTAAGCTCTTCCGAACCCAGAGGCCAAATGCTCCTTGTAGGATTCAGATGTCTCCCCTGTGGATTAGATGGGATGGCAGCAAATTCCTTGTAATTTCCTTGTGCGGGTGTATTATCTGCTGGGGGACAGCGGGGGACGCAGGGGCAGTTCCTGTGCCTTTCCCATCCATGTAACATGTGCTGAAGGTTGGTGAGCGATCCCGTGCTCGGGCTCTGCCTGTGGAGCCAGATGGAGGGGAGTTTTGGGGGGGAAATTTCTTCGAGGTTGAGGGTGTGTGGGATAATGCAATGGGGCTTTGGCTCTTCTTGCTGCAGCCCAGCAGCCCCCACCCAATGTTGCTGGGTGCCGGGGGCATCCCCGCCGCCTTCCTGGGGTGGGGGCACGGATTTGTCTTTCTGATGCCTCGGTCGATGGCATCGATCGGGCTGGAGCGAGGGATCAATTGTAATTGGGTTGGAGGGCCCCATGGTGGGTGCTGAAGGAGTAATTAGGGCAGTGGGGGCAGTGGGGGGCTGGTTGCTGTGGGGTCAGGACCTGAGCCATGTGCTGGGGTCCCCGTGGCATCCCAGGGCTGGCTCCTGTATCCCCAGCACCTGAGATGCCCTGGGATTATGGGAGCAAGGGGACTGCGTGGAGCCAGAGAGTGGGTGATGGGGGTCCTGGTGTGGACCGGGTTTTGCTGTCTGGGGTGGGGGGAAGGGAAAATTTCCCTGCAGCAGCTCCAAGCAGCCCGAAGCTGGGATGCAAACGATGTTCAGGAGCTGTTCCAGCTCTCCCTGCCCTTCCAGCCTGCAGCTTGCTGGCAAATCCCACCCACACAGAGCCGGGCTGCTGCTGCTTCCAGCACACAGGCTGGGGGAAAGGGCTCTGCTGCTCTCCCCCAGCATGGATTTCTGACCGTCTGGGTGGGAGGTTCAACTCCAAACTGTTCCTTGCAGAAGGAAAGTGGGTCTCATGCACAATGGGCACCCCTAGATTTTCCTTTCTAGCAGGCAGTATCCAAGCTGGGCCTCGGGGGATGCATGCAAATGGGTTTGGGAGAAAGGCGGGGGTGGTTTTTGGTGCTGGTGGGAGGAGGGAAGGGAAAGGAGGATGTAAACTTGGGAAAAGGTCAGGCATGCTATAAATAAGTGGCATCCGGGCAAAAAAAAAATGTCAGCGTGCAGCAGCAGAGACACACCAGCCTTGAGATGGAGAGGGAGGCTGTAATCTGAGGGACTGGGTCTTTGGGAATCGGGGTTACGGGCAGGGCACAAAGGGAGGATCTCCTGCTGCTCACCAGTCCGGGGTGGGGACTGGTCCAGGGCATGCATCTGCTGCAAGTTGTCCATAGTGCAGGCTCTTGGGGCTGTCCTGCTGCTGTCCAATGGGGAAAGTCCAAGGTTGGAGGCACAGATTTCCATCATCTCCTCTCCCAGGACCATACTCAGCCCATTCAGGGTTAAGTTGGGCAGTTGAGAGGCTTCTGGCCATCCAGCCAGAGCTGTGCCTCATGGATCCGGGGGATGATGCAGCAGTAGGTGGGTGGGCAGCACACCTGGGGCCTCGCATCATTTTTGGGGCTGCTGTGGGGCCGGGGGCTGCCAGCACATGGGGTGCAGTGCTGCAGAACTGCTCTGCCCACACGCACACCCCACAGGTCCCGCTCTGGGGCGGCCCCTCGGTTGTGCTGGGAAGGTGCTGTGCTCCCGGGCTGATTGCACATTTGTCCCAAAGTGGTGTGACTCGCTGCCTAATCATCCTCCCCAGCAGCCTCTGAATGCAGAGCTGATTGCTGCCTGGTGGCGGGGGAGCAGATTCGGGGCCAAGCCCAGCTGTGGGAAGCTGAGAACTGGCAAATTCAGCTCTCGAGTTTGTGCTCGTCCCTGGAGCTGAGGGCTTCTGCTCACCTGGCAGCGTGTCCATGCATCCCAGGGAATGAGAAGATCCCGGCTCTGTGCCCTGGGAAAATCAACCAGAGGGAGAGGGGCATATGCAAAGTGGTGCAGCGGAATAAAAGCTGCATTCCTGGTTTCCTCTCTGCCACTGCAGCATCACCTGGTCATCACCCTGAGCTTCTGCATCCTTCCTGGCTTGGGAAATGTTTCAGGTTGCCACTGTGATTTTCAGGTTGAGCCACGTGTCCTGGGACAGCACTGGGAGGGGGCACGCTGTATGCTTGAGCCCATCCCCACGGTATCTGGGCTGCAGCAGCCGGGGGACCATGGCCTCTTTTTCCTCTACTTCTTCTCACGTGCGTGCACAGGAACAGGCAGCTGGCACTGAGTTTGGCCTTGGGTGATGCTGCTGCTGCAGGCAGCTCAGCTCCCCAGCGGGCTGTTGGCAGGGGGGCTCCGCTTTGCCCACCCAGTGAGGGGCACAGAGCCCCTCTTTGGTGGCTAGTTGCAGGAAATCAGGGGCTGTCTCCGGCTGCTCATTGCTGAAGACAGCCCCCCAGCCCCGCTCAGCCCCCAGCAGTGGCTCTGCTTAAAGATACCCACTTACAGGAGCAGCAGCACAGTGAGGATGTGCACAGCCCCTGCGAACAAAGGCGGCTCTGAGCCTCCCCTGCTTCTTGGCATGCTACAACAGAGCCCTTCTCTCTGGCAGCAAAAGCCCTTTCCAATCCCCAGCACGCTGCAGCCCCTTTCCCTATCTCCCTGCTTCCCCTGCCAGGGTGGCTGCAGCCCAGCCCGGCACGTTCTTGTCCCCATCGCTGCCATGTGGGGACCCAGGGGACCTGGCCACAGAGTCCTGGAAGCCCAGCACGCCCGGCTGCAGCCTGCAGCAAGCAGCAGCACAGGGGGGAGCACTGCTGCCACCAGTAATTACCGGGCGATGCTGCTGCTGCCACATGATTTGGGGACGTCAGCAGTGTGTGTCACTGCTGATGACACTCGGCATGTGCAGGGGCTGGGGAGGATGCCAGGGCGAGAGGTTGGAGTGCTGGGACCCGGCGCTGAGCCAGCCCCACTGCCCGACCTTCGGTGAGTCACCTGTCCCCCACGGTGGCACATGGGAGGTGGCCCAGCCCTTCCCTCCCACCCCAAAGCCCCGTGCCTCAGTTTCCCCGCAGTGCAGGGGGGAGGCTGCCACGGGTCTGCACTTCCCCCAACGAGTGATGCTTTTTGGGGCTGCGTTAGGGGGAGGCCAGGACTCAGTGTCGTTACTCACAGCGATGACAGTGCCGATGACAAGTCCCCAGCCTCCAGGAGCACGTGCTGTGCCCAAATTCCCTGTGTGGGGCTGCGTTCCCAGTGCCAAGAGGCCCAGTGAGTAATGGGGTGGGCGGCGGTGCTGGGGCTGTGTGGGAGAGGGATTTGTGCTGCTGCCAGGAGGGGATGGCAATGGGTGTCTGCTACCCCTCACTTGAGGTAAGCCCAAGGGGGGTCTGATGTGGGTCCCCTCTCCCACCTGGGCTGCATCTGCCCCAGCCAAGGTCCTGTGATGATGGCTTTGGGATTTTCCCCATCTGGTGATGGGATTCAGCCACTGAGCCCTTCCCAATTGTTGGCACCCTTTTTCCCAGGGGCTGTGGAGTGCTGTGTTTGGGCTGGATGAGATCAAGATGGGGCTGGATGAGATAAGGATGGGGTATCGCATTACCGGAGCCAGATCCTTCTTTGAGGTTAATCAGACAAGGCAGGCAATTGCTGCCGCTTGATACAGGGAGTGTTGTGTGAGTGAGTCTATTAGTGGGCTGATTACTCATCAGCTACGTTGGAGACCTGCTAACGGGAGGAAAAAGTTGTTAACGTGACTCAGCTGACCCCACTCGGCAGAAGTTAGTGTGTCTTTTCTGAAATACCACAGGTGGATTGCTCCACGACTTGGCCGCGCAGCCGGGGAGGGATGGCAGGATGCTGCTCCTTGCTTGCCAGCTGGAGTCACACTCCTGCGATGAGCCACTGGGGCCAGGAACCCAGCTCCGAGCTGCCTGCCTGCTCCGTCGCAGGGCTGTGTGTTCCTCCCTGTGCTGGCAGCGATGCTGAGGGCTGGCTCAGCATTTCCTGCGTGCCTCTGCCCCAAAGCTGTCCCTCTCATTGGGACGGGCTCCGTTCTCCCGTTCCCCCTCCCGGGGTGGGGAGGAGGTGACAGCTGGGTGATGTGGGATGCTGTGAGACACCGAGTCCCACTTTCCAAAATGTGGGCCGTTGCCTCCCCAAGTGCAGGAGGCAGCTCTCCCTGGAGATCAGATGTTGTGAGACTCGTGACTCCATCATGCAAATGCTGGGGGCTGTGAATAATCCCATACGTGTGCTCTGCGGGGGCTGGAGCAGCCCGGGTCCGTGCAGGTTGTGCTCCTCGAGGGATGCTGTGCTGCAGGTCAGCCTCTCTGTGGCCCATTGTGTTAACTGAGGCAAGCAAGCTGGCTCTCCTCTGCAGCCCATGGTCCCACCGTGCCGTAGAACCAGAGCCTACCCGAGGTCAGCCTTATTTCATTTTCTTTTTTTTCTGCCCCATGTGTGAGGCTGAACCAGAGCCTTGCTGCTCCCAGGGCTGCCCAGCTCCGTTTCCAGCCTCAGCTTGTAGCTCTTCCCCATTTTTTTTTTGTGTGCCCATTCTCCTTTTCCATTGATCCCAAGCCCAAGGGGTCTTGCTCAAGGGGAAAGCTGCATCCCAATGTCTCTTGGCATATGCACTGTCATTCCTTCCTCTTGCGACCGTCAGTACCTCTCAGAAAAGAAAACAAATAAAACATGATGATGCCGTTGTCCCTCTCGTAAGGCCAACTGGTAAACGTATCACTGGGCAGTCGTCGAGTGACTCAGCACTGCATGATCTGCTCTGCTCTTCACTTCTGCTCATGGGGCACAGGGCGGTGGTACCGAGTCCTGCTCTGCAATGACTTTTCCCCCCTCAATTTTCGTGACCTTCTGAGCTGGGGGACGGTGAGCATCCCCAGGCAGGTGGCATGGAAGAGCTTTCCTTTGAGATGGGAAGGTGCTGGCCCTGTTGGGGCAGCCCCAGTTGTGCACGAGAGGATGGGCCCATCCCCAGGTGTGACTGAGGGTCCGGGCACTCCTCGCCACAGCCAACTGATGGGAAAGTACACGGAGTGCCCTGCTCATGTAAATAAACCTGGCTATAAATAGAGAGGGAGAGAAGTGTGAAAACAGTGGGGAATGGATTTTATAAAACTAGCAAATTAGTCTGGAAAAACAAGGGTGTGAACCAGCAGCCGAGCTCCAACCCAAGCCGTATTCCCAGCTCTGTGATGGATGGTGGGGCCGTGGGGCTGGGTCGTCCCCATCGATCACAGGCTCCGGGTGCCTCCTGCCTTGGGCTGTTGTGTATGTATAATCGATGCCCTTCGTTATGTTTTTTGTTTTTCTATTGTTTTTTGTTTTTTTCTTTGAATTTATGGAGACGCCCCAGCTGAAGCCATTGGGAAGACCTATATCATAACGTTGACCAAAATAGATGATGGCGTTGCGGATGGGCGGGTTGAGCAGAAGGGGTGGGGGACTGGCAGCTGCTCCAGCCTCTCCAGGCCCAATCCTGACGGCGTGGGCATCACGGCCGTGCCAGCCTGTCCCTCCCAGGCTGCCTGTCACCTCACACGGAGTGCAGCGGCCCGTTTCTCTCCTCGGGAGCTGGCCAGGCTGCTTGCCCATCTGGCATCTACACAGGAAGGAGAGGTGAGCGGGGAGGAGAGCAAGGGCTGGGTGCAGGGAAACGGCACGGAGCCGTGCCTGGGTGGCACAGAGGTGGCCCAGAGCCGTTGTAGGGTTGGTGGGAGGTGACGCAGGCAGCGCGGATGCGGCAGTGAGCGGGTGGCACAGCTGGTGCCACCAAGCTGGCGTTGGCACCAAGCTGTGGTGTCAGGTTTGTGACACAGGTGACGGTGGCACGGCACAGGGGGCAGGTGGTGATGCTGAACCCGTGCGGGGGGGATACAGGGTTATGAGTGAACCTGACGGGGGCAGATGGTACCGCTGGTGGTGGACAGGGTGGCACTGAGTTGGGTCAGGAAGGCGGCACAGCTGGAGGCAGAGGGGTGACATTGCCCGAGGGCAGGTGGCACGTCAGGGGACAAGAAGGTGGCACTGCTCAGAGGTGGGTGGCACACCTGGGGACGGAGAAGTGACATTGCTAGAGGGCACGTGGTGCACACTGGGGGCAGAGTAGGCGACAGGGAGGTGACACCTGCCACCTTTGGGGACAGAGCGGGGTGGGATGGGGGGGGGGGGGGCACACAAGGAGGTGACATTGCTCAGGGACAGCAATGGGACACCTGCGGACGGAGAGGTGGCACCGCACGGGGGCAGGCGGCACACGGGGAGGTGGCAATGCCCGGGGGGGGGGGGTCAGGCCGTGCCGTGCCGTGCCGTGCGGGCGCACCCGGCATTGCGCATGATACTGCGGCGCGGGTGCCCCCCCCCCCCCGCGCGCGCGCGCGCGCGCTCGCCAACCCACCTTGAAACGGGCCCGGGCCCGTTCCTTCAACCAATCACCGCCCACTCCGTCGGGGAGAGGCCAATGAGAGTAAGGCGGGGGCGGTACCGAGCCGCTAAAGAGCGCAGGCTAGGCTGCGCGCCTCGCCGAGCGGCTGAGGCAGGTGCAGCGCGACGGCGGGATGGGCGCAGCGGAGGGACGCGGCCGGACCTGAGCCGCTCCTCCGGGCCGGCCAACCCCGCGGCGGCACGGGGAACCCTGCCCCGGCCCGGTCAGCCCCGCCCCGCCCCGGCCGGGCCGCCCGGAGGGCGGAAGATGCTGCGCACAGGGGACCGGTAGTACTATGATTTGGTATGTGGCCGCTTTGGTAGCAAGTGTGCTCGGCGCCCGCGGGCTGAGCGTGCAAGGTGAGTGTGTGTGCGGCGGGGGTTGTACCGGCAGACACCCCCCCTCGACCCCCCCCTCGACCCCCCCCCCCCCCAAATTGGGGGCCGCACCTCGGGGCGGGAAGGGTGCGCGTCCCCGCGGCCGGGTGGCTTTTGCATCCCCTTACGGTGCTCGTGCCCGCGTGCGGTGAGCGCTCTTCTGCTTTATTATCATTATTATTCTTATCAATTATTATCCCCCCCCCCCCCCCCCCCTCCGTCCCCTTTATTACGATGCTTTTTAACGTCAGGATCGGCGGCATCGAGGGCTCTGCGCGAGGGCGCGTCCCGCGCTGCGTTTTTCGCAATGACCTCCGGAGATCGGCGGTTTGCACCTCGGGACGTTGCGAGCCCTCCCCCACTCCTTTTCCCCTTTTCCCCCCCATCCCCTTTTCCCCTCCCCTCGCCCCGACCGCGTCCCCGCTCTGCGGTTTCGGCTGCGGCTTTGGAATTCTCTTTGGGAGTAGTTAACGGGGACGAGCCCTCGGTTTGGGGGGGGGGGGGAACGCGTCCCGGAGGGTTTTTGGGGTTTTTTTTTTCGGTCGTTTATTTTTATTTGGTTTTGGGTTTGTTTTTTTTTCCGCTGCTCACGGAACGCGGAGAGCCCTTCCCTGCAGGGCTGTAGCCTCGGGGGGATGGGGGGGGGGAGGTGGAGATGGGGGGAGCAAGGAGGAATGCGGAGGGGTTCGGTGCTTTCCCCGCTCCCATCTGCGGGCTTTGGGGGGGGGGGGGGGGGGGTGGTTTGCTCGCCGTGACCCCGGTGGTTCCTTCTCCTTCCCCTGGTGGCTGCTGCATGCGGGGAAACTGAGGCACAGGGTTGTCCAAGGTCAGGCAGGAGACAGCAGCAGGGACTCACCCTGCTTTTCCTGCTCTGCCTTCAGCCGCCAGCCCTGCAGGGAGCAGGTGAGCCGCGATGTCTGCTGATGCAGCATCAGCTCCCGGCTGGTAGGGGGGAGGGGGGGGAGGGGGTGGTCCCGTGTGTGTACCCCGGAGCCCAATTATGAGGACGTGGGAGCTGCCCGATGTGATGTGGCACGGTTGCGGGGACGTATCTCGGTGCTCGCATCCCTGCAGCTAGAGTTGGGGGGAGGGGTGGGTCAGGATGGGGGGCTGCCCTAATGGGGAGGGGGCTGGCACGGCCGGGTGGGCTGCAGGGGGTCGGTTGCTGTGCGTACGGCGAGGTGCCGACGTGATGAATGAGTGTGCTGTGAGTAATGTGCGGGTGGGCGCAGCGGGTGGGGGGTGCACGGCCCCCACGGGGGTGCAGCAGCGTGGGGATGGGGATGCAACCATGTGGGGGCTTTGTTAGGGGGCACATTGCGGCGTCTCCCCTCCCCCCCCCCCTCCCCCCCCGTTAAGCAGTGCTGGGGGTGCAGCAGCCGGTGGGCAAGGAGCTCGGAGTCCCGTGGGTGGGTGGCTGTCACCCTGCATCACTTGGCGGTGGCTGGGGACAGCGTTTGCTGGCGATGTGGCCGTGGGGTTGGAGCTGTCGGCTTGCGGATGATGGCAGTGCTGTGTGGTTTCGCTGGTGTCCTGCTGGCCCTGGGCTCTTCTGCAGGGTCTGCCCACCCTGTGCTGGCAGTGCTGTGCTCCTGAACTGGTGATGCTCGTGGGCTGCGATCTCATCCTGCACCAGGTTTCAGCATTCCCTGCCTTGCTGGCCTTCCTCCCGCCTCCTCTTCCTCTCGCAGGGCTGACCCACAGCCCTCTCAGCCCTGCTGGCCGCAGGCAGCCCCTGGCCTGGCGAGGCTCTCCCAGGGCTTTCCAGGCAGTAATCCGCTCAGCGAGGCTGCGTTATCCCCTCTTATGGCGAGGGGGAGGAGAGCGGGGACGTGGCAGTGCCGGGGTGCGGCAGCTGTGGGTGTTGGGGGGCCCGTCCTCCCGGCATTCCCTCAGGGCTGTGACGACGTTGGGGTTTTCCTCCCTCTCCTCTTGGAGATGGCACAGGCACGGCGTGCGGAGGGATTTGGGGCTCAGTTTTGGGTGAAGCACCGGCGTGTTGGCGCTGGGGATGATCACCTCGTGGCGGTGCTGGAGCTCGGGCGCTGCATCTCTGGCACGGGGATGGTTTGGCGCCGGCGTTGGGCAGCGGGTTGGTCCCGTTTTCTGTCCTTTCCTGGAGGATTGTGCTCCGTTGGATGAGAAGCTCAGGGACGGATGTGTGCGCCGCGCTCCCCGGCTTGGTGCTGGATTTGCGCGGTGGTGATTTTTCTGGCTCCGTTGCTTTTCCACTGGATGATGCAGCTTCTCCTATGGTGGGAGGACCCTGCGAGCCTCCGTCCCTCTGCAGAGCTGCTGCAGGACAGGTCAGCGTGAGCCTCCCGTGTTCCGTACGGTGCTGTTGGTGTGCTCCCATCCCGTGGGGATGATGGAAGCATCCCGTCTTCCTTTCCCCGGGGCTCGGGGTGCCTGGCTGGCCTTGCACGCATCTCTCCATTCCTCCTGCTTCCTGGCATTGGTGGGAGGACTGCCTGCGCCAGGAACAGCGTGATTCAGGAGCTGCTGGCGGGTGGCTCGGCTGTCAGCACACAGAGTGCTTGTGCTGTAGTTGATATTAAGCTGGAGGACTGGGGTGGCACTGGGATGGAGAGGACAGCGCTCCGTGCAGGAAGCAGATGCAGTGCAGGTCTCCCTGGGGCTGTTTCTGCTCCAGCATCTGCTGCAGCTCAGCTTTATGAGATGGCTCCGGGCGTTGGCGTGCTCTGGTGTGGGGAGGTGGGCAGATGGACCCCCTGCACCCCAATGTCCTTAGTGTGCTGGGGACACCAGCGGGTGACAGCGCAGTCCCACCCATGCCATCACCATTACGGTGCATGGGCGGTGGTCATGTACGCTGCACGTGCGCCCCGTGGGGATGGCATTGATGCCACGTGGGATGTCCTTTGTCCCTGTGGGTGGGGTTTGAGCTTGCCACCTTGCTGCAAACCTGCTCATCCCGGGCTGCCACCACCTCCTTTCCGTGCGTGACCTTGAGGCGCGTCGCTTGACCTCCACGCGGCACAGCCCGTCCATCTGGAAAATTGGGTTTAAAACACAGGAATCATGCTGAAAGAAAACCAGATGCTGCTGCTCAGCTGGGGGAAGGGCTCCTGCCTGGGGACAGAGACAGCGGGATGGTGCCGTGTTCTCTTGCCTAGAACGCAGCAGGACGTCCCCATCCTTCAGGCAGAGCATGCTCCCTATAGAAACGATCCCGTGAGCGCATCCCCCCCGTGGGATATCCGATCTTTGTAGCCAAACCTCACTGCCACATCCTTGCTTCCCTCCTCACGGAGCAGGATGAATTGGAGCCTGGATCCCGGCAGGGGTAGCCCCAGTCTCTGTGGGAGCCCCACGATGGCGTCGCCCTACGAGATGGCAGTCTTCCCACTCCCTCTGGGATGCGTTCCACTCCACCTCCACATCTTGTATTCTCTCCTCCTGGCACGCAGTGTGCCTTTATTTTTCCTGGATCTGCTCTGATGGTGAAGCCTGTTGATCGCGTGTTTTCCTTTGCAGAGCATCCCCAGTTCGGTGTGAGCTGCTGCGCCGTGGGGGCATTTGGGGTTTGCATCCCTGCTGTGGCTCTCTCCTTTGAGCCGGGTCTCAGAGCTCCAGGTTACGTCTCGAACCCCAGCCCGAACTTGGCTGGGAAAATCAAGTGCGTTTAAAAATACCCTTTCTATTTGTGCTCTGTTTCCTCTGGCGTCTGCAGGTTGTTTTCAAGCATTTCTTCACAAATGTGAGGGTGGGAAACACTTCTTTTAATGGAAAGCTGCAGTCTCCATTATTGATACGTTTTTCAGGAGCTGGGGCTGGAAGGGAAACCTGCACGTAGTGGGGCTGGGTTTGCAGGTTGGGCCGGGGCAGCCCTGGTGCTTTCTGATGAACGGGGAGCTCGGTGCTCACCCCATTCCCTTCTGCAGCTGGAAATACAGGTTGGGGGGGGGGGGGGGGGGCTCCTGTGTGTCCATCCTTGAGCTTCAAGCCCTGGGGTGGGGAAGCTGCTTGGTGGGGGCTCACTGACCACGTGGCCCATTGGCTGCCTGCTGCATGCGGTCACATGCCAGAAGAGGAGACCCCGGCGCAGCGCTGCCAGCACTGACCTATTTTCTTCTGTGTGCATTCTGGCACAGAGGCTGCGGGTGGTGGGTCAACGCTGGGTCTGTCTGGGAATTAGGAGTCACTGGGGTCACTTGTGGGGACAGATGAGTGCCCAGGAGCAAGTGGCTTCTGTTGTGGCACCGGGAGGTCCCCCACGGCCCATCCTCTTGGCGTGGGGGTGCGTGGCAGTGCTCTGCCTTGTGGTGCCATCCGTGCTCTGCTGGGATCCTGGGAGCTGAAAGCCAGCATCCCATCCCCTGGGGCAGGAGGAGTGCTGGGGAAGGGGCCCTGTGCTTGCAGGGGGATGGAGCTGGGGGCAGAGAGGTTTGGCTGAGGGGATGGTGGGGGGCTGAAAAGCAGGTGGGGTGACCCTCGGAAGGTCGTGGTTGATGTGGTGCCCAGCAGGGTGCTGGGGACCCGCTGGGGTGAGACAGCCGCCTGCGCTGGGGAGGAGGCTGGGCCAGCGTTGTCCTTGGATGCTCTTGAGCTGCACGTGACAGCTGCTGTCCCCGCTCTGTGCAGGGGGGCTGCGGGCAGCCGGGGGGAAATCCCACTGCTCCCAGTGCCATCTCCCTTCCTGCTGGGAGCTTGGCCGCATCCCAGCGCTGCCCTGAAACCCATCCCTCCACCACAGCCACGTGCATGGGAGCAAACCCGGGGCTCGGCGCGGGGAGCTGGGGATGCTGGTGAGGTTGCAGGGGCTGAGTCGGCTCCTTGCAGCTCCTCACCATGGGGGCAGAGCTGCCACCATCGCTGCTGACAGGCTGCAAACACCCGAGCTCATCAGCAATGCAGTGCTAACAAGGCCCGGGAGGTGTGACTGTGCCACCGGGGTGGTGCGAAGCGATCGCGGTGACCCCTCTCTTCCCTACCCCGATGGGGCTGTGCAGAAACCTCAGTAGCAGTGCAATGCAGCAAAGCTTTCCTGCATGCACGCTCCTTGCGTTGTGGTGGCTTCGCCCTCCCCATTCCCCAGCCGTAATCCAGCGCTGGAGGAAGCAGGGATGCCTGGCTGGGTGGGGGCTGCCTTGCTACGGAGCAGGTTTGGGCTGGCAGAGCCCCGGGACGCCGGGTGGAGGGATGGAGGGATGGATGCACTCACGGTGCGGGCCTCTCTCGCCGGTGCGTGCTTGTGCCTGAGCCAAAAATAGCTGGTGATGCTCGGCTCCCGCGGCGGGGAAGCGGTGATGTCACTCGCCGCCAATCACCGGCGGCCCCGAAGAGCAGCGCGGAGGAGTGGGAACGTGCTTCCCCGAGCATCCCTCCCCGAGCATCCCTGGGAGCGGGCAGCAGCCATGGATGGGCGGCTGCCTGTAGGATCAGGGTGGGGTTGGGTGAGTGGGGGGGGTCCCTGCCGTGCTGGGCTGGAGGTGTGCTCGTCGTAGGGCTGAACCCCACATCTGCAGTTTTGGGAATCCCCGACCTGCAGTGCTGCAGGAGGGGTGGTGTGTAGAACTGCTGCATAGCCCCCACGCTGCATTAACCCCCCCCATCCCTTCCATACTGATTTTTTGGGGGGTTGTGAAGAGCTCTGCAAGCTCACCCGGAGCTGTTCCCTTTGCATGTGACGATGCTTTCTCACCTCAAAGGCGCTGAGCTGCAGTTGTGCAGGGCTTGCCGTGTGGGAGAGGCGAGCGGTGACTTGGGAGCGGGCACCTCCCTGCCCTGGGTGCCCATCGCCCTTTGTGAAAGCCATGCTGGGCTTTGTGCTGATGAAAAGCACAGGATGATAACAGGCTGCAGCTGGGGTGGAGCAGCGCCTTCAGTGGGAGCAAAGAGGCTTTAATTGATGTGGACAGGGTAAGGAGCAGGGTGCCAGACCTGACACGCAGGTTGCAGTTGAGTTTTGAGCCTGGGGCTTGATACCCAAGGATGGGGACTCTGCCACCTGGATGCCCACATCCCTGTGCAGCAGGGTGAGCTCCTCCTGTTCCCATCCCCAAGCCTTCAATTCTGCCTCCGTCCTCTTGCAGGTGCCCTCGGCTCGAGGGAGGAACCCGAGTTTGTGACCGCTCGCGCTGGCGAGAGCGTGATCCTGGGATGCGACGTCATCCACCCGCTGACGGGACAGCCGCCTCCCTATGTGGTGGAGTGGTTCAAGTTCGGCGTCCCCATCCCCATCTTCATCAAGTTTGGGTTTTATCCTCCCCATGTCGACCCGGGGTATGCAGGTGAGGACAGGAGCTCGCCGTTTTCTCCGGGGTGCTCGTGGCTCCGCTCAATCTGCTCCTCCGTCGGCAGCCGCGTGCGCTCTGTCTCTCATCGCTTTCTTTCCACCCAGTTGGTTTTAATTAAGCAGCAGCGCTAGGAAGCCAGCTGGGCTGCGTGGGACGGGAGCAACCGAGGCAGAGAAACTCAGGGTGACGCGTGGTGGCGGCGGCTGCTGCTGAGCCCCAGAGCAGCTGTGATCCCAGGGAAGCTCAGGGGAGTGAGGCAGCGGTTCGGTCCCCTCTGGGGACGTCTCCATCCGCTGGTGGCGAGGCGTATGTGGCATCTCTAGCAGAGCCACGTGGCTGCACAGCGGTGTGTCACCTTCCCCGTGTGGCTGGAGGCACAGCTGAAGGCTGAGATGCTCCCTGGGCTCTTGGCACAGTGGGGTGGACCCACTGCGATGCACCTGGGGATTTGGGGTTTGCAGGAGGCCGAGGCATCTCCTGTGAGGATGCATTTGTGGGATTCAGCATGCTGGGGGTGATCAGAGCGAGGTTGGGGGAGGGGGTGTGGGGTCGTGAAGCTGACAGGCTGTGCTCTCCCCACAGGCAGGGCCAGCCTGCACGACAAGGCGTCCCTGCGCATTGAGCAGGTGCGCTCCGAGGACCAGGGCTGGTACGAGTGCAAAGTGCTGATGCTGGACCAGCAGTACGACACCTTCCACAACGGCAGCTGGGTGCACCTGACAGTCAACGGTGAGTCCTGGCTGGCAGCACGGCCTGCTGCTGCTCCTCCATCTCAGGATGGCACTGTGGGGTGGGACGTGCCTGGAGGTTGCATGCTCGGAGAGCGTGTGCATGACTTAACCGAGACAGTGATGAGATAGAGGTGTGTGCACTTTGGGTGTTGCGTGCCCCAGGTCACTGTTGCACCGAAATGTGGGGCCAAAAGCAGTCCCTGTCTGTCACCCCCTCCATGTGCATCCCTTCAGCGCTGGGGTTGGTATTTCAGGGCGTGATTCTGTGCGTGGCTTTGTAGTTCCGATAGGTGATAGTGAGATGGACAGCTGCCCTCCAGGTTTGGCAGAGCCCAAGCGTGCAGGCTGCCGGGGCTGGCACTTGGCAGAGGGTGACGGGGCGGGTGTCCAACCCTGGGGAGCTGCAGATGGCCTGGACAGCAGTGCCAGGAGCAGGGCCCAGGTCCCTGTCACCACTGCGTGTTGGGGCTGTTCTGCAGGACAGTGCTTTGGCCAAGGAAGGGCGGAGGGCTGCGGTGTGGCTGTGCCAGATGCAGGGTTGCTGTGGAGCTGGGGCGGGTTCCCTTTGATGCTGGACCAAGATCCTATCTGCACCTTTAAACCAACAGAGAAGCCATCCGGGCTGACTTCAAGCAGGAACATCACTCCAACCTTTATTAGTAATCACGGTGTTTAATTCCACGGAGCTCTTTTAAAGGCCAGACATCAAGAACACAGGGCAGGGCCCGCGTGTCCTCTTCACAAACAAATCAGAAAACCAAATCTTTGTGTTCTTGAAATTCAGATCGACTCCAATGGCTTTTTTTTTTTTTTTCCTTTTCCATTTTATTAGTGCTGCGCGTTAAACTAATTAGCAATTTGTCGTTTTTCCACGTCAGGAGCCGTCTTTATTTTTAGCTCTTGGAGGCAGGACGCTGCGCTGCGGAGGGGCTGCGGCTCCTGCCTGACCTTGAGCCACTTATGGCACCTCCAGGAGGGCCGTGGTGTGGTGCAGAGCTGCCTAATTGAGCCCAATTAGCGAGCAGGAGCAGGGCATGGAGCGTGGTGGCTGTGTCCCTGCCCGCTGCCTCCTTCCATCCATGCGATGTGGGATGAGCTGCTGTCCCTCTAATGAGCTCAGAGAGGCTGGGAAGGAAGGAAGGAGGGAGGGAGGAGGAGGAGGAGGAGCGCAGGGTGAGATGGGAGGAAGGCGTGTGCAGTGGCTGTGGGGATGTAGGGGGATGCTGTGTGCTCCACCTGCACCACACGGCGTGCACGGATCCTGCAAAGCACCTGGGAAATGCCATTGGGCTCTCAGCCCTGCAGAGCTGGTTGGCCTCTGGACTCCCACCTGCTGGTGTGATCCCCTTTCCCAGCACAGAGGGCTCTGGGGTGAATGGGAGCTGCTGGGCGCTGCCACCACGCTGTGAGGCTGAGCAGGGAGAGGTGACCCTGTGTGATGTGCCCATCCCTGTGCCACTCTTTGGGTGGGCAGTAATAACAAAATAGTAACTGAATTCTCCAGGATCGAGGAGCTGTTTTCAGGGAGAGGGCCATGGCTTTCCCTGAGCACGTTAGAATGCTTCATTTTCTTTGGGGAAAGTAAAAATCATCTTGGGAGAAACAAAATATAATTTTTTTTTTTTCTTTTTTTTTTTTTTGCCCGAGCAGGTTAAATTGCCAACCTGTCTTCTTTGAAAGTGGGCTTTAACAACTGCTGGTAATTAGGGGCGGGCTGTAATCCTGCCAACCTCTTTAATCAGTAAAGGAGTCTTTCGATCTGCACTGCGGTGTTTTCTTATGTTTTGACAATAGCGAGTTAATGTGTGATGGGAGGCGAGGGGCAGAGCTGTGCTGTGCCCTGGAGCAGCCAGGGAGGACGGTGCCATGGGGTTAATTCAGAGGGATTCTGTCCCTCTGTATAGTGTGTGGGTAGGGGACAGTGCTGGGACACCGCTGTCCTTGCAGCTCCAGCCCTTCCAGCCTTTGTGTGCTGCCTGCCCCTTCCTAGGGTGAAAGGCTTCACGGGGTGTCCCCACCTCTCTGTCCCTGTGCCCCTGCGTGACAGTGGTCGTGTGTGGAATGGGGTTGGAGGAGGATTGACAGCCCTCTGCTCCCTCCCCAGCTCCCCCCACCTTCACGGAGACACCGCCGCAGTACGTGGAGGCGAAGGAGGGCAGCAGCATCACCCTGACCTGCATGGCCTTTGGCAACCCCAAGCCCATCGTCACCTGGCTGCGGGAGGGCGAGCTGCTGGCCGCTGGCCCCAAGTACCAGGTGGGTGCCATTGGGGTCCCCACCCCACATCCCCTGCAGCAGAGATGGGATGGATGATAGTGCATGCGGTGGCTGGAGCCAGTCTTGCTGTCTCAGCACATTTCCCTGCTTCCCAGCAGTGGGGGGGAGGGGGGGAGGAGGTTCTGCTGGCTGGGCTGCTGGGGGCTGTGCTGTTCCCTTCCCCCAGGAGTGGGTGAGGGCTGGGACCTGGGGATGTGGTGGCCGCAGTGGGGTGAAATCAAATGCTTTGTGCAATGGGGGGCTCCCCCTAGCCCCGTTTCCCATCCCATAGGCTCCCACTCCTCTCCCGGGCAGAGATTCCATCCGAGCCATAATTGGTAAATCAGGCATTGGAATCAGCGCAGGCACTAATGAGAGTAATTAGGAATCATTTGTTACTAATTGAAATAGAAGGATGAGGCAGAATGAGCGGCGGGGAGGGAGACTGCCTGGGAGCACAGTGCTCGCTTGTGGGGTGGGGGGGGGTGGGGGGATGCTGCAGCCTGTGGGGGTGACAGTCCCCATACGTCCTCAGCGGGGACAGGGCTGCCAGGCAGTGCTGGGGGCAGGAGGTCAGGATCTGTGGTGGCCCTGTGACCATTGACAAGGTCACGGGGGGGGGGAAAGGGAGGGGGAGTGGGGAGCTCCTTGCGGTCCCCTGCCCCGCAGGGATGCAGAGCAGTGCCTGTAGGATTGGGGCACCCACTGAGCTCAGTGCTGAACGCAGTTTGTTGTTGGGGAACGCTTGGCAGGAGCGGAGCAGTTTGGAGTGTGCTGCGCGTCAATCACTCCTGCAAGAGATGAATACATTGCGAGAGATGAATAACATTGCGAGGCTTATATATATTTTTTTTGTTATTATTTTTCTCCCCCTTGGCGTCGAGCAGAGATGTGTGTGTTGGTTTATTAATATCGGCGTCTTGCAGAGCGGGGAAACCCATTCCTTAGCCAGCTCTGCCAACAGCCTCAGATCCCATCCGCTGCCCTCTCCTTGGGTTTTAGGGGTGCAGGGAGGGAGAGAGCATCCCCCTGGTGGGCTCTGCGGGGTCCCCACGTGCTCTGTGATCCCCTCTGGTTGCCTGCAGGTGAGTGACGGCAGCCTGACGGTGCTCTCTGTCAGTCGGGAGGACAGAGGTGCCTACACCTGCCGGGCATACAGCATCCAGGGGGAGGCTGTGCACACCACGCGCCTGCTGGTCCAAGGTGAGTGTCCTCGGGGGTCCCCAGGAGGCTTTGGGAGCTGGGACATCCCGGTGTGTCCCCATTTATTACGTGGGTTCAGCCAGTCCGTGGGAACATCTCAGCCCTGTCCCCGTGGCATGGGGAGGAGCAGGGTTGGTTGGTGGTGCAGCACGCTGCCACCCTCCTGCCTGCAGCCTTCCATTAAAAACACCCTCGATAAATAATTAAAAGGAGGAAATGAAGCCCAAACCCTAAACATATAAATGACACTGGGGCTGCCAGCTCATCTGTGGCATGGAGAGCCAGGTTAGATCCCGGGCAGCACCAGTGTGCAGCCCATGCATTGCAGTGGGAGATGTTTGGGTTGGGGGACCTTAACAGCAGGGCTGATGTGAATTGCCAGCGTGGCTCTGCATCCCGTTTGTAGGACAGAAATCCATTTAATTGGGGTGGCCACGCTGTCATCTCAATGAAGCAGCTGTTCCGACCAGCAGCCGGGCCCTGATCGCAGCTCAGTTTTGTTTGGAAAGCGGGGAAAGATTGAGAGTGTCACAAAGCGCCTCGTCAGATAGCGGTGATACATGGCCGGTCTCCTGCTCCTCCTTATTAGATAAATCTTTAATTAGGTCAACAGCTACCGGCAGGGAGAGGAGCTTGGGGGGTCCTGGTGTGGGCAGGAGGATGTGTTTGCATGGAGACCGGCCCCAGCCTGGTCCCTTAGGGGTGATGCTCTCCTCCCCCAGGACCTCCCTTCATCGTTTCCCCTCCGGAGAACATCACAGTGAACATCTCTCAGGATGCACTGTTCACCTGCCAGGCCGAGGCGTACCCCGGGAACCTCACCTACCTGTGGTACTGGGAGGAGGAGAACGTCTACTTCAAGAAGTGAGTTTGCAGTGCAGCCCGCACCGGTGCTCTCCTTACTCCCTCACTCCTGGCATCGCTGCTTCTCTCTGAGCTCCTCCTGCAGCTTTTTTTCCTTCCCCCCCCCTACCCCCCCCCCCCTCCTCTCTCGCAGCGACCTGAAGCTGAGGGTGCGGATCCTGATCGATGGCACGCTGATCATTTTCCGGGTGAAGCCAGAGGATGCTGGAAAGTACACCTGCATCCCCAGCAACAGCCTGGGCCGCTCGCCGTCTGCCTCCGCCTACCTGACAGTGCAGTGTGAGTGCAGCGAATCCCAATGGGTGCTGCGAGGTGCCTGCTCCCCGCTGTGCATGGGGTCGGGGGGCTGATGCTCCAAATCATCCATCTTCAGGACCAGTCTCGTGCTGCTGCACAAGGCACAGAGCATCTCCGTGTGCTGGTGGGGTGTCCTGGGTACCACCCCAACGTGGGGACAGTGCTCGCCTTCCTTAAAAGCAGTTTATCTCCCGCTAAGATAAGGAGGGGGCATCATGCTGCTGCCCCCGTGGGCGCTCCTGATTGCTGTTCTCATTGCTTGGGCATGGAAACACCAAATTGGGGCTTGAAGCACCGAACACCCGCTTGTATTTTCGAGGTATTTATCATAGGGTTGCGTGGATTTCCGTGAATTTGTAGCTGTGCACGGAGTGGTTTCAGGCAGTAACTGATCTAAACAAACGCAGAACGGCTCTGAAAGGAACGTTGCTGCCCACGCCTGTTCTTTCAGGCTCCCCCTGCTTTAATGGGTAGTGTGCCACGAGCGTCCTGTGGCATTCGACAGTAATGGTCCAAATTGCTACGCTTTGCAATTGTGGTATTGCTCTGCTGTGAAAGACCGTAGTGATTTTATTTTGTAATGCAAGATAGGCTCGAGCAAGCACAGTTCCCAACGGCCTTGTGTCTGCTGGTGAATGCTGTGCCAAGGAGAGCCCGATGTGTGCTGCTGTAGGGCTGTCCCAGAGGGGCAGGATGCACACAGAGCTGGCACGGGGCTCGTGCTGACCCAGACTGGAGCACAGCCAGCGCCCGGCAGAGCTTCTCCATCCCATTACCGTCTCCGACCCCTTGATTGCATTTCCTAAGAGGTCAAGTTAAAGGCAGGGGGATAAGGCTGGTCCCATATGCACTGCTCTGTAAGCTGGGTTACAGTGTCAGCGCGGGGCTGCCTGGTGTTGGGGAGCTCTCACGTGCTGGGAGGAGCTTGCACCCGTGCTTGGTTGCTTTTGCCCTAAGAAAGCAATGGTGAGGAGGACTCGGAGAGAACTCAGTTCTCGTGCTCCGCGTGTTTTGCCTACTTTGCTTTTCTGCACCCCAAAAACGATTTCGTCCCTTAATGCAGTGTGAGCCCCGTTAGGATTTTCCCACAGCCTCGTGCTGCTGGTGTCTAGACAAGATTGTAGAAATACTCGCTCTTCCTATTAAAGTAACTTTTTTTTTTAAAAAAAAAAAAGCTTCTTATTAAAGAAAGTCTAGGTTCTCTCTCCAACCCACTCGTGCTTAATTAAAAAGCTCTTAGAAGTGCTGTTAATGACACGTTCTAGACTCGAGGATTGCGAGACGCCTTCCCGTGTGGGTGGTGAAACGTGGGGAGGTTGGAGGCATATTTTAAGCGTTTGCATCCCATTTGGAAGCGTGGAGGTGGTTGATTTTTCCACGCAAGCCAGCAGCAATTAGGCACAGGCTGCGAGTGCAAAACAAACAGGAGATAAACAGCTCCGGACAGCGGGTCCTCTCCGTGCTCTGTGGTGCTGCACTTGGCGTGGTTGAAGGCTCTGGGGTTGCACTACTGGTGTTGTTTCGTATCTAAAACAGCAAGAGTGGTGTTGTCCCCGTGTCAGACACCCGCAGGCTTGCCTGCAGCATTTTCCTCTTGGCATGCAGCTGTGGGTGCTCTGCTTGGTGCATGTGTCACCTTGTGTGTGTGTGTGTGTGTGTGTGTGTGTGTGTGTGTCCTGCAGGCTGAGGCTGTGCTGATGGAGCAGGTCGGTCTGGGTGTGCCGAGCAGATGCGTTTTAGCATTTCGTTTCAGATGCAGCTTTTAACGAGCTCCAGGTAGGAGCACTCCAGGTGCTAGCAAAGCCTCACAGAAACGCCAGGTATTAGAGTGGATTTGAGTGCATAGCAAGCCTGGAGATAACAGCCTGCAGGAGCTGGGGGAGCGTTTGGGTTTTGCAGCCAGTGCAAAAGCGATGTGATCCTCAGGAGCTGGGTGGTGGCTGGGGTGATGGGCTCCTTCCCGTTGCTGACACGCTGCTGCTCCCGTCCCAGATCCTGCCCGTGTGGTGAACATGCCCCCTGTCATCTATGTTCCCATCGGGATCCACGGTTACATCCGCTGCCCCGTGGAGGCAGAACCCCCGGTCACTCTGGTCAAGTGGAACAAGGACGGCCGGCCCCTGCGCATCGAGAAGGTGAGCAGCCCAGGAAGGGCAGCGGGGAGTGGGGTGGCTGCTGTCCTCACACAGAGTGTCCTTGTCGTCAGGATTGAAAGCCCCGTGGACGACGGGACGGATGGTGCTGCTTCTCCTTATCAGCAGCTTTGCTCTGAGTTAATTCAGGTGCCTGCAGACGTGCTGTCTGACTCCCAGCTCTCCCAAATGACCTTCTGATGGCCCTGTGTTCTTCCAAGGGCAGCTGATGGTTAAAAGACCCTTTTAACAAGTCTCCATCGTCCTTTAATCATTGTTTGATGTTCTGAGTCATTAAATATTTAAGGAAAACACTCCGTATTTTAAATTTTTTTGGTTTAAATATTAACGATTCACCGTTTTTCATTCGGTTTTAACCCACTGTTGGTGTGGGCTCCTTGGTGCCACCAATCCTTGGTGTTCCTATTGCTCTGCTGCTTTTTCCTCCAATGAGGACGCACAGGAGCCCGAGTGGAGACTCCTGGTCCCCCCCTTAGTTAACAGAAGATGGGAGCTGGGTCCTGGAATTACTCCAGCCTGTGACACAGGAGGTTTTCTGATTGATAAATGCCCAACAGGAGAGCTCTTAAAGGAAAAAGCAACCTCAGTGCCTCTAGGCATGTTTTACAGTAGATGCAAAGATCATTGAGCCCATTTCATCTCTGGGGTACAGCAGATTGTCCGTGAGTTTTTTGGGTTACTTGAAGAACCCTGATTGTTAACAAGAGGGAGAACAGCAACGAGATAAAGATGTGTGTCGTCTGCGTGCTCAGAGCTGGGGAATCCTTCCCAGGGAAGGACAGGGAGCGAGATGCTGGCAGGGATTCAGACTTCGTGGGTAGGATTTGTCTCACCTAATTTTAGGTGTCTCCGGGTCTGATGGCTGTGTTGAAAACTACTCACAGTCCTTGGAGAGAGAAGCACCTCCAGGAGACGGCTGTTCTGTGGTGGAGATGAAGCATCCACTGCTGGAAGGGGTGAATCACACCCTGTGTGTGTGTGTGCAGAGAAGGGCAGTGAAGCTGTGAAGGGTCTGGGTTGGACATTAGGAAGAATTTCTGGTCAGAAAGGAGTAGTGCTGCCCTGGCACAGCTGCCCAAGGAGTGGTGGCCTCACTGCACCTGGAGATGTTCCAGAGCCGTGGAGATGTGGCACTGAAGGATGTGGTCACTGGGCACAATGGGATGGGTTGGGGATCTCCAAGGTCTTTTCCAGCCCAAATGATTCTAAGACCTGATGGTTTCTCCTCGTTAGCTGGGCTGGGCTAGAGCAAGGCTGAGATGGGGGCTTCCTCGCAGTGAGAGGGCTGTGTGCAGACAGGCTGATCTCGCACGCTTTTCCTCACTCTGCAGTTGAGGAGGTGGCTTGGAGATGTGTTAGATGCTGGGAGTGGAATTGGACGCTTGAAAGTGATTTGGGGATCTCCAGGAGACGCACCAGCCAACCTGGGCTTAGGTGTTGGGGTTGGCTGAAGGGCAGTGGTGTGTGTAGGATGCATCAACTCCCTCTTTCTCGCTGCTGCAGTACTCTGGCTGGAACCTGCTGGAAGATGGGTCGATCCGAATTGAGGAGGCAACCGAAGATGCTCTCGGCACTTACACCTGTGTGCCTTATAACGCCCTGGGTACGATGGGCCAGTCTCCCCCTGCCCGACTGGTACTGAAGGTAATGTTCAGCCTTGGCTCTGCTGCCTTCAAATGACAAATAAGCGTTAACAAAACTCGCCCGTCACGTTCACTCACAGCCCTGGGAGTGGCCGTTTTTGCCAACAAAAGGTTCAGTCTTGCTGACCCAGCCTTAGATTTGCAGAGAACTGTTTAATGAAAAGCTGATTTGGAGAAGCTTCTGCTGCGTGCTCAGCCTGATGCATGCCGGGCTCTGCTGCACTCCCCAGTGCTGCTGGGATAGGAGCTGCTGCTCTGTGTTCCCCAAACAAAAAGACACGTGGCTGCAAACGGCGGCGGTGAGTTGTGTTATTGCCGAGGCTCGTGCAGTGCAGCTCTGCAAACCTCATGTGTACGCACATCCCCTGAGATGGTTGTGGAGCTGATGAAATCCAGCTGATCCCTGATGTGATGTGGGTGGCTTTTTTTTTTTCCCCTGTTTACCTCCTTCAAATTGAAGCGAGACATCGTAGCGCTGTGTCTTTTTCAGAGAAAACTTCCGTGTGTGTGTGTGTAATTTAGTGTACCGTAATGCCTCCTCAGCACACGCTTTCTGCTGCCTTCACCCTGCCCGAACTGCTGATGGTCCTCGTTTTGGGGAGGGTTTGGTGGCACAGAGCTGCTGACGCGTGGCAGTTCTTTGTGTGGGCTCACGCTCCTTGCCTTTTCCCTTGGCTGCAGGACCCCCCCTATTTCACGGTGCTACCAGGCTGGGAGTACAGACAGGAGGCAGGGAGGGAGCTGTTGATTCCTTGTGCTGCTGCGGGAGACCCCTTTCCTATCATCGCCTGGAGAAAGGTACCCGGCCTGCCAGACAAATCTGCAGTGCCTTTGGCTTTTGGTGAATATTGCAGACAGAGAAGCCACACTCTGTCCCGGTAAGAACAAACTGCAGGTACAGCTGCTTCGCTTTGGGCTGAGCCACTGCCGTCCTGTCCCGCAAGGTGGGTGGGGGAAGCCCAGCTTGTGGCCACCGAGTACTTAATACTGGGAAACCTTCTCAGCAGCATCTGCAAAGCTGAGCTCTGCTCCCACCCCGGCTCCCTGTTCCTCGCTGATGCTGTTCCCAGGACCCTCCTCATCCTCCTGGCCCTACATGAGGCTGCCACCGGTGACGCTGGTCCTGCAGCAGGAGGGGATGTGCCACCACAGTGGGTCTGGGGGCTCTGCCCTGGGCTTGGCTGGGTTTTGACAAGGGACTTGTGACACACCAGTGGCTGCTTTGCTGCCCTGGGAGTTGGAAGACCATGGGAAGAAGCTGTTTTCTTCATGCTGGACTGGACATAGCAATCTGAGGATGTTTCCTTTTGTAGGGCCAAGTCTGGTGTGATGTCACCAGGGCTTTCCTGCTTCCTTTCCCCTTGGCTTCCCCACTTTGCTGCTCCCGTAGAAAAGCCACTGTCCAGCTGTCAGGATCATCTCCTGGAGCCTCCTGTCCCCTGCCAGCCCTTCTCAGAGAGGGCAGGATCCCTTCCTCACCCCGTGAGCACTGTCTGCATTCGCAGCAGAGCGAGGTGCTGGATCTGTTCACCAAGTTTTACCAGCACAGGGAGGACTGTAACTTGTACAGATTTTTGCACGGCCTACCTAAAACTTGTTGACTCTTTTGTCATCTTACCCGTCTTATTTTATCTTCCTTCCCCACCCCCTTCTTATTTAGGTTTATTTCAGGATTCTTTTGTGCTTTCTGACCCTCTCCCTCACAGTGTGACTTCGGGCTTTTCCTCCCCTGACATCAGCTAGGGCTGAACTCAGTGAAAGAAGTAAGCTCCCTTGCTCCCCGTCAGCCGTTGAGAGCTGACCTCCTCCTCCTGGAGGACTGCAGAAGACCTGGGCTGGGCACTGGTAACCCGCCGTGTTCCTGCTGCAGGTCCCTGGAGCCCATCGGTGGGATCCATGCATGAAGAATAGCAGAAGAGGGCTCAGAGCAACACGGGATTTGCTCAGCTTTGGATAATGGGCATAAACACAAGTTGTTAGAAGAGCCATCCTTCCGCTTGGCTTGAGAGCTGCCAGGCACCTCCATGCACGCCATCCTCCTGTGTCCCCAGGCTGCCTCCTCCTGCTAAGATCTCTGCCGCTGGCTGGGACTGAGCAGAGCAGGAGGGGCTGCTGGGAATCTCCTGGGGCAGACACCTACCTCAAAGGGTGTTTGTGGGGACACTCAGTGCCTCATCCTCTACAGCAGTGACAGTTTCAGCTTTGGATGCTGGAGGAGCCACGTTGAGTTCTTGCAAAGGGTTCAGCGTCCGTGAGAGTGCTGTGGGGTTTTAGACTTGTGTATGAGTTGGGAATATCAGCCTCTGTTCCGCATGTGTCCTGCATTTACCACGCCAGGTCCACTTGAAAACAGGGAGACTTTGCAGTGTGCAGAGGTGGGAGCCCTTGCTAGTGCCCGGTGGTGCCCTGTAGGCCTTGCAGATAGCTCAGTCATCGCGTTGCTGCCTTGCCCGGCTCGACGTGCTTCTGAATCGTGGTTTTCTCTCTTTGCCATGCTCCCCCTGCTCCTTGCCCAAGGTAGGGAAGCCCAGCAGGAGCAAGCACAACACGCTGCCCGGCGGCACCCTGCAGATCCGCTCCCTCGGCAAGGACGACCATGGCGAGTGGGAGTGCATCGCCACCAACGTCGTCGCAAGCATTACTGCCAGCACTCACCTTACAGTCGTAGGTACGGGCAGGGGATGGGGCCTTGGGGGGTGTCTGGTGGCACGGGGTCACGTTCCTGGGGTGCACCCAGCGGCGTGCTGGGCATGGGATGGGATGCTTCTCGTGAAAACTGATGTCTCAGTTTAAAGGCGTTTGCCGGTGGTGCTGTGTTTTCTGCTCTTTTATTTTGGCCACGTGCTGCTGATATTTCTAGCAGATGTTCCAGATAGGAAAGCCTTCTGCTCTGTGCAGGTGGAGTCCCTTTGTGTCATGGCAAATCCACACCAGGAGCTGGGAATCTCAGCCGTGCCCTTGCTCCTGCTGCAGCCCACCTCTCTCCCTGCAGGCACAAGCCCTCATGCCCCAACCAGCGTGCATGTTGTGGTTGCCATGACCTCTGCCAACGTCTCCTGGGAGCCCGGCTACGACGGTGGATACGAGCAGACTTTCTCAGTTTGGTACGGCCCTCTGTGAGTCATCCTGGCATGCTTTGCTCTCTGCTTCTTTTCCTTCCTAGCCGAGCCCAGCTTTGAGCAGCAGGGCCGTGCCGCGGCGGGTGGGGGGAGTGGGTGGTGGGGGCAGTGCCTGGGTCGTGCTGTGATGCAGGGTGGAGCCCCAGTGCAAGTCCCTGTCCCGGGGTGGGAGGGATGGGGAGGACAGAGGTGGCCCTGGGCTGTTCTCTGCAGCTTTTTTCTGCTCTTGCTGGGTGCAGAGGAGCTGCTTGTGGGGGGACTGCAATCCCATCCAGTGCACTGGGGAGTCCAGCAACAGCGGTGCTGTGGAGGGCTGTAGGTCTGCAGCATTTTCTTTCTCTCTTGTGCTTGCCAGTACATCTGTCTGCCCCGGCACATTTTAGTCTGCTTACAAGGGGAGACACTTTGCATTCATGTAACTTTGCCTCCGGCATCTAATTTCAAGATAAACTGTTTATGAAGCTTAGCAGCCACGGAAAGGATGGAAAACGCAATCTTTAGAGAGTACATCCTGAAGAAATGTGACTAAGCAGAAACGATCTCTCCCTCCTCCGTGTGACTCCCTGGGGGCTGTTAAATCCCAGCTGAGCTTGCGACCAGCAGTAGCGAGATGCTGTCCGGGAGACTTTACTCCTGGAGCTGTTGGTACCCAAAGCAAAGAGATACATCCAGCTTCCCCACGTGTGGCTGGCTCTGCAGGACCCTCACCCTGCAGCAAGGGAGGGCAAAGTGTATTTGCAGCAAGGTCAGGCTTTTCTCTGGGCTCTGCACTTACTTCTCTTCTAAGAGCCTTGCTTTGAAGTGTGAAGAGGACCCTTTCACAGGCTGGTGCTGATGTCCTCCCCCACTTCTCCAGCCTTTCTTCTCACTCCCTTTCTTTCCTTCCTTTCCTTAATTTGCCCGGATGGGGTCTGCTGATAGAGTGGAGATTGGAGAGATGCTGCTCGTAATGAGTTCTGCTCTGCTCTAAACTGAGGACGGTCTCTACGCTCACAGAGTGGGGTTGGATAATTGTGTGAGGAGACAAAGGACAGGAGATAGGAAGAAAAAATTGAATGAGTGGAAGAGAAAAATGAGGGAGCGACCAGGAGTGGATGTAGCAGTGCAGACCTTGCGTAGCTGCCTCTGAAAAACGTCCTTGGGAGGGACTGATCTGACCTCCTCGCTCTTGAGACGTGTCTCGCTTTGCAGGGAGGTGGCAGCTGCTGGCTGCCTTCCCAGCCCTGCTTTCTCCAGACCCCACACAAAATGAGAGCAGCCAGCAGCAGGGTTAAGAAATTTAACGCAGGGAGGAGTGGGGAGTTAGAGGAGAGAGAGAGACTGTTGCAGCTGCCTTCCACGTAACTCCCATAGCTATGGGGAGGTGGAGTTCCCATTGGAGCTGCTGTGATTTTTGGGGTTCTCCTGCCCACAGCTGCTAAATTTGGTCGAGGCACTCTGCACAGGCACAGAGCTCTGCTGAGCTGCTTGTTTCCATGGCATGCTGCTGCTCCTCCTGCATTACCTTTTGCTCCCTTTACAGCAGCGTTGCTCGTCTTTGCTCCAGGTGGGTTTACCTGGCCGTGCACCAGTGGTCACACAATCCTTTCTTAAATCCTCTATGAACACAACAGAAACCTGCAGCTGAGGGCCGGGACTCCCTAGAGCATCTCCAGTGCATGCGTGGAGTTCAGCAATATTTGCAGTATCATTGCAACACAGGGATGCTGCTTTGAGACTTCAGGCTCTTTCATCACGGCACTCCTCTGGGTAGCAGGGAATTGGAGGTGGATGCTGTGATGACCGTGTGCTTGATTCACCCTGGGTTTTAGGGTTAAAGAATGGGCAAAGATGGGGATTTAGCTAACCACCTCCCGTGTGGGATTGTATGGTCAGGGGTACAGCTAACGGGAAGCTTGGCTTGGGAGTTGTCAGGGCATGAATGAGAACAGGGCTTTTTCACTTTTGCAGCACTCTAAGTAAAATATAGTCAGCAAACTTGCTTTATTTGCTTTGGGGATGTGATGGGGATCACCCTTAGAGCAGGGCTGCTGGCTTTGCTTCTGGTTGTGGCCGCCCTGCTGTCAGGGTGTGGGGCTACAAGGTCGTGATGGCAGTGACCGTGGCACAATGGGACAGAGCTCCAAGTCCTCGTGCACGCTGACCCCAAGCCAGCTCTTGGGTGGCAAGTGTCAGTGCTGCATCCATGCACATTGCTGCTGCCAAACCAAAACCATCTCTCGGGAAAGCTCCATTGTCACTCGAGACCTTAACGCGGCGTCTTTGTACTCCCAGTCAAGGCACGTTCCCTGAAGATGCTCCCTTCTCTCTTGGCAGGATGAAGAGAGCCCAGTTTGGCCCCCATGACTGGCTGTCTCTCCCTGTGCCAGCTGGTTCCAGCTGGCTACTGGTGGATACGCTGGAACCGGAGACCGCATACCAGTTCAGTGTCTTGGCTCAGAATAAGCTGGGCACCAGCTCCTTCAGTGAGGTGGTCACTGTGAACACTCTAGGTAGGTCCTCCCAAACACAGTGGGAGGAGGACAGGAGGGGAGCTGTTCTGTGGTCCCAGTCACCTTTCAGATCTTCTCGAAGTTCAGCTTGGGGCAGGAGTTATTAATAGAGCACAAAATCACTTGCGTGCAGCTCAGAGCTGGAGCTCTCACAAAGGGCTTTGCGCTGGGTACCAGCCTTGGGGCTGTCTCAGAAATAGGTCGGGGTGGGGAGGAGGCTTTCTGATGCTGTGCCCCTTTTCCCAGTCCTTGTATCTTTAGTCCACCCCTTTTTGGAAAGCTGCTTTTCTGTCTCTGAGATGAGAGAGAGCACATGCCCGAGACATGTCCTGACCTGCTGCGAGGTGGGAGCTGCTGCTGCAGTGATGCTCTGTCTGCTGCTGATGCCAGCATGCGAGAGGGATCGCGGCACGCTGCTCTTGTGCAGACCCATATGTCATGGCTGTGTGCTGAGGCACTGCCCCGAAATGCAAAGGGGAGAGGTGGGCGATGACCCCAGGGAGGAGAGCATCCACTGCACTTCCCTTAACACCGTCTCAAAGATTCTTCTCCTTTGTCTGCAGCATTCCCTGTAACAACTCCAGAGCCTCTGGTGTTGGTTACCCCACCGAGGTGCCTAACAGCCAACCGGACACAGCAAGGCGTCCTCTTGTCATGGCTCCCTCCCGCTAACCACAGCTTTCCGATTGACCGCTACATCATGGAGTTTCGCGTTGGGGAGAGGTGGGAGATCCTGGACGATGCCATCCTTGGGACCGAGAGCGAGTTCTTTGCCAAGGACTTGTCCCAGGTGAGCAGGGAGGGACTGCCCTGAAAGCTTTCGGGATGACTCGTTTCCCTCGCGGGGCTGATGACGTTGGTTTGATGTTTCAGGACACCTGGTACGAGTTCCGGGTCCTGGCGGTCATGCAAGATCTCATCAGTGAACCCAGCAACGTTGCTGGTGTGTCCAGTACAGGTAAGGGCTGCTGTTTCCTCCTCCCTCCCTTTGCCTGGCAGCTGTGGGAGCATCTGCACTCTGCAGTGCTGCTCTGGTGGGGTCGTGCATCACTGTAGCAGTGCTGGCTGGAGCAACTGCTTTTGTGTGTTTGCTTGCAACCCTGGCTGTGAGCTGGGTTAGGATTAATGTCCCAGCACAGCTGCTGCATCTCTGCTCGCAGAAAGCATTAGACTGTAAAGCAGCATAGCAGTGTATTGATTGATGCTGTGTTGGTGCTTTCCACAACCGAAGGCGAATTTGGGAGCTGGGCCACTCTTCTCTGCTGTGCTGTCTTTCGGAGCAGCAGTGCTGGGAGCAGGCGAGGACAAAGTGCCCTTCTCAGACCTTGCTGCTCTGTGGGGTGCCATGAGAACAAAGCTCTGAGCCCAGCACTGCGCAGCCTGGAAATGGAAATGAAAGGTGCAGAGAGGGAAATGCAGCACTGCAGTGCGGTGTCCGGGGCAGGGAGGGGAAAAGCAGCAGAGCTTTGCAGTAGCAGACTGCAGCACGCTGCAGCGTGTCCCCTGCACCCCAACACGGCTGAGGAGCATTCCAGCCAGGGCTGGGCAGGTGGTGGTGATGGGAAGGGGGAGGTCTGCAAGGAGGAGAGGATGTAATGAACCCTGCTGGTGTGGTTTTCCTTGGAAAAAGCCGAGGAGCCGCCCAGCTGGGCTGCGTGCAGGAATGAAGCAGTCTCTCTCTGCCCCCAAGTGGTGCTGGCGCGATGCAGGGAGCCTGCTGCCGGCAGCCTGCTTCTCTGTCCTCCCAGTGCTGCTGCTCTCCTCTTGCCCAGTGTTTCTGATAGGGTTTGACAGCACACGGGGCACGAAGGCAGCTGCAGCCACGGGGCGTGCGTGCATCCCTGACCCTCGTGGGTGATGTCTGCAGCTCAGAGCAGACGAATGCTCGCTGACCCTGCATGTGGATGTATGGCAGGAGCATTGGTGTGTGCAGGATTTGATAACCGCTCTTGCATCTGCAAATAGCTGCAGCTGAGCTCTGGTAGTGGTTCAGATTCACTCCTGGTTAGTGAAGTGGTGTAACGAGGGGTCAGAGGTGCTGGTTCCAGCCCAGTTTTCATTGAAGAGCTGAAACATGCTGCATCCACACACTGGGGAAAATACTTGGTGCTGCTGCAGCGTGTGCTGCAGTGGGTTATTATGGCAGTAGATAACTGTAGGTTTGGTGCAGCTGTGTTCACTTGTGCATAAATGTGGATTTATGTGGTGGGAGCACGTCTTCCCTAGGTATCCATCAACAGAGAGGGAAGGGTCACCTCTGCATGCGTGACACCTCTGCATCACTCAGCCTGCAGCAGCACTGCCTATTCTTCCCACGTGGGCTGGATTTAAGGCAGGGCCTTTCCTTCAAGGTTACTGTTCCGAGTGAGCTGTCTCTCATCGAGGCAGCATTGCCCTTCAGACTGTTGATCCCCCAGGCAGGATGCGCTCGCGTGTCTCTGTGTAACACCTGATGGTTGCTCTTTCTCCCCCAGACGTATTCCCTCAGCCTGACCTGACGGACGAAGGTTTAGCCCGCCCGGTGCTGGCTGGCATCGTTGCCACCATCTGCTTCCTGGCTGCTGCCATCCTCTTCAGCACACTCGCCGCCTGCTTCGTCAACAAGCAACGCAAACGCAAACTGAAGCGCAAGAAAGGTGAGCTTGGCCCCGGCGTGCTTCTCTCCTCGTCCCTTTCTGTCCTCTTGTTGTTTCTGTCATCTTTCCTGACTGTGTTGTGGTGGTAATGTTCTTCCCTGTCTTGTCTCTTCTTCCACCCCTGCGCGTCTTCAGGTGAAGCCCTGACTTCATCCCCCGGCTGTGCCTGAAAGCGCCCGTGTTCGGGAGTGGGAGAGGAAGGGTGGGTGAAGAGGCGGCACAGAGGCCTTGGGATTTCTGAGGGCACAATCTCACGTGGTGACAGCTCTTAGAGCTTGGGGGCTAGGGCTGGGATGTCCCCTTGGCTGAGGGGGACCAATGCCATCCCCAGGGCCCCCCCAGCATTGGGCTCTGCAGCTGCTCGGCTCTGCCTGGCAGTGCCCGATGGCCATGCTAGGCTAGAGAAGATCCCAAGAAGGAGACTCCACCATTTTTCTTCCCTAAAGCTGGGACTGCAGGAGCACCTGGCAGGGAAACCACCACCTGTCCAGGCTGCTGGGGAGCTGGAGGGGGCAGGGGAATCGTCTCCTTCGCCTCTAGCGTGCAAAACTGCGGCAGCAGGATTGATAGGAATCTGTGACGGGAGCTGTTTGTTGTCAGCAACCATTAAAATACTGGAGCGATGAAAACTTGGCCTCTCGTTGAGTGTCTTCTTTGTGGCTGTGATGTTGTTTGTGTGTCTCTGTCTTGTTGCGCCTCCTTAGCGTTCTCTCTTCTTTCCCCTTTTATTCTTTTCCAGACCCTCCTCTCTCGATAACCCACTGCAGGAAGAGTTTGGAGTCCCCGTAAGTATCTGTCTTATGGCACCAGGTCTTCAGGGTGCCTCTTCCTACAGTTGTTGCAAAGGTCGAATGGAAATATCCGGCCTTGTTCTGTGGCCTCTGACAAGTTGGTTTCGTTGTTCTGTAAGCTTGTGGGAGCAAAACGGTTCACAGGAGACAAACGGGCTTTGAAGCAGAAAGCAACAGGGACAAGCACGGCAACCTTTAAGGGACGACCTTGCGGATCTGGACACGTTGACCAGGTGGAAATGAATTACACACCCAGCTTGAATGCGGCTTCTCAGGAGAAGGGCTGCTGCTGTGTTCAGAGTCCTCCGTGCAAGCTCAGTGTAGTTTTGAGTGGTTCTGTTGGCTCTGTTTTTCTTGGGAAATTCAGAGTTTTAAGCACCTATCTTTTCATTTCCCATGAAGAGTCCCATGCTGGAGCCTCTTTGTGCCCAAAGGCTGTGGGTCTGGATGCTGCACACACTCCTTTCTGAGACCATCAGGAGTGCTGCTTATAGCCACTAACTAGCAAGAGCATCTTCCTGATGCGAGTGCAAGATTCAGAGGTGTGGACACCTCATGCTTAGGCTCCTGGACTGTTGCACAGAGTCCCAGTGCTGGTGGATCTTTATCTTCCTTTTCTCAGTTCATCTGCCACACTGAAATGGCTGTGCTCACATCATCTCTGCTGGATCTGCTACCTTTTGCCCTTCAATCCTGTTTGTCTGAGGCTCTCTGAATAGGGATGCTGTTCTGTTACTTATCTCCTCCTGCCATCTCTTTATCTTGCGTGGCTCTCAGCCTTAAATTTGAGAATTTGAAATGGGGGAAAAAATTGATTTAAAGCCATCTGTCAGCGTCTCTGAATGAGGTGCTGAGATCTGCAGGAGGGAATGTTTACCTGAGGTTCTTCTGGAGCCCTAAAACGGGAGAGCACCTCTTGGGGACTTTCCCAGATGTGGGTAGCTTTGGTGAACGTAGGAAACTTTGGAAGGAGTTGGAAGGAAGCTCTGGATCTATCTTTCCTTCTGATGGGACCGTGGAGCTTGTTGAGAGACATTGGAGCAAACTGCCTGCCCTAAGGGGAATGCGAAGGTGTCCTGAGGAGTGGGGACGGTGCGTGGTGCTTCTGGCTCCTCTTTCACACTTGCTTCTCACAGCCTATGTTGGAGCTGGCCAAGCTGTCATGGTAGTCCCCGCAGAGTTCTTCCAGCAGTTTCTCTTTTGAGATTTTTGCTTTCTGGATCCAGCAGTTCTTCTGGGTGAGAAGAGCTTGTTTCCCCCCCTGGTGACCGCCCCCTCTCTCGGTTTTTTCTCCCCTGTGGTCCAGGTTGTCTTCTGGCAAGGTGAGTCCGGAGAGCATCCGCACACTCCGTCCCCCCTCCGAGTCCTCCGACGACCAAGGCCCTCAGGCCAAGCGGATGCTGAGCCCCACCAAGGAGAAAGAGCTCTCCCTCTACAAGAAGACCAAGCGAGCCATCAGCAGCAAGAAGTACAGCGTCTCCAAGGCGGAGGCCGAAGCTGAGGCCACTACTCCCATCGAGCTCATCAGCCGTGGACCGGACGGCCGCTTCGTCATGGACCCAGCGGAGATGGAGCCCTCCCTGAAGACACGACGGATCGAGGGCTTCCCCTTCGTGGAGGAGACGGACATGTACCCCGAGTTCCGGCAGTCGGACGAGGAGAACGACGACCCCGTCGTCCCAGCCTCTGTCACGGCCCTCAAGGCCCAGCTCACCCCTCTCTCCTCCAGCCAGGAGTCCTACCTTCAGCCACCAGCATACAGCCCCCGGTTCCACCGGGCACTGGAGGGTCCCAGCGCCCTGCAGGCCACAGGCCAGGCCCGCCCGCCGGCCCCCCGGGCTTTCCACCACCAGTTTTACGGTTACCTCAGCAGCAGCAGCCCCGGGGAGGTGGACCCGCCGCCCTTCTACATGCCAGAAGTCAGCCCACTGAGCTCGGTCATGTCCTCCCCGCCGCTGCACCCCGAGGGGCCCTTTGGACACCCCACCATCCCCGAGGAGAACGGGGAGAACGCCTCCAACAGCACGCTGCCCCTGGCCCAGACCCCCACGGGGGGCCGGTCCCCTGAGCCCTGGGGGCTCCCCTTCGGCAGCCTGGAAGCGTCCCCCGCTGCGACGTTCCCCCCTCAGCTCCAGCAGTGCGAGGCGGCGGCCGAGGGTTCCCAGCCCACCGGTTGTCTTCCTCGGGGGCCGCCTCCTTCCTCTCTTCAGGTCGTCCCCGCATCCTACCCGGGCATCCTGCCCCTGGAGGCACCAAAGAGTTGGACTGGCAAGTCACCCAGCAGGGGCCAGACCTCTGTGCCCACCACCACCACCAAGTGGCAGGACAAACCTATGCAACCCATGGGATGTCAAGGGCAGCTAAGACATACCAGTCAAGGTATGGGCATACCTGTGTTGCCTTACCACGAACCGTCCGAGCCCGTCGGCCACAGCGGCACAAGCACATTCAGCCTGGACACCAGGTGGTACGAGCCCCAGCCCCGACCTCGGCCCAGCCCTCGGCAGGTCAGGAGGGCTGAGCCCAGTTTACATCAGGTGGTGCTACAACCTTCGAGGCTTTCTCCTCTGACCCAAAGCCCCCTCAGCTCCCGCAACAGCTCCCCGGAGCTGACTGCCCGCGCCAGGCCCCGTCCGGGCCTCATCCAGCAGACCGAGGTGTCGGAGATCACCCTGCAGCCCCCCGCAGCGGTCAGCTTCTCCCGCAAGTCCACGCCATCCACCGGATCCCCCGCACCGAGCAGCCGTGGGGAGAGCCCCAGCTACCGACCTGCCACGGCCTTCACCTCGCTGACCACTGGCTTTTCTGGCTCCCAAGGCTCCTCCATGCCCGCGGACACCATGGATGTTTTCGGAGACATCCCCTCCCCGAGGAGGGCTAGCGAGGAGAT
Organism: Oreortyx pictus; assembly: GCA_036925125.1. NCBI lineage: Eukaryota > Metazoa > Chordata > Aves > Galliformes > Odontophoridae > Oreortyx > Oreortyx pictus. The sequence continues at coordinate 2,251,617 of JAUPFR010000025.1, read as the reverse complement.
TCTCAGACCGGAGCCCACATCGACAACGGTAGCCACCTCGGGGTAAGTGCGTGAGACCCGTGCTTCCACCCCCACCCCCCTCCTCCCCAGGCCCTCTCCCACCTTTCCCCATCCCGCCTCGCCCCCTCCTTTCCCTTCCAACTCCCTCCCCGCCATCATCATCCGAACTGTAGGGTCTCTCTGGGTACGCTGCAGCATCCCTTTTGGAGATGGCGTCCCGCAGGCTTTGCTATGCCGCGGCTCTGAAGAGGCTCTCGCTGCGGGTGCAGGGTGCATGGCCGCTGCCCGAGCCAGCTCGGGGTTAGGCAGGCAGCCTTCCCAGTGCTGCTTTCCTCCTCCCTGACTGCTGATGTGGGAACCAGAGCTCTGTGGTTGGGCTACCAGGCTGGCAAACGCCTGGGCCGCAGGCCTGGCTCTTGGCTGGCGTAGGTAAGTGTCCTGGTGTCACTGGCGGTTGTTTCCTCTTCTAGCTTCTGGCTCTTGGCTTTCTTCGAACGTTAGGGCTGCTGCGCCTATGTCTTCCTTCTGTTCCATCCCGCGGAGTCTAGAGAGCTTTAATGCATGACAGAAACAGCTATAAAAACCACCGCCCCATCTGCAAAAGGGATGCTGCAGCCCCAGGACGCGGGCAGGGAGAGATCAAGGACTTAGCCCCACCAGCAGCATGTCAGGAGAGGAAAAAATAACCCAGTGGAATTCAGGAGGCCGCCGGCACGCTCAGATCCTGCCCTAAAGAGGGATGTGGCTGCACTAGACTGTAGCGGCTGGTTTTCCAGGTACCAGGGTTGCTCCAGGCAAAAAGCGTCTTTCTCTCTCTCTCTCTCTGTATTTCTCCTCTCTTCCTCCGTCTCTTTCACAGCACCCCAGATCCCGTAGCCGTGCTTTCGTTCCATCCTCTCGTCTCGCTTCATTTCGGCTTGTCGTGGTGGGGGTTGGGTGGGTGGGTGGGGGCGAGCCCCTCGGCTCGTGATGGAGCCCTGCGGTGCGGTCGGAGGCGTGCGGAGCAGAGCTGTGGTTTTTGGGGTGGGGGGAGGCAGCCTTTCACCCCGCAGCGCACTCCGCATTTCACTCCCACTCTCTGGTACCTGGAAGCGTTATGGCCTTAGGAAATCCCTCCAGCATGGCTGGGGAATGGGGGGAAGGAGGGGGGGGGGGTGAGTAGGGTGCGGGGGAGGGCTCACGGGAGAAGTTGGGGAGGGGGAGAGGACCTGGAGGACCTGAGATGATTTCTGCGCGGCTCTTGGGAGCGCAGATCCGTAGCGATGCAGACACGTACGCATAGGTCCACGTCTCCACGCAGTCTCAGAGCCAGGGCGCCCCGAGGAGCTCCAGGTACAGGACAGTCGCAGGACAAGTCTGTGTTAGAGCACTGTTGTCCGTGCTTTTAAGCAGTGTATCCATTCGCTTTGTTGATGATTAGTTTTTTCTGTTCTTTTCCTTTCTCTTCTTGTTTCTTTTTTCCCCCCTTTCTTCTCCAGCCTTGTTTCGTTTGTGTTTCAGTTTGGTTTCTTTCCCTCCTTTTCCTTTTTGGAGTTGTTGACGTGCTGATGTGTTGCGGAGCTCGGCTCCTTGCGGGTGTTGATAACTGCTTTGTTTTTGATTAATCTCAGCTATCTGGGCAGTGTTGTCGAGACAAGCTTCTCCTCAGCTCAATAGGTAAGGGTGATCCATGTCCGAAAGGATGGTGTGGGCGCTGCGGAGGGTGGCCGGGAGCGGGGCATGAGAGGGGACATGGAAGGGGCTTCTCCAATACCATCTCTTCCTTTAAAGGGGAATAAGGAATTATAAAACACTAGGAAACACCTCTGGACGCACAGTCTCTGTGGCTTTTGGGTTTCCCTTATCCCTTCGGAGGAGCTCAGAGCCCTGCACTTTGAGCTGGTTGAAATAGCTGCCTCTACAAGCCAGCTGCGAGCAGTGCTCGTGGGCTGCGGCTCCGAAAGAACTCTCCGATTCCACTCCTTTTTGTGGAGACTTTTGTTTCCGTCCCTGTTTTCTTCTTCCCGAGGTTTCTCAGATGTGGAAAGGCTTTGTTTCGAGGTGGGGTTCTGTGCTTGGCAGCACCTCCACCACAGTTCCAGGCAGGTGGAGTGTTTCAAAGTTCCCGTGGCGGATGTAGTTCTAGTCAAAGCCCATCCCTCTCTGAAATGCTCCTTGGAGAAATCTGTAAGACTTCTTCTGACCCAGCTGTAATTAAACAGCCCTAAGCAAATCTGGAAAGGTTCTCTCAAGGAAATACCTCTCAGGGGCTCCCGTGTTGGAGCTGTTTCCTGGATGGCCACAGGCATCCCTGGAACAGCAGCGGGAACAATTGGGAGCTAGTTTCCTGATCTCTTAAGAGCAGAATATTTCCTTCTTTTTCCTCATTTACTAAAATTGATAAAACCAGGTGGGGTGGTGCTTGTTCTCAGCCCTCAGGAGTGAGAACGCTGACCCAGCTGGCTGTCAGCGAGGAGAAGGTGGGAATGAAGGTGGAACTTCTTGGCCATCCCTAAGGTTTGTTAGGTTCAAGGGTCAAGGGCTTGGCTCCTACTCCCTGAACAGCCTGAGTGGAGCGGGAGAGATGCCTAGGGAAACCAGGGGGATGTTTCCAGGAGAGAGAAACCCCTGTTCATTGCAGGGGAGTAGGACTGGATGACCTCTAAAGGTCCCTTCCAACCCAAACGGTTCTGTGATTTCGTCCATCTCATGTGGAGGTTTGTCATGGGGTGGGAAGAGGGAAGGAAGGAAGGAGTGCTGAATCTTGGTGATGGGAGCAGGGATGGATGCTCCATGGAGGAGCCATCCTCTTGGCGTGGCAAAACCCCTCTGGTTTGAGCCTTGCAGTTTCCAGAGCTCTAGAGCAGTGCTGTTTGACCTCCTTTATCCATGGTGCTTCCCCGATCCAAGCGATCTGGAGACTGAAATGAGTCTGGATTCAGCACAGCCAGACCAGTCCAGACTCTTACCCTAGCTTGGTGAGGCTCTTGCACAGGTTGCAGCTGGATGCTGTCTCAGCACCAAGCCCCATGGGTGGGTGGGTGCCAGGAGCAAGGTGATGCTGTCCTGCAGGACACTTGCTGGCGAGCAGCAGTGCGTCCTGCTCTGAGATGCTGCCAGGGGTTGGAATTGCAGGAGCGAGTCCAGAGTCGTTATCCCAAAAAAAGGGGAAGCCAGTAAAGAGAATAAATCATACTCTAATAAGCGAGGAATCCTGTAAAGAGCCCAGCCAAGTAATTTCGTGATGATTCGGGGTTGTAAAATTGTCAGTGGATGCGGAGCACAGGGATTTTCTCCTAGAGCAGCCAGATTTCTGTACTGCAGTAATAAAAGCCGAGAGGACGAGAGGGAGAGGCAGTTTGTGGGTTGGTGGCAGCTGCAGCCCGTCCCCAGCACTGGGAGCAGGAGCTGCCACACGGTGGCTTTTGCTGGGCAAAGGTGAGCATGGAGAAATGCAGCTGTTACCGAGCTAGCTCTAGCAGCTTTCCATCTTCTGCTTCAACCCAGTGCGCGGTGATGCATCTCCTACCAGGGAAGAGGACACTGTCGTCTCCCTGCAGAGGGAAACCCAAAATCCACAGATGAGGCACCAAGCTCCCACGCCCCTTGGCATCATGGGCTGCCCCCCCCCCCCCCCGGCCCCTGTTGCCAGGGCAGTGCTGCTGATGCCAGGAGCTCGCGGGCTGGGTGCATCGTAGCATTGAGTGACAAAGGGATGTCAGCACCAGGAGTGCGGGAGCAGGAGCACCCCTCGCTCCCCTCTTGAAAGTAAACAGGTTCCCCTTTAAAGACTGTCCATGTGCTGATCCTCTGCATGTGTTTCATGCCTCCTCCCGCTTGGAGAAGTTGTGAGTCCTCCTGTCTGAGTGCGTTCTTCTTTCCTTTCTTCTTATTATTTTATTTTTACTTCTTTTTTTTTTATTATTTTTTATTTTTTATTTTTTTTATTACTTATAGATTTTTCACTCCTGTTTTTCATTTATCTTCCTTTCTCCCCTCTTTTCCCGTGATTTGTATCCCCCCTTTTCTCTCCACTCCGGTCCCTTTTCCCTCGTCCTCTCTCCTCTCCGTCAGCATGGTGCAGTCCATGGTGTAGATGAGTTGTGTTGTCTGCAGACCTGCAGAAGGGCTCCCCTGCTCCGATGTGCTCCCTGCTGTCACCAGCCCCCTCCTCCATCATTTTGGCAGTGGTGGCCTGGCAGCAGCTCTGGGGGAAGGGGCCACCACTGCTGCGTCTCTCCAGCACCGCTCGCACTAAAGGATCTCAAGTGATGTGTGGTGGCACCTCAGGACAGAGGTGGCACTGGGTACTGGCTCAGAGCAAAGAGCACAAGACATCTTGAGGGACTTGTAAGGACCTGAACTTGAGGTGGAGCCTCGTGTGGGCAAGTGGAGCTCTTCATCTGAGGATGAGGGGTTGGAGGAGCCTGGCTGGGATGTGGTGGGCACTGAAGGTGGCCAAGGAGACACTCTGCTATGTCCAAGCTATTCCTGGATATCGCTGTCTTGACTCGAGGAGAAAAGAAGATGGGGAAGGGTGTGAGAGGCCTCCACGAGGTGACACGCACACCTGATGTCCTTGAATGTCACAGCCTGTGCTTTCATGTGGCTTTCCCCAGGGGGCAGAAAAATATTAGTGATGCTTTCGGAGCCTTCTCCCTTACATCTTCACTTCGTATGAGGAAAGATGTTTGAAGAAAACGCGGCTGTGATGTTTGTTGGTTTGGATAAGCCATAGCTAACTTTTGCTGTCCTGGGGCTGAGTACCTTGTCAGTCTTTCCAGGACCTCTTTGTGCCCTTTGCTTGCTCAGAAAGGGCTGTCCATGGAAGACACGAGGAAAAATTCTGTGCCGAATGTTCTATGGCATCGCACAGGAGGCTCATGTCTGGAAATCGTGTGTGTGTTTCTTGAAGCATCTTTGCTTGGCTCCGTGCTGAAGTCTGCAGAAGTTCATCCCCCCTCTCTGAACCTCACGTCTGTTGGTGCTCAGCATCCCTCGTGCGTGGACAGCTGCCTGAAGTACAGACTCTGGGGGCAGGAAGAGGCTTTTGGCTGGACTTAAAATGCAAATTAACTCGATTGAGTCGGAGACCTTTGAAGAAATAAAGGGTGGGTTGAGCAGATAAAATTTGGCTGGTGAGTAGCATCGTTTCGTCCTCCACTGTATCTCTTCCTTGCCAGAGGTCAGACAGTATTTATAGTGACACATGGGTTCAGTGCGCTCGCTGTTTATGTTTGTGTGGATAAATACAAGCCCAATTAGGGAGAACTAGCGGAAACGAACTTCAGGCAATTTCCTCATAATCCCTTGGTAAATCTGTCTCATTTTGTCAACATGCCACAGTCACTAGCATCTTCTTAGAAGAAAAAAGAATGGAAATAGCAAGAGGCTTTAACATACGGAGCTCTAATAGCATTAGCAAAGTTGTCTGGGCTGCGGGACAGAAAGACATGCTCGTGGCAACGCAGTGATATCCAGGGCTTGGCACACACGAGCCCCATGGCAATGGACTGGCACTGGAGTAGTTGATGTTGAGATTGGCCAAGTACCTTTCTTGCTCAAGCTGCTGTATGTTGGGGCTGTGGGGAGAAGACATTTAAGCACAGCGACTCTACAAGCTTGTAAATGTCGTCCCTGCAAGAGAAGACTCGTTTGGATCCCGCCAGCAGGGCTACCAGCTTGTGTAATGAAATGCTTCATCTTCAGCTGATGCGCTGCTCTGCTGGGAGCTGGAAGAGAGGATCTCCAGGAGCATCCTCGCCTTGATGTCTCTGTTGCAATGGGAAACATGAAAGGGGTTTTTCTATCCCAGCCTTTGGGTTTCCGTTGCGTCTGCTGCTCCCCAGCTGCTTCATCACGTTACGTTGCGTTTTCCTTGGTGCTCTCCAATGCTAACAGCAAAAGTGAGAAGCTTTGTAATCACATGCATGTTCAAAAGCAGCCCCTTCTGCTCCCTGAGGGGAAAACAGCCCTGGGGAGCTCTTAGTGCCTCTCCAGCTGAAGCGTGCACAGCTCCAGCAGCCGCCTGGGATCTCAGATTGCCCACGAGCTGCACTCCCACACTGATGCTTCGTGGCACACGTGCAGACTGGCAGAGGGAAAGCCTGGTGTGTGTGTGCGCTGCTGGAGAGATGAGATGCTCCAGATGGACCTCAGGTAGCAACACGCCCGTCCTCCTCTTCCATGTCGCCTTCCTCGTGTGCAGCAGTGTGTTGATGGGGAAAGCAGGGGCTCCTCTCTTCACCCATGGTCCTCTCCTTTCCTGTGCGTGCTGTTTTTTTTCAGCGTGCTGTATGTTTTAAGCCTGTCATGGTTATTTGCTGTTAGTTGTCCTCTTGGACTGGATAAGTGGCAGTGAAAGGGGAACAGAAGAAAAACGTCGTGTGTTTGGGTAGAAGTAAACCTGTTCAGAAGATGGGTTCACCATCTAGAAGTTCTCATTCCTCTGCTTCTGTGTGTGGGACGTGCCCATGTACTCACTGCTGGAAACTGCACCAGGGAAGAGCTTTGCTCACAATTTCTGCTGGTGATAGCTCTGGAAGCACGGCCAGACCTGCCTGACCACAGAGGACAGGGTGGAGTGGCACTTTGAGCCCTGCCACCATCACAGAAACCTGAAGATCCAGGAGCTGCTGTCAGTGCTGCGTTGCTGATTTGGTGACAAGCTTTGGTCACTGACCTGCAGCAGCCGAGTTAGGAGACCAGAAGATTGCCATCCCATCCTTTGAAGGATGGGACAGGGTAAAGCACAGGCTCGTGTTGTTTCTGGGCACCTCGTGTGCAGGCTGCTCTCTAAGGCTGATCCCAGGTCACCACCCATGGCCTTAATTCAGACTTGTGCTTCTGTGGCGTGAGGTTTGTACAACTTGGAGAGACATGAAAGTGAAAGAAAGGGGAGTGCAGCAAATGGGGGGATGCTGTGATGTTACAGATGAGAGCTGGACCAGCTGTTCTCCGAAGGAAAAGGTTTTCTTCTACTGCCCTGCAGTATAGCAGTCATATTTTTCAATCCTTGGATTGAAAAATCCTTGCCAAAACAGTCACAGCGAAGGGAAACGGAGCACAAAGCCTTTGTGAAGGGGAGACTGCTTAACCTTGAGCAGATTCCTGTACGAGAATTACTTGGGGACTAAGTCTGGGAAACGATCTCTTACAAATCCTGACTCTCCCACTGGAAAAATCCCATTACAAATCCCCTCCTTATAACAAAATCTTGCTGGCATTTTCATTTCCAAGCTGCGGGGCCAGAACATCCAGCTCCCAGGCGTCCCAGCGTGAAGGAGCAGGAGCTTCTGTGCTGTTACCTTTCTGTTGTCGCTTCCAGCTGGGAGCAAGGTGCCGACCCCAGCTCTGCCCTTCGTGTCCCTGTCTGTTGTGCAGCCCCTGTTTCTTTTGCTATGGAAGCCAGGCAGGGTCCCCGCCTCCGTCCTGCTCGTTGCGCCGGTGTCACCCGCCCCATGTCACGCAGGTCTCGGTGCTGTCGTGCCACGTCTCTTCCTTCCTCTCCATCCCAAGGGGTTTCCCACCACTTCCCCAAAAATGCCTTATCGGACATAGGATCTGCCCCGTCCTTTGTGTCTAGCAGTGCCGGTGTGGCAGGCAGGTGAGACGGGTGCCGGCTGCGCTCTCTCTGTGCTGGGACTTTGCAGTGCAGCTGAGCGGGAGGGGACGGGAACACGGACACGTGTGGGTCTCCTGCGGCAGCGTGCCCAGCCCGGGCTTTCTCACCTTTTCCTTCTCCATGGCAGAGCTGGTTGGGGTCAACCGTGCCCCGCCTGGGACGCCCCACAACCCAAGCGTGACCCGGAGCCACTGATGGCACGTGTCTGCTTTTCCTTTCTAGAAAACGTCCATCTCCGTCCTGGGACGCTGCTGCACCTGAGAGGCTCGAAGCTCTGAAATACCAGCGGATAAAGAAGCCCAAAAAGTCATCCAAGGGCTCCTCGAAATCCAGAAAACAATCCAGTGAGTGTGAGGACCCCGCAGTCCCCAGCAGCGTCCCCTCTGTGCCCCCATGGATTGCTTGGGTTGGTCACTGAGTGCCTGCCTAGCTCCTGCCTCCCACATGGATGGCTGCTTGCCCACGAGCTGTCCACAGTTCTTCCCCCGCTTCCCAACCCCATTGCCCCTTTCCTCCTTTAACATCTGCCCGTTACCCATCTTTAGTGACTTTATTTACTCTTTGTTTTTTTCTTTTTAAAGGATTGTTCTGTGTTTGTTTCTTTTTTCCCTGGTGTCTAACCTGCTTCTTGCATGCTGGAGCCCCCATCCTCACTCTTCCTCCTCTCTCCCCTCCACTCAAGGTGACTTTCCACATCCTCTCCTACGGAGGCCAACTTTCCTTCCAGCAAATCTTTCCCCCTTCCTTATCCCTCACGTGTCGGGGTTTGGAGCGGCGCGAGGAGGAAGGACAGACTTGATATAAGCTCCGTTTTACGGCAGTGCCCCGGGTGGGTTCCGTATCTCATCCCTCTGCCTTCTCTCCTCCGCAGATGGCTCTGCCTCCCAGGTTCAGCACCTTCCCAGCTCTCAGGTACTGTGGCCTGACGAGGCTGTCTGCCTCCGCAAGAAGAAAAGACATCCTCGTCAGGACCCCTTCGCCCGCCTCTCAGCGCTGAAGGACGACCTCTGCCACCGGCAGCTCCCTGAGGACCAGACAGCCATCCTCAACAGCGTGGACCACGACGACCCCAGCGGGCACGCCACTTTGCTTTAGCCCCAAGCTGACCCAAGAGAAGGTTAAAAGGGAGAGGGCAGTGGGAGCTGAAACCTCATCTGCGTGCACGCTGGGGTTGGGCAGCCCGTGGCAAGGATGAGCTGGGGGGACCCGGGGTGGGTTGGGGTCTAGAGAGGGGGGGGTGGGGGGGAAGCTTGGGGCTCCTCAGATGTGCGTCTCCCCCTTTGAGCTTCGGTGAGATGGGAAGGTGGACACCTCGGTTTCAGAGAGTCTTCAGATGTAAAAGGCATAGGCGGAGATTCTGGCATCTGCTTCTGCAGGGTGTGTGTAGGTGGAAGTTGGGAGATTAAGCAGCCGGCCCTGAATTGAAAGAAGCAATTACGTGACATGAGGTGTGATCGATTGACAAGGAACTAACAACCCAACTAGCTAACTGGTAATCCCGTGAATCTGATTATGATCAAGTATGTCCAAATGGTCCCAGGAAAGCTGCAGTCGTGAAATCTCCTTGCCTCTCCCTGCCCAGCCTCCCGTTATGTGAAGATAACAGCAACAACTGACATCTTACCTTGCCTATCTCTGAAAGGGAAAACCAGAAAGACCCCAAGGCTTCACACCAGCCTGAGAAGTGATAAATCACAATTTCTCTGTGCAGATGCATTTGAACCTCGTTAACGTGTACCAAACCCTTTGCAAGCACGCATGTATGAGGCTGTTTGCCTCCACGGGTGTTCTCCCCTGAAGTCTGGCTTGTGCCAGCTTTGATGAGGGTGGTTTTGATCAATTCTTCCTGACACTCTGTGTATCACTAGCAAATCTTCCTCGGTGCTGTGCAGAAATGTGATTTCTTACTCTGGTCATGTCTGTAATCTCTGCTTGTAACTGCAGAACGGGGAGATGCTGTTGTAGGTGTGTGAGCAAGCAGGGTTTCGCCGTGTGTTCCCAAAAGCCAACGTGACCCCGAGCCAGGGTGGCTGGAGAAGCCCAGCCCTGTGGGTCGCAATGGATGGCTGCTCCAAGCACAAAGCTCAGCCCAGCATCTGGCATCGTTTTGAAACACGTTGCTGCTGATTTCACTGTCCACCCCTTCTCCCTCCTGCTCCAGCCCGGCTGTGCAGGCGACCTGTGACACCTGCTTTGGGATTTATCCCTCCCTTTGCCCATCCGAGGAGACTCGCTGTTCCCCTCTTGGTAACGCTGTTCTAACTCTTCACCAGAATGTATTTCCTCTTCCTAGGGTAGGTTCCTTTGGCAACTGATGTTTCTCTGGGTTACGTAGGCCTTTTCTCAGCAGGAAAGCTGCAGCCCGCTCCAGGAACACCGGGCTTCTCTTTCCTGCTGTGCCTCCACTATCTAACTGCGTGGCCTTGGGCAAGTCACTGAACCTCTCTGTGCCTCAGTTCTCCCATCTGTAAAATGGGGATAAGTCATATTCAAGCACTTTTGTAAAGCACTTGGCTGCCCGTGGGCAGCAAGTGCTACGTATGTGCTGAGTGCTATTACTACCGAGCGATCCCTACCTTTAAGATGCTTAGAGGTTTTTTTTTATTTTACTTTAAGTGGTAAGATCAAACACCGCATCCAGGTTTGCACACTTCTTCCTCTCTAGCAAAGTGCTAAACCCGCCAGCCTGCCTGGGAATAAATGCCAACAGCACGTGGATATTCTTGCTTTAAGCTGATTCAGGCAGTTAGAAAAAGCATCAGGAGAATCCAAGAGCCTGTATGCGTTGCCATTTGCATACAAAATCCTGTTTATTCCCAGGTAGAATTGCCAAGCGATGCTCTGCAGTCTTGCCTTTACTTGTGATTTGCCTTGGTTATTGCTCTTGCTGCTGGTTGAACCTCAAAGGGCTTCGACATTTGGAGAAACGTGCGGCGCCTGAGCTGCCCGGCCAGAGTGAAGGGTTGGGGCATGGCAGTGAGAACAAGCCAAGCTCCCCTGGAGGTTTCAGGTAGAAATCTGCCTAGAAATTTCTACTTTTTAAATGAAATTGTGCTTTGTCTTCCACCGAGATGTTCAGAAACCTGCGACAATGAAAGCAGAGCACGATGTCTTTTTTTTTTTTTTTTACCTTTTATTTTTCAAATCTCAAAGCCCTGCCTTGGGTTCGAACCACTTGACAGAATCCTCTAATCGATGATGAGATATTTTCAAGCTTTAACAACTTCCTTTAGGTGGTCTTCAACCCGTGAGCAAGTTTGTCTCGGGAAGGAGGGAGGGTCTCTTCGAGGTGCCTCTCTCTCTTTCATGCCATCAACCACCAGAGTGAGACTTCAACTTTGCTAACAGTATAACAGAGTATTTATTTTATTTGAGTGTGTTTTAGGGCTTGACCTAGAATCCACTTGGATCTGAATTGATTTAATGCCATTCGCCTGCTTTTGGCAGTGGGACAAACTGGTGGGTGACTTCAGCTCGCTGGTGTGAGAGGAGCTGATGTCGGCCCCGGACCTTAGCCCGTGTCGTGGCGGAGGAGGAAGCGGGCTTGGCCCTAGGGCTCACTGCCCTGCTGTCCCCAAAGCTGCCCGCTGTCCCCGGCCGCCCTCGCTGCGCAGACCCTACAGGTGATGGTGACTGGGATGCTCCGTGGCGCGGTGCCCCGTGGGGTGGGGGGTGTGGAGGCTCCGTGCTGGCTGGACCGCAGCTTGCTCGCTCTTCTTTTCGCTCTCGTTGCCTGGACCTCTCTAGCAGAAGGTTTCCTTGTTCATTTGGGTGCTCTCTGAGCTATTTACTCTGCCTGTTTGTGCGGGCAAGGCAGTGTCTTTGGGCTCTCGAGGTTGGGGGACCGTGCCCCCGTCCTGCTGCAAAGAGGAGGATCTGGAGTGCAGGAAGGTTGACGGAGCGCGCCAGCTTGCCTGGTCAATCTTTTGAGAGTTTGTTTTCCTTTTTCAGGTGTTTTGAGCCGGTGGGCCCCCTGCTTTTCATGGTCTTCGACCTTTAAAGGCTGGAGCTGCAGCCCTCTCTCTTTCAGCCGTGTACCTGCCACGCTGCTGCAGTGGGAAATCCCGCCGGGGCTCCTCATGGACGCGGCTCTTCCCTAAACCATCCCTACCTCCTTTCCCTGCTAGACCGAGTTACCTTCCAATAGACTCTTTGCCACGTGCTGGGCCGTGCTTTGGCAGATGGGCTCTCCTCTTGCTTTGGCAACCTCCTCGCTTCTCCCAGCTCTCTGGTTTCCATGCCCTTCAGGGGTTTCTTCTCTGCTCCCGCGGACCTGGGACATCGAAGCTGTGTCAGATGATGCCAACCATTTTCCCCCATTCCATCCCTTGTTTGAACTCTGTTTTTGTTTTGGTGGTTTGCAAACACGGCTGCTGCTGCTGCTGCTTTTTCTTTTTTCTTTCATGCTGCAAAATATATCTTGATATTTTTTTTTATCTTTCTGGGCCAAACTCTCTTATTTTGTAAGCTTCTCCAAGGTAGATGGTTCTTGCTTTATTGGTGAATCTGTGATCCGTTCCTCCTTGCATGGTGCAAAAAGTGATGTGTTTCATTAGGCCTCGCACAAAAGAGCTGGGCTGTGGTGGAAGGAATATCTCTGATTCACGAGCTGTGGTGAGGACACAAGCTGAATGTGTCCGTGCAGCAAACCCCAGTTTTTGGGCTCCTGGTGCTGCAGGTGGGTGAGAGTGCTGCAACTCCGTGCTTGAGTTTCCCATGGGCTCTGCAGCCAGGCTGTGGGGCTGGAGGAGCACTGAGGATGCTGCAGGTTAGTTTTGAGAGCATCAGGAGGTGAGAAATGGGCAGGGTTCAGCTGCCTGAGCCGGGGAGGGGATAATGCAGGCAGGTGTATGATTGCAGAGGTCTGGTCTTGGTGGGTAGCAGGCTGTTGTTCCTGTGTGCAGTTCCTTCTCAGCTCATCCGTACATGGAGGTAGCTGTGTTTGTGGTGGAGTTTTGCTCTGCAGACTGCAGGGAGCAGCTCGCTGACTTGTGTGTGGCAGTGGTGCTCAGTAAGGTGAGCTGTGTGTGTTCAGTGATCTGCTTGGAGAGTAGGGCTGGTAGTTGGGACTCACTGTTCCCAGCTCTGCCCATGCCTTCCTCCGAGCCTGCAGGCAAATAGCTTCAACACTCTGCCTCAGTTTCCCCATCGCTATCATCAAGGGAATAACAGCAATGCTGTACCTACCTCCAGGGGTGCTGAGGGCCCAGGGATTGTGCTCAGCACTCCAGCAAACCCCCCAGCAGGGCTGGGTCATGGCTGGTGGCCTCTGGGACTGGACGCTGCTCATCCCTCGCAGTCTGTGTTAGGAACCTGCTTGGTGGTTTGGCTTCTCCTCCTCCTTAAGGCAGTGTTGTAGAATTTGGATCTCTTTGGAGTTCTGGGTTGGTTTCCACGTGTGCTTTCGGCTGCAGTTCTTGGCTCAGGGTGGGAGGATCTCAGTCTGATGGCAGCGATTCCCCCACGGCCCGCTTGGGCTCGCTGCAGAGCTGGCAGAGCTGCTGCTTTTTGTGGAAGGGAATATTTTCAGGGAGCCAGCATAAAAAGCGATGTATATATGAGATATAAATACATAGAGAAGTGTAGGATGAGGGTAGATATGTATGCAGAAGTCGGGTATATTTGCATGTCAAGGGTATGTTTGTCTATAGTGGGAGTGTTTACAGTGGAGGGGGAGGGGATTGAGATGGGCAAAGCCAGGCAGAGCCTGGGGAGGATTTGGGAAAGGATGAGCACAGGGCACCTCTCTGCCTGACCTTCATGTGTCCCCATCCCTGCTACACAGGACCTGGTTGTCCTTTTTTTGCTTTTTCTTCTCCTCCCCTTGTTTTTTTTGTGGTTTGCTCTGTGTTGTATGTGACTCATCACTGGATCACGGGAGTGGGAAGGGAAGAGTAAAGAGCCTTTCACCTGCACACGGTGCATGGGAGCAGAAAGGAGCATCACATTGCCTCACCTTCCATGTCACTGCAGTCGTTCAAGGAGAAAGCAACACCATGCAGAACCCCTTATCTGAAATCCCTCTAGGTGCTGCTCTCTGGTTACTCACGTTAAAGCGTTTTGCTTTGCATCTGCTCTTTTCAGAAGAAGAGCATGAGTCAGAAGAGATGAGAGAGAGATGTGGCTAAATTGGTTGAGGAGTGCTGTGCTGGCCATGCTCAGGCTGTCCCAGATGTAATTCCTCCAAAGGGCAGGATGTTCTGCCTCCCCCCTGAGTACCACATTGGCACAGTGTCTTTTTAAAAACTCATTAGCAGGACTTTTGGGGTAAGGGGATTCATCCACCCAAAGTGCTGTTGGAGGTGCGTTAGCAATGTCTCTCTGGATGTGCTGTAGCACTGCTGCTTCGTGCATCAAAATGAGAGCCCCTTGCAGAGCACAGAGCAAGGCTGGTCCTGCTGTGGGTGCACACAGCAGTGACGTGGCCCAAAGTTGGAGGTGGGCAGTGACTGAGTTTGGGCTGGATGCCCACTGCTCACCAGGGAGCCCATCACAGCACTGCTTGGGCACGGGGTACCCTTAGAAAGACACACTGACTCCTGTCCTCACCCTTCAGCTTTGTTTCTTTTGCTGGGTGTCTTCCCTTTGGAGAGCCCAGGGAAGGGACTCTGCCCCCTCTCCAAGTGACTGGGATGAGTCAGGACCACCCGGTGCAGTATTTCCCTGATTTCCCCATCGAAGTGTGTTTCCATCTGGCGAGCCTGTGCTGTCTGAACTGTGTGTCCCTTGTCATTGCGTGGCACTGGGTGTCTCCCCCAGCAGTGCTGGGTAACCTCAGGACATGTGCCGACAAGCATCCCGAATCCCCAGGGCTCTGGGCGTTTTTTGATACGTGCATGGATGGAAGGAGGACCGTACATGGGGAGGGGGGTGGGCAAGAGAGAAAGAGGGGGCAGATGGGTTGGTCTGGGTTTAGGGGTTTCGGATAATGCAAGCATGCGCTGTAATGGTAGGTAAGGATTTTTATACTGGTTTTAATGGGGCACGGAGGGGCTGGCATCCTTTTTTTGCACTGGATGGAGCGGGAGGGCCCATGGTGTCCCTCTATCAGGCTCTGGGGACAGCAGGCACGGAGAAGGGGCTGCTGGCACACACGCATGGCCAGCAGCCAGCCCCTTGTTGCTGTGGGGAGGAGGAGAGTTGGCCCAGGATTATTTTGCTCTACCATCAAAACACCGATTTCTCTCCCGGGGAGAGTTTTGTTCCATTTCTCTCGTGGTTCCAGGCAACCCAGGGGCTGCCCATCATCCTGGGACAGCTCCGTCCTGTGCTCCCAAAGCCCCTCTGATTTCTTACCTCCCCCCCACCAAACCCAGCACTTAAAAAAGAACATGACCAGACGTGAGCCCCAGTATCTCTTATCTAAAGAAATGATATTGGTGTACTGCAACTGCGTTGTATATAAAAATTATACAAATATATATTTACTTTCTATTTTAGAAGGGGGGGGGGGAAGAATAAATATTTAAGCTAATTCCTTAGTCCTAGGTGTCAAAAACTTCTGTGCAGCATGAAAGAGGCTGTCAGAGGTGGGGAGAGCCTAAACAGCGGGAGCAGAGCGAGTATTTTTACATTATATTGCGCTTAGGCTTCTCTGCTTCTCCATCCACCTATAAATAGACGAGGAAAAAAATATATATATACAAATATATATATAAAATATATATATATATCTAAGCCACATAGCTGTTTTATTTTTGTAACCATGCCTAGTGCTGTCTGAGCAATACGGTGGTGAGGGGGACGGGGCTGGCTGGGGCTCGTGCTCCCTTTGGCTCCATCCTGCATCCTTCGCCGTCGCTGCTGCTCGCTGCTGCCTTGCTGCTTGAGTAGAAGAAGTGTGTGGGACAAATAGGAGCAGGGTGTGGGGGGGCTGCGTGGGGAGCCCCGGCTGCTGCCAGCTAGATTCGTACCGTGGCAAGGTGATGGTGCCCCGTGGTGCTTCCTCCAAGGGGCACGGCTTGTTTTTGGTATTCTTTCTTTTTTTTATTTTGTGGAAACAAGTGGGAATTCAGCTCAATGGGTGCTACTTGTAGAGGGGAGGATGTGGCTGTGGCAAGGGACACAGCGTGGGCACGTCCTGCCCGTGGGTGTGCTGCTGCCTCGCCGGGACCTCAGGACCCCTCCTTGGCAATCTGCATGCCTTGGGGAGAGCTGGGCGAAGGGGATCTGGTCCTTCGGTGCTCCTGCAGGCTGGGTGGCATCTCTCAGCTCCTCTGCAGGACCTGGCACTTAAATACCTCTCTAGGGAAAGAAGAGATCTGGGACCGGTGCTGTTAGGTGAGTGGGATGGATGGTGCGGCATCAGAGCCCTGCACAGCACGGGGAGGACCGTGCTCACTGCAGCTCTGAGGGGAACGTGGCAGGGCTGCTCTGGGATTTTCCTTCAAAGCAATATGGACCCGCCGTGTCCCCATTGCTCGCTGTGCCCCCCCGTTTCCCAGGGGCTGTGTACCCCCGTTTCCCCACCCGTGAGGTCCTGCATTCGGTTACTGAGCTGTGCCTGGGAGAGATGCCGGCGGCTGTCCTTCTGCTCCCCTCCTCCAGGGCCAGGCTTTGGGGTCGCCCATGGGCAGAACAATGGGGTCAGGGGATGCTGCTCCCCTCGGCTGAGCTCACTGCCATGCCCTTGCCCCCGTGGGATGCTGTTGGGGCTCAGCTCCCCCCGCAGAGGGGAACTCCCCCCTCTTGCTTTTGTCCCACCACGTCCCCGACCGACTGAGGCATGAATGTAATGTGTTTGGGAGGATGAGGGTGCCCGGAGCTGGCCCCTCTGCAGCGGCACCGTCTCCTCTGTAGGTGTCACCTGTATTTTCCATGATATTTCTGTCTTCTTTGTTGGGGTGGGTTCAAGGGTGGGGGGTGGGGGGTGGGGGGGCTGTTTCTATTATCGAGCCAAGATTTGTTCAGCACCAATTCTTGATATCGAAGCAAAGCATGTTTGACGGAACTAACTTGCATTTATTAGCGGTAAATACGTAAGTGAGTATTTTATATGTTGAGAAGAAAAGCAAGCAAAGGGACGGGACGTCTCTGCAGCCGCTTCCTGCCGGCGTTGGGGTCGGCTTGGCTTTGGGGTATCTCTCTTTTGGGGGGAGGGGGGGGGGGAGGTAGGGTGGGCTACGGGGCGGGCAGCTCTCTCCCCCATCTCTCCTTGAATCACTTACAGAAAAAAAAAAAAAAAAAAACAGGAGGAAAAAAAAAAACAAAAAGAAAAAAAAGGAAAAAAAAATAATAAAAAAAGAAGAAGAGATGTTTACAAAGCACACTTTCCACAGTACTGTTAACCCTCTGGATGCCAAACAGACACACAGAGCCGTTCCTCCCCTGGGCACCGAGGGGCGGCCGCGGGGACAGCATCATCCTGCTTCCCTCATGGACGTTTTTAATAGCTTTGGGTTTTCTTTCTTTGTACACACAACCCCTCCTCGTCCATCTGCCATACTGCACGTTGCTTTTGGGGGGATATTTGCTTCCTGGGGGCTGCCTGCCCCCTCCTGGGCTCTTCTTGGTGGGCAGAGACATGGGGAAATGACCCAGCTCTGCCTGGAGGGGTTTAGGCTCGGGTGCCATAGGCAGTGTGCCTGCTCCCTGCCCTCCCAGCTGCACTTAAGGCCAAACTTCTCCTTTTTTCCCCACGTGCTGCGTGGGGCAGCCCTGCCTCGGCTCTCTATGGGGCCAGCAGGAGTCAGGAGGGGGTGCTCCATGGCTGCCCACCCCCCCTCCCCCAAGAGGTGCTTTGGGACCTTCAGTCCAAGTGTGTGGACTCTGCTCCCCTTGGGAGACACCCTGTTGGAGTCAGTGCAGAAAAGCCTATGATTCTGCAGCTTTCTCAAGCCATCCTTGGGGCTTTCGGAGATCACATCTGCTCCCTCAGAGCATCCCCTGCTCCCACAGGCAGCGTAGACTTTTCACCTCCGATAGGTTTATAGAGTCTGAAACCCTCTTAGGTAGGTCTTAATTCCCACCTACGGGTGTCTAACTCTCCAGTATTCTCCCTTCAGGCAGGATTTTCTTTAGCACCCGCCAGGTCTCTGGTTGTGTGGGACAACTTTTCCTTTCTTTAAGAGTTCTTGCCTATTGATCTCCAGACCTGAACCATTCAACCTCGTCTCCATTTCTTGAATGTCAAGTATTACAGTGTGTAACACACGTTAGGGTGCTCTTTGGTGCTGTATCAATGGTAACCAGTGGAACTGACCTTTTTTTTTTAACCACAATAACAATAAAGAAGACTTTAGTACCGCTGGTTCCATAACCTTTATCGTCATGACTTTTCAGTTGGTCGGTTGGGTTTATGGTTTGGGTTGGTTCTTTATTTTCCTCTTTTTGTTCTGTTTTGTTTCTCTATCTAAGAATAGCGATCCGCTGCAGTGCTGATGAGTTGAGTGGTGTGCTTGGGACCACGCTGTGCCCGAGGGTTGGCCGTGTAGCAGCCCAGCAGCAGCTGGCTCTGACTCACGTCACCTTTTCCATGGCACAGATGCACGCAGCGTTAACTCGTGTTGAGCCCGAGCGGCAAGTAGAGGGTTAATTTTTGAACTTCAGGTACGTTCTTCAGAAGCGTAATCATAAAATGTTAAAAAAAAATAAAAAAAAGGAAGAAACGAAACACTATTTTTTCAGCTTCTTTTTTTTTTCTTTTTCTTTTTTTTTTTTTTTTCTGTAAACGATTTAGAAATAAATCTGAGACATGATGGTGCTGTACCAAAGCCTTACACGAAACTTACTCCGCGCTCTGTATAATCTCCGTATCTGTGTTGTTGCTCTCAGCCTCCGTTCTCGTGAAGGCCTCTGAAATGCCAGCAGCAGGGACCAGCCGTGGCCGGGGTCCCCAGCGTGGACCTCAGCGGGGAGGGGAAGCCACGATCCCATTTGTCCTCTCTCCTTCTGATTGGGTGCTAACCTGCCCTGGGCAGGGAAATGAGACCTCGGGAGCACCGTGTGCTCCTCCTCACTGATCCCACCCCCTCCGTGTGTTGTGGGGTTTTACATCTTCCAGCTCAGCTCATCCTACGAAGTGTTCGGCCAACTCTCGGAGCCGGACAGCCCCGAGCTGCATCTGCTCCGATAGCTGTAAGCAATAAACCCGCTCTGCCAAGAAAACTGCCCCCTCCGGCTCTTGGACTGTTGTTGGTTCTCAAGTTAAACACTGATAAGCCAACAAAAATTGGAAGAAAATAGAGTTAGAAGCCCTGCCTTACTGGAAGTAGCTGGTCGCTCGGTCTCTGCCTGCTGGGATTTTAAGGCCTGCTGGGTACTTAACACGTTATCGCCGGTAACATTGCATGTTGGTAGATTGACTTGTTTATTTTCTTTTATTTCTTTCTTTTTTTTCTTTCCTTCTCTTCTTTTTCCAATGTACCCACTTAAGAAGTTTCGGCAGTGTTGCGATGTTGCGTCCGACTAGCCATGCTGTAGGAGAGTGATGGGTTTTGGAATCGATTAACTCGCTCCTCATGTAACGTTACCCTGCTTCAGAAATGTTTTGTATTTTGATATAAATAAACATTTGCTAAAAAACAAAAGCGGAACCCTGTTGGTGACATTGATTTTGGGTTGGGGTTCTGGGGAGGAATGTTGGGGGGGGGGAGGGGGGGGGGGATGTCTTTCTCTGTTGCTCCTGGAACCTCTGGGTGCCGGAGCTCTGACCCAACAATGCTGGGAGTGCTGGTGGTGCCCCGGGCAGGGTGCCCAGGATGATCGTGTCCTTATGGATGGTGTACATCGCGGCTCGGAATGGCACCAGCATGCATACAGCTGTCCATTACACACCAGTGAGCAGGGGTTGGGAATGGGCAGGCATTGGGATGGCTTTTGGGATGGGAACTGGAGCTTGGCGGGTGCCTCTCTTCCAGGATGGCCCTGTGATACAGGGTTTGATTCGTTTCCCGTGGTCTGTGTGAGGTGAAGATGAGGCAGAAAAATGCCCACAATGATCCATGGGATCGTGTTATTTAAATCCGGGGGGTGTTGGGTAATTTTGAGGACAGAGCCAGCATTGTGGGTTGGGATACGGCCCCTGCTCTCCCCCCAGGCTGCCTGCAGTTCTGCTCCCTTTGCAGGACGAAGAGCAGATCTCACAGTTACTCAGGAGGATGCTGGAAATGTGGCTGGGGCTGTGGGAAGGGCCGAGGGCAGAACCACAGGCAGAGCTTCGCGCAGATCAGCAAGAGGAGCCGAAGGCAGAGCACACACCATCTCCTCCATCCTCCCCGCATCTCAGCAGTCCAAGCTCCCACACTGGCATCCAAAGCTGCATCCCATCTGGAGCTCCTCTCCGTGAGACGGAGGGGGTCCTGTGTGCTGCTGGAATCTCAACACGTCTCCAAGTTGGGAACGTTCAGCCACCTGGTGCCCATAAGGTGAGCGGGTTACCTTAGCCCCCCCCCCAAGCCCAAGGTCACCCCATTCCCTGCCCAGACGTGTGGCCATGGTTCACTTGTCCCCCCTCCCTCCCTGAAATTCCGCAGGATGATGCCACCTCGGAGGCACAGATGTCTGAGCAGGAGGTCCTGAAGGACACAGTCCACGTCTTCAGGTGGAGGTAAAGCCCTGCAGTGCCCAGGGGCACAGGGCTCAGTGATGAGGCAGCATCTGAGGGGTCTCACCTGATTCTTGCAGCAAGGCCCGTCGTATGCATCGTGTCTCGAGCATGCTGGGGGACGAGGAGACAGAGAGCGGGCTGGAGCAAACAGAAAACAAGTGAGCTTCACTTGGCATAGCTCATGGGGAGTTCCTCTTGCCCAGAGACCCCCATGTTTGTAGCTTAGCAGGGGAGAGACCCACTCCTATTTGCCCGGCTCCCGAAGTGCCTTTATCCGTCAAGAATTAAAAACACGAGGGCACCAAACCAAAACTCCCCACGGGGAGAAAGGGCTGCTCAATCCCAACGGGTACAGCAGTCCTGCTCCCCTGCCCCATAACCTCTGCTTGCTGCAGCATGCCCCAGCTGCTGCTCCACGACATGCCGGACTTCACGATGGATGCCTTGATGGATGCTGCAACCAGCACCACGACGGCCATCACGACAGACATTGACACCCAGTTCAACTACCCCAGAGAGAACTAGAAGGTAGGAGAGCCCCTGCCCTGTCACTCGCATCCTCCTGCTCTCCCCAGACAGACCACCCTGCCCCATAGCTGCTCCCCACCTCTGCCCCACAGGTCACTGCTCTCCTCCCCTTTCCTGGCTGTGTCTGAAGCTGTTTCCACTTCTCCAGAACAGATCTGCCTCAGGAAATAAAAGGTTTCATGCACCAGCGGGGCTGTGTGTGCTGTGTCCAGGTGCTGCATCCATGCCCCTAATTCATGATATCTCCTCTGTGTGTCCCCCAGCCCACAGGGGGGTCACAGAAATGTCCTGGGGGGGTGTTGTCCGGGGCAGCAGGCAGGACGATGGGCAGCCTGTTGTCAAGGCAGTCCCCGTAGCATTTTTATCAGCATTACCATCCAATATTCCCCGGCTGGTTTCTCTTTGCTTTCCATTTATCAATATTACCAGCTGATCCTCTGGTCCCCCTCTGCGGGTTTATTAATATTGCCCTCTGATCTGCGGGTAGCAGCCGCGCTTTATATTCCAGCCCCATCCCCGGCTCCTCCAAGCCCCGACACCATGTTTAATTAGATTTTCATCTTGGCTCAGGCAAACACAAATTGAGAGCCCGGTATCTCTCTCCCGAGCGCAGCCAGTGCCTGGCCGAGGCAGATGCCGTCCTCCTCTGCATTAATATTCTGGCATCATCCAGGGCTGGTGCACGGCTCAGGGTGATGCCGTCCTGGGGGAATCAGCAGCAAGAAGGTGTTGCTTTTCATCCCCTCCCCGTTCCATGCAGTATTCCCCAAGTGTTGAGGGACGGTCACTCTTCACAGCAGAAATCAGAAACTGAATTACAGCAGGTAATCCAGTACTCCCAGCCCCGCTGCCCAGGGGGCTCTTGATTATTTTGCTTTTTGACTTTTCCCGCTTGGATCTGCCCTTCTGCTACAGCCTTACCTTCCCCCTGCATCCCCCAAGGATGTGGGCAGAGGGCTGTGACCAAGAGAAGAGGGGCTGGACCTCCCCAGCCCCCCCCCCCACCTCCCAGCCCTTCCCATAGCAGTGCTGCTGGGGTTCAGGCTCCGCTCCCCTGGGCTCTGTTCCTGTGCTCTCTGAGCACTGCCCAAGGACTGCATTTGCCTCTGAGTCAATAGAAACTTAATGTAGGTGAGCAGAGTGTGCCTGCAGCTCAGAGCAGTGCCTCACAGGGGACCAAAACACTCTTTCTCCCCCCCGAAACTCTCCTCTCTGTGCAGGCCAGGCTTGCTTTTCACCACGCTCAGCTCTTTAGCTAAGCAGCCTGCACTCAAACTCTAAATTGACTTTTCTTAGCTAAGCCTTGCGAGGCTTTCCAGAGTCACACCATCTATTCTTTGGGGCTTTTAGAAGCCTTTAGTGGCTTAAGATGCAACTAAGTTTCCCCTAATCTCTCATCAAAGCATGTCAGTTTTTCTGCCCTTGCACTGCACAGGGCTCTTAGCCCCACACTCTCCTTCTCCGTCGTGTTTATCTCAAAGATTGGAAGGAAATGCCTCCAAAATCCTCCTCTTAAAAACCCAGATTCGCAGACAGGAGCTGTGTTCTGCTGTGCTCATGTGACGGGGGCTCAGCACCGCCCCACCATCCCAGCCCCAACTTGATGGGAGCTGCTCCATTTGCATGTTATCAGAGAGCCCATGAATTATGCAGCTGCCATGGCAAGGCCGGAGAAATCAGCTGCAACACACACGCGTTCAAATGTGTATTTATCTTTGTGTCTTATTGATTTATTTTCCTCTCCCGTTTTTCAAGCTCGGGCAGCTGCAGCGGGGATGGGAAAACAAGGCAAGCATATGGGAGGTGTCTGGAGGGCAGACAGGTTGCCCTGCTAACAGCATTCCCACTGGGGCTTTCCACCTCCAGGCTGAAGGCACAGAGCTCAGTGCTGCCCTGGGGAGAGGGACGGCTTCCAAGCAGCCCGGGGATACTGCAGGGATGGAGGGATGTTGGCTGCTGGGGTGCAGGGCCTTCCACGAGCTGGGGGATGTTGGGGACCTGAGCTCACTTTGTGCCTGAAGGGACACGACACATCAGCTCTCATCCCAGACGAAGCGCGGCCATCCATTACTGTGTTTTCTCTGTTGTCTCTCTGTCCACCCATCTATCCTTTCCATTCATTAACTCCACCATCTGCTCCTCCATTTATCTGCACTCCCCACCACTACATCCCCCTCTGTGCCTTCCACTGGGAAGGACCTCAGCCCAGACTCCCACCTATGACCCCACCTAGAGCTAGCTGTTCAGGTCCCCCCCCCCGAAGGGAAGCTCACAAACCTTTGGGGGTTTTGTTTCCCCTTGTGACAGCTCCGAAATCCTCAGGAGCCCAAGGAAGGGATGGGACCCACTCCATGGCCATGCTGCGTGGGCACCACGTGGCGATGCTTCTCTTGCATCCCTCCCCATCCTCCCAGCTCAGCCCCTGTCCCCTGGCAGCAGAGGTTAGCCCAGATCACACCACCAGCCGGATGCCCAGATTCCTGCTCCCTGGGGCTAATTATGGAACAACATTAGATAAAAGTCAACATATGTTGTAAAAGGCACTATGTATCACTGCCTGACAGTTCTTAACAATGTGCTCATGTAACAGCTGTCAGGCTGCAACGCCTGAAAATGAGTAACATGTTGATTTATGTATATCAGATCTGCCCTTACGTTCACCAGCAGCACCACGTGGAGCCTGCGCGCTGCTGGCTGCGTGCTGGGGATGGGGATGCACTGTTTCCCCTTCATGATGCCCCATCCCCGTGCCCTCAAACGGGTCTGGAGTTCATTTCCATGCCAACTGCAATAACGCATCTCAAATGCAACCTGTAAATGAGTGAGGTCCCTCTCTCGCTCTTCCCCCCCGCGCCCTGTTTCAGAGCTCTTGGTGCTCTCTGACTCCATCCAACCAAGCACTGGGGTGCTTCGAGGCCTTGGGGTGAGTGGGGAGCAGTTGGGACCAGCTCACAGCACCGCATCACTTCAATTTGGAGTCCGTGTCATTCCCATTGCAGCAAAGCGTAGAGAAATCCCAATCCAGCTCTTGGCAGAAAGCTCGTTAGCAGCTCACACTAATCAGCTTTGATGGGCAACAGGGCGAGAGGTCTCCCCCTGCCATGTTCAGGGGTGCTGTCAGGTGTGGCTGTGGGCACGAGGGCACCGACCTGACCCCTTCCTGCTGCTGCAGTGCTTCATTTCGTGCTGAGCCAAAACGAGTGGGATATTTGGCAAACACTCCATCGCACAGGGCCGACTCTGTGGCCAGAACCAGGTCCTGGGGCTGTGGGCAGAGCAGTGTGAGATGTGCACCTCATGCAGCCCCACCTGCGTGCCAACAGCAAGTCCCAAATGGATCTGAGATGGCGGTGGTGAATTTTCAGCTCTTCTTAACATCAGGAGACATCGCTGCTTTGCTTTGCTTTGCTTTGCTTCCCTAGCAGGATTTGCATCGCCCTCTAATTTATTCCAGCTCTCATGTCTCCCTGTATGTGCTCGCTGGTTTTCCAGCCTTTCTGTGTGGCCGTTTGGCTGTCTTTTATTTTTTTGCAAACATGAATAAAGATACGAGCTACACTTGCTCTGGCTTTTCTTTTTTTTTCTCTTTTCTGGGTGCCAGGGTCTCATAACCCATAACAAGGCTGCTAAGTTTCACACGCTGCAGGGTGACGAGTAAATCTCGGGGAAATTGCTCATTTCATTGAGATTTGAGGATATAATGAAACCAGTTATGTCGTTTCATAAAAAGTAATACGGAAAGGTCAGTGTTGTTCCTCAACTACCAGCCCGCGCTTTTAATCTGCAAAACAATGATGGAAATCTCCATTTATGGAGCTGTGAGTGGGTTGGCCTGAGCCTTCACAAAACCTCACGTAAGACAAAATAAACGAAGGCTCTAGTGCAATTTGCTCTTTATGGATTGATATTTACCAGCCTAGCAACTACTGTACTTTCTAAGTGAATATATTTCTTTCTTTTTATTTTTCCTAATACATATTCATTATTTACAAACCTGTTTCTACTCTCGGACTTTTGTTGCTTTGTCCGATTTCTCTCGGGGATCCTTTTAGGATACAGATTTCATCTAAAATATAATTGTATATATCCGTATTTTGGCTGTACAATTATCTCCTTCTATTGTGTTTGGCTCTAAATATAACTTTCCAACTCCCTACACAACAGAAGTCTGTTGGATGGATTTTGTGTGTGTGTGTGTCTACAGTGGAGCTTCCATTAACCTCAGCTGTTGGCACATGGGACCCCCATTGACCACAGTAGTTGGCAAATGAGTTGGGACCCCCATTGACCACAGTAGCTGGCAAATGAGTTGGGACCTCTATTGACCACAGTGGTTGGCACATGGGTTGGGATCTCCATAGAGGTGCTGCTGAGCTCACAGCCCTCTGGGTAGCCAGAGGGACCCAGTGGGGACAAATGATGATTTGAGCTGGTGACCACTGCAGGAGCATGGCGCTTTGTTTTCCAGCGTTCATAAACCATGGGAAAAGCAAATGCATGCTAATGGGCATTAGACACTGAGCAATTCATCGGGGCCAGGCGGAAAGCCCTATAGCATTTGTAATGCAAATCGCCCCGTCATGCCTTAATCATTACCGCTGGGAGACAATTAGGGTTAAAATATAGATTTCTCAACAACAAGGGCAAACAATAAAGAAATAATAAGAAGAAAGGCTTGGTATGATTCATTTATATCAGCCTGTTGCTTTGAGGATTAGGTTAGCTGTTAGGGGCTCGAGCTGTGAGTTTCTGCTGGAAAAACATATTCAGTCCAGTACTAATGGCCCTCTCTGGGGACGGTTTGTCGGAGAAGAGAGGGGTTTGGGGAGAATCCAGCACCCCATGGGTCAGGGTTTGGTGTTTCTGCAGAAATCTGCTCCCTCCTGAGCCCTGGAGTGAAGTGGGTTCGAACCAGGGAAAAGAATCAGCTCTTCTGGAGCCCGATGGAAAGTGCAAACTGAAGGACGGAGGAGTCGAGGAGCAAATGACCTTTATTTTATTTTATTTTATTGCATTTTTATAAGCTTGTGAGTTTTACTGCCAAGGCAAACTCGAGAACGTGGGACAAGAGCCCTGCTCAGCACTGCCCTGCAGTTCTTTGGGAATTTTTTCCACCTGGGACCCCACCGACTCGCTGAAAAGTCACCACAGTGCTCTGATCTTTAATTAGGCAGTTAATTAACCTCACTGTACTGCGAGCGAGGTGACAGGAGATGGGATGCACAAAGCAGTCCGTCCGCTGCCGTGCAGGTGGCGGAGCCTCGACCTCCACCCATCAGCCCTAACCTTTCTCGGGCTGTGTTGGGGAGGGCTGCAGCCCCCCAGCGCAGGGAAATATCCCCACATATCCCCTCTGTGAGAGGAGCCTGTGGGCATCGCAAAGCGGCATTAGTGGGGCACCCCGTTCTCTCGCTGCCCACCAGGCGCAGGGCTGCGCTTTGCCCAGCTGAGGGTGCTCTAAGCCCACAATCCCCACCTGCCTTCCCCAGGTACCCCCACCCCCCCCAAAGGCTCCCCCTCCAACCCAGGACAGTGCCCTCACCATGCCCCCCCCAGCTTGGCACTGCAGGCTCCCCCACAACCAACACCTTTTGCTAGCAGGCATTAGGGAAAAAAGCACCTCGAGGGGTTGGGGGGGTCCTGCCTCTGCCACCCCCTCAGCTGAGGGATTTGGGGGACATTTCGTGCTTTTAGGGTACACCCACCCGAGCACTGTGGGGGGATGCAGCAGGAGAGAGGCGCTGGAGGATCGACACAACAAAGTTGACTAAACCAAATCTTTCCATCCCTGCAGGAGGGAGCGGGGCTGACTGGAATGCTAAACTCACCTCCATTTGCATCTTTTTAAATAGGAGCCGATAAAAGCAAATACTCCACCACCAATAATTATAATATTTTAATTGCATTTCTTCAGGGCGTTTTTTTTTTTTTTTTTTTTTTCTCCTGCATTTATGTGTGTGTGTGTGAGAGAGAGAGAGACAAAGACAGCGTTGCAAACTGGAAATAACACCATCCCTGATGGTGCTGCTTCCGCTGAGATCGGAGCTGCTTCGAGCACCCTGAGGAGCAGGGCCGGCCCTGGGTGGGGGTGCACTGTGCTCAGCTTCTTCCCCATGCTTTTTTTCCCCCCCCCTTAATGCATCCCCCACTTGCCAGCAAACGGTGCTAGGAGTGCCCTGCAGGTGGGCAGCACTTGTGCAGGGCGATGGGCAGTGCTGGGTGCCAGCAGCCCCTTGTCTGCATGGGGGAACTTGGAGGCCTGGTGGAGGATGGGGTTCGGTCGTGGGGTTATTTTTTTTTTGTTGCTGTTTTCTTGCCTTTTGTCCCTTAAACCATAATAGAAAGCTGTGTTTCGGCAAGCAACTTGCTGCTCAACAGCTTGGTGCACAGGAGGGCTGGGAGAAGCAGCGCAAGGAGCTGGGTTGGGGGATATGGGCTGGGGGAGGGGCCCTTCCTTTGTTGCCCCCAAGTTTGGGGTCCCCCAGCAGCAGGCAGCACCCCCCAGTGGGACCAGCCCCACTCCCCCAACCCCTCACCCACATGCTCTGTTCCTATAGCTCCTTCCCTTTCCTTGGGCTCATCCCAGCTCCTCTCCGTGCCCTTCCCATCCTTACACTTTGATCCCAGCAGTGGCCCTCGAGCTTTGGAGGCATCCATGGGCCTGTTTCTTTTGGGAATCATCTTAAAGCACATTTAGCTACGAACACATCCCTCCTGCCTACACACCAGTGGCCCCCATCCTGCTGCTGCCCCTCCTGCTTTGCTGGCACGCACAGAGCCACGCGTGCCACAAGATATTTGCAGGGTCAGGGACTAATAATTTAAACTGCCGAGCAAAATAAATAAGTGTAAAGCAAAACCAAACCCAGCGCGTCGCGGGAGCAGGCAATATTGTTTGCTTTTCAAATAGACACACAAAAAATACAAACAGTAGCGGGAGGATACGGAGATTAAAAGTTTTATAAAAACAAAACAGCAGAAATCCCACCAGGAAGTGGTGCTTCCTCTCACTGTGTGCATGAGATTAGCAACACTTTGCTGCTCGCTGCACAGTCCCTCTCCTCCTCCCCGTGGAAAACTTGGACAAAACGGTCTTTTATTGGCGGAGGGGGGAGGGGGGAGGGGAAGGAGGAAAAAAAATTAAAACAAAAGGCTGAAATTTCCTATGGAAAATATTGACTTTTTAAATCGGAAAGCGCCCCAGCTTCGGCCTGGAAGGCAGCCAGGAAACGATCCTTTTTGGCTGTTCTGAATCAAAGATTGGAAATTCGAAAGGAAACGAGACGCTCTCCCTGCAAATCTCGATGTTGTCATAAAGCCAATATCCATCGGGCAGCGGAGCAGGAGAGAGATCTCCCGACTCTGACAGCGGCCGAGGAGCGGAGCAGAGTGCTCTTAGAGCTTCGTGCTGTGGCTTTGCTGCTCTGTCTCCCCTCTGCACATCTGGGGAGGGGGCTGCAGGGGCAGACGTGCAGGAAGGGAGCCAGCAAGTGTGTCTCGTGCACCTGAACCTGAAGATCCTCCTTCCTTTTAGGATGGAGCATCCTCCACGGCGATGCTCTGTGTGCCAACCATCTGAAACGCTGAGACGGGTGGTTCAGCTGGGAAAAAGCTTCGGATGAGTTATTTATCAACTGACATGAAGCCTTTTTCTGCAGCAACAGGTTTTAATTTGACTGAGGTCTGGGGTAGGGTGCAGGAGAGCCAGGGGTTGATCCCCTGCCATCCCCAGCATCGGGAGGTGGCTCTCCGTGGTACACCACAAATGCAGGGCCATGAGGAACGGGGTGGCTCATGTGGATCCCATTGCCCCACACTGCCACGTGCTGCTCGTGGTGGCTGTGAAGAGCCCACCCTGCCGCAGAAGGCTGGAGCAGGCATTTGAATAATGAATTCTGTTTAAGACTGAAAGCTCGGAGATCCATCTGTAACAAGACTCGAAATAATTACAGCTGATGATTGCCTGGTACCTCAGCCAGAAAAAACAGAACAGATTTTGGCCGCCAGCAATTACAAGCAGCACCCGCCTGAGCACAGAGAGAACTTTCTGAGCGAATTCATGAATACATTTGAGCGCATCGGGATGGCACTTCGGGGCGGAGGTGTGACTGTGGGGATGGGGTGGACCTGCTCGTGTGGCTCTGGGACCTTTGGGGCACGTGTCCCAACCTGTGCGCCTGTGGGGCAGGGAAGAGCGGGGCATCAATCTTCGCCCTTAGCCAAGCTCACACAGATCCGTGCCTTCCTGCTCTTGGAAAATGGGGAGGAGGACTGCTGGTGAACACTGGGAAAAAGTGTTTTATTTGCTCATCTCCATATTAAATTTACCCTTCTTGCAGCTACGTTGTTCCCATCTTCTTCACCGTCCCTGGAGGTGTTGCAGAGCCGTGGGGATGTGGCACTGAGAGACGTGGGCACAGTGGGGGTGGGGGGATGCTGGCCTTGGGGAGGACTTTGCCAACCTGAATGATTCTGTGATTCTTTCTGCCCAAGTGGTGTTGGTGGTTATGTCACTCATTTAACTCTGCACGTCCTAAGCGTGGCCAGTGGTGGGTCACCCATTTCAGACCCCACCTGCCAACCGTTTGCCTCCTGCTCCTTTGCTTTGCAGCTCCAGGAGTGTGGGCTGAATGCAGGGGAAGGTTTCTGTGCCCCACGGTGGCTGGTGAGAGTCTGTGCGCTGCCTCCAGCAGCACTGTGCATCTCCTGCACTCGGATTCGCCTCCTGTATAATAGCAATAATTTGTCAAACAGTGAATAATATGCTTTCCTTCTTCCGTGCCTCTTCGGCGTATCGTTTCAACAAGCTGAAAATTGTCAAATTAGACTTATTTTCCTTGACTGTTCCATTTAGGAGGGGGGGGGAAGCTGAAGGCTTCGATAATTGTGCTGCGCGCTGCGCGTCTGCCTTGTCAAATAAGCAGCGAGAGAAAAATGTTGTTGCCCAAGCTCTGAGGAATGCCCTCGCTGCCAAAGCCCAGCCTTCCTCTCCCGAGGTTGGATGCTGGTGGCTGCAAGCGTGTGTTTTCTTTGCCTCCTTGAGCGTGACTGCCTGCGCCTGGCTGAGACTGACACGGGCAAACCTTGGCCGCCAGCTTCGAGAAGCGTTCGGGGACTGTGAGTACGTGGCACTATCACTCCTTCCCATGCGCCAAAATCGCGTGTGCTCTGAATTGTCCTAGCGTAATGCGTCTGTATTCATCATCGCTCCCTTATCTTGTTAGGCTCCAATCTACAAGGATCTGCTCGGCTCTCCTCTGCACCTTAAATTCTCTTTTATCTCTCCGCGTGTCACCGCCGAGCCTGCAAACAGCTGGAGCGTCGTTCTGCCTGCAGCTGGGTGAGAACTGAACCTTTTGTCCCCCGGCTTTCGGCACTGCCACCATCACACTGCCCGGCTGCGCCAGGTGAGGTGCCCGAAGTCGGCTGCAGCCACACGCGTGGGGAGGTCTTGCTGTTCCTTCCCTTAAGTTTCGTGCTGATCTTACGCTGCTGGTGGGTTTTTGCAGGTCACTGTTAAGTTGGGAGGAGAACTTCAGGGTTCTAAACTACTCCCTCCTTCTCTCTTCATCACTGGAGCTTGTTACATTAAGCAGGACTTGCGTCATGACTCTGGATGCCCTGGCCACAACACCAGCTCATCTCACCCTCTCCACCACCGTGCTCCAGGACGTGGTGGGTCTGTACGGAAGCACCATCCCGATCTGATTATCCCCCTGAGCTCAACACCTATCCCCACCGACATCAGGAGCTACGCAGCCTGCACAGGATCACCAAACAGGGACCCACATACAGGGAACAGCTGGTTAATCAGTTCAAGTGGCTGGGAACCAGTTTACCGTACATTAAGCATTCTTTGATTCCGTTTAATTGGGACATCGCAGAGACCCCGACGTCCGGTAATAAGGACAGTGGGAAGCTGATCAGACAGCTCGTTAACACTCAATTAATGTCGCTCAGTGCAGCGCAGCAGTAACTTTTAAAAAATGTATGTGTGCAGCCGAGGTGGAATTAAATTGCGATGGCAATTTCCAGAGTGCACGATCTGAGATTTCCGCGCGGCGCGGTGTTAACTTTGGGCGTGTGTGCAATTGAAGTGGAATTAAAAGTTGAAGTGCAATTTTTTAGGTGAATGCAGTCACTTTACACAGTGCAGAATTAGTTCATTTCTAATTTATAGGCGCAATTAAAGTGCACTAAGAATAAAATTCATAAATCTTTAGCTAACTGACCGTGATTTTTCTGAAAACTCTTTTTGTTCCTTCTGATGCAGGCGATGTGGGCACCCGGTGTGCCTGGAATAATAATGCTTTGCTCTTCCCCTTCGTGCTCTTCCTTGTCAGTCTTCGTGGACTTTATTAATCTCATGGAGATGTGATGGCTGAGTGCTGGCATGCAGTTTTCTTCCCTCCTGGTTGCTTTCCTGTCGTTTCCCCCTTGGCACAGAGTGGATGGAGGGGGGATTCCCATCTCTTCATCTCCCTAACGAGCTCTGAGTCTGCAGATGAGCCTGCTGGCAGGGCTGGCCGTGCAGAGAACCTCCCTCTGAAGGGACATGGATTTGGCCAAGGGATGCCACTTATCCCTGTCATAGCTGCTGTACGCAGCTCCCTCCAACTGTGCATCTCTGCCAATTGCCATTCATTTAAGGGCCTGATTTCCCTTCCCTTCCCTTCCCTTCCCTTCCCTTCCCTTCCCTTCCCTTCCCTTCCCTTCCCTTCCCTTCCCTTCCCTTCCCTTCCCTTCCCTTCCCTTCCCTTCCCTTCCCTTCCCTTCCCTTCCCTTCCCTTCCCTTCCCTTCCCTTCCCTTCCCTTCCCTTCCCTTCCCTTCCCTTCCCTTCCCTTCCCTTCCCTTTTTTCCTTTCCTTTTTCCCTCTTCTCTCTTTCCTTTTTCCCTTTTCTCTCTTTCTTTTTTTGTCTTTTCTCTTTTTCTTCTTCTTCCATTTTTCTTATTATTCTTATTATCACATCTGCACACTCAGCCATGCAAAAAATTACACGATCTCAGAGATTCCGCTGACTCCTCTCCCAGATCTGCTTAGTACTGCCATCACCATCCAATTAACCCCAGCACACGGACAAGATGTACCAGAATCACACAGCACTGCTTGAACACTGAGCACTAGCAAGCAGCTTCTCCCATCCTCCTTCCGTGCCTCAGTTTCCCCCCCCCCCCCCCACATCGGGACGTGCAGTTTCGGGGGGGTCTGGCTGTATGGGTGGGCACAGAGGGGCCGTGTTGGCAGCACAGCCCATGGGTGGAAGCAGCTCTGACCACCACTCTCTTTGCTCTCTTCTCCCTGTGCTGCTAAACGCTTTGCAGTCCGGGTGGGAGCTCGGAGTGGAGGAGCCCATATTTTTAGAACGGAGACGACTGATGTAAATCTGTCGCTTTGAAAGGAGGGGCAGAGGGTAAAAGAAAAGCGCTTTCTCTCCTTCCA
Organism: Oreortyx pictus; assembly: GCA_036925125.1. Classification (NCBI taxonomy): domain Eukaryota; kingdom Metazoa; phylum Chordata; class Aves; order Galliformes; family Odontophoridae; genus Oreortyx; species Oreortyx pictus. The sequence continues at coordinate 2,219,498 of JAUPFR010000025.1, read as the reverse complement.
CCTCTCGCCCTTGAGTAGGAACTGATAAAAATCCAAAGGCAGGCCTCTGCTCCGCCAGGAAATCAGACTCCACTCCGCCTTTGCCTCAGAGCCGTGCGGATAAAATATTAAGCAGCGGGGCTGGAGCGGTGCGGGCACAGCAGGCATAATCAGATGAGTAGTTAAAGGTCTGGCATCCTTTGGGGACACGTGTGATTGATCAGCCCTTGCAAAAATAAATAACCCGGCTCTTCAGATCTATGTAGCAATTTTAAATTTTTAATAAATCCGTATGTATGGTGAAGGAGAAGTCGTCACCCTGCACTCCGTGCCTGCGATTGTGGGTGAATTCATCACACTCTTCCTTTCAAAGGACTCCAGATCCCACGGACAGACAGCGTTTAGAATTCTTGTCCCATCTTTATCTCACTGAGGTGTGATAGGAGAAGGGCTGGGGACCAGCCACACTCGGGATGCTCTGACAGCAAGCAGGGGGGACCCCAAAACACGGCCCTGCTGCTGCACCGGCCCTGCTCCCCACTCATGTTCGTGCACAGCTGCACCCACGCGTCCTGCAGACGGGCACAGCGAGCAGCCCCGGGCCCAGCAAGGGGCCTCGGCAGGCAGAGGGAGCCCCAGGCTGCAAAGCAAAGCGCAGCAAAGCAAAAACCGAACGAGAGCATCGCTCCGGATACGCTGCCCCGTAACGGATTGCTGCGGGACGAGCCCGGAGACCGCGCCCGGACCGCAGCGTTTATCGCATCGCCGGCACGGATGGGTTTGGGGCACTCTGTTTCTCGCAGATAACGTTCCTCCTGCAGCAGTTCTGCTTTCCCGTGTCCCCCCCCCCCAGCCCCCCATCTGCCTCGTGCTGCACGCGTGCTCCTGCACAGTGACTCCAGCACCGCTGCTCCTCGCTCACGAGCTGCACAACCCACTGCAGGCTGAGGAACGGGTCCCACTCTAGACACGAGTGTTCGTAGCGCAGAGACCCCCACGGAGCACCCCCATCCCGCCGTGCTCGGGCAGGTGGCCTTGCACGAGGAGCTAATTACCCCCAGCTGATGGCACGCGGAGCTAATTACCCCCAGCTGATGGCACGCGGAGCCCCTCACCGTGAGCGCGTGGGATCGGCCCCGCGAGGCTGTCGCTCGGCGCACAGGTGTTAATTAGGGGCCGGGTATTAAGTGGGTGGGGGCTGCACGAGCCGGGGGTTTCCGGGGCTGTGGGGTGAGGAGGAGAGTGCCCCACATCCTGCCCCTGTGAGACACAAAGGGGTTCGGCTGAGCTATGAGGTGCTGGGGAGCGCCGCTGCTGCTGAAGCAGTGGGGAACGCGGTCCCGCGTGGAGGTGAGTGGCTTCCACGCGGTCACAGCGTGGTTTTTTTTTTTTTTTCCTCCTGTTTTTGGGTGTTTTTGCGCTTTGGGGAGCTGCCGCCCCTCCCCCCGAGGGCGGGCAAGATGGTGCTCCTCTCTGCATCCCTCCTCGTGGTGGCAGCTGCCTTCATCTCTCAGCTCCTTCGGTGTTCTTTGCCCCCTTTTCTTTTCTTTTTTTTTTTTTTTTTTTACTTTTTCTTAATTAAAAAGAAAAGCAAAAGCAGGACTTTTGGAAGTCGGGGAAGAGAGAACGCCAGCCGGGTGTGAGTTTTTCCCTCGTGGAAGGGGAAGCATGCGAGGTCACGAAGTAAATAGCTGGGAATTGGAGTGAAAAGTGGGTCGGGGGGGGGGGGGGGGGGAATAAAAACCCCGCTGGGAATGGCAGGGTGGGGATGGAGCACAGCAGACAGCTCTGGGAATAGAGGCATAGAGTGGTGGTGAAATCGCTGTGCCCCTGCTCGCTTTCTGCCTTGCTAACCCAAGCCTGCCATCCTCTGTTAGCTCCTGCAGTATTTTATCTGCCAACTCTGACTCTGTTTCAGTGGCGACGGTGAGGACTTGATTAATTAGAAGAGATCTCTTTTAGCCAGGCAGCCCGGCTCTGTGGGGGGAAGGCTGGGAACTATTTAAAGGGATGAAGATGTAGTGCAGCAGCTGCCACCTCTCTCTCTGGTTATGTGCTTGCTCACCTATCTGCAAATCCATCTCCTTCTGCCCTCTGCCAGTAAGTCCCAGTGATCGCTGGTGTGGAGAAATCCAAGTGGGAAGGGCTCCTGCGGTTTGGGTGGTTGGTGAAAGCTGAGAGGTAGGCAGTGGGATTGGGGCCATGTGAAACACACCTGCACGCTCCTCTTGTTGATAACACTGCCTGTGGGGGTATGGACTGGGGGCTGTGGGTCTCCAGGACAAACCCAGCAATGTGGGCAGGTGGCAGGAGCATCCTCGTCGTGTTTCTCTGCTCGTTACGGCCCAGCTTTGCCTTCCAGTGACACAGGTAATGAATCCTCTGCAGGGTGCCTGCTGGCTTTAATAAGCTGGAATGAACCGAGGGGGAGAATTAACCTGGCAGGATTAGCTGGCTCTGCGGCGGGATGCTGGGAGCAGCTCCTCCTGTGCCGTGCTGGGAATTTTAACGCTTCTCCTGCTTCAGAAAGCACCGAGTGCCTGCTGGGCTGGGCAGGAGCATGCAAGGCAGCAGCACCTTGCTCTCCGGTGGTTTAGGATGCTGTGTTGCCCCCCCATGCCTGAAACCCCTGCAATTGTGGTGCGTTTGGTTGGCTGTTTTGGCTTTTTCTTGTCAGCAAACAGCTTGGTGATGAAGAACCCTGTGAGGTTTAACGCCCTAACATCCAGTGGGGTGCTCTGTTGGGGTGCTGACCCCCCACCCCAGGCTCCCTGGGGTCACCCCATTGAGGCATGTGCAGTGGGTGCAGCCCACCAGCACGAGGAATCGGTGCATGGCACTGCCTGGTGCTGCTGGGAGGGAGTGGGTGCATGGGAGCCCCGCTTTTTGCCTTGCTTCCCACCCCAGCACAGGAGCCCTGTCTCCATGTGTGCATGGTGCACGCATACTAATGCACCCTGCATGCGGTTCCTTGGCAGAGCCTTTAAAAACAGGCGTGGGTTTTGAGGAACCCTCGATGGCACTGCTTGTAATTATAATGTAATTGGTGTAATTGAGAGCCCAGGGCCCTTTGTTGGGGCTGATTTGCATGTTCGTAACACTGTATGGGGTTAGCTCCCCTCCTTTCCCTGCCTGTGTTTGTGTGGCTTTTAGGGTCTGGGGTTTTGGGGCCGTTTCTACTGGTGGGAGCAGGTGTGGGGGGGGGAGAATGAGGTTTGTGATTTCCTTGCGGCCCTGCTGGCCACTGCAGCTCTCCATTATTGATAACACCCAGGCTCTAATGAGCTCCCAGTCTGGATTAGCAAATCATTTGCAAGCTGGTCTGGATTTCCATGGAATATGGCTCCTCCTCTGAGGGACTTGAAGGCTTTGGGCTGCTGCTGCTCATCCAGGGTGTGACATCCATAGCTCTGATGCAGAGCATGGTCTGTACCAGCTCCTCTCCCCTAGCCTGTGTTCCTGGCAGCAGGACACGTCTAGGATCTTTTTAATTCCTGTGCAGCATCTCTGGGAGCTGCTTTGTGTGCACTGCTGCTGATGGGCACGGTCCTGCTCTGTTCCCCTGCAGGAGGAGAAAAACAACCCCATGAAAATAAGAGATGGGCAATGCTACCAAATCCGCTGGGGATTTGGGAGGATATTGTTTGTGCTTCTTGAATAATGACTTTTGATATGTAATAATATATTGTGCAGCTCTTGATGGCCAATATCACATTTATTTTAAATGATGTAATCAGCCCTCAGCGTCTCAGTTGATTTAGTCAATTAAGTTTTTAACCTCATGTCTTCAATCTCATCTGTGAGTAATTTAAATGTGGTGATTTTAATGAAAGTACATCTACCTGTTCATTTATCCAGACGTATCGTTGCCCTTTAGATCTCCTCACGTTATAGGACCCGGAGATGCTTTTTTCTCTGCTGTGTGGGAACGTTTACCAGCAGTGAGGAGACAATTGATCGTTGTTGGGGAGCCGGTGTTTATTTCAGAGCAATCCAAATATAACAGATGCAGTGATTTCCAAATCGAAGTGGAAGTTAAGTTTTTTGGAGGGGATGGTGGGCTTGCCAGTAATCCTGTGTTTAACCCTGAGAGGAGTTCATAGAATGAGGTCGGGGGTTGTGGAGCAGCCACGTCCCTATGGGAGCTGTGCTGGGTGTCCGTGCCCCCATCTCTTTCCCCCGTGGGGTGGGCAGGAGGAGGTGCCTGCAGGAACCCAGAGCCCTGCCCTGCTTGCTGCTTACAGCTCACGCTAAATTCAAACTGAGAAAATGCAGGCGATGTTTTCTAGCCTTCCCTGGTGTTGCTAAGAGAAATGAAGATAAATGACCCGGGGCTCCTTGCTGGATGGCTTTCCCTTGCTCCCAGCCACGCTCCCCGCTCTGGATGGGATTTCTCATCCAGGCAGCCCCCAGCACAGAGGATGCTCTGTGGGCTCAGGGTTGTGCCTGCTCCCCGGAGCAGTGGTTGATCCCACGGGAATGTGTGCAGTGAAGCTCTTGGAAACGAAGCCTGGGAACGCTGTCATCGGCTTTTTGTTCCTGTCTCATAGCTGACATTCTTAAAATACATTTTTCTTTTGGTTTTTTGAAATGAAAATGTTCAGAAGGGGCATTATACGTGGTTTTATTCCAGAAGGCAACCCCCCCTCCCCCCTGCCCGCCACCCAAAAATACTTATTTCTAAAATTTAAAGTGGAAAATGCGAATGGTTTTTGATAAAAGCGTTTCTATTCATGAGCAGTAGCTCACAGAGATTTGCACGAGATAAATAGGTTTTGGCAGCATCGAAGTCTGTTGAACAAGGGGATGGGGAAGGTTTGGAACTTGATTTGGTGTCGCTTCACGTGGAATTTCAGAGCAAATTCAACATGGGAACACGTCCCTTGACACTTCTCTGTCAATCCCGAGACCAAATCTTGTGATGCTGGCGAGAGCTGCAACGCTCTTCTGTTAATTACCTTCTGATTGTCTTTTTGTGATGCTTTGCTCCTTGGAGATTTATCTCCATTTCGCCCTGGGACACGCTTGCCACTTGCTGGGCGCATTGAAGAGCTGGCCTTGAACTCCTTCCAGATTATTAGCAGGTGAAGGTCACTGTGCAGTGTCTCATCAGAAAGTCGATTTCTCCCGGCTCTTCAATAAACGCGTCACCTCATTATTCTTAACGAACTCTGTGCGCGGTGTAAAGCAGCGAGAGATGCGGTGACGCTGTGCCGTGCAGCAGCAGCTCCGTCTCCTCCTGATGTGGGGTGGGGAACCCTGGGCAGGTGAGCTGGTGCTCCCTCCTGTAGGACCCCACCTAAGTGCTCGGTGTGTGCAGGTGAATGTATGAATGAGTTCCTCAGTGCTCTCCTGCAGGTGCTCTCAGTGTGTTTTCAGGCTGGTGCTGGCTCTGTCTTGCCCTCGTTCTTGCAGGTGTGTGGTTTCCTCCTCTTGCTGCTTTGCGGATGTTTCTGCTCCTGTAGCTGTAGTGCTGCTGGTGTTGGCAAGCAATAGAAACCCTACGTGGTTGTGCAACCTGTCCTGCTTGTGAGGAGGCAACTGGTGCCTTAAGGCTGCAAAATGGTGTTTGCATTTCCAGTATGGAGTTGCTTGGAGCCTGCTCATCCCCCGTGTGTACCTGTACACGTAGGGGAGAGAAGCGATTGCCTGTGCCATTTTCTTTTAAGCAAGGATTCAGCTGTGGCTCTGAAAACAGAATTAGTGGTAGGGCTTAATCATACAAGGTCTGGAAATAGGGTAGATTAGATCTTTTTAAGGAGGGTGGCTAAGCACTTTATTTGCTGTGCAGGAATCTTCAGGGGGTCAGAGACCAGAGAGCTAGATTTAAAGCTTTTAAATTCCTTTTTTTTTTTTTAATGTTCTTTCACAACGCACAGTTGGGAGGACTTTAAAGTCCCGATTAAAAAGACAGAAGTGTGGATGGAACGGAGACACTTGTTGAAAATGGACATTAATCACGCGTTGAGATGTTGTAATCCTTTAAGCGTGGTTTTGCTCTGGGGACGGAGTTTTTTTGGGTGGGGAAGACCATCTGGAAGGTCTGTGTGTTGCTTTTTTGGCAGTGCTGGGTGCTGTGCTCCCATCATTTGATGGGACTGAGGGCGTCGTGTAAGGTGGGGTTGGCCTTAGTCTGGAATAGGGCTTAGTTCTCATAACTCAGCACTCCCTGTGCTTTGCTGGGGGGTTGATCCCATTTGGTTGCCTCAAGAGCATGAAGAACTCCCGGTGCAGACAGTGGGGGATCAAAGCAATTCCCCCAGAACAGGCTGCGTTTAAGTTCTGTGCAGCCTCAGGTGACCCCAGCAGGCAGCATCCTTCGCTGCCCACCCCATTTCCAGAGCCCAGTTCCACCGAACAAATGAGGCAGCACATCCGATCCCTCCTCTCGGTCTGCCAAGCGAATTAGCTCTCCATTAACTTAATGAGAGCTCTCCCAGCCACCCTGGATGTGGTCAGTGCACAGTGCTGCCAGCTGGGGGGGGGGGGGGGGGGGGGAGGGGAGGTGGGAGCCAAGCTTGGCTGAACCCAGGGATGAGGCACAGCCCTTGTGGCTTTTCACAGGGATTTTGAGGCTGCTGCTGTTGGGCACAAGGAGGAGGGATGCTGGGCATGGTCAGTGCTGCTGGAAGTGGGGTGTGTACACTGATTTTGGGGGTGCTGTGTTGCTGCCCCATACAAGAGGGGACTGAGCAGGGCACAGTGTCCATCAGAGGGATGTGGCAGCCCCCAGCGGCACCGGCTCCCTGCCAAGCTTTTGTTTGCTGACAGAGGTAAATGTGCAATTTCATGGTTTGATTGCAACAAATTTAGCTGACAAAGTTCATGAGCTGTTAGGAGGAGGTGAGAGGAGGGGCATGACATGAGGAGGACGGGTCCGTGAGTCACTGCTCCACGGTGTGAGGCCATGTCTTCAGGGTTTGGGGCTGGTGTGGGGCTCAGGGAGGGGTGCAGAGGCACACTTGCTTTCTGTGGTGGCACTGTGCATGTTGTGAGCTGCTTGCCAGGCTGGAGGTCTTCTCAGATGGCTTCTAGAGCCATTGGTTGTTACATGGAAATACTTCCAGGGATGCTGCAGTGGATGACACCTGGAAATAGTGCTTTCTGGGTGCTTTGCTGGAGCCCCTTGCCTTGCTGTGTGAGCTGCTTTTTCTTCTCCTGCTATTGATGTTTCCATGGTGTCTCTCTGCAGACTGTCCTATGGGTGTGGGGACTGACTCGAGAGCAGTTCCCCTGCATCCCACCTGGTCCCAGGTTGGACACAGCTCCCAGCAAAGGCTTTGCTCCTCCAGCAGCCCGCTGCTGATGCGTTGCAGCGGGAACCAAAAGGCAAAGTGTCAGGAATGATCTAAACAAATATTAGCCAATTAATATTACATGCAGGGGAGCTCAGGGGGAGGAGGAAGGGGAGATCTTGCTGGAGGATGCGCAGCCGTGTGCTACCTGTCTTGCATGGCAATGGCTGAGAGCCCCAGGTGGCACAAGCAGGAGCCAGCAGCATCCTTGGAAGCAGCAGTGTGGCTCGGGTTAACTTTGCTGGACCAGACTGATGCATCTCCAGCTTGCTTTCTGCTCGCAAAATGCTGTTGGACTTCACCCCTCAGTATCAGTCACTGAGCAGTCTGTTGCTATGCGTGGTTGTGGATTCAGGCCATAAATACCAAATGCTCCTCTTCCCCGAGGAAGGCAGTGCTGATTGGAAAACAGGTTCCCCATGGTGTGGGACCTCAGAAGGTCTGGTACTGTGATGCCTCTTCTTAACAAATGTGGTAAATGAAGCCTGGGGGGTGGGTGGTGGGAGCTCTGGTGTGGAGCAGGGCTGGTGGGTCTCAGATGCCGGAATGTTTGAAGGGAGGAGCTCCAGGATGACATACAGGGCATCAGTCTCCTGATGGTCTCTCCATGAAGGATTCCTGTAGCTGCTGTCTGTGTTTAGCATTGCCTTCGGGTGGTAATTAGCACCCTCTGATGGGGAAATAGGGACTTGAACCTTTTTTTGTTACCTTCCCCACGGGCCAGCACGGCAGGAGGAGTGAGCTCCAGCTGTCAGATCGCTGCTCTGGAGGAAGCTGCAGGCATGGGGTGGAAATGACAGCTCGTTATAAGTCCAGCTGTTAAATAAATAAACGAAACAGCTCTCACCCGGAGTTCTGTGGGTGAAAAAGTGGTTGCAGAGGAGGCTTAATTAAGTGTGAGAAACACGGCTCACCCGCAGCCTGCTTCCTTTCCTACTGCTGCTAGCTGAGTGGCCAGTCTTCCACTTAGCTAATGCGTGGCCGTAGTTCTTCGGAGGCAATAGATCTCTGCATCCATCCGACTGCGTCAAAGCACGGGGAATGCAAAAAAGGAAGCGGAGATGAGCTGTCTTGTTAACGAATCCCAGGCTTGAAATGTCTTCTGTATGTGCTGGGGAGAAGGAAGGCCCAAAGAAGGAACGGAACTTGGTGTTGTGTTGGGATGGAGTTGAGGCCAGGACTGGACCAAGAGATGGGACCACACACAGGCTGCACCGTGTTCTACTCCATCCAGTATCCAAATTTCAGTCTTCTAAGAGGATTATCAGGTGCCTGTTTGAATTACTGTGACATGAACAGTCAGTCCGAAAATGTACATTCATTTGAAAGGTCAAGTACATCTGGTTTCAGAGTTTGGTATGCCGGGGCTTATCCTTTCAACTCTGCCTCGCTTAATGAGATTCTTGTTTCAAAGCGCCGCACGCGCGCTCGGGGTTTGGCGAAGTCAAGTGAGGATCGGATGGTTTTTGTGAACGTGCTTTCCCCTTTCATCTGCCTGTCCTTTGGAAGCTCTGTGGCGGTCAGTAGGGATGCAGTGGGGCCGTGTCTGCCAGCGGGAACGAACCTTTTGCAGGAGGAGAGATGAAGACACGATGGCGGGGCCGTGCTCCGCCGAGGATGTAGGTTTGCGCGTGGAAGCGAATGTGACAAATGCATGCAAATGGAGCAGGGACTCTGTGCTCCAGGAGACAACGGGGTGCATGGCTCCCTCGGAAACAGCTGCACAGAGGAAGCAGAGTTCGGCCTGCAGTAGCGCTTCTTGATTAAATTAATGTGTATTGATATTTCTCCTGTTGTTTTGACTTCACAGGCTGTTTGAATTCGGTCTTGTCACAACAAAATACAAAGGAGATTGCTCGGAGATTGATTTTATTTATTTATTTTTTCCTTTCCCTTTAATCCTGCCTTTGAAGGGGGAGTGTTTTAAAATTTTTATTTTATTTCCTCACTTCCAGGTTGACAGCCGGGAAGGCTGCAAATGTTAAAACTGTTGCACAAATAATTATGCTAAAATGTTGAGCATACATTATGGAGGAAGGCGCTTGTTGATTGTAAAGTACGAATCAATTTTCTGCGTCACAAAATTACCGACGTCAGAGTCGGCTTGGGTGATTTATTCCCTCAACTGATGGGTTTGTGACTACAGCCGACTTCCCCCTGAGAGTTTTGTTTTTTTTGATGGGTGAAGCTTTGCTTTTCCCTTTGTTGTCACTGCTGGAGCACTCTCCTCCCCTGTTGCCCCCCTCCCTCGAACTGTTCTTAAAACTGAGCCTTTCATACACGCCACATCCCAAAATGCTCTGCCAAGTTAAATAATGTAGTCACAAAACTAAATATTGGATAATGACTGAGGGGAGGATTAAGGAAGACAGCTGAGCAACATGAGAGATCCTTGAGTGTCTGGAGCACGGGATGGGGATGTGCTGTGCTGGGTGAGCCCCCAGGACCACATCCCTGTGGGTGAAGGTGTGAGATGTCAACCTGCTCCCAACCAATCTTTATCGGCCGTAATCCTTGGCTTGACTGTGGTCTGGTGGGAAGACTGAAACTAAAATGGCAGCAGAAGGAATGCTGGGCATGTAGCTCCTTGACATTTTGCAGTCTGGCTTTAACCTCTTGGGTGCTGTGACTGCATGGTGGGTGGTTATATGGCACTCATACAGGAGGAACCGTATCTGCAGAATGAGGGCTCTTGATGCAGCGCAAAAAATGATGTAAATGGCTTTTGCGTAGCTATGAGAAAACCCACTATTCCACTAAGAGCCGGAAGCTCAACAGGGAAGCCATTAATTCGGGAGTTGTCTTTCCTGTGATAAATTAAAAATACTGGTTGGGAAAGAGGCATTGCTCATCAAGAAGGGTAATGGGACCTTTTGCTGGCTTCTTTTCTTTCTCTGGTTGGTCCAGAGCAGTTTGAGATGTTATTTAGGATGAATTCCAAGGTGATGATTTACATGGCAGGTGACACTGGAAAGCAAATTATTCTAGGAAGAAGCATGAGATGGGATGTATTTACTGCCTGTCTGGGCAAATTATCCACTCTCAGATGTCAGCCATGTGTTTGTGTAGAAAATGCCTATGTCTGAAATAGCATATAAAGTGGATGCCTGAAATAACAGTTAATAAAAGCGAAACCCCTTTGGCTGTTGCTGCGTCCTTTGCACTGACCTCTTTGTAGCTCAGCCTTTGGAGGAGCTGATGTCAGGGACGATCTGAAGGTGCTTTTGAGTGAGCAAGCACACAGCCTCGTTTAATTTCCACTGCAGGCCTGGCTTTGCTGCGGATGGACTGGTGATGGGTATTTGCATGGACACTGCTGCTCATAGCTCCGTGTGCCGCAGATATTGGAGCTGCCAAAGCACAGCTTCTCCTCTCTACTTACTGTGGTTACCGTATCCCATCCCATAGGCTGGCTGCTCATTCGGGCTTACACCCACCCAGGGCTGGCTACTGTTCCTCAGTCTTGTCAGGCTGGCTGTGATTCACTCTAAATATTTATCCCTCTTCACCCTGAAGCTTTGACTGATGATGAGGTTGAAAGAAGGGAAAAGTAAAATAGTGAAGCTCAGGTGGAGAGCTCTCTGAGCTGGCATTGTTGAGAAGGCTGCAGCTCTTGGACTGCAGTGGCTGAGGAATGGAGATGCAGTTTTCCAGCCCTGACCTCCAGCTCTCTCATCCCTTTGCACTGGGATCGCTGTCGGGCACATCTATTACAGATGGATCGCGTGTGCCTTTCAGATGACTTATTTCATTTTCTTTATCCTGAGATGGGTTCCAGGAGGATTGTTTTTTATTTGTGCGTGTGCCCATGGAGAGCTCAGGATCTCATCTGGCGTTTAATTATACACTTCTGTTATCTAGCAGGTATTGTAGGTGGATGTGTAAATTAGAGTACTTCTGTTTACATAGAAATGAATGTATGGTATAAAAACAATTTACTTGTAAAAGACTCATCCTGTCTCCAGAATATGTTTGAATCGTAACACAATACAAAGTAATTTAATCCCTCCAAACCCATACGTTGTTTGCCTCTCATTTTTCCAGCAAATTTTACCTTCATCAAAAGATAAATCAATTTGTAGCAGCTATTGGCAGCTATTTAAGCTGGCGAATTGAACAGCTTAATTAGAGAAAGTATATTAAAGGCTCAGGGATAGGCTAACTCGTTCTGCGCTTCCTCTGGGGTGTGCTGGCAGGAGAAAGATGCTGGGGGCCCTGTCCTGGCTGTTGGTGGAGGAAACCAGGTGGAAAGCAGCTTTTGGAAGGGGTTCAGCTGTTGTTTGGGAATGTGAGTGTCCTGTGCTTGTTAGGGGAGGCATCCCCAAAGCGGTGCTCTGCACTGTGACTTGCCCAGGCTGCCCTGGCTGCATGGGCTGGCTTGAGCACGCGCAGTCTTCATAGATTCATTCAGGTTGGAGAAGACCTCCAAGATCCCCCCCCAGCCCACCCCACTGTGCCTGCTGACTGTGTCCCTCAGTGCTGCATCCCCTTGGTTCTGGATCACCCCCTGGGACGGAGGCCCCACTGAACTCTGGGCAGCAGTGCCAGCAGCTTGCTGCTCTGCCTGAGAAGAAATTCTTCCTCATATCCAATTTGCTGAGCTGAACTCCCCGAGACTTGCAGCACGTGGGATGGGCTACAGTTAAAATATACATTCTTAGTTAATTTAAGCTTGAACTTGAGGTGCTTAGAAGTAGAGTTGATATTAGGATAGCCTTGCTTAAAAAGGAAAGCATTGTCAGCGCAGACTAAGGCGTCATCCATCTGTTCCTGAATCTGTTATCAGCCTGTGTTCCACGTCTCTGCTGCAGTTTTGGGGATCCTGAGGGGAGGCAGCAGCTTCACGTGGGCAGCTCCTTCCCTCCTTTGCCTGGGGGCTTGCTCTCACCCAACCCACCCTGCTTCTGCAGAACCAGTGATGTCTGATGCCATGCGATGTCCTCTGCTCCTCCCCACGGGGACAGGGCTGCAGGTGGAAGTAGAAAGCAGAAAACTGGAAGAGATGTTACGATGGGCTAAGGCCTCCCGTTGCCTCAAACTTTGTATCCGTATCTGTATGTGTATATATATATAATTTCATCGTTGCAGGTGTCTTGTTGTGCAGTAACGTGTGTCTGTGCACTGTGTGTGTGCTGCAGGTGTGTGCTGGTGTGCACAAGCACCGTTATTCTTGCCTCAGCACAACGGTTCCCTAACGATCTCTTACCCATCTAAGACGGATTGCTTTTCATGGTTCAGTGGTCGCAGCTCAGACATCCATTTCAATCAATAAAACAGTCAAAAGAGAGAATAGATTTACTTGTTTCTGGTTTTTTACATTTAATTGAAAATTTTCGAGTGATTACAAACACAGATATTGTACAGATTGCAGAGTTTAGAAGACAATAAGTGCCAAAAGAAAAATCTCCGGAGCCCCGAGCACCCCTCTTCTCCCTGGTTTTGTGCCTGACTGTGTAGGTTCTTCTCCTTTCTCCTGGCTTGTAAAACCTGGGTGGATTTAATAGAGTTTCACCGAGACATTGCATGGAGCATATGCAGTGGTCTGTGATGAACACTGTTAAATCCTCTTACCCGTGGCAGGGAAACTCTGTTTTTCTCTCATCTGGGGCAGTGCTGAGCCCCGAGGGGACCTCAGCCATGTCACTGTGCCATGAGCTGCTGGTGGTGGAAGAGGGCTATGGAAACTCTCCAGCCACAAAAGGGTTGAGTCCCCCATAATTTCCTAGATTGTGGTTTGCAGCCATACATGAGAGACTTCCCTTTCTCCTTTGGGGTCCCTAAGGAACAGTGAAAAGCCATCCCATCTCCTTGGTTGTGAACTTAAGAAACCTGGAGGCAGTGCAGCAGCTGTGAGTGCGTAAAAACCATCGTCTGATAACCGGAATATGGGAGAACTTCAAAAAGTCGTTGAGACCCCTTGTGCTGTCTGCAAAATGAGGTCTGATTCCTCTCAGAGTTGTTTTTAGTAGCTGGAGTTACTGAAGATTGGTGTTTGCTGGTTGATAGGCCTGCGAGCAAGCATCCTGTGTGGTGCCCATGGTGATATCATTTGCACTGGCATTTATGTGATAACCTCCTGAGCGCGAGGGTCTGCTCACAAATTAAAGCTGAACCTGGTATGCCTGGTGTGCTGTCTCCCAGGCAGAGAATTTCCTGGATACTTTTATTGTCGTGTTTGATTTACTCAGCTGTGCTGACTGCTGGAAGCATATTTGTTCCGGCGTGGACCACAGTGCAGCTCTGGGAGAGTTACTGTCATCCTCTATCTAGTCAAGGGCAGTGGTGACCAAGTGTCATCAGGTTGTGGTGAGCGTGGCTCTGTGCTCTGCCCAAATCCAGGATGAGATCTTGGCATAAAGTTGCACTGAAATGGGTTCAGGTTGGATACTGGGGAAAACTGGGCTCAGGGATCTCAGAGGTCTCCTCTACCCATAATGATTCTATGATCCTAGAGAGGAGAGGATCGCTCCTGGTAAAAGCTAGTGTTAGGAAGGTTGGGTCTCTCTGCTTATGTATGCTACATATATATGTATTGCTGCTACGGTAGAAGTTTCTAGGTGGGTGTCAACTCCTGGCAGGGGTGAAGGTTCAGAATGCTATGGTTGTGATGGGTTTGGGGTACGTTTCCCTTATTTGTACACCTCCCCAGAAGGAAATGAGCATCTTGAAGATGAATAGACCCTTTTGTGCATTTTTTTTTTTTTTTAACACAATCAAATCCTCCTTGAGGAAGGAGCTTCAAATGGAAAACTTGGGCCGGCCCGAATTAGGGGGACTTAATTTACTATGGTAAAAACCCTTTGAGAGCTGCTGATGAAAACTGCAATTTAAGTGCCTAATATTATAATTATATACTGATGTGTTTTATTAATGGGATTGAATGCTCATAGCTTTGTAGTAATGAGCTTTTTTGAAGATCTGCATAATAGAGTTTTCTGATGGTAAGGACCCTGGCATGCTGTTCCCTCTCTAAAGCTCCTTGAAACTCATGGATTAGCCAGGGACAGGGTTAATTGTTGACTTGAGTAGTAATTAGTCACACATCTCATGGAGTAGCCCTTCTTGGGGGGGGGCAGCAGAACCCAAAATTCTTCTTGTAGGAGCTGCGTGGATGATGGGAGGACTTAATGTGGTGGGACAAGTGACCCTTGAGGAAATGGAGTGTTGTGGGAAGCCTGGAGATGAAAGATACTGTGTTGACAAATTAGCACTTAGCGGGTTGATAGTATTAAAGAGCTGTAAGTTTGAACAGTGTGCACATGTTCAGCCCTTTGTAATGTGGGGGAAGAAATAATTTCCCTGTCTTGTAACACCGTTTTGCACACACTTCTGATAACGAATGGGAGCATAACATCAAAGCCATGAATGTTTTAGTGGGCCTAGTTATCCCCCCCTGTATGGTTAACAGAATGAAAAATGCCAAATGGCATTGTAACTGAGATATTTTACAGATGGTATAGTTAGAAAGATTATCGTGATGGAAAGGAACTATCAAAATAAAGGAAAATGCTCACTCATGTCCTAGGCTTGCAGTAGGAAACTCCAAAGGAGCAGTGTCCAGAAAGAGATGCTTCCCCAGTGGTGGTCATCCCTTCAAGGGGGTCTGGGAGAGCTGGAGTCAGACTCCATCCCTTCTGGTCACACAGGTGCATTGCCTTCTCCTGTGCTCCCATGGCTGGCTCAGTGCTCACCTTTGGTGATCAATCAGTGGTTCAGGCTGTGATTCAACAGTTCCCATACACTGCCCTGCAGAATGAGAGGGGTCAGTGAAAATAGTGTTTGTTAATAGCTTACGCACTGCACATCTCAGCTGCAGGAAAAGAAATCCTGAGTGATGCTAACCTGGATTTGTACAAAGAGGAGAGACCTTGAAAGAGATTTTGGTTTTGAAGGCGATGTTGGAATGTGATATTATGACAATTTAATTAATTTTTTTTTTCACACTGCCAATTTATCACAGCTGACTTTTCTGTGAATAAATTTTGACTGGGATAAATCAACCTGCAGCATTAATTGTATTAACGGACGTGTTAATTGTATAACTGTTAGGGCATAGAAATTCATGACTTTCTGTGACTGAATAAGGAGAGCAAGGAAGAGAAAGCAGCAAATTGCAGGAGCGTTGGGTATTTTCTGTTAGGTGTCTTTTGACAGGAGAAAGTGTTTTTTCAAAAGACACCGCAATGTTCTTTACAAATCCTCCTTTTCTTCTAAACACTTCTCTCTTTTATTCAAGAGCATAATTAGCTTTTGTTAACTTCACTATGGGCAGTTTTCGTTTTGCGCTTTCTTTGGAAGATCTGGCTGTTTTTCTGAAGGAGCTCTAAGTTCTGTATCTTCCCTTGGTGTCTTGAGTCCCGAATTTCCAGTGAGAGGTTTACATTTGGCTCAGCATTCCCCATGCATTTAGGAAAGACTGAGGCTCGTTTCTGCCCCTCCTCCCTTTGTAATGAGACCAAGATGTGTGGACGTATTTTACTTGGAAACTCCATGCAAGAACACAGCTGAAGGGAGATGACCCCAAGAGGTGAAGCTGTGTCTCACTCTTTTTTTTCCACCTCAGTGTGCTGGATGGAAGGCATGTGCTCCTGTCCTAAGTGCTCACCTCTGTTCCCATGTCCCTTCTGCTCTTCCAGTTTGTGGTTGCTGTCAGTAATGAGATGGAGGAACTGGGCAAGGAGGCAGTTCCAGCACCACCCTGTCCACCCCCGCATTATCCTGACTTATTACATTGTAATAAATTGAACCATTCCACTTCATTATTTCATATTTGAGGAGATTTATAGATTGTCCTGGTGGCTGAAGAGGCAGTGATTAAAGGAGCAGTGTGCTAATGAATGAGCCTCTGAACAAAGCCTTTTTAATTAATGCACAGCCCAGGGGCTGTAAAAGGCTTGCTGATAACAAGCCTGGCCCATTCAGGACATGAACTGACAACTTTGCTTCAAAATGAAGGCTTATGTGGAGACATGAGTATGGTATTGAAACGGCAATTAAGGCTAATAGAATGATTCGCCTGCCCATCCATCGCTGCATTACTGGCCCTCCTTTGGCACTCCTGGCCCTTTCCCTGCTCCGAAGCAATGGCAGGTGGAGATCTCATTTGGCTCTTCCAACCTTTCCTCCATGATTTAATTCATGGGCTGGCTGCTGTGTCCGTTCCTCTCAGTCATGCTGGGTTGGGATTTTCCCCTCAAGGCCTTTTCTTGCTGGAAATTTCCCTGAGTCAGGTTGTTTTGTCTGTGTTAAGAAAAAGGAAAAAAAAAAAAAAAAGGCAAAACCAACCTGTGATGGAGCAGCTTGCTGGGGAGGGCAGCAGGTCTGTCTGCAGCTGTGTCCTGTCCTTCTATCCTGTATGAATGGGGGCTGATGTGGGTCTGTGATGGGAGAGAGCTTCCTGTGATGACCATCCCAGCTTGCTTCCAACCTGTGTTTTTTCTTGTTTTTCTTGTCCTCTTTTAGCACGTACTCTGATTTGCAGCGCTGGCGTGTGCTGTTGGACAGGCTCCACGCTTCATGCTAGTTAATCTGTGATAAGAGACTTCCATAAAGTGCATTGAGATACAAGTCACAGACTCAATAAACAGCTGTGATGAAGCGCAAGGAGCTGTAACGCCAGGTTCCCGTACCACCAGCTCTGCTGGATTGCATCCGGTGATGTCGGATTCGTGTTCCTCCAGTTGTGGTGGTGTTTGAGGGTGCTTCAGAGCAGTAACCTGTGTCAGTATTGGAACAAAACTCCTGTGGTACATTCGGCAGTGTGCAGATATGAGCTGCTCCGAACCAGGCAGCTCTGATGCTGTGTAGAGCCTGGTGTCAGCATGCATTGGGAATGTGCTGTCCCTCTGAGCTCTTCCTCTAGGGCCCTGGGGAGAGATCAGGAACCAAAAGCCCTCTGACATTTGATCTTATCAGGGCTCACTGAATCCCTGCCTTGTGGAAGCAGTCCTTTACGGAAAGGAGTGAGGGGAGAGGAGCAGGGGAACTTTCAAAACATAAAATAAAAGCGAAAAAAATATAAATGATGCTGCCTGTGGCCTGCAGATTTAATGATATTTACCCATTTGATTGATGAAGATGATGAATGAGGCTTCGTGGCCTGTTGAGGGTGGAAAGTCTAAGTACCAGGATGGAGAGTGAATCAATCACTTTTGCAGCTCCCCTGCCAGATGGGTTCATCAGTTAACGGCAGTTCCCAACGGGGTCATATATTACCCCTGGCTGAGGGACGGTGTGTCAGCTATGGCTGCTGACTCTTCCCTGCAGAGATCGATAACCCATGGTGAGAGGAAGCAACACGGCCTAAATGAAACCACTAAAACCGCTCTCCAACTTGATCCTTGCGTTAAATGTGGTTTGCTAACATGCACGTTCCCATGCAATGAAGTGCAAGGGTTGGGCTATAGAGCCCTGGGCTGTGCAGTGTTGTGTTGGGTAGGGGCCAGGTGGTTTGCTGGAGTCACAGAATCATTACGGTCTTGCTCTGGGCAGAGGGATTTGAGCAATGGAGGCTGAGAGTGAAGTGTTGTCCTCCGACAGCATCCAGAGGCTTAATTCCTGAGACATCATGAGATATCATGAGACATATCCTCATTGTGCCATCCAAAGGCTGCATTTTTCTTAGGCTGGGACTATATCTTTGCTCTGAGTAGTATTTATCTAGCACTCAGTGGATGCATTTGAGGACACGTTGGTACATATGGTCTGGAAAACAGTTGCACGGGACCACGTCACCAGTTTGGGACTTGAGACATTCGTGAAAAGTTTTGGGGTTTTATATTTCCCATGTTCCACCAACCTTGTAAGCAAAGCCAGCGTGATTTATGGCTTTGTGTTATGTTTCTGTGAAACCTGCAGGATTTTGATATAAAATTCTCCTGGCTTTAACTGTCAAGTTTCACCTGAGTCCTGCTTGGAGACCATTATTCTTTATGTTGTCATTTCTGAAGAGCCTTTTACAGCGGGAGCTCGGCATTATATAGCACTTAATAAGAAGCAGGTTACACTCCTGAGTAAAGAACATTCTGCGACGTTCGAACCTTTTATAGTGATCATTGCGACTGCTGATGTCCAGGACAGATGCACCGAGTGTTTTGCAATGTGTTTGGGTAGAAAAGTGCCTTTCTGCTCCAGCAGTTTTTTTTTTTTTTTTTTTTTTTTTTTTCTGCTTTGTGATTTAGAGCTTCTGGATGGTTTTCCATACGTCTGAGCTCAGTTAGGTGAAAGTCCCAGGCTGTGTCAGTAGGGATCAGGTGGCTCTTGCCTTTGGAGCTGTCCCTGGGAGGAGTCTGTCCCTCTCTTATTTTGGTCTATTGAATAAGGACCCACTGGGGATCTGGCCTTAATTCACTGGCCTTAATGTCTTCTTTAGCAGAGGGTCCGTCACATACAAAGATCTCTGCCCAGCATGAAAGATGTGGTGGGAAGTAAAGGGAAGATGATGTTGCAGTAATGTTAGAAAGTAAAAGCTCATGTGTTTGCAACATGTGTGCCCAGACCACAGATTTAAATAGGAAGATGCTGCTGGCCCGGCTTGCTCACCAACATAGGGCGTACAGAACTGGCACAGTTGCTTTTCAGTCAAGGACGTCATGATGAAAAGGAGGAGTGAGGCTCACCTTTGGGCGAGGCTGATGGACGAGGATGTCTCAGCATTGCTTTTGTTGTGACTGTGCTGCAGCCTTCCTGGGTGACCTTGTGGCGATCTACAAATCTTTTGTCCTCAGGGCTCAGTGTGCTCGAGCCCTTTCCTGGAATGGGGAGAGTGTCTTACAGCATGTGCTCATTGAGATTTGGCTTTCATTTCAGGTTTCTGGACACCATTTTTGATATCGATACTAATCATGAGGGGGAGAGACTACAAATAAAGCAACAATTCCCAGGAAAAATAGAGCAGTGGTGTTCTGCTGTGTGGGTAATTCAGGGGTAAGGAATATAGATGAGTTTTAACCCGAAATCAGAAGCACTGAGAGCTCCATGCAAGCTGCAGCCTTACTGTGTTGTGATTGTATGACCATACGGTGCAGACATTTCTCAGGGAGGTGCAGGGATGTGAGGACAGTGCTCCAAACAGAGGTGGGCTCTGAGTTGTGGGGAGAGGGGCACTGGAGGTGGGAGAGCCCCAGGTAACCCGTGCTGAGCGTGGCTTGCGAGTTCTGTGCAGATTAGAGCTTCCTTTTCTCAGGCTGGAACTGTTGGCTAAACTCCACAAGTTAGCTTCAGCCCAATGCAGTCATTAGAGATTGGCTTAAACTCATTATCTCCTTTTCATTAGCGTTAACCATTAACTCTGGGTAGTCCTGTTATTGATATAAATGTCTCTGAAACCTTCTGAGCTTTCTGGCTTCAACAGATTTCATAAGCTGGTTGGGGAAAGTGTTTCTTTTCATCAGTTTTGAATTTGTCACTATTTTGGTGGAATCAAAGGGGATGCTTGCGTTGCAAGGCAGGGAGGATAGAAATACCAGATGTACTTTGTCTCTCTCATTCATTAATTCACATACATTTATCATAAGACTTCCTATTTGTCTTCTTTTTAAGATAAATAATCTCAGCCCTTCCAATCCCTTGTCATATGGTGACAAGAATGATTTAAGGACCTGGAAAAATCCCATACGACAAGGGTTATGGTGACTGGTATATTTAGTCTGGCCATCTCATTTCCTGAGGGCTGGGGCAGAAGATGAAGATGGCTAGATTGAATACCACTTGTTTCTCTGCAGATGTCCCGCTGAGCAGTGTGGGGACAGAGGCGCAGATACGCATCTGTCCACCCAATATTTTGCATTTTGAGTGTGCTTCTGTAGGTTTGGGGTAGGCTGAGTGTGGCTTGAGAATGAAATCAAGTTAATTCAACAGGAGCTGGCTGCGTGGCATATTGGGTCGTGAGCAGAGACGTGGTTGCTGACCGTGTCTGGGTTGCTCGCTGTACTGACATGATTTTCTAACCTGGCTGAGGTTATGGCTGCAGCATTTGTTTAAGATGTGATCTAAATTTCAAGGCCTCTTCCGGAGGCAGCTGAGCTGCCTTGTCCCTGTTCTCCTGTTGGAAGGTTATGCAGCCCCATTTCCCTACAGAATAGCCAAGTCTTTCTCAGGTTATCTGGGAGGCTTTGCAGGGTGGTTGCTGCCCTCGTTCGTGGGCAGAAGCAACTTTAGTCTCCAGTCCTAATCCTATCAGATATCACAGTGCTTGGATATCTCTAATTACAATTCCCCATATCCTGGGAGTGGTGTGAACAACTAGTTAATGCTTCTGTAATGCTTGGGGTACCCTAGAGGGCTGTGGTTGCTTTTCATAGCAGGGCTGGGGCTCTGGGGTTATGTGGGGTGCCAGGATGGGATGTCTGGGTGCCATGAGAAGCTCTCAAGAACCATGGAGACGTGGCACTAAGGGCCATAATGGGGATGGGTTGGATTTGATGATTGTCAGTGGTCTTTCCCAACCTTTATGATTCTGTGATGTGTGTGCTAGGAGGGATGTCCATCGAGAAGTGTGGCTCATCCAAGGGACGCATCTCCCACAGCACCCTTGCTGAATTCCAGGTTGGTTTGTTTATGAGCTTACTGGGAGCTCATATGGAACAAACTATTTGAGAAATCTTTTCCTGCAGCCGAGCCTAATTTGTCCTGTCAATTCAGTGCTCGCCTTCCCTTGCTCGTGTTTAGCACCATTGATTTATTGGATTGCAGGAATACTAAGAACCTCAAACTATTAGTCCTGATTACAACTTCTTGGTGGCTTCACTGCTCCATGTGCCCTGCTGTGTTCCTCGCGAGGCTCTCAGCAGCTCCTGAGCACATTTCCTGCTGTCCTCTCTTCCCCATCCTCTTTTGCTCTCCCAAATGAGCTGTGCTCGCACTGAGAGGCGAGCCCATGTTTTTTTTTTTGTGGGGTGAGAGGAAGCACAGAGGAAATAAAACCACTTTCTCAAGCTGAGATGGATTCATCTGTAGCAGGACCAGAGAGATGAGGTTGCTTCAGTCCTTGCACTGATGTCTTTGCTGTTGGAGCTCCTCTCATTCCTCTGCTGCTTCCTGTCCCTTTGCTCCTTTTGGCTATCACCAGTCATCCTGTAGACAGCACTGTTTCTGTAATCAATGTCCTAATTAAAGATCATGAGGTTTTTTAGTCTTCAAGTGGCCTGCACAGTCTCTTCCTTTCTCCCTTTTCTGATTCCTGAATGCTTCCAGGGGGAAGTGGGGTCTCTGCAGCTGTTCACTCACCAGGAACACATTTAGCTCCTCTGGAGAAAGGGAGCAAACAGCAGACGTGCTGCAGGAGCCTTGCTTTTGAAGCTGTCACTGGCCTGGATCAGGAGAAAAACAGCCTCAGGCAGCAAGGGAGGGGGGGCAGCAGGGAATTTGGGGGTGAGAAAAGTGCTGAAAGGAACAATCTGCACACAGGCATGCTGCATGCAGAGGGTGGATGGGTGCTCTGCAGAGGGCTGTGCATGCATTTTCCTTGAGACTGGGAGGGTGCTTGGCCCTAGCTGGGCACTGCGGTGTGAGGATGCAGTGGAGCTCATCAGCACTTGAATGGCTGCAGGAGATTGTCTCTTCGCCTGTGCTGATGGATGCAGAGGTGAACCTGTTTGAGGGACTGCTTGTACCCAGGCTGGTAATGGATGAGCTTGTTTAGGGGGTGGTGAGGCAGGAGCTGACAGTGACAGCAGGTACTCTTGTCACCAGACCCTCCCATCCGTCTTCATTGGCTTTGCCAACCCTCTGTCCTTTGCTCAGCATCCCCTCTGGTCAGCACATCGCGGGCAGGAGGAAAAGCTGCTGAGAGGAATTGCTCTGGTGGGGGGCAAAAAGAGCAAGGAAAGGCTTGTTGTAGTGAGTGTGAAAGCTCCACGCTATTTATTCCATTGGTCTGGGAGGCTCTGATCCCTGCACTGCCTTCCGAATGGTGCTGAGCAGTGCTGAGCCCCCCCAAAAAAAGCTGTGGTCCAGCTCCCTGCTTGGGGTGCCAACTAGCAAACAAACACTTCAGGAGTGGTGTCACAATGCGGGGAGGGGGAAGCAGCCGCTGGAATTGGTCATGTTCCCCTCTGGCACTGCTTGAGGAGAAGCAGGTGCTGGATGGACGGCTGGTGCTGCATCCCCTCCTCCTTTCCTGCCCTCCTTTATGGGAACATAAGAGCTTCATTT
Organism: Oreortyx pictus; assembly: GCA_036925125.1. Taxonomy (NCBI): domain Eukaryota; kingdom Metazoa; phylum Chordata; class Aves; order Galliformes; family Odontophoridae; genus Oreortyx; species Oreortyx pictus. Next base: position 2,197,071 of record JAUPFR010000025.1, on the reverse strand, counting down.
CCAGTCCCGTCCGTCCTCAATCACTCACGGCCTGAGAAATATTTTGCAGAAAGTTTCCAGTCTGCTGGTTTGAGACTCGCACGCTCGTCTGGGAGAGCCACGGTGAGTAATGGCTGCTGTGTGCTCCACAAGGACCCGGCCGCTTCCCAACGAGAGCCTCTCAATCATGCTTTCTCAGCCCTGTGGCCACACAGTACTTCAGCCTAATTACAGCCAGCGCCGCTTAATATACTGCAGCCACGAGGCAGAAGGGGACTTCAGAGCTTTTCGTGTGTCTTTTGCTGCCTGATGGGCAGCTCTGCGTGCTGGGGAGCACCAGGTCCCCTTGGATGGGTGGGAAGAAGTCACCTTTCTCCAGCTCTGCTCAGACATAAATGGTCTTTGCTCCGTTTTGGCAGTTTGCAGGAGCACCAGTGCCAGCTGCAGTGTCAGTTGCCAACGCAGTGTTAGGCTCCGTGTCCCCCTTCCAACCTGGGATGTGGTGCTGCAACAAGCCACCCTTCATGGGAGACGGCAGGAAGCATTTGGAGCTCTGAATCTGTTGGGAGCCGTTCCTCAGTCCCGTCCCATCCCTCGCAGTGCCCTTGTGTTGGCTTGTTGGGTGCTGTCTGGTCCCGTGGCACGGTGCCTGGCAGGGCAGCACGTTACTCACGAAGCAGCCAGTGTGCTTAAGGAGCTAAATTTATTTCATTTTCTAAACTGCAGCTGGGAAAAAATAAGGAGCCATTAGGCTGTCAGTTGTCAGAGCTTTACAGGAGCATCAACGCATCATGTTTTTCTTTACTGAGACATTAAATGTGTCAAGACCTGTGATGGACTGTCTGGATCAAATGCAGAGGGCAGATGGGATGGCGAGTGAGGACAGGGAGGTTGCTCTTGCCTCCCCAGCTGTGCTGTCGTGCAGAGCACTCTGCTTTCTGAGGTGCAGGGGTGAATCCTGCCCTTCTTGGCCCCGTGTAGATTGGATACTAGGAAGAATTTCTTTTGGAAAGAGCAGTGCTGTGCTGGCACAGCTGCCCAAGGAGGGAGTGGTGGGGTCACTGTCCCTGGGGGTGTTCCATAAATGTGGGGACGTGGCACTGAGGGATGTGGGCACAGTGGGGTGGGTTGGGGATCTTGGAGGTCTTTTCTAACCAGAATGATTCCGTGCTAGATGCTTCGGGTTCAGATGTGGGGATGCTGCTGCTGGATGAGCTCTGGGGGTTTCTACTTTTTATTGAGTTTGGGAGGGGGGTGAAGAAAACCCTCCCAAGGCCATTGCTGAGCGGATTTGCAAAGTTCTCCCCAATGCAGTGTTTGGTCTGCATGCACTCAAAATGTATGGCAAATATTTCATTTCAGATGCTGGCATATTTGCACTGGCACTGACTGCATTACATGTGAGTGATGAAAGGCTCTGTATAAATATGGTGTTTCCATTGGTATTGATTGCATTAGGATTGCAATTACATTTGCAATGGAGCCGACTGTATTACGTGGGTTGTTTTATCAGCAGTCATCATCAACGCTTGCCCACGGGCACTTGCTTTTTTTCTGGAGTGGGAGTGGAGCCTGGGGTTGGTACACGGTGGCTGCAGTGTTTTCCCTCTGCTGGGGACAGAAACAGCCACAGGCATGGAAAGAAAGACCTCCAAACTTTGGAGACGACACCGAAAAGTTCCTTCTTGCTCTCTGTGCTGACCTCCCTATTACAGAAGCTAATTTCCTCACATCATCTGGGTAGCAAAATGCCTTTGCTCCTTCGATTCAGTCTCTGACTCGCACTACCTTTTTTTTTCTTCTTGTTTTGTGAGAAGCAGTGCTGAGGGCTCAGAGGTGTTTTTGATATTTTCCAAGTCAATATCCCTTCCTGGTAAGAACAAGATGTAATCTGTGTGTGTGTGTGTGCTGGTACAGAGGAAGCCTCTCGCTGGAATGGGAAGAAAGGGACGTGCACGTCCCAGGTGCAGGCAGGGAGGGATGACTCTGCTTTCTGCTTGTGTGATGGATGCCCTTTGCTGCCCTGCTTGGAGATGTGGTCTTGCTTTCTCTCCCTGGACAGGAGGGAGCTCTGTGTCTGCTCCTTGCCCGAGGCCAAGGAGGGCTCTGATGCAGAAGGATTGCAAGCAGATGCCTTGAGCTCAGGCAGCGTTCCCCCAGCTGTTAATGGGGAAGGTCACAGGGTGGTGGAGTGACAGCAAGAAGGGGCAGAGGGTAGGAACAGTGGGAGATGAGGAGGTGAGAGGAGCAGCGGTGGCTGCAGAGAACTCCTTCATCTATTGCTTAATTATGGAGGTGACAAGGAGGTGGCCTTGTGGCCTGGACTTGGCTGCTCTGGCCCCTTTGAAAGGCGGTGGGGATTTGGTCTGGACTCTGCCTCTGGCTCTCAGCCACTGCCCTGAGGGTTTGTCATCACATGGAGAAAGCAAAATAGATAAATAAGCACCATCCCCAAAGGGGTGAAAGCGGTGAGGGGGAGGAAGGGAACAGGAAGGGACACAAAACGCACTCCCTCTCTGACAATCCACATGAGTTTGAAGTCAAAACATTCTGTGCATGTCTGTTTTTTCCCTTGCTCGCCACCTGGTAGCTATTATCAGATGACAGTTTATTCCTGTCGGGAAGAGATTTCACGAGCAGAAAGATGTAAAAGCCAGGAAGGGCCCTGATGAGCCTGGGTGGCTCAGGGTGCCCGTCCCAAGCTGTGTGTGCTCTTCTGGTCCCCTCCTGCCAAGCCTTAGGCCACAGCAGTGCAGCATCCAGCATCCTTAGCTGGCTCCTGCACCCTGCAGGGGTGCTGCCCTCGCAGTGCTGGGTGCTTCTCTTTCACTCAGGTGCTGTCAGGACAAATTGCTGCCTCGCACCGTCCTTTTTGTCTTAGCTTTTGCCTTTGTTACAGAGGCTTATTAGTCAAATCATGAAGTACTCAAATGTTACTTAATTGCTAATGACATAGTAATAAGCTGCACTGGGATAACACAATCCGAGAACCCCTTTATCTTATCGAAGCGGCCACCTTTTCCGTGAGCATTTATGGCTTTCCCCTCATTAGTGGGATTGTGCTATCACAGCCTCGCCGTGCTACCTTCCCCCACACACCAAGTTGGACACGACCCTTCGTGTCCCCCTGGGCTCCTCGTGAGCACTGAGCTGCTGTACGTTGGCGCTGGCAACTTCACTTCCCCGACAGTGAAAATAGACTTGTCATGTTTGGTTTGGTTTCCAGCAGATGGACTCACAAATAACTTCATTTGATGGTGGTGATGGGGAGGGGGGAAGAAAAGAAAATCATCTCGATCACTTCCCAAGAGTAATCCAATGATCTGCGGAGCTCCTCAGAAATTAAAGAAAAAATAATGGAAAAAAAAAGCATTGTGAATGATCTGACAAGGATGTCAGCGTGTGTCGAATGAAGTGCTTGCAGCACGTAACTCAATTGGCTGCAGTTCCTCGTGTGCTTCAGTGCCGGCTGCCTTCCTGTGCAGTGCATTGGATCACAGCACTGCAGATGCCCAAGCTGTGCTCGTGTGAGCTTTGGGTGGAGATACACTGAGAAGGAGGAAATGAGAGAAATGAGGCAGCTTTGGCCTCAGCTGCACTCCTCCTGCTGGTGCAAGCAGGACCCCGACCAAATTGTCCCCTACCAGTGACAGAGTGATGCTTTGTGCCTGTTCAGGGTCCTGGGTTGAGGTGACTCCTGTGATGTGGGGCTGCTCTGCAGTGGCTGCAGGCAGAGCGCTCGGCTCTGGAGAGCTCTGGTTTCCCAGAGTTCAAAATGAGATGGCAAATTGAATTTGTTCATGAGCATGGAGGCTCTCTAGGGATTCCCTTTTAACTCACTAGGCTTGCTTTAAGGGACTTTCTATTCTCACACAGAAAAGATGGGCTTGGTGTTTCCTTCTTTCTTCCTTTATTATTTTTCCCCTTTGCTTGTGGCTCCTGCAAAATGTGCCCAAGTGCAGAAACATCCCTTCCCAAGATCCCTTATCCTGGTGCCTGCCGTGCTCTGCATGCTGCAGTCAGACAGGAGAGTTCACTTTGCAAAGTGCTCAGGGGCATTTTCTGCAAGGGCTGTGGGGCAGTAGGGTCAGGAAAGCACAGCCCTGCTTCTAGGGCTGGCAGAGGATGTAGGGCTTTGGGTTGCTTGTCTTACATGGGACCTCAGTGATCATCTAGTTCCAACCCCCCTATCGTGGGTGGGGGTTGTTAACCACCAACTCAGTCCCAGTGCTCCATCCAGTTTGACCTTCCTCCTCATCTGCTTGGATGAGGAGCTTTTGGGGTGAAGCATTGCCCCCCAGGGGTACAGCTCTGCATGGGGTGATGGCGTGCATCGTGTTGCAGCCTGCCCTGGCTCTTCCCAACTTCCCCATCTGGATACTGGGGGAAAATAGAGAGCACACTCTGAGGTTTTTATATAGCTGAGGGGAGGTTGGGGAGTAGCTCTGCTTTCCCCCCCTCCTTTTTTGTTTTGTTCACTGCTAAAAATGGAGCATATGTGGGGCTGAACCAGCAGAGGCAGCGACCTCTCAATGAGTGGACACAGCTCAGTTTTGCTGATATTTCAGTCCTGTGCTTACCCCAGTGAAGCACTGCGGTCTGCCAAACTCAGAGGGCTCGTTGTTAAAGCTAAAACAGTGTAACAAAACAGGAAACGAGGTGAATTTTGCTGCGCTTTAGGTTTTGCTGTGATTTCAGTGTCTGGATTTGTTGTCGTTCTGGGAGCATCAGGAAGGTGTGACTGTAAAATTCATTGCTGCTGAGCTTGACACTGGTGCTGCTATGAGCCTTGTGCTTACAGCAGGTCCCTGAGGTTGTAAACCCCAAGGACGAGAGCCAGCAAAACCCTGGGGCTCCCCAGCAGCCTGCACCAGGGAGCTCTGACCCACGCTGAGATCTGTGCTCAGAAGGTGCTACTGAAGGACAGAGTCTGGGGATGTTTGGATCTTAATGTTTTACAGCTCCTCTGCCTTCAAACAATGCCTAAAAATACAAGTGTATGCAAATTATAAACTAATTTAGATGATGGAGCATGGGAATATTGCTCCTACTCCCCAAGCATGGCATTTCCAATCATATCTTCGTTTCATTTTTAAGCAAAGAAATCATAATCTTGACATGTTTATCATTCAGTGCCTGCTCCAATTATCTCTTTGGGTTCATTCTATAGTTCATAGAACTGATAGATTATGATCATGTTGTTAGGAGAATTGTGCAGTCATTATTCCTCCAGCTGGAGGAGAAGTTGAAAAACAATTATAAAGAACGATTCTCCTTTGGATTGCTTTCTGAGTTCGAGAAACAGGCAAGTTCCTATTACTGAGGCCAAGAGCTGCAAGGCTACTGCCACTCTCCGTTTTGATCTCCTGTGATCCAAACCAGATGACTTGTAAAGCTGATTTTTCTCTAGCAAGCTCCAGTTGTAGTTATTATTTTTTTATGGGTTGATCATAGAGAGATGAATGCCGCACAAGACTTGAAACTATGCGGAATGCTGATTGCCAGTTTAATTAGCTCCGGAGCGGAGGGGATGCACCAGTCTGTGTCTTCTGGGAGGTGGTGGGGTTAGATCTTCAGACCCAAGGCTTACGATCAAATAACACAACACCGGCATCTGTGTGTAGTTTCGACACGAAACTGGGTGGAGCGAGCTTCCCTTTGCTCGAAGATTTGTTTTCTTTCAAAATCCTTAATGAGGCCCAGGGGATGGTGACCCCGAAGGGAAGCGGTGCAGAAGGAGCCCGCTGGGGCCGGGGATGCTGCAGGCAGCAGCGTGCTCCCAGGGGAGAGCTTCCCTTTGATCCCCAGAAGGAACTCTCTAATCCCATCCGTTAACACGAGTGGGCAGCCGGAGGCCTTCCTTCTGTGATTGATTGTCCCCTGAGGAATATGTTCCCTTTCCATGTGCTTCCCCGTGCCCCAGCCCTCTGTGAATGCTACTGAATATTTTAGTGACTTGACCAGAAGGGAACAATCAGACGAATGCCTTATCGAGGCATCATTCCCATGCTTATGTCTTGCCTCCTTGTCTCCCTGGAGTCTCCCTTCCCCTCCCATCTCCCAGCTGGTGCTCAGGATGTGGGAAAATGGCCGTATTCAGTGCCTCAGCTGCGTACGTGCTTATCCAATTTGGGACTGGATGAAACCCTCCTGTCCACCAGACTTTGTTTTGTCTTCTGGAAGCAGTCAATACTGGATGCCTGAGCAGATCTATTTATTTAATAACGCACCCTGTCAATATTTACGTAGCTCGTAATGGGCTGGGTACTCCAGAGCAGCGTGGGTGATAATAGACAGGCAGGAGGAGCTCTCCAGATGTGAAATGTTGTGTTCCTGGGAGGGGGGGGAGCCAGCACCTGGAGGGCTCAGGAATGCAGTGGTTGGAGCTGCATCCTGCCTCCGTGCCTCTCACTGCTTCCCATGGGCTTCTGACATCTTTCTCCATCCCCTCACGGATTTTCCTCACAGAGTCATTCAAGTTAGAAGAGATCCTTAAAGACTACCTGGTCCCACTCCCCTGCTGTTCACAGGGACACCCACAGCTCTGTCAGGTGCTCACAGCCCCATCCAGCCTGGCCCTGGTTGGATAGAGCACCACTGCCTCTCTGGGCTTTGTTACCATTATTGGAAAAGCCATTTCCCTTGCATCCTATCTAAATCCACGCTCTTTCAGTCTGAAACCACCTCCCCTTGCCCTATCCCAGCAGACCCTGCTAAAGGGTCTGTCCCCTACTGTCTTACAACCCCTTTTAGATATTGAAAGGCTATTCTCATCTCTCCCAGGAGCCTTCTCTTCAGGTTGAACATCCCCAGTTCTCCCAGCCTGTCCTCATGGAGTGGTGTTCTGTCCCTTCTTGGGAAGTCTACGTCCAGGAGACAGCACGCTTGCTATGAGACCCCTGATTCCTTTGGTAACTCAGCTTCTTCTGCTGTTAGGTGCTCCCCATCCTCACGTGCCCTCAGAGGGCTCTCTGGATGGGCTGATGGTTGGGCTGAATGGTCTTTTCCAACCTTGATGATTCTGTGATTCTATGATGCAAAGCATGGGAGCTCAGCATCGTGGCACAGGGAGGCTGGCTGGGCGTTTGTCTGTTGGAGTTTGTTGTGGGAGTCAAGAGCCCTTGAAACTTTAGAGGGAAGATGGAGAAGTAAACATTATTTCCTCCTCCTGGACACCTACCACCTTGAGCTCCTGGAGCTAACGGGCTCCCTGTAGCTCTCTGCTTGTTAGTGTTTGGTGACTGGATAAACATACTTCATTTCTTTTTGAAGGGGAAAGGTTGTTTACAAGTTGTAAAACAGAATGGAAATGCTGTTTTCCATCAGAAGAGTTCCACGAACAATAGCAAAATAATGCTTAAAAAGCCCTTGAAGTGTCCCTTTCAAATGAAAAATCAAAGTGCTGGGAGACGAATATTAAGCATGCCCAAAAACAAGGTATTAATACTTATTAATGAACTAAGAGAAAGATAATGAAATGCAGGCGAAAGCAGTGTTGTGTATGTCTGGCATGAAAACCTTTGTGAAAACGCTCGAGCCAGAATCCAGGTCTCCCCAGGAGGAGGTCGTGTTTTTGCTTTTAGATCAGGAATTCACCAATCTCCCCTCGCTCCAAACTCCTTTGCTTGCTGCGTGGGAAGGAGGGGAAGGGCCCAGCAGCTGAGTCTAAGGGGAAGGACGGGAGAAAGGAGCCCTGGGCCTTGAGGGCTGTACTGTTAATGAGAGGAGGGGGGTTTCTCCAAGTAGGAGATGCTCTGACTGTTGGTGTAGGGGTGTTCTGTCTTCCTCCATGGTATCTGGGGGAGGTTGCTGTAAGGAATGCGCCAGGTGCTGCTCATTCCGCTTGCAGTCGCGTTTCTCAAGGTGTACATCTTCTTTTACTATTAGACGACAGCAGGAACTGTATTTCTGATGAATTTTCCTTCTCCTTTTCTCTGCTGTAGCAGGGAGAGAGGGAGATGCTCTCACAAACAGCCTCTGTGATGGCACACGCTGACTCAGAGCAAGGCTGCCTTGCTTTGAAGAGCAGGGCCAAGGAGGATGCTGGCCGCACTGCATGACCAAACCAATTACAAAATAAAAATATTTCTGAGTGCCAGAGGAGGGAGCCAGCAAAACACAGGAAATCTGAGCAATTTTCCCTTTTTAGTGACATCTTTTCCTAATGAAATGGGGATAAATGGATCGGCGTGGCACTGTGCTTCGCTTGGGCAGTGTCTGTTGCCTGGGAAGGAGTTGGTAGAATGCGTTGGTGCTGAGCTGGGTGCACTCATTTCAAAGGCACAACTCTGACTTCTTAAGGGACGAGGATCTCTGCTGTGTTAATGGGTTCTGTTGGTGCTTTTTTTCCTTTTCGCCTGTTGCATGATCCCTTACGGAGTAGGTTTGAATGGTGAGAGGAGGCCTTACATGGATTGTTGGCACAGTGGGGAGCAGAGGGACCACAGTGGTGCTGGGAAGAGGAGGCAGGGAAAGGGCCATCTGGGAGATGCCGCAGGCAGCTTCTCCCTGCAGCATTGCTGTCACAGGCAGGGATGTTGTGCCCTGGGTAACACGTGTTCTACAAGGTGGCCCTCCCAAAATGGCCAAGTCCAGCCCCAGATCTCCTCTCTGGCATCAGGGATGGGCAGCTGCTGGCATTGACAGACTCCTTGGGCCTCGCCTTTCTACTTTCTTGCATTCCATTCCCTTACAAGCTCCCATTCCCCATCAACTTGCCTTGCAGTGCGCCGCATACGAAATGGAGGAGATAAAATTACAGCATCTCAAAATTGGCCAGGCTCGGTGCAATATATAACATACCAGATGGCACTACATGATGCCTCCGAAATATCTGTGCAATAGCATTTTAAGAAACGTATAAGTGATCAGGCAGCATATGGAAAACACGCTCTGTGCTGCACGAGGGAGTGGTGCCCCCTCTCCTGGCACCTGCTCGCTCTGCCAGGCTCAGGGTGCAGTGAGCATCCCTTCGTGGAGCCCAGGAACCGAGGGCAGGATTGCAGCATGACTATTCTTGCTTTTCTCTTCCCTGTGCTGCTTGCCATGCAGCAGTAAGGGCTGGAGTTTGGGGCTTGGCTTTGCAGCTGTGGGGTTGTGCTCTGTTGCTGGGAGCTGCCAGCCTGGAGTGCTGTCTGTATGTCTGTCCACACACTGACTTATCTGTAAAAATCCCCCAGTGTGTTAATTGTCTTTGAGAGCCACGGACCCGCACTTGCTTGGAGTTCCTGATTTGCTCTATTGCCCTCTATTCCCCACTTCTAATCTGGGGGTTTGGATCAGGGCTGGCTTCTCATTTTTTTTGGATTAACCTGTAGGAAAAAAAGCAGAAGTGGAAATCTTGCAGAAAGCAGACTTCTTTTCTTTGTCTTTCTTGACTTTGTCCTCTCTGTTATCTCGACAGCTTTCTATTTGCTGCTGTGTTTCCCTTTAATCTGCAGCCCTCTGTTCTTACCTGAGCTACAGAGGACTGGCGAGGAAAACCACTGAACTTGGTGATAAATGAAAGGGAACAAAGCTTAAAATGTTTTCATTCCCTCTCATTAAAAAGTTAAAAAAAAAAAAAAAAAAAAAAAAGGAAAGGAAAAAACCCACCCTCCAAAGCACGCAGCCAATACGTGGTGCCTGGATTATCCTTGAACCTCCTCCTGCTTATGGATCAGGGTGCATCATTTCTGCCCTGGTTTGGCTTTTTTTTTTTTTTCTTATCCCTTTTCTCACAGCTGGAGGGACAAAAGTGCATGGCTATGGGGGGAGGAAGCCCTGCCCCTATGCTGGGAGGGAGATGCTTGCTTCTGATGGGGGAGGGAGGCCACGGGGATGGAGGTTTTGTGCATGACGAGGGACAACTGCTATGATCAAATGTCCAAGTCTTGAGTGGGCAGAGCCTCCTGAAGGCTGAGGTGGAGACACTTCCATCGCAGCAATTCCCTCCCTGCTGCTGCCCATGAAGGGAACTGGGGGCACAGGGGTTGGCATCTTCTTGGGGTGCGTGGAGACAGGCCAAGAGGCAATAGGGCACAAATTGTCCTCGTCGGAGGGGTTGAAACTAGATGATCTCGAAGGTCACTTCCAACCTAAGCTGATCTTTGATTCTGTGAAGCTCTCTTGAAACACATGAGGAAGTTTTGTTTTCTCATGATCTGGATGGTCAAGGGAAGGCTGTCCAGGAGAACTGCGGGATGTCCATTTTTGGAAGTGCTCAGAAACCCATGACTTGGTGTCCCGGGCAGCCTGCTTTAGCATGAGTATGGCTTCATCCCGTTGCCCTGCTCATGGGGAGGTGTGATAGAAGCTCTCTTGGGGACATGCTGTGCTCTGGGGACATCTCTGTGATGGGCACAGCATTGGGATCTGCAGTAAAGACACGCCTTGTCCAGTGCTGGCCTGGTAATGGCTCATGGCAGGAATTAGTGCCCCGTCCATCTGGCCCCGTTCTGCCATCTAATGAGGGGAGATAAGTGCACTTAACAACACGGGCTCTTGTTCAGGCCCCTTCTTCCCAAGCCAGAATCAATAGCAGGTCTCTCCAGCTTTTAGAGACTTAGATCCAGTCTTTTCATCTCTCTCTCTCTTTCTCTTTTCCCAAGCAGCACACGTTTGATTTTTTTTCTCTTTTTTTCTTCTTGCACGCTGCAGAAATTTTCCCATTCTCCCTTTCATCTGAACCAGCACAGCACTCTCCCAGCCAGGGCTGCAGCTTGAGCTCCAGATAAGGATCCCCGCAGTGCCTGGGTTCCCTGCTCCCCATCTCCACCTGGATGTGAGCGCACCTATGAGTCGCCTTTATCTTCAAAGTGCTTTACAAGAACTAATTAATCCTCCCAGTACCCCACTGCTGTAGGTGAGGGAGCCTTCACCCACAGTGCTGCTTCCTCTCACCCGTTCCATGGCATGGGTTTTCTCTCCCAGCTCATCCCCTCTTTGCTTGCCTGTTTTTTGGGGAGCAGGACCCTTTCTACCACGCGGGATGGCTTTATTTCTGCAGCATTGCCCGCGGGTTAACGCAAAGCCGAGGAATATCAGCTGAGCCCCACTCTGCTTCCCCTTTTATTTTGCTGCTACCCACTTGAGTTGGCCTCGCTTTGCCTTTACCGTGGGTAAAGAGCTTTTGTCTGCCGTTGGCCGTCGCCAGGATGGAGCAGCACGAGGTGATGCATCTGCCTGCTGCAGACACGTGTCCGTGGCACTGCTGCGGTCCTCGTGCATGGAGCTGATGCTGAAACGAGAGTGGGGCTGCGTGCTGAGCACAGGGAGCTGTTATCCTCCCAGGGTGGCCTTTGCTGGCATCTTCTGTTTACTTCTTTAGTAGCTCTGAGTTCAGAGAGGCTCTATTTATTTATTTATTTCAAGCCTTTTTTTTTTTTTTTTCCTTCTCTTTCCTTCTATGAAATGCAAATCAATAGATGTTGTATTCACATTCTAACAAGATGTCAAGGAGAAAAGGGTAGCCTTTCATTCAGGGAGAGAGGCAAACACATGAGGGGAGAGGCGGGGGAGCAGCGAGGGGACAGGAAGGATTGGGGGGGGCTGGGGGGTGGGATGTGGCTGTGCCTGGTGCAGGGTGATGCCAGCAGGGAGAGCAGCAGCTGGGGACTGAGCCCATAGGCACACTGCTCTGCCCCGTCATGCTGGGAAGTGGAGGCTGCAAGGAGAGAGAGGGTCAGGGAACCTCCAGCTGTTTAAGACAGTGTTTTATTCCCCCCTGAGTCTTGGGGGGAGGGGAGGAGGTCCCAGATGTAAATATGCATTAAGAAAGCTTGGGGAAAATAGTGCAGACGCACACCGAAATCGTGGTTAAATGTGCCCAGTAGACCATAATGTCTTCCTTTCAGATCCAGTGCTGCTGTCAAATTTGAATGTACAGTTCTCTGTATATTCAAATTCTCCGCTTTATATCAAGAAACAAACAACCCTATACTTCCCCAGGTATCCCAGAAAAGCTCCACCGGTGAAGTACATATTTATACATCTCTTATTTTGTCTTGGAAATCAAACAGAACAGGCCAATTCCCTGTTCAGCCTTGCATTAGTGAGCGGCAACAGATGCTTTTGCCCAAACACGTTTGTTCCTATTTTACAGATGGGAAAGCAAAGGCAGTGATGTCCTGAAAGTCTGGTCCAGGGCTCTGCTTAGTGCTGTGCTTGTCTAACCAACCAGAGTAGCAGCAAGGAGGGCAGCTAAACGTGTGCTGGGTTTGTTTAAGAGTCACTGGAAGGTCTGGGGGGGGGAACGTGAGCCTTAGCATGCAGGAGAGATGTGGGAGGAGAAAAAGGAAGAGTGTGTCGTTTCAGAATGTGCCCAAATATAGCTTCTCAGCTCTGGTTCTGCAAGTGGAGCAGCGTGCTCGTTCTGAGCCCGTCAGACATTACCTTTAATTAGGAATTGGTTTAGTGGGAGCTATGGGTGGTAGGTGAATGGTTGGACTGGTTGATCTTGTAGGACTTTTCCAACCTTGGTGATTCTATGAATTATTTCTTATTTCTTATCGTTTGGTTCCTTGAGGGTAACGGCGTTTGGTTCTTCCTTGGGTGGGTCTCCCAAATGCTTTGTCAAGTGAAGGGTGATGCCTTTGGGGTCTGGGGGAGGGATCTAGGGGGAGCTGGCTCACTCGATGCCCATGCGGGGTCTTGTGCCTTGAAACACCTCTTGGTTGGCAGAAGGGGTCTGAGCTGCGTGCACTCGCTCCTGATATGAGGATAAGTTTGCTCAGCGTCGGCCATTTGGGCGTCAACAAGGGGGAAATCCAGCAGAGAAATGCTGTCGTGCTCATCTCAGGCTGAACGAGGCTGCTTGGATTTTTTTTTTTTTTTTTATTTCGCTCCGAGTGATGATTTAGCTCTTCCAGAGGTCAAGGCTGTTGTGAACAATGTAGCTTTACTCCCATTAAAAGATAAAAATCCCCGGGCTCGTGTGCTGCAGCGTGCGCAGACTCACCTGAAGACGTGGGAGGTTGGGCACCTTCAGCGGGTGACGTGGGAATGAGGTTGAGTTTAAAAGCCTTTCAGAAAGTTGTGATTTATTCATGGAGAGTAGGAAATGAATAGAGAGGGATGGGTGAAACGCACCCAGGTTCCTTCTGGTGGTGGGTGCCCTGCTCTCAGCCCTCGCTGAGCGAGCACTGGGATGGGGGTTTGTGCATGGGACGTCCTCTGGGGGCGGGGAGGACGCAACTGATGGTTTTTCTGCTTTATTTTTCATCGGCAGATGATGTGTTTAAGGCCTTAGAGGGAGAAGTGAGGTTCCGGTGCTGGAACAGGGCAAAGGGTGGTGGGGGTGAAAGAGATACCGGAGGGGGATGGGAGAGAGCAAGGTGCAGGAGGTTGTGGCCACTGGTGCCAAAAAAAGCCAGAGTGGGGGTAGAGCTGGAAGTCCAAAGTCTCAGCCTAAAAGCACCTCCGGGCTGGCCTGTGATTAAGGAAAGACTCTTCCATTCTTAAGGTAATGAGGACGGAGATGGTGTTGCGCCAAACAAACCGTCTTCCTTTGCCTTTATGCATTTCCAAAGGCTCACGATATATTTTTAACGGAGCCGCAATGAATATGAAACGAGGAGCTCTTTCTGCTGTTTGGAGAACGTCAAAAGCAGCAGTTACTCCATTTGGAAAACTTCTGAACGGCGCAGAGGAACCAATCCCTGGTGTGCACGAATGCACTGAGTGGGGGGTGGCTGCGTTGAGGGGGGGGAGGGGAGGATGGGGGGCATCTTGGCTGTCAGATATCACTCAGCCCCCCCCCTCCGCCCCCGAGGGGAACTGTGGATGGAGTCGGGGAGCTGTGGCACGTGGCAGAGGGATGGACGGCTGTCGGTTGGGGATGCTCAGAGCCCGGCAGCAGTGTCAGAGTGTGATCTGGGTGGGGGGGGGGTCAGGGGGAGGGTTTAAAAACTGCCTCAGTTGAAGCCGAGCGGTATCTGTTTGAGGGGGTCCGGGTGTCCTTTGGGAGCTGTTTAATGCACGGGGGGGGGGGGATGGAATAGAGCTCTAGTTGTGATGCAAGGAGACAGTTCAGATTTTTGTGCAAAAAAAAAAAAACACCCACTCACGCTCCCGAGCTGGGAAGCCTCTGTTCGCCTCCCTCGGCAGCAGGCAGAGCTGCTGGGGGGGAGGGGGGGGGGGGGGGGGCTTTGTGAGGGTCGAGCTGGGGGGGGGTGGGGGGCACGGCGTGGGCACGGGGCTGAAGGCGACTGTGGGACGTGCAGGTCCGGTGCCGGGGGGGGGGGGGGAGGGGGGGGGGGGGGTGATGCTCGTGTTTAACTCCCCCATGGCACAGAGACAGTGTGCGGGTGTCAGTCAGCAACCCGAACCAATGGGTGCCTGGTAGGAGGTCTGCTTCCCAGTGCACGGCCGGAGCCCGGTGCTGCTCCAGCTAGTTGTGCGTGTGTGTGTGTGTGTGTGTGCAAGGAAAAATCGGAGCTGCTGACTGCCTGCTCCCGTCTCTCTCTCTCTCTCTCCAGCTCGCTAACTCAGTCTCCCTCCCACTGCAAACATTGGATTTAAACCTGCTCAGCATTCAACGCAGACGAAAGCAGCGGCGGCAGCAGCAAGCAGCAAGCAAATCAGCCGCGAGCCGACCGCAGCTCCAAGATGTACCATCCTGCCTGCTGGATCGTCTTCACCGCCACCACTGCCCTGCTCTTCATCCCAGGTAGGTAACGTGGGAAGCTTTTCCCATGCTGGGGCAGAGCTGGGAGAGGCGGCGGTGCGTGCTGGGGGGTACCCGGACTTGATGCCCGTGGCGAGATGCTCTGCAGCAGGGCTCAAGGCAGCGAGCTGGCTCTGGGGAGAGCGCTGGGTGCTGGCAGTGAGGGAGAGTGGCATTGCACTGTGTGTGTGTGTGTGTGTGCACCCCCCAAATGAGGCGAGCCGGTCCCTCTGTTGAGCCTTCTCTAAACGCGGTGGGATCACGCAGCTCTTTCCCCTTCCAAGTTCGGTGCCTCCTGCATCCCTCCATCCTCCCTGAGCTGTCGTGCTGTTTCCCCCCCCCCCCCCCCCTTCCCCGCTCCCCCACATCCCTGCTGGTTGCCACCGGAGTGCCGTCGCTGTGTGCAAAGTGAAAACAAAGCCCCCTTTGTGGGTGCCCACGGGAATGAGCCCACCTGCAGCAAAGGTGCTGCAGCTGCTGTGTGCTGGGCAGGTGGTTCCCGAAACGAGGGGTGCCCTCATCCCCTCTGCTCACCGGGAGGAGGGGGAGACGTGAGGTTTGCACTGAGCGCCGGCTCCGAGCTGATGCTCAGCCGTGGGGCAGTGAGCACAGCTCTGCAGTGCCTCCATGGGGAGGGGGGGAGCAGCAGAGCTGCTCCTGGGGGACAAGTCACTGGTATTTTCAGACGAGGATGCGTGCTTCTAGCAGCTGAAAAGATTGTGGCCCCTGCTGAAACAGATGGGGACTGGATGTTGAGGCTGGGATCCTATCTCAGCCCAACGTGTGTTTTTCATGACTGTCAGGGAGAATTACGTTGGACTCAGGAGGGCAGGGAAGACGCACAGCTGCAATTTGAGCATCTCTCCGTGGTTTAGTTCCAGTGCAGGGCTGGCGTGCGAGAAGCTGGAGGGGGAGAGGTGAGCTGTGTCGTAGCTGGAAGGCAGCTCTCACCACGGCAGCGATGAGTGCAGAGGGGCTCAGGCTCAAAGTTGCTGCTGGAGGCTCACATTGTGGGACTGTCTGTATTCAGGGGTGCCACAGCCGTGGGAAACAGCTGCTGACATGGGGCAGGTACTGCTGATTGATGCTTGGGTCCCACTGATGCTGTGATGGCAGGGTGATGTGACGTGTGCATGGGCTGGGCAAGACGTGCCCAGATGGAGGACCTCCTACAGCAGTGCCTTTAATGTGTTGTCTCTGGCTCCCCAGCAATGCCACGAGCCAAAATGGTGCACCTACAGCACAGCAGAGAGCATG
Source organism: Oreortyx pictus (assembly GCA_036925125.1). Classification (NCBI taxonomy): domain Eukaryota; kingdom Metazoa; phylum Chordata; class Aves; order Galliformes; family Odontophoridae; genus Oreortyx; species Oreortyx pictus. Next base: position 2,181,191 of record JAUPFR010000025.1, on the reverse strand, counting down.
TGAGAGCAGGGATGACGTGCTCATCCATTGGAGAGTACAAGGGATTTTAAGGCTAAGTGTCTTACCTTGAGCAAAACACGGCAGTGGGTTTTCCTGGCGTGGGGGCAGCTCCCCTCTCCAGTGCTGCTGGGCTGAAATTGCAATGAAATGGGTGCAAGACAGCATCCAGAGGAGAAAAGACCATGCAGTGAAGCTTCCAATAACTTGGGAGCAGTTTCTTGATCTGCACTTTGCTGTTGTAGCATTCCTTTCTTATTTATATCGAGCAGCAATATCTGCTTTGGCTCTGAACGTCCCCTGAGCCAGACCAGCCTAGGAATTTGCCCAGCTGGGCTCAGCTGTTAATCCATCACACTGAAACCTGCTGCCTGCAGTAAAGGAAGGAAAGAATTCTGGTGTGCCAAGCTGCTGCCTTGGTCCTTTCCCACCCCCTGGGGCCTTCTGTCCTCCAGGTTTTTAGTGTTGTTTATTTTATTTTATTTTTTTTTGCAAGTGGAATCCCACGTGCTCTGTGCAGGTGACGCTCCCCTGGGATGCGCAGAGGCTGTTTGCAAAGCGTGAATTCTTTTCCTCGCCATTTCTGTGTGCATCCTGCAGGAGTTTCTCATGGGGTGATTAAAGTGAGAAGGGAACCTGCTTTTAGAGGTGTAATTAGAGTGAAGGGAAACATCACAACTTGAAGGCTCCTGCAGAAAATAGCGCTGTGAAGTTATTATTAGCTGTAAAAGCTTATTTGCTGTTTTTTTTTTCCTCTTTCTCTCCCACCTCTGTTCTTTGCTTTTCCTTTTTATTTTCTCCCTTTTACCTTTGTTAGGAAAAATGTATTTTTTTTTTTCCTCCCACTGGGACTCGCATTGTCTCGTTACCAATTCACTCCTGTGGAATCTAAAGACACGAAAGGTTAATGCAGTAATGAAACCCTGACCCCTCTGGTCATAGATAGCGTCTTACTCTGCAGCTCTTTATTTCTTTGTAAGACAGGTTCCCATGCAAAACAATTTCTAAGGCTAATGTTGTTGTCACCCAGTGGCTTTGGGCAGGCGGGTTCCTGGGCAGCGTTGCTTTCTGAGATGGGCTCTTCCTGATGGGATGCAGTTGTGGTGTGACATCATGGCTCCTACTGGTGGCGAAAATCAATGCGCGTCAGCTCGTTTAGACATTTATATTGCTGCCTTTGCTGGCTTGGCAAAATGACTTGTCATGGCAGTGGCTTGTTCCCAGCTGGGGCTCGAGCCCTGCAGGCTGCAAGACAGCTGCTCCTGGTGCTGCAGGTCCTGGCATCTGGGAGCCTGTTGGGCAGATGCTCCGCTGCCACCTTTTGCATGTGGGATTTGCTTTCTGCACCCACTCGTAACTGAGCCTCGTGTGGGCTGCGTGGCGTTGGCGGTGGATGAAAATCCAGTCTTAAAATGAAGAAATGGAGTTAGGAAGTGTTTTCTCCCTGTTCAGGAGTGATGGCTGGGGCTGCTGGCTGCCACAGCCACGTGGGACACAGCTGTCACCCCTCTGCCACGGGGGATGCAGGACTGGCAGAGAGCTGCTGATCCCTGCAACTAAGCTGAAGAATAAGTACCTGGAGCACATTAGTTCTGCTTCAGCGTCATCCCAACTTAGACTTAAAGGGATTTTTTTCTGAGCTCTCTTGAAGGCCGGGGATGGTAGTGGCTGTGCTGCTGCGACCGTCAGCCCTCCGTCAGTTGCAGATGTTGTCCCTGTTGTCCCATTAGCAGCCCCACGCCCTGGGCTGCCATGTGCTCACCTTTCCAAATGGCGTCAGTCAGGAATGTGACAGAAGAAGGAGCAAACGCAGCTTTTCCTCTGTGCAAAACCCTCTGCAGCATGAGTTTCTGGAGCAATTTGTTCTGGGGGCTCTGGGGCTGAAATGGTTCAAAGACATCAATGGGAGCTGGGAACGTTAACTGATGCCTCTGAAAATCTTCCCCAAAGGCCTGGATATTTGGTTATGGGGGTTCTGAAGTTGCGTAAACAGCCGTGTTCGTATTTTACACTTGAATGTTCAATTTGAAGTTTGTGTTCAGCTTGGTTGGAGCACCACTGAACCTCTGTGTGGTTGCACCCAGAGCCAAAGGTCACCCACCATCCTGTCCCCACCAAAACAAAATACCTTCTGTACGTTTGTTTATTTCCTTATTACAATTTATAGGGTCATCTGTGCTCAAAGCTGACTGCTGTCCCTGCTGTCAGCCTGGGCTTGACAGCCCTCTCCTTTTCCCTTTCCCAGACAGGCAGATCCCAGTGCTGCTTCAGCTCTCCTGAGATGCTCCCAGCTGCAAAGTGCGTGCAGGGTGGGCTGTGATCTCAGCTGTCAAACTTGTCCTCTTTTTTTCCTTTTTTGTTTAAACTTAAAAATAATAACAGCTCTGCCACAAATCTCCTTCCCTCCCTTTCTCTAATGAAGGCATGGTACTTATAATTATCAATGCAGCAACTGCACATACAGAGGTGGCTTTGACACTTGCTTCTCAGTGGGTGGGTTTTTAAGGGAAGTCCTCTTTTTTCTTTTTTTTTTCCCCTCTTACTTAGAGGAAAGAAACGCTTACCTCCTTCCTGAGAGCTCTGGGACTGTGTTACCATGCTGTTAGGGTGACTGAACCTCTGTGGGCTGTGCTCCATGGATGGACACATCAGCCCTGGGCAGCAGGACTCAGCTTTGATGCGGTGACATCGGTGTGGCAGTGGGGCCACGCGGGGATGCTGGACTTGTTGCCTTTGCAGCAGAGTCATGTGCCTGCGGGACACGTGTGCGATGAGGCAAGGAAAGGGGGGAAGGAAAAAAAAAAAAAAAAAAAAGAGTTATTTTTAGGTTTACTTTTCTGTGAAATCAGCGCTAGTGAGAAGTGCTGGATTGACAGCTCTGGAGATGGAAGTGTTCTGCAATCCGCAGGGTAGGGGAGCACAGTCTGTCACCCTGCCAGGTGTGTGCCTTGGGGTGGGTGCTGAGGCTGGAGTGCATCGGGCTGGGGAGAAGAACAGCAGGAGGTCTGTGCTGTTGGCCAGGGCTGGGCACTGGTGGGTTTAATGCAGTGGGTACAGCTCCCTGGTGGGGCATGTAGGGCTTTTTGTGTTTTGGGACTGTGGGCTCCTTCATGATGGCTAAGTCAGCAGCTGCTTGTGGACCTACAGCAAAAGGGCTGAACTCCCTTCTGTGACAGCAGGAACGTCGCCATGTCCACTACTAAAATAGCCCAGGTGCATTTGTCGTACTCACAGAACCATTTGAGTTGGAAGGGACCTTCAGAGGTCATTTAGTCCAACTGCCCTGCAATGAAGAGGGATGCTTCATCCTGGTGTTCCCTTGCAAACCATGGAAAGAGTCTTTGTAGTGGACTTCAGGCTCCCAGAGGGCACTGGAGTGGGTGTCCATGCTGTGCAGCCCACACAGTGCCTCCAGGGAGCCTTCATCCTCATCCACCTGGCAGCCCGCCGCCTCTTCCTGCATGACTGTTTACTTCTGGCTTTTGTTTCCTGTACTTGTTGCTATGCATGTAGCGTGTGGAAGGAGCTCCAGCGAATATAGGCCACACTTTGATTGTTCAGCAAGCTGGAAAATGATGATTATAATTTTTGACAGAAGGGAAGGAGGGGGAAGGAGATCTCTGGGCTTTCAAATCTGCTCTGTCATAAGCAGGATCTTGCAAGGGCCCTCTGACTTCTCCCTCCCCAAAGGAGATGGTATTTGCATAGCAAGAGGGGCTACAGGAAAAATTCTTCCCTTTACAAGGACAAGACAATACTTATTCCACTAATCCTTCCACCTTGTGCAGCAGTCTTGTCGCAGCACATAAACAGAACGTGGTTGGCGTTGGCCAGTAATTGAATGGGAAGAATCCGAGAGAAACCTGGAGTTGGATGCTGCTAAAAAAAGCCCTGTCCCTGTTAGACACAGCCATGCACAGACGTATCCCAGGCACGTGTGTGACTACATAGGGCAGTGCTGGCTCCAGCAGCAAGGCCGCACTGGGGCTGGATGTGACAGCAGACCCCTTGGAGACCTCCACCCAACCCGTTCCCAGTTGGCGTTGACCGTCTGGTCCCTGCTGGATCAACCTGTTGTTTTGTTGAACAGCTTTGGCTAATTTTCACTTTATTTTTTTTTTGTTTTAATGCGATCACTTCTAATGAGGCTAATGACATTTAGTCTCCATGGCGGCGCATGTTAATTTGGTCACCAAAATGTCAGCGTGAGGCAGCCGTGTCCTATCTGCCCGTGACAAACACTGTGCAGACAAAGGGGCTCTGCTCCCAGCCATCCCCTTCCTTATCTCAGGGCATACAGGGACAGGCCAGGGCATTTGGCAGAGCTGTCCTCCCACCGTCCCTCCTCTGCTGGCACCAGGCTTGGCTGCGGAGCCCCATGAGCATGGGAGGTGAGGACTGCTGAAACGGAGCCTTCGGAGCAAGCCGGTGCGATGTAATTAATCAGATGTCAAAACCCCTGAGCAAAGTTAGCTTTGATCAGTAGGGAAATCTGTCAAGCAGGTCGTGCTGCTGCCCGTGGCGTTCTTCTGTCTGTCTCAGCCCATCCGTCTGCCTCGTCCCTTCTTAACGTGGCCAAGGTGGCAATCTTCTGCAGCCAGGTGGCATCTCGTAGCCTGCAAAGCATGGAGTAGCACCTCCTTGTCCTCACTGGTGGCATGGGGTATGGTGATGTGACCCTCCTTGCTCCTCCACAGTGCATGGCTGTGGGCTGCAGGGAGCTGGAATTGGGTGTAGATGTTTGCAAAGGTGGGTGAATGCTGCCGTGCAACTTGTCTGCCTGCGAGGTCAAGATCAGGAGCTGCCCCAAAGCAGAGGGAAGCAGTGCTGAGGCTGCAGGTGGCTGCAAAAGGGGCAGTGACTCTGCTCTATTGTACTCGAGTCTTATCAAGATGCTGAGCTTTAGAAGCCTGAGCCGTTTTGCTTAAGAACGAGTCCCTTTTCTTTCTGCAATCTGTGCCCAAATGCAGCTGAATTTGATCTGTTCTCCTTTGATCTGTTCCTCCCTCCGTTCTGCGTACCAGGAATGGATGAAGATTAAAGTTTGCAGCTTCTGAGCAAACTAGGTTGCTCATCACGGCGTGATACCCAATTACCCGCTGATACCTCAGGAGTGAGGAGGTATTGATCCTGCTTGGATGTGAACTTGTTGAACCAGAGAGCCTGCATATTTCAGGTGCGTTTCTTAGGATGCACTGTTTCCTCCAGGGCTCGGTGCTGGGAGCTGGTGGAGGTGGCTCTGTGTCTCTGCCACGTGGGAAATGACCAATAAATGATAAGTAATGGTACCTGCACTCTGCAAAGCACATGCAGGTTGTGGATGTAAGGGCTCTTGTACGTGTGGAATATCTCCATTTTAGCACAAAACGAATTCCCAGAAGCTGGCATTTTCCCCCTAAGCCCATGGCTTTCTGTACCTCATCTGTGTGAGCTCTGCGGGCTGCGGAGCTCTTTGGTGTCATGCCCTGTGTTTGCCTTCCTTCTGTCTTCTGCTGGCTGTCACGTTCACAGCTAGAAACAGCGTTTTAATTAAAAAAAAAAAAAAGAACAAAAATTCTCTCCAAATCAGGTGGTGAGGGAAAGCTTGAGGGCCTGGATTGAAATATTTATTACTGGAACGTGGTATCGGGTCTTGTGTGTTGTGGTTGTTCGTGTAGATCTTAAAACACTTCACGAAGAGGAGGAATTTCATGGTCCCTGTTTGTGCAGACAGAGAAGCCAAGGAATAAAGAGGGAGAATGACTTGCCTAAGGCGTGCATGGAGAGACGTGTTAAAAGACGTGTCCTCGCTGTAGTTCCAAATCTGAACTGGAGGCTTCTACACATTTTTCCTTGTGAAACAGCAGGTTTCAGATTCATCCATCGAGAAACGCAGTCAGAGGACTGAAATCAAAGCGTCGGACCCCAACATTTCTCTGCCGTGCTAAAGCGGAGCTTGGAGCACCACGGCTTGCACTCAGAGCAGTGATGCTCAGGGGTGATGGTGATGTCTGGAGGTTGGTGGCATGCAGGCAGCAAACGTGGCTTTGTGAGTCAGTGGGCACTCTCTGCCGCTCTTGGTGTAGGCAGGAGGGCAGCATGCTCTCTGTCCCCTCGTCCTTCTGTGCCTCTGAAGGTCTGAGAGCGGTGATCTCAGGGCTGAAACCAGGAGGCGAGCAGAGAGGAAACTCTCAAGCACGCTCTTCTCTCAGCCCTTGGGCTCAAAATGGAAACACTCTGCAGTTTAACTGAGAGCACGCATTTATCCCAGTAATGCTCGCCGTGCTTCTGCTCTGTGCGCCGGAGCGTCCGCCGGCTGCAGCGGGGCTGCTGCTCGATGCCTTTTGCCAGCCTTTCCCCATAGTCGGGGCGCTTTATCTTTATAAAGTAGCAATAAGTGGACAGTATAATATATTTCACTTTTAATAAGGTGTTGCCAGTTGCACACACTCCGCAGAGCAATTAGTGTCAAGAGCAGCTAAGCAATGGCGGGGAGCCGTAATTCGGCTGTTTACCGACTCGGAGGATTTATGGGCAGTCGTTGGGGGGAGCTGCGGTCGCGGCTTGGCCGGGGATCCAGGAGGTGCTACGTGCTGGCTGCAAAACCACGAGCCGGCGAGCTCATGGAAACTCTTCAGAGAGGCCAGAACGAGCTGCTCTCATCCCTTGTGTTGGCCCCTAGGGCTGGGGCTTGGGAGGAAGCATCTGAAAGAGGGTGCTGAGCCAGCTGTGATGTGCTGGCCAGCCGAAACGTGGCAGGGAGGACTACTTTGCTCTTCGTGTTGCTGTGGCATAGAGGTCTGCGGTGTGACGTCGTTCTCTGTGCCGCTGCGGGGATGGGTTGCGTCAGGATCAAGGTGAGGTTTGGAGCTGGGTCGGTGCGTGGCTAGTGGAGATTGGGATGGAGAGGGGAGCTGTCACATCCTGGGGCAGCCCTGCTTTACGACCAAACCTTCCCCCCTTCCCCTCTGAGGGAAATAAGTCACAACATTTGGTTTCTAATGCGAACATAAGGAATATTTCTAAACCCGTGCCCCCATCCTCTCCCCCTTTTCCACCCCCTGTTTCTCAGTTCAATAAAGTTCCAGTTCCTTGGGTTTGTTCTCCAAATTGAAAGCCTTCCATTTTCGCACCTCTGTAATTGGTGCTATCTGTTGAGAGAAACTCTGCAACACCAGCCAGCCAAGGTCAGGAGGAGCTGAATTGAATTAAAAGGAAGAGAAATTGGTTTGAGGTGGGCAGAGGGCCGCGAAGGGAACGATGCAATTTCTCTCCTCGGGGCTCCTGATGAGCAGAGAGAACGGCAGCTTCCCCGAGCACCTGCGGGGTGCTGACACCGGCCCACCCACACCTTCATCTGCACACGGAGGTGGGCACCTCGCGACTGCAAACAAGATGAGGCCCAGCATCGGGTCCTTTATCTGGTCAGCGGGATGGGGCTCTGCTCCTCCAGCTCCCAGGCTGGGATGCTGACAACTGTCACCGCAATGACCTTGCGGTGATTAAATACAGCAAGAAATTGTCTTTTTAATAAGAAACCAAAGCCGTGATGCACGCTGGCAGCTGGGAGATTTAAAATGCCGTGCTCTGACCCTGCCACTAACTCAGACCCTGCTGTCTGGTGAAGGGTGAGGGTTGAGATCCTCCGCTGCCTTCAGCTGGGCTAAAAACCAGAGATCCTCAGCTCGAGTAGGTGGGTTTGCAGCCCTGTGGTGGTACAGCTGTGGCTCGCAAGCACCGCGTGGAGTTGTCTCAGGGGAAGAGATGTGAAGCTCGCAGCTCTTATTGAGCTGCTTGGGAATTTTCCCACCGTATATATATATATATATTTTTCCTTTGAAAAATGTGTATTTCTTCACTTACCGACTGTATCAGCGGTACGTACTCCTCGCTGGCAAAAAATAGCTCTGGGAAGTTGGTTTGCTTTGAGGATGCAGTTTGCAGGAGCAGGGGCTGTGTCCTGGGCAGAGCTGCGGCTCCACGTCCCTCCTCTGCCCTGGTTCCCTGCCCACGGCCTCCATTCCCCAGGCTGGAGCTCCCCTCCTGGGTGCATAAGCAGTTCTTATAATGCAGCTGCCCCAGAGTTTCCCCAGCCCAGTGAGATGTCTGTGGCTCTTCAGAAGTGGGGCCATACTGGCCCTGCTAGCACTCAGAGTAGAGTGACTCCACCGGGAGACCGCAAAAAGCGGGAGGAGATGTTTCAAATGGTGGAATTTCAGGGAACAAGGCAACAATTTTCCACCCACTTCTGAGCTGGAGCAAAGCCCTCCCAGGCTCTTTCTCTCGCTTCCCAGCTGGGCTGGCACGGGGATGTGGCATTTATTAGCAGCAGCACAGAGGCAAGGGGCCAAGGGAGCCTTGGTGGATGCCAGGCTCGGCACCCGGTGCCCGACCACTGTTGGTTGCTGGTGGCTGTGCTCAGGGGCTGTCCCCAGCCCTGTTTATTCCTCGTTATTGCTGCTTGTGGCCTTGCTGTGCCACGCTCCCACCTGGGGCAGGATGGGGGACAGTGGTGTGGCTGGAGGCTGCAGAGTGCCCCACAGCCCCTGCTCTGCCTCTCCTGTAATTTATACAAGAGCAAGCCGATGTTCCCTTTTAAATTGACAAAGGCAGAGAATGGAGCTCGGGAAGCCCTCTGACCCCGGAGCCCTGGTCCATGAAAATTACAGGCGCTGTACAGCGCGTTTCCTCTTGATGTACTTGCAGTGGGGAGATGCTGGTTAATTTGCCAGGACTCAGAGGTGACCTGGGTTTAATAAAGAGGATTAATGGATTTGAGCTAAAGGTCTCGGCTGTTTGGAGCTGATAGCCTTCTCCTTCGAAGACACCGCAGCAGGCGAGGCTCAGCCTCTTGCAGGGAAGGCGGAGGCAGCTCGCTGAATGCTGCTGTGTGTAACGAGGGATTTCCTTGGGGGTTGGCAGCAATGCAGGGCAGCCCTGGTTCCCCGTGACCTGCTGCGTGTGCTTCTCTCCTATGGGTTCACAGTAGCTGGGTGAGAAGGATCCCGTGGGAGGGTCCGCTGGTGTTGGGGATAGGGCTGAGCTTGTGATGCTGCTGTGCCCTCTGCTCTCCCCGTGCGTGCTCAGGGAGCGATGAATTCCCTGTGGTTCTGCTCCCAGGCCCCAAGCTGCTGTGTTCCCATAATAAGGCAGCGAAGCCCTTTGGATGGGAGCAGCCACAGATGGGTCTGCTTTCCCTGCCAGGGAAACGTGTATGTGATCGGAGCAATCAACTCACCCTTCCAATCCTTTTTGGGTTAGATGGGAGAGATGCTCTGAGTGGAACCCATTTATCGAGTAGGAAAGGTGCAATGAAATTACAAGCTGTAGTTTTTACTAACTCCGGCTTTCTGTCTCGTCTTCTCCATATCCAACAGCTCATCTGGTATTATGAAGCATTTTTCTTTTAAAACCCCATTTTTTCCCCTTTTTGGAGGTGTAAGTAAGCACCCAGCAATGCATCCTTAGCCAGCCCTGTGCAGAAGTGCTCAGCAAAGAGATCTGGATGGGGTGGAGCTGGTTCATCTCACAACTATTATTTATATCTGCAAGGCTGGATACTGACCTGCTTTACCTTACTGCTCATCAGGGAAATCCAAATGAATGATTTCCTTGTAAAGCTGAGCACGGGGTTGGAGTCAAAGCTGTTTGCACTCTCCATCCAGTGAATCCCAGGGCTCTTTAGGACAGGAAGCAAAGGTATTAAATGCGTTGCAGAGGAATTAAGTGCAGGACCCTGAAAGCGTGATTCAGCAAATACACTCAGAGCTGATGTTCAGCCCGGTTGCAATGGGTTATGCTGTGCTGCTTCAGGAGGAAACTGTGGAGGGAGTTTGCAGAGCTCCCTGCTCATCTGCTTTCATGGCACTTCTTTGGAAATCCCTGGGGGAAAGGGGGCTTTGGCTTCCCTTTGTCTCACCTCTGGGTTTTGCTTCTGTATTGATGTTGGAATTGCTGGTGATGTTTTGATTAAGAGAAGTTGGGTTTGTTCCTGCGGGGTGCTCAGAGCCCCACGCAGCCTGATGGGCAACCAGTTCCAGGGCTTCTCTATCCTCATTTAAAAAACCAAACTTTTTCCTTATGCCCAGTCTAGTTTCCCCTCTCATGGAAATGGATTTGTGGTCGCTGGGTGTGCAGTGCCTATTTCAGGCCGTGGCAGTCAGCCACAGGGATTTGTCCTGCGTGCAAAACTCCTTGGCCAGGACTCTGCTCCCCAGGAACACCCCGGTTTGATGCCAGCAGCAGTTTTGCAGTCAGGTCAGGTGCTTTTCCTTGGGCCAAGCCCTGCTCGGAGCCGGCCCTGCATCTCTCCGTGCTGCTACCTGTGGGCTCAGCAGCAGGAGCACAGCAGTCTGCAGCAGCATCTTGCAAATGAGCCATGCTGCACCCGGGCTGCTGCCTTAATGCATTCAGCCCGCATTGTCTTCCCTCTCTACCGCCTGTAATTTATACCTGATGTTGGCATGCATTATTTAGGAACGCCGCTCACGTGAAGGAACAGGGGCACAGCAACCTCTGGGTTTTGCCCCTTTGGACGTGGGGGATGGAGCAGAGCGTGGTCTGTGCTCTGCCTCCAGCACCCCATTGAGCTTCCCAGGTTGCTGCCAGCAATCCCTGCCCCTCCTACAGCAGGAGATTCAATTATCATTAGCTTAGCTTGCACGGCTCCGCGTGGTGTCATGCAGCTGCGAGTTTATCTGGCCCTTTTAAAAATCCAGCTGCACTGTATCATTATTATTATTATTATTTTTTCCCTCCATTTCTTTGTAATTGGAGTCTTTGCCTTTTCACGCCGCCGTGTAATGTTTGGGGCCGCTTGGGCAGCCCTGTGGCCACAGCAAGTGTTCAGAGAGGGAGGAAAATGCATTTTGAGGAGGCACACGGACACAGGAATATTTAATATTTATCTCATATCCTATAAATTACACTGTGGAGGGGGGGAGGGGGTTGTCAGCATCCAAAAAGTGTCTTTTTTTTTTTTTTTTTTTCCCTTCCTGGCAGCTTGGAGTTGGGGCAGTGTGGGATGCAGGGGAACGCCGCAGCTCGAAGCTGCAGCCTCCGATTCTCACCTCCCTCAGTAATCCCTGAAGTCTGAGTTCTGACATTTCCAAAAAGTGGTTGGTGATGATTCAGGACAGAAATGGGAGATGTTGACATTTTGCTGGGAAAGGCCAATTTTCTCCCCCCCCCATTTTGGGGAGGGGGGGTGGTGGGGCTCCTGCTGTCATCTCCCCCAGCTCAGTGCTGCCCCATTCCTGCAGCACCAATGGGACATTGCTCTTTGTGGGGCAGAAAAGGCCAAACTCCCACAGTTACCCAACTCTCAAACTTTTTCCCAGAGCTCAGCAGCCTCATATGGGCTGGCAATAATAAGAAAAAAGCCTGATTTGTGGGGTTTTTTTCCTGCTGAAAATGCACTTTTCTTGTGAAGCCACAGACGGGCTCTTGTTGGGGCCATCTTTTCCCTTGGCGTTTCCCACTCCCTTCTCTGCAGCCCTCCAAACCAGTTTACCCCCATCGCCAATAAAGGCAAACAAAAATTAAATCTATAATTATCATTACTAATTCCACTTAATTAGTCACAAGCCAGCAGCCAAATTGGCTTTCTCATAATTATCAGATAAGCAGTAAGCACATCTCATAGATTATAATTAACACTGCTTAATTAAAATCTAATATACATACACCCTTTCCTCGGCATATGCCTAATTGGGTTCATGAACAGAGGGGTGCAAAGCCCCTGTCCATCCCCCCACCCTCCCCCTCCAAGAAGGCTTGCTCAGTGCCATGAAGTTGGTTGAGCTTGCAGTGAAGTTGCTGTGCTCTCTGGGGGTGAAATTAGTGGGAATGAGCCCAAAAAAGGGAACTCTGTGCCTGCAGGGCACTGTGCAGCCCTTGGCTGGATGGGTTCTGGCAGTGCATGGAGCTGAGCTGTGGCATCAGTGTGGTGAGCAGGCTCATCAGGAGGGGGAAATGGGCAGAGATAGAGGGGCTCACCCTGCTGTGAGGCTGGAGGTGCACCCGGGCTGAGTTTGAGCTCTTGCTGGGCAGGAATTTGGTCTGGATGGATTTGGGATGTGCTGCTGCTTTTCTCTGCCCTTGTTGTCTTTGTTTTCTTTAAAACACCTTGGCTAGAAAAAAGGCATCTCCCCAAAGCACGATGAACTCGTACAAGATAACTCTTCAGAGTTAAGTATTTTTTATTATTATTGTTATTGCTCCAGCTGTGACCTCTCCATCTCTGCTGGGATCTGCAATAATAAAGCAGCTTGAATAAATTACACTTAAAGAAGGTGAACGTTGGATTTTGGCTCAGGGCTCTGCAAATTGATGTGTCTCTTTCTTTCCTTACCCTGAGCAGGGTCGGGAGGAGCTGCTGGCATCACTGCTCCTGGCAGATGTGCTCTGGCCCCTCTTGCAGCCCCAGCTGGTATCGCTTTCCCCTTTCCTGCTGCAGGGAGGAGATAGTGCTGTCTCTGATGGGTGATCGGTGACGTTTGTGGCCTCCTGGCGCATTCATGCGCTCATCACTCCTGCGTTCATGGCGCAGATGGGATATGAGCATCGTTCAGCAGAGGGGTGTGGGTGGAGGTGGGAGAAGAGAAGAGCGAGAGGGAGATAAAGGGAATATAAAGCGTTGCCTCTGACAGGCACCACGTTGGGGATGAGCAACAGGGACTGGCTGTGCGGGTGATGGCTATTGCTCCTGGGGGCACTGCTTTTGCTGTAGCATCCTATTTTGCTCTCCCCATTGATGGCAGAAAAGGAGCGGGGGTTTCTTCTGCCTTTGGAAAATGGGAAGCCAGCATCCGAGCCTGCTTTGCTGGCCTGGGAGGGTGCATGGGTGGCCCTTGGGACCCCCGACCCCTTGCAGAGACCCCAAGAGGTGCAGCAGCTGCCGTCCAACCTTGTGGCAGCGCGGCGAGGCGTCCCATTTGCACAGAAGCTTTTGCCTGTTTGGCTGCCTGAGAAAAGTGGAAACTACTGATAGTGCTGATTATTAATTAGATCATTTGCCTGCCAGATTTTGCTGAGCTAATATCTGACAGGCGAGTTTCTGCACTGGGGGAGATTTTGCAAGATGTGATTTCTGATGGAGAGAGATGCTGAGCCAAGCATCTCGCAGCCGGAGTGGGAGTGGGATCTTCTCCAGGATCCTTGCAGTGAGGTCCCCATCCTCTGGGGGGGAACTGGTTTGGGGTCTGAGCTTTCCAGCTCGGAAAGGGCGTCCTGCTCTGCAGTGTGAGTGAGTCTCCAAAGACCTTTAATGCGGCGGCAGCAAAAAGGAAAGGCTTGGCACGTGTTCTGGTGTCGGGGGAGGATTTGCGGATTAGAGATGTGTAATTGTATGTAGTGCATGACAAAACAAAATAAGTGGCAAAAAGAACTCGGTCGTATTAAGAATTCAAAGCAAGCATTAAGCTTTCTTACTAATGTGGGGGAAAAAAAAGAAAGTGAAATATGCAAGGCAAAATCCCCTCTCGCCTCTGCAGCCTCTGCTCTGCGCACATCCCGTGCAGCAGCGCTGATGCTGACGTCCCTGGGGCTGCTCCTCCTGCAAGAGGACTGCAAGGGCTGTGCATGGATGAGCCTTGTCTGCATCCAGCTGCCATTCCCGGTGACTTCAGCATGGGTGGGACGGGTGGAAGAGCTGGAAGCAGATCCCAGGTGTCGCAGACCAACGCACCGTGGCAGGATGGGGCCCTATCCCTGCGCTGATGGCCATCTGAAGGCTCTAGCAACCAGTTGCTCGTGAGCTTCTGCTCGACTGCAAGGCAGCTGCATGCTTTCTCCATGGGGATTTCTTGCCATCATAAGATCTTCCCAGATTAAGTAAATAATTTCACATTAGCTTAATTAAGTCTAATAGACTCATTAGTTCGCTCTTCGTGCTCGTTCCCAAGGGAGCGGTGGCCGGGAACCGTGAAGAGATGCTGCAGAGGGATCCAATGGCATCCTGAGGCAGCAGCAGGGAGCTCTGCCCCGGCACTGGCAGGTCCCCAGGGTTGGGAGTCTGATGAGTTGGGAGCTCACATCCACGTGGTGATCTGAATGACAGGCAGCATTGGTTTGGGGTGGGTGTAGTTTCCCAAACAGGAGTGTGGTGCAGACTGTCTGCTGCTGTCCCAACAGCATCTGTGTGCTTGGGGGTGCCTTGACCTGCCCTGAGACTTGTGGAACCAAAGGAGCAGTTTGGCAGCTCCACGGGAACGGGCTCTGGGGTTTATTTTTTGGTGCTTTTGTTGCACTTCGATTGTGTCCACCTGATGGAGGGCTGCGTCAGGTCCTGAGGAGGGTCATGAAGGCGCTCAGAAGGCTGGAGGAGCTCCTCATTGAAGAAAGGATGAGGGAGTTGGGCTTGTTTAGCTTGGAGAAGGCTCCAGGGAGACCTTGTTGTGGCCTTTCAGTACTTGGAGGGAGTTTATAAGCAGGGGGAAGACTGACTTTTCATACTGTCTAATAGCAGTAGGGCAAGAGGGAAGGGCTGTAAACTAAAAGAAGGGGAATTTAGGTTAGATATTAGGAAGAAATTATTTACTCAGGCTGGAATAGATTGCCCAGAGGAGTTGTAGATACCCCATCCTTGGCGATGTCCAAGGCCATGTTGGATGGAGCCCTGAGCAACCTGATCTAGTGGGGGGCAACCAGTCCATGGGATTGGATGCACTTTAAGGTCCCCTCCAACATAAGCCATCCTATGACACAAGCTCCAGGAAGCCAAGAGCTTTCAGAGCCATCCATGGCTCAGTGCTCAGGTGCATGGAGAAGAGCAGGAGTCCCTGATGCCGTGGCAGGGATGGATGGTGGCCACGAGGATGGGCTGTGGCAGGAGCAGCTCCTAGGTGATGCATCCCCAGAGCCACGGGTGGAGAGTACGAGGGGGAGAGTCTGGTAGGGGACAGAGCTGAGCAGCAGAAATGAGGAGAATAGGCTGAGATTTCCCTGAACAGAAGGTGATGGGAAAGGAAAGAGCTGATGGAAGCTAAAATGCATATATATATGTGCAGGTGTATGCCTGGGGAGGGAGCATATCTGCAGCAGGGGAAGGTTTAGGCTGTTTCAGTTATGTGCCTTCCTGGTGGTGTGCGATATTAAATTGTACTGCTGTGCCCAGGACGTTTTTATGATGCATTTTAAAGTTATGTCAAGGGCATAGAGAGCATATGGGTAGGTGACCTCTTCAGGCGTTTGCATAAATCTAAATAAATAAAATAAAATAGAGAGGGGAAGGCAGGGGGCCTGCGGATCTCCTCATTCTAGTGGCACGCTTCTATCTTGTGCACACAATGCTGAGGAGCAGGAACCACAGAAAAGGGGAGGTAGACATCTGGTTTCCTTTTCAAAAGTGTTGCCTGTTCTTTATTTATAAAGAAATTATTGTATTTAAAGCAAATATTCTTCTCTTGTAGCAGCAGAAGAGCCGAGATAGGTGTATAGATTAGAGGGAAGCGGCTTGTGCATATAAATGGGAGTTAATTTTCTGACTCTTTGGAAAAGTGAGCTCCAGCTGAGGGCTGTGGGTGGGGAGTTCCCTGCCATATTTTGCCTTCAGAAGCAGCAGGAGAGGGGCTGTCCTGGCTGGAGGGATGGAGCACTAGGGGACGTGGTCAATGACGATGGGTTGGGGTTGGGTTGAGGGTCTTGGAGGTCTTTGCTGACCGCAGTGGTTGTAAGGCACAGTGTGACAGTGGGGTGTGTGGACAGTGGGGTTTGGTTGTGGCCGTGGTTTGACTGCAGCAGGGATGGGAAGGAGAGGAGAATAGATCAGAATGGAGAATGAGGTCAGCAGGAACCAGCTGGAACCAGTGGGAGCCCTGAGCATATACCTGCAGATGAAGAACACGATGTTTCATTTGTTTTGTTTTATTTCACAAGAAAAATCTCCGCAGCCCAAACTGTCACTTTGGAAGTAATTCGTGGCTGAGGATTTCAACACCCACTCCAATGATATTTTATTCTGACCCTAAACAAAATCAATAGCTTTTTTTTTCCTCCTCCTTTTTCTTCTTCCTTGAGAAAACAGTATTTTTCAGCTCAGTGGAAGAAGAAAATAGATTCTGCCCAGCGTTGTTAAAAAGATATTATAACCAGTGTCTCTGGAAGTGTAAAAAGTACACGATCTAATACGTCTGAAGCAATTTTGAAAGGCTGCTTTATTTGGGATAATGGAGAAGCAGCACTAAACCTCATAATCTGCCTGGAGAGACAGTGCAGGAGGGAGGGTCCGGTGCTGCAATGCTTTGCCCTCATTGCTTTCGACATGGTAGAGGTGGGCACATAAAGCAGGGACTGCTTAGGGAAAAAGGGGATGAGGGACCTTCTGCAGGATGGTTTGGTTGTTTGCTCTCCTCAGAGGAAAAAAAAAAAAAGAAAAAGAAAAAGAAGGAGAAAAAAAAAAAAAGAGCCTGGTGAATTTTTAAAATAAATTATAAATTATTTTTTTAATAAATTATGAATACATTTTCTCTGTCAGGATTTGAGACTCTGTGCTCTGATCAAAAAGTTTCCCAGCGCGTTCTCTCCCTTGCTTACCCAAATGTAGATGCGCGCGGTCCCGCTTCTGATTTGATTTTAGTTTAGTTTGATGAATTTTTTACTCCCCCAACAACAAATACTTTGTTTGTTCTTGACGGGCGCCAGGGGAGGGAACTTTCTGAAGTGGTGCACAAACACTTCACTTGCAATCAGGGTGAGCCTGGAGAGCTCTGCCCTGTGCTGTGCTCGGTGCGTGGCGTGGGGAGATGTGTGGAGCTGGTGCCACGTGGGAATGGAGTGTGCCATGCCACCAGTAGGGAAAGCAGATTGTTTGGTGCTGTGTTGGCACAGAATGCCCAGAGAGGGGATGGAGTCACTGTCCCCTGGAGGTGTTCAAGAAAAGGCTGTTTGTTGCATTGAGCATTGTGCTTCGTGGCGTGGTGGGGATGGGCTGATGGTTGGACTGGATGGTCTTAAGTGGTCTTTCCAGCCTTAATGATTCTGTGGCTCTTTGGGGGCACTGCTGAGTCTTTTCACGGTGATCTCAACCCTTAAACTCTTCGGAAAGCTGTGTGTGCGACTCCTCCACATCTGTGTGCTCCAATGAAGGGTGGTGGTCTCCAGGTTTCCTTTGCTGGCTCCTGCTTTTACACTGAGCTACGTTCTCCTGGGCAGGTTTGCATCCTCTCGCCTCCATGCCCAAACCTTCACCTGTGTGCAGTTTGCACTCAAGCTGGGCTCGCCCTGCAGCATCCCATGCAGGGCAGGCAGGACCCCTTCCCCATTCCGTGCAGCGTTATGTTGCTCTGCCTTCTGTCCTTGGTCTGCGTGTCGGCCTGGATAAAAGGGACTTGATTAGCCTTCCCTCCGCAGGATGACAGGAGCAATCACTCTTGTAGGTTTTAATTAAAATGTTTAATTAAGCACTGTTCTAGCAGGCAGAAAAGTTAGCGCTGATCCTGGTCAGATCCCCAGACTTGGAGTTAGCGGAGGCAGAGGAGAGCAGGCTGCCCAACCCTGGTGCTGCTGTTTAGGAGGGAAGAAATCTTCCTGCAGTGATTTCCTCTCAGTGACAGAGAGGAGTGATAGCTTCCTCCTGGTTCACGGTGTGTCCAGGTCCTTCTCAGCATCTCCTTCCCCTCCCTCCCAGCCTATACATGGGGTGGTACTGTCCCACGCGCTGAGCCCAGCTCTGTTCCTTGCTGAACGTCATGGATACTCTCCAGTGTTCTAAAGAACACAGCTGCTGCCATAAAAACAAAACCTTGACCTGTGCTGAGTTTTCGTGAACTAATCTCCTACATGGAGGTCCAAGAGGCAATGCTGCTTGCAGTGGCAGAAGGAAATAGCTCAAAGAATTATATGCTGGATGAGTTGCACTGCTGTAGCTAATGTTTATTTTACTAGCGAAAAAAAAAAACCACAACAAAACCCAAGCCAACCAACCAAACATAAAACAAGAAAAGACCTGGCGGTGCTGGGCTTGGCCTCTTCTGCTCATTGCCTTGCAGATCTTCTATGCAGGTACATCCAAGGCTTTACAAAGAGCCAGAAATCCTGAAATAGACTGTGGGGAAGGAAGGAGTAAAAGGATCTGTGCGATGTGCAGCCTTTCTCCAGGGAGCAATTACCAGCCTGAGAAGCAGCTATTAGTGCTCCACTCCTTCAGATGCCTTTCCATGTATGTGCATCCTGCTCCCAGCCTCCTCACTCTGAGCAGTAGGTACAGGAGAAGGCAGTGTGGGAAAGAAGGGGCAGCCCAGAACCACCCCCCCCCTCCCCAAATCTTACCCCATTCTGTCACCTTTCCTGAAGTTCAAAGTGAAGGGAACGCCTGAAGAATGTATGGATGGGAGACCTCCATCCTCATCTTGCCAGCGTTCCCTTCGGAGCAGGTTTGCTCGTGTCTCTGCTTCAGATCAAATAAATTGTAGTGTTTCTTCAAGTTACCGAGAGTGAGTTGCGAGAGGCAGAGTTTTGCATTGCAAATACTGCTGCCATCAGAAATGGTGGTGCAGAATGCTCATTATAGGAGCGTGTTTTTTCCACCTTGTGCTAAACTGTATTTTGTCTGAACTACAGTAAGATGACATAGATGTCCCTCAGCCCAGTCCCTTCCCATCCTGCTGTAGTTCCTGCCACACCTCACACCCTCCTGTGATGCTGGTGATGGTGTTTCCAACACTGCCCTTTCTCCTCATGCATGGGAAGAAAGAAGAAAAAGTGCAGAATGCCACTAAGATCATCAGATCCAAGCGTCAACCCGTCAGCGCCGTGACCTTCTCCCCATGCATGGGGTGAGGGATGTGGTTTAGTGGGTGTGGTGGTGATGGGTTGGCAGTTGGATTTGAGCTTAGTGGTCTCTTGCAGCCTCAATCATTCTGTGGCCAGGAAGCCCCACGGCCACTGCGCTGATTGAGACTAAATCAATTTCAAGCCACTTTCTTCATTTCTAAATATTCTCCATCCTGAGACCGTGTGTGCCCTCAAATCTCTTTGGCTTGAGGACTCCTGTGCTGTGGGGGAGGCCTCCAGTTGGGGTGATGGTGGTAATCTCATGGCTGAGGCTGCTGGGCAGTGGGAGGCTGGTGTTAGCAGCCCAGGCTGCTGCACTTCATGTTGCTGGGGGATATTTAGGATTAGTGGCCGAGGGCTTTAGAGCCAGTGCTTCACAGGAAGAGAGCCGTGGTTTGCTCAGAGTGGTGGGCTTCAAACAGCTGCCACCAGCACCCTGGTCAGCATCCCGAGCCGGGGTCAGCCTTCTCCATCTCCAAGGCAAGCTCTCGTGCTTCCCTTCTCCGTGGTGATCGCTGACGTGTTTATTTCTCTGATTAATGAACTCTGCAAATTAACCTCCACGCTGCTCTATAATTGCTATTAAGGCTTCAAAAATCACTTAAGCGTTTCCGGCGCTCGCGAGCCCATTCCATTCGGATGGCCAGTGCAGCGTGCTGATTGCAGGGAGATAGAGCCAGTCTCCTGACCTCCACGTTTACAATTAATTATTGCATTCAGCACCCAAATTACCCCCAGACTCCACGTGCTCAGCTTTATCTCTCTGCACACACAGGCTTGGCTTTTAATTAAAGGCCCTTCAAATTAAATGAAAACAAATTCAATTATTGCCTCTCATTGGAACAGCTCACAGCAGACTCCTGCCTATACTCCTTCTATGGAGAACCTGGGGAGCGTTGGTCTCCCATAATCCAGTGTAACTAAATTTGCCTGGTGTACTATTTTCCTTATCGGCGGTTGAGCTGTTCTCTCGCACCAGCTCAGACGTGGGCTTGGCTGCTGCAGAAGCAGCAGAGTTTTAAGTGGCATTGTCCTCCTGCCTGCATCTTCGTACCCTTGCCCTTCAAGGAGGAGATGCTCTTGTGTGCTGCAGAGGAGCGTGAGCGTCTTTATCGATCTTAATTTGGGCTGCAGTAGGAGGTAGAAGACCCCCTGACATTAGGGTTTGGATTTCTTTGTGCCAGGTGGTGTGATGGTTCCTGTCCCATGGACTGGGATGTTCAGAGCAAAGAATTGTTCAGATCCCCAGTCCCAACTCACTGACCACATCGGTCAGTGCCACATCTGCACAGCTCTGGAACACCTCTAGGGATGAGGACTCTTGGCCCTTTCTCTTCTCAAAGGCTTCAGCAGAAGGTCTTGACTGGAGATGAGCTTCCTTTAACCAGAAGTGCCTTTTCCTTGCGTGTGCCATTTCATGTGATGCTCTTACATCCCTTGTCCATCTAACCCAGAGTTCTGCAGCTAGCAAAGTGCTTATCTGTTCCCCATTAGCAATCCCCTAACGTGTCCTTGTTTGTCTCCTGTGCAAAAGAGGCACCGGCACTGGCACTGCTCTGCCAGTTCTGGTTCTTATTTTTTCTCCCTTTGTGGATTTTGGGTCATCATCTGTGCTGGCAGCAGCTGGCGGGAGGGACCAGCTCCAGCCTCGCTGATGTGGATGGGGAAAGCATCCAGCCTGGGGAGGAGAGGAACCCAAAGTCATCAAGCGTGCCCAAAAAATGAATGATAATTAATGTCTGGGGTAGGACTCTCCGGTGGTGTAAATTAGCAAAAGCTTTGCAGCGTTTTGCCAAGCAACATCAGCTGATGATCTGCCTCATTAGCTTCACCTATGGCAGAATGTTCCCTGGCTTGCAGGGGCGGCTGGCAGCGGTGCACGGGGCTGCAATAACATGCATGGGTGCATCGAGGGCGGAGCGGCGAGCCGGGCTCCAGCAGCCCCAGCCTGCACTTTGCAGAGCAGCCAAACTCCTCATAACTCTCCTGCTGTGCCGAACCTCTCCGCGCGCCGCTCTGTATGATAATAACGGGAGATTATATTGCTCTTTAAAAGGCCGCTGTGATCTCCTTGATGTTGCTCGCAGCCGAGCGGTGATTGAAGGGAAGCGGCCGTGACCGCGTGTTGCTGCGGTGAGGGCAGTCTGCCTGCTCCCCTCGCTCTGCTTTGCCCCCCAGCTTGGGCTCTGCTCCTTTCTCTCGGTGCCATCCTTTGTGCACCAGGCACACCGGCACCCAGCTCACCGTTCAGAGGGGCTGGGGGTGAATTTGTCTTGGTGCACGCACAGTGCTCTCTGCAAAATGGTGGCTGCGGGTGAGGTTTAGTGGAGGTGCCTATGGAGGTGGCAGCTCCTTGTTCCCACCCTGGCACAGCACGCTGCTTCCTTTGGCTCAAGGGGGAGCATCCTGCAGCACCTCGTTAGGCTGCAAGTTTTGCTTTTCTTGCCGTTGCAAAGGCATTTTGGTCAGACAAGAGGGCAGCATGGCTTTCTAGTCAGGGCTGTACAGACAGCTTCTCTCACTCCAGAGCATCTGCAGAGAGCAGAAGTGCCTGTATGTAGCTGTGCTGCGGAGCAAAGCCAGGCTGGGTGCAGAGGGGATGCAGCAGAGCCACCTTTGGGGGGGAGGTGTGCTTTGAGAACTGCCTTGCATCACATTTGTTGCTGCATCCCCTTTCAGTATGGGACAGGTGTGGTGCTTGCAGGGTGAGGAGTGGGTTCGTAGGGGGTTTCAGAGCCAGCCATCGTTTTTTTCTTCCTTGCTACCACCCGTTGTTTGGGCAATTATTAGTCTGGAGCAGTCGTGGAGGATTTTCTGCTTCAGTTCCTGAGTTCCCCCTTGCTGCACAAACATGCTGGTGGGGAGCTGATTTTCTCTGTGATGTTCCTGCGGCTGCTGAGATGTCAGCTTGGTGTCCGGGGTATCGAAATGAATGCCTCTTCCCCATCAAAACCATCTGGAGTGCTTTAATAACACGGGGTGAGATCCCAGGGTAGCGCTCCTGTTGCGGCTGAGGATTAAGACAGGACGTCAGAGTTTGTGTCCGAGGGCCGCATTTTCCCTTCCCGTAACGTCTCCTCCCGTTGCTGGGCTGGGAGGCTCCTGCAGGTGCCCTCATCCTTTTCTGTCACCTGTCAAAGGGTGCAGCCCACAGCCACAGCTGGGGACGGAGCATTGCAGTGGTGGAAGGGGTGCAGAGCTCTCAGCTTTGCAGCTTCTCACACGCGGTTGAAACAAAGTGATGAGGCATTTAGGAAAGCGTTTGGGGCACACATTTGCCTTTGGAGGCCCATTACAGAGCGCGAGCCTGTACTTTGCAGTGCAGTGGTGGCAAAGTATGGTTTATAGGCCTAATGGAGCAAATTTGTCACTGGAGCAAGGAGGTGTGACTCTACTCAAGCTGGCAAATTGTCCCCCTGTTTCTGCAGACCGCTGTTTTTGCTCTCCTTTTCCCCCCTTTCCTCCACCATCCATCATCATTCAGCGCTTGCCGCAGTGATTTCCCCAAAGTCATCTATCCCGAGGCTGTGCCATTAAGGCTCAGGCTTCAGTGTGATAGGTTTGTTTGTTCTTGGAAAGCTATAAATATTGCTGAGGTAATGGCTTGGAGGACGAAGCCGGGCCTTTTTTTTTTTTTTTTTGTGCGTCTGGATACCAAAGGGCTTAGATTTAATAAATAAAGAAGTGGCTGAGCTGGTTCCATGCAATGCATGGGGGTGAAGGTGTGTTGTGTCTCGGGTCAGGGCAGAAGGAATCCCCTTTGGGTTTGGACTGGAGATGAAGGCGATCTTGCATCCTTCTCGGGGTCTTGGAGGGGCAGATCTGGTGGGGTGGCACGGAAGGGATGTTGGTGTCCTGCAGCCCTCCTGCTGCACTGCTTCACTTCAGTTTTGGTTGTAGATCAGAATGACAAACAGCATTTTCTGTGACGTATGAAAGCGTTATCGTTCTGGGTGTACCGGAATCCCCAGCGAGGAGCAATGGGGGTATGATACTGGGGAACAGCCTGGCCAGAATCTGGGTGTCCTGGTTCCCAGAAACATCCACTCTGAGAGTGGAAACAGGTCACTGGAGTTATCCCATCAGCCCTCCCCTCCACGCAGAGCAGGTACCTGTGGGAGCTGGCTGTGTGGGATGGCTTGCACGGGCTCTGCTGTGAGTGCTGCTGATGGATGCATACAGAGGTTTGGTTATGGTTATTTTTCAACAGGGGAAGAGCCTGAATTCCTTGAGAGAATTTCCTTGTAGTGAAGGATTTGGTCAGCTCAGAGTTGCTAGTGGGTTGTGCAGCCCTACTTGGGATCTCCAAACCATCTGAGGATCTGCAGACACCCTGCTGCTGGGTCACATTCTCCCTGCACAGGGTGGCTTGGCCTCCTCTTGCTGACTGAAAGCTTTTACTGCTGAGGGCAGAGCAGCTTGTTAAGCAGCAAGAAGTAAGAGCCCAGAGGATGGCATTGCCACTGCTTCTGGAGGAGGAGAAGCCAGTGCAGGGTGGAAAAAAGCTGTTTTTTTGGCTCCTTTCTTCTGAATGACTTTTTCCCCCTCCAGAGAGCAGAGGCTAATTGTTATTTGTAACCACCTACATCCCCTGCTTTATTAGCACAAAAGAGCAAGTGGACGCAAGATTGATAGATCTGCGGTGCACCTTTGCCTCACTCGGAGAGACACAGCTCTGAAGGCATTAGTGCAGTGAGAGATGGTTATTACACATGTAGGTTTGCTTCTTTCTTCCTCCCAGGAAGCTGCTGCCATAGTCTGCAGCTGTGTAGCGAAGCAGGGAAGAAAGAGAGATAATATGGAGAGAGAGCAGCATCCAGGAATGAGCTAGGCCTATAATAGACCATCTTCCTTGAAAGAGGCTGTTACTGAAAATCCTCCTCTATTATCACGCACCAAGAGGAGAAATGAGGCAGTGAGCGTGGCATGGGTTTGCGTTTGGAAAATTCAGTGTAGCAAATCATTTCACAGAGTCTCCTCTTCACTGCTAATTGGCCTGGGAAGTGCCCAAACGCCGTGTGAATAGGGCTGGGCTCTGCCAGTACGAGGCATGGCTGCATCCCTGGAGAGCCAGACCTTTGGTTTCACCCACGTCTTTGAGTGTATGAGCAGGATTTGTCCGATCCGTGACAGTTGTCCATGTTGCACGCATCGTGCAGGTTTGGGTACTCCTGGTGATCCCTTCAGGTGTGGGCCTTAGAGAGAAGCACATCCATCGGTTTACATCCCTCTAAGCAAATGCAGAGCTGGGAAGATCTTTGCACTGAGCCCAAACTTCGTTTTTGTACCTAACCCAAACGCTGCCCAAGGCATGGCTAAGGTTAAATCTTTCCTTTTCATCCCCGTCTTCTGTGAAGACTGGATGGCTTCGCTAAGTGTGATTGGAGCAGTTTGTTTTTAAGCTCCACATAAGCACTATGCTGGATTTATAGCGTTTTCATTCTTTCTGAATCGACCCGCTGGGAGCCATTAAACTTTTATTGCTCTCTGCAGTTGCCTGGCCGGAGCGGGATGGAGCAACCTGCTGCTGGAAGCTCTCCGTCTCCGTCTGCCTGCATCGGGCTGGAAATTGGGGTGGGAGAATGGATGCTGTGGAGATGCCTTCCCACATGCAGGGCCAGGCAGGCTTTGCTTGTTAGCTGTAAGGTGCTTTAGGCACAGAGGTGTTGCAGTCCAGAATGTGTAGGTGCATTTTCCTCCCCTAGGTCTTGGGAGAGATGTGTCCTAGCCAGGTCAGAGGGATAAAGCCAGGGGAAGGGGTAGGTTTGAGCCAGGAACATGGTGGCAATGGTTTGGGGTTGAACTTGATGGTCATAGTGGTCTTTCCCACCTTAATGATTCTGAGCTTATAATGTGGTTCCTGACTCTGAAGTCCTGGCTGCTGTTCCTTGAGTGCAGTGGCTGGAAAGCTTCCTGCCAGCAGCCTGTCTTGACTTTGCAACCTGTGGCTCCTGCCCCACTCTTCCCGATGCGTTCAGGCCTTCATCATCCAAGCCCTTCTCAACATCCTCCTGCAATAGAAAACACAGTTTCGGGATTATTCTCTTCACCCAAACTTCATGCAGCCCTTGTTTTCCCCATGAGAGCCCTTACTTCAAGCCTGAGTGTGCCAGGTCCACAGTCACAGCCCCCAGGGTCCGATGCTGGAAAGGCAACGTGGGGCAGCCCCAGTTCTGCAGCACTGATGGAGCAGAGCCCACGTGCAGCTTTCCTGTGATGAGGGCAGGTTTGCAAAAGCCTCTCGTAGCTCGGAGGAGGCCGGGCTGGGGTACTTCTGCCGGCATGTTTTCTAATTTAATTACTTATCCTTGTCTCAAATTGTTTATGGTACACTAGGCTATTAAATGTGCCATAAGCAAATGGCTCTTGAAAGAGGAAGAGGATTTATTTGTTTTAGCAACCACTCCAACAAAAGTCTATTTCCTCAGCTAATTAAGATTCCATTCGCTAATTTAAATGTTATGCTAATTAAAGCATAATTCTGAAACTGTAAAAAGGAACTTAAAAAAAAAAAAGAAAGAAAGAAAGAAAGAAAGAGAAACAGCAAGTAAGAAAGGCAACTGGTTGGCCTTTAGGAATTACATTAAATTTATTGCATCGCCGTAACAATGGTGAGCAGAGTAATTATTTCATTTGCCTCTCATGTGCTATTCATGCTGTTGCTTTTATTCCTCGTGCCCCCATTCTCACACTTCGTCTCATTATCACCTCTTCTCTCGCCTCTAATGGACATCGGTGCGCGGCGGTTGAGGATGAGTTGTGAGTGCTCCGTGTGCCGCGTGGTTTGGGGTTCCCGAGTGGAGACGGCGCTCGGTGAGCGGGCTGGCTTAGAGTTGGTTTGTGCATTAAAATATCTGGGATGAGTTTTTGGAGGGGATGGGGAATGAGAAGAAGGAGGAAAGGTCTGTGTTGCTTTGTACCCAATCCTGGCTGCTCCGTCTCGAGCCAAGTTGTTCTGCTGAGTTTCCTTGCTTCAGCAACATTATTAATAACAAAAACCAGACGGCAGTTTATTGTTTTGCTTTAATTTATACATTTGAGGGTTTTTTTAAGAGGAAACCAATTAAGATTCTTTGATGAACCCAGCAGCTTTTAGAAATACTTGCCATGAGGTGCGTTCAACCTGCCGCCAATACCTTTGTGCGTGGTCTTGATAAGTAAATTTGGGTGATGCTTTAATAGTGGAAATGTCTCTCTGTTCCTTCTTCCACTCTTCCCCAGCTTGTTGTCAGGTGCTTTGCCCAGCAGGCCAAGTCCCTTGATGGTAGGGTTGGACTGGAGCAAACTGGGTCTGGAGAAGAGTTTGAAACTCAAGGTGGGGCTGGGGGAAGATGTATACTGGCTCACCTTCATGGTTGGTGAGGGTGTAGCTGGGGTACAGAGCTGGGGGATGGTGCTTGTATCAGCTTGGTGTACTGCTGGGGTTGGATGCTAGAAAGCTTTGGGCTCTTGCGTAATCCTTGCAGAGAGGGGCTCTGAGTGGGATTTTTTCCTGAAGCAATTCCATTGTGGTCCAGGGTTTTATTCTGGTTCTGACCCCACCTTGCTCGTGTCATTGTGCCTTGGTTTCCATGTTTGTAGAATGGGATATCAGCACCTGCAGCTCCACAAGTGGGTCTTACTCCTCTGTGCCGTAGTACATGTGCCATCCAGGGTGAGAAGCCTGCAAATGAATGCTGACACCGCCTTGTTTCCAATCTCTGCCTTTTCTGTAAGCTCATGCAGACATTCAGTGATGTACAGAACTCCGACAGGAGGAGAGAGAAGGGGTGAGAGAGAGCTCATGGGAGGCAGTGATTCGGCAACCCAGCTGGGTTTCCTCGTGGCACCTTGCGGGATGAGCTGTCCCTTTCTGGTGCTTCATCATCTTTCTTGTTCCTCTTTTTGGCACTGTCTCTCAAGCCTCTGCTTCTCCTCCCTGCCAGCAATTGCTGCTCACATCAGCACTGGGGGGATGCTCCCTGTGCCCTTCCCCACTGTTGGGTGAGCAATTGTCCACACCCTCCTACAACCCCTCCATCTCCCCCAGATGTGGAGCATCTCATCCCCTTCCTGCTCATCCCCAGTTGCACCCTGTTGGGTCCCTTGGCTCAGCCTTCCCGTGCAGCACCTCCTGTTCTGTCCTAGGCCTCAGATATATTTAAACTTTGATCTTGATGGAAAGCGACTGGTGATACGTTCAAGCCATATGTTTTAGATGGAATGGCGAGGACATGTAAGCTCAGTGATATTCACATCTAGAGAGAGCTGGGAACTTGTAGTGCCACCCACGCTTGGTATTTCTGCTAGCTCTGCGAGGCTTACACAGCTGGGGAAGGCAGAGTGGGAGCGAGATCTTCTGCTTAAAGGATTTTATATAGAAATGGATTAGATAGATTTGATGGAAACTGATAGTTTATGAAAATGAAATCACCTGCATCTCAATTCAGCTCTTGATGTCAGGAGAGAAAAAAAGAACAGAAAAAAAAAGGCACGGGGAGGGAGAAGAGAAACCAAACAGCTCCAAGTTATTTAGAGTGCAATTTTTATGTGTTGGGCTTTGGACCATTTTGGTTTTAGCTGTGTAGCAAGCGTTCTCCTTGTGTCAGAGCAGTAAGCAAGGCACTGCCACTTCTTGTGATCTCTCTTCATCTCTGCTGACTGCCTAATCAGCAGCTTAGGAGAATGAAGTGGGACTGTGGTGAGGGAAGTGAGGAGAACTGCATTGGCCATGGGTACTTGGCAGCACGCAGAAAATCACTTAGGATGGATGTGCTCATCTCCAAGGCTGTCGGAAGTCTCCTGCCGGGAGCTGGCCGTGATGCTGCTGGCTCAGCACCCAGCTGGAGGAGCTGCCGTCACCGCTGGCTGCCCCCTGCACCACACGTTGGGCCACCGGGAGCCCTGGGAGGGAGCCAGGTGTTGGGTGGGAGAAGGAAAAAGCTTTTCAGCTCTCCCCTGAGTCAGCGGGGAAGTGGCAGAGCGAGGCACCATGGTCAGGGAAGGGCAGCGGGGGGACTTCGAGAAACGCCTTTACAGCACTTCATAAATAGTCATGCGACGGGCTCTGCAAGCACGGCGAGGGAAATAGGATTATCTCCATTTTGAAGAGCAAGGGGAGAATCAGAAGCTGATTTTCAAATGCTTTTGGTATGCAAAGGTAGCCCTGTCTTCAGTGTGCAGCCAAGCATGGGGCGCAGCAAGGAGCGCGCGTGGATTTGCAGCAAAGCCATTAGGAGCGGGCGCTCAGATAGTCATCATGCCACAGGCTGAGCACTGCCAGGTGGTGGGGGGCTTCGGGCAGCAGGGCTGGGCTGGGGGAGCCATCCGTCCCCTTGCTCTGGGTGCAGGTTTTGGCACCGTTGGGCAGCACTGCTCCTTTTTTTGGTTTGATTTTTGGCTGCTTTTCTTGCAGTAGGAAGCACCGCTAGCAGCCTGCGGTCCCAGCGCGGTGAGGTCCTGTTGTCAGGGAAATGAGGGCTGGATTGCTGCTTGGAGTATCATCAGACAGCGAGATCCAGGAGCTGAACCGTGTTCTTCATTGCCCTCTATTGATACTCGTGTTACTAAATGACTATTGGCATGGATAGGCACAAACAGCTCCTCAAACTCTGCATGACCTTAGGCAAATCACTTCATCTTCGTGCTTCAGTTCCTTCATCTATACAACAAGAACCTTTTCTCTCCTTTTTTTTTTTTTTTTTTTATTTTCCTCTCGCTCAGCCTGTGTCACTCTTTCAATACAAATATTAACTCCTTTGGTCAAGAAGCATCCCTGGGTGCATGCGAAGAACAGCGAGCGTGTGTGTGATCGAGATGTGCATGGAGGGGCTGCGTGCAGCTCCAGAGGGCCGTGCATTTCTCTGTGGGGAAGAGGTTGCTGGAAATGGACAGGTCTTTAATCTTGCAGTAAGGAACGCGCTGGGATCCTGGCGTTGGAAGCCGGGCTCATTTACGGTAGAAGAGGGAACCCAATTTTTGAAAAGAGGGTAATTAATCATTGCAACAACTTACTCTGAGCCACAGCTGGACTGACATAATCTGCATGGTTTAGGCGGAGGATGGGCAGGGAGGGGTTGCTGAGGAGCTAAGGGGTGGGCAGGAGGTGTGCAGGAACGGCTGGCTGCAGGGCTCAGCCTCTGCGGGCCCAGCTGGTGTCTCCCCAGAGGGAGCTAGTTTGGAGGCAGGGGAGCATCTTGAAAAGCAGGAGCCCAAAGCAAGGCAGAGCAGTCCCTCGCCTTTGCCTCCCTCTAACTCACTGGGATGGATTTGCTTTTGCAGCTCATGCTCTTGCAGCTTTGGGGCTGTGTGCCACTCTGATTTATTTGTGAAGAGCGTCACCTTCACTTTGGCACAGGCGGGCGAAGCCATCGGCGCGTTGCTGTGGTGGGACCCATCAGTGTTCTCCCATTTCTCTCCGCTTCTCCGTGCGTTTCTGTGGGAGTTGGGTTGGAAATATCCCAGCTGTCTCCAGGAGCTCCGGGTTAACAGCGAGGTGCATTGCCCTGTGCTGAAGGTTAACTAGGAAGCCGTGGATTAGTCGTGAAGCGCAGTGCAGCGGGTCGCTTCGAGTGCTCCTTCATCCATGGTTGATGGTGCAAACTAGTTAAAGCTCTTCCTAAAGGGCAATAAATTCTTATAAAACAGAAGATGCTGTGTGTGCCCGCTCCTACTGTGACCAAACAAATGCTGTCTTGGGCAAATAAAACAGATGAGCTGGCTGACACATGCTGCAGCACCCGTTCCCCGAATGGCATGTGCTCATCTCCATCCAGTGTGCAGCAGAGGAGTGAGATTTGTGCTAAGCAGCTGCAGAGAGGTAGGAGCAGCAGAGACTGGGGGTCAGAAGGACTCATTCTTCCAGGTGCTGAGCACAGCTCCCCTTTTTCCCTCTCTGCTTTCCCTCTTGCATCGTCCTGGGGCTGCAGGGTTTTGCAGCGAGCGTGCTGCACTGCTTGGAAACAGGGAGTGCAGGGGAGCCCAGCTCTAACGCCAGCACTGCAAGGAGAGATAATGGTAAATAACCAGCAGCTGTTGGGGAAGGTTGAAGGGAAATAAATGGATGCAATCTTCGGCGCTTTTATTTATTTATTTGTTCCTGCTCTGTCCCTTGCTGCTCTGAGGGCTGTCGTAATCTCGGTGCTGGGCTGCAGAGCTGTGCACCCAGATGGGGGAAGTGCTCCTTTACCTGGGGAGGAAGCAGGTCTTCCCCCCACCAGCTTGCATTTTCAAGCTTTGAGGGGGAGGCAAAGAAAGCAATCTGACTTTCCGAGCAGTGCAGCTTGTTCAGTCAGAGGATAAACTGGGAAGGAAAACGCCTGATTGCTGCTAAATGGATGGAGGACGGGAAAGGGGGCTCTGAACGCCTTACAGTGTCTGAAATAAATCTTTTCTTTTTCCCGTTCTTGCTTCCCACACACAAACAAAATGCATTTTCGACCTGTTCTTTCCGCAGCCTTGGTGTCACTGCAGAAGCTACCGTGGGCAGCAGTGGGGCTGGGGGAGCGGTGCCGGTGGGAAGCGGGGTCCCAGCACCATGGGGGCTGTGGGAATCGCTGCTTCGTGCCCTGCCACCCCACACTCAGCTCTCCAGAGCCGGGGTGTGATAAAAGCATAACAGCTTCCCACCTTGCCACATCCTCCTCATCGAAATAGAAATGCTTCTTGCAGGATTTCATCCAGGACTGACTTACCTCAGAATTCCTCCGCAGCCACTCACTTTTCTGTCTTCCATCCAGAAGTGCTGCTGTCACGATGCTTTTCTTCCTTTTCAGCATCTTTCTCTTTTCATAGCTGGCTTTGAGCAAATGGGATGAGGTAATCCCCACTGCCCTGATGTGCTTTCTGCCAAGCCTTGGGCTCGTGCATGCCCAGCACATTGCAGTGCAGCTGCAGGAACTGTCGGTATGGAACGGGACAGGGGATGCTGTAGATCCCCTTCCCATTTGCAAAGCATTTCTGGGCTGCACATGGGTCAGGTGTTGGGCATCCCTGACACCTCCGTATCCACAGGTGTCGCATCAGCACCTTCCAGCTCTGCTCAGTTTCCGAAGCCTCAAGAATGACAAATATGAAAAGCACAGTTTAATTAAACGTGCAGCGTGCTGGCTCATTAAGTGACTGCTCGGTGTAAAGAGGAAGCCTTGCTGACAGCCCCATCAGCCTGGCTCTGAAGCAGCACTGGCAGGAACAGTGCTGCTGAGATGGTTTGCAGCAGGTCACAGCATGGAAATCTGCGTTTGGTGCTACAACAGCTCCTTCCTCTGCTCGGGTGGTACAGATAGGAAATAAGGATTAATTCTGCATGCATTGTGGGCTCTTTGAGTCCTGATTGCAAGCAACATGTCGTCTGCTGTTCTCCTGCAAGAGCACGTCAGATTGCTTGGGAAGCATTTGCAAGCCTGCTTCTTTTTGCTGGGAAAGATCCTCCATGGGGCTGAGGGCAGCATCGTGCCCTGTTGTTGTGTGAGTGTAGATCGGAGATGTTTGGGATGTTTTGCAGGAGCTGTTGTACCAAGAAGTCCTTGGGGAAGCAGGGATTGCTGCCCACGGGGCAGGAGGCTGCAGGAAGGTCCCTGCTTCTCAGCCCTTCAGAATGCAGCAGGCAGCCAGCACATCAAACAGCGCAGGGCATTGTGTCTCAGGCAGCAAAGTCACCTCCAAAAGGAGGGGAGATTAAGAGGCTCTTGGGCACTTCTTTCCTAGCTGAAGAGTTACTCGGCCAACCTACTGCACCCCTCTCTCAAAGGGATGAAGCTCAGGCGGCTCTTGGCTGCGGCACGCGGTGCCCAAGCCCTTTTCTTCTCCCTCTATTGAAATCTGTGTTCCACATCCAGCTCACCCTGGACCTCTGGCGAAGGGAGCCAGGAACGGAGGCTTCTGTTGAACAGTCGTAGGGAGATGAGAGGAAAAAGGTCTTCTCTCTGTTCTTTAAAGCCTCTCTCACCTTTTCTTTATTTTTTCCCTCAGTGAAATTCCATAAGGGCTCTGTGCGGGAGAACTCACACAAGACTCTAATTTCAGGTGTGAATATGGAGACATTTTTCATTAGGAGGCATATGGTGTTAAGGTTAAAAAAAAAAAAAAAGGAGATGGAGTTTGACAGCCAGGAACAAAGCAATGAAATAATAACTACAGGTGGGCAAAGCCTCCAGCAGGGTTTGCAAACAACAAAAAACCGAGCCAGGGGTGGTTCACATCCAAGTGTTATTGTTACTTATTAGTGTCGGTGGAAAATTTTACAGGGGAAAGGATTTTTTTTGACAGAAACTTGGGTTTTCATCAAAAAGTAAAATTTCCATGAGAAGCATTCGCCTTCTGCGGGAAATCGTACATTTGTTAGGGGAAAAACAAAGGAATGGAGAAGCAAAGGAGGAATGAGAAAGCAACTGAGGAGTGCCTGTGGTGGGTGATGTTCCTCCTCCTCCTCGCTGGTACCCACGGGGAAGGCAGCTCAGGCTGAGCGCATCCCTGGCATCATCCGCTGGCCTGAGCTCCTCCTTAAAGCAGTTCCTGTCATCCTGGGCGAAATAAGTGGTGAGAGTCCCATCTATGAGTGAGGGGTTGTTTCCTTGCATCATTCCATCGCGACCTCGTGGAGGTCTTCTGCCTTCTCATCTGGAGCGTTATCCTTTCCTGTTGCCCAGTGTCGGCCTTGGATGTCTGCGGGGCAGCGGCTCTCCGAGAAATCTTTCATTTCTCTTCCCATCTGCCTAGTGAAACGGGGTTGAAGATGTTCATCTCCTCATTAAAATACAGGGGGAGACGCTGGTGGAAAGAGGATGGGAGGCAGACCATGGCGGCCGGCCTCCACCCCTCCTTGGGGCCGCGGGAGGGAGTGCAGCTCGGGAGCTGAATGTCATTGCAGAGGCTCCGCTTTCTTCTCAGCGCTTTGAATCCTGGGTCCCGAGCGGCGCTGCAATTTATGGTGAATATTTTATACCTCCAAATGATGTTTTGTGGGATTCCGCTCATCTCGCCTGCTGTGCCTCTGTCAGTCTCGGAGGAAGGCTGCCTTTGTTGTACGTGTCAGCTTGACGAGGCGCCGTTTTTCCAAATGGATAATTCTGTTCCTTTGCCGTCGAGGAAATTGTTTCCTTCCTGGAAAGGCGGCCCTGTCGTTCAAACGAGGCTTTGGCTGCCGTGGAACTGAGCGGAGAAAACGTGTCAGATGGCTGCGGGTGACCTTGAGAAAAGGCAAATATGGATGGCGGGGGTAGGGATGGTTTCCTTCTATTTTTTCATGACCCTCCTTTGAAGCTTGTTGTGGATGGGAAGAGGAAGTGCTGTGGTGCATGGGTGGGTTGTTGACCCTCAGTTGTGCCCTTCATGCTTCCCATCCACGGGCAGTGCGGCGCAGAGGATGAGACAGATGGGCAATGTTCACCCCAAAAGGGAGAAATGTCAGAAGAACTGATGAGCAGTGTGTATTTAAATAGTGAAATAAGTGGAGTAAAGTAAATAAGTGGAGCAAGAAGTTGATGATGGTTGGACTGGGTGATTCCGTGGGTCTTTCCCAACCTTGGTGATTCCTTGATTCTGAGTTGGTAGGAAGAGGCAAGCTGAGGATGGCACTCATTGTCTGTCTCCATCCCTGGAGGCGTTGAGATGTTGTACTGAGGGATGTTGTAGTGGGAAGTACTGGTGACAGGTGGACGGTTTACTGGATGACCTTGGAGGTCTGTACCAACCTTGGCGATTCTGTGATCTCCCAGTGGTGACCATCACCCTTCAGCTCAGTGCTGCTGATGGCAGCGTGCTGTTAGCAGAGCCGTTCCCCTTTTCACCCCAGAAGGATCAGACCCGACCGTGCTGTGTGCTGCTGAAGGCTGGAGCCGTGCTCACCACCGGTTTGCTGCACCCCGCTGCCCTCAGCGTGCGCGCGCCCGCCGACTCTGCAAAAGCCTTTGACTTCAGAAACCTGTGG
Organism: Oreortyx pictus; assembly: GCA_036925125.1. Classification (NCBI taxonomy): domain Eukaryota; kingdom Metazoa; phylum Chordata; class Aves; order Galliformes; family Odontophoridae; genus Oreortyx; species Oreortyx pictus. The sequence goes on along the minus strand of JAUPFR010000025.1, from coordinate 2,147,539 downwards.
GATGAAAGGTGCCATAGAAACATGAGTTTTATTAATACCGTGGAAGGTTGCCAGTCGTAATTAAAGCCGCGAGAAGCTTGGCGGTTTCACTTGGTGGAGCTTTGTGCAAATATTTCTGTTGGGTTTGATCCACGCCGCCTCGTAGCCCCCTTGGTTTCACCTTGCGCTGCTGAGCTGCGTGAGGTCTCCTCCAAGAGCCCAGGGAGCGCCGGCCGAGCTGTGTGTGCTTGGCGATGCAGCAGGGCGAGTCCTACGTGAGCTGAACGCTGACGAGCCCGCCGAGCCGGCTCTCAGTGGGTCGCGGCTTGCTTGCAAAGTTAGGATAAATTGGATAGGAGGAAAGTAGCTCGGAGGAGTCAGTCAAGTAGCACCTTGTGTGGGATTTCACCAGCATCTTTCCCGCATATTTCTCTCTCCATTGGAGAGGAGGAGTGTGGGGAAGGAGGTGGGGAAGAAGCAGACTAAGAAGAGGAGGCAACCTTTCGTAACTGTGCAGAGATCTCTCTTCTCCTTCCCCACTCTTGCAGCAAGCCATCTGCTGCAACTCAGCAGGCTGGAGCCGAGGCAAACTCTTTTTTCCCCCTTTTTTTGCTTGTGAATTCAGGCAGGTATCGTGGTACCGGTTATGCACATGGCGTTTTCAAGCTCCTCATTGCAGACGTGGGTCCTCTGGAAACTTGGGTTAACTTTGTGTCGGCCCTAAAAGTTCATGGTACGCATCTGGGTTCCTGCTCACCAGGGAGAAGGGGGTGACCCAGGAGTTACTTGTTTTTTGCATCTCTGCTGGCAGTAGAGGAGACCCGGAGCATTTGCTGGACTGGACACCTAACATCTGGGAGGTGACAGCTGGATGAGCTGTGTCCTGGTGGGATATTGAAAGGGAATCCCGTCTCTCTTTGAACAAAATCTCTCTCTGGGTTCCTACCTCCAGAATGTGAAGCCAACTTTAATCAGGTCCTGAGGAACTGCCTCACCACTGGTGCACTCCGGTGAATGGAGACAATGGCTTAACCTCAGTACGGCAGAAATATTTGATAACGGGACATAGTAACCATGGTATAAGACTTCTGAAAACAGGTCGATCATCCAGGGGGATGGGTGAATTCCTAGAAGTCCTCTTTCTCTGCAAAACTTAGCCCCAATCCGTTGCATCCAACCTGCAGGCACAGTCCCACCGATCCTCCTGTTTGTCAGGGCTCCCTCCAGGTGACGCCAGGACTCCTTGGAGGTGCACTGCTTCCTCAACAACAGCTCCCAACTGCTCGCGGCGAGGTTAAAAATGGAGACAGAGACGAAGAGCTCCTTCCATCTGTTGCCCACCTCTCCTTTGCAAATCAGAGGGGAATGCAGCCGAGCTGCTGACTGCATTGCGGCAGCCCTCCCCGCAGCAGGCAGAGCAATGGGGGCACAGCTGAACGCGCGGCCGTGGGAGGCTCCGCAGAGAGGGTTGCAGGCGAGCGAGATATTTTTAACGTTTTCCCCAAACGTGCAGTCGGCGCCGGCAGAAAGTGCCAGATTGCCAGCCCAGCCGAGGAACCGGGCTTGCGAATTGCCGGGGAGGAAGCTGAAGTGTGAATTTGAGGCCTCTGTCAGTATCTGGTCCTGCTCGGCTTTGTGGGCATCCCTGTTTGCTGCAAGCATGTGCTTTAGGGCATCCTACAGCATCACCTGCTCCTGGAAATGCCTGGTCCTCAGTGGCAGTTCAGCCCTCAGCAGCAGGATGGGGTGCATCCCAGCACCAGGTTTATGTGATGCTGTAATGAATTGGTCCCCAGGAGGGGTCAGCTGTGTGATGGACGTGGGGTTTTGCCAACTCCTGACCTAGAAACGGAGCCAGTCACCCAGAGGTGAAAAGCACTGCATCCTGTTCCCCATCCCCAGAGCCTTTCAGTCTTCTGAACTGAGGATCTTTTGATGTGAGCAGCTCTGTATGCAGCCTGCTCTGGCTGGGTGGTGTCGAATATTTAAAAACCCCCAGCTGCTCTCACTGCAGGGAGCAGAGCCGGCCTGAAACGGGTCTGCAATTCCTCCTGTGGCTGTGGTGTGTGCTGGGGAGGAGAAAGGCACTTGACAAGTTCCTGAGTGCCAGTTTGCAGCCTGTGTCTGTTGTCCCCGGTGCCCCAGGCTCCAGCAGCATCCCCAGGTCTGGTGCTGCTCTGCCATGCTGGGGCAGGGTCAGGAGTGCACCTAATGCTGCTGTGCACAGCTGCTGAGCCCTTTGCTTTCCTTAGGAAAGCCTGAGAGGTTCACCAGCCCACCAGCAGCAACCTGAATACCTCCCACTGTGAGGATAAGGGCTTGGAAGAAGGTATGGGGATTGGGAAATGTGGTCCTCAAGGCACTGACAGTGCTGCTTCGCTGGGGATGTTCTTCCAAATGGTGTTGCTTGCTCCCTGGCTTTTCCCTATCCGGAGAAAGCTCTTGTTTGGGAAGTCCAGCAGCTGAGCCACCTCAAAAAAACGTGATGTCAGCACCCAGAGCTGAAGCCATTGGAGCTACCCGTCCAATAGTGTTGTTTTTGGAGAGCCACTCTCTGCCTTGTCCTGCGTGCACAAAATACTGTTGGAGCTGACAGGATGTTTGCCTCATGCCTTCCCTGCATATCCCCTTCTCCTGCTGTCAGTGTGCACCAGCTGTTTGCAGCTCTGGGGGGTTTGGGACAGCTCGAGAAGGGGTTTGGGGCATGGCAGGGCACGACCTTGGGCTCTGACCTGGCCGTGCCTTTGCACAGCGTTGGCTGCTTAATGAGCCTTAGGCAGCTTTTGTGAGATGGTTGAAGGAAGAGTGGCTATTATTGGAACCGGTGCGGATGATTCGAGCGATGATGTGCTTCGCTCTCAAAATACCATTAGTCACTTCCACCAGCGTGAGTTGAGAGCGAGGGCTTGAACTATTTGCGGCTGCAGGCTGAGGAAGCTGGAGAGCCAACCTCCCGCATCTCTGCCCCTGGTACGGACCACTCCAGATGAGCTTTGACTTTCCCGTGGCTTCACTATACGCAGCTTTAATCCTCCCCCCTGGCTGTGGGGCTGCAAGGACGTGGGTTCGATCCTGCCCTGTGTGTCGGTGCCAGCTCCCTGCCAGCACTGCTTCGCTCCTCCGTGGGAGCTAAGCAGCAGCTCTGGGTGCTGGCAGGCTGCCTGGCCGCTCCGCAGGGCCCTGCTGCTGCAGCTCTGCTCGTTTGTAGGTGAGCTCTGGCTCAGCTGGAGCCAGCACAGTGCCAAGACATCACCAGGCTGAGATTCTCCTCCCTCGGGACCCAGAGTCGGGAGCCTTCACTGCACTTCTCCTTTAAATCTGTCTTTTTCTTGGTTGCTCAGCGAATGGAAGTATCTCGAGTCAATAGGTGTTTCGGAGAACCTTAATTAAGTGCTTTTTGCATCTGTTGAGCTCCTGCCCTTAAAAACCAGCCCTGAAATTGCAAGGCATTGCAGGCGCATTAAGGTTTATCATCTTAACTCCAGCTCCTGCTGGAGCTATCAATATCTCCCAGCTCTCTTCTTCTCCCTGCGTGCCAGGACACAGCAGTGACTCGTGCTCCTGGGATTGCTTTGGGCCATGCCAGGTGCACTGAGACCTACTGTGCTGAGGCACTGACTGCACAGAGAGGCATATTTCTGCACGTGAGCTGTGCACAGCTCTGCAGGCTCTCGGGGCTTCTCCTTGCCCAGCATGCAGGGATCTGAACCTGGTTTGCAGGGTTTCTCATTTTCCCCATCCTCCGTGTGCCCTGTGCACAGCTTTGCACCCATCCTGCCGTGCTGCACAGCCCTCCTGCCCCAGCTGTGCTGGCCGTCTGCTCCCCTTCTCCTCTCTTCTTATTACAGCAGCCGTTTTGTTTTAACCTGTAACCACGGTGCATTGTGAGTTTGCATAAAGGACGTTGTGGAAGGGAATTGCATTGTACATGCTGGCTGTGTGCTTCCTTTTAAACTATACCCCTGTCACCAGGAGGCTTTCTACAGGTTGGTTGCTGAGTGAACAGCTGAGAACCTGTGGGAAGACCCAAATGGCACTTAAATTATATTTGCTCTTTGATTTTGAAGACATTTAGTACCATTTAATAGAATCAGAACGCAATTTAACTCCGTGAAGTGGGGGAGGCTGCCTCGGGAGAAGTGACACTGCCATAGCTGGGGAAACAAAAAAATTTAAGTGAGCAAAACAGCAGGGTCGGGTTTACTATCCGGATAATTATTATTAAATAAAGAGCAGAGTGGGACTGTGTCGATCAGCTTCCCCGTGCGCTTGAAATGGCTTTAACCACTTCAGGGCTGTGTGATGGGCTGGCTGAGCCACGCCGTGGGGGACACCCAGAGCTGTGGCTTCTGAGGAGCCCGTCACAGTGGCACGTTTGTTGGTGGATGGATTAAGCTGGAGCTTTTGGCTGGAAGGTGATTGCAGTGTGCACAGCGTTGCTGTGCCAGCAGTGCTCCTGATGCTCCCATTCCCCTGCTGGTCCTGCTCCTGGTTAGGAGTCAATAACGCAGAAAAAAAGGACACTCCTGTAAGGCATTTGTCTCTGATGATCATGCCCTCCAGTCCAACCTGGAGACAGCACAGTGGGTAGGTCTGCCTTTCCACTCTGCCTGGTTTCTGGCTTAAAGGATCATAAAACCAACAAGGTTGGAAAGAGCAGTGAGTTCTCCCTCGTCCCTCCCCAGCCCTGCAGTACCCCACGAGGTTCAGATCTGCAATGCAGCGAGGCACCGCTGTGGGCACGCTGTTTCCAGCCGTCGTTCCCTGCCTGGATGAAGGAGATAATAGCACTTCCCTCCCTCACCAAGGGGTTTGCGGAGGACAAGTCTATTAAAGATTGTGAGGCGCTAAAGATGCTGTGCTGATTGGGGCTGCACAAGTAGCGGAGGTATGTTAGCTTAGGGAAAGGTTTGTGGTGCGGAAGAATCAGAAGACTGTCTTTTATTGCCTACCAGCTCTGTCTGGCACCTGGAAATCAAATCGAGTTTTCAAAATTTAATTTTTGACTGCAAAAAAAAAAAAAAAAAACCAACAACACAGAGTAAACTGGGAGATAACGTATGCACAGCGATAATAGATTTCATTCCTTGCACGCGCAATGGGCCCAAAGCATCTTCTGCCAGAGGGAAACGTGCCCAAGGTGCAGACATGGAAACTGAAGGTGGCAATATTCGCTGACCTCCCAAGGATGTGGGGTCTTTGTAGCCCTGAGCCTGCAGCACAGGAGAGCAGCCAGGCATCACTGGTGGACCTGCATCGGTTGAGTGGGTGGCGGACCCCCCAGAATGGTCATCAGTCGCCTTCTGGTCCACCCAGGCATTCCAGGGCAAATCTCTGGTCATCTCAGCACTGGCATTGCTGGGTGACAGCACTGTGTGTAGTCTGCCTGCAGCTCTGACGTCTTCGGTTGCTTTTAGATGAGCTTCCCGAGCAAAACATGGAGTTCTGTAGAAGAGTCATGACAGATGCCGGCACCGGGTCCGCGTCCCTCTGCTTGTAATAGGTGTGAATGTATGTCTGCATCTCTGAAATAGCTTGATATGTCCAATCCTTCTGGATAAAGGCGAGGGATTGAATTATTACAAAAGGACAATTTTTCATTTCCTATAAGTGCCTTAATCTCGTGAGTAAATATTACAGCTTTGTGCTATAATCCCTAAGCTGGTATATCTCTTCCCTTTCCAGTTACCTTTTGTGTTGATTTACATTTAATATGTTGCCATTAAATCTCTTTCTCTCTCTGAGGCCTATTATAAGTGCAGTATTTATTCTGTTGAGTCTTTTTTAGTCACATTTGTATTGTATTCTAATGTGCTTGCACAAAAGACTGCTGGGCACATTCCTCAGATATTTGCATCTTTTCTTCCCTACTTTTGTCTGCACTGCTGAAAACACATGCTGTTTTGGCCCTGCACCCGGAGTAGCGTTCCTCATACCGATGAGCTGCCTGGAGGAAATCCTCTCTGCTCACCTCTGCTCGTTCCCAGGCTCTTGGGCTTTCCCTGGAGGAGCACCTTGAGCAGCACCTCTGGATGTCCCAATGCACGGAGCAAACTGAAACACCCATGGAGGTCTTCTTCATCTCCCATCTGGGGGAGAGCAGAGTCGCGCTGGGCTCTGCTGCCAAAACCTGGTGGTGAGGATGGTGCCAGGACAAGAAAGATGGTGCCAGGTTCTTACAAAGAGCAGTGCTGCTCTGGCACAGCCGCTCAGGGTGAGCATAGGTGTCCTGGGGCCGTGAGGATGTGGCACTGTGGCATGGTGAGATGGGTTGCGGTGGGGCTTGGGGATCTGAGAGGTCTTTTCCAACTGTAATGATCCTCTGATCTCCTCTCCATGAGCACTGCTCTGGCTCTCTGCAGCCCAGCACTTTTTGGGTGTAAGCATGGCTGTGGCTCTGCTTTGGAGGAAGATTTGAGAGACTGGGGATGTATGCGACTCAGGTTGCTGATTTCCTTGTGCAAATCCCTGAGTCCAGGTTCTTTTCTCCTCTGTCCCCTCTATATAATTGCTTTGCTCCTTTTTAAAGTGCCTGGATCTCCACAGATTAAGGGTGCTCAGCCGGAGCTATTATTATTGTGATGTTTTTATTGCATAGAGAGACTGAGATATTAAAGAACTCATTCAGCATAGGCTTCCAGAGGTAGGGGAGAGGAGCAGGAGCAGATCTGGGTGGAAGCATCTGCCCCTTGAGAGAACTTGAAGCAGAGAAGTGATGAGATTGTCTGCCCGGGGTGGACGGGGCCATTGGTCCTCATTGCATGGACGGAGCAGGCTGGGTAGCCCCAGTCTCCCAGCATCACCACTTAGACTGAGGACAGGTCTGACGCAGAGCCAGCACTGGTTCCTTCCTGGGGCCACTGCAGCAATTAGTATGGAGCAAGCATCGCCGCCTGCCATCACCTCTGGGGGTAAGGTTCTGCAAGGCTTAAAAGAAAACGAGTCCATAAAAGTCTCCAGGGGTAGTTATAAAATGGCCGCATTTCAGAGCTGTTCCAATGAGGCATACAGCAAAGGAAGGAAAAAAAAACAAAACAACAAACAGTGGTGGTTGGGGGGGGGACAACGATGCAGAAACTATGCTTTTATCTCCTTTAAAATAACCCCGTTGTGCTTGATTTTCAATCCTCCATTCTCGCCGGACTCGTTCTGCTGCTCAGTGCAAAGCTACCGGGGGAGCTGAGGGGAGAAGGGAAAAAAAAAAAATTAATTGAATCCTTACATTTGAGTGATGGCTACTCTGAGAGCTTGTCAACCTGATGGTAAATCTTGGGGCTGTTAATTGCTTTGAAATCCCTTTCCTCTCCAACTCTGCTCGGCAGCGGTTCCCCACCTTCGGAGCTGTCCCCCTCTGGCACGCTGCCGTGCTGCTGTGCATCCCACCGTGGACTGCGTGCTGCTCGAGCACCCAGGGAAAGCTCAGGGCATACAGGAGAGAAGCCTTTTCCTTATTCCGTTTCAAATAGCTCCTGTTTGCTGATAAGGTTAATTGATTTCTTTTGCTTTAATTAACGAAATTCAATTTCCACTTAATGAGAAAGATTTGGGTGTGACACGTGTAAGTGGCAAAGTGAGGAGTGCTGGGCGAGGTGAAAAGGAAGGGAGAGGGAGCAACTGGACACAGGGTGATCTCTGGAAGGTGCTCCCAGCAAGCTGGGGGCACGGCAGCATCTCAGCCCTGCAGCCCCTGCCCTCCCACTAGTGTCAAGTGGGTTCCTTTCCCACTCCTCAGCTGCCTTGTTTGCACCAGAACCAGTATCAAAAGGAGACGGATGGGGGGGGGGGGGGGGTAGCAAGGGGATGGCAGAGAGCGGGAGAGAGTCACTTCTCATCAAGTTGATCAATCTTTCTGCTGTTGAAGCCTCTCAATGAGTTGAATGTGATTTTCTCTGCCTTACGCGCAAGGTGGAAGTCGATCACTTTCAATTTTCAGCATGCAGAACAGGCACTCTATCAAGCTGTTGCCTTGCATAACCATGATTGCTGCTGGCGAGAGCTTCCAGCACGCGCCGAGCCGCGGTGGCTGCAGCCCCCCAAGCCTGGCTGTGGGGCTTCTTGGCTGCCTGCTGCCTATGGGGAGCCAGATTTGGGATGGCAGTGGGGTGATGCTGTGCTGGTGAGGGGCTTGCCCTCGGCTGTGAGATGGGGTTAACCTTGTGGTGAGTGGTTTATTGCAACGGTAGCGATGGGATGGCTGCAAGGTGACCCAGCTCAGACGCTGGGTGAGATGCAGGCGTGGAGAGCAGCTAGCTCTCTGCAGCATTGCAAAGCAGAGCTCTGAGACCTCGAAACTCACTGCGGAGAGCCCACGAGCGTTTGGCTGTGAAGCTCAGGGGAAGGCACCAAGCAGCGTTTTGTTGGTGGAGCAGCTCTTGGCTTGCACGTTGCTGTTCCCAAGCACGGAGCCCAGGGCTGGACACGCCGGGTGCCCACGGGGTTATCAGCATGGCACGTGTTGGGGCCGCTGTCTGCGTGGTGGGGATCATCCTGCCCGCCACACGTGGGCCAGAGGCTGCAGATAAGGGAAAATGATTTCTGGTTTTAATTAACTGAGCTTTCATTTACGGATAAACAAAGGCCATGTTTGTGTGCTGACAGCTGGCTGTCCTTCTGGGTCAGATAAGAAGGCAAGTTATTGCCTCCAAGCTGCGAGAGGGACCAGGAGAGAGTCCAAGAAGCAGGGAACGTGAACAAACGCCGAGTGAGCGCGCATGCCGGCAGCCTGCGTGCTTTATTGTGTGCAGTAAATAGCGAGCCCATTGCCTATTCATCTGCCTGCCCCTGGGCAGGCGCAGTGTGGGAGCTGTTGTCCTGGCATTGTCCGAGCAAATCCCCAGAGCAGCAGCCAGCGTGTTGGGAAGGCTTCCAAGGTTCGCTCTGTAAAGGCGGGGTTATCCCAGGGGCAAAGGATGTCCATCCATCCCTGAGTGAACAGCATCGTGTCCTAAGCGTGCTGGCACACGGTGCTTGTTGGGCATGGTGCAAACATCCCTCCAGAGGGAGAGTGTCTGGGCAGGGTGCGTGCTCACCTTTGGGTTTGGGAACCCCCAGGGTCGGTTGGAGCCCAGGCTCGTTCACGAGGAGCGGGTGATGCCAGGGTGAGTGCCGGCCCCGCGTTTCAGTATCACCTCCGAGATGAATTAAGTGTTTGAAGACCTGAGAAATTGCAGCACTTACAGGCTTGTCATCTAAACAATTGTGTTCAGTGGGGGAAAATGAGAGCTCCCAGGTCATCAGCAGTCACCTTCTGATGCCGGTAGGTAGCAGTTAAACTGATGGAGGAGTGAAAATGCCTCTCGACAGCTGATGATTCAGAAATTCACTCAACCTACATTGCACCTCTTCCCAACCTTGCGAGGAGCAGGCGTTCACAGCGCGTTCTGCCCGTGGTTGCTGCAGTCTGGTTTAGCAGAGAGAAACGTGGGGCACATTTTGGGGAGGGTATGGGCCCCCCCACCTGGCCATGCTTTATCTCAGGGCAGTGCCACTGCTGCTTGTAGGTCCTGTGCTCACCATGTACCAGCCTACAGCAGCTGGTGGGGCTCCCAGCTCCCTAGAGCAGCTGCCTATGCAGGATTGAGCTGTGCTGCTTGCTCAGTGCCTTCCTGACTTTCTGAGGTCTCCACAAATGCATTCAGCACTTCTCTCAGGTGGACACCAAAAGGAAGAGTATGCTCTTTGCTTCGTGTTGAGTTTTGGTCTGGTCTTTTTCTTTCTTTTTCTTTCCCACTGTCAGAAAGTCTTTTTAAGTAAAGCTGGTTGTGTTTGCTGGGAATGTTTCTCGGGGTCGGGGTTTTCAGTTGTGTTTGAGAAAAATCAGAAAGCAAAACCCAACATTTTCAAGGCTGTGGCTTCAAGGAGCTTTTGTGCGCTCTCCCTTTGGAACTCAAATAAGGAGGAAGTACGTTTATTTCTTAACTAATTATTTTTCCTGTACGTCGTGCTTGTTCTCTCTCATTGGAGAGAAAGAGGGAGAGGCAAATAAGCCTTAAATGGCTGTGGGTTGTGGAAGGAAAAAGTTTGTTTTTCCTCTAATCTTCAGCAAAACAAGCTGGCAGTTTGGTCCAATTCTAGCCTTGGCACGTTTTCTCCTTGTGCCTAATTTGAGGTGACCGCTGTAAGATCTGCTCTAGTTTCACATTCCTCAGCCTTGTGTTTTTGCACTTCCAAGACTGTGTGATGGATCTTAAGGAGTCTGCATTATGCAGCCCTGTATCCATCTGTTGCCCTCACAAGTTAAACAGCCTGAAAAAAATGGATTAGAGTCTCAGCTCCTATAATGAAGCAGCAATTTGTCTCCAGATCCTGATCCAGGTGTAGCAGAGCTAACGAGCCGGCTGGCCTTGAGCGTCAGAGAATATTAAATACATTTTTTGGTGGAGAAAAGCTTGAGAATGTGTTGGTTGAGAAGAGGTTGGGAGGAGATGGGGAGGGGAGAAGGGGAAAGCAAATGGGATGGGGGTCTTTCCCACTGAGAACTCTGGGGTATGTGCCCCCATGGCAACCACTGGGACTGCAGTGTTGGCCATTGAGGGCGTCATACCTGCTGCAGAGGCACAGAGTGAAGGGCACCTGTGATGCAAGGGCTGTCTTTTACCCAATGCCTCTTTGCTGGGACCTGGAAACCTCACTGTCACCCCATAGGCTGCCAGGGGAGATGTCCTTGGAGGAAAGCAGGTGTGAAATGCACAATGGTGCCGTGCAGTGTCTGGTTGCCTTTCTTCCTTGTGGAACACAAGTGCTCCCGTGGTCTTGGGTGTTCTTATCAGCTCTCACAAAGCACAGGTTAATGGAAGAAGTCCCACAGATCGGCTCCATCAGTCTTCCAGGGGAGAAAGCAGGAGTATGAAACCAGGTAAAAATGGTGGTGGGAAAATAGGGAGGAGAGAAAGTCTCATTCCATTCTGTGGGGGAGAATTCCTCCCAGTTACCAATTAAAGAGAATGAGCTGAAAGTGGTCAGCATGAGGGGAGAAGGAAGGGAGACTCTCCTGGGAAAAAAGAAAAAAAAAAAAAAGAAGAAGAAAAGAAATGAAATTATCTTTGGTGGGGCTGATTTGCCCGTAACAAAGCTGTGAGAGGGGAGGGAGGACAGCTGGTGCCAGAATTCTGTTGTGATGAGGAAGGTTTGGTTATGAAAGGGAGAGGAGAAGGGAGGGGAGGGACGGGGAGGCCAGGTTGATGGAGATCACGTTCGATTCAATTTGGAGAAAAGGAGAGAGAGAAAAGAAGATGAGCCTGAAATGAGGCTTAATTTTAATGAAGGAAAATTCTCCGCTAAGTAAGGAGAGTTGAAAGGGAGGGGAGAGGAGGGTTTGAAAATGATAGGAGCCTGACATGCTATTGTGGTGGAGAGATTTCCTTCCCTTTCTTCCCCTTTTGGTTGCAAATAATAATAATAATAATAATAATAAAAGAGGTAATAAAGGTAGTGGCAGGTGGGAGACAAGAGAGGAGAGCTCTGACAGATAAGCTGCAACACCTGAGAGGAGGTGTCCTTGCTGCAGGGGGCTGTAGCCCTGCGGTGGCCACGATGTCCTGCAGCTTGCTCCTTGTTCCGTGTTCACATCACCCATCCGTGCCACGCCTGTGGGGAGCCAGGCTCTTGGCCAAGCCTTGTCCTTGCTTTTTCACTTGGCACCGACCTCCAAAGAGCTGGGAGGGGAGGAACTGGGTGCCAGAAGTCGTGGGATGGGGAAGGAGCCACGAGGTGCTGTATCCAGCACAGTGCATGGAGCAGTTCCCATAGCGTGGCCCTCTGAGAGCCAGCTGCACTCCTGCCCATCCCCAGCTGCCCACTTCCACGAAACAATTGTTAAAAATGGTTTTCCTTGCGCTATTTTCTCCATCTTCTGAGCGCGGTAATTGCACACAGTCGGCATCGAGGGGACGTGCGAGCGGGGACTGGTTGCAAAATGATACCTCTGGGGGGTGGTGGCACTGCCAAACCTGTGAAATCCCTTCTGCAATAACGCTTTATTGCTCCGGGTGCCGGTGTAAAGGCAGTGGGAACCTTTGTGATCCTTTGCTGGCACAAGCCCTTCAGCTACGCTTGAAATGTTTGGCTGAGTACCTTCTCCTCGTCGTTCTGCATTGTAGTCCTGGCTGCCCTTGATTTGGTGGGAATTACAGCGTATTTCATAGGTTTCGTTTCAATTTATTTCACAGATTTCTGCTCCTTCTAAAATCTCCTGCCAGGTGGCTCGATGTGGGTGCGCAGGTTGAGAGGGAGCGGGACGGCAGCTCCCAGTCCCTTTCCCATTCACATCACAGAGCTTTGGTGGCTTGAGGCTTTTTGAATCAAGAGAGCATCTTCTCAGGACATAGCTTTGCTTCACCCCCCCACCCTGTGCTTGTTGGGTGCTGGGATGGAGCTCGGGGAACAGAGCTGTCACAGAGCAGGCTGCTTTGGTTGTGTCTTTGTGATCAGATGCCATCGCCCCACTTGAGTGCAGCCGAGCCCGTGTTTGAGGCAGTGAATCACTCCATCCCCTGCCCGAGCTCTCACTCTTCCTCTTCACTGAAGTATTTAGGGATGCTCCAGAAGGCAGTGAAATCATTATGATTTCATCCTTCCCCTCCCCTGGAGACAGCTGTGCGGTGAGTGCCAGCCCAGTTCTGGAGCTCTTTCTTAAAGGACGTGGGGAGGGTGGGAGGCTCTGAAAATCTGTTTGCTGTCAGGTCCAAGTAGATGAAACGGGCCCTAGAAATGCATTAGGACAGCATCTGATCTGTGGCTTCTGTGAGGTGGCTCTGAAACGGGACACGGCCCTTTCTCTCCCTCCCCTCATCTCAGCGCTGGGACCTTTTTTCTCCATAATCCAAGGCTTAGGTCCTTGTTTTGGTGTGGATGATTCCCTCCTGCCCCCTGCTTCCCCCAAATCCTTTCCCTTTGAAGTAACACCTGCTCATATCCTCGTGTCTGTTGTGGGGAGGCAGAAGGATCTTCTCATCACAAGGAAATGCAGTCCTCTCCATCCCCCCCGCCGCTGCACATCCTTTTCCAAAATACTGCATAATGTCAGACTAAATCCTTATCAGAAATTTTAATGAGCAAAATAAAACCTGAAATCTGTGTGATTAAAATCAAATCTTCCCTCTTCTGCTCTGCTGGAGCTGCCTGCCAAAACAGAGTCACAACGCTGACAATGGGAGGCCCCTTGTATTTAATTACCTCTGGCTTTAGTCGGTGCTTCAGATAGACGTCCTCTGCAGACCCCACTGGGGCCGTGGATAACCTCAGAGAACAAACAAAGGAGGGCTAATGTGGTCTTGGCTAAAATGTTTGGTGAGGACTGCTCGTGGGGCCGTGCCCTTCACGGTCACTTCTGGCCCCATAGCTGGGGGCTCTCCAGGAACATGAGTTGGCCAACGCTGGCCACCAGCGTTCTCCACTCCTTGTTTAACTTTTATGGGAGTCTGATACGTGTGATGTTTGCTCACGGCATCTGCCCTGGTGACACTCTACCTGTCTGCTGAATTTCTTTTAGTTTCTCGCCTCTCTCCTACATTTCTCCTGGCTTCTCCCTTCAGCCTTGCAGCACCCATGCTGCCAATTGCCCAGCTGTCTTCTCTTAGCTCTTTCTCCTGAATCATCATCTATGGGGCCTGGAAGAAGCAGGTGAGTTAATTGAACTGTTGATTCCCTTCCTGAATTAATTCCTTGGATACCTTTTGGAATCACCACCTGACTTCCCCAAAGCCTCTTGAATTATGTCTTCACCCTTACCCTCCATTTGTCTCCTTCCAAGGGACTGTTTCTTTTCATTTGTCCTTCGAATGAAGCGCAAGCATATTTCATGAGCCGTAGAATTGAATCAAATAGGAGGGAGCACAGAGCACTCACCTGAGCTCAGACCTTCCCCCATTAGGAAGAGATGGAGATGATTAAGAGATGCTCAGGAGGTGCCTCCAAGCCCACATTTCTGGCAGGCATCCTGGCTGGTCTGCTTTACCCAGAACAAGGAGGCTTAAATTATCATTTAATGGCAGTAGTATGGGAATCTAGATAGAAATAAGCTAGAGTCAAGTCTGGGATGAGATAGGAGAAGCTCACAAGCAGTGACCTGATAAATCTTGTGGCTGAGTGGGACAGCAATGAGGTGGAGGTGTCCTCTGCTCTGCTGTGACATTGCTCACTGGCAGTGGGACGGGGCTGCCATCACGGCTTTTCTCTATCTGGTGGGATATCTGCTCCTCAGTGCTCTTCTGCTTTTTTTTTTTCCTTTTTTTTTTTTTTTGTGAATTGAGAGGCAGGAGTAATTATGCCAAGATTAGAGCGCTAATCGTCGCTTGCAAATGGGGGAGTCATTTCTGAAGGAGCAATAATATATGGAGGGAGGGTGCAGATTGACTGACAGTGCGAGTCTGAGAGGAGCCATACAACTGTCATCCTTCAAGCATACGTCTCCTTGACCTCGCAAATCTCACGGGGCTGACGTGTGGGCAGCGCCGGGGCAGAACCCAGTCAGAAATCTGTAGAAATCTGACGAGAAATCCTATCTCAATTAACGTCAGTGCAGCCAGCTATTCTCCCCTTCCCTGTAACGAAACGTTCAGCTTGTTGAATGTGCTGGAAGAAAAATACTCTGTGTCTGGGCTTGTGAGACAGTTCTGTGTGTGCTTTGCTTCGTGTTCTGCAAGCCACATCCTAGGGATGCTGAGCTGGAATAGAACAACTCCTCTTCAGAAAGTGCAGTGGAACTGGGTAGGAGAGGAAGGCTTTGCACGGACTGCTGTCATGCAGTGGAGTGCCTGCAGTCCTTCGTGGACTTTGCAGTGAAGCTTTTCATCTGAGAGAGCAGAGAGAGAGGTCTGGTTGAAGTTGCTGCTTGCTGTTTGTCTTCCCCCATAAGTGAAAGCCATCGGGGGCTGGAAGTGTGCAGGGTCCCCGGAGAACTGGGAGCTGCGTGCTCCTGATTTCATTTTGTTTGACAATAATAAAATATAAACCTGCAATTAGATCCTTACTAATAGCTACAGATGGAGACAGTCACGGGGGTTGTTGGATTACAGTCCAATCCTGCTCGGTGCGGAGTGCCTTTCCTTCCTGCTGATTGCAGGAGGGGGCTGGAGACCTTGCAGGCTGTCGTAGGGGCACTCAGTATCTTGCAGAGTTGGGGCTTTTAATTTTGCAAATCATCAAAGGCAAACCAATCCATCAATTATCAACGCTTCAACTTGCTGCTGAGTAAATGAGAGTGTTACCGTGTATCAATTAGTGGCATCAGATGCCCTGAGATGATAAGAGGACAACGAGCCTTCGAGGTGTGCCTGGCATGTGTCTGCACATCGAGTGTGGGGGTCAGAACCTGTCCCCCAGACCCACAGGTGTGGGGACGTGGTCCTGGGGGACGTGGTCGTGGCAGTGTGGGTTGGGGTTGGGTCTGGGGTGTAGTGGTCTTTCCAAGCTGAATAGTTCTGTGATTCTGAGAAAGCAGAGATGCCCCTGTGTTGCTCCAGATCCCATCTCCTATGTGCCATCCCACTTTTTTGTGTCTTTTTATGTGGCTAAAACCACCTCCCTGAGAAGGGATGGTTTGCAGGCACCGATGTCACCAGTGTTCATCAGGCATCCCCTCTTCTATGGGGCCAGTGCAGATCTACTGTGCTTAATGCTGCTGCGTGGCTGCTGGGAATCTAATTATACTTGAGACACTCCAGAGATTCTTTTTTTTTTTACGAGGTACCTACTTCAATAATAGAAAATCAGTATTAAATTCAGCTAAACGAGGAGCACCCGTGACCTCGAGCTCTGCGGTCTGTGCCCTCTTCCCCTCACTCCAAGCCTCTGTGTTTGGGGTGTGACATGAATAACCTCGTCGCAAATGCAAATCCGGGCTGCTCGTTCCCAGCGGTCGATATGAACTTTCTCCTCTTTATTTTTCTATTTATTTATTTATTATATATATATTCTGAGCAGATCTTGGTATTTATTTATTTATTTATTTTTTCTTTTTCTGCTCATTTGCTGGATGGCAAAGTTCCTTTATAAAGGGAAGGGTGGGAAAAGGGAAGAGTGTGAAAAGAAAAAAGAAAGGAAAAAGGAAGGAAAGGGGAGGCGAAGGAAAGGAAAAAGGAAAAGGAAAGGAAAAAAAGAGACCAGAAAAGCGAAACTCCTCCCACTGAAAACCCCACTGTTTTGTTTTGATTTCATCCATTTAAATGTATTCCCAAAGGGTTTAAATAAAACAGAAGGGAGCAGTGAGATGAGCCTGTGATTGAACGCTCTGCGGGTTTTTGTGCTTCAGCATTTTTTAGAGTTGTTCATTTCTTCCCCTGCCCTGAAACAATTGAGAGGGTTCAATGCAGAAAATGTTTTGGGTCGGCAGATCCTTGGGTTTTTTAGGGAAAGAAGTTTGATAGTTTAGGTTTTTTTTTTTTTTCCCCCACGGTTATAGAAATGGGCTAATGGTGTTGGAAGCAATACTGCTTCAGCTGCTGATGTCTTACAGCTTCAGATTCATTCTAGATTCATTCTGCAGAAGCATCCATCTCCCTTTTCCAGCCTGGGGAAGCTGAGGCGTGGGGCTGGTGTAGGGCAAGGGGCGGCCCGAGCTTTGGGGCTGCCGTGAGTGATCCGTGGACCTTTATGATGACCTGTACTGGGATGACAAGAGCTGAAAACCTCCGTGGTCTGTGTCTGAGGGCACTCAGCAGCTTCCCAGCTCTCCTGGGCTCTCAGCATTGTCCCCTCCATACAATGGCCTTAAACATTCCCGGCGTGTTATGTGTTTGAAGAGTGTTCGTACAGCACTTCTCTTAACAGCTGCGGCAGCGCACCTGAGGGATTAGAGCTGATCTTTGTCACAAGTGTTTAGTGCTTGATACGCGTGTTTATTACACATTTCAGATAAATTGGAGTCAATAAACTATTTGCATAAATAGAATGTATGCGAAGAAAACACCCTCCCCTCCCCAAAGAGGCTATTTCCTATGCAGGAGCTCTAAAGTGTTGCAGGGATGTCTGATTCTTACTCCTGTCGTAATTGGCATTAAAATATAATACCCTCTCTTCAAAGAGAGGCTCCCATACTGTGAAAATGCCTTTTCTGTCCAAGCAGGGGCCAAATAATAGCAAATTATGAGCATGGAAAATATTTAGAACAAAAAAAAAAAGGGGGGGGGGGGTGGGAGAAGAGAAAAAAAGAGGAAAGAGGACTCTGAATTATCAGAGCTGATCCATAGCTTGCCATCTCGTACAATTTGTCTTTTGAATACACCGTATGAACCAGCTATGAATAAAATCAGTCAATTTAACCCAAAATCAATGCTCTTTTGTAGAAGTGCTTAAAATCTAAGTGGAAGGGAAAGCTTTGAAGCTGCCTTCCCCTGGTAAACGCGGCACTTACTCACCGTTTGATTTCAGCAGAAAGTCCCTTGTTCTCCCAGTGCCCAGCACAGCACCTTCATTAGAAAAGCTGATGAGTAATCAGCAAATGTGCAGAAAATGACTAAATTAGGTGATGCTGTTTTGTTTCGTTTTTTTTTTTCTTTTTTTTTAAAGGAAAACAGTATTTTCCTTTCCACGTTGCACCCACGTGGCTTCCGCGAGCTCTGCTGCAGGAGGTTGGGTACTGCTTCCCTGGGATCTCCATGCTGGGATGGGGAGCTGTGGCATTTCACACCTTCCGTCTCATGAGCACTGGGATAACCACAGCCATGGAGGTGATGCTCGTGCTGCTGGGGCAGTGTTGGCTTCAAGCTGGCTGCTGGCTTCGCTAGTTGGCTGAAGTGGTTTTTCTCTATTCCAAATGTGCAGCCCAGGCAAGATATTGGTCCCTGTGCAGTGCAGATGGTTGAAACCCCATTGAATGAGATGTTTAGTGATGGGCGGGTTGTTGCAGCCAAGCAATTGAGCTTGACAGGTCACCGCAGAGGTGCTCACCAGCCCCAGACTCTTTTCTGAGGCCAAGTGGAGAGTGCTGTGATTCAGCAGCTGTGATCTGGCAAGGCCGAGAGGATTAAAGGGCTGCCTGGGTCTTGCTGGAATGACTTCTCCCCTTCTGCTGTCGTATCTTGGCACCCCGTATTTGTGAATACACTGTCTCCAAAGCGCTCCCAAGGTGATCCTAACCTTACTGAGATCAGAGAAGCTGCATGATGTGCCTGGGGCAGAGCAGGAGTGACCACTCCTACCCAGAACCCCTCAACCCAGTGCCATCAGTGATACCTCTAGTCACCCATTCACACGTTATGTTAAGGTTTTGTGTGAGCCTGGCAGGATTTCAGCTGAGCTGAGAGTGAAAGGATGGCTGCTGCCTGGAGCAGGTTCGTGTGATGGTTTTACTCCCTCAGGGGCATCGGGTCCCTTGAAAAGCCCATCAAGATCCATTTTTTGGAAGGGGCTTTAGGGGTAAAGCCTTGGGATCACAGAGCAACCTGCAGCCTTGAGGAGGGGAGAATGGCGGTGGTGGGCCTGGTCTCGTGAGTCCTCGGGTGTTACAGGAGTGAGAGGTTTTGTTCTCCCTCTTTGTTTTGAGCAGTTGTTGATAAATAGCTCAGTGCTATAATGGATGTTGTGATCAGAAGTTTGAACTCGGCCTAAGCCTGTCAAATTTGATGTATATCCGACGTCTGCTCTAACTTATACAAATGCTTCACAGGGCTGGAAGAAATCAAAACACTGGAAGCACAAGAGCTTGGCCAAAAAGGACCAACTTTTCTTTCATGTCCTCAAAGACCTTGTGGCGTTTCAGTGGTACTGGTGGGCTCTGCCGTGATGTTGAGTGGCTGCAATGTCAGTGGACATCACAAACTTAGAGACGTTACTGCCTGAAGACCCCCAGAGCTGGGATCACGTAGTGTGGCTGTGGTATGGGCACATAAGAAGGCACAATCTTTATTTTGGAAAGCTTGGTTCAAAACAAAGCTCTGCTGAAGGGCAAGTAGGGAAAATACCGCTGTGCTGTGGCTTGTGGGAGGCATGAAGGTGGTTGGAAGCATGGCCATGGGCACGACCTGGTCTGCCTGTGGCTTTCTCTTTGCTAGATCTGCCCCTTCCAGCTCCCGAGCGTTCAGTTCAGGCATGATAAAAGCAGAAATAAAAAAGCAATGCTCACTAAATTCCCCAAATAAAAACATTTTGTGGCTTAGCCTATTTATAGCTAGATGAGCAAAAGCAGCACTCAGTCAGGGGGATATTGGGAGGTTAATACGTGTACAGCTGGTTTGGCCAATTGATTTCTTTGACCATTAAATTCCACTCCTAAAAGCCTTGCATATACATTTTAGTTGATAACGTCTTGGCTGGTGGTGTGCTTGAAGCACTCAGTGCTCAAAGCTTTTGTATTTTTTCCCTGGTTTAGAGGCAGTAAGATGCTGCCGGTGAAAGGTGCTGGAGATAAGCACGGCAGGGTTTGCTTTCCGTTGGTGTTGTTTTTGCTTTTTAATTGGCTGGCAACTCTTGCTGTTTCTCCCCCATCCAGTCCTTATTTAGTTCAGTATGTAATTCCATACACAATACGCACACGCTGAGGTGTGGTTTCAAGGTCTTAGTGTGTTTAGCAAATATTTCAGCCGAAACGATCTGTTCAGCTGTTACATTGATTGCCAAGATTACAGCACGACAACAAACATTATTTGGGGGATCGGAGACGAAATTACAGCCCACTCTCTCCGGCGTCTGCAGCGAGGAGCAGATGCACCGTTAATTTCGTGCTGCAATGTCCATTACTCCGCGCGGCGGAATCGCAGTGCATTAGCATCGCAGCCAGGCGTGCCTGATGGTGCCGCGGTGGAGGCTGCAAACCTCATTGCTCGCTGGAAGGATCCGCGCCATGCCAGGGTAGATTTTTTGTTCTACAGAGGGCTGCAGCAGCCGGGGCCAGAGCATGGAAAGCAGAGCAGGTGGTGGAGGTTGGCAGAGCCATGCGAGTGGCTTGGATGCAAGACATGGCGACAGAGCCGCAGCTTTTCTGTTGAGTGTGGGACAGTGGTGCTGGCCCGCGTTGTTTTTTCCATAGGAGCAGCTCCTCTTGGTCAGATTTAACAACCGTGCTGATAAAAACCTATTTATTTTGGAAGCGGCGGACTTGGACAGAAGGAGTGGGTGAAGCTGGTGCAGCATGAGCCTCAGGAGCCACAGGGGGTGGAGGAGCTGAGCTTTAGCTTGGGATCCGGCCCCCTCCATGCGGGATGTTTGAATGCTGCTGATGCCAGCTGCCCCCAGAGCTGAGCTGGCAGTGGAGCACAGCACAAAAGCAGCAGAACCGTGGCCCCGTAAGCCCGCCTGCCTCAGTTTCCCCCATGCACTGGGTTGTGTTGGCAGCAGGGAGTGAAGGCGAGCAGGCTGTGAGCAAAGAAGACGACCTCCTTCAGGGGAAGGCAAGCTGACTCCCTGCCATCCTTCTTGACGGCTCGCACCGTGGTGCCTTCCCTAAATACACGCTTTTCACCTCTAATATAGGAAGAGTAAAATATCTGCTGCAACACATGAGGCTGCTGCATGCAGAATGAGGTCACTGCACTCGAGCTTGTTAAGAACTTCTTTTTTAATGGTTTGGAACTTGAATATCGACGGTGTGGAGTGGCTGTGGGGGAGAGGAGGGGAATGCACGGCCTGATGCAGAGCTCTGCCTAGAGGTTTAGGGCAGGGACTCTGCAGTCCCAAGGACATGCTGGCAGGGATGCTCTGACCTTGAGCTGCTCGCTGCATTTTAGCTCAGTTTCCACCACCAGAGGAAACGATGCCTACTTGCAACGTCTCTGAGGAGGGTGGAGGTGCCCCAAAATGCTGTGCTCAGCCTCAGATCCTTTTTGGATTTTGCTGCTGACGCTGAGGGGGATTGTTCCTCCCCACTCAGGACAGGTGCTGCTCCTATCCTGCCCGATGCTCTCATGAGATTCCTATCAGAGAAAAGGTTCCCAGCTAGGAAAGTTGATATAAATGAGATTTCTGCTTCTGTTCTGATGCTAGCAATAGGGTCAGCCTTCCTATTAAAGTTACATTTATTGATAGCTCTTCAGGAGTCTGTATAGAGTTAATAAGGGGTTAGCAGATGTTAGAAACATATTGCAGATATTAGTCGTAGATTGGTATAAATCCATCAGTAGATGTTGCTGCTGGTGGCTACGTGCCATAGTTATAAGCTGAGCACTGACTCATTGGCCAAGTGTTCGGCAATCCATTAACTGTTAACTATTTGCCACGCTTAACTCCCTGCTAACCAGCTGAGAGCCCCTCTCTAGAACATTTGGCATGCCGCTCACAAATCTCTCAACATCTCTGCCAAAATCTTGGCGGCGCCTGTAGCAAATGCTTTGTAAATCTGATTGCCTTGCCTTGGATCCCTCCCGGAGCTCACTCCTCAGCCCATTGCTCCCATTTGTTAAAGGTCTTTGTCCTACCAGGTGTAGAGGTGCGGAAGGGAGGTGATCAGAGGGCAGGAGGAGGAGGGAGACAGATGAAATGTTAGATTTCTGATTGTTTTCTGCTAAGTGACAGCTTGGGAGCAGGAATGATGGAGGGCTATGAAGTGAGTGTCCAACAAGGCTCTCTCTTCCAAATGTCACCAAGCAAAAACAAAACTGGAAGGGAAGAGGAAAAAAAAAAAAAAGCAAACAGCAAGAGGGGCACATCACAGCCCTGAGCCTCGCTGCCTGACACGCACCAAGTGCTGGATTTGTTTCAGTACCTTTTATAGGAGCTGCTCCCATCTCAGTGAAGTTAATGAGTATCCAGTTCTCGCTGCCTGCTGGGTAATGTCGGGGCTAAAATACGGCAGAGCCTGTCTGCAGCAGTGACTCTGGGGAGCAGCAAACACCGATGCACGGCCAAGGCAGCTGTGGGATGGGTCAGAATTGCTCTTGGTGACCCTTTTGCTGAGACCAGGATGCTCATGTGCCACTGCCCAGTGGGGAAGGATGACAAAAGTGGTGCTGAAGCATTGCCCAGCCCTCAGTATGAGCTTTTGTCTTCCGCTGTGCTTCACAGCTCTTTCTGCCTCTCTTCTTCTCCTCTTTATCTCCTGCAAAGCAAGCTGGATGGGCATCCTGTAGCTGACATTTCTGCTCTGCTGTGGGTGGTATCCCTGATGAAGCCACTCGTCCATAGAGCAGCTGGCGTGCCCCATAGGGCGCGTAAAAAGGGATCTGGAGCGGGGCCGAGGTCTGCAAGGTGTGTTGCCCATCCTTCATCCAGCATGGCAGGAAGCTTCTTCTGGCCTGGCTGCCTTCTGCTGAATAATGGAGTCAGGATGGGGGAGCGTGGGCGGCGTAATGCCGCCTGTTACCATAGCATCTAAGTGCTCCTGGAACGCTAATGTATCTATGAAATGGGTCGGTGTTATTATTCCCATTAGACAGATGGAAAACTGAGGTGCGGAGAAATCAAGGACTGACTTGGGCTTGGTGATGCTGCCACTATTTTGGGAAGCCGGGCCCGAGTGCAGACCGCAGTGCTTGGGAGAGTGGGGAATCGTGATGGGGCGTTCGTCGTGAGGTCCTTAAAGGTGCAGAGAGTTGCTTTTTCCCTCTACCGTAGACCACAGTCCAAATGGGGGCTTTTTCAGAAGCATTTTTATGGCCACGCTCGTTTGTAACAATTGCAGCGGCCTGTTCTTCCTTTCTTCTCCTTCTTTTGTTTTGGAGTCCTGACTTCAGTCAGTGAATTCGTGGCCACGTTGAGGCAATCTCTCGCCCTCCTCACCTGGGACATCTGTCTGCTTTACAGAGGAATACCTTTGAAAGTAATTCGAACCCCATAATTCATTTATTGCTTATTTCAGAACAGTCCATATTATTTTGCACTCTTGAGCTAGCCTGAAGTCTTAAGCAGTCAGCACTCACCGTGTCATTATTTTGTCCCTAATTACCTTTATATTTTATGAAAGAGATTTAAGAGGTAATCAACATCCGAAAAGCATCTGAAGTCTATTGCAGAACGTGTTCGTTTCCAGCGGTGCTATATATCATGAGTGCAGCTTTCTTTTTTCTCTTTCATCTCTTTTTTTTTTTTTTTTTTTTCCCCTTTATTTTTAGTCTTCATAAACCTCACCGTGTTTTTCATTTCAGCTTTTCGTGGAGTTCAGGTCTGTTTCTCCACCACCAGTGTTTGGAACGCGTGGGGATGTTTGTACTGAGTTCCACCCTCACTTATGCCCACACAGTTTTTTGCTTTTCTGGCTGACATTTAACAACTGTGGATGGTCACATATTGCGTTTCCAATTTCCATTGTTTCGGGTTGCTTTTTTGTTGTGATTTTGTTATTCTTTTTTGGCTTCGGAGCCATTTTCTGTCACAGCAGCACGCCGCCGCCGTGGTTCGTGGGCGCTATGTTAAAATACCCATCCCTCGTTAAAAATAATGACCATTTAAAGTGTTGTTCTGTCAGAGTACGTTGAGCTGCAGTGACCCTTCTGCTGCTGTGGAGTGCTCAGGTGAAGGAAGGATGCGACTGTTCTCTATTACCGAAGGAGCCTAACTAAGGCGCATTTGCCAATGTCAAATAACTCGCGAGCTGTTTGACCTCCTATTTACTTCTAATTTCTGCAAGCTGTTGGCAAGAGCTACACTAAATCAACCTGTCATTTGATCTTGGCTCTCGCTGCTGCACCTGAAAGATTTGATACTTATGAGCATCAGAGAGGAACTGCGTAAAACTCCTTAAGAGCACATTAGAGTTTACAAAGTGTGTAGGAAGTTGTTCGTGGATGTAAGTGGTACAATTTATAGAGCAAGGGCTGTGGGAGTGGAGGGAAGGGAAGGCAAGCTGGTGTCTAGCCTGTGTTCCTTTCTCAGGGAGAAGGCAGCAAGGGAAAACATGAGCTCGAAAGCACTGGAAGCGGCAGTGGGATTCCATATTTATTCTCCCTCGATGATTTCAACAGTGAGTTTGCACCGATTACAGGTTTATGAGATGTATTCTCTTCCGTAACTGCTGGAGCTGCAAAATCAAGCTGCATTCACCGTGCTTCTTAGCTCATCACTAATAATGAAGAGCCTTCAGTTGGAGGAGGGCTGGCTGAGGACAGTCACCGCAGAAGGCAGCACGAAGCGAGAATGCATTATTGTTCGGGGTGAACCATTGTGCCCACATAAAGCCACTTGTTCAAAGGCTTTTAGTGTGTTTCTCGATTGTTAAGCATCTCAATATCTCTGTTAGTGAGCTGGCTTTGAGGTGTCCTGCGGCAGGGGAAACGGGGGCAAAAGGAGGGAGAGAAGGGAAGTGCTGGGGCTGGGGTGTGGAATAGAGCAGCAAATCTGCAGTGTGTGCATCTGGAGGGGCGTGGGGGGCTTACTCCACTGCTCTGGGCTGGAAGTTACCTCCGTCTCCTTCTTTTACCAGGGATGCTGGTCTGCTGGTGCTTGTGTGTTATGGTAAACGAGCACTGTGATGGGCGCTGGATGCAAATAGCTTCATAAATGCATGCATGATGGCGAAGCAGCATGCATTCCCGTCTCTCTCTCTGCTGCTCTCTAACTGCAGGAATGCCACCTTTGGCCAACAAGCAACTTTCCTGAAGCGTTTTTTTTTTTTTTTGAAAGCATGACATTACAGTGATGTACCTTTGCTTGCAAAATAGTGCCCAAAAGGCAATGTAGAGAAGACTCGCTCTGTTGAAGTGTGTATTGATATATGTATATAGAAAAATACTGCAAAAGGCAAAGCCACAGTGGGTCCCTGGAGTGGGTATTTATGGCCAGGTTCTGCTATACGGTGTTTCCCATTCCTCTTTCTGTCTCTGAGCATCATTTGCAGACACAGTGGTCCAAGCAGGCTGTCCTTGCAGACATCCCCCAATGGGGACGGGCACTTAGCTGGATGCTGGGCAGCTTCTGGCACAGGGTCGCAAAAATGAGACACCACTGCACGGGATTGCTTACATGGGAGAGAAGTAAATCCTCCTGGAGGACTGACAGTGACCCTGGATGCTTGTTCTGCAGCATTGAGAGAAGGGGGCCAACAAAAGGCAGAGCTGAAACGTGAAGCAGAGCTGGGAGGAAAAACTCCTGACCTGCTCCATTGTGCAGATAAGTGGGGTATAAGATTGAGTCCGTATTTAAGTGTCTACAAATGTAAGGGAGAATTGCTTTCCAGGCATAAGGGCGTGCTCTGGCCAGCACCTACTGAAGTGCTGCCCGTCTCCTAATTGGGCTGTTAAAGTGTTACAGTGCAAAACAAAAGTGGTAATGACCTTCTTTGAAACAAAGCTTGAGAGAGGAGGAGAGATGTGCAAGTGTCTCAGCAGTGTGCGAGACACCGAGTGCTTAGCACTGGGCGCTTGGCTGTGGGAAGATGAGGGCGATATCTGTCTCCAAAGAGATAGCAGCATTGTGAAAACACAGCAAAGTAAATCACCGCTCCCTAAGCAGAGCCAGCCTGTATAAATCAACAATAATATCTCAGCCCGAGCTGAGTGCACGTCTGAGACGCTGTGCCAGTCACCATGTCATAAAGAAGGAAATTACAAAATAAGAGGAGGTGAGAATTAGGGCAACAGGACCAGAGCTCTGTGAATATCAGGGTGGGTTTTTTTCGTAGCACTTCGGAACAATTGGAGTCGGATTGTTTTTGATTTTGATTTTTTTTTTCCCCACAAAATGAAAGCAATGCCTGAAGTGAAATATCAGTGGGGGGAAGAAAAATGTTATGGGAAAAAAATCTTGCCCTTCTCCAAGCATGGCTTTTATCTCCTGGGAGCCAAAAATTTTCAGTTGAATCGGTATGAATTCGTTCAGTCTCAGCTGAACCCAGTGTGAAGTTGTGGTGGAGGCAGTTCTCCCTGGCTTGGACTCGAACTGAAGTGGAAAGAGCGTGATGGAGGATCTCACGAACCTAAATCTGCGTTGCAGGAAGAGGAGAGCAGCCACATCCTGCGGCTGCTCCTTTGTGGTGCTGAGAAAAAGCCAGGTCGTGCTGGGAGGACGATGGAGAAGGTAAAGGGAAGGAGAATTGAAGAAGTTCTCTGCACCCGAATGATATGAAAATAGGCAGTCACGACTTTTTAAGTGATGAAAGAAGATCGATGTTTCTTACAAAAAATAAAAAATAGATGACGACGACGGCTGGCCGTTTTTGGCCTGGATGGCTGAGAGTACAAAAGCACAAGTCAGCAGGTCAGGGATGTGAGAAAGTGCCGCGCTCATCGTCTCTGAACAGAGAAGGTGGGAAATGCAATATTGCTGAGTGATATGTTCATAATAAGGCTCCTTTATTAATGCTCTGTAATGACCTTGCTGGGGCACAGTTGAGTGCCTTGTCATCTGTCCTGATCTTATTAGAGACGTCGGCAGGATTCAGTGTGCTGGAGTGCAAGTTACTCTTTATCTCAGTTGCCATCAATATCGCGCGCTGTAATCGTGTAGTCATGATGGGGCTGTTCCCAAGGGCCTTGGATGTGTCTGAAACCCTCTTCGTGACTTGCTGTTTTAAGAGTCGCATTTATATGGAAAAATATAGACAGTTGCAGCAGGCCAGCAGTGTCTTTCCTATCAACAAAAGATATATCAGAGATAAAGTACCCTTTCTCCCTCCTTTTCCTCTGCCACACGGGGAAGAAATCCTATTGATTCATGGGCTGGGAGAGCTGGGGTGGCTGTGGTCTCCAAAGCCCGCTCATCACGGATATTAACGGGGCCAACGGGAGGAGGGGGTCAGGGCTCAGACTGGGTCAGAAGCAGCGGGTGTCACCAGGAAGAAAAACGAGGCCAGGAGGAGGTGGGGGATTTCTACTGGGGGAGAGCCGAGAAGCTCTGGTATCTGCACGGCAGATATGAGCAAACATCTTGTGCCGTTGTAAATGGGTGAAATTGAATTGCTTGCTTGCTTGTAAATTTAAAAAGATAGTGTGTTTCTATCAATAACTGGAGGCTTAAATAATAGACTTTGGTCTGGCTACCAATCTCATTTCCCCATTTAGAGAGAAAGTCTCTTAGAGCAGCAGCGGAGGGCTCCACGCGGCAGCTTGTAGCTCTATCTATCACGCACCTTATCAGTGGGTGTACTACATGTTGTTGTACAAAGTCATCATCTTTTCTTTGTCTGTTCATCCTCTTATGTACTTTAATTTGAGGTTACTGTAATGCTACTTACCAGCAAACAACGTGATGGTTGAGCTGTGGCACCGGAGCTGGAAGTGAAGCATGGGTTCTTGAAAAAGGGCAAACGTTTGGGTTTGCCTGTTTGGATTTTCCCTGTTGGGCTGTTTCTTGGATGGCTGGGCATATTTCCTAGATGGGGCATAAAAAGAAGCAGCATTTATTTGTGCATTTAGAGAATGAATGGAAAAAGATGTCTGCATAGATCCCTGCGCATCTAGAGGAGCTGGCAGAGTCCAGGAGTAGACAAACCCTTCTCCATACCTGCGCCTAGAAGTGCCCAGGAGCATCGCTGGTGTTGTGCAGCCTGATGCTGTGTTTCCCATCACTGCTTTTCCAGGGAAGGCAGATTGAAGTCGGGACTGCTGCAGTGCAAGAAACCCATATGGTGGAAGCTGAACGGGCTCGGAGCCGCGAGCTCTCCCGTTGTCTCCTCAGCTGTGCCATTTTGTGCCCTACTGACACCCTATTAAAATAAGCACGGATTGGGAATTAGTGCAGCGCAGTTGAAGGGACAGGCAAAACAAGTCCGAGGCTCCAAACAACAAATTATTCTTGAATCAAACATCTCATTAATGGCTGCAGTGTCGCCACTCTGCTTTGCATAATTAAGTTTCATGGGGCGTTACAATTAACAGTTGTGCCGCAACGTAGGTAGGAACAATCTCCCGTTTATTTACCCTGGCTGTATCTGAAAGTGCTGTGTGGTGAATAAGACGCATTTACAAGTAGATTAGGGTGCATTCTGGGTCATAAATTGAGTAAGGCTGTAATTGCTTTCCAACAAAGGAGAGCTGCAAATAAGACAGGCCGCCTCTCTTTTTTTTTTTCCCCCTCCCCAAACCCCTTCTTTCCTGTTGATGTGTGTCTGAAAATTCTCATCCCGAGCTAAATAACACAGTTATGGCATTGAAAACCTTGTAGAAGCTTTTTCAACTTGACAGCTCCTACTCTGTAATATTTCAAGGCATATTTTCGCCCTTCTTCTTCTTCATTCTTGAGACTCCGCTGCAGAGACTTGTTTTAAAACCGCATATTATAGCTTTGTATATTATCAGTCGAATATCCGCGTGTGCATCCATGATGTTGGGAGGGGGAGGGGGGAGATGCTTGGGTTTCAGGCACTTGGAATTAGCTGGGAAAGAAGCCAAAATGTCATTAGAAGCACTTGGATACGGCAGAATGCAAACCACCTCCAGTCTATATTCAGATACTAAGGCAGGACCAGGAATTAAACATTTATCAAGGCAGGGGGATTAAAGTCTGACCAGCAAATACTCTTCTTCGTGAAGGGCTTTCCCTGCGAGGAAGGAAGGATCCAGAGAGTTAGCAGCAGCTCCAACCAATAACGTTTGTATGCTGTTGAGGAGCAATAGAAGCTCTCGCCGTCTAGAAACTCTCTAGGCCAAATGAGCTTTTCTTGCTTCAAATATTTCTTAATCGTAGTTTCTTATAGGATTATAAAGAGGCTGGTGGAGAATTTTTTGTAAAAAATAATGTTTTTTCAGCCTTGCAAGTATTTCTCGGGTGGTTGGTAAGACTTGGAGCTGGAGCAGCTAAAAAGAGAGATTCAGCTTCCAACGAATTCCGCTCCTCGTTATGCACTTAAGGAAAAGCTGCCATTTCCTGCTAAAAACCCATTTGTCTTGCAAATTTCTATAATGAGCAGATTTTGGAATAAATACCATGTAATCTGCAGTGACAGTTCTCTCATTTCTTTTTTATTAGTTCAATCTTTTCAGCATCTGAAACACGTAGCAGCGGAGTCTCAGAAGAGGGCTAGGCAGCTCCGTGGGAGCTTTTTTAACACCTTGGCACGCAGCTCTGCCAATCGTTCTCCGTTTGCATTCCTCCCCTTCTCTCTTTGTTACCTTCCGTTTATTTATTCAGTTGTGTGTTTGAGAGGCATCTGCCCGTAGCCCCAGGCAGCCTTTAAGTAATTTAGGGTACACACAGTCGCACATTAGCAAGACATACCCCAGTTGCCTCATCCTCCATGCCTACAGCAGCCCATGGAGCAACAGCTGGATGGGTGCAGCCGCCTTTCCAGATGTCTGGGGGAAAAAAAGCAACCAAACTTGGAAGGACGTCCTGCATGGAAGGGACATCTACTCCATCTTAACATCTCTGGAGCAGATTCTGTGATAGGGAAGGGCAGTGGTGGGATTTCAACAGAGGTTGAATCTTGTGCTGCCTCTGTGTCTGCGTCCTCCCATCTGCCAGGGGGTGGGAAAAGCAGCAAAGTGAGACTGCGAGGGATAAATAAGGGAACAAAGCGCATGCACAGTGGCCTGTGTAGCACAGTGCCATTCACGCTGACCTTTAATAAAGTGTAGTTAAAACTTGAGCTTTTCCCTCTGTGTTGGCTCCAGTTTAGAATCAAATTATTGGCTGCTTTTAAAGCGTCGTGTCCCGGTGCTATAAAACTCAGTGAACCTTAACTTTTAATATTCTTCTTCTTCTTCCTCGTAGGTAAGTGGCGTCCTTTTATTGTTGAACTACTTGGAGGCCCACGGTGGGAGATGTAAAACATCCTTTTGTGGTTGGCAGCTCCTTGGCAGGTAAACCCAAACCTTTCTCTTCCCTTTCTCCAACCCAGGCTGTTTTCTCTTTCTTCTGATGTTACTGAAGCAGGCTGATCCTGCAGGGGAAGGGGCGAAGGTGTGCGAGCTTCATTTCCAGTTCGCTGGTTTGAGGAGTTGAGTTGTGATTTAGATTGGCAGTGCTGTCTGTCTCGTGCACAAAGTTGCAGTGTGGGGAAGTGGGGGTTCAGAGCTCCCGAGGAGGTGATGCTGGGCCCTGCTGCACTTGGGGCCAGCTGTGTTTTACAACAACACTGCAAACTCGTCACCAGGAGTGTTGCTGCTGCACAGACACGGGGCTTTTTCTACCCAAAACCCTCTTGGGAGTGAGCTGTGCTGGGTGGGTTCCTCGGGGGAAGCACAGAGTGGAGTTTGCTGGGTGTTAGAGCTGCATTCCCAGAGAAATGGTGCTTAAATTCACCCCAACCTTTTAAAGCACGATGCCTGCCTCTGCGAAACCAACCTCTGTGTTCAGAGCTGTCAGATGTTTCCCTCATGCAGTGAGTTTCGGTCTGTAGTGTTTTCCTCCCTCGAGCGCTTTGAGCCCCCAAATCCCGTGTCAGTTTTTCTTCCCTTTGTTTGGAGCCCAGGGGTTGGGTGCTGCCTGCAGGGTGGGCAGCGATGCGCCGAGCGAGGTTCTCTTTGTCGTGTGACTGTCGGCAGCTCATTCCCAGCATGTCACTTCTCCTCAGGTTGGCATATTATCTTGCCCTAGCAGATGCGGCAAGGTGGAAATACAAGGCTATTTGCAATGCAGTTTATTAAGATGTGTTTTAGAGGCAGTTTGAGGAAGCGCTGGCTGGAAATGTTAATCAGCATCTCCGACAAGGCATTGACCTGCCTTTATCGGTGTGCCTCAGCCCTGCCTTCCCCCAGCACCGCCCGCCTGTGCGTTGCTGCTGAGGGAGAAGAAACTTTCACCTGCGGCAAAACAGCGGCTTCTTCACCACGCAGAGGTGTACGGGGGAGGCAGAGGAGAAATAGCAAATTAAAGAATATATTTTTGGACCCGTAGTTGTTTTGCGTGGAGGAAGAGTGGTCTGAGCTCTGTGGGATCAAATGATGCTCCTGCACTCCCTCAGCCCGCTGCTCCTGCCCCTGCCATTATTTTCCCCCTTTTGTTTTAGACTTCTGTGAACCAAAAGGGCTCGAGGATTTTAATGGCCTATCTCAAAGATTGAGAGGCCCTTTATGTGTCAAGCCACAATCCCATCCCAGGCTGTACTGGCCTCTGATTTTATGAAGCTTATTTTGGATAGATGGTATTTTGATAGCTCCTGCTTTGCTTCACCGATGGCTGTATTGATGTAGCGCTACAGGACAGGGCTAATAAATAGTTTATAAAACTGTAGGTTCATTCTCCCAAGTGATCTACAGCTGTGTCTGAGCAGACTGCAAATCACAGCCTGGCGAGTCCCGGCCCGGGGCGAGCAGCTCCGTGCTGCGGGGAGGCAGCGAGAGGAAAACAAAGCCCTCTCTCCCAATGCTTGAGCTGAGCTTTCCCTTCGGGTGCAGTTCTGCCCCACTGCTGTTCATGGAGGCTGCACTGCAGTCAGCTCGCTGTGCAGTCTGCTTTCGTTGTGTGCTTGCATCCTGGAATTCCTCTCCATTTCTGCCTGTCGCCCATCCCTGTGACAGTGTGACAATCGTGCCTTTCCCCTGAAGCATGCAGAGGCTGAGCCTGGCCGTTTTCTCGTGGTTCCTCCTGCCATCCCCACTGCAGCTTGATTTTCATCCTTCCCACCCTCCAAATTTGCTTCCAGAGGGCACGCTGTCTTGCTTTTGGATGGGATGAAATTGCGCTGAGCAGCGGATGTTTGAAGTGCGGCGCTGGGGGCAGAATGTTCCCTGCCCTGCTCTCTGCTGCCTTCATGCTTAATTCTGTGCTGGATGAAATACTGCAAGGAGTTTCATACAGATAGAGACATGGCTTGCTCTGCCTTAACTCAGGTGCATAGCTGCTAGGATAGGGGGTGTAAGAAGCTTGCCAACTCACGCTCCTTGGGTGTTCCAGTCCCCTTTGATGTACCAGCTTGCATTACAAGGACGTTAAAACTGAAGGATGGGGACAGCCTGGCTGGTCCTGAGTGCTTGGTGGCTGGCCATGAAGTGCCTGACTGTGTTCCCTTGGCCAACCATGCTGCCATCCCCTGCTTCTCCCTTGGTGCTTGAGTTGGCCTGGCCTGATTGCGTGCCTGGCCCAGTGGTTGAAAACAGTGCCCATGGCACGGGGATTGGAACCAGATGATCTCTGAGGTGCCCTCAAACCCAGTCCCTCCTGCAAGGGGCACCAACCTGGTGCAAAGGTGGCTGATTATAATAGACATTAATATTATTATTGCCCTTATTTTGTAACTTGAAGTTTTAGCCAGCTGAATTAGGGGTGTAGCTAGGTCTCTGTGCAGTCCTGGAGGTGGAGAAAAGGCTGCTGCCCTTGTCCAAGATGCAGCTCACCCCTTTCCTGTGCTGCTGTCAACACAGTTTTGAGTGTGTCCACCCCTGCTGAATACAGGTGCCTGCACCATGTGCATGAGAGCATAAAAATGTTGAAATTCCCCAGGGCAGTGTCTCACGATGGCTGCCAGGTGACTTGGCTGCTGTTTTCCCAGGCTGCTATTAGGGCCCTGCTGGGAATCCCTGCTGAGCAGTGGCACGGCTGCTCACGTCACAGGAGACATTCCCAACCTTTCCCAGGGTTGAGCATTTCTTCCATGCCCTGCACAGAAAGCACTTGCAGGGAGATTATCTCCACCCCGAGCAGGATTCTTCTGTAGGGGAGAAGTGGCCGCTCAGGGATGGGGTGACCTTGCTTGGCTTTGCTCTGCATTCACCATAGCTCTTTACTCTTTCCTGCTAGCTGTGCGTGTGTGAAAACCCACAGCTGCCTGCTTGGATCAAAGACTGTATCGTGTTGCTTCCTTTCGGGTATTAGAACTACAAGCCTCTCTCATTTCTCTCACTTTTCGGTCTTACAGCACTCAGGATTGAAGAGTCGATGAGGCTTTCTCTTTGTGGATATTGGTGTATTCTGTAATGGGATCTTAAAAGGGACACGAGAACTCTTCATTAGTATTCAGTGAAGCTGAGTTGGGTTTCTGGAAGCGCAGGGGTTGATTAAAGTGAGCGTGTGAGGAGGCAAGGGCAGCTGCATGGGTATGGGATGCACGCAGATACAAATACGTGTTGGTCTCTGCAGTTCTATTGCACACAGATGCCAGACATCCCCTCCTAGGTCTGCACCCACTTTGGATGGGTCTCAGGGCATTAGCCAGCAAAAAGACTCATCCTGTCATCAGTGAGGATTTTATTCCTTTGCACACAGCTCAGGAAAAGAAAAAAGCCAAACCAACACCCACAGCCTTCCCTACACCCACCGTCCACACCCCGCCAGCATTTGGCAAACGATAAAATATTAAAGCCATATTTTTAATGCTGTGCTCAGTTATCACGTTGTCCTTTTCTTTGGAAAGGAAATGCAGTTGGGGAGACATATGGAAGTGCTTGTTCTTCTTGTTGCCATGGGTATGTCTTCAGTGTCTTCAAGCAGTGGGTGCCTGGTTTTGGCTTGGTCCCTGTGTCCCACTGCTGCTGCCTGCTGACTGGGGTGCAGGTATTGCTGGTGCCTCTCTGTCTCCGAAGATCTATATCAGACTTCTTGTACTGCTGTAGGATTTTTTTGCCTTGTCATCTGTATAATTTGAAGTTCAGCTTGGCTGTTACTGCATACTGCATAGTTCCTATTGCCACGATGTCATTGCAAGTGCTTACTACGATCCATGTAGCAGTGAGTATTTGCTTAGCTATGTCATCACCACGACCGGAGAGGTTCTACTTGGTTTAGGAGTTCTGTTTTCCCTGGAAAAAGGAGTTTGTGGTGTGTGGGAATGGCTAGGAAAGAGCCATTGCACCAACACAGAGCTGTATCCGAACGGTGGAACCTCCTGCAGCATCCCTGGGACTCCGGAGGGACAACTGGAAGGGAGGAGCAGCTGATCCTGCTGCAGCCATATTGCAGGCATACATCGTGTTTGACAAGTCATTACACAAGGAAAGGTGGGAGAAGGCCCACAGGGGCTGTGCTGTGTCTTTATTTGCTCCTCGAACCATCTGGGACAAATTGGTGTAGGAAAACTTCCTCTGTTCCTTCTCGTTCTGTTCATTGTTAGAACCGCTTTACGGCGAAGTTGAAAAGACTTCAGTCTCCAGATAGCTGAGCTGAATTTCTCCAGCGCCGTGGATGAAAGCGAAGCGCAGTCCTCCTCCCAGCTCTGCAGTGGAGTGCAATGAGAGAGAGGTTTGTAGTCGATGCATTTATTAGTAGCATTAGGGCAGAGGAATGTGCACGCGTACACCGCCGGCTCCGCGCTTCAAGCTGCCGTTTTTCCCCTCAATTTAGATTGCTCTCGCTCTCTCTGTTCTGATACAGGAAAGTCCCAGCATGGGATGATGAGATCAAGTGCACATCGGTAGCAAACACGATTTGTAAAGCGTTGGTCGTACAAATGACATTGTGTCTAAGAGGGATGTTGCAACACAACCATACTAATGTGGCCACGTGACACCAATTTAATGCATTTTCCCCATTAAGCTGCTTGTTCAAGGCATCTCTCAACCATTCCGAGTACAGCAGTGGTGTGCAAGACCTCTATTTTCTGAGTATTACTAACAGATGTCAGTGTCTATTTGTTCCTTATGGAAAAGTCCCTGTAAAGTTCAGTAGGGATTAAACTTGTCAGGCGCTATAGAAACATAACAGGATTCTATGGAAATGACTGTGCAATCCTATAAAATTTAATAGATAATCTCCTCGTCTCTGGAGGTATCTTAACTCTTACATAATTGTGGACCGGAATAGAAAATCTCCATTAAATTCAACGAGATGGCTCAAAAATCCTATAGGAAAACGATCATTTTCTATTAAAATCAGTAGGACTTTTACATCAGAACGCTGGTATTCATTGGGAGGTTTTATTCGTTTGCCAATCCTACTAAAAAGTGTTTTGTCAGGAGGCTGATACTCGCTTTGTTCTGGGGAACAGCAGTTCTGCATAAACGATGCTTATGTCCAACGGTGCTGTAATTGATGGCGAGGCACTAAATTCCCTTTCAGAATAACTGGAGCAGGGTGAGGCTTGAAGCCTGGCGGGGAGGAAAGGCGTTGCTGGGGATTTGGGAAGGGTCCTCCTGCCTTGCTGTGTTGTGTCGGAGCGGAGCAGCAGCCCACGGACGGGGTGTTGTGTGTGCGCACACAGCTGTGCCATACACGCGAGCTTTTCTCTGTCGTCTCGCTGGCTCCGACACCGCTTATCTGAAGTGCTCAGCCCAGGATGCTGCAAATTAATGTTGGATCGAGGCTGTGTTTCTGTTAAACTGCCCGTGTCTGGTTTGAATGGCTCTGCTGCCTCCTGCCTCTGCATTCCGCTTGCTGTGGCGTGGCCTGGATGGTGGGGAGCAAAATCCGGGGCTTTGCTTTTGGAGGTCGTTGCCGCAGCTCCTCTGCGGTGGAGCAGAGGTGGCACACGGCCTGGAGTGGTTAATTACAGCCAGAAGCTCTCTTGTCCGGGGTAGGGGTGGGGATGAAGAGCCACCCTGGGATGGATCATCTCCCTTCACTCCAGCCTCACAAGGTGCTGCTTTGCATGTTGATGAAGGCAGAGCACCCGAGTGGTAGGAGAGGGAGCTGCAGAGTGCATCCTACAGAATGCAGGTAGCACCTCAGGGTGCTTTGCATGGCGGGGCTTTGCTCAGAAGTGGGGACACCTGGGCGCTGCAGGTGGGTGATGCGGGGCGAGCAGGTGGAGCTGAACCCCCAGTCTGCACTCAGGGGTGATTCAGAGGGGCTGTGCCATCCCTGCAGCGGACTGACATGACAGCGTGATTGCTCCTTTCACGGTCCGTCGTGTAGGAGGATGAGTCATAGTGGAGAAAGGAACTGCTCACTCCTTGGGGGGTATTTACAAAGGATAATTTCAGCAAGGAAGGTTACTTCATTTCGGCAAGATGCGACGAAAAAGACTTTCTTAAAGGGAGGGCAAATCAACTTGTCAGTTGTGCCATTGCAAAGGGTGACGGCATCCTGCGCTGCGGTGTGGTGCAGAGCAGAGCACGGTGAGGACACGTGAAGGCACAGAGCTAGTCTGCTTTATCCTGGTGTGGCCAAAAGCGTGTCTGTGCTTGGACACAGTGGAATCTGGGAGCAGATTCTGGATGCTGGTCTCTACTTGAGATGCAGGACATGAATATAGCCCCGCTGCAGCAGGAGGTAGGTCAGAGAGAAAGGTTTGCACAGCAGAGTCTGCACTGTGGGATCTGCTGATAAGGTTGAGGAGGTCGGTGGCCCGGAGGAGCTTAATGCCAGAAGGTAAAGGTCAGGATGTGGCTGTGATGGGATGGAGTACATGGAGCAGAGCCGCATCTGATTGAAGTGTCTGCATTCCTTCTCACAGCTCCCGTGCAAACACGCGCAAAGCCAGGCTATAAAATCAATTGACACAACACATGTAACGGCCTCATTTACTGGAGAAGAGAAATGTGTGTAGATCTGGCATTAAACACGAGTTTACACTGCTCCCCTTCTTGGGAGAGCAGTGATTGACGGTGCTGTGTAAATGACATGAGCGCGCAGGTAGGAGCTGGGAAACATTTACCCTTCCGAGGTACGTGTGTACTTTGGAGAATTGCCTTGTCTTGCCATGAGCCTTAACGCATCCAGAGGGATCACTTCTCGCACAGCTCCTTGCTGTTGCTTACAATTAATACCTCTGTGTGCAACGGAGGAAGCGGGTTTGTCTTGAGCAAACGGGGACCGGCGCTTTCTTTCCTCGTGAGCCTCAACTCCTTGAAGGCGACGGAGCAAAAGCTCCCGCAGAACCTCCGCACAGCAGCAGGTTGTTAAACTCCAGAAGTGGGGAGCTGCCCAGGGGCTGCTGCCTCCTATTACCATGCCCGTCAGACAGCCAGTCCGAGCAAAATCCAATAACAGCCATTTGAGATTAAATTCTGAGCACTTGAGTAATCTAAAGCCAGCGAGGAGTCCGTGTCTCAGCAGTCAGTCGAACAGTCTTTGCTGTCATCTTATTAGAGGGAGAGAGAAACTTTGATTTAACCAAAGACCCTTAATTTTCAAACAAGGAGGCAAACCAATAACGTTTCCTGGCTCCCACTGGCTCTTACCACTTCCCGAGATCTTCAGCTTCAGAAATTCGTTACTGCCTCCAGGATTTGGAGTTCTCGGGCAATTTCCTTTGAGAAGAGGATCCGTACGAATCAATTAATGGCAGGTCGGGATGGAGAGTGGTGAGCAGAGTGGGCATTCGGAGGGGAAGTGCTGCAGGAACTCGATGGGCTGAGATGAGAAGTTGCCATTAGCGATGTGCACGGATAGCGGTGCAGGAAGGGGCAGAGCTGGGCAGGGGGCCCTGCAGGAATCCCTCTCAGCATAATGGTTTCTTCCCAACTCTCCTTCGTCTCCACACTGTGGCAGTGCTGCCGTCCCCACCTGGTCTGGAGGGTCTGTGCCATGTTACGTAGCTGCTGTGGGAACGTTAGAGCCTTCCAAAGTGACTGGAAATTAGCGACCAGCCAGAGTACTGCCTTGGCCTTCAGCTCTGCTGCCAGAAAGGTTTTGTCTCTCATCAGAACGAAATCTCTTTGAAGTGAGGGAAGTTGTTCCTTTTTCCTGCTGGAATCCATCTTCCTTTTAATTGCTTTGCGCTCAGCCCCGGCCCCATACCAAACGTGCCTTAAAAACCGCGTTCTTATTTACCCTATTGCAAATTCCCACTTGGAGGCCGAGCTCTCAAAGCAAACCCCGGTGTCCTCTGCGCTTCCCTCCAGCCCTGTGAACCAAGGGCTGTCAGCACAGAGGTGTGAATGAGATTTCGCCGCTCTCCCGCATCCCCGCCATCCTCTGGGGCAGCTGATGTCACCTCGCTGCCCGTTCTTACTCCCTAATTTCCATAGCAGTGCCCCTGTAGTGCCTCCTCCTCCTCCTGCACATCCCTGGTCACCAGTGACCTAGATAGCATTCTCCATTTGGACAAAGCAATAAACAGTAGCTGCGCTAACAATGCGCTTGGCTGCTAATTCACGCTGAGGAGGAGTTGGATTTCGCATCAGAGGAATATTGTCTTGGAACCAGATTATCTGAGGTACTCGGATGCCCTCTGTTATCACAGGATCTGCTCCTGGCAGATGGTGAAGATGCTAGTTT
This sequence comes from Oreortyx pictus, assembly GCA_036925125.1. Taxonomy (NCBI): domain Eukaryota; kingdom Metazoa; phylum Chordata; class Aves; order Galliformes; family Odontophoridae; genus Oreortyx; species Oreortyx pictus. Next base: position 2,109,727 of record JAUPFR010000025.1, on the reverse strand, counting down.
GTTAACCCCGTGAGGCAGAGCTGATGTACCCTGTCTGAGACCTGAAGTCCAGTACATCTCCATGCACAGGGTCTGGGGGGCCGGAATGGTTAAGAAGTGTTGTGCCCTTGGCTGCCATAAAGCAGCCCAGCCCCACTGCCATCAGTGCTGCCATCACCCCGCATCTCTGGAGCTCCCCTGGATGCTTCAAGGCTCCCATAAACCACGTCCCCTTCCCCAGCATGAAGTCACCAGCGTGTTGCGTGCCATTCCCATCACCTGGAGACTTGCTTCCCCCGTTGGCCGTGCTGCAGGGACGGTAATTTACTGCCCCACACTGGTTCCTTTATCTCCGTTTTTACTCGCTTAATGTGGTTGGGAATCCACAAATTCCCTTTTACGCTGTTCAGAACGTAACCTACTAAACCTTAATCACGGTTTGGGGAGTAGTAATTCTTTCTGTTATGTGACTCTTTTTATTTTTTCTTATATAATTTTTCCTTTAAGAAAAGATCATTAATCCATGTTTCTGAGTCTTCCCATCAATCTATAATTGAATCATATAAAAAAGACTTGATTTTACATCCATATAAGAAAGAATTCAATTCTCCCTAATGCCTGCCGATTTAGAAGCCTTAATCTCCAGATTTCCCTTAAATTTTTTTTTTCTAATAACCCAGCTTGTCTGGAGTTATCTAAATTAATTGTGAACTTTAATATACTGTGATCTGAGAAGATCAGTTATCTCCTTTCCGCAGAGGAGACGCCAGCAGCTTAACAGCCCCATCTCGCCGGCAAAACAAAACCACTTCTAATAGCTACCTAACCTCGGTGTGCCGGGAAGCACCCCTCGCAGGCATCTTCAAAAGATGCTCACTTAATTATTGCATTCTGAATGCCAGGCAGCGCCGCGGGGCCGTCGGCAGCTCCGTCTGCTCGCCGTCCCGCTGCCGTCACGGTGCGGGCTCCATCCTCTGCTTTTCCTCCTCGCTGAGGAGGACGAGGAAGGTAATTGTGCTGTCTCTGCAGACAGTAAATTCCAGCCCGGGTGTCCATTTTGAGGCCGTTGTTTGGAGACGTGACAGTGACATGTGTGCAGGAAATTGCTCTGAATGCCTCCAGCCTCCGCCGTCGCTGCTGGGAGCGGTGTTTAGGAAAGCAGCATGTCTGATCTTTGTTCTGAGTTTCTTGCACTGGGAAGAAGAGCAAAAACGGGTGTTTGCCGTGCGTGCATTTACCAGCTTCTGTGCCCATCTTCTCCGCTGAACTCAGGTCCATCTGCTCGAGGCTCCTTACACTGCTGTGCTTTTTTTCGTGCCATGTCTGTGCTGCAGATTCCTCCTCTGTAAATGACACACGTGGCTCTGGTGGCAGCTCTCCTGCTGCCCATCATCTCTGCTACCCATCATCCCCTCTGCCCATCCCCTGGCGCCCATCTTCTGCTGTCCATCCCTTCTTCCAGACACACTGAGCCCATTTTTGGTGGTCCCATCCAACCATAATCTCCCTTCCTCCTTTTCTCCCTCTGTTGAATTTCAGATGGAGGAGGCAGATTGCAAAGTCCAACCCCTTGCCTGCCTGCCAGGTCCTTCTGTTCCCATGAAGCGGCCGCCACTTCCCCCAGCACAGTCCTCTGGATCTCCCTCCGGGGGATAAGAGAGCATTTTTCATTCCTTTCCCTTTATTCTGGAGGTGGGTTCAGGGATTTGTGGACACTGTTCTTCCTGTGAGGAGTTCAGCTCACTCCTTAGGCAGAAAGGGGATGTTTTCCTGACTTGGAGGGGAACTGACATGAACATTTTCTTTCTGTATTGATTAAAAACAATAACATCCTGAAGTGCTCCTGTGCTTCATTAGGTGGGGGGAGAGAACAAAAAGCAGCTCTCTGTTTGCTCATCAGCATCGTGGGCTTTGCTGTGTGCTGCCTGCAGAGCTGGGAGGAAAAGGCACTTCATCACTGCTGCCGAGGGGGCACCAAAAAGTGCATCTGCCCAGCGTGTGTCTGCAGAATGAAATGACTTTCCTGGCTGGGGTCAGAGGGGAAAACAAAGCAGTGTGAGCTGATGGCTCGGTGAGCCGACTGTGGCTGTAAGAAATGGGTTTTAGTTTCGGGGCAGTGGGCAAGTCACCTTGCTTCAGCCTGCCTCAGTTTCCCCACTAACAAAGTGTGAAGTGTTCCTTCCAGCTCTCACCTTTTTCTGTGTGCGGTGAACCTGGGAAGGAGGAGGTGTGCATCAGTGCACCTCAGATGCACAACATAGACATTCATGTGTAGATTAGATAACGTTATTTCACTCTGTGAACGTTAGTCTCGGGGTGATGTCCCTGGTGACTGAGCCAGGTTCGAGGCCTAGTCCAAGAGATGCAATTTAAAACCCTATATAAGTGAGCACAGGTGCTAAAAACTTTCTTGTGATTATTCAACCCCGTCTTGCTGGTGTTTGCAGGCGATGATGGATGACTGCTGAACAGCTGAGATTCTCTGAAATGTTCTGCTTGCTGTCAAGCCCTGTCTTTTTGCCTGTCTATCCATCTACTCAAAATAACTGTGCTCTGCAGTCCTTCTACACACGTGTTTGACTCGCTCCGTGGGGAGATCCTTGAGTGGGATAGCTGCAAGACTGCAAGCATTAAATCATTAACAGTGGCATTTGTGACACTGTCACATTCTGGGAATCTCGGAGCAGTGTGTTGAATTGGGTGAACGTCGTCCACCTCCTTGATACATGGGGAAGGCATGGCAGAGCCCAGCATTGTGCAGCAAGGAGAGTGCAATTTGGAAATGGAGCTCAGAGGTTCTCCCACTCGTGGGCTGTGTCCTTTTATAATGGGGAAGAGAGGAGTGTGTGCTTCAGAGCAGGAGAGAGGCATGGGGTGGGCACTTGGAAGATGCAGGGTGACAAAATAAGGCGTTGTGTCCAGGTGATGTTGACCCCATCCCTCTCCTGCTGTGTTTCTCTTCTTTGTGCTACATCTCTGGGAGTCTGGCTGAGGATGGAAGGAATTGCCTGGGAAAGCCATGAGCCCACTTCTGTTTTCCTTCTGGATTCTTGTTCCAGGCTCTGAATCTTTGTATCTAAACCTGCAGCTTTGGCCTAGCAATTGTGCTCCATCATGAGTCGATTCTTCCACCTCAGAAGGCTCCCCCAGATCTGGTTATCTGACAGGTTTGGACTTGGTTTCTTACTCAGGGTGACTGAAGAAGTTTTTTGAAGGGTTGAGATGTGGAGTGGTCTTCCGCTGTGTGCAGAGCCCTTCAGAACCTTCAGCTGCCCTGCAATTAAGCAATAATGAATACCAGATTGAAACGTAGTGCTAAATGTCATGAGGGAAGTGTCAGACGTGGCTTCCCAAACCTCGAGGTACCTTTGTTTTAATTATCAGGGTTGGAGGTTTTTGTTTCGATTTTTATGGGCGAATTTTGCATGAGCCACATTATGCAAGGAAGCATCTCTGTGCTTGGGTTTGTTTACCAGCAAATGCAAATATATGCAACTCGTAGACATCATCACTCTCCTGTAGGCAGCCTGGCACTCTGTAGGGCTGGAGAGATGGGTTTACAGCCAGGGACAGAGCTGGTATTGGGGTCCTCTGCTGTCTTAGCAAATTGCTCTGCAGCGTGCTCCATCACACTTCCCTTCCTCAGTCCTCCAAATGGAAACGTAGAGCCTCACCTTCCTCGCTCAGGGTGATGTTTGCAGTTTAATTAGCAACTGCCACTTGCTTTGACATCCCCACTCTCTTTGTAGGAAAGTCCTGTAGAGCTTCATGGCAATGATACTAATGAACGTCTGCGGAAAGCGTTCCTAGAACATATGGCAATGAATATTTCTGTTGGGTTCGTTGTAGCTGTCCCATCAAATGCTGTGACAGGGATATGATTCCCCATTTTGCTTTGAAAGCAGAACACACACACAGCCTGCTGTATGTCCGTGGGATTTTTCCATGAAGATGAAAGGTGTGCGAGAAAGGAAGGATACATTCTCATCCTTAATTGTCGCTTTGCTTTAATCACCTGAACCTCTGGGCACCAGAGAACAAACCCTTTGCCTTCTGGTCCCATTCTCACCCCCTAATACACAAGCTGATGGTCCTCCTTATGGTCCTCAATGCTGCTCAAAGGCCCACGCTCCCCTGCACCTCCCTGTGGATGAGTCCCGTGCAAAGTTGCACCCGTGCAGCTGCTTCCCCTCCAGTTGCAGGGAGCAGGATGCGTCCCTCTGTGCCAGCACAGTGCAGGAACAGCTGTCACCGTGCAAACCACTGCCTCCTGTCACTGCAGTCATATCCTTTTGTCCGGGAGATAAACTGTAGAGTTACACTGCGCCGTAATCAGGGTCTGATCTGAACCTTGCAGAAAGCGACGGGATCCTTCAGTGGTTTCAGGAGGGAAAAAGTGGTGACAGCAGGCAGGCTGTAGAGCTCCTTCTTTTCCTCTGTCATCCTGCTTGTAACCATGGATGTCTGCCTGTCGAGAGCTGCACAGGAGCCAGTGCAGGTTCTGCTATTTGCTCAACCCTAGTCCTTGCTGTCGGTACAACCACTAGGGAGATGCTAAAGCTTGGCAGCTTCAGCTGCAGCTGCAGAGACTTTCGTGTACCTCCCTGGGCTGGTGAGCAGTAGAAAGTCCCATTTGGAAAGCTTGTTTTTGAGGCTTGAGTTCCTCCTGTGCTGGTGTTGGAAGCTCGGATCCCAGAAGCAGTGAGAAAAGCACACTAGCCAAAGTGCTGAGCTCAGAAATTGAAATACTCGACTGGCCAGCACAGCGACCAAGGTCCTGGAGGGGCTGAAGGGTCCACATCTGTTGGCTGGTGACCCCTGTGAGGGTCACAGGGTATCATGGGCACGCTCACCCCAATGGCTGCAGCCCGGTGGGGCATCCTCTCTCTGATCCTTTTAGGATTTTCTGTGCCGAGGTTGCCCAGCTTATAAATAGTGGATAAAAGTGCTTTGCAGAGCGATGGCTCTTCCCTGTGCACCAAGCCCACTTCTGAAAGACGTTGTGTAAGCAATTTGGCAAGCAAGTAACTTTTGTATTTAGATTGTAATTGGCTTTAAATTCCAAAGGTCCATTGCTAATGATATTCAGAGCAGTTTAATTAAAGGGGCACTGTCAAGTACTTCCTTTATAGTTTCTCTTTCGCGTGTGCTCTCTGTTGTAATACCCTTTTTTGCAAGCTTGAAGGTAGTAATTAAAGTAATTCTCTGCTGATTTTGTCTTTTTCTATTTGGCAAACTTTGATCCTGTATTATTTTTTAATGGAGCCAAGATTAACGACACGGCCACTTTTGTTCCAGCCCCATTTCGGTTCAGAGCGGCACCGTCTCGAAATCCCCCCACTGTTTGCTGGTGGCATCACTTGAAGACTTGGAGACTGCTGCTCCAACCAAACAGACCCTGAGCTGCTGCTGGGGGAGGGGAAACCTCCCCCCCGGGTTCCAGACACTGTTGGAAATGGGTCAGGAGGGAAACAAGAGACCGACCAAAATTCTCTGTTTTCAGCAGCTTCGGCTCCGAGCTGCACTGCTTCCAAGAGCAGCCGAGTGTGAAGAGCGCTATTTAGATCGCAGAGGATAAGGCAATAACCATTTTAAGAAAGATATTCGCAGTGGGTCAAACTTTAAACAATGAGAACGTTTCCACATGGCAGCCTCTGCCAATAATTGCTTGTAATTGCGTTCCCTTCGCTGCTGCCTTTGCCCTCTCCCTTTTATGGGAGCTGCAGAGCTGCTGTCCTCTGCCCACCCCGCTTGGCTCCCTCCCCACCTCGTGCTGAGCAGCAGCACCATTTGCAATAGGGTGGGTTTTTTTTTTTTTTGTTGTTCGGTTGTTGCTGGTTTTTTTTTTTTTGCAGACTCTGTAAATCGCTCGATTGCATCTAGAGGGATAAAGAGTTCCTGCTTCCTGTCTCCCGGATCAACTGATTTGGCAGCTGGTTATTGCAGCAACAGTGAATGCACACAGGGTTCACGTCTGAGGTGTAGCCGGGGTCTGGGCTGATGGATCTCAAAGGGTTTTTTCTTCTGGAAGGTGCTAAATAGTGCATCTGAAAGGGGGGTGAGCACAGGGAGCATCCTGAACGCTCGGAGAGTGGGTGCAGAAAACCTCACCCTGGCCGTGCAGACAGGGGGAACGTGTCAACCCGTTGTGACTTGAGCACAAGGGTGTTTGTGGTTGCGTGGCTCACAGCATGGCAGCCCAGCAAGGCAGCAGGGCCGTGCCTGTCCCCGCTGAGTGCCCGCCTGGGCTTATCCCATTAAGCCTGACTTTCTCCGGCGAATCAATTTCTCAGTCGTTAAATGGTACCTTCCTTGTGCTAATCATACAATGGGACTACTAATGAATGTCTCAATTATTTAATGTTCAAATCGAGTAATTATTTTCTTGAGGTAGCAAATTGAAGTTTTGAGGAGGAAAAATACCGTCTCCCCACCTCCCCCACCCCCCCCCCTCCCCCTTTCTTTCGCTGCTACATAATTAAGTAATTGTATAGCCAGTGATTTAATAGCTACAAGATCAGGAGTGACATATTTTATTCATTTTAAGCAGGAGCGTTTCTCACGTCTCCTGTTTCTCACTGGGAAGCGCCGGCCACCCCCTGGGAAGGCAGGAATGCAGCTGCAAAGCCTCCCTACTGCCTCGCAGCATTTCTGTTGGCATTTCAGGGTTTTCTGTGCTGTGCCGAGCCTCCCTTCCCAGGTGCGGAGGGATGCTCCATGTGTCTGTCGTCGTGTGCTCATCATCACGGTGATGCTACCCATCATCGCCGTGGCTCTTGCATTCTGTCTGAGCTGTCTGGTGTGTTTTTTTTCTAACGCTTTTGCAGTTCTTTTTGGTGTCTGATTGAGAGGAGGGTCCATGCACTGAGCGTCATCTGAACCGTCCTTTGACCTCGGCACTCAGTGGGTGTGAGCTCCCCAGCAGTGCCAGGGCACGCTCCCTGCAGAGGGGATCCTGCCAGCAGCACAGGGCATTTGTCACATCGTCCCCATGCTGTCCCACTGTCAGGGACAGATGACAAGTGACAGCCGTGCTCACGAAAACCGTGCGACTCGTTTTAAATAAATAACGAAGTTAATCACCGGGGAATTACCGCGCTCAGATGTTGAGACATCTTGGGGATGAAAAGAAATGTCTGAGGAACAGGCGTGCCTGGAACTGACTGAGCGTCAATCCCAGTTACGTTTGTTTGCTGGAGCGTCAGCTGTGCACAATGAGAAGGGCTGGGGGGGGGGGGGGGGATCCCCATCCCACCAACCCACCCCTCCTCACCCGCTCCACTTGGCTTTGCTTCCACAGCTGTGCAGACCAAGGTTCCTCCTGCACTGGGCAACGTTTGCTGGGTGAGACTCTGTCGCTTTGTTTATCGGCAGTTCTTAGGGAGGAGAGACTTCTTGCAGACGTCAAACACCGATGAACTCTCAGTGACGTGGTATTTTTGTTCCCTGCTGCCACAGAGGGAGTTACAAGCAGGGTGGGATTGTTCCCTCGTTGGATGAACACGATGTGAAGCTCTGTTCCTGGCGTGAGCGCCCGTGGCCGTGCAGCCGAAATGGGCTTTCTTGGCACGAGCGCCCCGATTTCAGTCGAGTTCCCACCAGCCAAGTGATGGGCGAGAGCTGGCAGAGGGGGAGCACAAATGTGCTGTGAATAGGCACCAGAGGGAATTCATTATCATTTCTTAATTAGCAAATTCCCATTGGCAGCACTCCGGGGAGGAGTAATGGGTACGTGCAGTATAGGACGGACTTGGTATGGCCAGGTGAGCATCCCACCAGCCTGTCCTGATGGTGTGAGGTGGCTTTGTGTGCTCCCGTGCAGGGAGAGGTGTGTCCCCACGTATCCACACTGCTGTTGCTGTGGGGCACACCGTGGGAGTGACAAAGCCATGCTGTCCCCTGGTGCAGAATTCAACTCCCATGAGTGGAACAGATAAGTGACGTGGGGAGCTTGCTGGGTGACAGAAGGAGCTGAGGGCTGCAGTGGCACTGCAATGGGTTTTTCAAGGTCTGAGGCTGCTGCTAAAGAGATAACGGCTTGCTTGTAATTATTTATTTAAAACTTGGTGTCAGGGGATGTGTCCTCTGCAGCACCACGACTGCGGCTTTCCGCATCTCCAATCACAGCTCCACATTTCCCCGTGCTTGAAGCCCCCTGGGTGGGGCTCTCGTTGGCCGTGTTGTGGCATCCATGTCTTTCAGTCCCTGGGGGCCGCGCAGCTCCCAGGAGTGGTGGCCAGCCCTAAAGGAAAGAAAGAGAAAGAGGAAACTGAGAGCAGTGGTGTTGTCTTTGCAGCCTTTTCCAGGTACTGTAAATGCTGTTTTCTCGTGTCCTTATTTAACACACACATTGTAATTAAGAAGAATTTCCTGTACTCCTCTGGGGCTCCTGAGGAATCAGAGTGCTTGAGGGCTTTGTATGTTATGTTAACATGCTTGTTAGGAAGGAGAGGTCTCTGCAGAGTGGAGCAGAGGACCTAAATGCAGAGGACCAGCGATGCTGGAGCTCAGGCAGGTGCTGGCACCGTGCAGCCTCCACCAGGCAGCTGCAGGCATCCTGCTGAGCACTGCTCTGCTCTCCTGGGGCCTGGTGCTCAGCCCAATGTGCTCCCAGCAGGACTTCCCTCGAGCAGCACCGTGCTGGTGAGAACACTGGGATGCAGCTGCTGTCACTCCCCATGCCCACTCGTGAGCTGGCAGACAGCTTTGCCTATCAGCACTGTGCCCCCTTCCCCCACGCTGCCCCGAGCATCTCCACGCTGGGTTGCGTTACTGGATGTCCCCAGCGATCACCATTACCAGATGCTTACACGTCTTGAGCTGCCGTAGCCGGGGCTCCGTTTCTTAACGCCTCATTTTGTAAGCAGAGTTTTTATTTTGCAGATCCACTGCTCAGCCCCGGGGCCGTGCAACGTGCTGGTGTGTTCCAGCAGCTGCTCCGAGGGGAGCACCCAGCCACGCTCAGCTATGGACACCCACATGGTGCTTGGGTGAAAGACTTCGTGTTTTGAGACATTCCCATGCGCTGATGCAAGGATTTTGTTTGCCTGTGCTGCAGTGATTGTGGTTTAAACCCTTTCTAAGTAGGTGTGGGTCGAGGCACTTGTTGTTGAGTGCTCTCTGCTGGGTTTTGCTTGTTTCTTCCCAAAGGGGAGAGCAGTGGGAGCCCCGTCTCGTCTTCATTTCACCTCGCATTGCCCTGGAGCACTCAGCATTTCTCAGGTTTCACTCGGCTGAGAGTGCCCATTGAAAGCTGTCGGAATGAGGAGCGTGGGATCCGAGCCCTCATTTAGATCAGTGGTTCGGAGAGAAATGAAATAAAATAGAGAGATGAACTCCGAACCCACGAAGGAAACCTGGTTGGGGGATAAGAAAGGGATGGAGAGTGCTGAGTTAATGGAAGAGAGATATCTGCAGCCTGGATGTGGATGAAGGGAAAGGGAACGTATCTTGCCTCGTCCTCCTGGGATTAATTTTGAATATCAAACGCTTGATCTCAAGCCGCTCCGTAGGCAGGCGGTCATGTTTCTGTGAAAGCTCTATTTTGAAAAGAATTTTTCTGATGCTTTAAAACAGAGGAAAGCAAAGGGAATGACCTTATCCTGCTTTGCATTATGTCACACTCGATGATATTCTTTCGCAGTACTTGCAGATAGCTTGACACATCGAGGCAGACAGCCCCTTATTATTAAATCTGTTTGCAAATGCGCTCCGATTGCCCTTCACATCCACCCCTGGTTATGAGCAGTGGCAGCGCGTGGCTGCGCATCGCAGGTCCCCACCAACACGTGCCTCCCTCTCCCTGCCTCTGTGCTCGTCAACAGCTTGGGAATTAATTAAGTGGCCAATGGGAAAACAAGAGGGCATCACAGGGAGGGGGGGTGCACCCGTGAGTCTTTCTCGTCTTCTGGGCCCTGCAGGCAGCGACCTCATTAACCTGGCAGACAGCCTTATAAGCTGCAGGGGAGGACTCTTTGGAGCTGTGTCGTGCTCCCTTTGCTCCTGGTGCAGGGTCTGTGGTGCTCTGTGCTGTCTGTCAAACCTGGATCAATAGTGCAGAATCGTAGGGGCTGGAAGGGACCTCAAGAGTTCATCGAGTCCAATCCCCCTGCCAAAGCAGTTCCCTACACCAGGTTGCACAGTAGGCACCCAGGTGGGTCTTGAATATCTCCAGAGAAGGAGATTCCACAACCCCTCTGACACACACGTGTATCACGCATGTAACTTCAAGCTATCATTTATATCATTTATATCAGTAGCCTCATGCTGCTGTGTGCAGCTATTGCCAGACGAGGACCATGCTGCTGCCTCATCTGCAGGGCTGCATGCAGGAGGTCCAATGTGGTGTCGTCAGCATCCCTCCATTTCCTGAGGGGAAATGTTCTTTTCTAACTCCAGGCCATCAGCAGTTGGCCTTGGGCCTCTATAAGGAGCTGGTGTTGAGTAAATACCAGGCTACCCCAAATGGAAAAAGCCCACAGGGGTTGCCTTTGCTCGGATCCTAGTAGATTTTGATCCTGTAAGCGGCCCTTTGCACATTAGTGTTTGTGTCGATGTCTAAAGAGAACTGCAAAAGTTGACAATGTCTGTGCGTCGGCGGTGTCTTTTGGAAAGGTTCCCCAAGTGAGTACGTTGGCTTTCAGTTGCACTCAGTACTCGCCCGTCTTTCTGTTATTAGAGAATGTGTAAGTGGCACCACTTCACCTTATTGTCACTGGTTTTGTTCTGTGATGTTCTTACGCCTTTCCTGTCCTCCTTTTGAATTACAACCCTCCCTTTCCCCCCACCCCAATATTCTGTTTGCTATGGGAACGTGTTTAGGATCGGATTTGGATCTCTTTGCTTCTTCCCACCCCTCTGACATACGTATATCTGTCTGTTTGACCCCGAAGAAGGTACTGGAAGTTGAGAATGTTGTTTTCTTCCACAGTGGCATCACAATATTTCCAGTTATTGCCGCCCCTCCTTTCCCCCATACGTCTTGTTTTACAGGACACCGTGGTCTGTTGATCGGATGTTTTTGTTAAGCTGTCCACGGGGATGCCTGGTTTTTTACTTTTCAGTGGCTGCAATTAAGTTAGAATCCATCAGTGTGTATGAATTGTTGGAAATGTTTCTTTTGATAGGCATTACCTTGTACTTGTCTGTATTAAATTTCAGCTGTCATTGTTTTCTTAATTGCCTGTGTTAGATAATGTTGAATTTCCCAGAGTCCTCTCCTCCGGGCTGAAATGAATAGCAATCGAATCACAAACGCTTCAAACTTGACACCTTTTTCCCCCATGCCATTTAGAGCTTCACCCCAGCCTGGCGGATTTAATCTGCTCTCAACTTCTGTTCGTCTCTCCCGTCATTATTTCTCTCCTTCCCTCCTCTGTCGGTTACTGCTCTGCTGTCACTGCCATCCTAAGGCCCGGTGGCCTCGGGGGATGCTCGCGCCGTGCGGGGAGATGCTGCAGCTTGGGATGGGTACAGAGAGCTCCAGTTTCCACGATGCAAAGTGCTTCAGGGCTGTGCTGAAGTCCATGGTTCTGTCGGCCCTGCTGGCTTGAACACTCCTTGTCGCATTCCCCCCTTGAAGTGCGGATGTGGCACCAGGGATCTGCCTGAGCAGGGGTGGGAGAGCCATGACTCAGGAGGGCTGGCTTTTATTTTTCGCTCTGCCACATCCCTGCTCTGCCTGGCTCTTGACAAGCTGCTGCTCTCCTCCAGCTGTTGTCTGGTCTGTGTATTTTACGCTCCAAATTCCTTGTTGAAATGACAGCCCGTCGCGGTGCAGCTGCAGTCAGGGGGTTTTCATCTTCGTAGCCTGCTGCTTCTTCAGGGGTGTTGGTAATTATTAATTAAGACATTTTTGAAGGTCCCATAAATTATACCTGCTTTCTCGAAGGCATTGTTGACTTCCACCAAGAACTCTGATAGATCAGAGAGGTGCGCCGTTACTTTCTAAAAGCCCTGCTGTTTGCCACGTCACCTTCCTCGGCGCAGTTTATTACGACTTTCTAACCTCTAATTTAACAAGTTTACCTAATGCTGCAAAAAGCCTTTGAAGTCTGGATTTGTCTACCAAAAGCAAGGAGGGATCATTCCCGTGCCAGCAAAAATTACCAAGTGAAATCGTGCGGTAATTGTAGTCTTAATTTAGTTTTCAATCTATGAAACTGACTTGGTATTTTTAAATGACATAAAAACCATCTCCTCTGTTCCGTTATTGCCCGAAAATTCTCTACTGCGGCAAATGGAACCATTTGGCGGCGTGACATTTATGGGATGTGCTACAGCTTTTCCCCCCCTTCCAACACCTCTTTGAAGAGGACCTGGCCAATGCCTCAGCTGCTTGGCAGCCCTGCAGCACAGCCGCATCCTTGGGAAGGGGCTGGAGGGCCACGAGGAGGTGGGCACAGCCCTGGCATTGCTCTTGAGGCAGATGAAGGGTACAGAGAGAGTTTATGGACCCAGAAGGAAGGCGGCAAGCTTGCTGGTTCAACAAAGCTGAGTTGAATCCTTCCCAGTCAGGGTAGATCCAAAGTTAATCACCGGGAGGTATGTTGGTATTTTTATCACTGCATTTATATTTTATGGAACCATCTGGTCCCATTAAAGCTCTGAAAGTCAGCTCAGGCTGTATTGAGTTTCCCAGGAACTGCGGAGAAGAAGAGTGTGAGATGGGAGGTGTGGGAACAGAGCGCATCTCATTGCAAACTGCACCGACACCTCAACAAACAGTCCAAGAGAAAGGATCAGCTCATCCTGAGTGCAGCTCTGAGTCCGGAGCAATGTGACCATGGAGCTCGGGGCTGTATCCACTGTAGGGAACTCATTTTCTAGGTGGTTGCTTAGAAGGCTGTCTGAGCCCTTCCTGTGTGTTGCCTTTCCAGGGTTATGGCCCAGAAAATGGGAGCAGACGGGTGTGCCAGGGCTGAATTCCTGCAGCTTTCCTGGAGCTGGTTTTGCTGGGCTGGGACACGGTCCTGATGGGCCATGGGAACAACCCCAGGGCGAATAAATGACCCACCAGCATGTGTGCCCAACGTGTGGTGATTGGGAAGGAATTGGGAGGGTTTGGTTTTGAGTGAGTGCCTCAGGGGTCACGGTAATTGGACAATTGAAACGGTTTTCATTCCGCCGCAAACAAAACTTGCTCTTCCTCGCTGGATCTGACAGTCCCCTGCAGATTTGAAAGGTACAAAACAAAACTTCCATTGATTTCTTCCAGAGAATAGATGTGCATTTCCTCTGTAAATGCTTCTGCCACCCCCTGTGGTGTTTCAATCACCCCTGACCCAACTCCACCGCTTGCTGCAATAAACCCTACCATCACTTCTGGCTCCCCAAGGCTCTGGGATGGGCAGTTGGTGCCTGAGAAGGCCCTTGAGATGCAGGTAAAAGTGCCTACGAGGGAACTTGCACGTTCTTTGAGGAGGAAAGCTTTTGTCAGCCAAGGGCACCTCTTTGGGGGTGGTGTTTTGTGGCGATAACTTGACCTCGCTTATCTTGGGCGTGCTTTTCCCTCTTGCCCTTGAGTGCCTCAGGGCTGCTGATCACCGTGGTTTGGAGCAGTTGCTTTAGAGCAGCTCTGCCCGTGTTAGAAGTGAGCGAATAATTCATGTAAGCAATTTATTCATTGAATTCAGCAGTCTCAAGCTCAGGGTATGTCTGCTGGGCAAGTTGCTATTTCCTTCAATTTATTAGTCGTGGAGTAATATGCTAATACATAATGAAACTTCTGTATTAGAAAGCATTTGTGGCTCAGAAGGCTTGGCTGGACTGGTGTAGTGCAAATGCCTGGCGTGGGCTGAGTTTTTGGGGAAAGCTTCCTTCCACCTCCCCACGCTGTGTGCAGGCTTCATCTACCCAGCTGCCTGCGAGCAGGGAGCTCTGGAGGTGTTGGAAACACAGGGCAGACATTGCAGGCGTTAGTCAAGTGCTCTGCTCACAGCTCCTGCATGCAGCCCTGCTTGGTCCGTGGGTGCTCATGGTACTGGGACAAGAAGGAGCAAAGCTGGTCCTGAGCACAGCACGCGGGCAGGGAGTTTTCATTCACTCCCTGCTCCTCTGAGCCCCGGGGAATTGCAGCTCCTGTTATTATTTAAGTGGCTTCCCAGCTGCTCCTTCTCGTCCTGTCATCTCGCTGCCCATCTTTGATTAATGACCGGACCATCCGTTCCAGCGCTTCCCTCTCTCCTTCGCTTAATTCCGTTCCCCCCTCTATTTTTTTTTCTCGCGCAAACTGCTGATCTAAATGTTCAAAATAAATTATGCTGAATAATGGATGAGGACAGCTGCATAATTTATGGTGCCACGGGATGAGACGAAGCCATGCGCGCTCTGCCTTGCTGCCTGCCCCCATGGCACAGGGACCCGATGGCACCAGACTGTTCCCTTGGGAAGAGTGCCCCACTGTGTCCCCTGTGAACTGAAAGAAGTGATTTGATGCTGTAGGATGAGTGGGCTCCTTGCTTTTGGGGTCTTGCCATGAGAGAACCTTGGGATGTGCTGCCGTGAGCATGCTTTGCTTTGCCAAATGGAGGCGTTATATTTTTCTGGCTTTATTCTATATTTCTCCTCATAAGGATATCAGATATCATTATCATACGCCAAAATGAAGTACTTCAACCTTATCACAAGTAACATTTTGATAATTTTTCTCTGGAAATGTCAACACAATCAATAGGTTCTTGCAAATGTTTTGGTTTCATTAAATTCAGCAGATTGTTTGGAGCGAAGTACCCGCGCTAAATATCCTTTTTTCCATATCAGGATGAACCCAGATAATAAGGTCACCGTTCACAAAGGCACGTCGTGACAGGGTCGGGCTTTTTAGCAGCAGCCCTCTCTGCCTCCTTTAGAGGAAGGGGAGAAAATGGCAGAGATGAGCGAGCCTGGGAGGAAGGACGGACGGAGTGACGTTGGTTTTCTTTATACAAGTTTATTATTCCACCCGTTTGCCTTTTCTGAAATCCTGCCTATCAGCCTCTCCAGCCGAACTCTGCGAGAAATAAACACAACTTGAGTAAATTAAGTGAAAAGGTTTCACAGAACCCAATTACTCTCTGTCCCCCCGATGCCAGGGAGCGGAGTTCGTTTCCCTGTAATGAACAAAACGGTGAGTGACAGCTTGGCACCGTGAGCTGCTTTCATCCGCGGGGCAGGGAGTGAGGTCTGTGAGGGAGTGAGGGCATGTGCCGTCCCCTGGGGATGCTCATCTTGCTCCAGGTTTGCTTGTTTTGCTCCGCAGCCTGCCCAATGGCTTGCAAAGAGACGTGCAGAGGAAGAGCTGGGAAGTGGCGTGGCTCGGGAATTGAGCTGGGATGTGGGACTGATCCCTGCTCTGTCACTGAAGTGCCTTCCTAACCCTCTCTCCTCCCCAGTGGTGTGTCGTTTTGCTCACCCTTCTTGTCTGATTGCAGGCAGGCTTGGTGAAAGGTTTTGTTCCTCTGTGCGTGGATTGAACTCAGAACAAAAGCGGCTCATTCCAGCTGTTACTGCGGTTCAGGCAGTGAGCTTTTTTAGGAGGAGGAGAGCTGGAATAAGGCAGAAGGGAACCCACGCTGAAGCCCTCCACTTTGTTCCCACTCCGTGTGCACACATAGTGCTCCAAATTTACAGTAGGTGGGACTAAACCCAAGAGCTTCCCTGAGTCAGATGGAAATGTGCATGCACACAGGCATCAAAGTTTCATAAGTTTCAGTTGGTTGCATATATTGTTACCATAAGATGAGGATGAGTGAACTATCTTATTCCCTTCTTGGATATACAGACTGATGCTCTTTCATCCGGCTTCCTGACTGCTCCTCCAAGTCCATAGGGGTGGGATGCTGAAGCTGCTGGGCTGTTGCTCTCAGAGTTCTCGCAGCACATACCTGTTCCCTGCTGTGTGCTTGTTTTAAGTAGGGATGCCTGCAGCAAGGCTGAGCCAACAGAGCTTGTTTGCAAGAGTCATCGTGGTGCATCGAGTAATGACTGCACGAGAGAAGGAACTTGCAGTGCTTTATTATGCGTGAGATCCAGCCGGTGAAAGACAGCTGCTGCTGTTCTGCGGAGTATTATATCCCCATAATCAATATCAGGGAGGAGGAACTGTTGGACAACCTGTTCCCTATTATGGGCACTTAGGCAATGCTTGGGTTGACAAAGAACCTTGTACCAACTGCAGGCAGCACATGTTCAACATGCTCCTCATATATCAGGGAGCGATCCAGCCAAATGCCCAGATGCTCTTGACGACTAACTTTGGAGGAGAGAAACAACAAAGCAGCCTTTGCAGCCCGTGAGCCTCCCTTTTTGCTTTGGACCCTTAGGGTTGGGCTTTGTTCGAGCTTTGTGACCCGGGGCAGGGAGATGGCAGTCATAAGCAATTAAGTCAATAAAACATCAAGCACGCAGGCGGCTGGAGTGGTGTGATCTGATGTCAGGTGTGAAGGACCTGGAGCCAGGCACTGCTGGGCTATTTTTCTGGCACTGCAGCTGATTCGTTTTGACTTTGAGCAAGTCATTTAATCTCTCAGTAATTAATCCTATTCATACAGTTAAATTGAGGACTGCTAGAGACACGAGTTCTCACTGCATGCGCACTGTGTCCATTCAGAAAATCACAGCGACACCTATAATAGCATGGAAGGCGTTTGATTTCAAAGCGTCCCATGTCCTGCCACTTGAGTTCTTCCTATCACATCCTTACAAAGGGCCTGGGGCCGTTTTGAGCAGCTCTGCTACTCAAGAAGGAACGGAGTGATGCCCGCTGGCCAGAGCGGGGAAACCTTCCTCCAACCTCGGCTAATGAAGTTCACAGGGAACCTAGGAGGGATGGCACTGGGAAATGGCAGATAACTCACGTCCTTTTAGCACTGATCTGCCCCGTGGCCATTGGGTTTGAGGCTGCTTTGACAGCCCCGGGGCTGTCTGCGTGCACAGCCATGCCTGCTGTGCCCTCTGTCTGCTCAGCCTGGCACCGCTTAACCAGGTGCACAGTGGGTCGGAGAGCAGCAGTCATGAGCAGGGCCAGCTCCTCGTGCTCGATGTTTTTATTAGCTCAGTACAAACTGCAGCAGAGCACTTATTGATCCCGGTGATCCATGGCCATAAGTAACATCATTTGTAAACTTTTGGGGAAGCAGGGGTGGTAGGAAAGGCTGCAGTACGAGCTTGAGTCGCTTGGGCATTCAGATTAACTTTACGGAGAGGAGAATTTACTCCCTGAGACTTAACTCCGGGCTTTGTGGTCAGCATGCAGTCCTTCTCCATCTTTTGCTAAGCTGTGAGACAGCTGTGAGTGGATGAGAGGAGCAGCAGCCCAGCGCCGTGGGTTTGCTGTTGGGCAGAGGCCACACGTGTACCGTATGTGCTGCAGGGCAGAACAGGAGACCTCTCACACTGCTCCCTGCCCAGCCTTCAACCTTGGCTCCTGGCGATGCTTCCTTGTGCTGGCAGCAAAAAAAAAAAAAAAGAAGAAGAAGCTGGGAGGAGTTCCTGGGCTGCTTGGTGGCTGTGGTCCTCCCGGGGTGCAGTGGGTTTAGTGCAAAGCCTGTACAGGTTGGGTGGGATTTACGAACCCTCCTGGGGATCGTGGGTGCGTGCTTTGGAATCGGAATTTAATGCCTGAGTTCCTGGTTCTGCCGGCTTTCTGAACGAAGGCTTTACAGAAAGCTGGGAAACCTCCTCCAAGGGCGTCTTGCTGGAAAACAGCAGTCTGAGCAGAGAGGTTTGTAACTCACTGACAGCTGTGGGAGGCCGTGGCCGAGCAGAGGATGCCATCAGTGAATACAGCACTCAGTAACCCCTCACCCCCCCACCCCCCGTGCACCTTTTTCATGACATAGAGATGGCAGTTTGTTCCACGCAATTTAGGAAGGCATAAATCCACACAGATATATTTTTTTTCTCGCTACATCTGACTAGTCAAGCTGTTTAGAGGGTGGGGCTGAAAGTGACAGAATGTGTACTTGTAGAGACACTAAATTGCCTTTAGAGGAAGGAGTTGGGAACAGAACATGAATAAATGAAAAGCCAAGGTGGTGCCAGCGGTACAGCCTGTGAATCACCATCAGTGCAGGATGCAATCTGGGCTGCTGACTCACCCTTATTATGCACACATCACCCTTCCTTCCCCACCAGGGTCACGCTTCCAGGTCATTTCCATAGTCCCATCTTCGAGTGTACTTTCCTTTGCCTCTTCCCTCTGCTTTGGTCAGGTGGAGGTGGTGGTGTGTTGGGGGATGGGTGCTTTGGGGGTCAGCCTGGGAGCCCTCTGCCTCGCCTCCTGTTCTGCCCTCCACAGGGAGACTTTAAGCATGTTGGAGTGATGGCTTTGCACAAATTCCCAGCTGACGGGATGTGTGTTTGGGCTGGCTGTCTGGTCTGGAATTCATTAGGAACTTTTGTGTTTGCAGCTGTCTCTCGGATTATATCTTTATTGATCCTGCCTGCCCATGGCCAATGGGAAATATGTGGAAATGATGAAGCTCTTCTGAAGGGGAGTTCATAATCTTGCTCAAACAAAGCCAGGCCCCGGGAGGGAAGGATGAATGGCCTGCGTGTAGGCTATTTTGAGATGATACGGCTATCACATCTTGTTCCCCTTGTTTTTCACTGGGATAACATTCAATTACCCCTGCCAACAACAGCTTCCCACACGTGTTGGTGAGACAGCTAATCATCTGCCCCAGTTACTCCGAGTGGGAAACACAAGCCAGCTGCAAGAGGATCGTACCAGTTCAGTGGGTGCAGCACCTGTTGTGGACTGTGCAGCAGTGCCCACAGAATTGGGACTTGTTCCTTAGGAGGTGACAGAGCATGAGGACAGCCCCAGCTCTTCCCTATGGCTTTGTTGCTTGACCGTGGTTCCCTTTGTGTGTAGGCAGAAGTGAAAGGTGCTGATGCTGACTGTATGTTGAGAGGAAGGCAGGTTAGGATGTAATTTCTGCTCTCTTCAGCTTGGGAACACGTGGGAGGATGACGAGGTGACTCCGTGGAGTGCAGCGGGTCATGTGGGCTCTGCTCCCCTTCCTATGGGGCTGCCAGGTGGGGTGTGGGCTGCAGAAGGGTCGGCTGCCTCTGCAGGAATGCTTTTCTGCAGCCCACATCATTTGTGTGCGTGTGCGGGCGGATAGAGCCCTGCAGAGCTGTCAGACAGTAACAGCTTTCACTTGCTATTAGCCAGGGCCGGATTTGTGTGGGCACCCTAGAGAGGGAAAGGCCCAGCAGCCCCATATCAATGCCTGACAGCACCTTCCTATTTGTATACCCAGGCAAGGAGACAACCTGTGAGACAACTGCACTTAGCCCCTGCCAAAGCCAAGCGCCGGAGAAGTCCCTGATGTATTTAGAGGAACACGCTGTCTTGCCGTGTCTACTTTGGAGAAACCTTGCTAATCCTTCCTGAAAAGCCCAAAGGGGAATCCAAAGCAGCTTTTCATTAGCCAGACAAGCCCTACAAGTTCCCCAGCAAAATACAACAAGGAGGGGGATGCCGGCGCCTGCCTGCGCACTGGGCTGAGTGATGGGGAGGCAGAAGCAGCTTTTGCTTCATGCTGGAAGCATAGGGAAGGTGTGTGTGATTGCTGGGGGCCTTGCTGTGCAGTGTGGGGGGAGAAAATTGGGGTTCCAGGGCTTTCCTCCATAGGATCATGCAAGATGTGAGACCAGGGTGGGAAAGGCTCGGCCTCTGTTCCCAGGACAGACCTGGTCTGAGTCCTGAGGAGCAAACCAACGCCTTTGCTCTCAGGTGAATCTGCTACCTCTGCTCCTTTTTCCAGGTGTCCTTCTTGCTGTTGCCTGCAGCAAGGGCAAGGACAGCAGGAGCTTTGAAGTGATGTGCTGGCAAACTGAAGCAGCCGTGTAGACTTGGAGCCAGATCTATATTTGGATTTTAAGTCTGGTCTAAACTCAGAAATAGTACTAATGGCTTCTTGCTGCCCACGCAACGTCTTCTTTTCCCTCTTACAGCCATTCTGAGGCACCACGCATCCCACGGGGCTGCAGACCGCAGTGACACCTGCTCCTTTCCCACTGAGGTCTGTCCATCTCCACGTCTGCCTGTCCATCCCCTGGCACCTCTGCGTGCTGCACAGCCTCATGCTGCCCTCAGGGCTGGCATCATGCTTCTCTGTGCCCATACCGACACGCCGTCCATGACACAGCACCTTTATGACAGAATAATGGTACCCACTGGGTTGGGCTGGGCTGGGATGCTTCCTGCAGAGCCAGGGCAGCTGGCAGGGGAACTGCATGGAAAGCACTTAGTTAGACTTCCAACTGCATCATAGAAAGGATTGGAATTCATTCCTCTGTGAGGCTAGCTGAGTCAGTGTTGATTGTGGTATATATCCTCAGGACCTGGAGCAGATAAGTGCAAGCAGCAAGGCCATTAGCAAGGCGAGGCACATGTAAATACCGTGATTCTTGCTTTCATTTGTACCTGCTGTGTATCAATCCCCCAGGCTGCTGCCTCTGCTTTCCCCTCATCTCTCCTAGCTGACAGGCTCTTGAGCTGCAGCAGGTCAGATTGCAGCACGCTCGGGATCAGGCTAATAGGTGACGCTAACGGGTTGTCAGCTCCCTGGCTGTATGAGGATGCATTTCCCAGGCTGTGGGAACTGCAGCTAGCTAGACGTGACTTGCATGTCCACGGTTCCCCCCTTTTCAGTTGCAGGACTCACACCAGCAGGGATGGTGCTTTGGTGATACCTGTGGGCACGGCATAAAATCGTTGCTGGGTGTTGGAAAGCGACTTCTGCTGCGTGGATAAAATGTTGTGAAATGATTCTGGGGTGAGAACAGCCACCGTCTCTCAAGGCGTGGATTTACCAGCTCTGCTCTCTGTGTTCACGCCGAAAATTCTGCCTATTGTCTTTTGCACGGGTGTACCTACGGCCTCGGGGACAAGAGTTCCCTTAAAGCAGATAAAGAGCTTTTACATAGGCAGGCTTGCTCCTTCACAGGCATTCTGGTGAGATTAAAAGTATAAATCCTGACAGCAGGAGAACACCTGCATGAAAATAACCCCCTGCTGAAGAATGTAAGCATACGTGCTGGGGTGTGTAGATAGGGGCATGGGTATGCAGGTGTCATCTTGGTGACGTGGTGCAGGTGTGCCAGGCATGCCTCTCGGGTGGGAGGGCTCTTATCGTGGTGGTGGCAGTGTAGAATAAAAGCTCAGCCCATCAGCATTCCCTGTGCCTGAGGTCCAGGCAGCACGAGCAGTGCTGATGCTCGGGTGTACCTGATGTACCCCAGCCCCTGAGATGCTCTGTTGGCCCCCGGGCAGCGAGATGTATCACTCTCAGCACCACATACCTCGCAGAAAGGTGCGGGGAGCTTAATATAATCGTTTGCCTGGGAAGGATTTTCTTTGCAAATCTCAGTCAGTTAGTGATTGACTTTTGTGCCAGAGCATAAGGGCTTATATCCCTCCTGCGTTTTTATCTCTTCTATGTACTGATGAGCTTTTTTTTTTTTTTTTTTTTATGGATCTCCTCCATCTCTAACTCCTGTTAAGTGCTATTTCTGTTCTGCTCATCTTCGCAGAGCTCTAGCCAGGCTTGTCAGGGGCAAGCGGGACAAAACCCGCAGACCTCTCATGTCAGGAGCACGCTTCTGCAGGTGTCCCGAGGGCACTGCCGACACTGTCAGCCAAGCAAATGCACTTTGTGTAAAACTGCATAACCCCTTTGGTGCCTCTGTTTACCCTTTCAACAGAGGTGTAATACCCACAGAGATGCGGAGAGGCTCAATTACTGTTTCTGTGTTCTGAGATCCGGGAGAGAATTATCCTGCCAGTCGGCCTCAAACATTGTTTTCATTAAGATTAACACTGTTCAGTAAACAGAGCTGCTAAAGCCACATTAGGTGTTTAATAAGTAATATTTTGATACTCATCAAGTTGTCTTTTTGGAGCGAGCCGTTGGGTGACGGCGCAGAGCTCGGGCGTGCTGAAGCTGAGCGCCCTGCTCTAATTGCTCGTCACCAGATATTTGATTAGCGGCACTTAGGCTCAGTGAGGATGATCGGGTGGACCTCATCAACGTCCCTTTGCCTCAAGGGCACGAAGGGAACAGGAGAAGCGGGAGCAATGCCAGCGGCGACTGCAGAGGTTGCTCTGGCCAAGCTGTCGCACTCAGCTCTGCACGGAGGGGCTTTGGGGATGGGCTGGGGGCTCGTGGGATCCGTGTCTCCCTGCTGCCTGCAGGCAGTGTCTGCACGTACTTGACATGTGGTTGTGAAATCAAAGCTGCTTTGTGACACGAGAACAGAGCGCTTTTGTGCCCGGGCGCTGCAGGAGCTGCACTCCCACTCCCCTCCACTGAACTCTGTGGGATGGCAGAGTTCACAAGGGGAAGAGTTCTTGCTGCGTTGCATCGGCTGCTCTTTATATTTGCCTCGTGTTTTTTTGTCAGTTTGCCTGCTCCCAGGCCAGGACCCCTCAAATCCTCCTCCTCCTCATTTACAGAGCCTGGCCTGCAGCCTTGCCTGTGTGAGTAGTTCTCTGCCTCTCTCCATATCTGAGTTTTTCTATCCCAGCCGGAGCTGGGTCTTCAGCAGCTGCTCCGAGCTGTGCAAGGTTCTGTGATCTTTGGTGGTCTGTCACAAATATTCGGCTGATTGAAAATGAAGAGGTCTGTCTCAGACTTGGCCGAGCTGTCGGTATAAATAGTGCAACCTTTGGAAACCCGCTTCCGTTTCGTCCTTGCTGCCTGTGCAGCCATAACTCTCACTTACTGCTAATGGTTTGGGAACAGAAGGGATTCTTCTTGCCTGCAAACGCTGAGCGGAGCAGCTGTCACTGCAAATCAGGGTTTGCCGCCTTCCTGACCCCCCAGTCCTCTACCTTTAAAAGGGAAAATGAGAAATGGAAGCCCTTTGGAAGGAACTTCGCTCAGTTTTGAGGTCTGACTTTGCAGAGGACCAGCAGGAGGCAGCTGTGCTGTGCTCACAGCACTGTCTCCATCGCCTTGCAGCACCTTCCCTCCCCTCTGGTGCTGGTGCTGTTGTGCCCATCACAGCGAATGATGGCCGCTGCTGGGTGCTGGAGCATTGTTGTGTGTGAGAGCCTGGGAGCGATGGGGACGTTCTGGCTGTGACTTTCAACGTGCGTGGCGTTACCACCTTGGCAACTCGAGCGGCACTGAGCTGGGACTGACATTTGTATAATGTATAGGAAAGCCAGTTGAGCTTCTGATGAACTCCTTCGGTGTCACAGCATGCTGTGTGTCAGTGCAGGGACCCATCTTGGTCTTGAATATTGACAGCAGAGGTCAGATCTGGCGTGGGGGGGGATGGTGCATGCTCTGCTTTGATGTCTGTGGGGCAGCAGGGGTGGATGATGCTCCTAATGTGTGTAGGATGACATGGTGCAGCAGAGGACATCGCTGCTGCGTGAAATGTTGGCTCCTGCAAGCCTTTGGCTGTGGGTTCCTTCTCCCAGGAGGGAGGTACCAAGCTATCGCTGACGCTACTGCTCTCAGCTCAGTCCCAAGGAAATCCCGTTCTGCCCACCTGCCAGAAAGGGAGTCTGCAGGATTTCTACCAGACTGGAAATAATGGGAGAGTAACACCAATTAAGAGGACAGGCTCAGCCCGTCTCCTGCTGCTCCGCGGAGAAGATCAAGGCAGGTTTGTCACTGTTTGAAGATCAGCCTTTGAGAAAATTGCCAGTGAGGGTGTTCTGAAATAGATCCAAACCTTCTAAGATGCTGCTGCTACGCATACAAATAGGTGGAGTGGAGTTTCATCTGAAGAAGTGCCAGTGGGGTGCGTCCATGCAGCATCACTCAGGGAGCTGAGCTGGCACCCACAGCAGCACTGTGCCAGGGAGGACGTGGGGGTGGGGTCCCAGTTGGCAGGAGCAGAACCTCCCCTTGGGATACTGGGAATACTGGGACAAGATGGTGTGGGGCCAGGACAAAGGCAAGGCTGTTGTTTGCTTAGAACGTGGGGCGTCTGATCTTTTGGCTTGCCTGGGCTGCTTTGAGTGAAGAGAAATTGTGCAGGTCGTGAATTTACGTCCACTGCAGATGGGGTCACCAACATCAGTGGGTGATCTTTCCAGCATTCTCAGATCCCTTGATCACAGCAGGATGCTCACGGCTGCATCAGAAGGCATGCAGTTGTTTGCCATGACCTGACTTGGCGCTGCCTTTTGCCCTCCCCTTGCTCAGCTTCGTGCTGTAACAGCACACCGATGTCCCCAGGCCACCCTGCATGAGCTGCTTCAGCTCAGCCACACCACAGCCCCGTACCTGCAGGGCTCTTTGCAGGGCTGCTCCTTGCATGGAGATGCTCAGAGCAGCGGTGCCTGCTGGACCTCTGACCCGGTGATTTATTTAAAACCTCATTGCAGAGTTCACCTTGCCATAAACCAAGCCCCGATGATGGCTCCGGCGACCTGCAGGGCTGAATTAAACATATGCTGCTGTTTCTTGCAGGCTCTTGTTAATTTTGTGTGGGGGAGAGCTCAAGCAGAGACGTCCTGGTGAAGGGCAGATGGCCCAAGTACCCACTCACTGTCTCTTACCTCCTTACTAAATAAATGAATGGTCCGGAGAGAGATTTGGGATTTATAATGCACTCTCAGATGTGAGGTGGGCTGGCAGAGGTCAGTGTGGATGTTCCTGTTATACCCTCTTGTCTTGAGATGCCAGCTGATGTATGCAGCTCTTGATCAGACTCTCAGTATTGGGGGATTCAGCAGGGATAGCCGGTGCTGAGTTTTACCTCACAGCCGCAGCGACCCAAACAAAAAGGAACCACCACGTTTCAGGGGGTCAGAGCACATCCCCTTTGGAAGCAGCTCACCTGCTGAGGATGCTGGTGGGCCGTGCCCGTGGGCTGAGGGCAGGAGGCAGAGGAGATGCGGGGAGGGCCGGCAGCGGCGGATGGAACGGGAAATGCTGACATAAATTAATCAAACGAGGCATCTCGCAAGATTGAATTAGGTCCTGATTTATGACTGCGGTGCTGCTGCTTCTGCAGCTCCGATGTTCTGCGCCTATCGCTCACCCCCTGATTTATGGGGAGGTTCCTGCCGAGCAGGGCCCTATGGAAGGAGCGGGTGGATGATGCCCATCATGTCATGCGTGGTTCCTCAGGACTTCAGCCGTTCTGCTGCCTTGTAAGCTCTGCTTCTGGGCACTTAGATGCACCGCACAGCTCTTGAAAGGGTGATGCCTGGAAAAGGAGAAGAGCCTTTAGTCCTGCAACTTGCTCATCCTCTTGTTCCTGCCTCAGAGGTCCCAGCTTGTTCTCTTGTTCTCTTTCAAGGGAGCTTCTGCTTCCCATGATCCAAATCCCTTTATGTACATTCCACCCGCCTGAGCTGGAGCCTGAGCAGCTCCTACAGAGCATGGCTTCCTTATCATGTCCGTAGAGCAGAGCGTGATCTGTCTGGATGTGTCCAATATGTTCCCACACTGCACAAGGCAGCAAGTCGTCAGAGCATGAAGGGGGCTGAGCGTGAGCAGCTCCTCATCCTTTGAGCTCAGAAGGAGCCTGAAGGAGTGTAATGCCAAGGTGGTTTTGGAGATATATTTATGGGGACTTTGCTCCCCGTGCAAAGGGAGCGAGGGCAGATAAAGGGATTAGGTGGACATGGAGCACTTTGGCAGTGGATAGGCTCAGAGCAGAAAGTTGGTGTGTGGCTGCTGATGAGAAGGGAAGGGATGTGGAAAATAGAAGTGTGTGGTTTGTGCTGGATGAGTTGCGGGAGGAGGAGCAGCACTGAGCATCTGTGGAGCAGGTTGGGATGGGATTTTGGAGGGCAGTGAGCAAGTGGCACCCATCTGAGGGCTGCCTTAGGATTATAGACTTCCTCTTGTGAAGAGGAAATCATTCTTTATATCCACCCTGCACTTTTCCCTCGTGCAAACCATCCATGTGGGATTCATCCAGCATTTCCCAAGAAGCGAGCCTGCCCCGTGGTGCCCGGGGTGGGGGACCAGGTGACTTGGCTTTAGCAGGAGGGCAGTGGCCCACAGCCTGGTTTGTGGCAGTGTTCACTGGGTGCCCAGCGTCAGAGATGAAGAATAGAAACAGATCTTCTGTCTTCCTGCAGCATATTGATTTTTTGCTTCCTGCTTTGGCCTTTTGCTCGTCCTTTTCAGCAGCTGGCAGTGGAATGAAATATAAGGTTTGAAAAACTAAAAATACAAAAAGTGACAGCTTCATTGCTCCGAGTGATGGTATTTCAAGGGGAAGCGTGACCTGAAAAAATGGAGACAATGCCATCCTGGCCTTGCTGGGCAGAGGCTGTGTAAGGCTGGGGCTCAGGGCTGGGGTGCTGAGTCAGACTGAGGGATGCTGAGTCACCCTGCAGCAGTGACCCTGCTCCTTCTGCTCGGGCAGATCTGGAGATTTGGAAGTGGGAAGGGAGATTGGAGATCCTGGGACATGAGTGGTGCTGGCCTTGTCCCTGCAGCACGCTCCTGCACGGGGATGGAGGAATGGAGGCAGCTCATATCTGACCTGGGACCCTGGAGTGGTGGGAGCCGGGATAAACGTGATGCACTGCTCCACCTGGAGCATGATTTGAATGCTCTTTGCAGTGTTCTGAGTGGATACTAATTAGTGACTGCTGCAGATCACTGCGATGTGGCAGGCTGCGTTTGGTAGGAGAGTGCCCAGCAGGGTTTAAATTACTTGTCATTTGCCTTGTTTTGCTTGGCCATTTGAGTGGTTGACTCTCTGCTAATTGCTGTTGTAACCACTGGGGTGATACGCTTAGAGGTTCTTGATTGGATTCCTTCTTTTTTTGGAGGGGGAGAACCTGGCAGATGCGGCAGAAATGAAGCAACAGGAATTAATTCCTCTGTGTCATTACGGAGACAGACAGTGCAGAAACAAGGAATCCCTCGAGTTTTCCATGTTGGAGCGAACTCAGCGTGGGATTTGGATGGTGCAGGCAGAGGTTAGGGCGTGGAAACATCATCCTTGCTCTTCCTTGGTGCTGCAGGCTCGTGGCTTTGCTCGGAGTGCTGCAGGAGCCCTGCAGTTTGCATGCTTGGCTTGTACTGGCAGAGATGTGTAATTCTGAAAGCTGCTTCAGGGCAGCAGGTAGGTTAGATGTGTGCGTGCCTAACAAGGCATCACAGCACCCAGAGACACAGCAAGCACACATTGGGCACCAAGGGCTGTAGGTACAGCGAGCCTGGCTCCATCCTTGCCATCCTGAGCCCGGCTGTGCTGGTGGGCTCATGAACTGAAGGTGGAAACACAGAGTGTGAAGGGTCCAGGAGCCCTCGGGCACCTCCACACCCTGCCACGAGGCTGAGCTGAGTGCTGCACTGTTCTCTTATTAAATCCGATGGCGATGAATGGGACGTGACACCTGGGTATATGATTCAAATCGAGTCATCTCATTACACGGTGTAAATCAATAAACAAAATGTAGCCGCTGACAGCATTTACAGTTCCCCCTATTACTTCCAAGCAGCCCATTTTCTGTGCATGAAAGAGGCATTTACACCCCATTTAACTGTGCTTTGATGCGGGATCCTGTTCCCGGGCAGAGCGGAGGCTTTGACAGGTGGCATTAGGAGAAGGGGAGATCTACAGCTCTCATTTGCAGAGACCTGAGCAAAGCGTTGTGAAACGTGGCCTGGCAGGTTGGTGCTGTCCGTCCGTGTGCAGGGTTGGGAATCAAGAGCTTGGCTGAGGGAAGGCTGCATCTGCTTTGGTGTTTCCCAATGGTTTGCATCCTCGAGGAAGAGGGAAATGTTGAGTTTCCCCTCGTGTCCAGCGATGTCTTTTGCCTGAGCTAAGCATCAGGTAGAGAAACAGAAGAGGGGAAAAGCAAGCTGGGAGACATCGCTCTTGGAGCACCACAACTGTCCGACTTGATTTTATTTAATGGGCTCTGCAGCCTGGTGATTAATCTGGTAATCAGAGCAAATGTTACAGCGACGG
Source organism: Oreortyx pictus (assembly GCA_036925125.1). Lineage (NCBI taxonomy): Eukaryota > Metazoa > Chordata > Aves > Galliformes > Odontophoridae > Oreortyx > Oreortyx pictus. Next base: position 2,081,851 of record JAUPFR010000025.1, on the reverse strand, counting down.
CTGGCAATAAAAGTATAACCTCAACGAGATACAGACCCTCTTTTTTTCGTCTCTCTTTTTTTTTTTTTTTTTCTTCTTGCTGAGCAATTGACAGCTGATCTCTCTCCCCTTGATGAGAGGCGGCAGGAGGCAGAGGGATGCAGCTGATGGGAGAAGCAGGGTGCGGAAAGCATCCAGCTCCCTGCTGGTGCAAGGGGTTGAGTTCTCTGCCCCGAATTTACACAGGGACAGTGTTTGAGATGGGAGGAGAGATGGTGGCTGCCTTCTGGCACCCACTTGTACACGGGTGGATGCGGGCAGGGATCGGATCAGTCATCCTCGGGACTGAAAATTGATATTTTTTTCTCATTTCCTGGAGCACCACCGAATCTCTGCACTATTCCAAAAGGGACAGGAAGGGCTGCTCTTTCTCTCTGCCTTTGCTGTTTGCTGCTTTTCTTTTGTGTGGATGAAAAGGGCACTTTGTGAGCAGGAGGATTGGGCAGAGAACAGCGAACAGGAGCAGGGATTTTGCAAACGGTGCTCGGTGTTACCATTTAAGCATCATTTTGTCAGGCTGTGGACTACATCTGGGCATGTTCTCTCCATTTCCGATTCCATTTTCCTGCAGATTTCCTCCCCAAAGTCCCCTAAGCCCCAAAGCACAGCTTGGAGAGAGCGACAGCTTTGGACGAACAGAATTCCCATGTGCTTCGTGTTCCAGATCTGCTTCCAGTAAATCCCCTCGGCAACTGGTATTGAAGTCTGACTGTCTGCCAGTCATCCACATCTAAGGCTCACGTTTACTTATCCTCTGAGGCAACATCAGTCCTTCCTTTCCCTGTCTCCCCGAGCTTTTATAGTGCTCCCTGGGGGGGACAGCACAGCGAGCAGCCCCCGTGCTCCACGCTGCGGGTTGGCAGTGCCACTGCAGTACCCCCCACCCCACAGATTCATTGCACAAAGTGGTGACAGCTCTGGGAAGGTGACCTGGCCCTTCTGCAGCTTGCAGCAGAGCGAGTGCTTGCACCCTCTGGCATCGAGCACCATCGTTAGCGTTGCCTGATTTCACATTGCCACCTTGGGAAGATGTTTCTTAATGCCTCCGTGTCCCGTGTCCCTTCCTCTGCCCTTCTCCAGGCTGCTGAGCACTGTGTTTCAGCTCGGGAGGAAGCACACCATTCTTACACCTCTTTCCCATCTTTCTTTGGTTGCCTATCACCTTTTGCTGCCAAATTTCCTGGACTGTGAAATGAAGCTTTTATTATCTTCCAAGAATGGAAAGGGGAGGGGGGAGGGGGGGGGTTAGGAGGGAGGGGGGAAATGACAGAAATTAAATCAGTGAAATTAAAAAGATGATGATGATGACGATGGCAACCTGACTGCAGCCCTTTTCATTCCGCCTCACATAACGAGGCAGCAGGCTGTGTTCTGGGGCTTCTGCTTGGATTGTTGTAAGGAACCCAACTTTTCCTTTCAAATTAACCTGTCAAATCATATATTTATAAAGGACTCGAAAGCGGGAGAATGAGGGTCCTGGGTATTCCCACGCATCAATTAGGGGGGAAAATTAATTACAATTTGCCGGCGTTACCGCGTTAGCACTCCCTCGATTAGCGAGGAGATCGCTCCGTGCTGTGATGAAGTTAGAATTCGGGCTGCAGAGGGGCAGCTGGGCTGGTGCTGTGCTGGGATGTCATCGTGCTGGGATGGATGCAGCCAGAGGAAAACACGGCTGCTTGCTGAGCCAGGGGAGCCCAGCACTCAGCACTGCCCTTCCCTATGGCTCCAGAAGTCGAGGCGAAGTCTCTGTCTCTCGCCAGGGAGTCCCCGAGGGCCGTGAGATCTTCTGTGTGTTTATTCTGGGGGTTATTGAATATTTAATGGGCCTAAATTAGTGCTGGAAGGAGCTCCCGGGCAGCGGTTCTCCTGACGTCGGCTCACGTCGCCGCTAAATGGCAGCAGGAATTGCTGCTTGCAGGGAAGGCCAGCACCATGCTGACACCATGCCAGCACCATGCCACCGCTTGCTGTTATCCATTTGGGTAAGGCAGGACCCGGACTGTGCCCCGCATCCCATGGGCCCACTGTGTCCCACTTCATCCTTCCCCCCTGGGCCATGCTGTGCCCAAGCTGCATACAGAGGGGTCTTTTAGTGGGAGAAGGGATGGATTTCACAATGCTTTTGCTGAGTTTGAGAACGGAGGAGCCTGGCATGTGGCCACCATTGCGTTGTGGGTTTTTTTTTTTTTCCTATTATTATTATTATTTAATTCCTGGCACTGACCGTAAGTGAAGATGAACTTCATAGGCTCAGAGAGCCCAGATTCGGAGGTCAGGTTGCAGGCAGCGGTGCAAAATGCAGACTGAATGCAATTACAGAGTGCTTGAGCTCACCCTGAGACACAGAGGTAGCATCCCTGGGCTCTTGGGGCTGTGTGCTGCAGGGCTGTGTGCCCTTCGTGTCCCAGTGAAGGAGTGACCTGTGTGAGGCAGCTGGATGCAGGATTTAGGGGCAGGGTTTGGGGTTTCTCTCCCCCTCGCAGATGAAGCTGCTTTCTGCAGGAGCTGCCTGGGCTGAGCGCACTGGCAAAGGGCTGCTTTCCAAATGCTGGTGTATTTCTCTTAATTTAATCATGACCTAAGATTCTAACGGATGATTCAGGTCTTGTGATGAAAGGAGAGCAATTAAACACTGAAGTAAATACCTTTCCTCCTTCTTCTATGGCTGCAGTCCCCTTGGGTACACCCAGTGGGCATGAGCATCTCTTCCCAGGAGCACACCTGAGTGCACACAGCAGCCTGGCCAGGCGTGAAGGGTGCTGTGACCTCCCCATGGTCACATCCCATTTCCTGCATGGATGTGATGGGAGGAAGGGACTGCTGGCAGAGAAGAATGGAGAAGGATGTGTGTATCCATTGCACGAGCAAGATGTATCAATCCCAAACCTCCCCAGTTTTAATTTTGGGAAGCACACTGGAATGCCCAGCTCTCTCCTCCCACTGCATCGCTGCAATGGGGAGCTGTGTAGGGTGGATTACACCAGGGAGGATCTGTCCCACCGAGGGCTGGGAGAGATGGAGGGGTGGCATTGCCTGTCACTTGCTTGAAGCTGATCAGAGGATGTGCCAGCCCTGCTGCGCAGGGAAACAGTTCCTCCTCGCTGACAGGAGGAGTTGGATTCCTTTAATGTTTGATACCTTCTGCTTTTTGCATTGTTTGGTTTTGGAATTGGGGGGTTTTGGATTTTTGATCTCCAGAGGTCCCTTCCAACCCCCGAGGTTCTGCGATCCTGTGACCTCCATGGGAAACTCGTGGGCCATCTTTCTTTGCATCCTCTTCCCTCTGGGGATCCTAAGGTGTTGGCAGCTCTGCAGGACACCTCTCCAGCCCCATGGTGCCCTCTGCTGCTGCTGCAGAAGGGCACAACTCCCACCTGGAAAGCAAATGTGCCCACAGCTGGGACTGCTTCTGCTCCCCCACCAGCTGCCATGCCTCTCCTGGCACGTTCCTGCAGAGGGAAATGTCTGTGCGTCTGGAGATGCTGAGCTGCAGCTGGCTGATGGGGGGGAGGAGGGCAGGGGAGCTGGTGCTGAAGTCGTTGGGAAGATTTAGGGAGCTGAGTGCGGAGCAAGCTCTTGTTTTTTCAGCGTGAGACATGCACGGCTCGAAGAGGCTCTGCAGGACGAGGTGCCCAGCACTGCTGTGCTGTGCAGGTGAGGTTTTGGAGTAGGAGTGAGCTGGGAACGTGGGCCCTTCAAAGGGAAACTTTGCTGGAGCCGTGTGGCAGGCACGGTGCTGCTTGCCTCTGTACAAAGGCTTCTCTTTGACATAAATTTTAAGTGGGTGCCGCAATTACTGTGGGCTCTGACATCTGAAATGAGCAGAGCCACCCTTGCTGTAATTCATTGCCAATCTGATTACAAGGCAGAGCAGGGAGAAGGCAAATTATCGAACAAAGCAAAAGGAGAGAGGTGAAAGTCATGCTTTGCCACGTGGGTCGGGATCTCCTGCCATACTCCAGTGATGCTGGGGCTCAGGGCTGCCCCCTCGAGCTTGCCAGGATGGTGATGTGGGTGCCAGCTTCAGGCTGACCAAAGCAGAGCACATTGAGGACGTGCACTTGTGGGCAGTTGCATGGACAGATGACTTAAAAACTGTTTCTGGAGAAGCTGCTGTGTCCCCTCCTCGGCGCCGCACACTTGGGCTCTGCTCACCCAGGAGCAGCACAGAGCACAGGCATCCATCCATCCATCCATCCCTCCTCTTCATTTCTCCCTCTCCTCCTTTTTCTCCTCCCAAGGTGCATTTCTACATCTGTTAGACATGGCAGTGTTCCAGCTCGGTTAATTACATTCTGCTTACCTGAATTCCCTGTGTAATTCCAGCTGGAGAATGTTGCTCTTCCCTGGCTGGCCTTAAAGAAACACAGGCAGCAGAAGGAAGGGCTTTGAGATCCCTCCGCTCCTGGGTGGAAGGTGCATTTCTGGGTGCTTTCCTAGAGCTTTCCTCCATGGGAGGTGCTGGGCAACTGTCCTGAAAGGCTTCAGACCCACATGGGTGCCTTTCTCTCACTGCTGGGTGCAGGGATGGATCCAGGTCTGGCTGTCCTGGAGGGCAGCACTCCAGGAGTGTGGCAAATGCAACGCTTGTGAGCAGAGCTAGGAGCTTGTAGGAACTGAATGATTGCGCTCCCGAGCTCCTCTAATGGTTAAGTGGACAAGATAATGCGATACGTTTTTTCTTATTGGCCCTACAGATGAGTTATTAATGCACACGCTTTCAAGCAGCACCTGTGATTTGCATGGATACAATAGAGCAAGATTCTCATTATTTGGTGGGATGCTGCTCGATGGAGGGCTGCTGAAAGGAGCTCGGTGCTGACTTTGTGCACTGTTTGTCTCTCTCCATCACCAGCCGCCCGGGCTTTGTCCTGCACCAGCTCGGCACCTCTCCCGTGTGTCGTTAGCAAAGGAGAATGATTTCATCTTGTGCCTTGTTGGATGATAAAGTTATCAGCATTTGCTGCAGTTCGGGGCCAGCCCCGGTTCAGGCTTTGTTGGAGGCTGTGCGTGGGATTTGCGTTAGCAGAAACAGCCGTGCGTTGCGTGTCGGGTGGGACGTGGTCCTGCTGTCCCCAGAAGAAGAGCTGAGGAGGCATTGGTGTGGCACGTTCTGTCTGCAGAACCACTGCTCGTATCTGTCTTGCAGTGATGGCCCCTTTGGGTTCCAGAACCCCCAAACGAAGGGCCTTGAGCCCAGGCTAAAGCCTGGAGCCATGTCACCACTCAACTGCCCCTTCCTCACGCCCCAAGGCAGCATCTCTTTGCTCCAACTCGTTTTTTCAGTCTCCCTGGAAGCTGATGTAATTCCCTTCTGTAGAACTTCATTGGGATGGATGCTGGCAGCGTGGGAGCCCCACCGCTGCAACCCTCAAAAGCAGTGCCCTGTGCTGGGACCACAGCTGTGGGAACTCAGCAGGGATCCTCGGTGATGCAAATTGCTGGATTGAGGGATTAGGTGCTTCTGAGCTTTTCCTTGCTCTGGCATCCAGCCCTGTAAGGAGCCTGAAGCTCAAGGAAGCTCTGTTATCCTTCCACCCCAATCTCCAGAGCCTGGGGTTCAGGGCTGCTGGCGATGGGGAGGATTTGATATTCAAGGCAGAGGGTCAGGAAAACATCATCTGGAAGGTGTCAGTCCAATCTCGCTGGCCTTTGTGGCTTTATTTATCTGAAATCCCACAGAGCCATCCTTCACTGCAGCTTCTATCAAAATCCATCTGATTGTGGTGTGGGTTTTGCAAGGTGTTTTTTTTTTTCCTTAAAGCCCCAGTCCTTGAGAGTCTGTGATTGCCTGGGATTCCCAAGCTGTGTGTTTCTTAATAATAAGACAGGAGCACGCCGGGGTGGCAGGAGGGCAAAGGGGTTGTGGGTGCACTGAGCAGGTGATGGAGGGGGCAAAATGTGATGGGTGGTGGTGCACACATGGCATTGTCAGGATGTAACGAGCAGGTGCTGCAGTGGGGCTGGGACAAAGGAGTCAGAAGATCATGGTGATGGGGGGAAGTCAAGGTGCCCTGAGTGCAGTGTGATTTGCAGAAGGGATGAGGGGTTTGGAGACCCTTTGGAGGCTCTGGAGGTGATGCTGTGCTTTCCCAGTGAGAAGAAGCTGCTTTCCCAGGTAGGTTTTGCTGGTGTTTTTTTTCTCTGCTTTGGAGCAGCTGGCTTTCTTCTGTGCCACTAAGCCTGTTTGTTCAGTGCTCTGAGACAAGCCCAGCCCTGGCTGTTGTGCAGGGTAATTGTACAGGTGTCTGTGCTGAAACTGGGTGCGAATGGGGTCTCAACCTCACTCTGTAGAAGGAGAAGCCTTATCCTGCCGCCCTGCTTTCTTGAGCCCCATATCCTCCCTTGGGAAGCTCAGGGGTACACACCATATGTTCCCAGCACACGGGGGGACGTGGTGTGCTCACTGGTTGCCTGCACCTCCTCCTGGCTGCTGTTTCATAGACAGCACTCCCAGCAGGTGAGGAGTGCTGGGGTCCTGTGGCTGTGCCAAGGAAGGAGGGTCGTGGGCAGTGCCCCGTGCTGCCCAGCCCTTCAGCATATGGCGATGTTGTGCTTGGGTGCTTCGTTTTAAAGAATTATCAAAGAAGCCGTCCATCTGGGCCCCCTCTCCTCTGCCCGCGCTGCAGGGCTCCGAGCAGATGGTTTGCAACAAAACAGCTTCAGATGAGAAAGGAAGGAGACCTGTCCAAAGGAACACGTGGCAGAGGATGTGGCTGGAGCTCTGCCTCCTCCCACTGCTGGCTCAGTCCCCAGTGACACCAGCACGGAGCTCCTGCAGGGACATCTTCCCTGGCACCCGCAGCAGGCAGGCTGTGCGCTGCGCTTTCTGCCTTATGGTCGCACTTCTGTAAACCACCTCACGTCTGCACCGTAAGGGTGTCGGTCGCGACGTGTTCCTGCTCCCTTCTTTGCTTTTTCCGACTGTCCTCTAGGAAAGGGAGCGTTGAGAATCCAAGATCTCGAATCTGCCAAGAGCAGCTCTGGGCAGGATCCCGGTGCTGCATTTGAACGTGCTTTTGGTGCTCGCTCCCTAGGGTGCGTTTGCAGCACTGTGGTTCAGGCCACGAATGTGAGATCGCTTTGCTCAGGTCAGTTTAGGGAGAGCAGCTTCTTGCACTGCCAGAGCATTCCCTGAAAGTCCCCCATCCATCCAGCACTGACCCCGGGCTGTGACAAGCACACAGCACTTGCCAATAAAGCAGTGACTCGATTTGAATAATATCTGACAATTACGTGCTGAGCCCCGGCATTATGCAGTATTTATGCATGTCTGGACTGTGAAACAGTGATTATCTAAGAACAGTAATTGTTTGCAGTCTTGCACTGAATTTTTTTCCCTCTTTGGCCTCAGAGACCTGGAGCGGTAATCAGCGGCACACGCCGGCTCTTTCCCCACGTGCACTGAAGCAGCCCAAGCATTAGCACAGCGGGGCTGCGCGGCACCGCGCTGTGTGCAGCTCTGGGGCTCTCCCAGCAGCAAGAAGGCTTCTTTCATTGCCTCAGGCTGTCTGAGAGCTGGTGATTAGGGAGAAAGGGAAGGCAAAGAGGGTCTCTGCCTCGTCCCTGCTGTAGCTCTTGCAAGTGAAGATGGGCTTTGAAGTGGTGAAGAGCAAGGTCGCGCCGGCGGGGGGGAGGTAGCGGGAAGGCAGCGTGCCTCCCTGCCTCTCACCTTCATTCCCATTGCACTCCATCACAGCGCTTGGAGAGGAGCAGAGCTGTGCTGCTGGCTGGCAGGGTGGGCATCGAAATCTGTGTTGTTCGCCCCCTCTGCCACAGCAGCTGGGTTTTGCTTTGCTTTGCTCTGCTTTTGTTTCTCCCCCTCCCGCCACCCCCTCTTCTTTTCCCAAGTGCTGTTTGCTGTCACCCTGGGCTGAGGAGAAGTCAGACCTGAGAAGACAAATGTGTGCTGTCAGATTGCAGGGCTGGGGTGGGAGGAGAGGGCAGAGAGTTCTCCTGCCCTGCACACAAATGCTGTGATTTCTGCTGCATAGCAGCACCAGGGCTTACTCAGGACAATCTCTATTTTGGGGAGAAAACGAGCTTTGCCATTCATTTGGCTCTCTGCACCAGAAAAAAAAGCTTTCTGCAAGCTGGGCGGACGAGAATGTGGGAGCAGCTTGCTGGGATTGGCCTCGGAGCAGCAAGGTTGAACCCAGATTTGGCACAGAATATATCCCCACCTCACACATAAGTGTAGGTTAGGGGCTGAGCTACTGGAAGGGAGCTCTGTGCAGGATGACCTGGGTGCTCTGGTGGCCAGCAGGTTGCCCGTGAGCCAGCAGTGTGCCCTGGTGGCCAAGAAGACCATTGGTGTCCTGGGGTGCGTTACACGGAGTGTGGCCAGTAGAGTAAAGTAGGTTCTCCTCTCCTTTACTCTGCCCTGGGGGGGCACGTCTTGGGGGTATCTTGCAGGCAGCGGAGACAAGCGATGTGCCTGGTCAGCAGAACAGGCACTGGAGCTGCAGAGGCCAAGATTACTGCTGCCACAGCTTGTTAACAAACTAATACAGGCTGCTGTGTTGGAAGCAGAGATAGGAGGGAGAAAAATGGGAAGCGTGTGCAGGAATAAGGACCCTGATAATGAACCTGGCAATGAGAATGCAAAGCAAAACAAAACAGGAAAAAAAAATAAAAATGCTTTTGTTGCGGAGCCCTTGGGTCTGTCTGCTGTAGCTTCTGGCTCAAAGCCTTCCTCTATGGCTGTCCTGCCTGGGATTTGGGTTTCCAGCAGTTTGGAGGTTTCTGAGAGTTGTGGGGAGAGAAATGGGACCGGGTGCTCACCCCAGCAGCGCGGGGCCGGGCTTCACAGAAAGGCAGCGCTGGTTTTTATGAAGTGTGCCTTCCTGCCTAAAGGGTCCTGTCCTATCAAAGGGCCCTCAGCCGTGGCCAATTCATCTGTTTTTATGGTGATGACGGAAGAATCCAATCTGCAGCCTGTAGCCGGAAAGTTCAGAGCCACGCAAGGCTGGCTGGGGGGAGAGCGGGGTTTATTGATGGTCTGGGCTCGTGGAGGTTGTGTGGGAGGAATCTTGTTAATGGGTCCCTTGGGCCATTGCCTCCTGACTCTGCCATATCTCCTTATCCACCAGCTGCAGCTCAGAGAGTGTCTTTTTATCTTTTGGACTCTAAGCCAGGTGCTTGCAAGAGCTTTGGAAAGCACCGCGGCGGGGGAGGGTGTGGGGCTGACCCACCTGCAGCCCTTTGCAGCCCCATCTCTAGTATTGCATCTTGCCATCTTGGAGACTGCTGGAAGAAAAAGTTCAGCCACTGTCCCTGGAGGTGTTGAAGAACCATGGATACGTGGCACTTGGGGATGTGGTTTAGCGGGCACGATGGCTGACAGCTGAACTCGATGATCTTAGCAGTCCTTTCCCACCTTAACGATGCCACGTGTGGGGTTTCGTGATGTGGTTCTGCGGTGCCTGACAGCACCCAGAGAGCTGGCCTTGGATCCAAGGTGACCAGAGTGGGCTGAATGGCAAGCAGCCCATCGTGACCAGATCCTCTGGGAGGAGGAAGCCTTGCAGACCCTACGCTGTGTCCTGGTGCTCAGGGATCGTGGTGGGCAGCTCTGCAGTCCGATCTGCTCAGCACGCAGCCTGCTGCTGGCAGAGGGGCTCTGCATCACGGGGAGCACGCTCCGGCTTTCTGGCCCAGTTTTGATAATTAATTGATAGCGGGAAATGTTTGACAAACAGACAACAAACAAAAATCAAACCCACTCACGTGCGCATTAACATTTCATGCGCCTTTCTTGTTTGTTTGCCTTTAAATCACAAAACGCTGTGATACATTTTTAATCGGGAGCGCTATTGGCTGTTTCCATCACTATTTCAATAACTTTCTTGATAAAAAAGGAGTTCAATACCGCGGTGTAATGGGATCTTTTAGGAGGTGGGCGATGGGTTTCTGACAGCCATTTTCATCTCTACAAAGGGCGTTGTTGTCAGGGTGAAAGATATTGGAAAGCACGCTCGTTCGGGAAGTAGTCGGAGCTCTTGGGATGCTCTGTGATGGCTCTGTGCCCCCAGCAGCTCTGCAGAGGGGCTGAGCGGGGAGGAGCGGGGCTCTGGGGGCTGCTCCCATTCACCCGGGTCCTCCCTGCGTGGTCATGGGTTGCAAACCGCCTTAAGGAAGTCATCTCTTGCAGCTCCAGCCCGGCACTTGTGTACGACTCTCTTATCTTGAAAGCTTAACGAAGGGTTCCTTTTCTCGCCTCCTTTCGAGGCAGGAGATGAAAGGCACGTTTGTGTGTACGCGAGCGCAGTAAATAGTGGGTGGGCAATATTAATGCAGGGCTAAACTCATCCCTGGCACAAATCACGGGGAAGACATATGTTGCAACAACTTTCCTCAGGGGGTTCTGGCCCAGGTAGATACCAAGTGTTCCCTGGAGGGACAAGGGAGGGGGGTGACAGCTCTTCTCTTTCTGGGACTGGTGTAATTAAAGAGTTATAATGTCCTTTAACTTCCCTGCCCTTGGCACTGCTGTGCAGCGGCGTATTTATTTATTATTTTTTTTTTTAGCACCGATGGGTAGCTAATAGGCTTTACGCAGAGGCAGGAGCTTCAGGAATGCAGTTCAGCATTGCAAACAGAAGGGATTATTGTATTTCCCTTGGAGTGAGCATCCATCCATCTCCCCTCTCTGGCTGGCACTGTGGCTGAGCGTGAGGTTAAAACCCGCGTCCTTCCAGCTGTCGCTTAACACGCCAAACTTTTAAAGGGAATCTTATTTTAATTTAATAGAAAAATGCATTATACATAATCCTTGCAATAAATTTCCCTCTCATCTGAAGGAGAATCTACTGGCGTAATCCATCCACCCAACCCAGGCACCCACCGATTTGTGGCTGAACGGCGTAAATAATAACAATAACAATAACAGCAGCAGTAATATCCTTTGCTGCTGTCCTTGAGTGACAAAGATGATGCAAAATGAAGTTGTAGATAGCTGGCGACAACAATGTAAGCACCCTCTGCCCATCTCGCAGGTTATTAGCAGGTGTCAGTCACTGGAAGGAATCTAATCATTTCCAGACGTGGTTTTCCTGCCGCTGTCTCCGCGGAGCTGGGGCTGCAGAAAGCAAATGGTTTCTGTCGGGGCAGGGACAGAGCCAGGCCAACCCACCAGGGAGGTGTACATGGCTGCATCGTGTCACTGTGCGTTCAGCACTGCCGCCTGTTGCTCCGCTCTGTGCTGCTCTGCAGCTGCAATGCTCCTCAATTCCTCCGTTCCTTCTCTCGTTGCTGTGGTTCTGTAGTGCATCCTTCAGCCCCGTACAACCTGAGTGAGACAAGCAGCACCAGGGCACGTAGGTGGGCTGAGGGAGGGGTGGGTGCTGCTGGTACCCCCGTGCTGTACCCCGCAGAGCCCGACTGCTCCGTGGGGCCCACGCGGGTTCATTGTTTTTCAAGCAGGTGGTGCTCCGCGAGCTTCAAGTGAGCACCAGATGGGCAGAGATGATGAAAGAGGCATCGGCATGAAAGGCTTCCCTCCAGGGTGTTAAATATTACATTCACCGAGTCCGACGAACTGTTGAAACCAATGGAACTAATTAGAGAACTGATGCCCGGGAAGGACGCGCCTTTGCTAACAGCTGAGAAAGATGCCAGGTCATAGCGAGCTCCGCTCTGCGTGGCACAGTGTCTCAAGTGAAGCTGGAGGGCGGGCAGCACGATCTGTCCTTCTGGGGACGGCACTAGAAAGTGCCCCAGAGCCTGTACCACCACGGGCATGTGTCTGAGCCCGAGGGCCAGCAGGCAGAAGGGTTGGGCAGCAGGATTTCCCTGCTAAATGCCAATGGGGTCTTCTCCGTCTGCTTAGTGTGCGTTCAGAGAGCTGTGCTGGGCCCTGTGGTCCAGGAGGAGAGGAGATGCTGACATGCATAGAGACATCCCAACGTCACCATCGCATGATGCTGCTGCAGTGTGGGTTTTGCTGCTGCTCCCTGCTCCCCAGGTGTGGGGGCACATGGCCCCACAGGGCAGCCCTTCTCCAGGTGTCTCCGTGCAGGTGCTCCCACTGCAGAATGTGAGATGACCTCCTCCTGGTCGTGAGCAAGCATAAATCCATTCCTGTGCCCTTGTCAGGCTGGGGTCCTGTTCTCTTAATGGGCTCGGTGAGAGAATGCATGCCAACAGCCGCCCTAAACGAGGGCAGGATTAGCCAAGCCAGCCCGTACCATCTGTGGCCTCAGTCAGAGCTGCTTCGTGTCTTTGTGCTGTAAGTGCCCCTCTGCCTCTCCCTCCCTGGCAGCCTTTGCAAGGGAAATAATAATAATAATAAAAGAAAAGGAATTAAGACAAGTAGGCAAACATAAAAATGAGTTGCTGCGTGGCGTCTGTGCACATTCTGATCTCAATGTCAAGAGAGCATCATTGCAGCCTAATGGCATCTCTTCGTGAGAGCACTCCGTAGCAGTCATAAATAAACGTGCTGGCTGAAAGGCACAATAACGAAAAATGGAAACTGAGGCACCCAGGATCTTTATTGTCGTGCAAACAAAGCATCTGTGATTAGTAAGAACAGGGAAGAGGGGAAGGGGGGGGTGAAAATGAAAGGAGGATGATTGTATTGCTGCCTTGTCCGTGTCAGCAGTGGATCTGGCTGTGGTAGGTTGACAGGTTGTCTGGATAAATACTTTGGGGGCAGAACATGCATTTCTGATGGAACTTTCTTTTTTACAGCCGAGATCAGGAGCTCCAGAGGTACTGTCAAGGACGGACGAAGCTCTATAAATCAGGACAGGCTTTTTTGTCTGTCTGAAAAGTCTTATCTCGGAGTTCGTCCAGGCAATTTTTTGAGGTCTCTCTAGCTTCCTCCCTTCTCCTTATCAGAGCGCCACAGCTTTAAATGCAGATAGATACCCTCTAATGGAAGCACAAGGCAGAGCCCTCACTCCTTGTAAGTGCCAGCTCGTAATTTAGTTGTGTGCCCTTTGGCACTGATGCATCCATCAATAAAAGAGACACGATGTCCCCTCCAGGCACGTCACGGAGCGCGGTGGCAGCGGGGCCTCGGTCGTGGCTTTAGGATGCCCAGCTCGTGTACCCCATGCACGGTGCAGGAGCTGGCTGTGAGATGGTCTGGGATGGGTGTGTTTTTCTTGCCACGCGGTTGTGTTGGGAGGATTAGGGAACGATAAAGAAATCCGTATCAGAAGCAGCAGGGTGGAGATGGGCAGCTGTTGCTCCCAGTCCTGCAGGTTTGTTCTTGCTGAGTCTCTGTATTTAAACCAAATGTGATCCGTGAGCTTGGAAGGAGCAGACGGTTTTTTGGCTTTCACCCTGAGGAAGGATAAATGCTGGGGGTGCTCCCAACTTCCATCGGGCAGCTCTGCCCAGCCTCAGTGCCTCCCAACCCCCATCCCCTCTTCCATCTTGTTGTCCCTTCTAACGAGCAGCGCTCCGCTAATGGCAACACTTCACCATTCCGGACAGCTCCCGCCGCCTCCATGCCTCAGCTCCAGATTGTTAATTTCCCTTGCTTTCCCCCCAAATAGCATTTTGCCTTCTGGCTAAAGCAGCGTGTTGCATCAGCCCACCAGCTCCTCACCTGCGGACACGTGAAGCGGGTTTAATAGGTTTCTTCTCTTTGCCCCACTGGGCTGTGACCGGGAGGGAAGACAGAGCTGCGTGAGCCGCTAATTGCTTTGGCCCTGCAACTCCCAAGCGATCAAAAAGATTAAAAGGGAAGGAAAACAGCTATTATATCTCTTTCTTGAAAAAACTTGAGGCATGAAAGGCTCATTAACATCATTAGCGTTTCATTAACCTCTAGCCAGACAAATAAGCTGGAGGTAATTTAACAGTATAGGGAAAAGAAAGAAAATTAAAAATTACCCAGGTGGAGGTGACATTCTGCAGCGTTCCCTGCTGCAGTTTGGAGAGGTGCAGCGTGGCAGCGTTGGGTTTGGAGGGCGGCCAGCAGCACTGCCTGCACCCGGGGCTGCAGGCAGTAACGAGCGAGGAGAGAGGCATCGATTGTGACAAAATGGGATTCGTTTGAGCACAACGCCGTCTGAGGTCTCGAAAAGGAGCACGGCTCCACACAATGCCGAGAAATAAAGGGGAAAGTGAGGGGGGGGGGAAAAGTAGGAGAGCACAGCAAGGAAAAATCGGTGGCTGCGGAATGACTTGCTTTGTCGGAGGGAAAGGCTCTCTCCCCCCGTTAATTTTGATGGGGTTTTATTGCGTCTTTATTTCTCCCCAAGTTTGCGTGCTCCACCCCCGCCCTGCTCCTCGAGAGTCCGTATGCGTGTGTACACACACACCGAGATGTATTTATATACATGCAAACGCACGCTGCTGCTTTGTGCCAGCTTGGGGAGTCTAGTTGTAACTCGGTGCCTTTCCTTCAGCAAGGCCTTCTGCTGCTAAAGGAACATCATCAGTCCCTCTCTCAAACCTGAAGTTGGACTGGGGATGTGAGGGACTGGCAGTGCTTTCTGCTCATCGTTGTGTTGCGGTCGCTTATCTTCCATGGTCCCATTTTCCCTCTCCATACGACGTCACTGACTCTGTGTTGTGTAGATTTGTGCTACTAAGGAGCTTTAAGCATTCCATCTCTGCCAGCGCCGATTTTTGAGTCTTCACCCACTTTTGCACACTGATTACTGAGATGAGAGATCTCAGAGCAGGGGTTGGGCCCAGGAGGGGATGTGAGATGCTGAGCAATCCTGCGCTGCTGCCTCTAGCTCCGCACACTTGTTGCATTCACACCTCGAGCCCCAAACAGCTTGGGTACTTTGGCCAAGCAGCAGCAGCCTTACAGTTACAGGCAGGTTTCTGGCAGCCTGGGACCTCTGTATTTCACAGCATCCCGCAGCAGCCTGCAGGCACAAACAACCTTTACGTTGTGTTCTTCGCTGTTGATGTAAACACAGCTCCTGCTCGTTTCTATCCTTGCCCTGCACGTCTGGCTGGGGCCTGCATTTGGGTTGCTGTGAAGAGCGTTCTGGAAGCTGGGGCCCTTTCCCAGCATTGCTGGATGAACCCTTTGAGCCGTGGTACAAATCACTGGTCTGAAACGCGATGAAGCGCATTTCCCTGCCACCCCTCTGTGCTTCTGTCTGCGTTTCCATCCCCTCCTTTTGACAAGAGAATGGAAGCAGGCAGGATTTACCCTCCCCAGCCCATTTTGATTCGACAAAAATATGGAGTTCACTGACGTTTATGCAGCCCTCAAGCACTCGGGTTTAGGTCAGTGTGAATTTGGAATAAGTATTTGTTCTGGTTCTTATCTTAGCCAAGCTGATTTACCCAGCAGCAGCCGATAACTCCTTTTAAATTCACCGCAGAGGCATTTTCTTCCAAATTCCCCCTTCTGCCCCATGTCCCTGGCTCAGCTATGGCAGGGTGGGATGGATGGCACCAGATCGCTGCAGGATCCCTCTGCTCTGCTTTGCATCTCTCAGTTAGGAAAAGCTTCCTCAGGTTTTCCTCATGTGCAGGGCTCGAAGCAGTGCTCAGCAGGTTGGCACACCTTTCCACTCGCTCAACTTTTCCTTCGCCGAGTTCCTCGCCTGCAAACCCTTCACTTGAGTGGGAAAGTGCAGGGTTATTCACCTCCCTCTCGGTGTATGAGCAGCCATACATGGAGCTGGAATCCAGCCGTGCACCCCTTTCCCATCACTGCACAGCTCCGTGCCCAGCCCTGCAGCACCACCTCGCGGCTCTCTGCATCCCAGCTATCTCTGCTCCCCCCCCCACACCCCTCCTCTGCCCCCCAGCACCCCACAGTTGAGCTTCCTTCCTTTGCTTTTACCCCAGCTTTCAAGGGCAGGTGTGTCCGAAGCTTGCTGCTGTGCTGGGTGATGCTGCATGGCTTGGAAGGCCCAAAGGCGATGGCCTCCAGTTGTACCTGGGGAGGTTGAGATTGGATAGGAGGGAAAAATCCTCCTCTGAATGGGTTGTGAAGCACTGGAACTGCATGGGGAAGCGATTGAGTGGACTGCTTGGACTTGCTGATCTTTTCCAACCTTAATGATGCTGATTCTGAGTCTTTGGAAGTGCTGTTTGATTCCTGGGAGGTGACCGAATGTCTGGGGCAGGATGTCCACAGGCGCTGCTGTTCCTTTGCCGTTGCTCAGAGTCCTTTTATGTCAACGTGATGTATGCCCATCTGAAATAACAAGTGCAGATCATGTTCCAAGAGAAAATAATGGACTTCAGAGGTGTGTAAGACCTGGACTTCTTCTCCCTTAAGGAATAGATAGTTTCCGCCCTCACTAAAGCCATCACTCCGATTGCTGGAAGCAGTGGGGGAGATGAAGGGTTAAAAGGGTTTCTGATGAAACCAGGGCAAAATAAAATCTGAAACAGCAGATTTTGATCAGGAGAAACCAGCGTGTGGGTCTTTGAGCTCACATTGCATGCACCCTGGTGGAGAGAGGCTGCAAGGAACAGGACTTGCACCTGGAGGCCTGGAGGTGGCAGGTCTGAGACTTGCTCACTCAGTTGTTCCTGTGTTAGCCGACTTCAGGCTGCTAGTGAGATGCTGCTGTCTGGAAGACATCGGCTCAGCCCAGGGGATGAGCTCCTCTCAGTGCAAACTGAGGCACGTCAGCTCTTGCAGCACCGGTGCTATTTAGTGTGTGTGTGCGTGCGGAGCTGCTTTGCTGCGGTGTGCAAGGAGCTGCCCCACTGCTCCCACTGCAGAAGTCTCACCAGGCATCTCCCCTCGCTGAGTTGGGTTGTCCCAAGAAGTTGGTGCAGCAGAAGGATTGTAGGATGCAAGGTGTGGGAAGCTGCCTCCAGCTCAGGGATTTGGGATTTTTCCAGGCAAGACTTTTATGTGTGTGTGTGTATGTGTGTGTGTGTGTGAAAAACTATCCAAGAAAGCACTTGGAGAAACAAACCAAAGCAAATGGCCTCTCCCCATCCAACCAGTGTGTTTTGTTTGTTGTGTTCAGAACGCACTGTTTGTATTCAAAATGAACCTGCAAATACATCACTTTTCCAGATAGAGCCCTAGAAGATGAAGCATGGAGTTGCAGCGAAAAGACTGAAAGAACCTCATGTTTTTTCCCTTAATTTTGGCATTCTGGATAGAGAAGAGTCTGTTACTGGCACAGTGCTACCTGGAAAATGCCAGGCTGGAAAGCAGCAGTGAGCCAGCTCCATATTTCTGGGGGCAGCTTGGGTAGATGGAGAACAATTATAATTCCCACTGTTAACGCACTCTTTTCTTCACTGTGGCATGGTGAGGCAGAGAATATCGTCAACAATATCTTTATCTTGTGTTTTCTTTAAGTCATATTATGTGAATCTTGCTGTCTAAAGGCCTGATTGTCAGTGAGGGCACAGGAGTTTGCAGCTGAAAGCAGCTTCAGCATGATGGGATGGGATGGGATGGGATGGGATGGGATGGGATGGGATGGGATGGGATGGGATGGAGAGAATGGCATGGGACTGCTTCAAACTGGGACCACTGGGGCCCTTTGGAGCCATCCTGATGCACTGGGGAAAGAAACTGTGTGCAAAACTGTCCGTGCAATGCGAAGCTGTGCAATGCAGAACTGTGCAATGCAAAACTGTCCAGGCAGTGCAAAACTACGATGCAAAACTGTCTGTTAGATGTAAAACTGACCGTACAGAGAAGTTTGCTTTACCAAAAGCCCTTCCCAGGAGCTCTCCTGTGCCTCCCAGCCCCAAAGCTCAGGGGACAGGACAGGATGTCTGCAGCCCCCAGTGCAGGTGATGGCATCACGGTGCACATCGGCAGCTGCCGAACGCCCACAGCATTTTGCTGCCGGAGGGCCTCAGGCAGGAGCCAAATTGGGGCTGGATATTGACATTGAAAGTTGGCTTTTTGAAAGGCACAACAGCCTTTGCTTGCTGCAGAGCTAATTATTATGCAAATTCATGCTAATAAACTCTGCCTTGCATGTTGTTCAGAAGCTGCCTTTCCCGGTTAACATACCAGTAATGAGAGGTAGATTTGTAATTCAGATGCCGGTGGTAATATCCTAAATTACTCTGCGCTATAATGGACTTTATTTCTTTCTCCCCTTAGCTCCCCCCCAAGCCCAAATGTCAATGCAAATCAGTTACAACTTTGCATATTTATTGCGGACGTATTTATTGTTGATATGGAGTGAGACCCTCAGCTGAACACCCCCTGGTCCTCCAGGGCTGAGCACAGAGTGCTTGAACCCAGTGCCAACCCCGCAGGGTGTTCAGCTGCCCACCCAGCTGCCCTCCAGCCCTTCCCTGCCCTCACCCCTGTGCTGCTTTTGGAAAGGGGATTTTTATGACCCGTTCCAGCTTTTTGGCACTGGGACAGCGTGGGACAGCAATCAGCATCCCTCGGGGCCCACATCTCCAGTCCGCTGCCTTTTGCTCCCAGGAGCAGTGCTGAAGCAGGGAGAGCATAAACTGGTTTTTTTTTTGTTTGTTTGTTTTTTTCCTTCTAATTCATTAATTTGTTTCCTTGACGTCTTTTGGCGGGTGGTTTTCACATGACTGCTTATTCCCTGAGTTGGTGGAGATAACCAAAGAAGCGCGGATCGTTTCCAGACTCAGCTAGGATTTAGGCCTAAAGCTGGCGAGCTGGGGCTGAGATTAGATGGCATCAGCCCTCTGTAATCTGTTCCTGTAAGATTTTGGCCCAACTTTGTCATCTTAATCAATGGAAAATCATGCAAGTCAGCTGTGCTTGACGTTTCAGCTACTGCTGGGCTATTTCTGAGCCAGAAATACCCTTCTGTTACTCAGCGTCCCGTGTATCCGAAATGTAAGAGCAGGTTTCTGTCTGGAGCTACGAGCCCGTGCTCAGAAAATCCTAATGTGGGGCCATATGATGGGGAATGGAAAGCTGCTCCATCCCCGCATCTCGCAGAGAGCATTCGGACTCGACAGCTGCCGCCCTCACACGTGCTGGGTTTGAAGTGGAAGGAGGGATGCCACTCAGTGGTGCCCCACGGGGTGTTCTGCTTTCATTCGGAGCAGCATCACCAAAAGTACGTGTGTGTGTGTTTGGCTGGGGAGGGGGAGCCAAAATCAATTCGCTTTTTGTGTTCTTTGGCTTTCCGGCTTCGTAGCTCAGCTGGTGTAAGTGACTGCAAAGGGGAAATCTGGAAGTGTTTTGTGGCACCCATAGGAAGTGTCCCTATCCCTTCCCCCCATGGGCAGCTCCCCACTGCCAGCAGGAGCCGGGCACGCAGCAGTGTGGTTGTTTGCAGTTGTTTTCTACACGACCAGGGCGGATTTCAGCGCTCCCAGGCAAACGCCTTTTGGAAATGCTCGTTTCATGCTTGTTTCCACTCTGTTTATGCAACAGCAATTTAGTGAAGGGATGAAATTATGTGTTAATTGGCTGAGAGCCCTTCACCTTTCTTTAGGAGTAAGCCCTGCATCCTGCAAGAAATCGATCGCAGCGTTTAGTTGACAGCAGGATGCTGTCAGGACACTGTGATGCTGTCTGTGAAGATTTTCAGGTGCTGGCAGTTGGATCTCAGCTGGTCTCTCCTACTGGCCCTGTCTCTTTCCCCTGGGACAGAAGATCAGGGGCTGCTTTGGGGTGTCAGAGAAGCGAAGGGCCTGAGGCCCTGGTGGGTTTAAGTTTGGAGAGGGCTTGAACTTGGCCGCTCCCACCTTTCTGTTTGCTCTGGGGTGTGTTTTTTATATGCCTCAGTATGGAGACAAATGGGCTTCTGAGGGATCTGAGAGGCTGCTGAGAAACGTGGGGACAGGAACCGGAGTGCTGTATGCCCGCTCAAGTGAAGCGCAGAGATTTTGGAGACCTTGGCACGTTTTACTTCGCTTCCGTTTGCATCCTGACGTTGGTGCAGACAGGAACCTGCAGCAGCACCTCAGCCAGGCCGAGGTGGGTCTGCTGGCAGAGCCTGGGGGCTGCTTGTCTGCCCCAGCCCCAATCCCTCCCCTCCCCCCAGCTCCAGGAGCTCAGCAGTGGGGCAGAGTTTGTTCTGATCTGGTGATTTCAGCCCCATAGGGCGGCTGTGCATCACCACCCCCCCGCGCTCCGCGTTCACGCTGCGATGCAGTGCTGCATCTCTTCCACACGGTGCTGCCAAAACTCCACGGCATCGCCTCCTTGTCTCTGCCACGGGCTCTCCCAGCAGCGATGCTGCAGTTCCCCATCCCGTTGGGGTTTTTGCTGGTGCCTCGCTGCTGCTCCTCGGTGGGGTGCTTGGGTTTAAGGCGCTGCCGTGCGATGCGCTGCTCCCTTTGCTCTCCGGCAGCCACCCAGCACCCACTGGGCAGCAGCACAGAAAGCCTTGCCACATTTTGGAGCTGCTTCTGGAAGCGATGGGCAGCAGCGGGGCACTTGGAGGCTGCCCCTTGGGGGCTGGGGGGAAATCTGGCAGTCGTGTTGTTGGCACATGACTGTGCCCCCTGGCTTTGCCGAAGCGCCAGCCTCCCACCGGGCAGCTGCAGCAGTTTTTTAATTGCTTTTCTTAACTTTGTTACTCTTCTTCTGTTGGCAGTGCCCTGAAGCAAGGAGGTCCCCCAGGTGCATTAGCTCTTGCATGCCAAAATTAGCTTCTTTTATTTAATTTTAAATAAATGGAGCTTCCTTTGAGTGCCTCCCAGCATCTGCTGCGGGAGTGGGCAGAGGGAGCACGCCGTTAATTTTGCATGGGCTGTTCCTTAAAGAGCCATGTATTATTCGGGCTGGTGAGAGTTTTTAATGTTTCTTGCAGTTGTCCTCTGTGACCCTGTGCCAGTCAGTCCCCGTGGCTACAAAACACAGCCGTGAATACTTCATCTCTCTCAGAATCTGTCTGTCTGGGCTGGTTAGAGCCCGATCAGGGTGGGAGCATCAGCTCTGCTGCATGCTGTTAGGTGCAGAGCTGGGAGGGGGTGAGGAGGTGCTGGGGTGAGGCTGAGCCCCAGGGCTGGGAATGCTAGAATAAACCCAGTGGGACAGCGAGCAGCCTGGAGGTGTTTTCTCTGCCTCTCATTCCCCACTTTAGGCAGGTCACTGAGGAGATCCGTGCCCTGTTTTTCGCTCTGTTCGGGATCAGGATGCTGAACCACGTCGTGGGCAGTGGGATGGCATCTTGTGACCCGACCCCACGAGGGCATGGATGTGTCTCAGCAAAGCATGAGCCAGGAGGAGCAAGGGCCAGCAGGTCTCTCTCCTTGCAAAGTTTACCAATCTGGGGTTGGTGAGCATGTGCGTGTTTTACATAGGGCATTAAAATAATTTATGGAGAGCTTCTCCCTTTCAGCAGAGGAGGTGGTCAAGAGGAGCAAATAAATCTTTAAAAGAATAATGTTTTCAAAATCAGGCTCCTTGTCCTCGAACCCTTTGATGTATGAGAGCAATAGTAGGTAGGACACATAGTGAAATATACATGAGATCTCCCTGGAAGAGAATAGCGGAGTGGAGAAAATATTAGTGTTTACATCAAAACTCAATTGGAACACTCGTTTCAAGATGATAGTTTATTATACTGAATGCAATTTAGTCCCACAAGGATGTTTCTCGTGCGCCTGACGCTCGGGCTCACCCCCCACCTCCTCCCTTCTCCTGCACACTGCTGCACCTGGGTGCTGCCGCCCTGATGGAGCACTCCCTCCCTCCCTCCTTCTGCAATCTCATGTTCTTAGGGAGGAGTGGGAGGAAATAACTGGCTTTAGGCAGCTTCTTTGTCTCATTGACACAGTGGGCTGGCATTACCGAGGGATGCCGTGACCCCAGGATGGGATAGATGTGTTAAGTGATGGGAGGAACTGGCGAGCAGAGAGATTCCTGGCTAGGTGAAGTGCTGGGTTGCAGCTCTCTCCTCTCCCTGCTGCCTTCGGGACTGAACCAGCACCACTTGTGGCCATGAGGAATGGATGGGAGAGGTTTGCTTTCACTCTGCTCTCTGCTGGGAGCTTCCCACCTCCTTGTTGAGCTTGGTCATCAGCAGATCAGTGATCTAAGTGTTGTGTAGCGCAGTATTGCACCGTGTATGGGAGGATTTGGAGAGCAGAAAGGCGCACAAACCTCTGCCAACCTTAATGCAATGAGTGATAGGCAGACGAAGGGGCCCAGTGTCTCCTGCTGGAGATGCAGCAGATGCAGTGCCAGGTTCCTTTCATGCACTTCCATCTGCACAGCATGACTTTCAGTGTCCAGACACACTGCTCTGGGCCGCAGGTATCTTTGGAAGGGAGGGTGATCCTACAGAAGCTGCCTGCAGGTGTTCTTCCACCATGCCGGTACCTCTGCATGGGGCAGCCCAGCTGTGTGTGGTGCTCAGAGCTGTATGTAAAGCCCTGAGCATCCACTGCAGCTGGGAAGCTCTTGGTGTGCTGCTCAGCCAGAGAGAAGGATGTTTTTGAACCTCCCAGGCACGCAGCACAGCAGAAGTGTATCATTTTGTTCACTCTTCTTTTTCTCAATGCTCTTTCCTCTCGGTTATAAAGAGCTGTGTCAGAAATCACTCCTGCCTAGTGCATCTTTTTTTTTCAGGTATATTAGCCAGTCTGGATGGTGAGGACCTAAGCTGGTCTTGAATAATATTGGCTGTAATCCATGCACATTTCCTGGGCTTGCAGTCGATGCAATTCCCAGGGGCTGGAGCTGTCAGGGCCAGCCAGCGTGATTTGCTTTGCAGGCAGAGGATGAATGCTCTGAGCAGTTATTAGTCCTGCAGCGTGGGGTGCCATGGGGCTGGGCTGGGATGGGCACCTGGGAGCGTGACTCGGGCTCTCCGCATACCCTCCTCTATTTCCTAACGAGCTATTAGTTGTGTGTGTGTAAGGGGGTGGTGTGGGCAGTGGGCAGAAAACAGGAAGCGTGGATGAGGTTTTCAAAGTCACCTGGGAGATGGGGATGCTCAGTTCCCATTAATTTTAATCAAAACAGGACATCTGTCTCATAAGTGACTTTGAAAATACCAGCCCAGACTTTGCCTAACCCTTAGTTCTTTCTCCACCTGTTGCTGTCTTGTAACAGTGCTTTGATGATGTTTAGCAATCAAAGTAGCTTTTAAATGTCCGGGTGCTTCCTAACCAGCTTCAGGGACAGGTTGGGAGACCTTGATGAAGGGAGAAGGCCACTCATTGCATCCCCCTCCTCCTTGCATTGCCCCTTTCCTGCACTACTCCAGTCAGCATCCTGCAGATCCTGCTGGCACCATCCCCAAGGTACTGCTCCTTCCTTGGGATTTGGCATCCAGATTGGGCTGCACTGTGCTTGAGTGTTCTCCTGCCCCTCCAGCTTCCTCGCAGCCTCATGGCACTCAGCTTGTATTTACCCTGTGATTGAGTGTCTATTTGCACACGCGGCTTCGCAGTGCTGCTGTCTATCCGGCGTTTGATTTCTTCATCCTGAGTGTATTACTTTGCAGTCGTCTTTATCGGATTTCATCTTGATGATTTCCAGCTGTTTGTCTAATTTATCACGAGTATTTTGTTTCCTAATCCTCGCTCCTGGAGCACGTGCAGCTCCTCCCAGTCCAGTCTCATCCATGCAAGACCTAACGTGTGTTCTGCTTTGTGTCCCCATCACTTTTGCAATACCACCACAGGGACCTGTGGGGATCACCCAGTCACACTGCACAGATCCCCCGCGTGGGGCAGGTGGGGTGAACACACACAAAATGCCCTCCCAAGGGAGGAGCAGCTGCTCAGCAGTCTCCTTCCCATGGGGTTTCCACCCGTGCCGTCTTCCCAAAGTTCCTGGTGAGGATGTCGGGAGGGATGCTGCGAGATGCTTTAATGATGCCAAGGTATATCACATCTGCTGCCCTCCCCCCAGCATCCGTGAGGCCAATTACACCGTCAAAAAAAGGAAATTAAGTTGGTTTGACATGATTTGCTATTGACAAATCCACAGTGGCTGTTTCTTATCACTCCATTATCTCCTCAGTGCTCCCAAAATTGATTGCTGTGTAATTGGGCCGCGCGGCTCGCGGAGGATAGGCCGAGATGTGCACAGCCCGTCGGGCAGGGAGGGGAATTGAGGCAGAGAGCTCCTTCCCCATCCGTTTTCACATTTTCCAGCCCTGCGTGTGCTCGGTTTTGCTGCTGTTGGGCGCTTGGAGGAGAAACTCTGCTCTTGTGTAGCACCTTTGGCCGACGTTGTGGTTGTTTCCGTATTGACGGTGACAAAACGGCCCCACGTGCTTTGTTATGTGGGGATTTGTGGGATCTCAGGGGAAGCTCAGCATTGATCCAATTTATCCCATTGACTCTTAAATCTTTGAGGACCACAAGTACGTATCGAGTGAACTGCTCACGCAGCTAATCACCCCCACTCACATCCCCGCTCTCCTGCGGAGCTCTCCCTCCCCGACTCCTTGTTTACTCTTATTATGATGGCCGTGATTTAGTTTTATGACCCAGCAATCAATTCTCCATCAGGAGCTCTGGAATGGCTACTGCTGCATTTCCATTAAGCACAACGTCAGAGAGGATGCGCGATCCCGTCGCCGTTTCATTTCGTTCTGTGCTGTGCCCATCTTGTATGTTTCTGTCCATGGGATTGCAGAGAGGCATTACACAACTGTCAGGGGAAGTAACTTCAGGCTGATTTTAGTGAGGACATTCATTTTTCACTGGTAGCTGGGTGGATCCAGCCTCTCCTGTCCTGGTTTTGTTGCCTAAGCTGAGCTGAGTTTTCCACCTGCCTTTGCTGTTCAGGACAAAATCCAGTGGTTGCCTCCTCTTGGCCTTCGGTGATGGACAGCCCAGAAAAGAGTGGGAACGAACAGATGTGGGCATGTGCACCCTCCTCCACCAACCTTTGGTCCTTCCTCTGTGCAGCAGGGAGAGCATTGAGGAGCAAAGTGTGTTCTGAAAGCAGGCTGGGTCTGCTCTCACATTTCCATTTGTGATGGTAGGAGGGGACGGGGAACAGGAACGTCTCCGATGCTCCACTTTTTCTTCATCTTTTTTTTCTTTTCCCGGGGAAAATCCAAACTGAGACATTTTGTTTGAAACTGGCACATCAGAACATGGCAGATGTGGTTTGGTACAACACAGGGTTTGATGAAACAAAGAGAAAAGTCCCCATTTCTGAATCTGGGCGTTGTGGAACTGATGCTTCCAGGAAAAAAAAAAAACAACAACAAAAAAACCCAAACCTTTCAACTTCTCACCCGATCTCAAGATGAAAACAAATGTTGAACTACTGAGGCTTCCCGAGAGGAAGGAAATGCTGCTTTCCTAACACCTCTACCACTTTACTTTTTTGTCGTAAATCATTTTCTGAGCTCCACAGATGAAAAGCTCTCGGCAGATGCAAAACACCGCTGCTTTTTATTTTATTCATTATTCATCACGACGCTTCGGGCCCGAGGAGGAGCGGGGATTGGTTCTGTCTTAGCTCTGTGGACGTCTGGGGCTGGGTGTGATACAAAGGGGACATTGGTTGCAATCTCCTCCTTTTTGGCTTCGCTCTGGCACCGCAGCACCTTCTCCCTACCACTCCTGGGGACTGCAGGCAGAGCAGGCTGTGTATTATGGGGTGGCTGGCACAGCGACGGAGCCTTCACTGAAGTCTCCCCAAATATGCAATTAATTTTGGCTTAATAAGACGTTTATTGTATAATAAACAACAACTGATACGTGGAAAAAAATATTTATCGAGGATTTACGGCGAGGTAATGAATTTGTAGCTCAGTTTGCTTCGACTAGATTTATTTACATAGCAGTTAAACCTCAATCAATAATATGCTTTTAATAATCACTATATTTAAGTGGTATTTCAACAATGCTCTGTAATTAGGCCATGAATTCTGCTGTAATTGTTCAGATTTAGTATACTTTGGGGTTCAGAGTCTCTCCTTGATCGCGATGCGAGTGCTCCATTAACATTAATTAAGTGCGTGCCAATCAAGCAGAGAATAAGCCTCACTGTGTGCGATGCGGCGGTGAACTGCAATAGGTTGGTGGGGGAGAAGAAGCAGCTCAGGCTTCTTGGGATAGAGAGCAACTGTTCCACTTCAGCAGCCTTCCCTGGCTCACCGAGCCCCTGCTCGGACATCACCAAAGTCCTTGCAACCTCAGGGCTGCATGCGTGGAGCAGATCTCGCATGGGTTCCCAGGTGGGCATTGCCCTCCTCCTATCTGTCATTTGGAACCAGAATTTGAGATCCAATTACTGCTGTATGCCCGTAGAGCTCTACCCACCGTTGAGGTCAGCAGTCCCCAGGGTTTGTTCTTAGTCCTCGGGAATGCTTTGGGGTGTGTTTGCTGCATCACGTTGGGCATGGGGCAGTGATGCTCATCCTGCATCCTGCTCCCGGTGCAGCATCCTCTCGGTGCAGGGAATGGCTCCTGCTCTCTGTGGCTGCGACCTCTGCTTTGCTTCTCTCCTCCTGTGGTAATTCTGGGCTGTGTTTTCAGTGGTTGAGCATCGTGCTGGTGGACGTGAGCGTGGAGTGGGCGCACTCCAGCGCGTGATTCTGCAAAGTTTTCCTCGGCTCACAAGGCACTCGCGACGTCTTTCTAGATGAGTAATGTTTTAAACCCACATTTTTCTCCGGCTCTTCATCTGTCTGTCTGTCTAATCTCTCTTTGTCTGCGCAGTCATGCCTCCTGTCTCTGTCTGCAGCTGCTGATACTGCTCCCGAGATAGATACGGGTGTGTACATTTAGAAAACGTCTCCTGCATTCCTCTCCCACAAGGGACACGTAAAAAAACCCAATCAAAATAATAATGAAAAGATGGCCCTTCACTCCCCTGCTCCTGCCTTGTTAGAGCAGAGCCCTAGGCTGCGTGCTGCTCTGCTCGGTGGTGGGAATGGCAGTGAGGAGCTGATGTGCCCCTGAATATTGACCACATCTGGAGGAGAGGTCCAGAGGGCTTAATGCTGCCCCTCCTCCCAGCGGTGGTTCGAGGGGTGCGGGAGGTGGTGTCCCCCAGCCCCTCCTGGTGTGATGGGAGGAGTATTGAATAGGGTTAACGGATGGGTGGAGAGATGCAGAGTTGGGACACAAAGCAAGAGGGCAGACAGGAAAGAAAAATGTTTTATGGTAATCGTTTCTCTTAATTGCTTTGACTCCAGTGACCAGTCATTTCTTATCCTAACAAAGACGTGATATCCATCCGGTCGTGGCCGCAAAGCAAATCCCAGAGGTGTCTGCTCCTCTTGCTTGCTTCACTTTGTCCTGTTGTATGTCAGGAAGCAGCAGCATCCCCCCAAGGCCATGGTCCCACCACGAGGCCCCGAGGGATCCTGAGCTGGACAGGATCCCGCTGCTCAGCTATGCAATTTGTGCTGATAACTTGAGTGAACTCGTAGCCTGAAGCAGGCAGGAGCTGGTGGGGAGGTGCCTGCGGAGTTTTGGCTGGGCTTGATCCAAAGCTGAGTAATTGCAGTGACTGTTTCACTCTGCGCCTGACAGTTCATGGCTCCGAAATCTGCCGCAGAAGACCGGCACATAGAAACTTGACTCTGAATCCAAAGCAAGCTGCAACTGGCAGAAATGCAGACCGTTGGGCTCAATCAGATGCACAAAGACAAGCAGGCAGAGCTGAGATGGGAATATACTGCTTCAGCTGTGCACAGAAAGCTGCTGAAATTTTCCATATCAGAGAGATGCTTTACAAAAAGAGAGAGTCTGGCCTGGGGTTTGCAGGGAAGAAAACAACAGTGATGACGATAGCAACAACAAAAAAAAAGCTCCTCTTGCTTTTCACACTGCTGGGAATTACTTGTTTATTCTCTTCCAATGACTTTCTGAGCCAGTGTTTTCCATTTACAAGTCAAAAATTTCTGCCCATTTGGCCTTGGTTTGTTAGCAGCCAAAGCAGCCCCTTGGAGATGGTGTGTGCCACCAGTGTCTCCAGTGGCAGTCCCCAGCTGGGGATGCGTTTGGCCTGGGCTGCTTCCAGGGCTTTCAAGCGTAGGGCTTGGAGATGCTCTGCATTGTGGAAAAGGAATCGTGGAGTTTGGGTTGTTTTACTGGTTGGTTGTTTTGTCATACGTTTCTCCTCGTTTACTGCAACATGTCTCTTGGTAATTGGTGGACGTTCCATACCTGGAGACATTCAAGGTCAGCCTGGACCAGGCTCTGAGCAACCTGGTCTAGCTGCAGGTGTCCCTGTTCATTGCTGCTACAGCACCTCCTTTCTCCCCAGACTTGCAGCTCACCCAACACCATCCGTGGTGTCAGGCTTCTGTGCAGCATTATCATTCACCCAGCACTGCAGCAGCAATGGACACTCGGACATCAGTTGCATTAAACATAGGGTCAGTCATCTCCCTGCCTTCATTCTTCGTCTGTAATTCTGCATCTAATGGCAGCAATTAGTCACTGTCCAAGAAAGGATGAGCAAGCTCCTGGCTTGTCCCAGCTCTCTGACGGATCTGCTCTTCCAGAGCGATGGAAAGGTCATTAGCAGAGGGTTAGTTATTGATCAGCCTGGGGGAGAGAGGGGCTCTGGAGGTGAATCTCAGCACCTAGCTTAAGCAATGGGCCAGAGGAAAGAGAAGAAAAATAGGCTGGCAGCAGCCCCAGTGAGCCCACAGCCACCGTGCCACAGATGCAAAGGACAAATGCTTATTGATTGGAGAAGTGGTTTTGGATGTAGGTTATTTCTTTTTCCCCTTAAAGCGAGGACCAATTACAGCTGGTGACTGGCAGAGACAAATGCCAAGCCTGGATTTCCTCGGGCCAGCCTGCTCCTTGCAGTGTGGCTGCAGCCCCTGTGCTGAAGAGGAGCACCCAGCTCCCAAGGGCAGGCAGAGCAGGCTGCCCTGTGCCATGGGGTGAGCTGTTATACGGGTGGGAAGCTCCCAGTGTGAGTCTTTGGGGCAGAAGAAGCTCATGGATGGGAGCTGGACACATCTCATCCCTTGGGGAGCATCCATTACTGCGTGTGTGCCACTGTGTTGTCTCATTTTTAGTTACTACACCCTGTGTTGTGACCTATAACCTCCCTTTTGTTTCTCCTTCTCCTCTTTTTTTTGCTTGTTGCGGACTGGAAAAACAAAATGTTGTCCCTAAGAGGGAACAGGGCACCATGGGCAGGCTTTGGCACACAGTCCTCTGCATGCTGGGCAGGCACAGCTCTGCGTTGGAGCTGTGGCCTGCAAAACACTACGTAGGAAAGCAAATATAGAAGAAGTAGCTTTTGTCAAGGAAAACCACAAATCAAACAAAGCCCTGGGCTGGGAAGGAGCCCTGGGTGCTGTGGGCAGTGACAGCGCAGGAGCAAGCAGAGCAGGATCCAGGGCAGCATCGATGATTCGATCAGCTCTGTTCTGGCACTGACTTTAATTAAGTTGTGCAGCAGATAGATTACGGCCATTACCAAGTCCTGAGGAAGGAGTAGATAAGGGCACAGGGCAAGATGGGGGCTAGGCCAGTTTGGGGTGGGAACTGAGGGGTGGTTGCTTGATGGCCTGATCGGTCGTGCCATCAATTGCACATCACGGCCTGTTAAATGCCCTCCAGCCACCTCCTCCATCACAGCCATGTCAAAAAGAGGGATGAGCTTATTGACTGCATCAGCAGGGCCAATAAATTGCAGCCTAGAGATTGCCTGTTCCAGTGGGCTGTCCTCTGTTTGTTTGGGCTGGCATCAAGCATTGCTGAGACATCCTGGAGACTTGTCTTGTGTGCCTTGGAGGCAAGGATCCGTCGCTGCTCCTGCAGGCCAAGGGCTGTCCTTTAGGACAGGGCACAGCAGAGAGCCAACAAGACAACCCAAACCCACCCAGAATTATCCAAGACTACTCAAACCTATCCAAACCAACCAGTGCTGCCCATGTCTCGTGATGTCCCATCCCACTGACGTAGCTTCTAGCTCAGTCCAAGGGAAGTGGAGATGGGTGGAAAGCAGGGAATGCAATAAGAAGAAGCAAGGTGGGATAGCAGCCCACTGTCCACACCTCGTGTTGCAAGTGATGAAGAGCAGCCCTTTTCTGGCCAGTGATTATCCTGTCCTCGGAGGCTTCTGTGACCTTCAGTACCAGATGGATCGTGCTGCAAGCACGCTGGGGGAAGGCCTGGGGAGCACTGCCTTCAACACAGCTTCACCCTTCTGATTTATATGAGGGAGAGAGCAGTGCTGATGCATGCTACTGCTCATAGATTATCTTCATTCCAGCAGCAGGCAGGCAGACAGGAGAGGGAAACAGAGAGCTATCCGCTACCCTATCTGTCACCTTCCCTCCGGCAGCAGCAGTGGTTGCTGCAGAGCCTTCTCTTCTAAGGGGAACTTTCTCTCTCCATCAAACACCACAAAAAAGTCATATTCTGCAAACAGGTTCATGCGTCTCTCAGGAGCTCATCGTGGCTGTGTCTCTCCCAAGCCTCTCCGGAGGGCAGAGGAGGATGGGAAAATGCCAGAGAAGAGATGATAATTGTTGCTTTGGGGTGCTGGAGTCTGAATCTGGTCTCTTTACAACTGGGGATCAGAGCAGAGCTGGGGCTCAGGACATGGCTGCTTGAGCAGAGGAAGGGAAATCGAAGGCACTGGGGATCCAGAGTGATTTCTTGCCTTGTTTTCTTTCCCTCTTCTTACCTCTCGGGCCCTAGTTTCCTGAACTGGGATTAATCCTACTTACCGTCCGTCCTCCTGGGGGAGCAGGGAGGCTTATTCTGTTCATGTCTGGAAAATGCTCTGAAATCCTTTGATGAAAGGTGGTTACAGATCACCAAGGATTTTCAGGATTCCTGCTTCTAAATAAATAGATGGGCAGACAAGAGGTGGGAAGCAGTGGGGCTGAGGAGGTGGATTTGGCAGCTGGGCTGCTCCGATGGAGCTGGGGATGCTGGGTGGACCATCACTGGGACATAGAGGAGCCAGTTTTTGGAGCAGAAGGCAGAAAGTCTTGCACCAACACCAGACAGGGGTGTCTCAGGAGGAGGAGGGGTGGGAAGCCTGAAGGCAAGTTGTACCTTTCTTCTCCTATTGCTGCCTCGGAGTGCATGAATTATCCAGACTTTGCTGCCTGGAGAGTAGGATCAAACCAGCACGTGGAGAGCTCTGAGTGCTGCTGAGGCTGGGCAGAGAGGGGATGCAGTGCAGGCATGGCATGCAGGTGGGAGGCATCCCTCTTGGAAAGCATCCTGTCCTTTGAGGCCGAGTTTTATCTTAATTTCCCCCTCCTCCTTCTTTATTTGTTTGCAAAGTAAGTCCCATTTCAGAACTCTGTGCACTTATATATACCTATACATGTGTGTATATTTTAATCAGCTGCCTTTAAAGCGTGCCCATTAGCCCCAACACAGTGAGTTTGCTCAGTGTGGAGTCGAAGTGCTGTCTGGATGTGCAGTGAGTGCGGACCTGCAGGTTGCCAGGGCTGTGGCTTCATCACGCACACTGGACAGCCCTGGAGTCCTTGTACCCAGACCCCAGGGAAGATCTGGGGCTGTGCATCCCCCTATGCTTGGAAGGTTCCTGTTTCTAACACAAATCTGATCAGCATCAACAGCCTGGGCTTTGGTGCCTTCAAAATTGCCCTGCGGCATAAGATGAACGGAATTTGAATGCCTGGCGAGCACGCTGGAGTAGAAGCAGTGGGATATACTGCTCTGAATGGAAACAATTTCCAGTGGTAGGAAGGAGAGTGGCCTGTTCTGAGCTATTGCATCGGACTGCTCAGCAATTTGCATGGTGAGGACAGGAGGAAAGAGCTTTATTTCAGGAGGGAGTTTGAGTCCAATAGTTAGGAAAGAAACCTCATCAGAAGCAGCCAGGAAGTATAAAGATCAAAGTTGAAAATCATTTACATTTCATCAAGAACTTGTGGGAAAAGGACAAGAAAAAAAATCCTTCGGTTATGCTGGTTTTTCAGTAAGAGGATATAATTTAGAATAGGAGCAAAACATGCAGAAATTGACGTTTCCCTGTATTTTCAAAGTGAGAATTGACTGCTTAGCTAGAAGCGTTCCTTGAAGTGACATTTGTGGACATGCTGTGAAAATCCTCCAGCAGCACCAGGTCTCCTTCGGAAGGCGGCCAAATGTCAAAGCTGAGCAGCTTGCGTCAGCATGGGATAGGAGGTGGCCTCAAGATGCCCCAGTTAACCCCACAGCAGCAAAAGGATGCTACAGGGTTGGGTGCAGGGCTGGAGTAGGTGGCATTGAAGCCATCCACGGAGATGGCTTGGCTCCTTTCTGGCCTAGTGTTCAGAGAGAGGAGGGTTTGTAGCGCCAGTGCCATCATGACCATGGTGCCCCATCCCTGGAGGCAGTCAAGGCAAGGCTGGATGTGGCTCTGGGCAGCCTGGTCTGGTGGTTGGCGACCCTGACCATGGCAGGGGGGTTGAAGCTAGATGATCTTTGGGGTCCTCTTCAACCCAGGTCTACGATCACAGTGCCAGGAAAGAAGCAGGCACACAGTACCTTGTTGAGATGCAATTTGTCCCCTTGCCCAACTCCTGTGAACGTTCATGTATCATTTCTCTATCTGTAGCATTTTAATGCCGTCATAGAATGTTTCCTAATGATGGAAAGATAATTTGGCTAATGCAGCTCTGTGCAATTAGGTTTCCTAGTTAACATCATGTTCCTGCGTTGGGTGCCCTTTCATCTTCTAGCCTATTTTTCATACCCTCAGTAAATATGTTTAATAATCAATTGGCATATTATTAACGCACAATAACGATCTTACTAAATCGAAGCTCAATCTTTATTTGAGACACTTACAGTAAATATTGACTGTTCTGCAGAATTATGGCACAGCCCTGAGCAGTCTGTTCCAATGGGAACTGGATCCATTTTTTAATACTAGTTATTGATTTTCGGCAGGCAAACCGCCTTGAGGCATCTGTGGTTTTCTCCTCCCCTGCGAGCTGTTGGGAGGTGATGGGCAGGCACCAGGAGCACAGTTCCCTTTTGCTCCATTAGCAGTGCCATTGCCAGAGTGGGGCTGAGCACTTCAGCATCTCCCCCCTGGAGCTGGCTGTGCCTCTCCGAGCTGAGAGCTTCCTATCCCTCTTCGGGATGACCAAGCAGATCGGTCAGATGCGTGCTCAGGACTCTCAGACATCCTTCCATAGGTGTCCTTTTTGTTAGGAAGACTTGTTTCTCCTTTTTATATAAAAGGACTCCAACCCCTGTGTTTGTCACCTGGCAAAGCAGTGCATGCTCCTTGCTGTTACCACCATGGTGACATGTCTGCAGCTCTTTGCTCGCTCGCCAGTCAGGACTCCTGTCCCTCCTGCAGCTTCTCTTCTGTTCAGAACCCAATTCTGGGGGTGCTGCATCCTGCTTTGGGTGCTCAGGGGTAAACTGAATCAACCTTCTCATCTGTTTTGGGAGCTGAGTTTTGGGAGGGTGGGGGTTGCATTTCCGATTGCAGCTTGCCTTTGCTGGCCTCTATGCCTGCAGGAGCACGGTGGACCCTGTTGGACACTGGGGAGTGGGATGTGGCCTCCATGGTGCTGCCTCAATGCAGGGACCGAGCACAATTTCCCATCCCCATGGTCGTACCAGCTCAATTTATTGGGTTGATTCCTCCAGAGGAGTGGCTATAGCTATCCCTAGTGCTTTAAACAGCAGAGGGAAAACACACTATTTCCATTCTTCCCTGGGATGGGAAAGAAGGAGACCCTGTCCCATGCAGCACCTGTTGGCAAATGGGTTGGAAGGAGCAGGCAGGGTGCTTTTTACCTTATTTTTGCAGCACCACGGAGAGAGGTTTGAGGGGAAGGCTGGCTGTGAGCTGCTGTCGCGTACCGCAGACTTGAGTTATTTGGGTATGGCCTCCCACATCACTCTCATTCCATTTAGTGTCTCCATAGAAGCGATTGAAGATAGCAGAGGACGGGGAGCAGCATCCTGCTCGGTGTACACGAGTCCAGGACAAGATGTCCATTCCCAGTCTGAATCCCGAGGCACTCCCAGCTAATTAAGGAGCTGTGGGCTTGTCCCCACGCCCATCGCTGGGCAGACTGCTCCTTGGCCGTAGCTCCCTGAGATGTGAGGTCCATCGTCGTGGAGGGCTGTCTATGTATATTTATGTAGAATACCTCGCGTCCCTGGAAGGTGCTGTTGCTTGTTATTTTGACTGATTACAGGAGAGTGACTGTACTACAATAGCAGCAGCCACTCATTAGCTTTGGCATAGCGAAAGAGAAATCCGCAGCTCATTCCAGCCACATACACCCCTGGAGGTGAATATTAAACAGGAATTGATCCTGGGTAATGAGAACACAGCCCGGACTGCTGCGATTAGCACTGGTAGAATTTTAAATAGTTAATTATTACAAAAGGCAGGAGTGTGTTGGGGGGTGTGCCTTGGGAGTGGTGTGTGTGTGTGTTGGGAATGTGGTTGGGTGGTGTCCAGAGGTCTGTGGGCAGCCCCATGCATTTTTGGGGGGAACAGAGGTGTGTCATGGAGCAAACAGGGCAGGAACTGGAGCAAGGTGATGGGCAGATACTCAAGGAGCTGCGTGGGGTCACACCTGTACATGCTCCTCCTGCTTCCCAGGCCCTGATGATTCAGAGCAGGCTGTGAGGCCGCAGTAGGAATATTTTGAAGGCAGCTTTTCTTGTGTTCCCTATCTCTGCTGGCTTCCTTCTTCTGGAGCACTGTGCAGAGAGACAAAGGGAAGGAGAGAGGAGGTGGCAGGTGCCAAGTGAAGGCACGCTGCCTGGAGACTGGGGAATCATCCAACTTGAATAAACGTCTTTTCAAAAGGGAGGAAGAAAGAGAAATTCACCCTTCTCTTCAACCCGTGCCTCCCAAAATACCAAATCACCATGATTAAAAATTGACTCAAATGGACAAGCAGACGTGGTAATTGATTGTGGCCTTTCATTCTTGCAGCCACAGTTAATTAACCTTTAGACTCAAATACCAAGCACTGGTTAGACAGAATGGTGTAGGCAGGGAAGGGGAAGATGGTGACTGTTGGGAGGATGCTGTGCTGTAAGAAGCTCTTTGGGGTGGGGACTTGGGTGGCACTGGGATGCTCAGGGAAGAGCAGGCTCCCCCATAGCACAAGTGCTAGGGATGGCAGGTTTCCTTTTGCACCGCTGCAGAAGGCAGAACAGCCTCTCTCCAGCTTTTACCCCCATTTTGCACGCTGTTGGTTCTGTTTATTGCTGTCGTCGTGCTCTGGGCCCAAGTGAGGATCTGAGGCCAAGCTGTGCTCAGAGCTGTGCGAAGCACAGAGCAGTCCCTGTGCCATCCAACTGACAAACAGCACTGGTGCTTTTGGCTCCGTGTGCTGAGTGCTACCTTGTAGTGGTGGAAAAAAATAATGACATAATATCTGGAGAGGAGAGCTGGAAGCGGGCTCAGTGGTGGTAAAAAAAGCTGTCATGTAAGGATGGCTGTATTCCCAGCGATGTGTCAGTCTCGCAGGGGTCAGCGCTGAATCTGACGGTTCAGATGCAGGATTGTCTTGCTCAGGGTGATTGCTGTTGACCATTGGCAGCATCAGAGTGTGTGTGTCCTGCTAAATCAGGCCCCAGAACTGAGCCTCGAGCACCTGGCCGTCAGGGACAGCTATTGCCTTTCCCTCAGTGAGGGGTTCTGAATTACTGAGCGCGAAAATCTGAGTCAAGAATAAAAAGTCCTACCTTTGAGATACGTGGAGCTTGGTCTTCCCGCAGTATTATCTCCTAGGCAGGCTTTCATGGGCTCTTCCACTGAAGATCTGTGCTTTTATGCTCATGATCTTTAATGTGGAGCTCCTCCGGACTCCTTACGGCGTGGATTGTGTCTGCTCCGTGCAACGAAAGCCTGCTTTGACCTGAAAGCCATTGCCAACAGCAGATGGAGTCGACCTGCAGGCTGGCTGGTCTGTGCCCTGCCAGATGCTGCCGTTGTTTTGGTTTAAAATGCTTTGGTTTAAAGAACCTTTGAGTCCACTCTGGGATTGGGGATGCATCAGAGGAGGCTCCGGGGGAGGCATCAAAACACAAACTGTAAATGAGGTTACTCTTTTCAGAGGAGGATGAACGATGAGGAGGCTCCGAGTGATGCATCCATTGAAGGCGACGTGGCTTTGAAATTCTTATGTGGTATCAGTTCTGGTCTTCAGATCAAAGCCTGCTTCAGTGCGAAAACAGGATGAATGACATGCAGAGCGTGGCTCAAACCCAGGAGCGTGGAAACAAATATCTTGCCTCGCTTGGCACAGTGCACAGGAAGGGTTCCTATAGGAACACTGGCAGCTCTTCAACGTCCGTGGGAAATGGTTGGCTTCCAGACATCTGAGTGCCATCAGGGAAGCCAGAAGGCTTGGCCAAGGCTGGGCCAAGGGCTTTGCTCCCAATCCAGGCTCAGGTTGGTGAGCTGGGCCCTACCTGCAGCTGCCTCCTAGCTGTGGGGTGTCGAGGGCTGGGGACAGACTGCATTTGTGTGTCTCAGATGGAGACTTTGGGGGCTGAGTGGGAATTCTCTGCCTTTTGTCTGTTATCATGAGGAGCCGGGGATGGAGGTGGCAGCGGAGTCATGTATGAATGCAAAGTAAACAAAGCGGCGTGTGGGTGTGATGACGTCTCTTTTGTCCGTGATGTATTCATCCTCGGTGCTCCAGGGTTATGCATTTAATTCGCTTTAGAAGTACTTAAGCATCCAGCTATCCTTGCCTAAAAATAACCGAAAAGAAAGCCTGTGTTTTTCAGGATGAGGGGAAGATGGGAGGGTCAAGGAGACAGATGAATCCTGCACTGCACTTTTCTGGTTGTTTCAGTCTTTCCTTCCTCAGCTCTGGCCCTGAGTGAATACAAGGGGAGGAGTGTGACGGTCTTAGCCTTCCTCCCCTGCCTGGGCTCCTTCTTTTCATCTCCTCTTTGCAATTCAGTTCTCAATTTGCAGTGAGGTGTCAGTGCTGTACAGGGGGGGGGGAACAGGCGGGCGGTCCCGGGATTTAGGAGATTTGGGCGTAATCGCTCATTCTGCTCCCGTCTTTCTGCATGATCCCCAGCTCTCCGGGCCTCTCCGCCGTTGTAATAACATCACTTCTGCACAGGGGTGTTGTAAGAGTAAATATATTCAAGATTTGGAGGCATTAAGGTGCGGCGCTAAGGCTGCTGCGCAGCACGAGAGCACGCACTTAGAAATCTCGGAGGCTCCGAAGGTGGATGAACACAGCCTCAGATTTATTAGTTTTAATATCTCATTTCTGAGTCAGTGAGAAGATTTCTGGCTGACCTCGGCGGGGTGAGCCCTGAATCGCCACGTTGGGCGCTTTGGTTGCAGTCGCTTCGCTCTGTAGGATCCCGGCTCTGGATTTGTGGCGTAAATTTGTGCAGGGTTTTTAATAGTGCTTGGAAGAACCGGCCGCAGTGTGAGCTCTGTGGCCGTCCTAGGTGTTGTTCCTCAGTATTTTAAGGTGTGAAGAGTTTTAGGGTCAGGAAGGAGGGCTGTAATCCGGATTCCATCAGAAGCACGGCACGCAGCTGTATCTCCATCCTTAGTCTCTGCTCTCGGTACCCACAGCTCAGGCTCGCTCTTGGCTCTGTAATTTGGGATGAACTTTTGCTTCAGATCCTACAGAAGTTGGGAACTAAAAGCCTGGTGAGCCCAGGGCATGAACCCCTAGGAAGATGAAAATTCCCTCTCCCTGCTTTGCAAAGGCGCTGAGAGTCTGTCTGGCAAGACAGGTTCATTAACAAATTAATAGAATAATCAGCGGGGCTTTGTGTGCGCTGTGCAGATAAAAAACTGGTAACGGCGTTCTTTGACTCCTTAATGGGCTGATAAGAGGCAACTATCTGCTCTGTGGCTGGGCTAATCGCAGAGATAGCAGAGGTTAAATCAATTGCGTGGCTCTGGTGCGGGTATGCACGGAGGGAGGTGGGTTTGGGGCAGTGGAGGAGGGAGCGGGCCGTTGTTAAACACGAGAAAAGGGCAAAGGCAGCAAAGCGAGGGGAGGGAGAGGAAGAGATGCAGGAGGTCTGTGCGCAGCCCATGGTGGTGCGGTCGTGGGTCTGAAAAGAGGAGTGTTCCATTGGCTTTAGGCGGCCCTAAGGACAGGAGGCGGCTGGATGCTCTGGAGCATCTCAACCTCACTGGGACTGGAAGGGCTCTTCTGCAGAGCTGAGCTCTCAGCCAGTTCTGCAGGTCGCAGCCCAATGCGAGCTCAGGTCGGGCAGCGTGGCCCATCCTTTTCCAATCGAGGTGTCTCATAATCTCTTTGAGCAAAGACCAGTGCCTATCTCCTCTCCGCAACCCTCTGTGCTCCCAGGCCTCGCTGCAGCTTTGCACCGAGCTGAGCCGCACGCGGGATGGCTTTTGGAGAAGCATCTCTTTACCTTCATAAATTCCAAGCGTGTGCGTGTGAAATATTGATAGCGCTCTAAAAGAGATCCTTGGGCTTGCCTCGGGAAAGCAGCGGTGCAGGGCAGCCGAAGGTGCGAGGCTGCTTCTGCTCTCCTCACCCTCCTTTTAGGAGGTGTCAGGGTGCACCTGGGGACCTCGGCACGTGTTGAGCTGGAGCAGGAGGGTTTGTCCTCGTGTCACCTCCTCATCCCTGCTGCACTTTGCCTCTCAGGCTGCGGGAAGTGGCCA
The DNA here is from genome assembly GCA_036925125.1 of Oreortyx pictus. Classification (NCBI taxonomy): domain Eukaryota; kingdom Metazoa; phylum Chordata; class Aves; order Galliformes; family Odontophoridae; genus Oreortyx; species Oreortyx pictus. The sequence goes on along the minus strand of JAUPFR010000025.1, from coordinate 2,043,414 downwards.
TCGGGGTTGCGGTGGGAAGCGCTTGCCACTGTCTTTCCCTGAAGGGCTATTAATTTATACAATATTTGCTTTGTTAAAGAAAGGACATTGTCAGGCGGCTTTCAAGTGATGTGTGAAAGTGACTCTAATAAGATGTTCTGGGGAAGCCTGCCGGCAGTCCCGCCTCTCCTCCAAACCCTCTCCACATCTCCTTTGAAGGAGCACCGGCAACCTTGATCCTCCTCCTCCACTAGTGAGCCACTTGCTGCACTCTCGCCACAATCCTCACTATGGGCAGAGCACGAGGCCTCAGGAGCAGCACTCGGTGGATAATTAAATGCGAGCAGAGCGAGGAGGAGAGGGCACGGGGAAGGGGAAGGTTTCTTTACAGGCTGCAGCTTGGCCACAGGAGTGTGGTGCGGAGGGGAGTGTGGAGATCTGGTTCTGCCACTACATCTGGAACAGCTCGGGTTGGAAGGACCCGATTAAGGATCCAGCCAGGGGTTGTAGTTCAGGGGATGTGCTCATACACTGCGTGCTCCCCCTTCCACACTTAATTGGGAAAAGGATTGTGAACCCCATTGTGGCATCGCGCTCTCATTGCTGCTGGGCTCTCCCTGCTGTCCTTGCTGCAGCCCTTTGAAGTTTTAACTGTTGGCTTCCACTGCTATTGCTCGTGTTCCTCCTTTCTCCTCTCCAAAGGAGAGCAGCATTGTTGGCTTTCCTTGTGTTACAGGGAAAAGATCTCCCCACAGCTGTGGGAAGTGCAGTGCAACAGAGTGCAAGGATCAGCACCTCCTTGGAAGCGCAGAGCTGTGCAAACAGAAATCCTGAGTGATGCTGTTTGGATTTGGTCTTGTTTTTTGCAGGTGTTGAAAGAATTAATTGGATTAGCTAATTAATTATCGATTGGCAAGTTAACGCTGTATGGAACGACTGGGTTTTGTTTGCCCCTGTTTGTGAGTAGCAAAGGATTCGGGTGCAGAGTTGTGGTTCCTCCATGGGGAACACAACTGCTGCCTTCAGTCCACCTGAGCACTTCCACGTCCCAGGGTCAGAACAACCTGCTAGGGCTGGTTATTTTTTTCCCCATAAGGTCTCTGGTGCTGCTGGAAGGTTTAATTAATTAGTTCAGATGTTTTCCACTCTTACTGTGCCTCCCCTTGAAGGCTTCCGACTGTAAATTCTCATCAAGTGGAAGACCTAACAAGCACCAATTATTGAGGCTCGCTAATTGCCAGATAATAATAATAATGCCGATGGATAACGCTTGGAACACCACCACTGATGTTGAACGTGGGTTGGTTGGAGCCGTGGTTCAGCTTTGGAACTCAGTGGGGTACACATGAGGTGGGTGCTGTTGCTGTGGCCCGGGGAGCACGTTGTTTTCCAGCCCCTCTCTGCAAAACCCCGCGAAGCCGGCGAGCGTGCGCTTCAGAAAGAAATAAATAAGCGCGGGAGGATAATGCATCTCGAGGAAGCGGTTCGTTCATTTCCTTGACAAGTGTAATTTAATTTTAATTATTTATGATTCTTCATAGCCCGCTAGTAAATGTTCTGTAGTATATTCCGTAAAACTAATGAAGTCTTAGTAATGCGAGCCCCGACTTGAGCCCTGCGCGGAGCAGAGGGAAGAGGCAGCTCGTCTCTCATGTCTGCTTAGTGCCATATCGGACTGGAGATGTTTTGCTTAATTATTCTGTGTAGATCCCACCCAGGCTGGGATGCGCCGAGCTTTGCGATGGCAGTATTGCTGAACGCTGCAGCTCGCTCTCAGAGCTCTTTGCTTTTTGAGGCGTGGTGATGGGATGGAGCTCCAGCAAGAGGGCATGCGGGTAGAGCCACAGCACGGCAACCCTATGAATACTGGGAAGGGTTTGTTTTTTCACCTCCCAGTGATTCCTTTCTGATTTCTCCTCCCTGAGGCACACAGGGAAGGATGCTGCAGACTTGGGCCAACCTCATCCTTTGGCTTTTGAGGAGCATACGCAGCGCGGCGCGGGGTGCCGAGCGGAATCCTAAATTTAAATGTTAAAAAGCTTTTGTCCATTACTGGTGGCATTTCCTCCCCCTCCCCATTTGTCACTTGGAGCGGAGCTGTGACTCTTTTAATATCAAACAAATAATAAGCTCCCTCTAAAGTGATTTTTCTGACAAGGAGCTCAATATATTAAACTTTATCTATATTTTAATAGCCAATTTCACACCAAACTGCCTTCTTAATAATGTATTTACCACCTGGGGATATTATTCCAACCCATCTGGAAAGAATTGGAAATTAACTGTCCCTAAACTGAGTCTGTGTGTGCTTTAGATGCAGCGGAGATAACAGCGGTGTCATTCCTAGGGGAAGTGGGGGAGGAGGCTCATCACACGCCGAGCAAAATGTCAGCAGCAAAGGCGATCGCTGGTGGGGAAAGAGGAGCTCTTCGTGCAGCTGAGAGCCCGGTTCTGCTGTGCTAAAGGAGATCCAGGAGCAGTGGGAGCACCTCAGGGCTTTGCTGCGCGCAGATCTCCCTCACACCAGGCAGAAAAAAGGCCTGGAATTTCCCTGTTTCACAGTTGTGTTTGACTTGCACTGTTCGGAGCTTCGTGGTGGCTCGTCCATGCCGTGACATCAGTGCAGCAGGTTACTCCTCACCGTGTTTTCTTGTGCTGTGAAAATAATTAAGGGGCAGCTGCTACCTAAAGTCAGCTGCAGCATCCCCATTCCTTTTGTGTTAGCTGTAACGGGGTGGTTTGACACCGAGATGAAAGTCTGCGCTGTTTGTGTTGTGAGGAACTGCTTCCACGCATTTAAAACATGACGCTCTTTGATCCAGGGGGGGGAGAAAAGAAACAATGATGAATAAATAAAAATGAGACATTTCAATCAGAGCTAAGAGGCAGCAGCCCCCTAATGCTCCTAAAGTAGGATGGGATTGTAAAGCGCTTCCGTCATCGTGTTATGTCACGTAATGACATCCTCAGAGCTGTCGTGTGTGATGTTCAGCATTGCATTTAGCGCCGTGAAATGTTGTAGAAATAATTCAGGATAATGTGAAATGCTGAAATGAAACATTGAAATTGCGGAGTGACTGTGGAGCGTCGGGGGAGAACGCGGTTCCTGGCGTTGCTGGAGCTCTTTGGAAGGAAGCTCAGGTTTAGTCATTCTCGTACAGAACAAAACCAGTGTCGTGGAGAAGCTGAAAGCGCCTTCGTGGAATGGAAATCCGTGTCACTGCAAGGGGAGCTGCTCCCCAGTGCTGCTTGAGGGAGTGGGACCTGACCCCTGGGCTCAGAGCTTGGATGGGGTAGTGATGTTATAATGCACATCCCAGTGCTGACCCTGGTGCTTGGGGCACCTGCCCTCTTGGGCTGCTTTTGGGGTGGCACCGTGCAGGGCACGGGGTGCTGTGTTGCCCTGGAGCTGGGGGCTGGCTGCTTTATTTTCATCCCCAAATCAGTTGAGCACAGTGACAGCGTGTGACAGGCGGGTCAGGGAGGAGAGGTGCACAAAGGCAGCTTCAGTCCTGCAGGGGAGGTGCGAGCACTGACAGTTACCTGGGGACCTGGAGCTACCAGCATCCCTAACTTAATCAGACAGATAACGGGAGCAGCTAGAGATGAAGCAGGAGCAGGAAATGCTGAACAATAGGAGCCAGCCCCCCGGGCCCCCGTGCTGTGACTGAGATAATAAACTATATAAAAATCTGTCACCGCGCGATAAGTGATGAATTAGAATCAATTATATGTTTAAAATAATAGACCTCCCCACGGCGCTACCCTCCAGAACCGTGATGGCTTTTGCCTGGGCTTGGTGGCATTGATGGGAGCTTTGCTGGCACCCGTGCTGGCGGAGATGGGATGCAGAAATAGAAAGCTGGCAGCCGTGCCTGTGCCACTTGGTTTTGCATTTCCCCCACGTGCAGTGCAGGTTGTGCGGTGACCTTCAGCTTCCAGGGTTTGCAAGCTGAGAAACCACCCGACAAGTGCACCAGACCCGGCTCTGTTGCCTGCTGCAGTCATGTTTTGGTACAGCATGGCCATGCTGGCCAGCCTGCAGCCTGCTGCTGTTGGGTTATTTGGAGATCTTAGAGGTTTATCATGCTGTTGCAACATTGGCCTTGCTGCTGCCCCCTGCATGGAGCAGCTTTTTCTATCGGAGCAGAGAGCTTTCTGCACAGTGCTGCTCTGCTAAATAGCACTGCTAGAGTGCATCCCCCCAGTAGGGGATTGCTGAAGGTGTGAACGTGTGAGATTAGCCCCGTGAATGATGTGTATAGCTGGTTTGTAAGTGCTGAGCATCCTGACCCGACCATGGCTGGCCAGTGCCTGTGGGTGTGCATGGGCAGGGAGGAGCACAGCCATCCCATCCTGTACTTCCATTGGGTTGGAGATGGAGGTGTTCAGTTGTTGACCATTCTGCTTGCAGAGGGGCTCAGGAAGAGGACTGGGATCCAGCTGAGCATCTCACCTGGAGGTTGTGCTCGTCAGTGGTCTGCTCTTTGTGGTGAGGACGGGACTTAGGTGCTCGCTTTTCCCACAGAAGCATAGAATACCCCAAGTTGGAGGGGACCCATAAGGATCGTGGAATCCAACTCCTGGCCCCATGTATGGTGCCCCAAAAGCCAGATCATAGGTCTGAGAGCATTGTCCAAATGCTTCTTGAGCTCACTGTTGTGACTACTGCCCTGGGGAGCCTATCCACCCTCTGGTGAAGGATCTTTCCTCAGCATCCAGCCTGCAGTTGGGTTCTGGAGCTCATCGCGTACTCACCACAAAGGCCTTTGCGATTTCTGGGCTCGCTTTCTAGGCACGTTTCCAAAATGATCCCATTGAAACACGCACGTAAGCCTGCTCAGGTGTTCTCAGATGGTTTTGCAAAGAGGTGTATTGCCCTAATTAAAGCTGGTGTTTTTCCCACCGAGCTCTGTTCCAGCTGAATTGAGGAGGTGCATGGGGAGGGAAGGGGCACTCAGACTAGAGCAGACCAGCTTGGGCTGAGCCAGGCTGAATTTGTGTTTGTAGAGCTGTTGGCATTGATGTGCCCTTCTCCAACCAAACCCTTTCCTTTTGTCATGATGGGGCTTTTCCCATCTCCTTGCACTGAGAGCAGGAAAAATACTCCTTGTGCATCAAAAGTTGCACTGGAACCCTGTGCTGAGCCTGGCTGGCTGTATTATTTTGTTAAACAGCACAAGTTGCTGCCATAGAGCCCCTGGAAGGCTGTGCTAAGCAGGGGCACTGGGACCAGCACTAATGGATTGAAGTGAGCGGCTCACCAGCCACAGGGGTGCCCTGGGATTTCCCTTTTGAATCTTATTTACATTCGGACTAACAATAGCTCCCAAGCTTGGCTATAAATAATTTCTGGGAAAGAGTTGTCTAATTAAACGTACAGCAGCAAAGAAAGTTCTTTTAACCACAAGGCTGCTGTCCTAATGAACGTAATCACTGGATGGGGACAGCTTAGGAAACAGAACTTGACATCTCCCTGCGGAGCCGGAGAGATGGAGGGGAAGCATACTTGGGGAGAATTCCCAATCAATATTTAATTGCATAGCATGTAATCTGCCTTCGTATTTCTTTAAAATAAAATTAAACCCCCGCAGAAAGCGGGAGAAGCTTTAAAGCAGACTTGAGGAGGGGGAGCCTCTATTTTTTGCGTCTGCAAGAGGAGGGAAGGGCATCCGGCTGCCCCTGTAGGCATGCAAATTGTTCAGGAAAGATGATAACAGACAACATGGTTGGAGTAAGAGAAAACCCAGAGCAGTGGCAGCAGGTGATGGGCACGGGCTGCGTGTGCAGGCAGATGTGTGGGTTGGCATGGCAGAAGGGGGCTGTAATGCCAGCGGGTCCGTTGCATCTCCCAGCATGGAGAACTTGGGAGTAAGGCAGACCCAAAATGCAGTGCCTCTTGGCTTGTGGTGTTGGTTGGCCCAAGCGATGCCGTGGTGCTGGCAGGGTGCTTGCAGGAGGGGTGGCCATGGGGAGCTCTGATTGTCACCGCTGGCTCTTGGTGCTCCATCCCCAGGAGAAAACCTCATCTCCTCTGTGATTAACCTGATCGGCCACTGGATGTCAATGTTGCCTCATCCTATTACAAGCGGGAAAGAGCTGGGTCTTTGGGAAGGAAAAAACACTGCTGTCAGAGTAGAGGAGGTTGGACTTTGTGCTCTTCTGCAAAGTTGGCTGCTAAGTGCCACGGGGCTGTGTATTGAATGCACCGTGGTGGAAACCATCATTGCTCTTGTTTCACTCAGCCAGGGCGGGACTCCATCCAGGCTGCCTAAGGGCTAAACCCCCATTAGGGACAAAGAGCCTGAGTAGAATGAAAAGCCAGACGCAAAAAAGCATCCTGTTTCTTGGAGGCACAGCTCGGTGCACGCTGAGCCATCGGGAGCTGGCACAGACCTCGAGTGATGCTCAGGAGGGCGGTGAAGTGTCCCCGTGGAGCTGGGTACAAGGAAGTTTTGAGGACATGTCATCAGAAAACAGCTCTAGCGGGGAGGATTTGCAGCAGAGAGCGAAAGCAGGCCTAGATTTAAGTTTTGCAGCTTGGCCTCCTCTCTGTGATCCATCTTCTAGCCAGGCGCAGGGAAGCACAGACAGCAGCTGCATTCTGCCAAGATTCATGATCAAGAACGCCTCTCCCCCACCTCCTCCCTCCCTTTGACAAATACTTTAAATCCAGGCCACACTTTTGGCAGCAGGTGCCGCAGCCAGGCTCTCCAGCCCATTTGCACGTGCAGATGGGGCATCCTCTGCGGGTGCAAGTCCTAGGGAAACTGGGGCATGGATTTTGGTGCTGGCATGGATTTGGGTGCTGGCATATAGCTGTGGCCCCAATGGGATGAACAAGAGCGGGGCGGGTTGCATCTCAGCACAGTATGGCATGGAACAGTTTTGTAATAGAGACCTGCTTGCAAAGACCTGGGGTGCTGAAGCCATGCTCTCTCCCTTTGCTAGCACCTGGGTTCTGGCTCCTTGGTTTCACTTGCACCTCTGTGGCTGTTAAAGGAAGAGTATTGCTTCCCTTAGCTCTCAGCGTGCTGCCTGATTTCCCTAGCAGTAAAAAGGAAAATGGAGTCCGTGTTCTCATCCCTTTGGAGTTATTCGCCCTCCTTTCTCTTTGGGTTCATTTGTGTGTGTTAATATCTCAAATTTAATGATAAGTCTAAGCGAATTCATTTGTAAGATAAATAAGATGTTATTAGTACGTTAGTGGCAAAAAATGTGCAAGGACACCGCTAATCTAAGGTGAAAATGCTTTCCTGAGTGAAATTTAATTAGCAGATTGTGTTCTATTAGTGACTTTTATGGGGAGTTCATGAAAATGAATACAAATTCGGGAGGAATGTGCTTTCCTGCTTCAGGGGCGGTGGCTGAAGGGTGCCATGCAAGCTGAGTGTGCTCACAGCAAGTGATGAGGGGTGGGAGAGTTGGAAATGTCCCATTTCCCCCCCATGCTTGAGCAAGGGCTGGTCCAAGCTGCTTTTCCGTGATGGAGATGCCCTTTGTGCATCACACTTTCTGGTCAGAGGACAGGATCCTCTCTCTGTGCAGGAAAAGAGGTCCCCAGAGACCATCACAGAGGCTCCACACCAGATTGCCACACGCTGGCAGACCCCTCTGCTCACACAAGCCCTGTGTTGCTCAGTAGCTGCAGGGGAGTGGATCCCATCCAAGAGCACCATCCATCTTGTAAAGACTTATGGCTCCCCAGCAAGCCAGAGGGTTTTGCACAGCTGTCATCTGCCAAGCTGATGTCCCTTTCCCTCCCCTTTGCTTGCATTGCAGAACTGGTGTGGTAGGGAATCCCATGTGGAGGCGACATTGATGGGACTTAGTGGGTTTTGTGCTGGGCCACTGGGGTATTTCAGGAGATGGAAGGCATTGCCATGCTGCGTGTGGGGTCAGAACCATGCCGGTAACTTGAGAAGGAAAAGTAAGTTGGGATGAACAGAATAGAGGACCTCTTGCTTTGGGAGTAGCATTCACTGTGACAAAAACTCCTCTGGTCCATCGAGGACCCCATGGCCTCAGTGTGTGACAAAGGGACGTGTCCCTGGGGCTGCTGCTGGCTCCTTGGGACCACAATCCAGGGCGAGGTTCTGGACTTGGCCAGTGTCTGCAGGAAAACTGCTGTTGACTGGAGTGGGTGTTCCATGTGGTCAGTGGACAGAATGAACCCAGTGATCCCTGCCTGGCTTTTAAGGCTGGGGAAGGATCCACGAGCTGCCATTCCCAACACATGTGGTGCTTCCAAAAACCCGTTTCCTCTCCTACCTGCACTGCTGGAGCATCCGTGCAGGATGCAGCTCTTCCCAGTGACTTTGCTGAACAGAGGCAGAACGGTGATGCAAGTGCACGGGGAGTCATTATTCATGCAGATGATCCTCACAATTCAATAGAGGTAATTAGGGGAATGATGGAGGAAATTAGCACTTTCCTGCTAGTTTATTAATATTAATAAAATGATTCAACGGTTAAAAAAATAATAATAATATTAATAAAATAAATACAAAGCCATAAAAGATCCCTTCCAGCTACTAAGCGCTGCTCTGCCCCAGGCAGTCATCAACGGGCGGCTTGAATTATCCTCCGGAATCAGTTTTTTGCCCTTTCTGAAGATGATATCACAGAAGTGAGAAGGGATTGAGGCACACTGGAGTCACGCCTCGCCTTCTCCATTAGCAACTGCTTCTTCAAGGCAGCAGGAAGCTGGAGAGCTTGTCTTTACTGTGCCAATGGTCCTGAGAAATAGCTGTGGATGTTTCTGGAGAACTGCTGCAAAGACCCATCCCAGGAAGCTCTCCCGTTTTCTTTTCCCATTGCCTCTCAGCATTGTTGGAAGCAGAACCCCACAGACCACTGCTCCCCGTTGCAGCGTGGCTGTGGGAGAGCTGTGTCATCCCTGCCACGTCAGATAGGCTGGAATGGATTATTTGCAAAGGGCGAGGAGCTTATCAAATTAGAGGAGGCACAGGATGTTATTAATGGAAACATATGACAAATGTATTTAAACATTAAAAATTTAATTAGAATTTTTAGTATTAAAATAGTGCTGAAAGTGCTTACTGAAGCCCTCCGCTTTCTTTTGAGATCAAGGCTTTTCCAATTTCCTGCATGCTGAGAAGAGAATTCGAGGTGAGGATGGGAATAATTGGTGCTGGTTCACTTCTGGCGGTCGCAATAGATGATCTGAGTGGTCTCTTCCGACCTTAATGATTCCATGAGTCTGCCTCATCTCCACGGCTGCTCACTCCCAGCACCCAGCCCTTGGATTTTGCTCACCCCCTCCCAGTGCTGCCGATGCTGCTCTGGGCTCAGGATCCCAATGGGTTTCCCTCTCCCATCTGCTCGTGTCTCGGGAGCTGTGCCTGGTGCCATATATCCTGTGCTGAGGTGGCGGAGCGGGGAGGACAGATGAATATTTCCATTCCAGAGGAATTTGCAGGGCTGGCAGTTTTAAGGGGTTGGGGGGAAGGAACCCTGTCTCCCAACTTGTAAATTAAGCAGATCTGGTCAGGAACTGTCATCACAGGAGAAGAAATATGGAACCTCTGGGGTTGTGTATGCAGAGTAATTTTTCTGACTTTAACTCTGCTTAAAAGGGAGGAAATGATGAAAATGCTGGGAGCATTTTAAGTGGACTCAACAGAGATGCGCTGCAGCTCCAGTGATGTCTGTGTAGGTTCTTTCGGGTGCTGGCTGACTCTAAACTCAGTGCGAGGCTGAGAAATAAATTGACTCCTTCTCCTTATTAACAGCAGATGCTCTTAGATGAAGGAGAAGCAGCAGCCCTTTTATTTTTGGTGTTTCTGTTGCTGGGTTGCAGCGAGGCAGAGCGAGGAGGTGAACTTTGCAGGGGAGCAGCAGCAGTGCTGGCCTGGGATGGAGTCCTGGATCTCTGAAGCCCCAGAGCTGAGCAGCCCTTGACACGCACACAAGGCTGTCTGCGTTTGTCAGGCTCCCTGCTCACAGCAAACTGACGGTGTGAAGGACTAGAGAAGGGGCGTTGGAAAGAATTCCATGTATGTATGTCTAGGTAAGAAGCTCAGAATGTAACCCAGCGTGAACTTCCATTGGGAGTAAACCCAGACAGCTCCTCTCCCAGCTCTGCTGCCCAGTCTTTGCCCCCTGAGCTGGGTTCTTCTCTCTCCGCTCCGGCGCCTGCAGAGCGCACCAGGTGAAATCTTGCAGAAAAGCCCTTTGCAATCAGCTGTGAACCTGCAGCTGTCAATCTGGGGCGTGCTGTATTTCACTGAGCACTTGAGAGAAAGATGCCAGGGCCGGACCTGGAAGTGTGCAAGGATGCGTTCACTGCTTCTTCTGCACAGACCCCCATGGCTCTCCAGCCCTCCTGCCTCAGCTTAGACACAAGCTGAGAGCTCCCATCAGTCCTCCTCCTGCCCCAGCATCACCACGCTGTTCCAGGCAGGTTTTTAAGTGCCACCATAGGCAGCTCTTCCCCCTCTCCCTTCCTGGATTCCAGTGGAGCGAGGATTTCACCCCACTTATCAGGAATGTTATCTCCGAGGTGTCTTGAAGCCGTTTGTTTTCTGTTTTAATTGGCTTGTGGGGAGAAAATGACAGAGGGAAGTCACGCAGGGGAAGTTCTCATCGGTACCATTTTTGGCAACAGAGTCACAGCGTCCTAAATTTTATTTATTTAATTGCATTATTAAAAGTATAAATAAAAATAAATCCGGGGAGGGCGGCTGGATCTAGGCTTTGCATCTCTAAAAAAGCATCATAAATGCCAGGGAGCATAGGGGGAATGATTTATTAGCCTGTTACCGTGAGTGACTGGGACGCTTTCGATGGAGTCCTTGCTAATTTCTAACAGCTGCATTAAATCACAGATGCTATCAGCTATTATAAAATAATCACCCGGCGGTCTGCAAAGCAGCACGAGCCCAGGGTCAGTGCTGGAGCCCTTCATTTGTTTCACATCTCAGCCCCTCCGATTCCTGCGAGGGGGAAATAAATAGGACGGGTAGCGGCCTCATTTTATCATCCGGGAGTTGACAATAAATAAAAGCTCTATAAACCTTTTTTTTCTAAAAGGAGTTTGGGCCGGAATTTGCAACCAGAGGAAACCTTGTTTCGTGCTTAAATACGGCCGTGTGGTGTCAGGGCTCCTGGGCCCTATTTCTGGCTCTGAAAGCGGGCAGCCTGAGCTTGTGGATTTATGGGGCCGACGTTTGGGGATGCTGCTGTGGTCAGGGAGGGGGAAGGAGGGTGGGTCGGGTGGCATTTAGAGCCACCCCTCCATCCTCGTTGCTCTGTGCTGTTTCAGACAAGTCACTTCTATTTTCCTGAAGCCTGACTGCTTTCCTCTCTCGTTTGACAAATAACGTGTGTGTTTATGAGGCTGGGCTCCAGGGGGGGTTAATGCTTGGCCTGGAAATCTCTTTAGAAGTGCCAATTTGTAGTGACAGAGAAACAACAACGAACAGGAGAAGTGTTTCAGGTCCAGGAGAAGTTAGCGAGCGGGAGCTCATCAGGAGAGCCACAGTAACAGGGATGTCTGTAAAGGGCGAAGGAGATTGGGGGGGGGGGGGGGTAAAAAAAACCTCACAAATAAATAAAAATAAAGCAGTTAGGAAGAAAATGCCACCCATCTGCAGCGTTCCTATTTGTCTTGACAGTTTTGCTTTACGTTACAAGAGCTGCTTAACGTGACAAATGCCGACTTTAATAACGATATACTGGGGGGGGGGGGGGGAGAGGCAGGCAGGGTGAGTAATGGGGCCGTGTGCTCATTACGCTGTCTGACACCCTTGCCTGGTGCTGACACAGGGGTGCCTGCTCCTCCACCACGGGCTGTTCGTGGATGCTCTCCACAGTGCCCTGAAAGGAGGTTGTAGCAGGTTGGGATTGATCCCTTCTCCCAGGTGACAGCAATCGTATGAGAGGGGATGTTAGGAAAAACTATTCCAAAAGAGCGGTGCTGCACTGCACTGCTGCCCAGGGAGAGGTGGGGTCAACATCCCTGTGGGTCTTTCAGACCCGTGGGGATGTGGCACTGGGGGATGTGAGCAGTGGGCACGGTGGGGTCAGGGATCTCAGAGGTCTTTTTCCAACCTGAACCCGTCTCTGATTCTCCCGGACTGTGCATGGAGCAGAGTATCGGAGAGGTTCTAGATGTCCAGTTGGGCAAGCGTCGTGCGTCCCCAGAGCTCTTTGGTTTCCTTTGTCTTTTCATGCCTTGTTTATTCCCGCTGGAAGATGGGCTAACACGTTTTGCAGCCTGCAGGTTGTTGCCTCGCTGCAGTCTCGGAGATTGTCGGGTTGTCAGCAACCCGGAGATAGCACGGATTGCTGACAGTGAGCAGAACGGAGGCAGCGCTGTGTACAAAAACCTTGCTCAGCCTTTGAAACTGCAGTCAAACCCTCCCCGAAGGTTACTCTCGCTCGTAAAGCACGCTTCGTTTCCTTTGCTGCAAACCTAGATTTAAATCCCAGATTCCAGACAGACCTGGGCTTTGAAGAGAATTGGGTTGGAGTTGGGAGCGAGTGTCTCAGACCCGGCTGACTCCGTAAGATGAATTAAAACTGACCCGGGAAGATGGAGCCGCTCACATTCCCACCCTGGATGTGCAGCTTGCATATTTATCTCCATGTGCTGATACCACTGGGAATAAATCAGCAGCGACACGAGCACGGAGCAGGTGCTGTGTGGCTCAGGTAGCCACTCCAATCAAGCTCCCAGGGAACTTCTCCAGGCCTTGCAGAAGCTGACATCCTTCCCTCACCGAATCTTCCTTTGTTGTTTCTTTTTCCCCTCCGTGCTTCAGCCCTTAGAAGAATTTCAAAGGTGAGGAAAAAGAGTAAAATGACAATAATAGTAATAAAAAAAAATAAAAAAATAAAAAAAAAATCACGGGCTGCCAAAAGACTGAAAATCTGGAGAGCTTTTATTTCTGCTGAGGCTTGCAGCCTGCCAAGCTGGGGTGGTTCAGAGCTGAGGGCAAGCACTCAGACTTCAGCAGCAGAACACCAAGCCCAGCAGCACTGCGGAGCGTGTCAGGAGGGGGAATAGGTATATATACATGGGTAGATACAGACCCATAGGTCTAAATATGTGTGGATATGCAGGGCACCAGGGCTTGCAGATGCTCATGCCTGCATGGTGTGGGCTTTCTGCTCAGCCCAGGACTGGGGGCTGCCTGCTCCTCCTGCCTCTGAGCAGGGCAGGAAGTTGCAAATGATGAGATGGGTGGCCCTCGTGTCACCTGGGTGTGAAAAATAGCAGTGCATGCTGAGGAGAGTGGGCAGATTGGATTTTCTTTCTTTGGCCTTCCATATGTGTGCTGGGGGCATTGTTTCTGAGCTCCCAGGGCAGCCAAAGCCTCGCGTTCTCTATTACAGCATCAAGCGTAGGTGGCACGGCTGTGCTCTGATCATTTATATGTCTCTGTATTTTGTAAATAAGCCCGGAGGCTATGCAGTTTTATCATATTTAGAAATAGGATAAACAGGGCTGTGCGCTATCTATTTATTTGTTCTTTTATTCATTCAGTTAAGAGCTCACAAAACGCTTTGTGAGCATCTATAAAATGAGCCTCGTAGTGCTGCTGGGAGGTGGAAGGAGAGTCCCTGCTGCTTGGGGCTGGTGGGGATAGCTGAGAACTTCGGGCCAACGCATGGCAAGATGCTCACGCAGGTACATGCCACACATTCAGGATCTGTTGAGCATCTCCAGTGTGGAAAAGAGAGAATCTGTGGGATGGTAACAAAGCAGGCCTTGAATTGCTGCTCCCTGCCCTCTCCTTTATCAGAGTTGGACTCATCCAAGTGCCTGCACCCCCTGCTCTGTGCTTTCTTACCCTAAGACTTTCTCCTTCTTTCTCCCAACCTCTCCTATTTCAGATTTAGACCCTCAGGGACGCAGAGGTGTTGCTGGCAGGGGTTGTGCAAAACAGAGGGGGTGAGTTGGTGGGGTAGGTTGGCAGCGCCGTAATGGGGTGAAGCAGAGATGATAATATTTGCAGAAGCTGCCGAGGAGTCGTAATGTTTTTTGTTGCTGTGTTTTGTGATTCCTTCACAGCAGCGTCCTCCACGCAACGGGGTGAACTTGCCACGTGTTTTGGTACGGAAGTGTTTTGTTAATGAAGCAAAATGTCACATCTGTAATCGCCCACATCTCCCTTCCCCTGAGAGACGGTTCCACATGGGAGCTGAAAAGTTGCCCAAACGCACTAAATACCAACAGTAACGGCAACAAAGAATCTTGGCATTGCAAAGCAAATCTTAACATTTTGCTCTCCCCAGGAAAAATAGAATCCTGGACTGTTGACAGAAGTGCTGCTGGAAAAATGCAGCGCTTGAGTTTCAGGCTTGTCGCTACGGCTCAGCCCCGTTCTGCTGCACCTGAGTTTATTGGCCTCTTTGAAGACCGCTCGAGCAGTGCAGAGTGTTTTCAGAGTGCTTTTCTCTTTACTGCTAGGTGTAAAGGGGGGGGGGGGGGAGGGCTGCTTTCAGCTCCTTGAGGTGGGTGCCATCCCCACGACCTCCTTTCTGAAAGTCGTCAGGTTTCCCTCTGCTTTGAGCGTGCCACATGCCTGCCTCATCCAGGGATTTGAGCTGCACGCTGAGTATTAAGTGTAAAGCAATCCCATTAAAACCATTGGTGTGAAGTGGAGCTTGGTTTGCACATCCTACTGAGCTGCAGCCGTGGCTGCGTGCTGCCCCAGGCTGGGTCTGCTCATCTTATGGCAATACTGGGGGGGGGGGGGGGGGACCTTGTACCTACATGTAGGTCGTGAGGATGGTGTCAGAGGGACAGTGTGCTCTGGTCTGTCTGCACAGTGCCCTGCTAAAACAAGAGCAAACCTGGTGGTGGTGATCTCCCTGCTTTGCTATTGCTTTCTCCCAGCGTTAAGCACCTTGGTGTGATTGCACTAAACCAGAGCCTTTAGCTCCCAATGGGGCTCCATAGGAAGCTGGCAGCACATGGTCCGTGGGGTGACCGAGCAGCGGGACTGGAGTTTGCATTTTCTGCCACACCGAGCTCGAGCAGCGCGATCAATTTGAAGAATAGGCTGCGTTTTTGTTCACAATTACCTCAGCTTTTTTTCTTCGCTAAATCCGTGCGATAAAATGCATTAAATGTAACAGCACGGAAAATAAAAGTTCGGTTTGCGGAGAAATCCTGATTTAGGGCGAAGATAAAAACAAGATAAAACAACCGGAAAAATTAAGTGGAATAAATAAATCCTGCCCTATAGAGGGGAGGGAGGAGGAGAGGTTTGGCGTGGAGAGCTGCTGCTGGGCGAGCAGCTGGGCAGCGTTGGTCCAGCTGTGGATGGCTTCAGGATGGCTTTCATCCTGGAAGAGTGTTATCCATAGGGAGAGAGCAGCTTGGCTGGTGTTGTTTGCAGTGCAGAGGGATGCTGTGTATTCAGGGCTTGGAGTTAGCTCATGCTGGCGGTGCTGTCGCTGTGAGCACACCTGCCCTTGGGTTCTCCTAGGCGTTAGGTATGGAGTGCTCTCGCTTTGGGGTGAAGAAATAGGAGTATGGGAAAAGCAAGAAGCAGGGCGAGGTGTGGGGGAAGAGGTGTCGGGCTGAGTTGCCAAATATAGTGGGTAAAAATTAGCAGCTGCAAGCGTGCAGCAGAAAAGGTGGGGAAGAAAAGGGGGGCGAGGACAGATGGAGAGAAGGAGGGAGAGAAAGAGGAGGTGGGAGAAAGGGAGGAGGAGATAATAGTACAGCAAGGCTGCGGTGAAGAATCCCATAGCCACACACCCAGGTGCCACCCGTGTGTTGTGGGCTGCCAACGAGGTGCAGCTCTGCCTACCCGCCGTGGAGGTGAGCTGTGAGCTGTGTGCTGTGGCCAGCCGGTGTGCCCGAGATGAGAAATTTCCCTTGCCCCAGCAGAGTGAGACATGAAAGGAGCCTGGCTTTGAGCAGCAACGAGCAGCTGTCTGCGGGCAGGGACTGGAGCAGCGCTGCTTTGAACAAGCTCCGGGGCTTCCAGAGGGAGTGCTGGAGAACTTCTGCTTCCCCCAGCGCCGGGGTGAACCCCTGCGAGCAGGGCTTGGTGTTTTGATTAAGCACACAGCATCCTGCCCTCCTCCCAGGGCTCCCTGCTGCTTGTGTGGGTGAAGCATTAACCCGTTCCCTTGTGCCTGAGGCTCACACCGCAGCTTGGAGCAGCACAGAGGAAGCTGTTGCCCGGGAAGATCTGTGGTTTTCTCTGCTTTTCCTCTTTGGCTGTGCCCAGGGTGGTCAGGAGTTGCTGTCCGAGGTGGGGTGCTGCCTTTGTGCCAAGGATAGGATGTTGTGTCCGGGCTGGGATAGGGGAAGCCCACGAGTTGTGAATATCTGCAGGGGGTTAGCAATAATCCTTGGGGATCTTCTGGCTCCTGGGTGAGGCAGTGTCTGCAAGCAAGGTGGTGACACTTGGTGGCCAACCCCACCCCACCCTTTGCTGCATCATCAGGGAAGCTCTGCTCGCTCCCTGCTGCACACACAGCACTCTGTGCTTCCCTCTGTTGCAGCGGGGGGAAAATAACGTGAGATTGGAGAAGAAAGTCAGTGAGTGGGTCCCGGAGCCCTTGGACTGCTCCCCGGTGTGGAGCAGCGCTGCCGCTGAGCGGCTCATGGCCCCCGGGCTCCGGTCCTTCACTAATTACTTCCAGGCCTGTACTCTTGACATTTGCAAGCTCCTGATTAGAGCAACGAGGGAGAAATCTCCAAGGGAGATAGAGGCCAAACTGCGCCACTAATAAAAGCGGAGATTGACAACCGGCTGGGAAGGCAGCGAGGGAGGTGGAGGGACTTGTCCTTGCAGTCTCGGTTTCTTTCTGAGCCTCTGGGATGATGAGAGAAGGTCAGGGCTTGTTAACGTCACCGTGAGGAGCAGCATCCGCCGCTGCCATATGCCCGCTGCCCCCAGGGCTCGTGCCAGCCTCCAAGTCCTCTCAGCTGCGTGGTATTATTAGACATGGACCTGAGCTGAGGCCACCTGCAGAGCACCCCATACGTCCCACCGTCTGCAGATGTCTAGGCACAAACCAGCTCTGCTTTCCTGCCTTCTCACTCGGTGTCAGGACTGTGTTCTTGCAGCCTGCTGCATTTTGGACTTTCTCTCCCTCGCCCTTTTCACCCCCGCATGCCAGCTCCCCTCGTTCAGCGGTGGTCACGGTGGTCCAGAAGATGGGGCAGGAGAGGTGGCTCCGACTGTTTGCATTGCTTTGGGGTGGTGCTCGTGGCGCAGAGCATCACCACCAAGCCCCTTGGTGGGAGCTGCTCTGTGGGGGGGAGGGGGATGCATGGCAAAGCAGCACAGGGACTGTGATGGTGTGCAGCTGGGAGTGGGATGTCACTCCCTTGTCACCCAGAGAAGTGTGCAGGTGTTTCTGTCTCATCCATCACCCGTTGCTGCTGCTTTTTCCTTTCCCAGGCACAAGCATCATCGCTGGGGCTACTGAGGGGTGGGAGAGCTTGGCTGCAATGAAACATTGCTTTCCTCCTTGTATCTCTGAGCCCAGAGTGGCCTCAGGGGTGAGCGTGGTTGAGGCGTGTTGCCTGCAGCCTCCTGCAGAGCTGTTCCAGGCTGTTGGGTCCGTACTCAGTTAGGTAGGTTTCTGTTACATAAATATGCAGAGCACTCCCTTTCCAGCCCCCTCTTTCCCCTCCCCGATGCCCCATATATGCTCACCTGTGCCTGGCTGTCTGCAGCAGCCACTTCAGCTATCCATCTGTCCATTTATGCCCTACCTATGCATCTGTTCATGTAGGCACGTCTCTCCAGCCTCCTCCGAGTCTCATTCTGAGGCAGACAGCCTTCTTCCCCTTTCACTCTCCCCTTTCCTGAACTGCACTGTCTCTGGCAGGCTCGCTGCTACGCGCTCTCCTCGCCTACAGCTTCCTGTCCCAGGGGATAAACAACGTTTTCCAAGGCAGAGCATCTGGCCCTTGCAGCATCCTGCCCCTGGAGCTGCTCCCAGTGCTGGAGGAGGCTCAGCAGTGCTTGGAGTCAGGCTCTCCGATGGGTGGGGAGCTGCAGTGGGTTTGTGCTGACTCTTCTCCCTCTGCTGCTCCTTCCCTGAGAGCAGCTTTGCTTCCTCTTTCTGAGTGTGAGGAGATAGGGCAGGAGGTGGGGTGTCTTTCATCCCCATCTTTCCCCCCCCCCCCTCCCCGGAGGATGCTTGCTGCTGGCTGCGTGTTCAGGGTTAAGCTAACTTTCCAATGGCAAACTCGGCCCCGCTTATCTCTGTGCTTCCTTCACTGCCCTATTTATCCAAGCTGCAGTGAGCATCCCTCTGGTGTCTGCAGCCATAGCTAGTGCTGGGAGGCAGCGCACAGCTCTGCAGCACCAGCCCGTGGCTAGGGATGTATTTAGGGTCACTGCATCTCACTGCCACTTGCTCAGCATCAGCCTCGGGAGCAAGTGCAAAACCTTTGCAGATCTCTGTCAGTTTTAGTAGCCATGTGTGGGTCTCTGGACTAGGCTGGAGCCACAGATTAGTGAAAACCCTTTCACAGGCCCTTCCATTCTTCCTCGAACCCCTTCCCAAAGAGGCTTTCAGCAGAAGATGCCCTTCGGGGCTCGGCACCCAAACTGTCCCGTTGCTGTGGGCACTAGGAACTGTACAGCACGGTGTGGGGGGATGGCAGCGAGACATTGAGTTTCATCTGTCAGCACAGAGATGCGTCTGGGCGGTCTTGGTGCTCCCATTTGCTCTCGGAGCAGCTGAATGGAGGGGCTGGGGTTGTCTCTGAACGACAGGGCATTTATTTGTTGCTGATTTCGGGGCTGCTCTGGTGGGAGCAGCGAACCCAAGAGCTTCCTACTGCAGTGTCAGGGCAGAGCAGGGCCAGAGCACGGCGTGCCCCGGAGCTCCTTTGTACCCTACACAGTCCTTTGGGGGTGCACATGCGGTGAGAGGACTCCACATCCCACTGCCCTAGCCACGAGCATCCCTGCAGCCCACCCCTTCTGCTGCCCAGACACGGAGGAGAAAGCGATCCCCTCTCCGTGCGCATCGGCGAAGCATCAACAGGTGGATGCAGGGAAAGAAGCAGCGAGGTGTGGCCGGGTGGGCAGGGCAGCCGGCATCCCGCCTCTCCTCGGGGGCTGCACTGCGAGCGCGCGCCGTGTGTTGCATGATTAAAGCCCCCTCTGCAGCAAGGGGCTGCGAGGGTTAACGCGGGGCTGCGAGCGGCCGTCCTTCGCTGCCGTGCGGTGCCGTGAGCGTGCGGGAGCCAAAGTGCCGGTCAGTGATGGAGCCGCTGCCATGACAACCCCGGGCAGTCAGCCTGCGTGCCGCGCAGGGATGCTCCCGGGCAGCTGCACCGCCGGGGCTGGGATGCTGCCGGTCCTGCACTGAGAACATCCCCCACTGCATCCGCCCGGCACCGAGGAGCGCCGCGTCCGGACATCTCCTGCAGCTCCGCGGGGAAGTTTCGATCTTGCGACAGAATCGGCATTTGGGGATCTTTTGGGGCTTTTTTGGTTGTTTTTTTTTTTTTTTGTATTTTCTTCTCTGTTTTCATTTTTCCCTCTCTGCTTTAAAAAGCAAAAAAGGAACAGCAGACAGCTGGTGACACAACTCCGAGCCCGCTCTGCTCCCCCCCCCCCCCCCCAGCCTGCTTTTATGGCCGCCCTCCCTTTCCTGCCAGAGACACTTACGTTTCCTCCTTGGGTTATAAACTTTTGATGCCGGCTCTCCGCAGCGCGTGCCCAACTGAATCTTAAAGTAGCGTCTCGAGCAGACACGGCTCTGTGACCTTCATCTCTTGCTCCGCACCTTCTCTCCTCCTCTTCCTCCTCCCCCCGGCCCTCCCGTCCTCCTCCCTCACCCGAGGATACTGGGGACTCCCTCCGGATGCCGCTCGGCAGGCTCAGTGCTCGCAGGCTGCCTTTCCAGGGGCTCTCCTGATCTCCGTGGAGCTCCGCATCGCTCTCCTCCGCGCCCGCCCCGGTGGTTTTGCTCCCCCCCGTCCCCACACACACGCACCCCCTCCCTCCTCTCCCCCCCTTTTCGCTCCCGGTGGCCTCGTCGGGTGTGTTTTTTGCCTGGTGGAAAAGTCCCTGCTGCCCAGGATGGGGGTCGGTGGGTGCTTAGCCCTGCCCTGGAGGTGCCTAGTCGTCCTCTGTCTCAGGCTGCTCTTCCTTGTGCCCGCAGGAGTGCCCGTGCGCAGCGGAGATGCCACCTTCCCCAAAGCTATGGACAACGTGACTGTGCGGCAAGGGGAGAGTGCCACGCTCAGGTAGGAGCCGCTGCCTCCGGGGGGGGGGGTGGGGAGGGGAGTTGGGTGGGGGTCTCGTTGCGCTGCGGTTTGCACGATGGGATCGGTGCGAGGCGCCGAGATGCCAGTGTTGCGTAATGGGATCTGTGTGTCTAGCGGTCCCGGGGCCGGCTCGTGAGTTTGCAGGCACCCAGGGGAAGGTGCGTGGCCCCCTCGTGCCGCTGCCGGGTGCCAGACGTGGTGCTGCCAGAGGGCTGAGGTGGCAGACGGCGGCTGAGCGCTGCCTGCAAGTTGTCTGCATGCGGAGGAGGGTCCGCGCTGTGCCGGCGGTTTGCAGGGCTGCGATGCCTCGGAGGTGTCGGTGCCTCGATCACTTGATAGTCTCCGCACGAATCTGTTAATATCAAATCAATCTTTTACTCCAGGGGTGCATCTTATGAATTCTGATGGATGCTTTACCTTAACGCGGGTTGCTGGAGGAGAAACGCAGGCGGCTGAGATGCAGATGGGCCACTTCTGGGTTGCACAGCACAGCAGAGCAGCCCTTTTCATTCCCCGAGACAGATACAGGTGTACGTGGGTGCATCACCTGTGTAGGACGTGGGCTCTGGGCAGACATGGTGTAGGTGGATGAGCTGAGAGCGCTCGGATGTGTCGGGGCTTTGGGTTGTGCTGTGTAGGTCATGCTGTGCGTGCTCCCTTGGCTCAAACCCATTGTACCGGGGCTGCAGCGGAGAGCAGCTGCTCCCAAAGCCACGAGCAGGCTGAGAGCATCGTGCCCTCCGTTAGCTGTGAAGCCAGGGCTGTTTGAGGCTGCTCTGCTTCGAGGCACAGGGTCAGGTGCGCTCCTCACGGTGTGGTCTCGGAGAGGGCTTGGAGAAGGGGATGCGCTTTGTGCCTGGGGGCCCACTGGGTCACCCTCGTGTTCGTGCCACGCAGTGGCATAATCCCAGAGGTGATGCTGCTGGCAGGCAGCAGGCACGGTGCCCATGGGCTTGCTGGGGGTGAGAACTGCAGGGGCTGAGCCCCCTCCTCAGGGCCAAAGGCAGTTGGGCTCGGTGCTGGCCAGGGCTGCTGCCAGCAGAGGGCCGACTTGGATTTCTTTTTTTTTTTTTTTTTTTTTAAATATATTTTAAGCTTCTGGCCTCCTTTCGGTGAGAGGGGATGTTAGCGAAGCAGGCAGCCCTGGGGTGAGGGGCTTTAGCCTTCCTGTGAACTCTGCAGCCCCCAGTGCGACTTAGAGGGACCCCTGCCCCAAAAGTGCTTTCCGTTCCTGTTTCCCTTCCTCGCATCTACTCCTCATTCTCTCTGGTGCATCTTCCCATGCTCTCTCCTCCTCCCTTTCTATCCTCAAGTTTAGCTTTCCCTGCTGCAGTCACTCCACTTTGCTCTCAGACCCCCCAGTCTTTTCTTTCACTGCTGTTTCCCAACGCTTCCCCACCCCTTCTCTCCTTCCATTTCCCCGCCGCTGCTCCTCTGCAGCATCTGGGCAGCAAGCAGCCTTCTTTGGGGCTAAGGGCTGGGAAGGAGCATTGCAAGGGTTTATTTGTCCCATGGAGAAGCAGGAAAAGGGAACTGCCCTTGGCCCAGCAGGCAGCCAAGCATCTGCTGCCAGCACTATGATTTGGGGGCAGAAGGCACAGGATGAGAGGTGGAGGTGTGCCGAAGGAGCGTGCAACTCATCTGAGGGTCCTATGGGAAGAGTTGTACTGGAGCATCAGGAAGGCTGAGCCTCTGAGTCCCGTCGGCTTCAGTAGGGCTGATGGAAGCTCTTTGCTTTCTGAGATCTTGAAACCCACATTGCGATGCAGAAAGGAGCGGAGGGGAAGAGCAGAGCTGCTCGCTAGCAGCGGAGGCTTTTCAGTCTGGGTGTAGTATTCCTGCACTGGATTTTGGGTGCTCTCCTCTCCATTTCTCCACCCTTTTTCTCAGGGATGCTCAGCATAATCCTTGCAGAAACAAAGGCTCCATCTGCAGGCAACTTCTGGGTCATCTTAGCTCAGCAGCAAACGCTTCCCCCACAGGCAGAGATTGTTGATAATTCACTACTTTTTATTGTAAGAACAAACAATTCCCATAATAGTCATGCACCTTTCCTCTCCAGGGACCCGGCGGCAGTTTGCAAATTCTCTGCGTGCTATTAAAAGTAAAATCAAGCTTCCTGCTCTCTGACTCCGAAATACAGAACCCGCTGTGAAGCAGGGCAGGTGTTGGGATGGCAGCAGCAACCCAAGCTGTGCACCAGTTTGGGGGCACGAAACGGAACAGCAAGCACACGGATGGCAGTGAGGGAGGCAGGGGAAGGAAGCAGATGAATTCCCTGGCTGGGATTCGGTGTGGAAGGATGAAGTTCTGCTTTTGGGGAGCAGAGCCTCAGCGTGCCCGGCGAGCACGTGGTTCCCTTGGGATGACAGGAGGAGGATGAGCCCGGCCCCAAGCCTTGCTGTGTGTTTTATCCCACTCTGTAGCATCTTGTCCTTCGCAGCAGCGATCCGGGGTTGAACTGCAGGCAGTGCTGCTGCGGTGGCAAATATTCAAGTGGTGTAAAAGCAGGGATATATAGTAAATTGGGTCGTATTGCTGGTGCTGCCAGCAAATCGACCTTTTATAACAGGCATCAGTACAGTTCATAAAGACGTAAAACAACAGCTGCTCAAAATTTCAAGGCTTTATAGTTTTATCTGTATTTAAGAAATATTGGTGCTTTTTTTTTTCTTTCCTTTTTCCTTTTTTTTTTGTAAGGGCAGAGGCAGTGTGTGAGTGCCTGGAGGGAGCCCTGGAATGGATGGGGTGCACTGTGCTGTGCCCTCGGCTGTCGTTGCAGGGATGCTGGCACCTGGGGGGGGTCCACGGCTGCTCCCTGCCTCGGTTTCCCCACCTGTGAGATGGAGACAGTCGTGCTTGTTTCTCAGAGGCAATTAGAAAACTGTTCAGCACTGATGACTGTACAGGAAATAGCAGGTGTCTACACCTGGGCTTCCCATTAAGGCACATAACAGGGAGATGCTTTTTCCATCTATTTGAAGGCGTGTTTTCCCGTGAAGCCCTTTCCACTTACCCATTCACCGTGGCCTCCCCCATTTCTCCTCAACTCAAAGGACCAAAAGAGCCGTGTAGCTTTGCAGGCTCACCCCAAAGCCTGCACGGCTGGCTGTCTTCTGTCAATTAGCCAGGATGAGAGCAATTCCCATTAAAAGCAACAACAACAGAAAAAGCCAGAACGAAACATCACGAGATGCCGTTCCTCCATTTATTTTTGCAATTATAGTTTTAATTATTTCTGACAATGCTGCTGCTGCTGCTGTATTTTTTTTTTTTAATTTTTATCTTGGGTTTTTTTTTTTTTTTTTTGGGGGGGGGGGTAACCATCCACTGCAGTCAGCAGCAAAATACTACCCCAGCAAAATGCAGCCAGCAGGAGCAGGCAGGGGGACCGTGGGCTGTGAATGTAGGTCTGAGAAGTCAGCAGCTCAGCTCAGTGGTGTTTGGTCACACCACTGCCAGCCCTCAGTTTCCCTCCCTGTTAATGGGGCAGGTGATGCTCTCCCGTGCAGCCACGGAGCCCGACAGAGCACAGAGGCATTAACGCAGGCACGTCTCCGCTGTTAAATCCGTGCCGAGAAGTGGGAAGAGGCTCCTGCTTTTTGTGTGCAGATGCTCCAAGCGCGGGGATTAGCGTGGAGCAGATTAGCGAGGACTTGCTCCATCGCTGCCCCCTTTCCTCCCCCTCCTCCCCCAAAAGTTTTCTGGAGCAGCTAAATATATACCTGCCGTTTCCAAGGTAGAGCTCTCCGCATGTAGGAGCTGTAATTGGCGACTCGCTGAAATTACAGCCACGGATTCTGGCATTTGGATCCTCCTGGCTGGCATAATAATTTCTCCCCAGGTAGCTGGTATTTAGCTTGTCTTATCTGCTCCCGATAGTTATAATTACAGTGCCCGCTAATTTCACTGTAATGCCGCTGCTGCTGAAGGGTGTTGGGAGGGCCCCATCCTGGCCAGCCCTTTGCAGAGGGGGCAGATGTCTGCAGATGTTGGAGGCCCAGTCTGCAGATGCCATCTCAAGTGGCAGAGCTGCCCGCTTTGTGGTCCATGTGGAGAGCTGGAGCCTTGCTGGTTGCACGCTGCAACCAGAACAGCACGTTTTGCAGAGCGCAGAGTGCCGAGAGGCAGAGATGTCACTTGCTGTCACCTCAAAGGCCAGGACACAAGTCCCCCTGCCTAGTGAGAAGCCAACCTCCACGCTCAGTTGTTGAGCTCTGCTAGCCAGAAATAGCGACAAGCGGCGATATTCAGCTCCAGGGGATGAGACTGAACTGTTGGTAATCCGTTCACTATAGCGTACACGCGATCTTTTTGCAAGCATAATAAACTCCCCTGGCTGGTGAGCAGTCATAGCCATCCTTCCCTGGATCAGCGTGCTGCTCCAGGAGTGCCAGCCTTTGTTTCTGGAAGGGGATTAGGTGTTAATGTGGCACAAGGCAACCAGGGCACAGCGGCTGGCTGGCACGTCCCTGCTTCTCAAAGACTTCTCGTGCTCCCTCGGCTGCTCTCTCCGTTTGCCTCCTCCACGCAGAGCCTTCCATTTCTCAGCCCTGAAACGCGGATGCTCTTTACAACAGCTGGACATATTGTGTTAAGTGATAATCTTTAGATACCGCAGCCGAGCAGGCAGTTCATAAGGAATATCTGATGCGGTGACTATCACTTCTCCTTCCGTCCTTGCGAGCAGCCTTTGAGGGTTCTGATGTTCTGTTTTTTTCCTTCTTCTTCTTCTTATTTTTTTTTTTTATTAATGAGAAAAATAATTCCCCCACAGCCCCTGCCAGCGATTCGTAGCCTGTAATGGGTTGTTTACTGCTGGTTCGCCTCCATGTGTCTTGTCTTCCCTGACAGACAGAACCCTTCAAGGTCAGACATGCGGTGCAAAGCCTCACGTATATTGTGCTTGTGTTTTCTTATGAATATTTCCTGAGATTTGCTTAAAATGAGTTATTTCCATGACTGTACTCACGGATGGGCTCGTTTCTCAGGATGCAAGCGGGTCTCAAAGCCTGCTTCTCCACAAGGAGGAGGAAAACTGCAGCTGTGTGGGGTAGGATGGGGTCAGTGATGGGGGATTTTGCTGGCACCCGGTGCAGGAGGAGTTCAGAGCAGAGAAACAAGGAGCTGGTGCGAGGCAAGGGGCTGCCAGGCCTTGGGGGGTTGTGGTTGTGTTGGATTTTCTTGTCCTGGTGTGTGTCATCACCTGCTGGCTCTAACCGGAGAAGGATGGAGGTAAAAGCACAAGACAGGGAAAAGTTAGGAGTGGAAAAAGAGAAGAGTAAAGGCAAGAAAGGAAAGAGGAGGAAGGAGGTTGGACTAGATGACCTTTAAGGGTCCTTTCCAATTCAAAAGGTTCTGTGATCCTGAGGAGGGGGAGGAAGGGAAAAAAAAACAGAAGGAATGGAAGCAAAAATCACGGCCAGTGACTCCCATCGGGGAGCTGGAGTGCAGCGCTGCGGGATGAGTTCCTAAATCAGAGGCAGCTGGCAGCACGGTGCAGGGAGCTGTGATCCCAGAGATGAACGGGCTTAGGCTGAATGCTGCTGGTCGTGGGGCCTGGGACACGTCACGGCGGGCACAGCTCCCCACCTCCTATTTATTTATGTTTGCTACGCGTGCATGTGTGTGTATGTATATATATATATATAAAATCTAACAAATTTCTAACCCATATAAATCCAATTACCCATGTTTTGCCTGCAGGGAGCGAGGGAGATTAATGTTTGGTATTTTGGCAGGAATGTAAAAAGAAATAGGTGGTAATAACGATGAAGGCTCGTAAAAGGGAGCCGATAGCCATGTCTGTGCCCTGGATGAGGGCCATGATTCTGGTGGGCAGAGGGGCAGGAACAGCAGGGCATCGCTGGGTACCCTGGGGGAGGATGAGCAGTTGGATATGGAGCTGTGGGGTGGCTCAGCAGGGTGATGTGCACTCTAGGGGCTGAGCTGATGCTTCGGTTCCTGCACCACCTATAGACCCCACTCCTCCCTCATCTGTGACACTGGGGGCCCCCCACCATCACCCTCCATTCCTCCACCCCACGAGGTCCCCTCTCACTGCTCCTCATGTCCCCGTGCCCCACTCCCTCCCGGTCACCCACGGTCACGTATTAATCACAGTTCAGATATTGTGTCCCTACAGCACTTTCTGCCTCCCTGCCCGGCTCTGCATCAGGCTCCTTGCTCTGCCTTTATTACTACCACCAGTTTTATAACCCACTTTATCAGATGACTTTTCTTTCTTCCTTTTTTTTTTTTTTTCTAAAGAGAGCATAACCCGCGAGCAACTCATCATTTCAGAAAGAGGGAGAGAGCCGTGAGCAGAGGAGAAAGCCTCCATGCTTGCGCCTTAAATGAAGAGGCTGCTTTACGGCGTGGTTGCATTTAATTCAATCAAGGCAGTTAAAGCAGAGATTTAAGGTCCTTTGTGCACTCGCAGGAGTTGCTCTGATGCAGCAGCAGGTAGAGGGAAAGATTAAGCCCATTTCCAAGGAGACTTGAAGTAACTGTTGGAAGCAGCCAGGCCTGGGGCTGCTGCAGCAGTGCTAAGTTGGGAAGCTGTTAGCATTCGTGTCACATCTGATCTCTCCCTCTGTCACCCTCCCCTCTCTCGCTCCTTATTCCAATATATCCCTCTAAGTGGAATTGATTAGTTTGGATTTTTATTTTTTTTTATTAGGATTATTATATATAACTGGGGGGAGGGCTGGTTTTAATTAATATTCTTAACTGTATGGTAATTAGGCCAGCTGGTCCCATCCCTGCCTGAGTCACCCTCTCCTCCCATGTTCCTTCATTGAGGCCGTTTGGACTTAATTAAAGTTGGGGACCTGGAGCTGGCAGAGCAGCAGGAGGCTTGCAGGGCTTCAGGTGCAGTGATTGCTATGGGGGAAGCGGCGAGTTTCTCCTTGTGAGCGTGGTTAGTGATGCTGAGACACTGCTGGTGCACCCACCTGCACACAGCAGGCACTGCTTGGCACCCTGCTCGTTCCAGAGGTGCCAGCACACCCTCGCTTTGGGGAGATGCTGGGCTGAAGTCCCAGTGCTGATGCGTCACTTACCTCCTTCACACCCTGCTTTGAGGCAGGAGGCACCCATGGGCCTTTCTCATCTCTAATTTCAACATTTGTGCCAGCAGACAGCGCTGCCAACAGAGCTCAAATGCAACCCGAGCGGGAGCTTAACAAGCTCCGAGAGCTGTCCGGGAAGTTATCCTGACACCAAGTGACAGACTCTCAATTGATATCCTCCAGAGACTTTAAACTCACTTCCGCGAGATTTCCAAAGCTGGTTTTGTCTCCTACCTGAAGGATCCTTTATGTGCCACGACACCTCCCTGCCTCGCCTCATTGCTCCTGATGTCCCTCGTTGCTGCCTGCTGCAGCACGGGTAACTCGTTGGGGTGTTCCTCTGACTCTGCTCCTCTTCTTTCTGTGCTCAGTGTGATGTCTCACGCTCCCATCCCACGGTGTCCCACGTGGGGATGTCCAGAGAGGAGCACTCACTGGAAGATCAACTTGCTTTTCCTTCCCTCCAACCCAGGGCAGGATGGATTTACAGCTGTTCCCACTGGAGGTTCTGCTGTGGCCCTGTCCCTTCTGGTGGCATCCTGAGGTCAGGTCCACGATGCTGGCTCTCCCCTCAAACCTTTATTTTGCTGGGACCCATGCGGGTGGCCCAGCCCTGGCTGTAGGGTCCTGCTGGGACTGAGCTCTGAGCCCCACTCTCTTGCTTTTTGAAACCCGTGCTGCAGTGGTTTTTCAAGACTGACACTGCACTTAGTGGGGTGCTGCCAAACCCATTGAGTCCGGCGGGTTATTTCCCTTCAGAAGCCATTTATCTTTCCCGTTTCATACACAGGCTTCAGCCTCTCATCTTTCTCCTCCTCCCACGCTTTGGGAGCGCGGTCCTCCGATCCCCCCCCAACAAACTGTTCTGGTTCAGCACCCACCTGGGGGGCACAGGGCTGGGGAGTGGGCACAGGGCTTGGTGGGCTCCTGCAGTGCTGCCAGCACTTACAATCCCTGCCATTCGTTCTCTTACGTGGGGATCACTGCAGCCTTCAGCTCGTGTGTGTCTGTTCTGATCCATTTTCCTGCATTAGGTGGGATGCTGGTGGGTCCCTTGGGCAGCCCACCTCCCTACCCCAGGGCTGACAGCACAGCGAGGACTCCCAGTGCCCTGATTTCTGTTCCTGTCCTCCGTAGCAGAGGACTCGGGTCCTCAGAGCCTCTGTAGCTCACACCCAAAAGTTATCTTCAAGAACAGGACTCTTTGTCATTAAGCACCAAGTTAATAGTACAAGGGAATGCGTGACAGTTATTAAAGTTTAACAACTCTGTCTATCTATCACCTAGCTGTTAAATCTTTATATGCCTTAAATAATCAATTGATGTTTAATTAGCATACAGTACCATTGCTGGCTTCCTAAATCTATAATGATAAACCAAGTTACAAGTTATTGGACATTAATTACTAGCTGATGATTAGAAACAGCAAGACATTTACCAGCCTCATCCCAGATATAATACAGCGTGTCTGCCGCACGCTGCAGAGCTCAACCGTGCTCACTGTTTCTTAATAATCAATGGGTGTTTAACATGCAATATTTGTCTAATTAGCACTAAATTAAATCCTCATTGACAACACTTCAGGGTAAGAGATCTGCATCAAATATGATGGATTAGACACAGAAGGCCTGCTCTGGTGAGCGGAGATGCGCGTGTCGTTTGCTCCGCGTGTCACGGCTGAAGGCCATGTCCTGCCTCTGCCCCAAATGTGCCTATAGATGTCGGTGTGGCACTGAGGGACGTGGTCTTTGGGTATGGTCAGGGTGGGACTGGGTTGGATTTGATGACCTTGGTGGTCTTTTCCAACCTTAACAGCTCTATGATTCCATCCGGGACGTGGTCAGTCAGTCCAGCTGGGGGTGGGGTGATGGTCGGACTCGGCGATCTTGAGTTCTGTTCCAACCTTAATGCTTCTATCATTCCCTGATTCTGTAGGACCCTCAGGGAGCTGTCAAACTGCCTTGTGCTGGGAGATTCACGAATGCAGGATGACAGTCTGACTCGTCCCCCTCTCCTTTTCCATCCATTGACCGTTTTTAGGGTATCCCTGCTGCCCGTTTTGGTGACGAGGATGAATGCTGCAGCGTTGGCTTGTTTCCCACTGGTGATGCTGGGCGTGGGGTGGGAGCAGCCCCAGCTGACACCTGGGGGTGAGTGGAAGAGCCCCCGTAGGGGCGGTTCATGCGAGGAGTGCTGCGCTGCAGTTTGTCAGCAACTGTGGAGGTTGTTTTGTGAGAGCAGCGGGATGGATTGCATGGCCTGCGGCTCTTTCTGGGAATCAGCCTGCCCTTCACACTCAGCGTGGATGTAATTAACTGTGCTGATAGGATGTTATGCCAACAGCAAAGCAGAAAACACCAGAAAATGAATCAGAAGCGATGCCGGGGCTGCTTGGCGTGCTGTCTCCCGCTGCACGGCATATGCACGGGCAACCTCTGACAGAGGGCAGGGTCGGTGCCTGGGGAGGAGCAATACAGCACAGGTTGGGTTTGGGGATGCTCCCCGCGGTGTCTGCATCGCTTTGCTTTAGCTGAGCTGCTCCGTCTGCATACAAGTGAGACGAACGCTCCCTGGGAGGTGTTCCTCTCCTTGGGCACGTGGAGATACTGGATGTGCAGCTTCCAGTTCTTTGGTTATAAGTCACAAATCTTGCTCAGCCCCGAACCCAGAATCCCGAATCCTGCAGAGCGCAGAGCGGGATGGGTGCCTCACCCTGCGGGAGCTGGGAGATGAGAAAGAAGGGGGAAAAATAAAAATGACTTCCAATTAGCAATTGAAATTGTTCTTAAAAGAATTTGCCTATTCTGCAAGGAATGTTTGGTAATTGATGGCAATTTCTAGCAATTAAATACAAATTAATTTGTGCTACCGAGTAGCGGTTTATTTATGGCTCTGTATTTTTGGGCACTCCCTCTCCTTAAAAATATCGTCATGGCTTTTGATAAGTAATTAGAGTTTACTGAATAATTTCCCAATGTAGGTATGCATTTTAAGTAATTTTTGCTACCGAGTGAGCGTTTCGTTGTACTGCTGAGTGAGGGGTCATCGCCATTTACGCTGGCGTTGCCCCGGGGCTGGGACAGGTGATGTGCAGGTGTGCAGTTATACACATCCCTCTGTTTGCTCTGGAAATCGTTGTAGAATGTATAATGCTGTTTCCAG
Organism: Oreortyx pictus; assembly: GCA_036925125.1. NCBI lineage: Eukaryota > Metazoa > Chordata > Aves > Galliformes > Odontophoridae > Oreortyx > Oreortyx pictus. The sequence continues at coordinate 2,012,967 of JAUPFR010000025.1, read as the reverse complement.
GGCTTGCAGTGGGTGTATTTTAGGGGTGCTGACGGTGGGGTATGCTGCTTTTTCCAGGTGGGAGGATGAGCCTGAGGACCTTAGGGCAATAAGAGACTCTTCTGTGCAGGGGATGGCTGCAGCTGTAGGGGAACAGCACTGGGAATCCATTTAAGTTACAGCTTGAGGGTTATTTGGGAACTTGGGAGGATGATGGAGCTCTCTGGACCCATGGCTGCTCCTTTGCCCTTTGTCACCTGCTGGTCCCTCTCTTCTGTTCCAAGGCTGCGCAGTCCCCTCGTGTCACCGCACTGCCTGCTCTGTATCTTGTATCTGCTCATTACTGAGCTTGATTAAATGGTGCTTGTACGGCCAAGGGTTGGGAAAACACACAAAGGGACTCTTCTACTCATCGGAGGCACTTAAATACCGCAGAGACAGATGCTGAAGGGATAGAGAGAGACGGAGTTTGACATTGCGGCTGCAGTAATGAGATGGAACCCATTAGGGCAGTGTCCTCCTGGGGTCCAGATGCCTCCGAGGAAAAGAGAAGGCAGAGGCAGAGCCTCAGGAGCAAGGAAGGCTCCCTCTGAAGAGAAGGAGAATGAATTGGACAGCTGTCCTATCCTTGAGCTGGGGACGGGTTGCTCTGAAATGTTGTTTTGCAGGAGATAAGGTGGGGAGAAAATGCGGGTGAGGAGGTTTTGACCTCAGCGTCTCCCTTCTGTATCTTGTTTCACGGAGACCGAGCCATGCTATCGGTGTGCACAGAGCTGGATTTAACTTTATCTGGTGGGCGATCCAGTGGCTGTAACATCAGTCTGTATGTGGGGTGATGCTAAGAAAGGGCACTGCTCCCATCACCTCTCCGAGAAGGAGGACGATGTCTCCTAAGCTGTCAGCTCAAACTTATCTCTGGTCGCTCTTGCAAGTCTCTGGTAGCTGGGAAAGGCTGCAGGAAAGTTGGTGACTCCTATTGCAAGGGGACTGGGAGAAGCTGCAAGGTCTGTGTGACGATGCAAGGATGTTGTCTTGGCAGGGGCAGCCATGAGAGTGATCTGAAGGGCGAGCAGCAACTTCAAACCCGCAGCCTTGTGGGCTTGAGCTCTCCTGTCTGGCAGTCTTTGCTGAGATTCTGAAGCCCAATTATTTCATGCCATGCTGGAGGAGCATGCAGCTTTCCTCCCTGCCCATCTGCACACCTCGGAGCATGCTTCACTTCAACGCTTTCCTTCTACACACTCCCTGCTGCTGCTGGGGTCTGGGGCACGGCAATAGCTTTCATCTCCTCTCCTTTCTTGTGAGGAATCAGAGCTGGTGGCGTTTGGCCTCTGCACTACAGGTCTGTGGTTTGTTAGGAGCTGTTTGCTCCGTGCTGCTACATGCAGCGGGGATGCTGAGGACCCTTTGGATTAATCATCCTTCTGACTGCAAGGGATGAGACCCGGTGACCCAGCAGGTGCTCCCCAGGAGCTCCGTGACAGCCACAATTCACCCTGTGATCTGAGCACGCTGGTGTCTGGATACGGAGATCTTAGGAGATTGTTGAGACTTTCAACTGTGGTCTCTGATGGCCCCGCTCTCCCTTCCGGCAACTCCGAGACTCGCGCTCGTGTGATTAACTCCACATCCAAAAAGTCACTGCCTCTGTGAAGCTTCAGGACTCAGCTGACTGCTTGAGTGCCCTGCAAGCCTCCAGCCAAGGGTCAGCAAGGCTGCAGCTGCCAGAGCGGCTCAAAGGCTCCAGGTTTGAAAGCAAGTGTACTTCTCCGCTCTTTGATGGAGGAACGGAGTGTCTGCAGACTGCACAGGGCACACACTGGGAGCTGGGCAGCCTGGCAGACACCGAGCTGATTTGCTCAAGGTCCTCCTGCCACAGAGCGTGATGCTAACAGCATCAGCATGATGCTCAGACCCGGAGTGGCTCCGTCTGGCCCCGAGGCTGCAGCCTGGGTGCTGCGGTGGTGAGGAGGCTGGCCTCAGTGAGGGGGAGGGGAGGGAGGTGAGCTCCCCAAATCCCTGCTGGATCCGCTGTGGTTAAGCTCCTGCAGCAGGATTGCTCAGCAGTGATTCATCAGCCCAGTGCTGCTAACAGGTTTGCTTCGCTGTGTGCTGCGGTAGGCAGGGGAGGGGAATCAGCACTGCCTCTGTGTCATCCCCTGGGAGTGACACTTTCTGAGTTTCCAGGGGCTCTGAAATACCACTGTGTGGACAACCACTGTGACCAGAGCTGAGGTCTGAGATGAACGTGGCAAGTAGATTCCAAAACCAGAGGTGGGAGCAGTGGTGGCCCCATGGTGACGACTCTCCAGCATCTCACTGACCGTGTGGGGGCTCTGTGGGGTCATGCATACTCAGGATGCAGTGTGGCTGCAGTGGAGTGTTGCCCTTTGGCACTTTGGTGCAGGTGGCTCGAACCTCCTCAGAAGCAGCTCTGGCCACCAGACAGACCTGCAAGGAGATCTGTTAGGCTGAAGCTTCCATGCCTCCTTTGCTGCCTCCCTGATGGCAGCCCGTCCCTCCACCAAATAAAAATTCCACGCACGGAGCTGGTTAAAAACATCAATTAGCTCTAAAACAATTATTATTTTTTGAAATGCCATTTTATATATGCAATAACACAACACAATAATCCTGGGTTATTTAACAGAGCATTTACCATGAAAACAGTCATTACTCTTTAAACGCTGCTGACTGTACAAGCCTCTTAACATTAAAAGGCAAGTGAGGCAGAAGTCTTGCCGTCAGAATGCCACATTTCCCCGAATACATTAGAGACACTGTCACCAGGATGCCCCCGTTGGCTGGGTGCCTTTTCCCAGGCATTTCTGTTTAAGTGCTGGCGATGGGATGATGGAGGGCATGGCTCTTTGCTCTCTCTGCTTGGGCTGCCCATCCTTCCCGGCCTTGAGCACCTCCAGGGTTGGGGCATCTCTGGGCAGCAGTGCCTCAGCATCATCCACTCCCCTAGCTTCATCTCAAGGCGTAGTGGCTGTTCTTTATCCAGCCTAAACCCGGTAGATTGAGCCCATTTAATATTGTCTGTAGGGCCTATCACGCCGCACAGATAAAGCCAGTTTTGCTGTTAAGTCAATAATGGATTTTGTGGAAAGTTCTGCTTGCCCTCCCCTTTCACGGTGCTGGGGAATTCTGCGGGATGTATGTTATTTACTTACTTATTAGACCTCTTCTCAATACCTGGCACGGGCCCGGGGGAGCAGACAGAAATACCATTCTCAGGCAAACCAAAGCCTTTGGTTTAAGCAAAATAGTTGTGTTTAAAGATTAATTTAAGACGCTTTAAAAATTGAGCAAGGCCATACATTTTTAATATTGATTGATATTATTATAAAAGATTCAGCTGCAACTCTTCTCACCAGGACCTCTCTTGGCGCGCAGACGGCGCGTTTGTCTGCGAGGGACCGGGTTTGGTTATTTTTAATCTCTGCGACTCGCTCCTGCGAAATTTATGGGAAGCGTCGCCTTGTGTCTGGCACTGCGGGGCTCCCTGGGTACCAGGCTGGGTTGTGCTTGGGAGGCCCAAGGGAGGAGGGGAGAGAGGGTGAAGGCTGCTGGTTTTGGCCCTCTGTGTCTCTGCCACATGATTGGAAGGGATGGTGCATCTAGTTCCTGTAGCATCCCATGGCTGGGGGCAACACTCCTTCTGCTAGGTTGGGAAAGACATCGAGGATCATCCAGTCCAACCATCAGCCCATCCCCACTATGCCACGGATCCCATTCCTCGGTCCCTCACCCACCTTTTTCTTGAAGACCCCTGGGAATGGTGACCGCAAGGCGGAGAGACAAAGCAGCTGCCCCAGCCCTGCAGGAACTGAACCTGCTGCCGAGGAGTAATTCTCCCAATCGCATTTATTTCACGGGCGTGAAAGGTCACAAAGTGAAGGGAAACGAGAACTGTATTCAATTAGACAATTCGATCAAAATAAATCTGTCAAGATGGCATTCCTGCTGAGGAATCAATTGGCTTGGAAAATGAAGGCAGCAGCTGCTGCTGTTGTTATTATTGTTGTTATTATTATTATTTTAAATTAGCTCCAGTACCTGACATGAGTACCTGAGTTGGAGTGCCTGAGCGGTTCACATCATCTATCACTCTTATTAGATATTAATATATCCTCCTCCGCCTTGCTGTTAGTGCCCTGTTAATAGCCAAGTGGCCCCAGAGTGTTTGCTGGGAGGTTGATGCGAGTGATCAGTAATGAGAAGGGATGGTGGGGCTTTGTTCGGGCAGGAGGTTAAGGAAAACAGAGGGAGAAGATGCAAGCGAGTGCGTGGCTCGAGCTGGCGTGGGAGCATCGGGGTGAGTAAAGGTGGGTGAAGGTGAAGCTCTTTTCTGGGTCATTCTTTGGGTCTTTCCTCCAAAGAACGGGGCATCCCAAAGTAGGGCTGCATTGTTGTAGCCCACTCGATGGGATGTTGTGCTGAGCAGTGCTGCAGGATGAGCTGAGAGGGATGGGGCCACCGATCCGCTGGGTTCGAGGATGAGGAGAGGTGGATTGAGAAGCAGAGTCAGGGAAGAAATAATTATGCAGGGGAAGAGATCCTCCTGTCTGAGAGATTGCAAAGCCTGTAACGTCCACTCCATCATCTGAGCTATTTAAAACGTGACTTAATAACACATTGGACAGTGCAGCAGAGAGCTGCCCTGGCTGGATGCCCCTGCTTTGAGCATGCCATTCAGGGTCCACATCTGGACCTGCTGGGCAGGGGTGGGCTCTGAGTACAGGAGTGGGTGGAGGGCTGTGTGCTGTCTCCAGCCCCGCTGCTTTTATGGGGTGCTCCCACCTCATTCTCCCCTGCCCATCCCGGTGCTGCCAGGGCAGTGGGTTATTGGTGGTCCCCGTTTTTTGGCAGCTCATAAGCTGCCACTGAGCATTATCTACACTCAGCTTTGGATTTTGGGGAGGGGGACATACATTCAGAGCAAGACTGGCTGTGTTGTCACCCATACAGAGCCGTGCACTGGCAGTCTGGCTGGGATCGTGTGGCTGTGCTGTGAGGACAGCAGCTATCGCATCCTCCTCCTGTTGCTTGCATTTTTATTGACTGGTGATGACAAACTGGTTTATGGACAGATCTTTTATACCCGCCAGGACTCGGCAGTTATTTTGAGATGATGCTTTGCCTCAGAATCTTCCTTCCTTCATCCTTCATAAATCTTAAGCAAGGCTGCTGCATTCAGACCGAGCTTAATATTCTTCTTGCAGATCTCTGCACCAAAATGGCTGCATTGGAGCAGGGAGGTGCGTGGATTCCTCACCACCTCACTGCTCTGCTCAAAGGGCAGTTGTGAGCCGTAGTGTCTGTAGAGGGATGAGAGGTCCCCTTGGATGGGGTCAGTGTTGCCTTGGGGCTGTCCCACGGGAGAATCCAGTGCGTGGACATCAGTCTCCTTCCAGCAGGTGGTGTGCAGTGGGTTGCAGGAGAGCAGTGACAAAAAGAAGGGGAAAAGAAGGAAGAGTGAGGAGGAGATAGAAAGGGAGATTTATTGTGCGGCTGTGCGTTGCTGTTGTTGGTTGGGTGTTTTTTTTTTTTTTTTTTTTGAGTACAAAGCAGAGGAGAAAGAGTGCAGCCCCCTCATTTCACCTCTCCTACACTAATGCACTCAGTTGCAAAGGACAAATCCCATTCTCTTGGCCTTTCTCCTCTCCTCATTAACTCCAATGACCTTGGGGCCCTGGCGAGAGCAAAGCGTTTATTCCAACAAAAGGATTATCAAAATAAATAACCAGAGTTTTCAGAAAAGGTCGTGTCCCTAGCAAGCCCAGGCAGAGGCAAAAACCTCTGCGCTCAGCTGAGTTTGGGCTGGCTCTACTTCCCAAAGTCCGAGGTGATAAATCCCACTGGCCGTCACTTCGCCCACCAGCATCACCTCCCCGCTGTCACCACAGCACCGCTGCAGAATATTTCCCATTGAGTGTGGGGAGTTGGCTGACGCCCCAAACCTTTGAGTGGGGGAGTTGGTTCTTGAGCAGTTCTTCAATGCAGAGAAATGGAGAGCCCCGTCACAACCTACGGAAACAGATAGGAAGCCATGTGTACGTGTGTACCTGTCTGTGTACGTGTAGTTCGGATATGAGCCGCAAAGCTAATTGCTAACGCCTGACATTTCAGAAACTGCTGATTTATGACATCTCAGCAACGATCCCTCCAGTTCTGCTGCTGCTCAGGATTGCTCCTGGCTCTGTTGTACCGCTCCGGTTTTGTTCAGGTCCAACGGGACAGGTTCCGCCCTCAGCTGCTCACCCAGCACCTTCTGCACCAGATGGTCCTCCGCATTTCTGACACCCAACACACACATCTCTCAGGTGCTCCTGGTTTCTCTGAGAAAAAAGAAAAAAAAAAAAAAGAAGAAAAAAAGACAAAAGAAAAGCATCTTTGGCTGCCACGAGCGCGTTTGGTTGCTTACAGTGCACCCTGTCGCAGCCTGTCAGCAGCCTGGTGTACACAAGGTTTGAAGACCGAGCTCTGAGCTGCTGCCAGCAGATGCCTGTCTGCTGCAGGAGCAGAGCTGACTCACTGCTGGAGTCCTCCTCGCCTTGCAGGGTGCAGAGGCTGAAGGCAGCGTGCTCGGGATCTGAGCCGGCTCGTCTGCTTGCTGGTTCTCCCCTGTTCCTCGTGGCTCTGTGCAGCTGGGGAAAAAAGCACCTGCCTGCGCTGCTGCTGCTGCCCGAGTGAAGTGTTAGCAGGTTTTATTCTCCCTCCTGTCTCCCTTTTTCACACCTGTGCGCAGCAGAAGTGTCTGCGATCATCATATGCCCCGTGAAAATCACCCGGAGCGTTCATCTATTCTAGAGGAGTAGCGGAGGATGTGATTGGAGACTGGCAGCCTCCCCCTGTCTTTCATCCTTTCTCTTTGACATGGTTTAGCATCTCAGAAGTTGTAAAGAGCAGCTCTCTTTGTGTAGGTGCACCTGCTCCGTGTGCGCGCAGGTGGGCGGTGTTGTTGTTGTCACTGTGAAATTTGTGAATAATTTACCAAGCAACCGAAGAGAGCCATAAAGCTTTAAATTATTAAAACGCCTCTCTGTTTGGAGGAGAGATAGTGGAGGTGTTTGCTTTGGCTGTGGGCTCTGCCTTGGAGTTGGGCTGCCCGGAGCAGGAGTGCCTTGGAATGGAGAGATGCTATAGACAGGCTGGTGGTGATGCATTGGCTGGCAGCACGGCAGCTAAATTAATAAATGAGGAGATCCAGATAGGCAGCAGAGCAGCCCCGACAGCCTTCATGATTTATCCTGGAGATGTCTTTCCTCGGGAGAGGAAAAAAAAAAAAGAAGACCTTTTGTTGCATTGCCAAAAAACGGTGTTTTCTTGCCTCGCCTCCCTCCGTTCACCTGAAGGCAGAGGAGCTGCAATTCTGTCCCTTCTCCTGTTGGTGAGAGCAGCAGCACCCTGTGTGAGCACCAACGGGACAGGGTGTGCTCACCAGGTACCCAGACATCAGGCTGGAGAGATTTAGACTGGATGCAAGGAAGAAGTTCTTGTCAAGAAGGGCCGTGAGGCGCTGGCACAGGTTGCCCAGGTGCTGCCCAGTCCCTGCAGACAGCCAAGGTCAGGCTGGACTCTGAGCACTGATGGAGCTGTGGGTGTCCCTTTGCATGGTCTCTGAGAATCCCTTCCAACTCCAAGCAATCAGCTTGAGAGGCGAGGTGTGATACGGGGCCACTGTCAGTTTGCATCAAGCGTTGGGATGCTGTTGCGTTTCGGATAATGGCAGTGCATGAGTGTGAGCCAGTGATGGAGCAGAGCTGAGCGCTGCCATCTGAGAGGTTTAGTGTTCCTCTCTGCCTTTTTCTTCCTTTCAAGCACTCCGAGAGCAGGGAGTTAATTTTGGAAGCATCACTTGTGCAAGGATGTTTCTGGCAGGCTCGGGGTTGCTAAGTGTAGCTAAGTGCCTCGAGCATCCGTAACTGTTCTGCTCCTTGTTTTTCTCCCCAAAGAGAAAGTTTCTGGAGGGGAAGAAGGAAGTGAGAGCAATCAGCCGTGCTAAGTGATACCACAGGGTGCTGCAGAAGGGTGCCACACACACACTGACACGTGGGGGCTCGTGTTGGTTGCTTCCCCCTCTTCTTCCCCTTCCTTCGGCCTAGGATTTGGGCAGGGCTCTGAGCGTTGAGCTGCTTTGAACCTTTGCCTGAAGTCTTTCCTCCAGCTCTGCATCTGATCTCTCGGTCTCTTTTTGCTGGCATCTTTTGAGCTGCATAGGGTTTGGATGCCGGGGTCAGGCAGAGCCAAGCTGTTGAAGCCTTGGTGGGATCGCTGTGGCACTTGGCCTGATTTGGCTTCCTGCTGCTCCTGCTGGGATGTGCATGGATGGGAGATCTGAGCATCACCCTCAGCAGGAGGCACCACCACGTGCAGGTTCTGCTGCCTGACCTCTGATTTTCCCACCTGCTTTGGGGTCTTCGCTGTGCATCGAAGAACTGAGTCACTGGGTGGGGTGTGTGTGGGGGGGTGGATCTCGTCCCCCTCTGGTGCTGTGAGGTGGTGGGTGCCATTGAGAGCTGTGGGAGGATGAGCTCGTTTCTGGGGCGATACGATTCACCTCCGATGTTTTCAGGAAGGATTTTCTTAACTGTTTAAATCTGGTAAATTGCAAATTACTTAACAGCATGTTTCTGAACGAGGTATATAAAGAACGCTCCAAACCCTCTAAGTGGTTTTTAACAAATACAGATTTCATTTTCTATTAGGATCTCGGAATTGGTTTCCGATGTGGTTAATGCTGCTTGCTGTAGCTGGTTAGAGTCCTCTTGCTCTGAGTGTAGGAGCCAGCTCCTGTTGAATCCCAGAGCTGTTTCAGTTTCATGGCTGGGCCCCTCCCGTGGAACCAGGGTTGGTGGGTTATGTATGTACTGGGCTGAAAAGCATCACCAGGAAAGGGTCAGTCGTGTCCTAAAGCAGCATGCATGTCCCAGCCAACAGAGCAAAGCAGGTCCCCTCTCCTTTCTGCCTTCCATGTCCAGTGGCAAGCAAAAGGCCTGCAGCTCCCTAATGCTAATAGCAAGCTCCAGCTGCTGGGACCACCCTCCTAGAAGCTTATTTATATCTGTGCTCAGTGTTGATTCAGCTGCCTTGCATCCGTCGCTCAGAATACAGGAGCCCTTACAGAGATGAGAACCTCCCTGCACTGCTCCTGCCTCTCGTGCTTCTTTATTTTGAGCGGCTTTTCCTGTCCTGCTCGAATCAAAGAGGAGAGGAGAAAAGCACGACAGGTGCCTCCTCGGCCTTTCCAAATATCCCACCGTCGGCACATTTGTATTAGATATTGATTTCTGTTTAATAGAATAAGCCAGGAGAAATCACACTCTTTGTTGGCGTTCAAAGGATAAACCATAAAAGCCATTAAGAAGTACTGTAAGCGGCGGGATGATTAATGAGACTTTAGGTGCATTCTACTGACTGCTTCCAGATAATGTCTTTGAAAGATCCTGTTGCTTCTGGCTGCAATTCAGAGCTATTTATTTGCAAGGTGAAGCTCAGAGGAGCGACGCTCCAGCGTGAGCCCTGCCCGGTGCCGTTAAGAGACGAACTGGATGCCTCTGATTTCCCAGCTCTGGAGGGCTCTCCCTGCTCAGCTGCCTTGCCAAGGCACTCGGGAGGTGGAGTGCTGAAAGTCAATCCATCTGCCCCAAAAGTGCTGCTCTGTGCAGCTGCTGCTGCAGGGAGGGCTGTGGGGTCTGGAATGGCACCCGTATTGGGGTTGGGTTTGATTCTGAATTAAACTTCCCAGCCCTCGGTGGGGCATCATCCCTGCTGGGGCTGAAAGCAGTGTTTTACAGGAGCCGACCTCCCACCTGCTGCCTTGTTTCTTTTCCTTGGGAGGTGGAAGTGAGCGCCGTCACAGCAAACCGTGTCTGTTTCTAAACCCAGCCCATCTGCACTGAAATAACAAACAGAACGCAAGGAAAGAGATAAGCAGGGAAAAAAAAATAGCCTCGCTTCAAGTGTTCTTTTTGTCTCCCTCTGTGCACCTGGGCCTCATGGGCTGCACGTCCGCTGGGAGCAGAGACATTACAGATGATGGAAAACCCATCCCAACTGGGCCCAACTGGAAAACTCCTTCTCTCAGAAGGAGAACCCTCCCCACGGTCCCCATCCTCTCTGCTGAGGGAGACATTCCCTCTCCTCTGCTGTGGAAGGATGGGTTGTATGCTCGCCTTCATCGCTTACTCATCGCCATCCCTTCCTCCCAGTCACGCTGCAGCAATCAGCAGTATGGCCATGACAGGGCAGGGGATGGAGGCAGGGATTTGCTGCTGAGGGAGCACTAGCTGCAGTAGATTGTCATCAGGAGTAATAATAACCAAATGATGATTGGCAAAGTGGCATTGAGGGGGGAATGAGGATGTGATCCAGAGGAGCAGAAGGGATAAGGAGGGGGTAATATCCCATCTTCTTGTTTCCTCTGCTCTCCTATCTCCTTCCTTTGCTTTATACCCCGCTCTCCCATGCCCTGGTTTCTCCCTCTCAGATCTCTCCCTCCCGATGCCTGGGCTTTGCAGCCTCTCCCTGGGGCCCTCGGCTCTGCCAGCCCTTCCTGCAGCTGATTTATCTCTCTTGCCTGCTCACTTGGAGGAAATCAGCGCCGTTTTCAGCTCCTCCAAGATGCAGCTGCAGCCTCTGGGTGCCATGGGCACAGCAGTGGGGTACTCAGAGGCATTAAAAGGGTCACAGTGCTCACCAGGTTTGTTCTCAGCACCACGGTCAAGTGCAGCAGTTTGTGCCTGTAATCTCTCCTGTGCTTAGACACGAGTTTCGTGGTCTCCTGGCTTGCTGCATCCTCTCTGCCACTGACTGCTGCTGAAGATTTAGCAAATCCTTTAATCTCTCCCTCCTTCCTCAGTTTCTCCAGTTGCTTAAGTGAGGATAATGAGCCATAACTAACTTGTAGGCTGTCGAGGGAATGGTTTAATTAGAGGCTGATCTTGCAAGGTGCTGTGGGACTTCAGTACCAGGGTGGTAAGGGGAAGGCAGGATCAGAAACCAGGGGCTTAGGACCTGCAGGATATTTGTCTGCTTGGGAGGATCACGTCCCAGGGGATGCAGTGTCCTCAGTCCCTGAGGGACCCCATGGTGGTGATTGGGAACGGCAGAACCATGGGTCCCACTCTCCTGGGCTGTCCCTTTGCTTCCTGCATGCATGGGGTTAATGGCCCGGTGCATCTGCCAGCCGCAGGGCTTCCCAGCCAGCACTGCGCTTCCAGGAATAGAGTTCTGGGTTTGCGGCGCTGTCGTAAATCCAGAGGAGAAAAAGAGAGAGGGAGAGAGAAAGGGGGAAACGCGCTCCTTTCAGCCGTCTCTGGTGTGAGCTGATCAGATACAGGGGTGTCTTTTGGCGAAGAGAGGAGGTGAGGTTGGGTGGATGGATGCTCCTCAGTCACCTGGGTACCCTGCGGTCTCCAAGAGGGCACTGGGGCACTTGAGGTACCTTCTGCCCCTCCCATCAGCCCCTTCCCCTCTTGTGGAACCCCGTGAGGAGCCTTCTTCGTGCCCGATTGCAGCACTCAGTGCTTTCTATGGATGCTTCCCCAACCCTAGGGGGACACCACTGCTGTACTCAGTGCCTGTTGTCAGACACAATCTGCCTTCTGCAGGGGGAGTTGTGTCTCCTTCTCTGCCTTGCTGGTTAGTTGTGACGCTGGAGGCACTGTGGGTGTGTGTGTTGCTGCCCACGGATCTCGTGGCCGGGGCTGAGCATATCCTCTGGGGCTGTTTTGGAGGATGAGCTGATGCCGGAGCAAGCAGCACCCGCTGCCTTCCCTGTCTGTTTGACTCCACCACTCCCTTAACAAATGCAATTATATTTGTCTCGCACCATCTTTTTTTCTCAAGATGAGCCCATGCTGACAAGTGCTTAAAGCCCCATTCTCTCTTCCCCTGCCAAAAATCCGGGAGCATCAGCAAAACAAACAGGCAAACAGACGCAAGCTAACCGCTTCCATCTCATCCCTAACAGCCATCTCAGGCACTGCTTTATTTCTGTCTGCTTTCTTTGGCAGAGAGGTCACATGAGCTGGACTCTGCCTCCTTCCCCTTGTCCTAGTTTTCTTTATTTCTGTCCTTCTCCATGCATGTGCATGTGTGTGTATAGAGCAGAGCATGCAGCACGTCCTGTGACACTGCTGCCCCTGATCCCTGCCCAGCCCTGCTCTCAGACCACACAGAGCAAGCAACTGCCTGCAAGCTCCATGAGAGCCCTGTCTCTTGAGTCCCAGCTGCCTGCACTCCTGTGGCATTTCATACAAAAGCCTTTGAGAAGCAAAGAAACTCTTGAAATCTCACGCCAGAGTGACCTTCCCCTCCCTACCTCTCCCTTGGGCAGGCAAAGGGCATCGTGTGACCCGTCCACTCAATCCTGTAAATCGTTTGTACAGACGTGTGTAATATCAGAGAGAAATAGTTCATCCCCTTAAAGAGAAAAATAAACAGCTTCTCTCATCATTATACAGTTTCCAGGAAGGAAAGTGCAGTTGGTGTTGACAAAGCTTAAAAAGGAAGGGGGGAAGAAGAAAGAAAGCCCCCCCCCAAGATGCCCAAACAACTTGCCTTTGATATTTGCAAATGTGTAGCTTGTTCCTTGCTGGATTTAGTGTGAACTCATAGTGAGCATGGCCGGGTTCAGTGGTGGGATTCCTGTCCCCAGGCAGGCAAGGTCATACTACACTACATGTGTTGGTGCTGGGACATGGATGTTAAATCCCGTGCTTTGGAGATGTTGGCATTGTCTGCATCCACGTATAGGGCAGTGACTTGGCAAGGTGTGTGAAAACGATGGGCTGTGGCACTGAGGGATGTGGTCAGTGGACATGATGGGTGTGCGTTGATGGTTGGGCTTGGGCATCTTAGAGGTCTTCTCCAACCTCAAGGTGTCCCTGTGGGATTTTGCCTCAGTGCCCCTTCACGTGAGTGGTTTGTCTCTCACAAGTTCCCTTCCCATCAGCCGGGATTGGTTTCAAGACGTGAACTCGACTTCTTCTGTGGACTGTAGTTGGTTGTGCACTGCTACGTTTCAAAGTACTACGAGAGCTGCAGACATGTGAGGCCTTGTCTTTTCCCATTGAGTTATTTTCAATTTTTCCCCTTCCTGGGTTGATTGCGTTTGAGTTGTGCTTACTTCTTTGAAGTAGAGATGCATTTTAGCCACAGAATTTCATCTCGAGGTGTAGATCCACACTCAAAAGAGGGAAGCATTCACTGCGCTTTATGTTCTGCCTGTTAGAGAGTTGGACCCAAGCTGTGAAATTCAGATGTAAATTCCTCCTAAGCCTAGCGACCGCCAGGCACGGTTTGATCACCCAGCTTTTAAGCTAAAGAGCACCAGTACCTGGGAAGGGAAGCATTCCTTAGTGACAGGAGTGTGGCTGTTGGCTGTGATCCCTTCTGCATCCAGAAAAGCAGCTGGGGTAAGCTTGGCGTGCCCTGGAAGATGCTGCAGTCCTCCCATTGCAACGAGCGGAAACGCTGCGTGAGGTTGGGCTGATTCTGCCTCTCTCTGTGAAAGAAGACATTGGTGTAAAATAAATGAAAGGTTAGGCTGTAGGTTGTGGGAGCCAGTTGGGATCCTGGTAGGAAAACTGACCATTGGGTGCGCTGTCCTCACCAAGAAGGGTTCAGAAATGAGAGGCTTTGTCCCCTTTTTGTTCTCCACTTTGCCTTGAGCACTTTCCATGTCGAGGCAGTAATATGAGCATGGTAAGGGGAGCAGGGTGTTAGCAGCACCCCTCCTGCCATTCCTCGTGTTTACCAAGGGATTGAGACGAGTTTGTTCTCTTCCCGCGGATCGAAGGCTACGGGGATTGCAGAGCCTCCCAGTGTGTATGGCAGGGCTTAATAATAAAGGGTGAGTCAGATCTTCCATATTACACGAAGGTACCAGGCTTAAATAATAAATGATGCAAAATTAGTCAAGGTGTATCTGAAGGGAGGGGTGGACGTTGCAGTCCAGTGAGCATAGAAGCAGCTCAGTTACTGTCAGCACGCAATAGAAATGAATTCGTTTCTAGTAAAAGGCAGAGAGGTTTCTCTGCATATTGTTCCTCATCCTTTAAACAGTGTCACTTGTTCTGAGATCTCATGTTCAGTGATCAAGAGCTCCCTGCAAAGAGCCGTCCATGACCACGGAAGGGTGAAGACTTGTGCTGAAGTCTTGATTGGGTAGAAGAGGGGAGAAAAGGTGGAAAAAAAGGCAGCATCCTATACACAATTGGTGCAAAATGAAGCTGGGCTCTGGAAGGGGGAGCTGGCTGAGGCATAGCGCAGCATTTCCCTGCCCCATTGTTTATGGGCTCTGCTCATCCAGCTTTGAGCTGCCATCACCATGTGTGTATGAGGACGGGCAGGGAAGCAGGTGGGCGGACACCTATTTCTCTGCAGTTTGATGCTCTTTTGAAGTAGGAAAACCCAGGCACGAAAGCTTTCCTCTGTGTAGGCAGTTCAGAAGCCTTGTGGTCTGAGATGTTGGTTGTCCTTTGGCTTTCAGTGGGCCGTGGCCGCCTGGCTCTCCAATTCCTATGCAGATCTCGGCTTTGAGCCTCCCAGCTTCCCTCTCGACGAGGGCTCTGTTTAACCTTTCCTCTTGTCTGCGGAAAGCACATCGCATTAGCCCATGCACACAGATGGAAAATTGAATGGGATCTTTGCCCTTTCCCTTCTTCTAACGTAACGACTCAGGGATCCCCCACAAAGGCCGGATTTCCCTTACGAAGCGCTCGGTGGCAAAAGACATGCAAGGTAATTGGAAGAGTAGCCAGGTTTGAGATTAAAGTTGTTCCATCAGCTGAGACGTGCGTCGAAAGCTTCCCCTCTGGCTGATTTACATAATGCTCCTAACCATTTCAGGAGGAGTGTTGGGAATCCCATAATGCAAATAACCCCCGAGCCTATATCATCAAATGCCTTTACCTGATCCGGGATGAACGCGAAAAGAAATTTGCCACATGTTTTACCCAGCTCAGCAATGTCTCCTCTGCAGACGGAATTGCTAACAATATTCCGACCTGTTGGAGCACAACATTGAAACGTATAGAAACAAGACCCGCAGCCACGTTCTGCAATTCAATCTTGTCTTTATTGCAGCAGTGGAGGTGTGCTGCATATTAGCGAGTATTTTTTTCCCCTGACTAACCTTGGCTAAGTCTCATTACCACTCCCCAGCTTTGCTGAGGGTTGCTTGGTGTGGGTCGTTGTCCCATTGCTTTGAAGGTGACCGGCTCCCTGTCCTGCCCAGCAATGGGGCAACGACTCCAGATAAGCCTGGTCCTGCAAAACCTCCAGTCTGAATTCCCAGCGATGGCCAAACAGAGTCAGGATGGATGTGAGGTGATGCACTTTACTGCCTGCAGGCGAGCACAGCTCCTCTGCAAACTGATGTTCCTGCTCTGACTTCAGTGTCCCTATGCAGATTTACCTCTGCTGAGGATCTGTGCTCTAATCTGTTTTTTTTTTTTTTTTTTTTTTTTTTGCTTTTATCTTCCAGAGGAGAACAATATATCTCTTACCCTCTTGGTAGTTTCCTTTCCATTCCTCGTTTGAATTATACAGAGGGTGCACTCGAGTGATTTTTAAATCTAAATGAAAATGTAAAGAACCCTTTACCGCGGCACCAAGTCCTACAATAAGGCAAATTGTTTAACTTCTTCGCAGCCCCATCTGGCCCTAATTGATTCTTGTAACCCAACTGTGATTTCTAACATGTTCTAGTCAGAGAAATCTACCGGCACTAATTCAACACGGTGAGCGCTGATACGGCGTTTAATGCGACAATGAGATCAATTTTCCTTCTGAGTACCGCCCTGCCCGGCCGGGGTGCGAGGGATGGTGGGGCAGGCTTTCGCTGGAAGATTTGTTTCTGAGGATGGGAAAGTACAGCTTTTCTTCCTCCCCAACCCATTCTTTTCTCCAGTCATCTATTCCTGCAGCTCCTTCTGTCCCTTGGAAATCCCATTGGATTTCTTTAAGGGGCAAAGTTTAAAGCACATCGGATGAGCCTTGTGCTCGCCGTACCCCTGCTTGTGGAGCCTGGTGTGTTCTGGTGCTTGGATTCCATGTGTGGCTGGGCAGAGGTTGAATCCCATCTCTCTGCAGCGACTTCCCTGCACCTCAGCCCTGCTGTGTACAGTAAGGGTCCAGGGGCTGTCGTCCAAGGATGCTCTCACTCAGCATTAAAGTGTCTTCTGGAGTCGTGTTAGGAATAGAAGGGTGGCTTTTAATTTTTCTTTCTTCTTCCCCTCCCAGTAGGCTAAAAATGTTGTGTTTCTGGACATCCTTGGCTGCTTTGCAAGTGGGGTGAGAGTGTGGGCCTCTGGGTCTTGCGGAGCTCTTGCGTTGTGCCCTGATGGGAGTAGTAGTGGCTGTAACTTCTTTATTGCTGCAGCTTTCAGGATGTGTTAATGCTTATCTCCTTGCTCTGCGCCTTGGGTGTTGGTGGATTGGAAGCTGCTTACCCTGATCATCATGTTTTAAACAAGAGGAGATGGGACCGGCGTGGGTGGCAGTATATCTGCAAGACAGTTCCGTTGGAGAGGTGATAAGCCATAGGGAAAAGCTTTTGTGGAAAGCAGGCTTCTTGGAGGAGAGATGTGCTTCCCCGCTGCCTCTGTCCCAATGCAAAAACAATGCCTTGAGGCATGGTGCTGGAGGAGCCAGCACTCCCCACGTTGGGCTTGGCAGTGGTGCTGGGGCATCTCTCTGCCCACCCCTAGCCCCTCTCCTCCAGGTGGCACTGCTTGCTGCCAGGGCTCAGTTAAGACGATGCGGGATTTTACGGCCACCTCTCAGTGCTGCAGTGCAGTGTGAGTGGCAGGTGACAGGCTGCTTGATGGCAGTGACAGGCAGGAAGCCAGGCTCCGAATTAGAGATGACAGGTCCAGCCGGCACCACAGCATGTGTCGCTGCTCCTTAGCCATGCTGGGAGGAACGAGCAGCATTGCCAGCCTTGCTCAGGGCATGTCAGTTGTCCATCAGTCGCACCCTTTGTTTCCCATTCCCTATTGCACTTGCTCACACCTATGGACGACAGGAGCAGTCTTTCTGCTTGGAGGCTCCTCTCTAGGGATGCAGTCCCCGAGCTGAGCTGTCATCAAGAAGCTGCAGATGTGCTGCAAGCAGCACTGCCTTGTCCAAGGAGCATCCAGGTTCACCATCCCAAGGACTGATACCCTTGGTATCCTTCAGTTGGAAGGGACCCTTAAAGGCCCTCAACGCAGCCAGCAGGGACACCCACACTCCATCCCGTTCCATGACCTGGTGCCTGGAGGGTGTTTCCTTGGTGCTGGTGGCTGATGGCAGTGGTTGGCATGGCTTGGCTGGGAGCCCATCCGCGAACCCCAGTGCACCTCCTAACACTGGCTGCAGAGCTGTTTAATGTAGGTTTTCATATGGTAGCTACACGGTTTTGAAAAAACAGGAAGAAAAAGCAACCAGAATCTATGGCAGATGAGATTTACATACATAGGAGGAGTAAAAAGCTCTGTTTTTGTTTGTTTTTATTTTTTATTTTTTGTTCCTGTTTGTTTGCTTTCTTACTTTTCTGACTGTTTTTTCGCATTAAAAATTCAAGATCTGTCTGTCTTCCGTTCTCTGGAAGGCTCAGAGGACATCTGGAGAACTTGTTAGGATTATGTTGTTTGAGAGATGATGCCTTTGGAGGACAGGGGATCGCTGCCCGTTTGAAACCCCACATTTGGGGGTGGATTTTGCTGTTTCCTCTTTCTTTAATGATATTTTTTTTGGGGGGGAGAAACCCTCTTGAGAGAGTGGTCCTCGTTAAACCCTGCACCTGGAAACAGCAGCTCCAAAATCCTCCGAGTTTTGGGGACCTCTAATGAGTCTCCCTCAGAGACAGAGCTTTGTATTTCTATTTCGTCTGCTGTAGTGTGAAAAAAAGAAGAGGGAAGCAAACAATCAGAAGCATTTTTTTTTCAGGTAAGAAGGAAAAAAAAAAAAGAAGGGAACCTCAAACCTTTCTGTATGCACTGCTCGTGAGTAAGGAAGAAAAAGGCAGCACCCCGCTTCCTTCCATCAGGCTTCTTCTATAATGTATTAATAGAGAATTACATCCTCGCCATAGGATTATTAAAAAAGAAGAGAGATAAAAATGATAGAAATGAATCCGTACGCTATTATGCGGATGACAATAGATACACTTAAGCCTTCCAGCCCTGACCTTGGCACATGTTTCATCTCAACTCTGGGAGAGTCTGAAATTGATACGCTGACACTCAGCGTTCATATGAAGAACCGTCGTCTTCCCCGAGGAGCGCGAGGAGGTGGGAAGGGTTTCGCCAGGGCCCCTCCTCCCCCCAGCCCCTCCCCCATGCAAATCCTTGTGTTCCCTTTCAGGGTTTGCATCTATCTATTTATTTACCTATTTTTAATGGAACTCGCTCACAGTTGACATAACCCCACGTTGGCTGCGGACCCCTCTCCGGGTGCTGTGTACTGCATGCAGGTGTGCAGTGGGGTTGGTAACCGTTGACCCCATCCCTCTGTCAGCCTTTCTCCCCCCACCCCCTGAACTTTGGGGTATCCACTGAGCTCAGAGAGGGGAATTTGGAATAATAGAGGGACAGCCTGCAATAAGAAGGGGACAGATTGCTGCTTGTGTCCACGAGGGCAGGTCCACATCCTCTTGCCCTGGACTGGGGCTCTGCCTCCCTCCTTTCCCAGCCCCGAGCTGCCGGCCATCTCTGCCTCTGTTAATGGCATGGCAGAGGCAGAAGGTTTCCATTCCCCCTTCCTCAGCCCAAGTTTGTTTAGCCCTTAAGCTACTGAGAATACTGAGAGGGAGAAAGAGCTGTGCGTAACGCAGTGACAGCTCTGCGGTGTTCCTGCTAATGCAGATAGCATTTGATCGGCGTGATCCTCCGCGAGGATTAATAATGAAGAGCACTCAGGGAGTGAAACCCGAGGAGCAGCGTGCTGCTAGCTGGGTGCAGGCACACTGCTGGGCATGGTGCTCACAGCATGAAGCCTTTCCCCTCGGGTGCTGCCTGCAAGGAAGATGTAGGGACGTGGGGAGGGAAGGGGGAAAAGCTCCTTGCTAGCATCTCCGTGCAGATATCCCTCCAAAAAGAAGGGGTTGCCCATTGCAGCTCCCCATCCCGTGCTCTCAGGTGTCCCCACTTTGTGGGCTGAGCTCTGGAGCTTTCAGCGTGGCAGCTCAGTGCCTCCGAACCCACGTGTGCATCTTCCTTTCTTTGTCTCCCCTTTTATTTATAACCCTGGTTAGCATTTTTTTTTATTAGTGTTATTATTATTCCTGCTAAGCCATAAAGTCGTTGAGGGAAAAAAAAAAAAAGAAAAAAGAAGATACTAGGGCAAATGTGTCAGGCAAATTAAACGAGCTTGTTATAATCAGCTGCTTCTCCCATATCCTTCCTTTCCGTGGCTTGCTCCGTCCCTGCTCCCCATGTACATAGAGATGCTCTCCCTCCTCTCAATTTCAGTGTCAAGAACTTTATTGGCATGACAAGATATACTGTGTTGCTGGAGTTAATACAGTCTCAAGTGTGTATGTCTGAGAGAGGTTTTCACAGTCATAATTGGGTTTTATACAGTGTGTCCAGTTCTATATTGGGAGGCTGAGGCGCAGCTATATTGGGAAGCCGTTTCTGCCACCTCTGCTGGATTTATGCAGATGGGTTTTTTCTGGCTTTTAAGAGTGAGACCTCGTTGGTTTGGGCAGCCTGCTCCCTCCCCACCTGCTGCGTGGCCAAAGGAGCCCCTGGCCGCGTCCTTCAGGCTGAAACCCCTCCACAGCCCAGCTTCTGGAAGGTGGCATTTAGTTAAATGCTCATCACAGAACCAAGCCTCCTTGTGTTCTCGTTCACCCTGTGCCTGTCCAACACTGTCCTGCTCCTCGGTGCTCTAGGAGCCATCCTGCATGGCCCAACAACACAGCAGCCATTCACCCCACGTCTCCACGCAGCCAACATCTGTCCACCATCCCTTCTGCTTCATGGGAGCTGCCGTGATGCTCCAGGGTTGGGACAAACACCCACCACCACCACACGGAGGCTGTTTACAGAGCTAAGGAACCAACAGGACCAAGGACAGCCACCCCACAAGGGAAGGAACCTCTGCTCCAAGAGGCGATGAAAGGCAGCGGAATTGGAAATGGCTTGATTTCAATTAGTTTTTAATTAGCCGCTGTCTCCAAGCCATCGTATCAGTCGCCAAATAATTGAAAAGCAACAATATTTGCATGTGGCGGCTCGAAGAATGGCTGTGTCTGATCTGAGGCAGGGAGGGTTTGGGGAGATAATGCCCAAGGTCAGCGGCTCCTCGCTGGTAGTTCAGCGTGGGCAAGCTTCTTGCAAATAACCCACTGTAGCCTCGCACTAATTTTACAGTAAATTAATGCCGAGCCGGCATTTGTATGGATTTAATTAGCAGGCAACACAAACTTTTATAAACCTTTTGCAGTGGCAATTTAAACCTGATTGCAAAGTTATTAAAGGCAGCCATGGCAGGCTGCTCTAGGAGTCTGTAGGGACCGAGGCACGCTGCGGCACCACGTCCTCGCAGTGGGGTGGGTCTGTGCTGGGACAGAGCCTGCTGACCCACAGTGTGGGGTCGGCCAAAGCTCCATCTCTGGGAGGGATGCTCGCCGTGCTCCGTGGCTCGCTTTATCCTCCCACGTCCCCACCGTGCTGGTTTGCATTTCTGCCTCCCCACTGCTCTCCTGCCCATCTGCAAATGGCTGCTGCATGGCTTTTACGGCGGCTGCAAATAACCAGCAGGGAGTGTGGTGCAGAAGCCCCATAAAAGTGCTGCTCTCCTCTCCGTGCAGGCAGGCAGTGCAGTTTATGAGCAGCTCTGTGGTGCGTGGCAGCACGCCGTTTGCGTGGTCCCTGAAGAGAGCTGCTAAGAAATCGCAGGATCATGAGTTTCACAGCAGATATCTATAGCTGGTGTCACAGAGAATTAAAAGAAGCAGGTTAGTAGCCTCAGCTGGGCCCGTGGATTGCAGTCCCATAATTCAGGGTGGGCTTGGGCACCCTGGCTGGAAGCAAGGGGGAAGAAGCCCTGGAAAGGGCTGGAGGGCATGAAAAATAAAGGTACTCTTTGGAATGGTGGGGCCCAGCGTGGAGACCTTTTTAAACGCCTGCAGAGCGAGGCTGTTTCTTATTTTACAAATAATTGCATTGAAATATATGTATATAAGGGAAAATGCAATTCTTGGCGAAACGGATTTCATTGCCGAGCAGCCTTCGTGAGAAATGGGAAAGAGCAGCCTTTAATTACGGCCGAGGGTTTTATATGGCGATTCCAGGACACCTCTATAATCAGCCAGAGATATTCTGTCCTCCATGCTTCCTCCTAACACGTTAGGAGGACAATGGCAAGTCATTAACGAGCTATAATGGGAAAAGCCGTATCTAACTATTCCATTCTCTTAGCGAGGCCGGGCGGGTGACTAACTGCTGGTGGACTTTTTCTTCCCTTTTCTCTTTGCTAATAACATCCTTGCTGCTGCCAGCCCAACCCAGGCAGATGCTGGGGCAGTGCTGTGTGCTTGGCTTCCAGCTCGGTGTGATGGAGTGCAGGAGCTGCTCCACGGGTGTGCATTTGCCTGACGTGAGTGGGAGCAGAACCCACCTAAACCTGTGAGCTGCACAAAAGCTCTGATTAATGATTGATTGCTGGTATTAATTTGCTGTGTAAGAGGTGTCCAGGGACAAGCTTGAAATGGCTGCTGTGCATCCAGGGGGGAGCGGGACAAGCTGGTGGGTTTGAAGGGAGCGTCGCACTTTTGCAGAGGGGTGCAGAACCCTTTGGGGCTGTGGTGGGGACTCCCAGCTCCCGGCTTGGATATGTTCTCACCTTGTGTCCTCTGCCTTATGTCTGCACAGTTTTAGGGGCTGGTGCTTGCTTTTATCAACAGGATCTGTTGAGTGTCCAGCACAGGGCGGAGATGTTTGGTGGGGAGCAAGGGCTCTGAACCTATGGGGAAGCCCACAGCTGTGGGAGATGGGCACCATGGCATTGCTCGAATCTTCTGCAGAGTGACTCTTGAGGCCAAACATCACCCACTTGGAGATGCTTTCAGGAACACCAGGCTTTGAGCGAGCACAAGGTGCCAAGCTGCTGCAACCCAGATCCTTCTCATTTCTAACTGTTCCCTTCTGCAGACCTGAGCTTGAATCTGGAACAGGGCGAGGTGGGAAAGAGAAAGTGGGGGGGGGGGGGGTGCTAAAAACGTAAGGAATGCAAACGTAGAAGATCTGAGAGATATTTCCAGATGGATGTGGGTAGGAAAATGAGAGAGAATGCTATTTGCAGCTTGCAATTAAAATAAATCTGAGCGGGAGAAGAGATGGCAGTGCTGAGTCTGTTGATGCATCTGATGAAGCAAAGCTGATTCACCTAGAAGTTGACACAGCTGTGTTAATGTGCCTGCAAATAGCAGCTCCTGTCTGCCCGTGATTAAGCTGCGATGGAAGGCCAGCCTGTCACCTGGGGGCTGGAACTGCCGTGCCTCCCCTTGGAGCTGGTTCCCAGCCGGGTTCCCATGCACACCCCCCAGCTCCTGTTGCCAGCTGATGGAGCAGCGGTGCATCCACTGTGTAAACATTTCAGACCTCACCCGTTGTTTGTTTTAGGCGCAGGGGGTGGGAGGAGGGACGGGACGTGGCTTATGGAGTGTGATTGTGACGATTTACCTGTTGGCTGTAGCGAGCAGCAGTGAGGTGTCAGCTGTGTGCACTGAGCTTGCAGCCAACTCCGTGCATAGGGATTTAGAAGGGAATGGGGGGGATGAAAATCCCCTGTCGTGGGTGAGGGGACTTGGGTGTGCTCTAAAAATACCCCTCAGCAATCAGGCTGCTGCTGTTTCCCATTGTGCTCCTCTGTGCTGCTGGCGCTCATCAGTCCCCAGGGTATAAATAGCAGCTCCTGGAGGAGAGCTCGGTCTTGTTTTGCTATCCTGATGGTTGCAGCAGCGTTGAGCTGTGATGGTAAGGGGACCGGGATGCAGCCTGGGGAAGCAGCCCCTATGTGGGGAGCCTGGGACTGGGCTGCTGCAAAGAATGTTGAGGGGGTGGGGAGGAAGATGTGGTTGTGGGACTGGCAGGATCCGACAGCAGAAGAGGGAGATGTGATCTCGATTTTTCCAATGTGTCAGAAGTTGTTACAGAAAAGAGGCCGATCGATTGCTCTGTCCACTGTGAGATAGAACAGGAAGGAATCGGATTAATTTGCAGTAGGGAAGATCAAGGTTAGATGTTTGGGAATAGAAATCTCCTTGGCAGCAAAGTGCTGGAACGTCTTGGGAGCGGCAGCGAGAGAGAATCATTGGATCATTAAGGTTGGAAAAGACCACCAGGATCACCAAGTCTTGACCCCAAGCCAACCCAACCCCACCGAGCCCACTGACCACGTCCCTTTGAGTTCAAGTCTTGCTGCTGAGGCCTTTGGAAGGCAATGTAAGCTGTCGAGGACAGGGTGGGATGCTGTCTCAGAGGAACGTGGGCCAGGTGGCTCCATGAGATTCATGAACCATCATCTTCCCAGCACGGTGTTATCCCTCACCGCAAGACGCACGTGCAGCAAACGAGGCTGCCGCGATGCGATGCTTATTAAGCAATTACTAGGGGAAGTGGAGGGGGTGTCATCAAACTGGCTGCTCGGCAGATTTCCTGTGAAAACTGTCTCACTGAAACCCAAATGTCATCAGTCATCAGCCGCTGAACAGCCTCTCCGAAACCTCCAAGTGGGACGTATGCACTGGTTCATTACAGCTGTCATCCTGCTGGTGCTTGGGTTTATTTGTGGCGGTGGTGTTGCTCGCAGAGAGCCTCTGCTGTGCTTTTTGGACACGAACGTTGGCTCCGGGGGCTGAGCTCCGGAAAAGTTTCATCCGCTCTGAAGACAGACGACGCTGCGTCAGCACCCAGCGTGGTTTCCTGATGTCGTGCAGGGATAGCAGAGCCCCACTCCTCCTGGGGTCTTTGCAAGCACCCAGTAAAAGCCAAGCATCCCCACTGCGGCTGCATCACTTGCTGTGGTTTATCTGCAAGGTCTTAGAGCGAATGCAGCTTTGCAGAAGGGTTTGGAGGGGTTGGGAAATGAGGAAGGGGACAGCACGGGTTTGCAGTAGCTGTGGTTTGGTTTTCCCCTGTAGCTGGTGCTGGCTTGGGATAGATAGGCCAATAATGTCGCCTTGGGCAGGTGACAGCAGTGACAGCGTTTCTTCCACTTAATAAAAAGGTTTTTGCCCACAAGAAGGAATTTCTGGAGCCCTCCCTGAGGAGTGCAGCGTCTCCACTGCTCTTGGAATCCTGCCTGAGCCTTCCCCTGTGCTCTGTCTCAGGGTTAAAGCATATTCCCCACAGTAACCAGAGAAGGGAGAAAAAGTGAGGCCGGGAAAGAGGAAACCTAATGGGTAGGTAATTAAAGGACATGCCGGGGGATAGATGAATGAATAGAGAGGAGGGAGGATGCGGTGAGGCTATAGAAACACATCAATACATGTATGAGGGAAGGAGAGATGGAAGAGAAGATTAATTTATGATCGTTCCTGTCTATTATTATTCTGAGTCAGAGGCTCTGAGCACAATCTGGAAAGTTTCCAAACCTGCCCTGGTGCCGTCGGGTGAACGCAAGATGAGCAGCTCCGCCGCGACGCTCAGGGCTGGGCTAGGTGAGCACCGCTGTGGGGGGGACGTGGGAAGAGGGAATGGTCCCACTCTGCCCCACGGTGTGGGGAGCAGGGCACGGTGCTCAACCCCCGTGCGCCGGAGAGGACGAGCACGCACCGCCGTTTGTTTATTCCCCGTTTTAATAATCGCCTGATTGAGTTGCGTTTTTATTTGGTTTCAGTGGCAATCAGATTGAGAGCTGTAATATCCACTCACACCTTGTAATTACCATTAATGTGTTCTCTCTCCTCCGTGCGAGGCCGGGCAGGGCAGAGCGATCGGGTGGGAGCACTTTGTGCATCCAGGAGCTGAGGCAGTGCCCACTCTCGGTCAGAAGGAGCCCAGTGGAGAGGGAGGAATTGGTGGGGAAGGGAGAAGGGGTGAAGAACCGGGGGAAGATCCACCTTAAATCCCAGACAAAGGCGAGCCCGGCAAAGTGTCAGAGTCAGCACAACAGCATGCGCGAGCCTAATTACCATAACGATGTGAAAGAGCCCAATCAGCAATCTGGGGCTAATCTTTCATGTATTACAGGTCTCTCTTTCGTAGAGCTCTGCAGCTAAATGCATTTTTAATGAAGATATTCCTAGACTCGTAGATAATTTCCTACTTTTTACAAGGAGTGTATCAGAGCTCATTAAGCGGGTCGTTCTTCTTTATATATATATGTATATATAGCTGTATGTATATATATGTATTTCCCAGTTCTTCAGGAGGCCAACATCAGTGCTGGCGGCGGCAAAGAGAAAGCCAGGGAGGGAGGGATGCTGTGGCTGGAAAGGTTTGCTGTGCATATAGAATGGCTTAGGTTGGAAGGGACCTTAAGGATCGTCCATCTCCAACCCCGTCCATGGGCATGGTTGCCTCCCAACGATGGCCCCGTCCAACCTGCTGTGAATGCCTCCTGGGATTTCCCATGGGGCTGCGTCCTCCTCCCCTCTCCTGATTGATTTCTCCATGGCTAACATGGGCAGGAATGCCAAATATGTTGACAGCAAGAATGGGAATGGGAGGCACTGGCCAGCATGGGGAGGGTAGGGTTGGACCCATGCTGGTGGTGAGCAGTGGGTGCACTTATGACATCCTCATCTATGGCTGTGGAGGATCGTAATTGGATTGTTGCTCTGATGGTGACGTCTCGCAATGTGTAAAGTGCTGTGGGATGAGATTTAGTTGGAAATTAGAGGGAATGCTGAGGCTGGCCTGGAGGTGAGATGTGGGGAGGCAGCGGGGTCTCTCCTGCTCCCCATGCGCTCATCTTGGCAGGGTCTCCGTGGAGCCTCGGAGGACAGGAGATTGCCTTTAAAGCAGCAGCCAGCTGGCTCCTGACAGGCAGAGGACACGGAGGGTGTGTTTCCAATTATCTCTGTAGATGGGGCCAAATCCCAAGAGGGGATGAGGAACCGCAAGGCAAAATGAGGCCAAGGAACTGCTAGACAGAAGCGGAGTGATGATCGGCCCTGTCCGGCACTGCACCTCCCAGTGTGTCTGCTCCTGCTGCGGTGTTCAATTATAACCTGCCCAAAGGAGAAGAGCTCTGAACTCAAGGGAAGGAGCCTGACTGTGTCTGTCGGTGTGTTTTCACTTGGGTAATGCATTGCTGGGGGTTTGCTCTCAGGGTTGCTCCCATCTCTTCCCTCCTAAGCCCATCCTGAGGAGTACCCAATGGGAAAGCATCTGAGGACTGCAGGCAGCAAGGGGTTAAGAGGTGGAGGCCTGAGAGAAGGATGGCAGAAGTTTGCAGGGATGATAAACACCACTGAGGCTGAATTTGTCTCCCTGGAGTGGGCCATTGATCTGTGATTGAAGTCACTGAAGCTTTTACAATCCAGCAGGTGGAAAGTGGCAGGGTGGAGGTCAGAGGAATTGGGGAGAGGGGCACTGCCAGCTGGTGGAGCATTCCCTTTGAGACCCCTGAAGCCAAGTGGCCAAAGGTATTCAGTTCAGTTTGGCTGGACAGTTGGTGGTGTCCCGACTTGTGCTTTGAACATCAGTTTGTGTTGTCTTCTCTATGTCTTTGTGCTCCAGCCAGGTCTGCATTCATAGCATGGGTTGTTTTTTTTCCCCTCTCAGTGCTCCCATTGGAGTGGATGGTAAAAGTCACACTGGGCTGGGGATGGGCATGTGGAAAAAACACCGCTGTGCTTGTACTCACCTGCAGACCTTCCCAGGATGGAGCAGCCTTTTGCTGGCAGTGCTGCCCGGCACCAGCAGCACTCTGGAAGCCATGCTTAGGTGTTATGGATTCATGCAGTAATTAGGTTATCCGGGGTGTCTACTTATTATACCAATCTATCTAGGTAGCCATAATATCTCGAAAAGAGCTTTAGGAAGATGCATGCAAATAGCCAGCAGGGGAAAACTGGAGAGAGCTCGTTTAGCACACAGATGGGAGGGAGGTCAGGAGAGGAGATGTCAGCGGGTGCTTAAGGGTTACTCCTTAGCAGATGGATCACGTGCCAGCTGGCCTTGCACTTGGGGAGAAGAGAAATAACCAAGGTACAGCAGATCTCACAGAAGATAAAGGCAAAGTGCGGTGGCAGCCTCCCGTCCTGCTTTCCTTCTGTTGCCTCTCTCATTCTGTGCCTCTTGTTTTCTCCTCAGCCCCCTGGCTCCTCAAGGGGGGTGTTCTTAAAATACGGTATGATTCTGTTGCCTTCTGTGTTTGGAGACCCATCGCAGGCACTGACCTTTCGAGTCTCTTTGTGATTAAAGTTCTTATTAATTTCCTGTGGGGCTGCAAACACTCTGAGGCGGTAAAGTGTTGGGAGTTCATTAACATGTGGGGCTTTAATTAGTCGGCAAGAAATCCGTCTCTGTCCTGATTTGACCAAGGAAAAAAGAAGAAGGGGGGAGGGGAGGGGGGCAAGAAGAAAAAACAGAGAGAGAAAATGATGTTGAAGTAAAAATAGCGTCAGCAAATGTCTGCACAGTAGGAAAAGATTTCAAGGCTCGCGATGTGCTCTTCAGAGCTGTGTGCATGTTCACCATGTGAACACCAGGGACGGCCCTTCATGCGGAGCCACACTCGCGGGGACAGCTGTCCCAGCAGCGTTTGGAGCAGTAAATGATAGCACCAGGGAGGGGATGGGGAGAAGGGGCTGGAAAGCAAAAAGAGGGAACTGGCACGTGTGCATCCAGGAGGAGCCCAGGGGCTGCCTGGCAGCATGCCGCCAACGGGCGGCCCTCCCATTTATTTAAACCTCCGGTGGAATAATATATGTTTGATGGCCCGCTTGATCTATTTGTGACAAGTGTTAAAACACATGTGCATTGATTTTCTTTGAGGAGCGTATTTCTAAGGGTAATTTAATAGTGGCATTGAGCACAGCTTTTACTGGCCGAGGAGAAGGCGGAGGGAGGAGGGGGATTAGATGAAGAAGAGAGAGACGCTAATGGCGTTTTCGTAATGCAATTGCTTAGGTCAGTGAAAAGCTGTCACAGTTTAATGCACTCGCTTGTCGGGGATGTTATCATATACGGGATTAAGCCGTTCCAAAACATGAAAACAAGGGCGGCTAGTTAGCGAGGGAAGCGTTAAAGATCCGCTGTGGCAAAGTTAGGATGGCCACGAGAAGGGAGCAGGGATGTCGTGCTCCTCCTGCAGGATGCTGGGGCTGTGATGCTGCTGGGACTGCTGCTTTCTGCTGCCCTCGTCCTGCTCTTCCAGTCCTGCTCCTCGTGTGGATGGGAGCTGCTTTCTTCAATGGGGTGGGGAGGCCGAGTGTTTTCCTGATACACAGCTGTAGTTCAGCCTGTCCCCTTGCTAACACATGAACTTCTCTCTGCCGTATATAATATTTCATCCTCGGTCTGGCCTGTTGTGAGATGTGGAAAACAGAGGAGCACCTCCTCCTTCCTGCCGGGAGATGGTTGCAAATCTCAGCATTGAGAACTTTTTCCATAGTTATACTTGACCTAAATTCTCTCCCTCTCTCTGAAATAGCCTTAGTTTCAGCCCTCTGGCATCTGTACCTCTTCTTTAGAGTTTTCACACTTCACATACTTACAGGCTGGAATAATATCCCACCTTTATGCGTGTCTTAACCAAGCTATAAATCTCACTAGTTGACAAGGTTATTGTTATCTGGCTTCTGCCATGACCCAATGTTAAAACCCATGACATAAATTACACAGAACGCATCATACAAGCCATTTTTCCTCATGTGAAGCCTGATAAATATTAATGGCCCATTGCTGTAGCTTTGTGCCGTGATACTATTGGAGTCAATGAGGTTGATCCGAGGCATGATAATTGCTGGTGGACATGGACCTTGCTTGGTTGTGGAATTAACACGCTCCCCGAGAGCAGTGCTTCCCTGGAGCTCTGAACTGTGTCTGGCATGGGGATTTTTGGCCTCTGCTTTGAACTCTGTGCTGTAGAGGGTGGGGGGGCTCGGCTTGTGTTAGACAGCCGTCGACCCAGGGCTGTTCCCATGTTGTGAAGCGTGCCCAGACCTCCCTCTATCAGTAATGCTGATACAAAGCATGCGTCCTTGCTGTTGGCAGAGCCCTGCCACCCATCCCTGCTGCACAGGTGGCAGCCCAGATGCCACCTCTGTCCCCAGACCCACGGTGACACTCTTCACTGCGCCCTTGGGACCGTCGACCCACATCTCCCCATCTGAATTTGCGACGCCTGCCTCCTGTAAATGGCACTTTTATGCTGGAAATGTGGATCCGGTTGGCGGTGTCGGCTCCGTCATGCTTATCAGAAATACATTATCAGGTGGGGATTAGACAGAGCCTGGCGCTCGTGTTGCTGTCCACGCTGGGCGAGTAATGAATAATGAAAATTCCCAGGGCCAGAGACAAACGCACTTGACAGGCAGGGAAGCACCCGTGCCTGCCTTTCACTCACTTTAATGTGACAAACATGGCTCCTTCAGAAGGCTTTCCACTCCATTCAGCGTAGCATAGCTCGTTCTTTTTTTTTCTTTCTTTTCCTTCCCTTTTTTTCCTCTCCTTCACCCCTCTGCCTGCCTGCTGGTCCAGCTGCTGAGCCCTCTGGCTGAGGACTGCCTCCTTCAGTGCTGACCTCCCACACCCCCTTTGGTTTCTCCCCCTCTATCCCCTGGCACCCTAGACCCATCTGTGCCACGCTGTCACCCTCGATCCTTCCCTATTTCTCAGCATTGATGGATGCTTGGTGTTACTGTGTCTCCCACCTCCCCTTCCTCAGGCATGAAAAGAGCGTGCACTTCCCCGGGGCTGACTGCCCACCCTTTCAGCTTTGCTAAGCGTGTAATATGCGAGGACCGAGCTCCGTTTTATGGTCCATAAATGCAAGGTAGCAGCAGGTCCTACAGCAGCTTCCCTGCGCTCGAAAGAGGTTTCCTGCAATTGCTGTGCTCGTGCTGCCCTGCATCGTGTTCGCTGTGTATGGTCGGCTGTGGATGTGCAGTGATGTACGGCCCCGTGTGGGTCGTTATGTGCTGTTCTCTACGGTATTGTGGCGATGCTGTAGCTTTCACCAGGAAGATGTAGCTGACCTGAGTGCTGCAATGCTTGTTGGAAGCGAGCGTGCTGGCAAAATGAGGCCATGGAACAGAGGTGTTGCTTTGCACCCAGATACAGGCTGGTTCACGGCACTCAGGTTTGTCCTGCCTCTGCTCTCGTGTAAATCAGCCGTAGCAGTGCCATCTGTAAAGGCTGTCTACATGAGACGAGGCTCCAGCAGTGGGTTTTTTTTTTATTTTTTTCCTGCAGTTGTCATCTAGAAGCAGGCAATAAATTTTATGGACCGGGGTTTATCGAGCACAGAAGAAGAGGAATTGAAGTGCCTTGCTTGAATCCGAGGCTGATGTTCTGGAAAGAACAAGCTCTTTCAGATGAGTGCTTCGATCACTCACTCCCCATTTTCTGGAGGAAGTCAAATGCCCGTGTCCCAAAGCTGCGTCTTCTGGGGGGGGCACGGAGCCCTGGTGCCAGCCACCCCTCGTCTATCGCGGATGACATCTGTCTCTTCCCCAGCCTGTGTCTTTTAAAAGAAGCCAGCCTGCTGTTGGGACGCCGTCTCGGCTTGGCACCGGCGGTGACAATCGCACTTGACGCAGTCTTCCTTGGACGCGTTGCACAAACTCCAGCTCTTCCCCCAACCCACCCAGCGGGGAGGGAGAGAGCTGTGAGCCCGCAGCACATCTGCTGCGCAGTGTGAGTCTTTGCCAGTGCGATTCCTGCTAATTAATGTCAAACTTATTTTAGCAAATAATGCACATTATCTCGTCCTGCGGAAGGGGTTGGTGCCAGCGCGGGTGGTGGCTGCTCCGGAGGAGATGTCTCCGAGTGCTGTGTTTGGGCACGGAGCAGGGTGAGGATGTGCAGAGGGATGGGAGCACCCTGGGGTGTGTGTCTCAGGGCCTTGGGCAGCCTCAGCCACCTTTTCCCGTCTTACAGGTCAGCTTATGCCGTTGACAAGCATTGATTCTGCAGTTTTGAGCCCCCTCGAGCACACACAGTGTGGTCCTTTCGCTGTTTTTTTTTTCTCTTCACACATCTCATCCCTCTCACTTTTGGGAATTAGGGAGAGAAAGAGCGAGTCCCAGCCTTCTTCCCCTCCCTGTGCTCCAGTAGTCAGCAATCATTGCTTGCAGGCCAGTTCCTGGAGCACGACGAGCTGACCCCTCCTCAATTCCCTGGCTGTCACAGAGCAGAGAAGAGCTGGTGATTTATTGTGAAGGGCAAAAAAAAATCCGTCTCCGGCAATGCTGACAGCACTGCTTCTGCAAGCTGAGGCAGCTCACCTGTTTAAAGCCGAGCTATTATTTCAAACAATGCCACCATTAGCTGGCTATTATCATCCCCATTTTTCATAAGAGTAGATTGAAGCGTGGGGAGAAAACAAGCAAGTTATATATGTGGAGCCAGAGAATAGTCAGAAGTCCTGGCACCGAATCCTGCGCTTTTGTACTGTTTTGACTGCGATTCCTCTTTGAGGTGACAGCTGCAGGGCCCTCCTTTCTCCTTGCCCTTTATCAAGCTGATAATGGCCAGCTAGTTACTGCAATCAGCATCCGCGCTCACTTGGGGCTTTGTGCCTTCAGCGCACTCTAAATGCGGTTTTGTCCAGAGAGGTTGTGTTTAATTACATTCTCTTCCTTTAAGTCTAACGCAGCGTTGCGCCTTTAATTGCAGAATCCTTTCGCCTTTCAGAGAGTTCTTGTTGAAGTTAATGAAGGTTCTTTACCACCGCTGCTGGCCGTTTTGGTAGAACCCGCTCTGGCAGTGGTGTTCAGGGATGGGGGACTCGTGGAGGAGGACCATCGTGATGGGATAGCACACGCATGCTTCAGCATGCCTAATGCACATGTGCTTTAGCTGGAGGTTCTGGGAGAGGTGTGGGGGAGCTGAAGACTTTGGGGCCGGTGCTACGGGAACGAATCTTCGTTCGGAGCGCTTTTTCTCCAGCAGAAAAAGGCCGCCTTTGTCAAGAGACGCTGACGTGTGAAACATCTGTTGTGTGCTAAAAAAAGGGAAAAGGCTTAGAGGAGCAAAAACGCGAGGATACGGCTCCCCGCTCCCCCCCTCTGCGTTTTGAGCAGCAAGATGGAAATAAAAAAATGTGAGAGTATGGGAAAAAAAAAAATACAAACATATGAATAAAGTTAGGTGATTTTCTGGCTGGGCAGCTGATGTTTGTGCTTGGTTGGTTGGTTCCTGGATATGAGATTGGGTATGAGGAGATGTTCAGGGAGATTAAGATAGATGGGAGCGTGGTTCCCTCCTCCAGCCCAGCTCCTGCAGGCGCTGGGGCACAGCCCTTTCATACCCTTTCCATCCTATCCTCCCTTCTTGTTCCTCCTGCACACCCCCATGGATTTTCAGAACTCTGCGGTTTTCTGGACCTTTTGGTTCACATCTTATCAGCTGCAAGGTTCACCCCTCCTGGAAGTGGCACCCGTAGCTTGTTAGCCCACCAATTAGTGTGACCGAGAGGTCTTTTGGCTGTGCTTGTTTCCCACCTCCATCAGATAGCCTTGTTGGAACAGCAGCACTCGTACATTCGCACATCCTCTCTCAAATTAGTGTGCCCAGCCTGAGTTGGTGCCCATCACTGCCTCCAGTCCTTATTATCCCTTGTTGCCTCAGAGGAGTCCTTGGCCAGGTTCCCATACAGGGGCAGCACTCTCCTTCCTTACAGTGGGTAAGGCAAGGATTGGGCTGGTTCCCTGTCAGTGCACCAGGCAAAGACAAAGCAATTAGAAGAACTGAATTGCAGTAGCAAGCAGGACACAGAAATAACAAGGTCTGTCCCAAAATAATGCCACAGCTTCGAGCAAGGTAGACAGAGGGACAGGGATGGCCAAGGTGAGCACTCCCAGGTAAAGACACACAGCATTCTCCGTGTGTCCCAGCATCCCATTCCCCTCTGCTGCCCTGGGATGGGGGCTTGGCAGGTCCCACTGGAGCACAGAGCAGTGCAGCAGAGCCCCTGCATGAGAGGGCTGAGAAATGAGCACTACACATGGAGTGCTCTCAGCAGCTGCTGCAGCTGAACTTTCTGCTTCGCTTGAAGCAAGTGGTGATATTTCTCCACGGTCCTAGAGAGGGGATGAGTGAGACAGAGAGCTGGAGCTGTGCTCTCCTGTAAGTGAGAGCAGCCAGGTGGAAGTGAAATGCCTCTCTTCTCCCCGCCTGCGGCTGCTGGAGCATCGTGCCCTGGGGCTTGCAAGTTGCTGAGCACCAGCACAGCCCCAGTGCCAGTGTGGGGTGATGCCATGCTGGGTACCCGAGTTTGGATGGGAGCAGCAATGAGGGCAAAGCACTACATTTTGTCTGACCCAGGGCTTGGAGAGCTCTTCGTGCTCACCTGATTGCTGGTGCACCTGTTTGTCACTGTCCCTTCTCCTGCAGACAAAGCAGCCTTATGTTTCAGTCAGAGGATGAATCTGTCTTCATAGCTTGAGAGGGAGGGAAAGAGAAACAGCTCGAGCCCTGCAGGAGACAGGTGTGATGCGAGGGGCCTCCCTGAGTTTAAGCACGGCAGTGGCAGCCACGAGAGAGATGGCCTTTGCTAACAGGTAGCAGAATTTCCATCATTTCTGACCAGTCCTGGACACGCTGCTCGTCGCACCACGTGCCAGCTCCTGACATTGGCCATTTCTCAGCCTCCTTTCTCGGAGGAGCAGAAGGCACAGGGGGATGAGCACAGCTGAGGCAGCGGGACCAGATGTTCTCGGAGCAATGGCGTGAAGGAGTGGGCAAAAGCTGCCCACTGGAGCAAAGCCTGGAGCAGTATCTCAGCTCCTCTTGGTGGCTCTGCTGTCCCTGCATGTCCCCGTCCCCAACATCTTGGTGCCATCACGAGGTGCCATCCGTTCCTCCTGGTGGCTGGAAACTTGTCCCTGGCATCCCAGCGCACTTGCCCTTGGAGCTGAAGCTTCTCCTGCTCATTAGCTCATAAATAATAGGGACCAGCAGCGTTCAGCACTAATTAATTTTGTGAACTGAACCAGGGTGAATGGGGTAATTGCCCGTGGCGTGCAGGGGCCGACAGGTGAGCCCTCCTGCTTTTGCCCTCCGTGTTTACCAGCTCCTCCGCGTTTATTTTAAGAAGCATTTGGTCCCACTCCGTGTGAGGAAGGAAAGCCATGTGATCCAACCCAGAGAGAGCGCAGCAGGCGCTGAATATTAAATTAAAACACATCCTTCGCTTACATACAAAAAAAAAGAAAAAAAAGAGAAAGCCCAAGCTGGAAAGGTTAAGAGCTAACAGAGATCCTCAGAACATTCTCTGTCTGTTTGGAATGAATTAATCAGACCATTAAACAAATCTTTTAATCTAAAGTATCCCTTTCATTTCAGTACTCTGTAAAACAAAGTGAGTGGAGCGTTGATGGGAGCGTTTGCTGTCAGTTGGCTTTCTTTGTGCTGCAGAGGCTGGTGGGTGCTAGGAGGTCTCCTTCCTTTCCTTGTCTTTTAGCTTCCAAAGCAGGGCTAGATGAAGCTCCTGTGCTTAGAGGCTATAAATGGTGAAGAAGGGGACCCCCATGTGAAGGAGCCTCTCCTGTAGGCTGATGGTTTGATGCTTGGGCTAGATGACTTCAGTGGTCTTCTCCAACCTTAATGATTCTGTGGTTCATGTAGCCCACAAAGTGGCCATATGGGTCACCCCAGAGATCCCTTCTGTGTATTACACAAAGAAGTTGGGTAGCTCAGAGCCTCTGGCAAAAGTTGGTGACGTGGCCGAGGCTGGGGCTGGCAGAAGGGAGGTGGAAACATTGACAAGGGGCAGCTTGCAGTTTGTTTTGTCACAGGGAAAATCTCAGGAAGAAGCAACTTTTCAAAATGAGTGAATAATAAGTGGAAGGTAACACAGAACAGAGGTGCTGGGGTGAGCTACTGAGGTCTTAAAGCCCAGAATGCATGAGGTGGCTCCTCCAAGGGCTTAGGGAACTCACTGGGTGCAGGGCTCACTGATCAGACCCTGTCTGGATGCACTACTGATAAAGGACCTTTAAAGATCATCTAGTCCAACCACCCTGCGGTGAGCAGGGACATCTGCAGCTCCATCAGGTTGCTCAGAGCCTATGAGCCGTCCCCCAGGCTGCCCTCAGGCAGGAGCCCTAACATCCCAGCTTCTGAGGGCTGTGCACGCTCTCAGAAACCCACTAGCTTGGACAACTGGCGTGCTCTAAAGGCTGGCACTTCGTGGTGTGCTGAACCACAACCTCCAGAGTCATGTGTTCAAGGGATGTGTGAATCTGTTGCCCCCATTCCCCACGCTGCTAACCTCATCCTTGACGAAGCTTTGGTCTTCAGGGCAGTACTAGAAGTAGAAACACAGCTCCGCAGGGACGAGCCCTCAGCCCTTCTGGCTCTGCCCCTCTAGCGTCGCTGGAAGGGATTTTTAAAGCCCTTTCTGGCGTCTTTCCCACCACGCAGTTCTGTCCGAGTTGTGATCAGCAAGGGAGACAGTGCCCAGGAGCTGCATCCCAGCATCCAGCACTTCTCACTGCACCAATCAGCAAAGCAGCATGTGCTGCCATCACTGCAAGCGTGGGGGAGTGCGAAGGGAAAGGCACAGAGAGAGGACAGACCCAGGTAAAAGCAGGCGAGCCTGTTTCAGAATCAAATGTATCTTCTCTCCTTTCTTTTTTTCCTTTTTTTTTTTTCTTCCCCCCCCCCCCTTTTTTTTTTTTAATACACTCTTCAAAGCTCGCTAAGATTAAGTGCGTGATTTATCTGTGCAGAGCTTGAATTTTAAAAGGAACAGCCAAGTGTGTGATCGTATTATTAATATTTATACCTCGTCACAGAATGTTGACAGATTAATTATGCAATACGGTATAAAAATCAGCAGGCAGCGTGGGAGGGTGGTGGCAAAGTTCATGTATTAATAACACAGTGGGGTGGCTCTCCGGCTCCCTGTGTGGCTCAGAGTTATCAGTGCTGCATCCCTGCCTGCTCCAAAGGCACCTCCAGCCTGAGCTCAGCTCGCAGGGATGCGGGCACTGACAGTGGGATGGGAGACAGAAGCAGCAAAGGTTGTGATGTCCCTTTGCACTGCCCTGGGTGCTTTCTGGGGTACGAGGAGCTTTGTAACCATTCCTGACCTGCGTGGGGCAGGAGGAGCATCAGCCCTTTGCCTGTGTGGTTCATTGGGCACGGTGAGGATGGACTGATGGTCCGAGTTGGTGGGCTTAGTAGTATTTTCCACCCTTGATGACTCTGTGACTCTAAGAGGTGACTTTGTGCTGTGGCAGACCCGGGTTAGCAGGGCTGCAGAGCTGTGGCTTTTGTCACCACATCCTCCAGATGTGCTGTTCCCTTAGCGAGCAGTGTCAGCCCTCCTTGCCAAAGTTTCTCCTCCCCGGTGCGGCCGTGGCAGAAGATGCAGTGTCCTCTTTTAGAGTCTTGACCAGCGCTAGGCACTTCGCACAGAGGTTTAAATCTTCTTTAGTGGACACATACGAAATGGCCTGCTGCACGGGAAGAGGCTTTTCCTTCCCCAGGAAGCTAGCTGCTGTCATCAGGCATGGCGTGTGACAGATTTATACACCCTGCAGTCCGGGCTAAGCATGAAATTATGACCACGAGCCCCAGGGGTGGGAGCAAAGTCACTCTGACAGCACCCACCTCTTGTCGGGGCTGGGCAGAGATGTGCCCTCTGCTCGTCATCGGTGGGAGAACAGCACTCCTGCATCCCGTCCCTCTCTGCTTCCTCCTTCCATCACACATCCTCTCTCTGCTGCTCTTTTTTTTTTCCTCTTTTTTTTTCCCCTTCTCACAAGGAATCTCTATTTCTCGGTGTGTCTCAGGGGGATGTTTGGTACAAAACAATTTGCCTGAGCCATCTCGGATGATTTCAGGCAGTGTCTCAGGTCAGAATGTGGGGATGTGCAGAGGCTGGTGGCTGATACCTTTGCAAGCAAAGCTTTCTGATGGGCTGGAGATGTTGTCAGAGAGCACAGCTCGTGGGCTCTCCTCTAACCAGGTCATTTTCTGCCCCTCTGCGTTGGGGTGTGCCATCAGTGGGGCAGCGGGAGAGAAAAAGGGGTTGTGTGTGTGTGTGTCCAATGGGACGCTGCATGCTGCAAATTGGGGTGGGCTGATACTGTGATGTGCTTGGGCTTGCCGACCTTAGTGGCCTTTTCCAACCGTAATGATTCTATGGTTCCCTGCAGCTCCTGCCTACAGAGCTGCCCATGCACAGCAGCATCGCCAGGAGTGGCCTTTGTGGGGATGTGCATAGTTATTTCAGGAAAGATATCCCGGCTCCAATGAGGTGTTGAACCCCTCGGAGAACAAAGAAAACCGTTTAAGGTGGGCTTTTGAAAGCCTTTCCGAGGATTTGGATTCTCAATTTCCATTCAAATGAACTTTGCCTCATCCCATGAATACAAGCTAGATTGCTGCTTCCAAATGCCTCTTTTTACAACCTGGGCCTTTCTTTTTTAATTAAAAAACTGGAAAGAACAAAAACACAATTGAGCGAAGCACTTGAGCGCGTGGTTAAAGGAGCAGATTTTCCTGGGCTTTGAGCCGGTGCTTAGAGATGCTCTGGGGCTTTGCTCCGTGAAATTGGGGTCCTATAGCCGGTGAGGCAAATCCCTGCTGCACCCCTGGAAGCAGTCGGGTTTGGGATATCCCTGCCGTCCCTCTCCCACCTCCCCACCGTTGCAGGGTCAGCATCACTTTGGGATTGGCAGCGGTTGTCTCCTTTTGGTGCTGGGGGGAGAAAGCTCAGCAGCGCAGCGCACACCTGCACTGAAGTCAGCAGACATCGCCTCTGCGTGTGCCCGAGTTTCCTTTTTAGGGGAAATCAGTGCACAACTGAAAGCATAAGAGTGCTGATGGGAGCTGCTCTGGTTGGAGCACCGTTTTAGTTCCTTAAAGACAAACAGTTCTGTGCCGTGTGGGTGCTGGGAGCACCTTGATGTGAAGTGTTTTGATCCACCCAGAGCAGGTTCTTGTCTCAGAAGCTTGCTGGGTGAAGAATTTCCATTTTTATGGGTTTCTTTCCTAATTGGGATGAAAACAAACACAGAAGCCTCTGAAACGGCTGGAAAATGAGTTTTCCACTAACAGCAAAGTTTATCTCCCTCAGAGAGGCCCGGCAAGATTTGTCAGCAGTATCTGTCAGATGTGCAGAGTCCTTAAATAAACGGTAATATGGAAATGCAAAGGGTTGCTATTAGCAAATGGAAATTGGGAGCAAGAGGTGAGGGGAAAGGAAATGAAGGGCCAAAACGCCAGCGGCCAGATTCCTTCCCTGCCGCTCCCTGATCCGAGCTGGATGCTGCCCCGACTTCTTTCCCAACGAGAAGCAGTGCCTAATTAATTTCTTCTGGCCATGACCCGCCTGGCTGCCTGCTGCCCACCTCCCCCGGGTGCTTTCCTGGCCCCGCTCCGCAGCCTTCCCACCAGGAGAGGACACGGAGCTTGGCAGGCAGCAGATGGAAGCTCCTCTTGTAGGCATCGAGCACAAAGGGCTTGGTGCTGGGCTCTTTGGAGGTCGATGGCTCCCACGACCCCGGTGTGTTGCAAGGAGCATCCGAGAGCAGGCTGCCTGTCCGCGGGAAGGCGGCTGTCGCTGGTGAAGGTCCTTTTCCAAGTAGCCCTGAAGGTTAAAGTTGGATGCTCCTTCCAGATGGTCTCCATCTGATGCATCTCATTACGAGGCTGAGCTGCCTCGCAATCCCAGCCTCCCGGTGCCAAGAATAACAAGGAATGGAAGCCAGCAACAGCGAGCGCTGCTGTTGGAAAGGCGTAAGATGATTTAAGGGTCAAGACAAGACCATATGGCCCATCACAGCCCCAGCGTAACAACCCCGAGGAGCGTAAAGCAACTTGCATTAGCGATCATCCCTCCTGCTTCCCACCAAGGCTGCTTGCTGTAACCTCTGCAAGTTGAGCTCGCGGTTCCCTCTTGCACCGAGTCAAACCTGGTTGATGCTCACGTCCCTTTGTGGGCTGCAGAAGTGTCTGGAGGTCCCAGGGTGAGAAACAGCATTGTGAGCTCAGCCTGCATGCTGCGAGGTGCTGCAGAGGGCACTGCAGCCTTCCCCTTCCCAGGGGTGATGATGCTGGGAGCTGGGGCCCTGGGTACCTCCTCCATAGCCCTCCCACCAGGCGAGCCATCCTTCTGCACTCAGCACGCAGCCTATAGTCCATTTGCCCACGGGAACACTTACAGCACTGACCTTAAAGAGCAATTTTGGGCAAGCATAGTGCAGCTCAATCGTTCATAAACCTGACATTTATGTCTCGGAGATTCTTCCTCTGCAGGACGCACTGCTCTTTATGATTTGATCAAATAAAATGCCCCTTCACCCCCATCCAACCTCTTCCTCCTTCCCTGGTGTTTTTGCAGGGCAGTCGTCATGAACTGAGAGCTTGGAGGCATCTGCCTGTCCTTAATGTTGTGGCATGGAGAGGGGGATTTGGGTAAGCGAAGTGCTTGTGTATGCATTAGGTAGCACCAATGGTTAAGACCGTGCTTTAGTCCTCTAATGTTGGTAATTACTGAGCAGGGATTAGGGGCATGCACTTTGCATGCACAGAGAAATGGAGTATTAAATATAAACAGATCAAACTACCTGATGGACCCTGAAAGTTTATTCCGGTGATTTTCCCCGCTCCGCAAAAATGCCTTCTGTGCTTTCGGATCATTTCCCCGTTCTTCACAGGGATGAAGTCATGGCCACTTGGTGCAGGGAGCACTGTGTGTAGAGCCAACATCGCTG
Organism: Oreortyx pictus; assembly: GCA_036925125.1. NCBI lineage: Eukaryota > Metazoa > Chordata > Aves > Galliformes > Odontophoridae > Oreortyx > Oreortyx pictus. The sequence goes on along the minus strand of JAUPFR010000025.1, from coordinate 1,973,135 downwards.
CCTTCCCAAAATAGCCCATGGCCGGGGGGTAGGATAACAAGCTGGGGGGTGTGGGGACACTTCTCCAGACTCCTGCTTCAGCTCGTATTTACACTGAGCAAAGGCTGAGTGAAGGCAGCAGCTGCAGCCAGAGGGACCTGTGCGTGAGCAGCTCATGGTGTGATGGGGACAGCAGTGACCTGAAGCTGGAACACCTCGCTGCTCTGTGCCATCCCTCCATGCCATCCTTCCTGCTTGGCATGGGCTGAGCACAGAACTCTTTGCTGTGCAGACACCCTCTGAGAGAGCAAACACCTCCTGCTCTGCTGGCCGGGACACCTTCTATCACATCTATTAATACCAGCTCCTCACGGAGAGCTTGCAACCCTGCAAGTGTTAATTAGCTTTCCCCCTCCTCCTTCCCATTATTTTTTCACCTCACTCTTTAGAAGATCTCTGAACCAGGAGATCAATGCCTCCTGCTAATCGGCTCTTCAGCAGCTTAGAGAGGCACCACGGAATACTCATTTTAATTCTCCTCCAACGCCGTGGTTAATCATCCCTCCCAGCCCCACAGCCCCAGCAAGAGGGAAGCACACCTCGGTGGGAAAAGTCAGGGTGACAGCAACCTTAGGGATGGAGCAGAAGGTTGCTTGGGATGAGCAGCGCGAGTGTGCGAACCGTGCAAAAGATGCATCTGTTCCTCTGAGGCATTCTGCCTCGTCCTGTCCCCCAGCAGCACCGATTGCATTGTGAAAACATATCTGTAGTAACAGAGCTAATAAATGCTCCTCTTCTCTGTGGGTGGACGGGGCTGCAGGGATGGTTGGTATGTGATCTCAGGCTCTGGGAGTCAGCAAGGCTGCAGGGTTTGCGAGCTTCCCCATTGCCCAGATCCCAGTGTTGCATCCATCCATCCTGCCCTCAGTGCACGCAGGGCTTTGTGGGGTCAGCTGGCCTTGCCTGGAGCCTGCAGCCCTGTGGGCTGGAGGAGCAGTGCTTGTTCCCACTGAGAGTACCCAGATACGGGGCAGCTCTGTGCGTTGGCTCCTCGTTTATCACCTCACTGCTTCAGCATAGGCAGCATCCCTTCTGCTGAGGAGCCAGTGTCCTGGATTTAGCTCTCAGACCCTTAATAAGCCTTTCCATCCCCGACTGCTGTGATCCAGCTAAATGGCTGCGAGCAAAGGCCCGCGTGGAAATCAGAATGCATGCTAATGAGTTGCCAAAACCAGAAGGAGCAAACTCTACAGGGAGTTTGTACTTGCATTTTTTTTTTTCCCTGCTACCCAAGTTCATTAGCAGTGAATTGCATATTTCTCTGAGGCTTCTCAACAAACAATTTACAGTGTAAATATATTTGTTGGCATGCAAATCACTCTGCATTATGAGCCTTGATTAATATTATAATGTGTTGATGAAAGCCTGTAAGTGGTTCTTGGAACTGAGGTTCCCAACAAAGATAGGCTGTTTGGGTGCCCAGTGTTTGTGGAACATTAGATTAGGGATTTTTTTTTCCTGTTTTGTTTTTTCCTTTGTTTGTGTTTTTGTTCGTGGTTTATTTTATTTGTTTTGTTTTGCTGGTGTGTGTTGTTTAATGGATCGTTTATCCTTCCCCCCCCTGCCCTCTGTTTAAGATGCTGAATGTGAAGTGGCAGTGGCAAGGCTTTAAACTGTGCAATTGATTAACGGCACCCATCGCTCCCTGCTCCTGCTGCCCACCCTTCACAGCCCTGCCCCTGCTTTGGGCAATGTTTTTAGCCCTCTTTTTGGAGCCCTTGGTGCCTCTTTGCTCCCAGTGAGCATAGTGTGGTGCCGTGGTTTGGTGTCTTGGAGCCAAGGGTTGGACTCAGTCATCCTTATGGGTCACTTCCAGCTCGGGATATTCTGTGATTCTTTCTGTAACCTCCCCATCTCACCAGGGCGGTGGGAGGATTAATTTAATGAGTCCGTGGTCATCAGGGAGCTGAAAATAAAAGCTGTGTGATGGAGGTGAATGGATGCCGCCTCTACCCTCTGACGGGAAGTCCCCAAACTTTCCATGACTGTACAGCATTGAAGCAGCACCTTCTCCCCACCCCATCCCTTCTGCTTTCCCTCTGACTGCATCCTTCCCGATGGCTCCTGCAGTGGAAGCCCTTGAGAACCCATCTCTCCCTCCTCCCCCCTCAATTCCCTCGCCCAAAGTGGGCTATGGATTATGCCTGGGAAAAAGATCCACCTCCAGCCCCTCGCTGGCATTTGCTTGCAGAGATGGCAGAGCACGGTGGTGGCAGGCATCAGGGCCATCCCCTCAGCACCGTGCTGGGTGCCCAATCCTCTCCTTGCCATTTCCCTGCTACCCTTTGCAGCTGCTCTCCCAAAGGTGCCAGGACAAATGCCACTCTCATCAGCGTGGATAACACCCAGGCAGGGATGGAACAGGGAGGAAAGGCAAGAAGGGGGAAAACAACCCTCTTTAGCAGGTGGTTGATGGAGTGCTTAGTGACAGCCTCAAGTTTTGACCTTTGTTAACTGCTGTTTTGCTCAGAGTGTGACAGGGAGCACTGCGGATTACAGCTTGCAGCTTGTCGTGCGGGTCTGTACGTGGTGGGGGCACGGGGGGATGGGCCTTTAGGCACTGCATCCCACTCCCAGTTTGGAGGTTCACTCCCTCCATCTCTGCAGTCCTGAGCTGTCAGCAGGGGAAACCGAGGCACCTACATAAGAGACAGAGAGAGAGAAAGCAGAAAAGAGAGCCAACAAGCAGCAGCGTGCCTTGAAAGAACGTAGTGCCTTTTTTTTTTATGATCTTTTTTCCTTCCTTTCTTTTTTCCCTCTTTTTTTTTTCTTTTTTTTTTTTTTTTCCTGAAAGCAGCTGTGCCTTTTTCCAGCACTTTTAAATGGTTGCCAGGGAAACAGAGCAAGGGAGAGTGTAAAGGTTAGATGGATATTGGACGAGGCTAATGCACTTGTTTCAACCAAGAATTGACAGGTGCTTAGGACACTGAAGGTCCTGATAACTCCTCATTTGCACGGCTCCTTTGCAGAGCCTTGAGTACCTCCCTACCGCCGTTAATTGTGTTTTAATCATTCGCAAATTATAATCCATCTCCATCAGGGGATCTCTAATGGTGAGTTTATGGAGCGCGTCCGTGTGTTCCTCAGCCCTTACGGGACGCCGGGGATGAGATACTCAGTACGTTGGGTCTTGCTGGTGTGGCTGCAGGGGAGTTTGGTACTGATGGGTATCCCAGAGGAGAGCACAGAATTGCAGCTGGACATCCCCAAAGTGCCGTGACATTGGGCCAAGCGTCAGAGGGAGCCTGGCTGGCACGTCCCATCCAACCCCACGCAGATCCTTGCTTGGCTTTCCCACCTTCCTCTGCATTTTGAACACCTCGTGATGGATCTGTGTTGCTGTGACAGAGCTTCTAGGGCTTTTTCCCCCCCCCGTCCGCTTTAGGTTTTGTTTTTGCTTCTCGTCTGTCTTGTCTAAAATAGCTCCATCGACAGAATAACCAAGGGGCCTTCAGCGAGGCTGTTCGGGATGAGCGTCACATCTGGTATTTGCAAAACACAGCGAGCAATAAATAGCTACAGTGTCGTAAAGCTCAGGCTCTGGAGAGGTAAGGGTGCCTGGTGAGGCTTTTATTGTGGTTTTTTTTTTTTTTAACATATTTTAGTGTTTTCCTGGGGAAGAGGAAGATCGTTGGTTGAAAAAAAAACAAAACGAAAAACAAAAAACAACCCGCAGAGCACACAGAGCTCTGTATTTGTGCGTGTGATGGTGGGTCGTGGTGAGCTGTGTGGCACCTCCAGGCTCTGTCCCCGTCCCATCTCTACTGGGCCCAGTTGTGCATTGAAATGCAGCAGTTTGCCCTCTCTGGGCAGCTGTGAGCCATGGAGGAGCGGGTTTCCTCTTTGCTCGGAGCCACAAATGGAGCTGCTTGCTGATCCTTCTTGTCAGCGCTTCCCAAGTCTGCAATCTATCCATCATGCCTGAGTGATGGGTACCAGGACACAACAGAGATGTGCAGCTCTCATGGCCCTATTATGACATTGTCGGTGTCACAGCAGAGCATGAGGGACTTGGTAAATGTCACTTAAGGTATTAGAAAATGACTGTGCCTCTGTCGAGCTCCAGGTCCTGAGCCAAAACGCTGCAGCCCTGACCGCTGGGTGCTGCCTTTGAGTACGGGCTCTCAGTTCAGTGTTTTCTGTGGGATTTTAAGCTGCAGACAAAGGGCTGCAAAGCCCTCGGGCTGTGCCAGGAGTGCCAGATGTGCACACCTTCTGCCCTGGACACAGCTCTCCGCATCCCCTCCCTCTGCTCTGGAGGGTGACAAGAGGGGAGCTGGGTCCTCGGGACCTGCTCACTGGAGCATCACTTGAGCATCCCAACAGCTGGATGCAGCCACACTCCAAGCCCTTATGTGTGATGCAGAGTTTCTTTGTGCAGCACAAACCCATTGATCCCACGTTTCTGCAGCACTTACACCCTCTCATCCTGGATGCTCAGACCCTATACGTGCCCCAGCAGGAGCTGCCTTGAAAGAGAGCTCAGGAATGGGAAGGGGATGGGGGAAGGGGAATGATTTATGAGGCTTCGCTTGGCCTGGCAGGGCATTCTCAGCATATTCCAAAATAATTTAACGTCATCTACTCTGCCTGCAGTGGGAGTTTGTTAGGTAAAATAAAAAGGGAAAAGAAAAAAAAAAAAACACACAAGAAGAAACATATGAAAAAGAGCAGAAAGCCCCTTGATGGGACGGCTGGAGCTTGAAGTTTCTCGTGTCCTAAGGCAGCTGCCTGCTCTCCCCAGTTTTCTCCATAAACCAAAGCACCTCCATCCTCCCCGTGCGACGAGGCGGTGGAACCGCCGCCTCGAACAGCTTGAAGGACACCAGCACGGGAGCCGAGAGGACGATTTGTGGTGAATAATTTAGGAGATGAATTTAAAGCTTTTGTTCTCTCTGCAAATTACCTGTGAACTGTATGGGAAGGCTTTGATTGTACAAATTCACTGTACATCATCTCAGTCTGCCAGCACACCCATCCTACCCGCTTAGCGGGTTCGTAACCGAGCGCTGTGTTTTCCGCACGCATTTTGGGAACAGGTTTTGCCATGAAGGTGGGTTCACAGCTCAGTGGGACCCATACGGCGCCTGCTGGCCCAGCACCTTGTTTTGTGATGCTGCTCCGAGGGGGTGGGCTCTGCTGCATCCCACCAAGCTGTTACCCTGCTGCTCTGCGGAAGCCCTGCTCTGTGCTGTCCCCTTTTACAAAGCAGGCAGTGGAGAAGGGGTGATCCCGTAGTGATGCGATAGAAGGGGAAATCAGACCCCCAAAATGTTTGGCTGTGGGTGCTGGAAGGGGTTGGGGCTGGGAGGCAGGAGGGGATGCCTCGAAATTGTCTGTGCTCGAGGGCCAAGGCCACATTTCTTGAAGACCTGGAGGTCTGCAGAGCATTCTGTGGTCTGGAAGAACATTCTCCGTAGCTCTCATCCTCCCGCTCCCCATCCTCCCACCCCTCCTCCTCCTCCCTGTGCAGCAGGGTGACTCAGCCCCACGATGCTCCTGGCAAGCAGCGCTGCCAAAATCACCATCCTCCTTCCTTCCCCCTGCTGCCTTTCGGGGTTGTTTGGCAGCGGGTGCCTCCTCCCGGTGGGTCCCTGCCATGCTGGCAGCAGAGCCTCATCCCCAGGGGTGATGCCAACGCTCTCAGCTTCATTTCTCTTTGTCTAATTGGCGCAGCCTCGCGCTGCCATCCCTGCCATCAGCTCCAGAAGCGTCCCTGCTCCCAGCAGCTCTCCTCCTTGCATCCCTCCTCTGCATGCGGACGAGCAGATCCGTCAAGCCTGGGACTCGGGGATTTAGCAAAGTGCCCGTGAAGGAGGCTGCAGCCACGTGAGATGAAGTTGTATCTCACTCCGAGATCAAATTATCCTTCTTGGCTTTTTGGGGAGAGGACTTGCTGCAGCCCCGCGTGGGAGCTCGCTGCCTCCTCCTCCCGGTTTACATCCCCGCTCCCCTGGCAGACGCTGCAAATGCTCACTCATCAGGGCTTGCTCTCGGTGCTAATGGCCCTCTATAAATAAGCCCCAGGAACAGTGATAGAGAACAATCATAAAAGGCAGGCGCATAAATTAAAGCCGATGTTATAATAAACCAGGCAAGCCCTTCATCGAGGGTTTTATGTTTCTCCTTGAGTCGGCGGCTTTGCCAGGAGAAAATTATTTCTGCATGCGTTTGCCCATTCGTCCGTCTTCCTTCCCTTTACCTCCTCGTGTGCCTGTGTGCGTTGGAGTGGCAAAAATAGCATTGCCAACCCCATGTTTTTGTCGTTATGGGTAGAAAAGGCTACAGGAATTTCCCAGAACAACCTTGGAAAGGTGACAGGATGGCAGATTAACTGTCCAGAGTGGCTTTGGCCACTCTTTTCAGCTTTCGGGTAGCTATAAATGAAATTTAATGCCCCTAGATGGCTGCGATCGTAGAGAGCTGAGTCCAGTGCCTCCAGAGAAAGTCATTGCTTTCTCCTTGGTGAGCTGTGGGTCTGGGAGAAATCACGTGAGAAACAGAGTCTTGGTGTGGGTGGGGGTGCAGGCGTAGTACCTCCGAAATGATCCTTCCCCAGTGCCACCCCAGCCCCTCTCATCAGCTGGGGAAGCACGTGCTGGTGGCTGGCGATAGAGCATCACTCCCAGGGCTGGTCACAGGTGCTGGATGCAACTCCAGGGTCTGAGTGTCCCCTTCTGTCTGTGAGTCCTTATGGTGAAATCCATTCAATGTCCCTTTAGGGTAGGGAAGGTCCAACAAAGTGCCACATCATCATCCTGCCACACTTCGGCCTTGCAGGGGCTGTGCTTGTCTCCACGTCTTCATTGTTTAGGCAGGAAGGAGCAGAGATGTCACACCATGCGCCTTGCAGAGGGCTGTGTGTGTGGGGGGGGGGGCATCACAACACAAGAAATGGGGATTTCTGGTGCTCGGCCCCTTAAGGCCCAAAACAATTTGCAGACATCTCTGGGATGAGCTCTGTGCTGTGCTATACTGTGCTGTCCCGTGTCATTCCCTTCTGCCTGCACCGAGCATCGCTTCCCTTTTCCTGGCTGCTCGCTGCTGCTGTCACCCATCAGCCCCACAGTGGCACGGGGCCGTTTTCTGCTCCATTTCCTCCCCCAGTCTCTGGATCCCCCCCCCCCCCCGAGCTCTGTGCTGTCGTCTCCTTAGTCATCCCGCCCAGGATAAAATATGACTGCAACTGAGAAGCACTGAGATCGCAGCTCCCCTCGGGGACTGCTTGCCCACATCACCTGTCGGATCGAGATCCTGCGTGTCCTTGGAAAATTATGTATTTCAGTCCGCCGGGGTGCTAATTTGCAAGGCCCATTACTCAAACGAAACATTAAAATGGCCGTCCATAAACCAGAGCCTTTATTCGTGCCTCCCCCTCTGTCTGAACTCCCCTCGCCAGGTATAGGCTTCCTGTCAAGCCTAAGAGCCAAAAGCAAAGATTTATTGATAGGTACCTTGACTCCAGCTTGCATTTTAATTATGTCGCCGTCAGCCTGTGCTGAGAATAAACTCAGTGGCTGTTGTGTTATCCCCGCTTCATCTCTCCAAATAAACAAACCTGGAGAGGCAGTGGTTTTATGGGGTCCCTCTGGGGGGGGACTGCTTGCTTTCCAGCGCCGTGCGATCCCAAGCGTGGCCTTGGGGGACCAGGTGGGTTGGGTTGGCGGGGCAGCAAGTGGAAGGAGAAGGACTTGAGCTGGAATTGCTTTTTGGCGGGCTGGATTTCACGCCCGGGAGCGGCGCTGAATTGAGAAGGCACGCTTGTCAGGGAGGAGATGTGATGAACTTCAGAGCTGGGTTGTTTTATTTTCCGTATCTGTTTGTGTGGGTACGTATAAATATTATCCGCATGCGACAGACAACACTGGTGTCTTTCTTAATACGGGTGCAAAGTTTGACCTGGCACTCTCTGGTGGAGGCGATGCATATTTATCAGCGAGGCAATGGGTGGGAATTAATGCCTCTCCCGGCGTGTCAGACGCCATCTCAGCAAAACGGGGCTATTATTGGAGTAAACAAAGGCACAAGCCGCCTGGCCACGGCCGTGTCCCCAGCTCTAACTTGGTTAAGAACCACGGGAGAGATGCCCTCGCTGTGAAGCCAACCCTGGGGGTTGACAAGTGCATCCTGTAGGCTGGTGAGGCTGCCTGCCTCAGTTTCCCCACTGGTAGAGGAGGCACAGCCCAGCAGGAGAAGGCAAATGTTTCCATCCATTAACATGCACGAAGTGCTCTGATATTCTTAGATGGAAGCGCCACATATTGATATAATATTACGGTACCTCGTTTGACTTCTTTTTCTATTGCAAGCCCCCTCTTGATCCCGTTACCTGCAGTAACAGTTCTCTGGCTACATTTTATCATCTGAATATTTCAATTAAATTACTTAAAGGGGGAAAAAAAAAAAAGCCTACACCGAAGTTGGAAATGATCACTGTATCACTCCAACTTTCCTCCATTCCCAGAAGGTTAATTGAAAGGCAGCCATCTTGGTGACGTTTAGACAAATGAGGATAATTATGTGTTCTCCAGCTCTTTGAGAGGTTAATTGCTTAGATGTACGAAGACTTGAAGAACAAAGAAGGAATAAATCAGAAGCAGGACTATGATCTGATAATGTAATTTGGTATATTCATGTACAACTCAAACAAATAAACCCCCCCCTAATTGCATGAAGCTGTTGGACTGCGCAGACGCTCTGCTGTAAGGTGCTGATGGAGTGGTCTCCTGCCAGCTGCCAACTGGTGGCTCCCGAGCAGGGCCTTCCTCTGGTACCTGGGATGGCTTCATCTCCTGGGGCTGTGGGGTCTTCTCCATCAGCAGGGCTCCTGGTAGAAGGAAGAGGTGAATGGGCTGGGGGGTGGCGTAGGAGATTTTGAAGTGCCTCCAGACATCCTCAGATGTGTCTTTTGCGTTCCTTGTGTTTGGCTGTGCTGGTTTTGGGCAGCCAGAGGTATGGCAACGTGGTCCTGGAAGATATCTGCACTTGGCCATGGTTTGGAGGAACCACTGAGCAACATGTTGGAGCCGCGGGTGTCCCTGTTCATTGCAGGGGGGTTGGACCAGACGGCCTTTAAAGGTCCCTTCCAACTCAAACCATTCTGTGATCTGGGCTTCTGCTGCACATCTGTGTTGCCTTGAGCACCTCAATCACGCAGGTATTGTGGTGCTCTCCAAGGCACCCATGCACCGTGCTTATAAGGGATGCAAAGAAAAACACCCTCTAGATCAGCCCATCACCCACGTGTTTCACCACAGGGCAAACACTGAGCACACTGCACTGGCATTGCTGGGTTGTTTCAGTCCCACGTGTTAGCACCATGGTCATCATAGTGTGCTTAATTAAATCATATCCCAGGTATTGTTCTCTCTGTGTTCTTAACATGCTGACAAGCTCAGGAGAAAATAAATTCTCTGCTCCAGGGAGTTGAGACGTTTGTCCTGCTCCCGTGAATGCGCACGTGGACGAATAAATATCTCCATGCAGTTGGGAGGAGCCCTGGCTGTGCGGTGCTGGGAGCTGCCAACCCGCGATGAACAAGCGGGCAGGTCAGAGGAGACGCGGGAGCGGCAGGCGGAGCGTTTCCTCTGGTGGGTTCTTTTATTTTGCCTAATTGTTGGTGAAATTTCTGCAAATTGGCAATTATATTCCTGGGCTGATTGCTTACCCGGGTAATTTGCAGATCTCTCATTTGGCAGCGAGCGCTGCGCGGCGTTCGCCGTGAAATATGGCCTCAACCTCTACCAGCACAATTTCCTTCTTTTTAGACACCATTAGTTCTACCCACAGGGCTTCCGCACCCAAAGCCTTGTGCTTGCATCACTGAGGGATGCTCAAGGCCCAGTGGTGTTTGGAAGCTTTCACTGGGGCCACTGGTGGTCCACCAGGGGTGAGGTGATGTGCAGGAAGGCGCGTCCAGGCTGCACTGTGCTGGGGGTGGGTGGGTGCAGCTACGTGCTCGAGGAGTTCGAGCTCTTATCAGAACCTTCAGGCTGTGCACACAGTTGAGCTTTCCAGCCGGGCGACGATCAAATACTGTCTGATTTTTCAGCCGTGAGGGTCAGGAAAATGGTGCTCGCTTTTTTCCGCCCAGTGGGAGCTTTGGGGTGAAACGTCTTCATCTGGAATCTCTTCTTCCCCCTGCTCTGGGAACCTCTGAATTGATTTCAAATGAAAATAATGCCTCCCTACACCCAACCTCTGAGGAGTCCTGAGCCTCAGCCTCCAAAGCACCGCCAAGTGGTTTTTCCACCTATTTGTCAGGCCCGTCTGAAATTGCAGTTTAATTCTCCGTATTTGCTCTTGTATTGTGTATTAAGATACAGCGAGTTTATCCAGCAGTCCAGCTGTTTTGAAGATAATTACTACAGAACTCAACCTGATGTAAAATAATCCTCCCGGGCAGGCAGCCAAGAGCCTGAGACTTATCCTCCAAAGACTGAAACCTCTCCATTACCCTTAAGAGCTGCAGAGATAGGAGCGGGTGTCTCATGACAAATATATTTTTCGTGGTAATTAATGGTGAGTTGGGAGAAGGGCTGGGGAGGGGTCTATGAGGGAGTGATGTGGATGGACCGGGCTGGATGTCCATCCAGAGTGACTCACGTGCCGCCACTTCCCCTGGGGTCATGTTTTGTAGCTGTCACTCTGCAAAACCTCCGAGCTGTTACCTCCTTGTGTCCCACACTGATGGGTCCCATGGGTGCTCCAGGTCCAGCGTGGATCCCTCAGAGCTGATGTCAGCTCGATCGTGCACTGGTGCTTGTGCATCCCACCAGGGTGGACTTTCGCTTTGTGTTGGTGGTTGTGTGTCCCACCAGTGTGGGCTTTCGCTTTGCGCTGGTCGTTGCCTCTTTCGTTGGCAGTGTGCAGAAGCACGCCACGCATCAGTTGCATCAGCTACAAGGCAGCACTCATGCTGTCGTGGTCCAATTTTCCCTCTTTGCCATCCGGGGACAGCTGTAAGATCAGTTTGTTCAGGCTGTACAGATCATCCTAACCGCAGCGTGTCCTGGCCCACGCTTTAATCAGGTTTAATCAACATTCTTTCTTCTTCAGTATCCGTGGGACACTGCTGGAGTCACCAGAGTCGTGCCCACATTGTCCTGGGTTGAAAGTGGCTGCGGTGGGACTGTCACCAGCCCCATCAGGACGGCTGAGTCATAGCGGTCAGAGCCCGGCATTGCCATGTGTTAATTACCTCTACTTAGCTGCATGGCCAACTGTGACAGTGAGACAGTTATTTCTGCCTCTTCCTGCCTGGGAAGGTGGTAGAAAAAAAAATAGGAAGGGGGAGAAAAAAGGGATAGCAAAAAAAAAAAACAGCCCAGCAAACCAACCCATCCCAAAACCCACACCACACAAGTGGAGGGCTCCAGGTTCTCAGCGGTGCAGTCCTGCTAACACCGTGAGCAATAAACTCTGCTTTTCTTCTCCTCCTTTTGATTGAAGAACACTAGAAATCAGCCGGGGAGCAGGTGCTGCATTGTGTTAGATTAGCACTGATTGAATTCTTACACAGGTGCTGATTGAGGTGCCCATCTCGGCAAACACCGGTGTGCTGCGAGCGTGGGAGCAGTGGGACCACATCCCTTGGGGCTGTCAGTGGGCCTCTCCTGGTGGTTTTTTCTCCTCCCCTGCTTGGCCACAGAACGTCGGTGTGGAGTGAGAGGATTAGGTGAGAAGCCGTCCCCTCCCTGCACGCTGCTGGGATGCTGCAGGTGGTGTTTCCCAGGGGAAGCAGCGATGCTGTGGTGGGAAATGCTGGTGGGTGTTGGAAGGCTGTTTGGAGAGGAGCTGGGAGGATGCTCAGCCCAGCCCAGCCCTGCCAGGCTTTCTCCAGAGGCATTTTCCCTGGACTGGCTGCCCAGCTCGGTGCCTTCATTTTCATCTCCATTCGGGAGATCAGGTGTGGATGCACACATTGACTTATTCCAGTGTTAGCATTTAAGTGCCATCTGCTCTATAAACATCCCCATTGATTTGCTCTATCAAAAGGCCTCCCGCTCTATTTCTTTTGCTGCAGCCTCATATTTTCTTATGAAGATTTCTATTAAGCTAATAATGGCTGTTGGCCACCGGAGGCTAAGGCTGATGCTTTCTGATCTTCTCTGCTGCAATGGGTGTGAGGATAACATCTTCTCTGTAGCCCTAGGAAGGTGTCAGGGGGCATATTTGCTCAGTAATGATGCTTGTGTTGTCTTGCAACGGGAGCACGGTGCCTGAGGCAATGGGTGGTTTCCCATAGCTGTGTACAGACATATGGAGAAATGTAATCTATAGACATAGGTTGGCAGAGATAACAGCAGAAACAGGTGGATGTGCGGAAGGGAGAGATGGGTGCTTGTTATTTTCATATCTCTCTCAAAGAAGAATTGAGTCAAGGCAGAGAGCATCTCAGCAAATAGCTCAGGGCCAGATGTGACTGCAGGAGGCAAAAATCTCATTTCAGCATCCCATTCACTTGTTTGGAAGGGCTCAAGATGTCCACACATGGATGATGTGCGTGCTAAAGGACCTGGTAGAACTGTGATCAGCTGCTGGAGGTTGACAAACTGGTCTCCTGGGAGAGGTTTGAGGTCAGAATGAGAACACCATGAGCTCCCTGTAGGGAGGGGCTCTGATAAGAGCACTGAGCTTGGGCTGAAGGATGTGGGGGTGGTGGTCACTGGGGCTGCATGGAGCCTGAGGGCTGTGAGTGTGCTGCAGCGCATCGCTGCTGCTCTGTGCAGTTTCACCCCTCGGGGCTGCACGGCGAGGGTTAAGTCTGGAGTTGTGATGCCTCTCAAAGCCAGCGCCCGCCTTCTTCATCATCTTGTTATTATTCTAATGTCTGGGAGCTGCAGTCATGGACCAAAACACCATTAAACTCTCTGAAATGGAGTAACAAGACAGCCCCGGCCCTCACAGGCTTATTATCTTCGCAGATGGATATTTTATATTTAGCAACCTCTAACGTATCAATCTGGGCTTTGATTTTTCACGGGTACTGGCTTCTATTCTGGTGCTGGGGCACAGGCAGACGGAACAGTGCTGTGGGGGAAGTGGAGGGGAGAATCCCTTATGGCACCAGGCTGGGGGGGGGCAACCACAGGGGTGTGGGGAGAGGGGTCTGGTGATGGGGGGCATTCCTGGTGGTCCACGGTGCGATGGAACCGCACTGAGATCGCCTGGGGAACCCCACTGGCACGGTAGCAGTGAGCCTGGCAATTAATTAAACGTGCAGAAATGGATTGCTGGTGGTGTGAGGCTTGGAGGGAGGCACCGAGGTGGTGGGAAAAGGAGCAGAACAAATGTAAGTTTAGTTGGGCCGTGGGGACGCAGCTGAGACGTGCGCTGGTATTGCTATGGAAATTGCTGTTGCTGTGTCCTTGGCAGAAGAGGAGATGTGCCCTGGAGATTGTCAGGAAGGGTTGGGGTGGCCCTAAAACAGGAGCTGACTGCGAGGGGCAGAGCCACACAGCCCCAGTAGGACAGGAGGGAGAAGGAAAACCATGGATGGCCCAAATGGGTGCCAGCAGGAGGGGATGAAGACAAAGTGCCTCCCACCCTCTGCCTGGAGAATAAACCTCGGGGCTGACAGTGCTGGAGCCCGGTCCTGCCCTGGGGAGCTGCTGTCCGAGCCCCCCCAGCACATACTGCAGATGCCGTGGTACCTGTGGCTAATTGGATGCTTTACATTGTTGGGAGAGGATTAGGGGAACCGTGTGTTTTGATGGCCTGCTTCTAATTTGCATATTTAACGAAGCGGGAGCTCCGCCAGGTTCTGTTCTTTTGTGTTTACTTCTGAGGAGCTGTGTTTATTTCCGATGATTACAAATAAATCTCTTCTGCCTTTGCTCCAGCCGCCCTGAATAAAAGGTATTCAGAGCCACGTTCAGAGCCTGGTAGCTCCATCACTGGAGCAGGTAGTGGAAGAGAGGGTAAAATCCCAGCAGGAATCCCCTGCAAACATAATTAACAACAGCTTCTCATACTGGGTGCTTGCTCTGCCCCTCAGACAGGTGCTTTAGGCTGGAAACCTCCCGTGCCGGAACACTGTTGAGGGGATGCAACAGCCCAGCCCTTCAGCATCCTCACTGACCCATCTGCATTTGGGGTGTGGTGACAGTATGGACATCCTGTGTCCCTGCAGCAGGTGCCAAAGCCACCCGTAGCCAGGTGGGAAGATGGGGCACACTCACCCCGTGGCCGTGGCCACGTCCTCAGGACAGAGTCCTCTGTGCCATCACGGCTCCAAGCTGCTTCTCCCTCACTCCTGATCTGGGTCAAATATTTTAGCTTCAGAAAACTGGGTCAGCCGACGAGTTTGCGACCGATTTTGGCATCTCCATTTGTCATCTGGAAGAGATGCGTAGCCTACAGGAGTGAAAAATGGTTTGGGGTTGAAGGGCTGTAAAAGTATTTAGAAGAATGGATCTGTTTGTTTGCATAAGGAAGTGAGAGGGTTGCGGGTCGATGTGCAGAATAGCATCTCCCCTGAGGCTCTTGCTCTCCCTCAGCCCTGCTCTGCAGCTGCAAAAAGATCGTGCTGCCCCAGCGTGCTGGGGATACGCATCCTTTGGGTTATTTTGCACCCACAGATCTCAGTTTGGAAGCCTTGCTTTACTCCCTGAGCTCTCCACGTGTCATTTATCCCTTGGAACTCATAGTGGAAAGACTCGTACTGCCCCTGCTGTGTTGTTTCCCTCACCACGGGGCAGCCCTGGCTTGAAGATGTGCAGCTCCAGTCTTGGCCCTGGTGCCTGGCTCTACAACCACTGCCTTCCAGCAGGGGAAGGCTGGGAATGAAGGCAGCGGGTGTTATTTCGTAGGGGAAGTGCTGTCAGTGTCATTAATGAGGCTGGGCAGGCGCCTGCCATGGGAGCAACGCGGGGGTCCCCTCTAATAGGGGCGGGAGGAGGGGGGTGGTCACAGAGCGCTGCCGAACACAAAGGCCACGGCGGAGGAGTTATTTGTATTGTTGACACTAAGTGAAATAATTCCTCGGAAAACTTCAGAATTAGCATTTACAGATGAGGAATGGGTGCAATTAGAGGGGAAGAAGCAGAGCGTCGGTGCCCCCAGGTCCCTCCCTCATGCATCTTCCCACTCTGCCACGCTTGGGTTCGCTGCCCTCGACTCAATGGGGTTTTGGTGCTCGTACAACTACTCCCAGCCCTCTGCAGAGCAAGGGGATAAATACGGGGCTGGGGAGTGTCGCCTTCGTGAGCCCACGGTTGTCAGTGGCGTGCAAGGAGGGATGGAGCGCAGGCAGAGAGCAGCATCCAGGTCTTGCCCTCACTCCCCAGCAAGATGGGCTGGTGGAGAGCGAGCACTGTGAGACGTTACAGGTGGGGAGAGGTCTCTGCTCAAAGGAATCGATGGTCTGAGTGCGGTGGATGTGGAGCAGATAGAATAGATTAGGGTGTGTGACAAAGTGCTGCAGAAGGGAGCCAGGGTGAGGCTGCGGGTTTGGGCTGATGCTTGCATCTCCATCTAGAGCTATTTCGCCTGCCTTGCTGTCTCCAGGTGAACCATGGAGACAGGGAGGGGTTATTTCCCTCCTGCCTGACACATGCTTTATTTTCTTTTGTCCCTTCCGGACTCGGTAACGGAGTGATTCTTCTGGAGATGGATATGGTGCCTCCAGGAGACTGTTAATGTGGGTTTGTCTTTGTTCTTAATTAGATCCCTTCAAGGGAAAACCTCCTGGCCTGCTTTATTATCCAGCTTTGTCAGAGCTTGTCCGCTTTATCTAAACACTTTGAAGAAGTCTCTTTACCTGTTTGCTTACTGGAGACATTATCATAATCCTGGTCAATTGGAAATAGGTAGCAACGGCAGCTCAGAGATGAGGGAGCGCTGGCAGCTTAGCAGCTAATGGATATCGCTTTCTGAGCCTGGTGAAGGAGCTGGCACTGCACTCTGCGTGATGGGGACTGTGTTGGTATCCTCTGTCACCCAAAGCAGGCAGGCTCCGTGGGACGTCTGTCTGCTTTACTGAAGCACAGCAGCTTCCCCCTCCTGTTTGCTTTGAGTCTTTTTGAGGGCAATCCTTTCCAGCAAGCGCTTTGGGTCAGGAAAGGGGGATGCTGTCCTCGTTCTGGCCCGCAGGAGCACATCCATCCGTGTTGTGGGACTGGTGTAGGTGTAACCTCAAGCCCCAGGCACGGGCAGGAGATGCAAAACGAGCCAGGGGTTGTGTGCCCACCTCAAACAGCCTCAGTCTGTGTGAGCTGGAGCTGGGAAGTGGTGTTTGAACATTCCCTGAGACGGCACAAGCGCATTTTCCTGTCACTTCAGACCCTGCTCCTTGTACTTCACCCCTAATGAGGGGACCCAGGAGTACCTCGGAGGGCTTTAGTCTGGATATTTATATGAGCGCAGACATGCAAGTTGTCTGTTTTACATATTACTGCCCTGATTTTTCAGTGCACGCAATGAATAATTTACAGAAACCGTGTGTAAGTATCTCTTTATTATTCATTATAATGAAGTGAGACAGCAGTAATAGTCCACTAGACTGGAATCCCCCAGGGCTGGACTTAACTAGGCTGTGCTTAGCTCTCCCCCAGTTAATTTGAATGGAGGGAGGACTTGCTTTCCCAAAAAGGGCAAAGCCTATGGCACGAGGCCACCTCCCCAGCAGAGTGGTGATGGGACAGCTGCCCTGCAGTGTGTGTTTCAATGGTGGAGGTGGCACGATGGTGCTGGGGCTCCAGGAGTGCCCCCAAAGCCCATTGGGTTTTCCAGGAGTCCATGTGCAGTGCAGCTTGTGCAGATGTACAGCACCTGCACGGGGAGAGGGACGTGTTTGCAGGAGGATGTATTGCTCACTCCTCCAAACCGAAGACCTAAGGGGACCCTGAAACACAGCACGCGTTGCCCCATCTCTCTGCTCAATTAATAATCTGCATCGAGATGACGCTCAGCAAGCCTGGCATGGGAGGCATATAGCACCCAAACCTCTGCGTGGTGGGGGAACGCTCCTGCCTGCCTCAAAATTTATTGTCTTGTGGGAAGGGACCTGCGAGAGCTGCCTGGTTGGCTTCAGTGCCTTGGATCCCCCCTCAGTCTCCACCAGCACGAGCTTGTGCCTGGGGTTGTTTTTCTGGTTTGCTTTCACCTTAAGAGAAAGCTCTCCGACCGCAGTCCTCAGGTGGGAGAGGCAAAGCTCCCGAGGAACGCTCAGCTCTTAATTTAGCCAAATGCACAGTGCTTGGGCTGCGGGCACCGCGGAGGCAGCGAAGGCCAGAAGTAAATAGATCGAGAAAATCTATCAAACAGAATGAAAAAGCCACGTTCTCCGGGAACATGTTAATTCCTCTCTTATTTTTTTTTTTTCCCCTTTCCCCGGCTATTCCTTGCCAAGCGTAAGTCAGCGCCGCGCACCGGAGCTCCCCAGCTTCTCGTGGAGGGAGGGAGCCAGGCAGGAAATAAATAATTGAAATGACCGTGTTGTGTTTTCAAGGCACTTGTAGGATTTACAGCTGCTTATCCAAATGTTCCCTTCTCTTCCTGCGTGCTGGCTCGCCGTCTCTGGCTCTTTCTCTTCTTCCTCTCTGGGCGCGTGTGCCGGCCCCTCTCCCCCGCCGTGGCGGTGTATATCACACCGGGATGGCTCGAGGGCTGTGCTGACAAGCCAAACTGTCAGCAAATTTTACAGCTTCATCTCCAATCCTGGGCGAGCGGGGGATGCGGGAAGCCTTTGCGGCGCGTGGAGGTCAAACCTAATGGGATTTTCATCTGCACCTCCCCAGAGCCGTGGGGAGAAAGGAAGGAAAAAAAGGCAGTGCCATTTTCTGAGGGATCGTGCCACGATGGGGAGTGCAGGGGGAGGAGGGGACAAGGGGGAGTCACAGAGCGTGTGGGGCATGCAGGCCCCACAGCATCCATGGGATATGGGAGGATGGTGGTGATGCTCCCATGCACTTTTGGGAGCTGGGGTGCTCTGTGTGTGTGTTGGCACTGGGTTGGTGACCCTTCTGCTCTTCTCTGGCAGGTGTACCGTGGATGACAGGGTGACGCGGGTAGCGTGGTTGAACCGCAGCACCATCCTGTACGCCGGCAATGACAAGTGGTCTATAGACAACCGCGTGGTCATCCTCTCCAACACCAAAACCCAGTACAGCATCAAGATCCACAACGTGGATGTGTATGATGAGGGGCCCTACACGTGCTCCGTGCAGACAGACAATCACCCCAAGACATCGCGCGTGCACCTCATCGTGCAAGGTGAGTCCTCACGATCATGGCACTGGTTTTGAACTGAATATTGGAGTGTTTGAGGGTGTGGAGGTCTTCTTGGTGATGGAGATTTAGGGATCAGATGAACATCTGTTGCTTCGGGCAGTCAGTAGCATGGGACAGAGGTCTGTACAAGTGTTAGCTATGTCTGGGAGGAGAGGGAGTCACATTGTCCATGTCTTGCTGCGTTGTATGGTCGTGGCATGGGGAGGAGAACACCCAGAAACTGAAACTGGGGCTGGCATCCCCCTTTTCCTACCACGTGGCTCGGTTTGCTGCACTGGCAGTTGTTTGTAAGGTGCTTCAGTTAGGCTGAAGGCAAAGCACAGTCGGATGTGGGGAGAAATGGACTCAAAGAGCATAAGGCCGTAGGAAAAATGGCAGCTTGCCCGCGTGGGGGGGGCTTCAGTGATCTTTTGGTGTGGGGCCTCACAGTGGAGCATGTTGGCTGATGTTGGGTTGAAAATAGGCATCCCCAACTCTCTTCATCTGGGAGAAACTTGGTGCTGGCAGATCAGGGTGCCTGTAGCAGCATGGGCTGCAGCAAGGTGTTTGGGGAGATGGTCCCTTGGTCAGATGTTGGACTCCCAGCTTGCCTAGCTCCCCAAAAATGCACGCTGCTTCCCCAACCTTCCCACCTGCAAACGGTCCCAATGGATGCAGACCAAGGACCACTTGGAGGTGTGATGTATGGGAGCCAAGCTCAAGCCCACCAGTGAGATGACCCCACAGTGTGCTGGGGCTGAGCTTGTAATGTGGCACACAGGGATGTTTCCAGGGGGATCTTGGTTTGCTGGAGGTCACCACTGAGCTCCCCAGCTCCGGTGGATGGTGCCTCCGATCCTGGCTCCTTTGCACAAGCTATCAGCTTTTGTCCAGTCTGTAGATTAATTTTTCAGAGTTAGTGTTAGTTCAGGTTAGATAAAGATAATGAAAGTTTCCTAATCCTCTTAAAGAAGATTTATCGGGCTGAGTAGAAAGCTCTCAGAATACAATAAAGCGTGTATAAAACCAGGACCTAATCTTTCCTTTAATTTCAAACAGCTGATGGGTATTGATTTTGCAATGAGCAAATCTGTAAAATTTCTCAGCCTCAACATGTCTCTGAGAAGCCCCCAACACGGATATGTATATATTTATGTATCCTTCTCATTTGGAAGAGGCAGGGTTCGATACGGCCACCGATCAAAGCAGGGAAAACCTCACCCAGCCTGTCAGCTCTCCTCTGAGGCATCAGAGATGGGCGACTTGCTGCTTCCATGCTGCTGTGCCCATTTGCTGCCAGATCTCCATAGGAGCTTGTAGTGGGGTTGTGCTCCGAACGTGCTGGGCTGTCCTGGGGTGGTGGTGATGCAGAGAGCGGAGGGCATGGCTTGGAAAGAAGGGAGCAGAAGGCTATCAGAGCATTCCCTCCTCCCCCCTTAGTGATTTGCGTACCAGCCGTCCATCTGCAAAGTTTAATCTGTTTACCCTGTCTGCCTGCTAATAGTGCTAATCCATCCAGTCAGCGCCTGTGATGTAACCGAGCTCTCTCTGCCTGATGGAGTGACACCCACCTCGCCCCGCAGAGGCTTGGGATGGATGGGTTTGTGTGGCATGCAGCCTCGCAGCTGCCCAGCAGAGCCCACTCTACCATGCCAAGGGATCTTTCCCCAGCATTCAGGGGGAGCTCTTGGCGTTGCTGGGACCAGCACTGGTGAGGCTGTGCAGCATGCAGGGCTGCAGCTGGCACTGCCCGTAGAGCACAGGCTTTTCTGCACCCAGCCTGAAATGAGCACGTTAGCGTGAGAGCAAGAGAGATTACATCTCGTCCTCTTCTTTTCCCCTCTTCATGCTCCAGCTCATAATAAATCTCCAGCACCTAACACCCAATATCTTGCCTCGTAAAATCCCCGTGCGATTATCTTATCTCATTAAAGCAAGGCCAAAAATCCTTTTATTCCACTGAGATGTTGGTGCCAAGCGCTGGTGCTTGAGTGTGCCGCAGCAGAGGGGAATGTAGGAAGAGCTACAACACATCTCCAGGCTCAGAGGGGCAAAACAAGGGACGGATGCACCCAGAGCACTTGTCTGGTAGCTGTGTGCTCACCAGGGATGGGACCACGGCCTTATTTCTGTCAGAGCTCTCCCAGTGTAAAATGTGGGTTCAGGACACCCCTATGCAGAGCAGGTGCTGTCCTGGTGGCACTCCCAGCACGAGCAGGCAGTAAGGACCAGTTAGCATCCGTGTTCAGGTCAATTAATTTATATTTGTATTTTGCAAAACTAAAAGTTGCCCGGATAGATTATTGATTCTTTGTCCCCGTATTCAATTTGGTTTTAATTGCGCTACTGCAGGGCCAGACCTTCCCTCCTAGCAACCCGGCGATAAATCTGCCAGCGAGTCACAATCAACAGTAAATGTGTCTCTTCGTGTCGTTATTAATATGTCTCTCGGATTGGTTCATTACAGCAGTTAACAGCACTTTGTAAGAGCGGGGATGGCGGGAGGCCAGGCTGCTTTTTTTTTTTTTTTTTTCTCTCCCCGTGACGACAGGACGGATGCTTCTGGGCACGTGCACGGTGTTTTGCTGTTTGGAAGAGGGAGGGGAGGGGGTTGAAAATACAGGGAGTGGTGGGATTTGGTGTGGTATGGGAGAGAATGAGCTGCCTTATCCCTCTGTTATCACGAGGAGGCTGAAATGAGGATGCTGCTGCTGCTGCTGCTGGGCTTGGGGGGTCCCTCCATTGCTGGAGCAAGGAAACCCAAACAAGAGCTTGCAGGGGTGAACGGGAGGGGGGTCTGCATAGCAGAGCAGCTTCGCTGGCACTAATGACACCAAAGGAGCTGTAATTTCTCTGTCAGAGCAATTAGGAGGAAGCGAAGCCTTTTTCCTGCATTGAGCTGTTGATGAATGCAGCCAGGCAGGCTGCTGCAGAGTGATGGGAGCTGGGGAGCCCTCCTGTCCCCAGGTGTGACCCTATTCCCAGAGGTGCAGGATGCCAGGATGGCCCAGGTCACCCTGCAAAATGGTTTTGGTGCCAGAAGCAAAAAGGAGGGCTTAGCCACCATTCCTTGACACTTGAGACTGCTGCAGCAGCCAGGGGGTGTTTCTGCTTTGAGTGCAGAGCTCGGAGTCAGTGCTGTGGTTTCGACTGTAGATTGTAAAGAGTAAGGCTGGTTTCTTTCTGAGAGTGGATGGGAGCAGGGGGTGGAAGAGGTGGGAGGAGGTGATGAGAAATCGGGAGGCCGGAGTGAGACAGAGCCCTTCCCAAGGACACTGAACAGTTAAATGAGGGGTTACAGTGATGCTGCAGAAGCAAGGCATGGTCGGGTGGTGCCACTGATGCTGCAGAGCATCCTGCGGGCTCGGTGGGGGACTTCCTTCCATGGCTTTGCATCAGGCCTGGAGAAATGCAGGGTGGGGTTTGGGCTGAGACGCCGGGGATACCTTCTAACAAGTGTTAGTGCCGAAGAGCTTCACGTGGCGTGGCATTGCATCAGGATCGGAGCGCTGCAGCTGGTGGAGATCTCAGCAGCGATCCCCAGTACTGCCCATCACAGGTCTTTTGTACTCTTCAGATGTCCTCTATTTCTGATTTATTTGGAGAACCCTCCTCTGTTCTGCCTTAATCCCGCTCACCATAGATTTTTCATTAAAGCCTCTCCCAGCTGTCTGCATCGTTACTGTTAGTTTCTGGTCGGTGCAATCCATTTTCCTGTCTCGACGTTTTGCTGCTTTCCTCTCCCCATGGGCAGGATGGCTTCTGAAGGACCACAGCCTTTGTTTGTGGCAGCAAAGTGCCAGGCACGCATCTCTTTTCGGCAGTATCCACTGAATGCACCTAAGGGCAGTGCCCCGAGCCAGGTCCTGTGTCACTAGTTGCATCCTCAACGCGGTGCTGACAGCAGCTGTAGCTCTTCAGCAAGTGTCTCTCAAGCAAATGGAGTCTTTATGTGTTCCTTCTTCCCGATAACAACCAAGTTCTTGACTCTCTGAAAGGGCAGCCCCCCCCTCCCACTCCGGCCTCATTGAGCTGTTCTCCCCTAAGACAGGCTGTGCTGCGGGCCCCCCCCTCCACCGCCGACTGCACAAGTGATGCTTTTAAACTTGCTTTCATCGTGCTACCTTTGATATCCAGGCAGGAGCTGAGACTGTGATACTTATTAAAACCTTACCGGGAGGCTGTGGTGGCAAACAGCAAAGCAAGGGGAGCAGCTCAGTCGTAGTAGACCTGATAAAATGCTGTATGTGCAGAAAGTGCTTCGTATGAGAGTCAGTAGTTTTGCTTATTATTAGGACGCAGGAGAGTTTGCCACGAGGGTGTGCACGTGGGGTACAGCAGCTGCAGCTCAGCTTGGAGAAGAGAGTCAGCAGGGCAGGATGTGGCCTCTGGAGCAGGCTCACTCCCCTCACTCCCATCCTTGGGTTTGGGATGCTTAGAATTATAGAGTCAGTATGGTTGGAGCCCCCACTGTGCCCACTGACCACGTCCCTCAGTGCCTCATCCCCACGGTTCTTGAACAGGACAGGGACTGCACCACTTCCCTGGGCAGCTGTGCCAGTGCCTGACCACTCGTGTGCTCCTTAATGAGTTATTATTTTTATCTCCTTAAGAGAAAAGGCGATAATGAGGGAGGGAGAGACTGAACAGCGGAGCCTGGTGAAGTGCTTGCAGCTGGGACGTGTCTGGGAGGGGGCCTGGGAGTCCCTGTGCCCATGGAGGTGGTCCACGGGGACCTTTCCAACACTCTCCAGAAGGAGATGAAGGGCAGCCCATCCAGGTTGGCCATGTCCAACACAGAACCAGTTCCTGGTGCGTTATGGAGTGTGCTGGGATCAAGAGCTTGCAAGGAATGGGGAGGAGAGCCCATGGATCACGTGCTGTGCTTGAGGCACACCTCCATCTTGATAGATGATGTATGGTGTGCAGAGCAAACCCTTTCCTACCCATCCCAAGTGCACCTTTCATCATGATATGGTGCCCATATGCTCTGGCAGTGAGAGGGAGTGCCAGGAGGTGCTCCTCTCCTCACCATGAGGTTTTCAGAGGCTCAGCCCACGTCCTCGTTACCCACCCAAGCTTTTCTCTCAGCATTTTTGGAGAAAGCACACCGAAAGTGATGTGTGTTGGCTGCGTTCTCAGGCCGGGGTGGCCCAGCAGCAGGCAGAGGAAGCTCCTTGTTCACTTTCCTCTTGGTGCTGCAGCCACTCATCGGGTGGGCCAGCAAATAGGTCAACAGAGTTTGGACACACTCTGTATCCGAGCGCATCTCTCCCTCCATCACTCCTCGGGGTCCCGTTCGGTGCTTTGTTGATGTCTGTTTGGAGGATGGGCTCTGGCTAACTCTGACTGCACCAGGTTAATCGTCCCGGTGGGGAAAAGCGAAACGGTGATTTTAAGCAGAAAACTCTTCCGTAGTTTGGCTTCGTAGCAGTGGGGACGGAGTGCAGGAAAATAGAGAAAAATCAAAAAGGCTTTTAAGAGGGAAAGGGGAAAAAAAATCACTTAGGCTGGAAAGAACTCTTCCCAGCAGGAGCACGAGGCAAGAACACATAATGTCCGTGGCGGTTAAACTAATGTTTCACATTTCCTTCTCCGGGGGTATTTGCACAGGTGGGGGTGAGGACGGAAGGGGCCTCAGCCGTTTGCTGAGTGGTTTATTGAACCACACACTGGATGGCACAAGAGGGAAAAAGACGAACCACGAGCAACTGCAGGGGAAAAATCAATTGGCACGTGCACCGGTAGAGAGAATGAGGGGGTTGTGCTGCTTTTTCATCCAGAGGTGGGGGGGGGGGGGGGGGGGAGGGCTTTGAAAACTGCCACGTAAGGAAGTAGAAATCTTTGCAAGTGGCCAAAATGTGGAGTGAGCCCCATGATAGCATCATGCTGCTGGAGAGAGGGGCTGGAGAGGGGCGGGGGCAGCAGGAGAGGAGCTGAGCTGCTGGACCATGCAGCAGTGTAAGCTGTCACTGCAGAGGATGAGGGTGGTACAGCCTTCACCTCTTGCTGGTGCTCCGCAGTTCTGAAGAAGAGCTCATGTCTGCCCTCGAGCCCATAGGTGGCAAAACAGGGTAGATGCAGCAGCAACTGGAATTGAAAGGTGAGGAGAGCTCGGAGAAAATCAGGAAGGGTAGAAATGAATGAAGAATAAGGCAACTGGAGGGGAAAGAAGGAGAGAAGGAAAGCCCAGGGTCTTGTACAACAAAGGGAAGAGGGAATGTAAAAAAAAGCACCCAGAGTAAGAGAACAGAAGGCAACAAAGGAGAAAAATGAAAGAATAAAGAGGGCATAAAGAGGGGGGAAGTGCTGAAAGAGCTTGGCTCATAGGAAGACCCACCACCCCAGTGTGAATGGCTGCTTTGGGAAGGGGAATGGGCCATGGGATTGCCAAAGGCAGCTCTGTGAGATGCCCTAGAGGAGGTGGGATTTCAGCAGTACAGAGGGGTCTTGTTCAGTGGAATTAAGGACATGGGGACTTGGGAATTTGCATCCACAAATGCATTGGCAGTCTGGGTGATGGATGGTTGTATGAAGTTGGTGGTTGTATGAAGGGCAGAGCAGTATGGAGAGCAACTAAAGGGTTACAGGAAGACGCTGGATGCTGGGGAATCGCTGCTGCAGTGGCACGTGTTGGGAACCTGAGGCTTTTGAGTTCCTGCTGAAGAGAGAGCAAAACGTCCTTAGAGTGACTGGTAGAAAGCATCAGCCTGAAATCTGTCCGGGTGCACGGCTGTGACTTTCAGCCATTGGGGGTGTTGGGAAAGCATCCTCAAGCTCCTTAAAAAAAATAAAAAAGGAGAGGAAAACCCCAAAAAAGCAGCTGGCAGTGAGCTGGTCAGAGCAGCAGGGTGTGCTGCAGGCACCAGGAGCTGACAGAACAAAAGCGAGTCGGCAGCTGGATTAATTACTGCAAAAAGCCAGAAATGGTGAAGCGGGGGGAGAACGGGAGAAGTTGTTTCCCCATTATATTCCCAAACAGAAAGAACGTTTTTATCGTGCACACAAATAGCTCCCTGGGAAGCACTTTCACTTCCTAATTGTTCATAAATTTACTGACAGGTGGTTACGCAGTAGGTATAACACTCGGAGTTTTGTTTTTATTGCTTGCGCCGTCTCGATGCGAAAACGTGGAGGGAAAGGGTGCGTGGTGTGCAGGTGGGAGATGCTGCGTAGTGAAGGCAGCTCTGAGCTTTGGTTTTGTCTTTGTCTTTGTTCACTCGTGCTCCCTGCTACATCCAGGTGTTGGTTTTGTGTTGAGGATGGGGTCTGTAATGGTGTGTGTGTCCCATTGCTTTGTGACTGCGGCCTGAAGGTGCTGTCCAACCATGCATGGTGCTGGGGGTGTCCACATGCTCCAGAAGAGAAGGGGCATGAGGTGGCACATGGGATGTGCTATGTGATGCTTCCAGGCTCCTGAGGCATCTGGATGGGGCTCTGAGAGACACAGCTTTGTGTCATGGTGGGGATGGTTCGACAATTGGACGTGATGCTCTTAGTGGTCTTTTCCAACCTGAACGATGCTTAGATTCTCCATAGGTGGTCAGTTTTCTTGCCTTCCCTTGGCTGCACTTGGATTTTTTTTTTTTTTTTTTTTTTTTTTTTTCAGAAAGAGAGGCAGGAGAAGAGATGTGGTCACTGAGGGAGTATCAGCCGGGCAGGAAAATCTCATCTCCGCTGTGGAGATGATTTGTTTGAAGCGTGTGGGTTGCAATGATTGCCCAGCCCACACCGTGCTTTACTGGGGAAAGCACTGGAAAGGCAGCATTTAAGAGCAGGAGAAGGGAAAGGGAAATTTTCCCCCAAAACAGAGCGCTTTTAGAGTGAGCGAGGTGACAGCACGATGTGAAATTTGACAAAATCTATCTCTGTGCCCAACCTGTAGCTGTCAGATGTGCTTAATCTGGTGATGATAAAATCAATGCCGACGAGCGTTGTGGTTCATCAGAATGGGGTTGATGGGAGGTGGTAATCTCGTCTGTCAACGAGCAGCACTTTGATTAAACCCTTAATGTGCCCCTTCCCCGGGAGCGGGGCAGGACACTGGGTGCAGGAATGTGGGGTCCCTCTTTGTGGGCAGCCCTGTATGGGTGGGTTTGCATCCCTGTGTGCTGGGAGGGCTGTGTGGAAGGACTCTGTCCCTGCAGGGTGTCCAGGATGGGGCAGGGTGTCTGGGAAGCCATCCAGGCATGCATCTCAATGCTTCAGATCAACTGTCCATCCTCGTCTGGCAGTAATGAGAGGGAGATATGTGAATAGCAGTGGGAAGAGATGAGAGGTCCATAAATACTGGCGAATAAATAAAAGCATTAACATTTAATGAAAGAGGGCAGCAGCTCTCCTGGCAGATCCATCTCTGGAAAGAGGGAAAGGAGGGGCTGGGAGCAGGAGGTGCTTTTGTAACCAGGGCAGCTCATGGGGGTCTCGGGAGCACGTGCAGTTCGTGTGGGTGCCTACATCTGGCATCACTGCATGTTGCACTGCTCCTTTGGCTTATCCCTATAGCATCCCTACACCATCTCTCTCCTGGGCTGTGTATGAGAAGGGGCCCAAAACGTGAACAGGGCTCAGACACCCTGATGGAGTTACTTGCATCTGGGTCATGCTGAAGGGAGCTGCCCTAAAGGACCATCCGTGCTCAGGGTGGCAGCAGCAGGAGCCAAAAGGCTCTGTAGAGAAAATCCAGCAGAAGGAGTGATGCACAGTGGCACGTTCAGGCGGGCAGCACTGTCCTGTGCCATTTTGCATGGCCAAAGCAGGTCAGCTCGCCTCTTGGAGTGTTGTTCTGGGGCAGAAAAGCCACCAAAGACATTTAAGTGGCCCCACGCTGTGCTGGCAAATAGAGCGGGGCACCCACTGGATGCCTGGTGCCCGTCTTACCCCACCTTCTCCCAGGTGCAGGTCTCTCTGAGTGCTTTAGGAGCTAATGATCCGGAGGGACATGGGTGGTGTACGCCAGCTCGCTCATCTCCACTCTGTGCGTGCAGCATTAATGATCTCACAGCTAAAAATAGTCAGCTTGGGGCAGCAAGCGTCGCTGGTGGGGATCTGGGATATGGAGCGGCCAGAAGCCAAGCCAGCCCCTGTCTGTTTGCATGTTTCTGTGTCGCTGTGAGTCAATAAGCAGGCAGTAATTACCGAAGAGCCGCCTCTCACTGCACAGATCAGCAGGGAGAGGCCGTGCCCCTTGCAACAGCCATCCCCCGTGAGATCTGGGTGTCTTGCAGCGTCTCCAGCCATTTTGCAGCGAGTTTGCTGCGGAGCAGGAGCAAAGCTGGGGCCCGGAGGACGAGTGCAGTTTGGGGCAGCCCTAGGGTCTGGCAGGATATGGGGAGGCACGGGGTTTTACAGCCCCCAAGGGCATCAGCAGGAACCGCCATGCAGCAGTCTCCTGTACCCGATGTGAAATATTAATCGGCGCGTCGGGCAGCGTGGGTCTTGAGCGGTAAAGGAAGGAGATAAATCACGGGCTTATTGTTATTGAATTTAGTGGCATCACTTTCACATTCAATTTCTCTCGCCCGCTTTCCGAACAAACAAGAAATTACAGCCCAAATGTATTTTTTTGGCCTGCCGAACATTATGCATTAACTTCCCCCTGATTAATATTACACGGGATGGAGGCAATCCTCCGTGGGCCACGCGCCGCTCCGGCGAGACCACGCAACGCCGCTGGCTGCCTTGGGATTTGCTTCACATCCAATCTGCTCTTAGTAGTGGTCTTTTAAATAGAAAACAAGACTGTTAATGAGGGGATAGAGCTCCTGTGATGATGTTTTGCTTTTACCTCTGTAGCTCTCCGAGGCTTGCACATCTCCGCATCGGTGTGACCTTGGTAGCGTGGCTGGAGCCAGAACTGTATTTTGGTGGCCCTCTCTGGGAAGCCATGCCTTGCCCAGTGGGCAACTTCTGCTGGGCAGCACCTATGCCCCTATTATTTTGAGGCACCTATGCCTCTGGAAGCATGGAGGGACGTGGTTTAGCGGGCGTGGTGGTGATGGGTTGACTTGATGATCGCAGCGCTCTTTTCCAGCCTTAATGGTTCCATGTCTCAGCCCTTTTCCCCTTGAGTATCTTTATTATCAGTGTGTTGTGAGGTATGTTTGGACTAATGAGGTGAGGAGAGCTCTGGTAAAGTGCATTACGTGTGTCAGGAGATGGCACTCCATGTCCCCTCCTGAACGCCAGCACCGGTTCTGCTGCTTCTCTGTCTGCTAACACGTTTGCCCTGGGATCGTTTATTATGTTCTATATTTAGTGACAGGAGTGTCATAAAGTTGGATATTGGCTGCATATGGGATGTAGGACAGGGAGAGGGCCCTTAGTGGTCATTGCTAAACATCAAAGATGGCCAAAAAATAGCTTGCTGTCAACAGGTAAATGAATAGCAATAATAATGCCCACAGCAGTGCTGTTAGTCCCACTGATCTGGGGGCTGTGCAGGTGCTGGGAGGACTTTTTGCCTCCATGGTGATCTTATGCTATGTGGCTGTGCAGGTGCTGTGGCCTTACCTGCATCGTGGTGTGCACAAGGACTGGCTTTGCAGATCGTGTTTGCTCTGTTACCCTGCTCTTAAGTCCCGTTCGCTGACAGCACAGTCCCAGCTCCCTCCTGCTCTGCTTTTGGGTAAGAGCAAAGGCAAAGGCAGCCCGCCCTTGAGGCCGCAGCCAGCAGCTGGGGGGATCTATAGAAATGCAATCAGGTCCCTTAGATGTCCTCCTGCCAGTCCCTGTAACCTCGTAGGCAATGATCGCCGTTGCGGTCGGGTATCGATGCCGGCAGCATCCCCGTGCTCTCAGGGCCATCCACCCCCACGCATCCCACGGGATCAGCTCCCGCGTTGTGCAGGCAGCTTCACACAGAGAACGTTGTCTCTGGGTGCCGCGAGAGCAGCTCCGAGCACACGGGGCTGCTCAGAGCAGCAGCTGGGGACAAGCCGTGGCCGCGTGCCGCCCGCACTCCCAGCGCTAACTACATTTTTCACCGGTTGCTGCTGCACACTTTTCATTTTTGGATTGCCAGTCTCCCCTGAAGGACTCAGACAATCTCCCTCTGCTATAACAGACTGTACTTCTATATTAAAGTGTCAAGTTGCTGGGAAATTTACTGCCTCGCAGGGCCCATCAGGCGGCGGAGGCTCGGCAGCGCCCTCGCCATCGGGCTGTGCTGGGGAGCGAGCTGCAAGCACACCATGGGAAGCCCAGCCTTAGTGAGCCCCCCTCCAGGAGCAAAAAGTGCTCTCAGGATGTATTTCAACCCCTGCCGAGGCACAGGGACTGCCAATAGCTGTGCATCTGCAGGACTGGACCACGAGGTGTTGCTGGTGGATGGGGACGGTGGAAGGGTGAAGTGGGACTGGCACTGTCCCTATGCAGAGTGAAATCTGCCTGAGAGCATCAATTGCCTGGATGCTTTATGTGTGCCTTTTGGTGGCTTCCTGGCATTCACAGCTTAGGCAGAGCTCCCCAGTAGAGACTGTCATAGTTTCTGTGACCTCCCCCTCCCCTGGAGTGCCCCATCCTTATTATTTTCTATCTGGGACACGATAGGGAGGATGGAGTAGAGGGATTTGCCAAGCCCCGTTTGCACTCATGCCCACTGCTGGGCACTGCGTGGCTGAGGTCTTCCATCTGCCATGGCCACGGAGGGCTCACGGGCACGGCACATGGGATGAGCAACCTGGGATTTGGTTTAGGGAGAGCCCCCTTGTGTTGCTGGGTGTGGGCATCCACCAGCTCCACGGCCTGGAGAACTGGTGAATGGCGTCAGCAAACGGGCTTTAATTGCTTTTTGCTGGAGATGGGGATTTATGGGCTTGAAGATTGCCAAGTTATTTATTAGATGGAGTATCAGGGGATAGACTAATATAAATCACAATGGCCGGCACTGAATGGAGCAGACAATCAGTAATTTAGAAAGCTTTAATAAAAATGCAAAGATACGAGAGCTGTTGGCGGTCATAATGAGTTGGTTATCACGGGCTGCCCTAAGTGGCAGGGCGGGTGTTTTGGGGCGTGCAGACCACTCCACACCAGTTACAGATGGCACTTCCCAGGTGTGGGGTTGGTGGCTGGAGGGGAAACATGGCAGACCCCGGTGTCTTGAGGAACCTTTGTGGGGTGGTCAGGAGCAATTGCTGTTCTGGGAGTCTGTAGGGGTTGGTCCATTTTCTAGGTTGCCCTGTGGTCACTGGGGCCATGCTTTTTGCATGTCTAAGGGACACCAGAGCAGGGGTGTTGGTGGGGAAAGGGCTGGGAATGTCAGTGGGTCCCCATGAGCATGTGTGCTGACAATCCCTGTGCTTTTTGTGTCCTGCAGTCCCCCCTCAGATTGTCAACATCTCATCAGACATCACCGTGAACGAAGGCAGCAGTGTGACCCTCATGTGTTTGGCCTTTGGGAGGCCGGAGCCCACCGTCACGTGGCGGCACCTCTCTGGGAAAGGTGAGAGGAGATGTGGGGCTTGGGGACGTGCTGGGTGCCACCTCAGCAGAGGGCTGGAGGGTGGCAGGGATGTGGGGGGACTTGTGTAGGCTGGTTTGGAGGCTGTGGGAGTTGTTGGTGATGGTGCCCCGTGTTATCACAGGGCAAGGCTTCGTGAGCGAGGATGAGTACCTGGAGATCACGGGCATCACACGGGAGCAGTCAGGAGAGTACGAGTGCAGTGCTGTCAATGATGTGGCCGTCCCAGATGTCCGGAAAGTCAAAGTCACTGTCAACTGTAAGTGCATGGAGTGGGATCCCTGGTGAGGATGTGGTGGTGGGGTGGGAACGTGGCCCGTCCTAGGAATGTGACGTGGCATGGCATCCCTACAGACCCGCCGTACATCTCCAATGCCAAGAACACAGGCGCCTCAGTGGGCCAGAAGGGCATCCTTCAGTGCGAGGCCTCGGCTGTCCCCGTGGCAGAGTTTCAGTGGTTCAAGGAGGACACCAGGTGCGGGGGCATGGAGGATGCAGGGTGGGATGGAGGCAGCCAAAGGGTCAGCTTGGAGGGAGGCCAGGGTCTTCCTGTTGTTGAGGGTCCAAGACCTCACGGGGTTTTAAGGTCTTTTCCCTCCATGGATAATGTGTTGGGGTTATAGCCCAAGGACAACCTGAGGAGGGAGATGGGACTGGAGGTGGAGTGAGGTGCTGCTGGGTGGCACGGTGGGGTGAAGGGGGGGGCTTCATAGGGCTGTAGGGGGCCAAGCACATGTGGCGGTGGGCAGGGAGGGGGTGCCTGGGGCCATGTTTTATTTTTACCCATGTGAGGCTCTGAGCAGTATCATCCACCCCCTGTACAGGTTAGCAAACGGGCTGGAGGGCGTGCGGATTGAGAGCAAGGGTCGCCTCTCGACGCTGACCTTCTTCAACGTCTCGGAGAAGGACTATGGCAACTACACGTGCGTGGCCACAAACAAGTTGGGCAACACCAACGCCAGCATCATCCTGTACGGTAGGTGCCACAAATGTCGAGTTTGGGGGCATGACCCACTGCTAACAACCTGCCAAGGGGGAAGATGAGAATGTGAAGGGAAGACAGGGAGAGGGCTTCTCATTGCTTGACGATGTGATCTCATCCTGTGACCGCTGCCTTTAATGCTGTCTCTTTTTCCTCTTCTCCCCCCTGATGCAGGGCCCGGAGCGGTGCACGACAGTGGCAATGCAGCCTCCCGGGCGGCCGCTGGCCTCTGCCTCTGGGCCACCCTCCTTGCTCGCCTCCTCCTCGACTTTTGATAAGGGAGTGGAGGGTCCCGGGACGGCCGCCCGGGGACTCCTCTCCGTCGGACGGGCACAACGCCGGAGGACGGGGAGCGGCGCCAAAGGGCCGAGGACGGCCACGTCTCCCACCTGCCGGAATCATTCTCGCCGCCAGTTACGCTGTACAGACCCCACCACGTGCCACCAGACTGTCACCCGCCACCGTCGCCTGCCCATCGAAGGGCAATGCTGCACCGAGCCTTGTCTGCCGCCTTGTCCCTCCTTGCATCGAGCCGGCTGCGGGCGATGTGCCCCCGCGGATGGGGTCCAGCCTGGATGGGGCTCCCCGCTGCCACCTGGCAGGCGTCTGGGTGACACCGTGTTGGACACGGATGTGGCGGGCGGGGGCCCACCTGGAGCAGCCGCTGGGGACGTCCATCTCGTCGTCACATTGAGACACCTACACCCAAACTGACCCCAAAGTTGAAGCCCTGCGTCTGCCTTGCGCCGTCTCGGTCCTGAATGTGATCTCTCACCACCAAAGCTCCTCCCGGACCATCTCCTCGCTTCTCCATCCCCCGCTGCTTCCCTTCTGCACCACGGCCCCACTGCCCTGTGCCCAAGGGACACATCCTTGGGCTGGATTTGTTAGGAAGCTCCTCTGAACCACACACACGTGAGATGCTCACTGAATTTCCAGCTCCTTGCTCAATCTGACAGCTGAAGCACCGCAGCACTGGCACTGAGAGGAGGCACTAACCAACACAGGCAAGCACCAGGCAGCAAGCACAGCCCCAGCTGCGGCTGCAACATGCCTGCCGTCCCCCCTGTGTGCCAGGAGGAGGATGGGACCACAGTGTTCCATCTTCTGGGTGCTTCAGATCTCCCCAAGGGCTCTTCCCACACTGTTCAGGCAAGTTCCTCTGCCTGTCCGAGCAGTGGTGTTCGACCATTTGGAGACAGCTCAGGCTCCACTGGAAAAACAATGGCCGTCAATTTGCTGCACCTACACACCAAGGACAAGGATGCCCTGGTGCCTCCGGCTTGCTGCTTGCTGAGAGGCTCCGCTGACACCAGACCATATGCAATCAGAACCTTCCCGTTGCTTCCTCCAGCTGTCCAGCAGTGGTCACCCTGATGGGGCTGTGCTGCCTCCCTGCCCACAGCCCACAGTGCTGCAATGCCCCTTGCATGGGGAGTGACCTCGATCCTTCCTTCTGCTCTGGGGCAGAGATGGAAAGCTTTGGGTTTGTGCTCCAGGGACAGAACCTCCTACCCAGCTCCAGAGAAATCCCACATGGCAGTGGACAAAGTGCCAGCAACACAGGGACAAAACATGATGGCAGCACACCAAGGAAGCACATGATGTGTCCCCCCACCGTGACCCCGCGTCCCTGGGGAACTGATGTCTCCCCATCCTTCCCTTTTCTTTCTCCCTCCAAAAGCAAGATGACTTAAGAGCTAAGGCGGTGTATCTTTCCCCATACAAACTCTGCTGCTGCCCTGTTTTCCATCCTACAGGAAAGAAAGGAAACCCTGGCACAGACCCTGCAATGTGCCACCACCCTGTCCTCACTGTGCCCTCATCCCTCGTCTCTTATGGGCCTCCTGGGCATTGCACAGACAAGCACACATACAACGCTGCCACAAAAGCAGCAGCAGCAACAAAACCTGCAGGGATGCTCCTGACCACGCACATGGGACACTCGCAGTGACAAAATCCACGTGGCCTGAGGGTGCCCACCCCCCCAGCAATGACAGGGCACACCAGCGAGGTGAGAGCTGGTCCTGCATTCCCACCAGCATCCTGGGAAGAAGGCACGAGCAGCACTGATCCCATCTGTGGGCACCTCTGTGGAGGGCTGGGGTGGGGGAGGGGGCACAGTGGCCCACACATCATTCCCCACACATCTGCTCTGAGCCCCCTATCTCAACTGATTGATCTTCAGAACTAACGCCCTCTGTCCACCCAGAAGCAAGGCAGAAGCATGCAAACATGATCCCACCACCACAGTGATGCATCAACTGCAAGGAAATAGACATAACCCCCTCCCCCCCACCTCGATCCTACCTGGCAGCTCCATCTCCCAGCTCTCCAAAACTGCGTGGGACATCCTGATGGGCTGAGTGCCCCGCCATGCTCACAACCACGCTTGGCAAAGGATGGTGTCAAATTAACCTGGCTCATCTTTGCTTCTGGGGCCTTCAGATGCATTCTTGGGGCGCGGGAGATGCCTGGCAGCGTGTCACCCCAATGCCACCTCCCCATGCCCCTCCCGTGCCCCCCAGCTGGCGCACAGCCCTCGCTTGGCACACCATTCCGGTGCCCTATTTCTCTCTCCCTGCAGAAGAAACACTGAACCAGCCCCTACTCGAGGCCAAAGGCCGTGGCATTGCAGAGACAAGACATGACGACTACCAGATGCCCCGAGGTCAGAACACAGCGGCCTCGGGGCCGCCCCGCGCTCCCCGTTCTTCTCTCTTCCCTGGGTCGGTTTGGGCTGGCTTCCTTGTCCTCCTCCTTCGGGACGGCGTTCGACTTTCTCGTGCCATGTAACGTGCAGTTGTGAGGAACGTGTTGGCTGTCCAAGGCCGTGGCAATGCCGGGTGGGTGGGTGGCAGAGCCTCGTGCCACCACCACTCCCCGCGTGCTCGCCCCGCCGGCGCGCGGTCTTGAAGTTTCCGTCGATCATTGTATTCCAAGGGTGGCTATACTACCTGAGATTTGTGCATGTTACATTGTAGTTGTAACCTTTTCTAATTCGGCAAGAATAAGAGATGGTTGTGATTGTGCAGTGTATCAATAAAGTTTGACGAACTTTGTACCCTCGGGGCATTGCTTCACGGAGCGCACGTGCCATGGGGAGCGCACGGGGCTCCTGTGCACCATGCTCCATGGTCAGCTCCTGCTCGCCGTTGCACTGGCACTGCTTCCAGCCCTGTGGGTTGTCTGGTTCCCAACCAGGCTCCTTGCTGTGCCCTGCTGCTGGTTTGACTCTTCCCTCACCCCCACGTCTGCTCTCCGCTGATGGCACGTGCAGCGCAGACAAGCACATACCTACTGATGGAGCCCTGCGGGGGAAGGACCAGCTCTGCTCTGCTCACTTACCTTCAGCAGAAGCATCACTGTATTCCTCCTGTTGGTGGCTGTGTCATCTCCCACGTCATCGTCTCCAACAAATAAACCTACTTCTGCGCGAGGAACACCGCTGCAGAGGAAGTGCTCCTAACAGTGCTTCGTGCCCAGCAAGATATGACTCCACAAGACACAGACACTGTGTCTTCATCAATGGACGAAGACAAGGGGAAGGGACCTGTGCCTCTTGGGACCGTTTTTCCATCCCACTGATGGATGCTCGTGAGTGAGGAGCCCTGTTTTCCCGCAGAAATCCCAAAGCTGATATCCCAGAGCTATATGTTAAAGGATAGGAAGGCTGCTGGGAGCACAAGAGCAACGCCTGACCCATCGGGGGATTGATTGCTTGCTCTGCCCTCAGCAGCAGCAGACCTCCCTTTGCTTTTCCTGACATGCAGCTGGAAAGCAGTGTCCTCAGGGTATACTGCTGAGCCCTGCGGCCAACTGCTCCTCGTGGTGACAGCCTCCTGCAGCCTGCGACCGCCTGAGCAAACAGCTCTATCAGGGACACCTTGGCTGTGCTCCTTGGAAAGGTAAGTGCTTCCCTGAACACAATGGGAGAAGGGTCTGGGATGGGAGGACCACACCTGCCCCAGCACATCCAAATGGATTGGGGTTAGGGCACCACCAAGACTCCAAACAGCTCTCCTCAATCGTGGCCACACTCAGCTGGGCCATCCCTCTGCCTGTGTGCATCTCTGCAGGTGACACTATGGTGATCCTTGCTCTCCATCCCTCACCAGCAGCCTCTTAACATCCCTCTTAGGGAAAAACAACAGCCGCACGTGTGACCTGAAACACAAATCAGGTTGTATCCATCCCCCATGCAAAACTCTGGGACTTCTTG
This sequence comes from Oreortyx pictus, assembly GCA_036925125.1. Classification (NCBI taxonomy): domain Eukaryota; kingdom Metazoa; phylum Chordata; class Aves; order Galliformes; family Odontophoridae; genus Oreortyx; species Oreortyx pictus. The sequence goes on along the minus strand of JAUPFR010000025.1, from coordinate 1,937,216 downwards.
GTGTGGTTGGTAAAAGGGTGACAAGCACTGCTCATGGGGATGCAGCGTTAAGAAGGAAGAGCCATCCAGAAGGGAATGAGCCCTGGCTCCTCCCTTTTTTTGGGACACTTTTGGCCTCCCCTAAGCGCAATCAGAATTTTTTGCTGTGTTACAACCAAGAAGAGCAATGGAAGGAGGATGGGAGACAGCCTGACCGACACGCTCCCTTGTCTCTGCTGTGGCCCCAGACCAGAGGGCTTCCCATTGTGCTCCACATCATCACTTTCTGCAAGGCAAGAATCACAGCTGACACACTGGGAAACCTGTGGCACAAGCAATAAACCCTGTCCCAAACAGCACAAGCACAACTGGGCTCCTTTCACAACATACAGGGAAGCATCACTAATACCTGGACAACTCCAACCAGAGGGAGCAAGGGCATCTTTCAGGCCATGACATTCATCTACCTTCACTGAGAGACACAAATCAGTATGTATCTAAATAAATACAGAAACACACCCATAAACCAGCATCTCTCTCTCTCTCTCTCTCTCTCTTTCTCTCTCCAACTTAGCTCTCTGCAATGCTCAAACCCTGGCGCTGTGTGCCCTTTGATCTCTTGCCTACAGCAAATTCAGAACTTCAAAAATAAAGGGAGGAAGGGGGCAGCAGCCCCATTAATCCCAGGTCCATCTTTTGGAGGTGGGCATGGCCCATCCCTCTCCTGCCAGGCAGCCACCTTTCTTTTTCTGAAAGCCAACAGCCATACACCTCTCCTCCCTCCACCTCCTTCCCCAAGAGAAGCACAGATGCACATCTGGGGGCAGCAACAACATGTGGCTGCAGCAGTTCCTGCAAGGCCACCACCACGGCTCTAGCACAGTACAGTGGTTGGCACTGGTCCCCTCTCTGCCATCCTGACTCCAGGATGCAGGAAGCTGTGTGCACCAGCAATTAAATGCTGTGAGCCCATGGGGAAATGCATGGTAGTGGGATGCCTCTGCACCCTTTACCAACAGCCCATCCTTTGGGGATAAAACCCACGTAATGGGGGCCACTCTGTTCCCACCCAACACAAAGCACATCCCATGGGTGACACTGCACCACAGGGACAAGGCAGAAGACACAAGTGACTCTGTGGCTCACAGCAAATCCCTCTGGAGATTTTCCCCTTTTTCTGAACAGAGCCCTGCACCCACTGCACTGCCAGCAACGGGGCACTGGTGCCCACAGGGACAGCAAGGGACAAAGACCCTCAGTTAGGGCAGGGTCGCCTGAAAGATGGGAACAGAAGGACACGCTGCAAATGCTGCTGGCCAAAGTCAGCCCGAAGGTGCGTTGGGTGCTGTGCACACAGGGATTGGGGTGTCTGGTCCCTACCTTTTCTCCCCGTCCTCGAGGGATGCTCCAACCTCAGGTCCCCACATGCTGCCCAGGGCCGGGAGATGCTGCGCCGTCATTTCACAACACTATCTTTTCTGCTCTCTCTCTCTCTCTCTCTCTCTCCCTTCTCCCTGCCTAGTTCTTGGGCTGCACAAACTCAAAAGGAGGAAAAGAATAAAATATTAAAAGCCCTGCGATCGTTACAGACCACCTCTGATCCTCAGTGTGCCAGGTGGAGCCCACATGCCTTCAGAAGCCGGTGCCCCTTAGGCTACAGTGAAAACCGAAGACTGGATGCACCAAGGACCCTCTTGAAAATCAACAACCTCCCCCCCCCCCCCCAACCCCAGCACCAATAGAGACCAACACAAGCACACCAACAGCAAAGTTTCACCAACATCCAAACTCCACTGCCACCTGCACAGCTGCACTGTGAGCATCACCACCAACACCTTGCCCTCTGGGACCCCAGCAGTGCACAGAGCATCCCCCCCCCCACTCCCCCAGAGCCCTCCACATACTCACCAAAGTCTCACCTGTGTCACACCACATCCGGGCTCAGCGCTGGCATCCTCCTGCTGCTCCATCCTTCCTTGCAGCCATCCCTCCCTCCCTCCATCCATCCCAGCACCCCTCCCAGCAGCCACGGCGGGGGGAGGGCAATGAGCACCACAAGCAGACGGAGCGGCCACATGGAACAATCGTTTTAATGGATAGAGGCAGAGAGAGCCCCCTCGCCGCCCGCCCGCCGTGCCCCCGCCTCGCTGTCGGCCGCGGAGGAGGAAGGGAAACCAAAGGAGGAAAAGAAACTGCAGGAGAGACCCCCCCCCCCCCCCCCCCCGCCCCCCAACCAGGGAAAAATAAAGCGAGTTGAGGTGTCCCACCCTCCCCCCTCACCCCCAATCCCTCCCCCCAAATTTCAGCTGATGGCTCAGCGGCGGGTGCCGACTGCTTCGCCTTCTTTATATATATATATATATATATATATATATATACACACACACGCACGCACACACCCACACACATATACATATATATATATATATATATATATATATATAAATAGGAAACTGAGCTATATAGATCTGTATCTATTTCCATCCCTCGGATCGCTTTATTCCACCACCAAGGGCCGGGGCTGTGTGGCACAGGGTGACAGCAAGGGACCACGGGTCCCCATGCAGCACCTGTATCCCCTCGTCCCCGGACCACCCGAGGGAGGAAAGCTGATGGGACCTGGGCACGTGCGGAGCGAGAACCTCTCCTCATCTCACAGAGGACCAATACACACCTAACTCCATATACAGCATGCAGTAATGGCAGCGGGAGGGCCCTGCTGGGAACTGTGGCTAGAAGGCTAACAAAAGAAAAAAAAAAAAAAAAAAAAAAGAATATTATATATATATATATATATGTATATTTATATATACTGTATATATATATATCCCATAAAAAGATTCAGCGTCTCCCTTCGATGCGTGGAGGAACTGTTTGTGTGGCCGTGGTCCTGGCTGGGTAAGGGGTCTCAGTATGGGGTTCCTGCTCCTCACCCATGACAGGCTGGCACCATCCTCCTCAGCAGCACACTCCTCCTCTCCGCTTGCTCTCCCTTCTTTCTTTCTTCCTTTCTTCCCTTTTTCTTCCTTTTTTTTTTTTTTTTTTGCATCTTGGTTGTTTTTTTTAGGAACTAAGAGTTCTAGGCTCGTATCAGAAAATATCATGAATAAAATTAAACCCTTAATCATTCACGGTGTCCTCACGGGGTACGATGAACGCGGCTCGGCACTGCTCTCCCTCCTCCCTTTCCGTTTCGCGGCGTTGTGGCGTTGAAGATCTATATCTCTATACATATATATATATATGTATATGTGGATATATATATATATATTTCGGAACACAAATGGCGGCACAGTCCATGAGAAGACGGGGAAACCTCGGCGAAGAAGAAAACCTGCTCACACGGACGGCGAAGGGACCGGGGCCGTCCCATCCCCGCGCTGACCCAGAGAACGACGAAAACGGGGGGGAGAAAAAAAGGGGGCAGGCAAAAAAAAAAAAAAATAAAATAAACAGAGGAAAGAAAAAGACTCAGTCGCGTTGCGTCTTCAGCAGGAAGCCTGGGATCGTTTTTGTTTGTTTTTTTTTCCCCCCCCTCCTTTCCAAATTCCCTTTGAATTATTATTATTATTATTTTTGCGTGTTTTTCCTCTCTCCCCCTCCCCCAGAAGGCCTGGCCGGACAACTCTCTCTCAATTCTTATGATTATTTTTTTCAGAAACAGTGAATACATCTTCTTCCTCTCCTTTCTGCTGTGGTGGTCGTGGCCGCCTCGGGGCTCAGAAGTGGAGGGCGAGCTGGGCGAGCGGCAGGGCCAGCAGCCACGCACAGCTGCATCGCCGCCACGCACCGCTGTTGCCATCGTGCACTGCACCGGGGCCTGCGGGGGGAGAAACACCCGCGTTGTTAGCCGTAGGGAGTGGGGGGAGAAAACAACGCTGTGATGCTGATCGCTGGGGTCGCCACTTGGAGCTGCACGGGGCAGCCAACCCCGTCCTTGGGTTTGGGACATGAACCTCACCACGGTTCTGTGCTGGTCCCAGTTTCCCATCCCCAGCAACACCGCAAAGCAAACTCTTCCAGCCCCTCCAGATGTTCCTGGACTTGGAGGCAAGGCAGTAGCTTTCACCCAACAGCTCCAGAAGTACCACCAAGGTGTTGGACTCAATGATCCTTGCGACCCTCCAGCCTGGGATATCACGTAACGCTACAACTCTATGACTCCATGATTCTGTGAGACTCTGATCCTATAAAAACCACCCAGGAGATGGATGGGGCCCTGGGCAGTCTGAGCTGATGGGGAGCAACCAGCCCATGGTGGGGATTGGTCCCTTCCTACCCAGAACAATCCAAGCTTCCATGTGTCGCACTGCAACCTGGTGGCACCCAGCCTCCCCAGGGCCACTCTGTGTCCCTCTGCAGGAAGGATGAAGTGGGTAGTGAGGAACGGCTCCCAACTGGTGGCAGAAACACTCTGAACTGTCAGAGCAGTCCTGCCCAAGTGGGATCATGGAAGATCAAACCCATCTCCACTTTTGTAACCCTGAGAAACGATGTCCCCTCACTCAGGGCTCTGAGGACCACTCCCCATTAGATCTCCCTTTTGCAGAACAATTCTAGCACCCCTACAGACACTGCTACCCAAAAAAATCATGGTGGGACCAACGAGCAGCTCTGGAGCCAAGAGCAGCTCCATGCTGCCTCCAACTCTTCCCACCATCTTGAGCTCATCCCAAAAGCCAACCACTAAGTGCACTACGAACGGAGACGTGTGGCTGCGGAGCCCCAGATCAGGATGGCAAGCGATCGATCGATCGGTGTTAAGAGCAGCGATGCAAGGAAGAGCACCCCTACGACATCCCAAGAAAAAAAAGGCACTGAAGCAACACTACAAGCATCCTAGAGGAAGAAGGACTGGCTGCAGCACCCTTGGGCAATAGGACCATGAAGCCATCCCTGCCTGCATCCTGGAGACGGGGGGGAAAGAGAGCAGTGGAGGGGACGGTGGGGACGTGGCATGCAGAGGTAGGAGGTGGGCACGTTAAGGACCCAAACAGAAATGCAGCTAAACGCATATGGCTACAGTAAAGCAGCAATGGGGAAGCCAAGAGCAGCCCCAAAGTCATCACTGCAGGAGCTGCAGCAGTGGGGTTTGGGGGAGGTACTCCCTGGATACTGCCAGAGGGACCCACGGGGACACAGAGCGGGGGGATTGCTGGCATTGCGAGCTCATGGTTACTGACCTTTCCAGGGTGTCAGAGCAGTTGTTGTCTCTTCTAAAAATCAAAGAACAAGTCAAAGTTAAGGCACAGGGGCAATGGCAGGCTCGAGATGCTTTGCTCAGCCCGCTGTTGGCATGGGAAAGTGCGTGGTCACGATCACTGTAGGACCACTGTCCCCCATCCAGGGTGATTACATCACAAAACCTCTGGGAATCCACACGGATTGCACAAAAGGGGACCAGCAGAGAGCTTTTTTTTTTTCCTGACTCGAGAAAATTATTTGATTCCAGAGCACTTCATCACATTAAAGACAGCATCAAATGAGCTGCTGAATTAGGTGGAAGGCCTGTAATAAGAATTGCTATGTGTGAGATAAAGCACCAGTTGACCTCCCTGAAAAAACAGATTAAGGAAAGGATTACAGGATGTATCCTACAGCAGCCTCAGCCATAACGCACTGGAAATGTCGACGCGCCGACGGGGTTTAAAGCTTCTTTTGGGGGAGGAGAACCCTGAACGGTTCACTCAGCCTCAAGGAAGAGGGGATGCACACAAAACTGCTCCCCAAAACCACACAGACTGGACATTTCTCCTGCAACTGGCAGCACAGCCTATTGCTGGGAGTTGTAGGGGAATCTGGCTCCTAGCAGGGCCATGAGGTGATGGGACCACGTTCCTGTTATAGCATGAGCCATTCCAAGCATCCTTAATGGAAGAGAATCCAGTCACTGGCAGCGCTCACTAAGCCACCAGCAGACAGAAGACCTTAATTTGGAGGCTTCTTGTCCAGCCTGCACTGTGCAGCCCTCGAATGGGGTGCCAGGATACATGAATTTCATCCCCTAAGCCAGTACAGAGACTGCAGTCATACAGGTGGGCCCAGGATGTGTGGGACTCAGTCCCCAGAGCAGGACAGCACAGACAGAGCTGTATGTCCCCGAGGTGTCCTGTCCCTCTCCCTGAAAAATGGGGCCATTGGTGACCACAGTTACCAGAAAGGCCGATGGGGAAGAAGCCGAGATTGTTTCTAAGCAACCCTAATGAGGGCTTAACAGCCAGGTAACAACTAATGTCTGTCACTTACTGCACCAACTTTTTCCTGCAGAAGTGATGCTCATTAACACCCGAGGTTGGAGCTACCTGGGGGCTGTGGGCACAGCCCTGAGCACAGTGAGGGGAAGAGATCCACGGGGGATCCCAAGGCAACAGCTGGTACCCACGAAGGATGAGGATGTGTTTTGGACCTTGCACACACAGCTGTGCTGCTGCTGGGGAGGGGGTTATACTGCCACTGACAAAACGCGTTGAGTAGCACACAGGCAATCATGGAGCCCAACATATGTAAAGGAGGAGACAGGATGGGCAGTGCCTTCTGCACAGACACGTGCGAGGACAGTGGGAAAGACAGACCACATTTCCCAGAGATGCCTTCCCTGCCACCCTGCTGGCACAAGGTGCTAATTGCTGATTTGTTTGCCTTTCTTTTTTTTTTTTTTCAATCACTGCACACCTACAATCATTGCACGCCTCCAAGAGCAGTGTCCTGCCTCTCCTGCAGAAGAGGGGTCTCTTGTAACCTCTCCAGGCTCAATTAAATAATTCACGCACGCTAGGAAAGGGTTTGCAGTGCCAGGAGAGCTTGAGGCCACAGCAAGTTGGTGCTTCCCACTAAACCCTCTCAGCAGTGATTAATTCCATGCTGCAGTTTGTTTAACACGAGGCAGGATGGCTGCATCATGTTTCCCCTGGGTTTCCCCCTCGGTGTCCCCAGCACGAGGAGATGCGGAAGAGGTGGACGATGGGGCACTCTGCACACAGCTGCTGCAAATCTCAAGTGGGCCCAGAACTGGGTGAGGGAGGGTCACAATGAAGAACAATGCTGGGAGAGGATGGAGGTCCCCGAGCCCTGTGTCTCCTCGGCACCTGGCAGAGCAGGGTGATGAAAACCCGCAGCCAGACCCTCGCTTTGCACTGACACCCAAACACAGTCGCAGTGCCCGACACCTCTGAGCAGGTTTGGAGGTTTTGATGCTTCCCCTGTGCCCACCACAGCCCCTGACCCACGCCCTGGCCTGTTACGGACGAATAGGAACATGCATCTCCCCAGCTTTCCACTGCAGGTCTTGCACACTGGTGGTTGGTGCGTGTGCCCAGTCCCCATCCCAGTCCCTCAGTGCTGCTCACCATAAAGGATCATGCTGGCGTTGGTGTTTCCTAGCTGGTTGGAGGCCACGCAGGTGTAGTTGCCATAGTCCTGCTCGGAGACATTGAAGAAAGTCAGCCGGGAGAAGAAGGCTTTGTTTTCCACCTTCAGCCCCTTTTGTCCTTCAGCCAGCCTGGGAGGAGAGCAGAAGGGGATTAAGTGATGGGGACGGCACCAGGGAAGAAGCAGATGATTTAGGATGTGAGGCACTGGCCTGAAGTTGCATCGGGAGAGGTTCAGAGTGGATATTGGAAACGATTTCTTCTCTGGAAGAGCAGTGCTGCACTGCACTGCTGCCCATGGGGTGGTGGGGTCACCATCCCTGGGGGTGCTCCAGAGCTGTGGGGATGTGGCACTGGGGGATGTGGGCAGTGGGCACAGCGGGGTGGGGTTGGATCAGTGACCTCAAGAGGTCTTTTTCAACCTGAATGATTTTATGATACTATGGTTCTATGAGTCCCAGCCCACAGGCGTCGGGGGGTCCTGGATCCACATCTACTTTGCTCTGTGGGTTTTTGGGGATGACAGCAAAGCATGAGGGGTGGGGGGGGGGGTCAGTGTGTGTGCCTCCCGTCCCCAGAGGGCACCCTGGGCTCTTACCTCTTGTCATCTTTGTACCACTGGAAGTCAGCGGAGGGGACGGCGGAGGCTTCGCACATCAGGATGCCTTTCTGCCCCACGGGCACACCGGTGCTCTTCGCGTCCGAGATGTACGGTGGGTCTGTGGGGAGGATGGAGCTGGGGGTTGGTGCCTCCCACCTCTCTCTCCTTTCCTTTCCCCATCTCACGGACGGGGAAAAATCATCTCCGAGCTTATTTTCCTGCAACTCTTGTTCTGCTGTCTGAAGGGGTTGGGCAGATGGGGGACCCAAACCACATCCCTGCATCCTCCAAGGATCAATGCTCCCTGGCTCTCCCTGATGCCCAGCAGCTCCAGGGATGGCCAGAGTGGAGTCTGGGGGGGACTGGAGGGTCTTCACTTCCACCTATGAGCACAAACAGTGCTGCTTTCTTCCTCTCCCTCTCTCTCTCTCTCTCTCTCCTCCTTTTTTCAAAACGAAGAAATGCCTATTTACTGCTCACTTCCCTCCTCTCCCCTGAGGTTATCAGCACAGCATCTCACCACAGGCGGAAAACTCAGGTTGATGGAGACAGCTGAGGAGGAGGTGGAAAAAACCAGAGGATGGAAAAAAAAAGAAAAAGAAAAAAGGGGAATAAAAGGGCAAACCACCACCTGCTTGGAAACCTGCTGCTGCCAGGCTCGGCGCTGGGACCAAAGGCAGGTGAATGCCACCATCCCCTCGGGGTGGGACAAGGTGGCCCTGGGCTGCCCCTGCACTCCGTGGTTACTCACAGTTGACGGTGACTTTGACTCGCTGGACGACAGGCGCGGCCACGTCGTTGGAGGCACTGCACTCGTACTCGCCCGACTGCTCCCGTGTGATGCCTGTGATCTCCAGGTACTCATCCTCGCTGATGAAGCCCACAGCTGTTGGGTGGAGGGAGCGGGCTGTGAGCCAGGGTGGGGGCATAACGAGCTCAGCCTGTGGTCACCAGCTGGGACTGTGTCAGGCTGTCCCACACATCTACTACTAGAAACCCCTGCCAGAAAGGTGCACTGGCCCCAGCCCCACTGACAGCATCACTTGCTGCGTAGTAATGTCCCCAGTGTGTGCAGGATGGGCAGGGGGTCCTGACCCCACCCCATCTTCCCACCCTGAGGTGCTGCTGGACTCTCCCCAAAGCCTCTCCCTCATTTTCCAGCTGTGTCCCTGTGCCTCCCCAGGCTCAAAACCACCCAGCTCCTCCAGCATGGGGACCTTACAACAGACACCGAGTTACAGAATGAAGCACAGCAATCAGGATGCTCTGGAGAAGCACCTCTCGCCCAAGAAGCATCAGCCCCAGGAGGGGGGGGGGGTGGCATCTTCCTCCATTCCTTGATGCTTCCCCATATCCCTCCTCAGCTCTCCTGCAGCTCAGACGTGATAATTATGGCACAAAGCATCTCCGCCACCGGTGTCACACTTAATATTCCTATAAATTTTAAACGGTAGTCCTTGGTACATATGTGTGGCAATTGGTATCATATTTTAATTAAGCTTGCCCTACACCATCTGAAATTAATAATAGCTCGAATTACCAGTGTAATTTATAAATTAACACTGCTGCAGCATTAGGAAATAAATTAGCTCTGGACAGCTGTTTCCAGGAGTGAGTGCCAATGGCAGCGAGGCCAAGCGCAGGTCCCTGCTCCCGGGGGATGTGGTGATGTGACCTCGCTCCCCACCCGCTGTGTGCTGCCGTGACCCAAAATGCTGCAGCTTGACATGCTTGGGCAGCCAACCGGGCACATCCTGCTCTGAACACGTGCGTGCAAAACGTACAGTGGATGCTGCCTGCATCCCGCTGCCTGACACCTTCAGAGCAGCTCTATCCCGAAACAGTGAGCGCCATCACACGCTGCCCACACGGCCTGCTCTGAGTGCAGCTGGTCTGAGAGCATGCAGAAGTGGAGATCCCGAGCCTGATGTGCCACCACGCAGACGAGATGCTGATGCCACCCCATCCCACGAACCCCAAGCGGGGTGAGCTGAGTTCTTGTGCGATGAAAACCGCTGAGCTCATCAGCACTTAGCGCAGCAGAAGGGCGAGATATGAAGGCGTTACCCCAAAATCGATACCCTTCGGAGACACACAAACGACCCTTTTCTATCCAGCAGCAGCGAAGAGGAGCGAGAGGGAAGGAAACAAGCTGCCTTTTCCAGCTGACCTAGAATCGGCTCTCAGTAGCACAGCGCTGCCTGCTGATGGAAGAGCAACACAGCCTCGGATGCTCCGCAGCAAACCTGACCCCGCTCTGTGCAAAGACCCCGATACAGCTCTGCTGTGCCACACTGTACCCGGATAGAGGAACAGCAGAGCCGTGCCCCATCCCCTTTCGCTGCCTTCCTGCCAGAGAGGTTCACAAACAGGGCGAGTTCTACTTCTTGGGTTTGATATCGAGAGCTGCTTCTGCTGGGGAAGTGGCAGTAAATAAAGAACGGAGCCACGCAGCTTGTTACGTGCTGCTCCAGCTGAGAGCACTGGAAATGAATGGGCTCAAAGATCAGCGTGGTATGCGAGGAAACAACAGTGCTGGCTCACGTCCCCTCCTACAAAAAGGACTTTGCAGAAAAATCAGCTCCATGCATCCCCCATGGTTGTTGGGGGCCCCAGTGGCTGGTGATGCTGCTCTTGAGAAGCTGAGCTCCTGAGGCTTGGGATCAGGGCACTGCCATCCCAGCCCAGATTCTGGATGGGATCCATCCCTCTGACTGGTCTCACATCATATATCAGATCCCTCAGGGTTGCTCTGCGGGTCTCCAGTGATTCACGCTCCTCCTGCCACTGAACCAGCTCGGAGCTCAGCAGCCCTAAGCCAGCAGCAGCCCTGCAACGCCCAGAGTGACTTCGGGAACTTCTCACGGCTGCTTCTGCTCGAGCACAATTAGCTGCTGAAATATTGCAGGAATTAATGGCACAGCACTCTCATCTCCTCAGGAGCTACAAAACCAGCACAGCCAGCACCCATTATTATTATTAATAATAATAATACAATCCAGGCCAGAAATGGAACAGCCACTGACTGCTGCACAGCCCTCGCTCCTCTGCAGAGGGTGATGACCTAACCTGGTGCAAACGGGGGCACAGGGAGCAGCACCAGCAGGGACAAGGGGCACTGCAGAGCAGAGCTTGTGCTGGGACAGGGGTGCTGGTTGGACCACAGAGGTGAGATCCTGCTCCATGAGACATCCAAGCAGTGCCTGAGGTCCTGCATGGAGTGGATGAGACGATGCGTGGGGAGATCAGTAGCCCCGTGCATCCATGCTCGTTCCCTGCCTTCTCTTGCTTCCCCTTTGCCCAGCCTGCCCGGGCTCCTCTCTGCCTCCTCTCACCCGTTACTTTCCATTGGGCCTCTGACAAGATAATAACTCACCGGAAAGCAAACACATGTTTCCCAAATTAATTATGTGCCACCGTCCCCCATCTCACCGCGTTCGGGTCTCTGGGCCGTGTCGCTTCCAGTTACCCCAGCTGAGCATCAGGGCGAGGCAGTCCCAGCCCCACAACATGCAGAGCTGCTCTCCTTATTTCCGTGCATCTCTTTGCTCCTGTGCATCACGCCAACTCCTTGCCTTTCTCCCCACAATGATCAGGGCACAGCATGCAACACCCAGCAAGCTCCCAGTGCTGCAACCTGCCCACACCAGGTCCACGCACCTTGCACCTTGCTCTGCAGAGCTGAGATATTCCCACCTCTGAGGATCCCCACTATGGGTTTGGTCTCCCCATGGGCTCTGGATGCCCAGGTTCCCAGTGCTGCTCCTGAGTCATGGCCATGCACCGATCGGGCTAGCCCGAGAATGGGAATATTTTATGGAGATAATTTTATTAAAATGTTTACAACAATGCAGATATTGACATCTAGCTTCAATCAATAGCACAATTTATTGTCCTTCAAGGTGAACATTAAGCCAAGCTGCCCATTAGTCAATATTTACCTCCAAGGTCTATAAATCTTTATACTGGCTTCAGCAGATGTTGACAGTGGCCGATTCCAGATAAGTAAAAGTAAGAGTGTGAAACATTGCTCCTTTTGGAGGTGAAATAGTAACTAGTTAATTACAGCCCCTACAGCAATCCTGAACTATCAATTTATGGCTACTTCTGGCAATAAAAATTAACACCGCGCAGACTCCCGCCTCAAAGTGACGCTCTTAAAACCAAGAGCCATCTATTTCCCATGTCACGCCGATGCGGTGCTGATGGCCTTCTTATAACAGTTTATAGTAAATAAATAAAATACACAAAGGCAATAAGAGAGAACTGCTGGCATCCCAGAGCTGATTCCCTCCTTTCTCCTCCAGCGTGCGGAGAAACACACTGTGGATGAGTTAGCTCCCCTGTGCAGGGAAGGAGGAGGAGGAAGGGATCCCCTAAATATCACTATGCCTCAAACCTGACTGCACAGTGACACAGCCCTGTGCACGTGGCTGAGGAAGGACAAAAGCTGATCCCATCCCATGCTCTTGGCGTGGGTTAGGGAGGCTCCTGCTGCCCCTCTTATTGCTCAGCATCTCCCTAGTACTGCTGACATTTAGCACATCAGGAACCAAGATCAGGCACTGCAAAATGTTCCCTTGTTCTTTTGCTTGGCCAACGGCACCGTGACAGCAGCATCACTTCTACTCACCCCAAGCTCCGACTCCCCACGCTCCGGTGGAGGAAGATGTGGGGTAATTAACCTGCTGGAAACCGTCCAAAGCGATCATTCAAAAGATGATTTCTTTAAGATTAGCCTATCGACCCAGCAAGAGCATGGCTCTGTCCTTCCTTCCAGGCACATTGCATCCCAATGCCGTGGGCTCCATCTGCAACCCCTTGGATGGGTGACCCCTGGGGTGGGGACAACCACAACCATCTTCTTCACCTCTCACAAGCTTTTTCAACTTTCCAGACAACAAGGGATGAAATCTCTCACCCCACACACTGGTTATCTGTGGGAATGAGCACGGTTCCAACAGCTGACGGTGCACAGGCGTGCTGCTCCCAAAGCACCTCTGCAGGCTGCGAAGGAGAGGGATGTCCCACAACAACTCAGGCTGCCATTAAACAGATGCACACCCCTGCTCCCTGCAGAACCCCTCGGGTGCCTCTGCATCCCCATGCCATGCAGCAGCCCATCCTGCTCGCCTCGCTGCTGCCATGAGAAGCAGCCCATTTTAGTACCATTGTGCCGAGTTTTTAGCTTAAAAGTCCTTGAAAGTTTCCCACTGTGCCTAGTCAAACAAGATCTTTTTCACTTCTCCTCTCTTCCGCGCTAACAATATTTATACTCATTTCTTTTATTGAAATCTATCCGCCGCCTGTTCTATTAAAGCTGCCTGAGTGGCAGCTCCTATTCTCCGGGAGCCCGCAGCCCATCTATTCTCCAGACAATGAGGTACAAGCAGTCTATCTTCTATTGTGCTCCCCGGCCTTCGGCTCTCAAATCTCCCATCTCCAAAAGGCGCCGAGATGGAGAGGAAGGGGATCCTGGGCTGTGCCCCACTGCCATCGGGGGACGTTCAGGTTGGATATTAGGAAAAAAAATCTCCTCTCCAAAGAGAAGACAGGTTGGAGTGGGGGGGTCACCCTGTGGGGGTGCTCCAGAACTGTGGGGACATGGCCAGTAGGCAAGGTGGGATGGGTTGGGGTCAGGATTGGGGGTCTCAGAGGTCTTTTCCAGCCCTAGTGATTCCATGATCCTACGTGACACCTGTGATAGCGTGCTGCTGCTCACGGGTGTTTGTGAGCTTCACCCAACTTCTTTGTGAGCAGGAATAAAAAAGGAGCGCTAAGCCCTTTGTCTGCAAGAAGTAGTTCATTGGGAAATAAAAGGATTATGGAAATTAATATTTAAAGAAACAAAACACAACAACTCAGGGACCAACCACCCTTGAAGGAGGCTCTAACTCAGGAGCAAACGAGATGCACAAAGCACCACAGTGCTCTGGGCCGAGCTAACAGTGGGTGACCCTACAGCACAGGGCTCCTCTCGCTGCCTGTCCCCACTGCCACCCGCAGCCCCAGCCCTCCCCCTGCCCTTCTTCCCTTCCTCTCTCCTCCTCCCCACTATTCCTTCCCCGTTGCCGCTCGCAAGGTGAGAGAGGACAGCGTCGCCAGAATGAAGGATTCTCCTGCATGCCCTCTCCCAGCAGCGGCCCTAATTCATTTTTCATGGCCCCTTGCAGTGACAAAAGCCGCTGCTTCTCTCTTGTAAGCGTGCGCCATGCAATAAGTCAAAGCTGATGTGCATTTTCCCCCTGGGTGCCGAAGCTGTGCTTTTGATTTAATTTGTCCTGTTGTTTGGCTCTCAGCCTTTGCCGGTGAGTTCCTTTGGAGAGGCAGCAAGGTAGGGCCCCATACATGCAGAAGGGCTGCCTGACAGATGGGGTACAGTGGGTAGTGTTTAAATCATTTGCTGCGATGATACCGAGATGTTGGAGAGTGACAGATGCTCCCGGAGAAAATCACTCAGACAAAGACACGCATCCTGTTTGCAGGAGCTCTGCTCCTCCGTTAAATCCTGTTGTAACTTGGCTTTCCTGGAGCCCGTCCCATTGCTGGCAGCTCTCGTGCTGTCTGGAGGAGAAGCTGAGGAGCGCAAGGCTTGGCCCTGGCTAACACCAAGAAGCGAGCTGCTCCTGTTTGCAAAACCCCCCTAAAAATGCCACGCGGGTCCGCAGTCATATCGCAGACATCACAGTGGGGCAAGAATCCCCACTGCTCACTGGTCATACAATCACTCAGGTTGGAAAAGACCGCTAAGATCCCCAAACCCAACCCCACCCCATCCCCACTGTGCCCACAGACCCTCAATGCCACACACCCAATGCTGTGCTGCAGGACGGAGCACCCACCTGTCCCTCTGCACCCCATTTTCCTCCACGCTGCTCTGTAGCACCTGGGGCCATAAGGTCCCTCTGGCTGCAAACCCAAACCCAAAGGCTTTCCCTGCAGGAGAAGCTCTTAAGACGTGATTTCAATCCGAAGCGTTTAAATGGCTGTAACCTCTGCTAAGCTGCATTTCAGCCGCATTAAGAAAATATCCCGAGGATGGGAAGCAAGTGGCATAATGGCATTAGAGTGAAAAAATAAGCACCAAGTGCTGGCTAAATCCATTCAGAGCGCTGGCAACAAGTCCCGCGGATGTGGGAAACTTTCCCTGCACACTAAACCTGGCCGCCAGCTGCTGAGGAATGGGGGATATTTTCCAATTCACCCCAACTCCCCTGGGATGAGGAGTGCCCAGGCTGGCTCTTACCCTCTGAACTGGGGCCAGGTGAGGCCGGCTGTTGCCTCTCCATCATCTTTAGCCCATCTTTATTTTTTCAGACACGCTATTTTCCAGCCCAGTGGCCTCGTGCTGTCCCTCGTGTTTTATGGCGCTGACGTCTCCATTTCTGGAGGATCAGCTGCAGTACGGGGGCTTGTGGAGAGCAGGGAGCCAGGTGGACTCGGCACGTCTCAGGGCGCTGGGATCCCAGGGAAGGTGGATAAGGAGTGGGGTCAGTGGAGTGCCAGGGATGGGTGATGCTGGCCCTGGGCACTGGGAGGGACTGGGAATGGGGTGGGGAGGCACTGCTCTGCGAGGGAAAAGCCATTCTAAATAACAGCAACGTAGCACGGGAAGGGGAAAACCCCCTGGGCTACGGCGATGCTGCAGCTTTAAATTCTACTACAGGAGGATAAAAATAAAGGAGAGGGAGAAGGAGGGAGAGACCGCAAAGAAAAAGAATTGCCATTGTTTTACCAAGCAGATGGGAAAGTTCAGGGGATCAGAAAAAGACTATTATTATCTTGACTTGACCGTGAGAAGATGGGAAAGGAAGAGGCATTTTTTTCTCCCTGCAGCAAGGAACGCCAGGAGTCACTTGAGCAAGGAGCTGGACAGAAACAGTGCTCCAGGATCTGGGCACAGCACTGGGCTCTGCTTTCTGTCCCCTTCCCGCTGCCAGATGCTGCACCACGCATTGCTGTTGCACAGCCAGGCAGCGGGCATCCATCACCACCTCCAGCTGTGCCACCCTGCCTGCACGGGTCCAGCTGTGCTCCAGATGTGCTCGTGCACCCCCCTTCCTGCACAGCACGCCTGTGTGAAGCTGAACCAGAAGCATTTCAGCTCCTTGCCCATAGTAGCACACCTGAGATGAGGAAACACTCTTCCTACCCATGCTTGCAGTAGGTGAAGGGCACAGCCCCCCAAGCTACAGTGCTGGCCAAAGCACCACGCTGGTTTATGACACGGAGCATGCACCAGTGTGGCTTTTTTCCTTCCAAAATGACAAGGCTGTGGGACACGGGGGGGATGTGGCACTGAGGGATGTGAACAGTGGGCACGGTGGGGGTGGGCTGATTCTGTGGTTGAGTGGAAGGGCTCAGCTTGGCCAACCCTCGACCATCCTTCACCCATCACATCCCTCCTTGCAGTCTCTTCCCCACTCCCCAACTTTGCTCTCTGTCTTTCCAGCACATCAAGCGTGTTTCATCCCTCCTTACTCCACCACACACTCTTTCCCTCAGTCCCCAGCCCTTCCCTCACCTCCGTTCCTTTGCCCTGACACCGCTGATCCTCCTTGCAGCCGCCTCCTCTGCATCTCCCACACTGAGAGCATCTCACCCCCGGGAGGTGGAACGGGGGCTGGCAACCTGCCCTGCCTAATCCCGCAGCTACTGACTCCTCGTGCACTTAATATTCACGACAGAGAGAAACATTTCACGGTGAATTGGACGCACATTCAACTGGAAATGGAAATTTTATGACTCTTCTCACTCCAAGCCGCAGATTACACCAGCTGAGAAAACATGGAAGCAAATGAACAACCTGTGAACTGTAAAGTATATTAATAATGAAATCACAGCCTGGGAAATGAAGGCTTTATTCTGTTTATATTCTGCTCCATTAATAGAGAGCACTCTCGCTGGCTCCACCCCATTAGCCAGCAATCTGCACAGAGGAAGAGTGCGAGGCAGGCAGGGGAACGGTGTCATGGGGAGAGAGGGGATGAACCTCTCAGGAGATGCCATCAATGCATCTCCCTGTGCTGCCTCCACCTGTGGACACTGGGATGCACTGGGACCGGGTGCCTCGTGAGCATGGGGAAGGAAGGGAGCGGAGTGTGATGTTGGGAAGAAGGGCGTGAAGTTCAGGTGGGATATCAGGAAAAAGTTCTCTGCAAGAGCGGTGCTGGACTGACACAGCTGCCCAAGGTGGTGGTGGGGTCAGCCTCCCTGGAGGTGTTGAAGATGTGGCACTGAGGGACACGGCTTAGTGGGTAATGCCAGTCACAGGCGGACAGCTGGACTAGAATACCTCAGAGTTCTTTTCCAACCTCAACGACTCTACGGATTTGGGGGACATCGGCTCAAAGAGCACCAGAACACACCCAGCAAGCTGCCAGCACCACGGAGTACCCAGACAGCTGCAAACCCTTCCCACTGGCAGAGCACATGGTGGTGCTGACCCTACCATCAGAAGAACAACGACGCACCAAACTCATTGTGACCACCCATCCCTCCAGGGATGGACACATCCCTATACCCCACCCCTGCCCTAAAAAGCCACCCCAACGGGGTGGGCAGACCTGGCCCATGTGTGACACAGCCCGGCCGGGCTCTCTCCTCCCCCAAACAACTGCCACAGCTTATGCAAAGCGCATCACGGGAGCTAAAACGAGACGAGTTTTCTATAGCTGAAGCGACCTGGTGTTGACAGAATGGGGACGCGTTTCCACAGCTCAGATTTTTATAATAATACCTCGAGGGAGTCTCTGGCAAAGTTTGGCCCAAATATAATTAGTTTGCACAGCTATTAGGGGCTGATAAAAGGTTTTAATTTGTGTGGAGATCTCTCGCATCTCAGACACTCCCGTTCCTTGCTCGATCCTCCGCTTCCAAATGCCATCTGACTGTGAACTGCGCGTCCCGAGCCAGCGACACAAAGCCCCACGTGAGCCAGGGAAGGAGGGAGCGCTCTGATCACTAAAGAAGAGACAGAAAATCCAGAGAGCTGATGCTGTCAGCACGTTGGGCTTTTGTCTGCCTCGTCCTGCACAAGAAACAAACACACAGAACCCTCCCTGCTGCAGGGATGGGCTGAAATCTGCACCAAGACGGAATGGGGGATGCTCGGAGGGGTTGTCACGGCGTGCATCCCCCGACACCAAGGATCTGAGCACATGCTCGGCCTCTGGTGAGGAGGGAAAGTGTGACTCTGCAAAGCTATGCTCAGGGAATATGCTGAAGCACAGAGGCCTTTTTTTCCCCTCCTTTCTGTAATGGAAAGGCACTGCCTCATTTGTAGCCGGTGGGGGTCTTGTTATTTTTGTGCTAAAATGCATCTTGTAAAGGCAGCTGTGCCAAATATGCAAACAAATCAGCTGAGCGGGTTCATTTCCACCATGTGGAGAAACAAAAATATTACTCTTATATATGTACACACATAGGTACATAGTCTCCTGTTGCTTCGGAATAGCAGGAAGAACCAGGGCTTATCAGTGGAGGGGAAAAGCTAAAAGGGGCCATCCACAGCTCAGCACCCAACATGCATGATGTGTTACCCAGGACTGAGTCACTCCTGCCCCAACTTGCTCCCATAGCAAGCTGTGGGCACCCTGGGGCTAAATCTTCCCCCTGCTCTTGGCACTTGCAACGTGTGTGCAAGAACTTTGCAAGCCAACACTGCCTCCACCTTCACCAAAAACTGGTGCCTGTGCCACACTGGTGCCAATGAAGACAACCCACCAGTGACCCTTCTCCCAGTGGATCTGTCCGGAGCACGCTGATTAAATGCACATCAAAATGGGTGGCAGATTTACAGGTTAACAATGATTTACTGGAGTGCACTGCAGCCAAATTAATGCCGGCTATAATGTAGTTTACCTCATTAAACAATTCACACCAAGATCCTGTCTGTTGTAAAACAATTGGTCTCTGAAGCCTAGTGTTCATCTTCCAGGGTTGCTGGGAGATAATAAATGGGTAATATTCCGGCGATAATGGTAATGGAGTCACGGCTCAGAGCTAATATTATGGCAAAGCAGTAATTATTTCAACAGTAAACAAGGGGACGGTTGAGCTGCCGACAGGATTGGAGCCTGTTGAAATGCTTCAGTTAATTTAGCTGGAGGCCAGGCCTGCAGTGCCTCCTGCAAGGAGGATGAGGGTGCTGGCTGAGCCATCGGCCTCTGCAGGCATTCAGGGCCTCAGTGCCGGAGGATGGCCACTGAGACCAGAAGGACACATGCAACAAGGAGAGATGTGTTCGATGGAGCAGCCAAGCCAGTTCACCTCAACCTAATCTAACCCATCTGAGCACAACTAAACCTAACCCAACCCAGCCAGGTTCAACACAGCCTCACCTAACTTAATCCAATCTAACTCAACCCAACTCAGCCCAACCCAGCCTCACTCAACCCAACTGAACACAACCCAACCTAACCCAACCCAATGCAACCCAACCCAACCCAACCCAATTCAACCCAACCCAATGATGTAGCTCTGGGTTGGCTCTCTGCTCCAGCCACAGGAGGTTCCTTCCTTTAGACATTGCTACTGTTGGCCCACCCACCATTTCCAAATGTCCTTCCTCACAAAGAGGGGCTCATACTCCTCCATTCACCAAGGCTATAGTTGGCTCTGGTGTTTGCTCAGCCCAAGAAGATTCACACGACTACATTCCCTCCCTGTCATCTAAATGTACACAAGAAAGCTGAGACAGATACACTGGCCTCCTCCAAAATCTTCTGAACCTTCAACAGGAGCTGAGAGATGGTGTAAAAACATAAGACCCAGGAGGAACACAGCAGCAGCCCCGCAAAAATCAAGCGATGCACTCAATGGGCAAACACCTGAAGGGAGGGGACGTGTCCCCTTCCTGGGGACATGCAACTCCTCAAGCTGGATGTTTTTTCAGCAGCTTTTCCTCTTGTTTTAAGCCCTGCCAAGAGCCACAGAGAATCAATATATCCAAATATACCACACTTTTCCCAGAGTCCCTTCGCTGCTTTGCTGCTGATGTATAGACAGACGATCTCAAGAGACCTCTGCCACATTAGGCCACCGTGTCTCATCTATCTTAAGTGCATATACAAGCTGTGATTACTCCCACACCCAAGCACCTCAAGTCCTGAATGCATTTAGCCTCCCCTCAGCCCTTCCAGGCGAGGGGCTGCTGTCTCACCTCTCCCAGGGAGGAAGCACAGGTTAACAGAGCTGCTCAGAGCTGGGTCATGGCAGGATGGGGCCCTCCATGCATTGTGTCCCCCTTGAGATGCTGCCTGGCCCAGCAGCAAGGCAGCAGTGGGCTTGTGGGGCAGGGCTGGGCTTTGCACGGGCTCCTGCTTTCATTGCTGTGCCTAATCCTAGGATTAATGAGGGATTCTCGCTATAAAGACCTCTTGATCAGCCCTCTTATGAGTAAATATACCATCAAGCCAAACCATAATGTTTTCCTACCCTGGCAGCCTCCTGTCTTAAGCCTTACACCAGAATCCATCATACTACAGCAATAATCAAACAGCAATTAGACACAACCATGGCAGAAAAGTCTATCAAGGGTTGTTAAGGATGACGAGTTGGATGCGGCCCCTGGCTCTGCGTGGCTGGGAGCCCTTGGTGCTGCTCACTGCAGTTCATCAGCACTTTTCCTGAGCTTAACAGGAGGCAGGACGAGTCTCGTGCCTGCCGCAGGGATGCATTTGTTCACCAAGAGATGAAAGCCAGACTGACAACATGGCAATCACCATGACAACATCAGAGTTACCCAAAAAATAAATAAAAGAGCCCGGTAACTATGGAAACACCTGCGGGACCAAAACCACACCATTAACTAGAAGGTCTCACCATCGTTTATGGTACGTACGTATGCAAACATTGCTGCACACACAGCAGTGCCATGCATCCCATGTGTCTTCTGAAATGATGCTGCTGCCCTCACCCTGAATGTTACACCTTGACCTGAGTCCTTTTCTCTTTGCCTACTCCCTTCACCTTGCTGGGAACACCTCTCCTGACTGACACCCCCATGGGGTTGGCACACGGGGATGGAGCTGGCTTGCTAGGGGCTGGAGCTTGGCTTCCCAAATGGGTTTTCTGCCAGCCGTCACAGCTGTGGCTTCTCAGCAGAGCCCTGAGATGGAGGTACATGTCTGCACCCACCTCCTTCTTATTCTATTTCAACCTATGCACTGACAGGAGACAGGTGGCTGCGAAGGGACTGCAGTGGGATGGATCACTGGGGAGTTGAGCTGCTTTGGTGTCAATCCCTTGGGAAACCAGACTGCATGCTCCTTCCAGTGAGCACTCTTCCCTGCTCCAGTTCCCACCAAGGACCACAGAACAGACTGAGGGCTGCCAAGAAAATAACAAAGCCCCTGAAGTGCTGCTGTGCAGAGGAGCACTTGGTGCAAGTATGGGAAGCAGCTCCTCCAGCTCTGGCATGACAGCAGCCAGCTTTGGGTCCTGGTTCTCCAAATCACAGCATCTCCTCCCAGGGCATCTTCTACAGCACTCTGCACACCTGCCCTGGCTCTTATTTCAGTCCCTGTACTTCAAAAACTTGTCTCCTGTATGCATGCAGAATTGGAAATGGGGAAACAGAGCCAGGGAGAAGAACAGGAGCAACATGCAGCCACCAGAGCTGTCCTGGGCCATCCCTGTGCTCAGCACCCTCCTCTGTCAGGCAGTGAGAGCCAGGTAAATCTTTGCAATCATTTGCTCTCTTTGAGCTTCGAAGGCAGAATGCCTAATCATGGCCAAAATCGGGTAAGAGCTGCTGCTGCAAATTACACAGCACCACAGGTAATTTCTGATTAGCTCACTCTTCCTCTCGTGATGCATCCTCAGTTTCCATAGCAGCTAAGTCCTAAGTAAAATGGAAACATCTGGTTCAAGCGCAGGTAAAGATTCCCTGGGGAAAGAAACCTGCAGGATGGCAGCAAACAGCAAAAATAGCCCCTGTGAAAGTGAGAGGCACCGGGATCCTGGTTAGGAGAGGATGGATGGGTGCAGGGGAGGAAGGCAGGGAGTGGGAGAGGAGGGTCCTGTGGGCAGGAGGGATGCGGGATGGAGAAAAGGCTCTTTCAGAGGCTCCTGTCGAGAGAGCAGGTTGAGATGGAACCATCTCTGAGGGGGGGAAGGATCTGGCCCAGCAGCTCGTACAGTGCAGACAAAGAGCAAAACCCAACGGAGCTGCACTGAGCAGCTGGACAAAGGGAGCTGACGCCGTGCCATCCATCCCTGCTGCCACCAGGACACCCCCATGGAGAACACGAGTGGTGTGGGGCAGCAGCCCATGCCAGAGTTAGAGGAGGCCGAATGCAAGCAGTGGGATGGATGGGAGATGGGGGAGGCAGGTTGTGGGGTGACACCCCCAGCCCCAGATGCCCCATGAACGTCACAGCCCCCTGGAAACACCGGGGCAGCAAAGCACAAAAGAGATGCCCCAAAACAGTAGGGAAAGGACTCTGAAGTAATCCAGCCCCGAATGGGTGTGTATGGGAATTCGCTTCCCAGCAGTCCCACCCACACAGTTCTGCTCAGGGTTTGCTTTCCAATTAACAAGGCTACCAATTAACGTTCTCTCGTCGCTTCGCACCATTTCCAGCCCCTCTTCGACGCAGTGTGGGAGGTTGCCTGGGGGGCTCTCAGCACGCAGCCCCCTGCCACACGCAGCCCCAGCACTCCCAACCCAGGGCACAACCCCAACCTGGTACCCACCGTGTGGGAAAATAAACCCCCATAACTCCTCTCCCAAACCAGGAGAGCTATTTCCCTAACAAAACTGCACGCTCCTGCATTCAGGTTTGTCTTTTCAGTGCTCTCTGCCTTCTCTTTGCGGCTCCAGCAGCAGGGGAAGCAGGCAGGAGCACCTCCCAGCCCTCCTGGTGGTATTTTGGGCGATGTCTGGCTCTTACCTTTGGGCGAGATGTGTCTCCAGGTGATGGTGGGGTCTGGCCTGCCCGTGGCTATGCAGGTGAGGCTGACGTTGCCACCTTCATTGATGGAGATGTCGGAAGAGATCTCGGTAATTTTCGGCGACACTGCAGCAACACAGAAGAGAGGAACACAAATGCGACAACGCTCTCAGTGATACGGTCTGATTTTCGGGTAGTGCTGAGCTGCCAACCCGAGATACCCCACGATTCCACAATCCCGTGGCTCAAATCTGCCAACCCCGCTGCAACACGAGCCCCCGGGCACACACGTGGCCCAGGTCCAGACCCAAAAAGGGGATACCAGGAGAGACAAGGAGCAAATGGGATACTCCCCACCCAGCTGCTGCTCCCAAGGACCCCGTCCCTTTTTGTCCCCATCCCGGCTGCTGCACGCACACCGAGCTGCAATGACTGCAGTGGCCTTGCACACATTGCCTCTGCTGTGCAGGTAAGTAATTTATTGATCCGTAAAGCACTCCAAGACGCTCTGGAAGGGATTATGTCATGCCAGTGCCGTGCAATAAAATAAGAAATGATGGATTTTTTGTGAACATGAGGGTGATTTAGGGTTTGTAGTTGGAAGTGTAGTTAAAGTACATTTTAAGTGGAAATCAAGGTGGGTAATGAATTATTCCCTGTTTTGAAGGGCTTCTGGGAGTTCATTTTTTGCTGCTCTGGGCACGGCTGCTAATCTGCTAATCATGCACCCGACGACAAGTGCGGATCACACGGTCCCAGACTTGGGGGGCTCTGGGCAGGACAGCAAACGGGAAGGCAACACCAAAGGAGACATTAAAATTCATCAGTGTCATTAAGCCCAGCATTATGGGCACGCTTCTCCTGGGATGGGTGGCTGGGAGATGCTCTGCCAACAGTCCGTGGAGATTCAATTAATGACCGAGTGCTGCAAGTGGGGAGAAACCAAGAAACCGATGCGTGCTTCCCACAGCAGAGCTTCTGGAATCACACAGCCCATGGTCTGTCTGGTTCGGAGGGGGGAAGGGAGTGAAAGAACACGGCTGCCCGACGAGTGCACCCTGGGGGTGGTCCACAGCCGTGGAGATGTGGCACTGAGGGACGTGGGTAATACTGTGGGAGGTGGACGGTTGGGCTGGATGATCTCAGGTGCCTTTTCCAATCCGAAGGAGCCCAGCTGACTGTGTGTCCCACACAGCGAGGACGTGATCTGCCATCTCCCCTGCAACGCACAGGCACCAAGGAGGAGCCCTGCTGATGTTTTTAATTAACAGATCCTCATCGCTCATGTTTGGTTTATCACCGAGACTGGCGAACATCAGACCAGGTCCTACAACGTAACCAAAACCAAACCAAACTTCCCTTTCCACTTCTCCACTTTCCGGGGACGAGGTGAGCGCTGGGAACGACGGCGTCAGCAAAGTCTTTAGGAAACGCTTAAATTAAAACGCGGTGGGATTGAACGCGACAGTTATTGTATGCTAATTAAACGTTTGAATAATTAACCACGCGCACTACGTAAAATGCCTTCCTTGAGACTTAGCAGGTACGTCGTAAGGCTTTTACTACACTAGAGAGGGAAACTTCAATAAATAAGTGATCGCACGTATACAGTTAACATTATTTAACGGCTGTTCCCTCTGCATTAAAGGCTTTACCCATCAGTGCCACAGCACTGGGGCAGAGGAGAAATTCCTTCTGCTGAGCACGGGACACAGATGGAGCTGCGCCCCAATGGGAATGAATAAATAAATAAAGCTAAATAAATGCCGGCTTCCCAGGCGGGAACCTCTCCTTGCGGGCAGTCCTTTTGTGTTCGGCATCTCTCCTGCTCAGAAGTGATTAAACATGGCAGTGTTGGCCAAGCTGCTCCAGTGACACAGTGCAGATTTCCCCCGAGACCGGCTGGTGTTTCATCGATCTGAATTCTGCTTTTTTTCTCCCCCCCCCGCCCCCTCCCTTTTTTTAACCTGCCACAGTGATGGGAAAGGTCTCAGTGCTGCTCTGGACTGCAAGCCCAGAGCTCGGCTGGACTTATATGCACAGAGTCCCTGGGACAGAAAGCAGCGTGCTTAAATATTTAACCAAGCCATATGGCACGTTACACACTCAGGGTGTTCAGTCAGGTGATAGATGCCTGTGCAGCTCCAAGCATATGCACTTGCCTACACAGACGTATTCCCTGCCTTGTGCTGTGTGTGCACGCACCCTCCTACCCCTGGCACATCCATCCCAGAGCCAACACAGGTGCAAACACCCTGCAGTGCCAAACACTGCGCTGTGCACACATGCTGAGTACCTGCACCAGCCCAGGGTCTGGAGCAAACTCACCCCCAGATAGAGAGGAAGGAAAGCAGCACGAGCCTGCAACAGTGCGGGCAATGAGGAACTGTGTTTTTTAGCTCCAACACCTAAATCAAGACAGGAGATGGGGCTGCAGCACCTCTGCCTGCTGCCTGTGCAGGAGATATTGTTGGAGAGTGCACCCAAGGAGTCCCCTAGAGCCCAGCATCACTCCCATTGCATGAGCACTGCAGAGCCCCAGCAGTGCCCACGCCAGCAGCCTGCCAGCGAGACGGGCTCTGCTGGTAAGGCTTGCTTCCCCCTCATAAAACATGCAAACCTCCATCCTCCAGCACGAGCAACATCTGCTCCAGATCAAAGGCAACAGCAAAGAACATCTATGAAAGCATCCTGAAGCAAGAAAAAGAGGGAGACTCAGACTTGCGTTCTGCGGGCGATCTGTGATGTGCACTCGCAGCTTCCTGAGCATCAGGCTGCCGGGGCTGGTGCCTTTAATAACAGCCTCTTTCCACTGCTGCCCACAGACTTCTCAGTGTCTTACAGCACGCTGCTAGCAGGGCCCTGCTGCTGGAGCCCCAGTCCTGCTCACCACACTGCCACGCATCGCTCCGAGCACACAACCAAGACCAAGGGACAGCAGGGCTGGCTGGGATGGGGGGCTGGGACCCCTACAGCAAGCTGCTCCCTAGAATCTAAGGATCGGAAAAGACCTCTCAGATACCCAACCCACCCCACTGCACAAACTGCCCACATCCCTCAGTGCCACATCCCCACAGCTCTGGAACAGCCCCAAGGACGGTGACCCCCTCCCCACTCCCTGGGCAGTAGTGCAGTGCAGTACTGCTCTTTCAGATGATAATTTTTTCCTAAAACGGGTTTCCAAATCAGTTGGTGCAAAAGCAGAAGGGGCACCATCCTTCCACAGCACCAGCGCAGCTCAGGAGCTCCACTGATGAAGTCCATGGAGTAGGAGGAAGAGAAAGCATCCTCAGAGCCTGCTTCCAGTTATGCCACTGAGCCACGCAGGCTCGTACAAAAAATGCTTCCAATTTCGGGTGCAGACCCCACCCTGGGTTTGCACGATCCCTTGTCTCAGCTCCAACAAAGGGCCCAACCCCCCCGCACAGACCTGGCACCAGGAGAGGAGCCGGGAAACGAAGAGGACATACATAATGACCTTAATAAGCAATTAATAAATAACTAATGGCAATTGCTCGTTTTAAAGCGAGGCGTAATGAGATGTGTCATACAGCACTGAGATGTAACTAAATGATTTCCCGAGCAGATAACGGCTCCTATTGCAGCACAGCTCTCCGAGCTTGGAGGACACCAAATTTTTTACGCCCGTCTCTGCAGCAGGTTATATGGCAAGGCATGGAAATAACTCAGAGGGGGAGGGGGGGGAAAAAGACGTTCCCAATCATTCATTAGTAAAGTATTTGTGAACGCAGATATAATTCACCACGGAAGCTGCAGGGCTTCTGCAGGCAAACTTTATAGCTGAGTGCCAAAAGGGAGCCCACTCCGATTCCACTTACGATGGCATAAATCTGTGCTGCTCCTGCCGTCCTCAGCAGGGGATGTGCCAGAATAAACACGGCACAAAAGCAGAGTCAGGGCTCAAGCACCTGCACTTCCCTCTGTCTCTGAGGTGGGTGCTTGTCCTCGGCTTTGGGGGCTCTAGAAGGATCCGGGTCTTTATGCTCCCATCTGCCCCATGAAAGGGAGAAACGTCTGAAACCAAGCCCCACATCCTGGGGGGGGGCGAAGCAAGAGTTTGCTGAGTGTGGTTGATAATAAATGGCTTCAGTGTACAGCCACAATTCACACCTGGGAGACCCCATTTCTGCTTTCACATTACGGTGCCCCAAAGGAGGTAAGAATCATGGAATCATTTGAACTGGAAGGGACCTCAGAGGCCACCTGGTCCCACTCCGTGCATTGAACAGGGACAGCCCCATCAGTGCTCACTCCCCATCCCCTGGCCCTGGGTGTCTGCAGGGATACTGTGGAACAGCTCTGGACAATTCCTAAAATGAGTCTAACGACGCAGATCTCCTTCATAAACCACTTCATGCTTCTCATGCAAACAAAAGTGAAAAAAAGGAAGCCATAAGAAAGAAGTTTTTCCACTGTCAGCCATGAAGAGACGCAGCTGAAGAAAGACTGCTCGACAGATCAGCTCCCTGTCTAGACAGATCTCATTTTCGGCTCCACGCACGCCGCACACAGCGAGGATCCCGTTTCCAGCTCCTTCTTTTTGCCCCCGAGTCACCTGGGATTCCCCCTGCCAGACAGGCAACGCCTCAGGAAAAGCAGAAAACTGAAGGACCTCAGAGCCTTCAGACATCTTGTCAGCATCACTGACACCCCCACGGCCATCGAGCTGACAATGAGTGGGGACACACGGGGGCTGCAGGGACCCCCAGGAGATGTCACCGCGCGGGGACGAGCGCACGCGGCCAGCGTTGAACACGGCGCCTCGCTAATACAAAGCTTGTCAAACCCATCACCTCGAAATGCTCAACGTCTTTATTAGATTCCTTTATCTCCCCCCGAGATCGGAGGGACACGACGAGATGATTCTCAGCGGAGATGTCATCATCCAGAAACTAATTAAAGGCTGTGCGGGAAGTCGGGCCACGCGCACTCTGGAGAACAAAACGCATTAGCAACCGGAGTCGAGAAAAATATTACAAGTGAACTTCAGATCAGAGAGGGAGAGCGAGGGATTTGACAATAACTCTCCTCTCCACGTTTCACCCCTGCTTGTCCTCGCTGGCCGTCCCCCGGCAGAACCGAGCGCCTGGGAGCAGATCTTGCCTGAAGGATGCTGGATCCGGGTCACGCCCCGGGAGAAAATCATCACTTGGATTTGTGCAATTTCCCTTTTCTGGGGTTGGAAAAGCTGCCTGTTGCCTGTTGGGGTGCTGGAGAGGATGGCTGAGCCCTGCTCTGCACTAATGGGCAAAAAACCAGGGAGGAAGACAACGAAGAGAAAGGTGCACCAGATGATGAGATGCTTGGAAACGAGACGCCATTAAGCTGTGATAGGACAGACAGAGCCTGCGGACACAGGAACCACAGGTGGAGAGATTTCTGCATGGGGACAGCCCTACTAACTACACCCTACCACGCAACCATGGGTCCTGTCAGCTGAGACACGTCCCATCCTGCTAAGGCCATAGCACAGCTTAGGTTGGAAGAGGCTTTAACGACCATCTAGTGATACTTCAGCTCCTCTCCCCATCACCAGCCCAGCACAGCCCCCAGTGCTCCCCACTGGGCAACACGTGTGTCTTAGCCTGCTGAGCCAGCCCACACCACTTCCCTTGGAGAGAGGAACGCGCAGGAACAAAGAGTTCCAACATCCTTCCCAAAGATAAATCAGATGCTCTAATGCAGCCCGCATCTCCAATGAATATAGGGCAGGTGTCTCTGAAGTGAAGTATTAGTTAAAGTGATGCTCTTTAAATTACATTTCGGCTATTTCAAGCAGACAGGTTGTGTGTGGGTTGCTTTTTCTTTTTTTTTTTTTTTTTTATGATCTATCTAGAGGCTTAAAAAGACACCGAGAGAAATAAATCTCCCTTCCATTAAAAACACACTACGCTCTTGCATATTTGTTCTTATCTTCGCGATGCCTCTCCCCCGACTCAAGCACAAAGTGCTTCTGATTACTCCTTCCACACCGACACCGATCTCATCACAGGAGCCCAGGGACAGCTGCAATGGTCGCCTGATGCCTCCACCTCCAAACCCACTGCGATTCACAGCTCAAATGTGGGACTGAGATGAAGCCCCAAGTTTGGGCCGAACTGCTGCTGCGGTCGCCGTATATCTTCTCCTCTCTTTGCATCCCTCTGGCCTCTTCCATCTCCTTTTGTCCCTCCTGCTCTCTCTGAGACATCTTTCACTGTTCCAACGGCTGTGCCAACGAGACACAAAAATACAGTGTGTACCGTGGGGTCAGATGGAAGCAATCCTGAACCACGCTTCAGCCATAAACCTTGCGAGGTGCTGGAGACACGCACGACTGCCGTGTCCTCAAATCCCCCATTTGCCTACAAAGCCTCGAGCAGTTCCTCCCCTCTGCCGGCAGCAGCTCTGCCCGCTGTTATTTTTCCTCCCCGTGCCTTGGCATCCCCAAATAATTGTTCTTCTCGTGCTTCCACCTCAAGCTCCATCAATTTCAGGAGCCTCCTCAATCCCTTTCTTTTTCGCTCGCGTTCGACTCTGGTGAAAAATAAATGGACTGAGCAGGGAGCGCGGCCCTATTATCTTCTGATTAGGAGGTCTCGAGGCCAGCACTGCTACTGCTGACCAGCCCCTTTGCTCACCTGCTCATGAAGCAGGAGGTCAGCAGTGCCCGGCAGCCTCACGAGAGCCGTGGGCGAGGTGATTTATGCCTCCAGATGCCGCCGCTCCTCCTGTCTCCCGAGAGCACATTGCTCAGCACACGACCCGCCAGCACATCCATCATCTGGGCTGGGGCAGAGCTGCCTTCCACAGCCGCCCCGTTCCCTCTTTCAGCACTTCTCTGCACAACCTGGAGCTCGTGTTCCCTCCTCGGGGGCTGCAGGAGCCCCCATGCTTTCCTCGCTGATGAGCATCTCTGGTCTTGCACAACTTGAGGCCATTACCTCTCATCCTAGTTCTTGTGCGATGACACCTCATCACGCCGTATCCTTCACGGAGTGGCCCTAAGGGTTAGCCCTCCGAGTTCAACGAGGCTGGAGGACAGGTTGATCCCTGCTGCCTCAATTCACCCTCACAGCTGATGTGCTTGGAGCTCAACACAGTGCTGCAGGTGCTCAGGACCTGTGCACACCACCATGTTCATTCCTTGGGCTCTGCCAGAGGTGTTGGCATTAACCCTGTTATCACAGCACCCCCACAAGTTATGAGAACACTGTTATTAAAGATAGGGGGAATGAAACCCGGAGAGCAAGTGGCCCAAAAGTGCCCATTAGGACTGATGCTCATCATTCCCACCAGGCTGCACCGAGCACAGCGACTCACCCCACACTCAGAGGTGCAATTAACATTTCATGGAGAAATTTCTACCCACATTATAAAGTTGGACAGAGTTAAAAGCAAAGGGAGAGGAGGGAGCGCCGGCACTGCTCATTTTCCATGAGGAATGTGCCTTCGTTCCCCATTTCTCCTAAATGAAACCCTGGAGCCTTCGTCTTGGCCACCCTCGCACCTCTGAGAAAGCCCTAAAAGCCACAGGGAGTTCTCTTCCCCCAGAGCACCCTTTAAGTTTCCTATTTGTCTTGCTAATGCCCGGCCTCACCACGCTGCTGCCTATTCCCCCTGTGCTTGTACTTCCCACGGAAGGAAGGAATATTTTTACCCCTTCCTTCCTTCCTTCCATTGATTCATTTTGGAGGCTCTTTCTCCAGAGTCCCCTTTCTTTCCTCTTCCCCTTCCATTTCTCAAACCTGCGGTTCCCAGATTCAGAATCGTTACTGTTTTTAACTTGGCTCGAGCCTCTTTAATTAAGTTACTTTCCATTATTTTTTATCTCCTCCATTTGTCTACATCCCCCCTCACCCTCCCTCATTCCTCCCTTCCTCCCCAAGGCAGGCCGGGGATGAAATCTTACATTTCCATTTGGCTAACAATCACTTTGAATTTTTAAATGCTATTAAATTGGATCACACCGGTCAGTGGACGGGAGTTGTCGAGCTGTGATATTTACTTGTGCCAGTCAAAGGGAAATGAAATTGCAGCAAAGCAGAGGGAGAGGGGGGGAGTGCAGATTTATTCTGCCCGCGGTCCTCGCAAACAGGCACAATCCCTTTGGATTTCAGAGCGAGTTCAAAGGAAACTCTTAGGCTCCACCGTGAATGTATTGTAATGTCTTTAATAAATCAATTACTTGTTGGCAGGGAAGTGTCACCGCATCTCCAATCCTTGTAATCACCTCCGCCTCGCTGTGTTTTAAGGGCTGAAAAAGCACCGAGGTGGAAGGGGAGCTGGGGGGAGGAGTGGGGCAGGGCAGAAAGAAGGGGAAAAAAAAAAAAAAAAAAAAAGATAATAAACTTCTGCATCATCTGGCCAAAAAACAACCACCAAAAAAAACCCAAAAACAGAGAGAATGAAAGCTTCAGGAGGACACACGCTCCCTCCTGCTGCACGTTACTCAGGGGCAGGATTTGTGCTCCTGCCTCCAGGAGGGTGCTGCTATTCCAATTTCACTAAAAGAGGCCTTTTTACGCTGGAAAATTTGCTAAAAAGCAGGCGAGCAGGATTTGATTACAAAGCAGTCCCGGCCAAATCCAGCCCCTCCTCCTCTCTCTCTGCTGACAATATCCTCCCCTCCACAACAACAATAATCTGAGCACAAACAGACACGAAGCTTTTCAGAAAGTAATGAACTCCGGCTGGAGCCAAGGCAGGAAGGGTTTAATGTTTAGCTCGGAAAGCTTGGCGAGGCCATCAATTATATAGCCCTGCTGCTGAAGGAGCAAAAAATATTATTTCAGACAGACATGGCCAAGAAGAAAAGATAGGGAAGGAAAACACTGCAAGAAAGAATTAATTCTGTGAGCGAAGTGTTTGCAAAAGAGCGGTGGGATGAAAGCTGGAGCTCTCGGGACGGAGAGAGGGAGGGATTACAGAGGGCATGGCATGGAGGGACACCTCTACTGACCCCCAGAACAGTAAGGGGAGCCCTTGGGGCATCTACATGGGGCTGCCATCTTCACCCCTCGCTCCACGTTTTGATCCAGCTCCATCATCAGGGACAGAAAGCCCACACCAGATATATTTCAGGACCATGAATTCATGGAGCCACTAAGGTTGGAAGAGACCTCCAAGATCATCAGGTCCAACCGTCCACTCAATTCCACACTCACTTCCCAAAGGTTCTATTTCCCCACCTTTTTTTCAAGGCTCTTTGCCTTCTCGTTCCCCACTTGCCTTCTGCAAATCCTTCTTCCTCACCGCACCACCGAAACAGAAAAACAAAAATAAAGCCAGCAGGACGAGAGCACAAACCTCCCAGCACGTGTCCCCCCAGTCCCCAATCTCATTTTCCACGTTTCGACCTCTCCAAAGCAAAAACACCCCTTTTCCCCCCATCGCTCTCCCATAGGCTCCGTGACCCCTCCAGCCCGTCCTTAAGCTCGCGGATATTTGTCGAGCTTTTCCAGCAGCTGTTCCCTTGGCCTCTCCTTTATCTCCAGCATTGTGTTCACATCTGCTTCCCACTCTGCCTCCTTTTCCCTGCCGCTGGGAGCCGGGTTTTAAATCACAGCTCAGCGCTCCGGCTGCCAGATGCGGATTTCATACTGCCCAGCATGCTCCGTTTTGGATAGGTATCCAAAGGCCGTGTGCAAGCTCCTCTGCCTCTTTTTCTCTTTTCCCCTCCTCCCTTTTGGCCGCAGAGCCAGCTTGGCTCAGGATCCGTGTTCCGACACCTGGTTGCTGGCAGCTCGCGGCCCTGGCACCGATGTGCCGCGTGTGGCTCTGCGATAGGGATGGGGAGGGCAGCGTGACCCAGCCGGGCTATCAGGGACGTGCTGGTGGCCGTCCCCGCGTGGGATGGCAGCTGTCCCACCACTGCGTCCCCACAGCTCTGCTTGGAGGTCTGGCCGAGCCCGGCTCTGGGATCTGCACGCTAGCAAAGCAGAGCTCTGGACAGCATCGTGCAGGAGATGCGTTTCGGGAGACGTGTTCAGGACATCGCCATCTGCAGCCTCAGTCCCTGCCTCCGACTGTTGGGATTTTGGCAGAGCGACGCAGCAAAAGCCCCGGGGAGCAAACAGACGGGAGCACACAGGAGGACGCTGCACTGCTGCCCGGGACAAAACTCCTTTTGTCTTTCCATGCTATCGAAACAAGCGGAGGCAGCACTCCGTAACACGCAGACTGACTCCCCCAAAATTCATTTTTTCACTGCAAGATTACACCCTCGGCCCCCTGGACTCTGCACCCCGCACCTAGGGCATCCCCACACTGCCCTGGGTATGCCAACGGTGAAGGCAACACCGCGCTGACCAAACCTGCTACAACTGCTGGACCCGACTCTGGGGGTACTGGCCAGAGAATCAGCACTAAAGGCCAAAAAGAAGAGCCAGATTAAAGTATCAACTCAGAATTTATGCTCAGGACTTAAGGTTTAATAATGCAACAGAAAATCAATATTTAATAAAGCAAATGATGGAGAAAAACAGTGAATGGGAGATGAGCTGCTGCTCCTGTTTTCAAACATTTGAGTCCCGGAGGAGCCGGGTTGGCAGGATGGATGTGACACCAGATTGCCACGCGAGCTGGCACGCGGGGCGCGAGGTCCCACCGCTTCCAACCGCGGTGTCAAGGGGCTCGCAGGTCTTTTATTAAAGGACAAACAAGGAATTAGAGCGGTGGTCAGAGTCCAAATACCCATGGACAGCGACCAAATGCTGATGCACGAGGGGAGCCAAGCAGCTGTCTTGCTGAGCGGGCCCAGATTTGCACTCGGGATAGCGAAATTCGGGCAGACGGGCAGCACTGTGCCCAGGCCCCGAACGCACCGAGCGGGGTTGGCCAGGATCTGCTGACTAACAGGGGGAGAGCAGCAGGGCTTGGAGCACTGAAACCTGCCTGCCAAGCCAGGATGCTCTCCTGATGTGCAGGAGAGGGGATGGGGGTGGTAACTGTGGGGCAGCAGCGAGCACGCTGGGCATCACACTGCCTGACAAAGCGAGCGCGCGGCGAGCAGCGAGGGATGCGACAAGGATGCAGGGACAGAGCAGCAGCTCTGACTCCCTCCCCTGGAGCTGAGAGCAAACTGCACTCGGTGTGCACGGCATCGGGATGCTGTCCTGTGCCTGCACACAGCACTCAGCTGTCACCTCTGTCCTTCTGCTGCACGCTGAGGATTGAGAGCTGCCTCAACGGTGCACCCAACTCCTACGAGTGCACCCAAGCCCTACCAACGCACCCAAGCCCTACAAAAGCATTCAAACCTTACAGGTGCACTCAAGCCCTACAAATGCACTCAAGCCCAATGACAGCTCCCATACCCTACGAATGCACCCAACCTGGGCTGCGGCCCCTATTTTAGAATTTGCGTTCTTATTTGAGAAACTGGATGCACCCTCGGTGCTGCACAAAGCACTGATGCCCAATGCTGAGCTGCAAAGAGCTCCTGAAATGACCACCACTGCTCTTCCTCCCTCCCCGTCCCACCTCCTGCTCTGTGCTCACCCACCTCCATCCCAGGAACAAGTGCCAGCAGCAGGGTGAGCTTCCCTCATGCTGAGAAGCCAGAAAAGCATTTTTTGCCTGTCCTTTCTCCAACGCTGGGTGCCACCTGGGGCGCGCAGGGCTCACCCACGGGCGCAGGAGGAGCGGAGCTGCAGCCTGCTGGGATGCACAAAGCTGCAGAAATTGCATCCCATTCCTTCGGGCGAACGCAGCATCACTAAGTTTGGGGATGTGGGGTAAGCCCTCACGGTTACAGGTGCTCAGCTCCCCCCCGTGCCCTTGGATGGAGCCCCGGTGTCACGGCAGCGTGCCGGGTTGCCTGCCCGGCCCTGCGGCGCGGCCGTAATTTGTAGCTTGTGCTGGGATCCTTCACGATGAAAGATGACATATAAATATAAAACGTTATCGCTCCATAACAGCCACATGCTATAAAACGCCGGGCAGAAGGATCTGGAACTAGATGGAGGCAGCGCTTTAAATCCTTCCCCCCGCAGAGTTACTACCGCTAAAACAACAGCCCTGCTCCGAAGAGAGCTCCGGCACGGAGGGAGAACAGCTCCGACAACAGAGCCCGACGGCGGAGTTGGGTGCACAGAACGACTTCGGTGACCTTCCCATGCTCACAGCAGCACTGACTCGTCCATCCATCCCCCGCCGTGCTGTGCTGCTGCCTCGGTGTTACTATAGGAACGATACGCGCTGCTCCCCGCGATCCCCTGCAGCGACTCCGCCATCGCGATACCAAGCGCTGCCGCTGCGGTAACGTTGCACTGCTGAGGTCTCACTGTTCTCCCCTTAATTTTATTGTCGTCGAAGATTAAATTGCAATAATGTTATTGAGCTGCCATTAGCGTTGCCGTGGTAACAATAACATTAAGGCAGCGCTATCGCGTTACGGTGGTCCTGCCGCTCCGCCGCAAATGTTTTAATGTGGTAAAACAAAAGAGATGACTGCAGTAACATCACATGGCAGCGACCTCATTAACCCACCGCTGGCTTCTCCGGGATGAACACTACTTTGGGACCCGTGCGTGGCGGCGGGGAGACGCTCAGCTCTTCGGGACACGTCCCTTGGGATGGAGGAGGATGCAAGAGCTGCAGAAACCCAACGCCTTCCTCCAGCTCTGCTTGGAGAGCGCAGAGATTTTGCAGAGCTGCTGCTGAATGGCTCCAGGTGATGCAGGTGACCTCTCCCTGAAGGCCTTCGCAGAGGATGGCTGAACGGAGCTGCTGGGAGCTTGCGTGCACAGAAAGGCTCAAAGAGGAGCAGGCTCTTGCTCTGCAGAAAGGAGTGAGCTGAGGGCGAACTGTGCATCTCCTTGGGAGTAGCAAAGAGTTGCACCGAGCTCACCTCGCCACCACCAAAGCACGCACAGCTGAGGCTGGGAGGGATGGAAACAGGGGAGCTACACGGTGCTGGCAGATGGGAACGGCCCCAGTGGGATCACTGCATGCCCCATGTACCTGGGATGTCACAGCTCTGTGGTGCGGGGTCTGCACTGGCACTGCTTAGAGGAACCTGTGTTAGCGGTTCACCAGGGAGTAGAAGCAGTAGGCACCCTTCCCTTCATTGCTCTCTTTGTGACAAGGACACCACCAAATACCATTCACCTCCCCATCCCTTCCACTTTTTACTCCCTGTGCCAGTGCTCCGAGGAAGGAGGATGCACTGCAGGACACGTCCCCAGTGGAGGCCAGCACACTTGGTCCCTCTAGCACCAGGAGAGCCTGAAACTGCAGCGACAGCAGGGACAAGTGCTTGGTGCAAGTTCTGGAGCCTGTTTTCCCCCCTCCTGCCCCACACTCTAATTGCTAATTAATAATAACGCTCAGCTCTCAGATAGTGCATTCCATCTTCAAAGACCTCTGTCGACATCACCAAATTAATCCTCATCAACCCCCCTGTGAAGTAGGTGACAATTATTATCTCTGCCTTGCAGATGTTAAATTGATTTGCAAAGGGGTCAAGTGACTCTTGGGGGCCAGGACAGCTTGCCCAGCCCCAAGCTGGGTACCCAGCCACATGGGTCCAACCTGTGGGGTAAACCCCCAAAATCCCATTACTTGCCCCAAAAGAAGAGACCATTCCCAGCACCCACGATGGGGAAGCATCCCCATCTGCCCTGTTTTCCCTGCAAGCCACCTTTGAACAAGAGCAACCACAGCTTCAGGGGCTGATCCTCCCAGCCTGCACTGCTGTGCAGACCCTTCCTCACCCACGTCAGTGCCAGGCAGTGAGCAGCAGCGCCCTCGAAAAGTTATTCCCAACCTCCCACGAGCCAAAGGGGCTTACGACATCAAAGGAAAATTAATTGGGCATAGTTCAGGGCTGGAAACAAAGCTGGGGTGGGGCTGCGAGTCCCATCAGCTGCTTTATCCCTCCAGAACACACCTTGGCAGTGATGCTACGGGGCAGCAGTGATGCTATGGGGCAGCTGTGGGGTGACAGTGATGCTCAGGGTGAGGTGCCACCCCAGTGCCAGCTCCCAGCCCAGGGCAGCCCTGTGCCACTTGTGCCTCTGACTCCAGCTAGCAGGTAATTAGTTCCCATATGAAAGCAGGGATTTGCAGCTTAAGCCCGGCCCAGGAAGGAGAAAAGGGAAAACTCATTTACACCAAACAAAAGGGGAGGGGTGATTACTTGCAACAGTGACAACAGAAAGAGCCAGATAGGGCCAAAGAAAGTGATAAAGCAACGGGAAGTGCTAATATCCCCCAGTTGCATTCCCTTTTCTTTCTAATTTTTTTCCTCCTTCCTTTCTAAGTGCTAAAATTCCACCATTTTCTATCATGCAAATTCGCGTGTCTAAGTGAGATTAAACTCCGGCAGCACCGTGCCTCCTTCACCAAGTCCATTTCCAGCACTGAGATAAGGCCAACTTTCCATAATGCATCTTACAAGGCGGTGGGAGTGTTGTGCAGGCGCGCGTCGGAGACGGCTTATTATCAATACAAATAAGAGCTTTCCAGACACCCTCCTCCTCCTCCTTCTCCTCTCGCTTTTCAGCCCAGCGACCTGGAGAAGAGGCTTAAATAGCTGGAGTGCCCTGGGGGAGAGGGAGAAGGAGCTGTGTGTTAAATAAACGCACGTGGGGAAGGAGGAGAGGAGAGAGATGCTCTTCAAAGGTCAATGGGGCCAAGCTGAAGCCTCCTTCTCTGCCCTGGCTTTGCACATCTCTCTACGCGCAGAGTTTGCTCACAGTACAATGGCAGAAACGTTCAGGTTGGAAAAGACCACTGGGATCACCACGTCCACCCTCAATGCATCTCACTGTGCCCACAGAGCATGCCACATCTCTGCTGCCCTTCAACACCTCCAGGGACGGTGACCCCAGCAACACCCAAGCGGGGCTTCGCTGGCTGCTGTCTCCCCATCTTCACCCCGAACCCCACGTGTGCACACTGCAGACAACACGGATGGCAATGCATCCCTGTGCTGTGATCCTGCCCCTCCAGAGAAGAAATCCGTGCTGAACAGTTGGGACGTGCAGGGGCCGCCTCCCAGACAACGCAGGCACTGCCCCAGCGCTTCATTTTCGGCTCCACACCGAACAGGCAGGAGGTGGAGGGAGCTTGTTTCCTGCACTTTGCACCTTTGGCAGTGATGTTGCTGCCTCACATCAATTTCGCATCACCAACACCGAGCGTGACCTCACTTAAAACAGTCCCCGAAATAGCAGGTCTGAACTTTGATGCATTCAGAGCCATGGGGCTGTTGTCTCGTTCCTGGGCTCATTTGTCCCATATTAGTGCTGTGGCTCGGTGGCAGAAGGAGGGGGAGATGCGCTGATGTGCTATTCCTGGAACAGCAGCCAGCCCCTTCTGCCTTTCAGGGGAAGGATTTCACGAGTGACGAGCGTTTCTGAAAGCCTGACCAAGAAGGAAAGGTGGGAGAAAGAGGGCTCGAGTCGGTTCAGAAAGAAGGTGGCTAAGGGGCAACACGATAACAACCTTCCCAAAAGCAAAAGGTTGTAACAAAGAGGACACTGATCAATTGTTCCCCACGTCCGCTGGGGATAGGACGAGAAAAACTCCACTTCATTTGCAACAAAGAAGGTGTAAGTTAGATATTAGCCATAGCCATACATTCCCTAATTATAAATGTAGCAGAGCAGTAGAACGGATTGTCTGGGGAGATGGAAGAACCTGCTTCGTTAGAGATTTTCAAGAATAGCTCTCACAAATGTTTGCCAGCGCTGTCCCTGCCTCGTTGCAAGGGGACAGGCTAAATTAGCTCTGGAGGTGCCTTCTTCCCACCTATTTTGGGATCTCAGCCACCAATAGAGCCAACCTAGAAATAAATGTGTGGCGCTTCCCTTGCTGCAGCGCGGCCATCCTCGGGTTCCCAATGGCATTCAGTTGCCTCTCCCCCCCCCCCCACTGCCATAAAGGACCATTTCCAACACTCACATCCTACAGAAAGCTCCTTCTCCCACCCCGTCCCTATTCTGTCTTTTGCTCTTTCCCTCACAGAAGTCCTCAGAAGCCCCAGGAGTGATGCCTGAGTTCCAAGCTCCCTCCATACGGACATCCCCTGCTCCTGGGGGCAGGAGGGGTCACCCCAGCAACCCTCCTTGTGTTGGGCACAATGCTCCCTTCACACCCTGTCCTAGCTCCCTGCTGCAGAACACGCTGTTGCCACATTCTACCCAAGAAAGGGCTGAGTGAGCCAAGCAGTAACTCCTGAAATAAGGGGCCAAGGTCCTGAGAGCCAGCATTTCCACCAGCAGCAGCAGGGATGCTCAGTGCATTGCAGTGCTGAATCCACCACTGAGTCCTCCAGTACTCAACCGTACCACTGCAGGGAATTAAGACGTGACCTTTACCTCCTGTATCCAAACATCTTTCCCTAATGCAAGACACAGGGGGGATGAGCCTGGGTGTCTGGTGATACGGGAAACAGGTCAGGAAAGTGGAATCAGAAGGGAGCCAATATAAATTGCATCAGCCCAGCGTCTGATAGCGACTTCGGAACTTGCGGGTGATCGACTTGGGCTTAAGAAATGCAGGCAGGTAATAACAGATTGCAAGATAAACAGCAAGGACCCAGGATGGCAACACATCCGCTTTCTCTCCGTGGTTAATGGAGACGGAGAAAGTCCGGCTGTGTTTAGTTTGCTTGATGGCTCGGAGAGGAAAGACAAAACGGAAGGGGAAGGAGGGGGGAAAGGGTGGGTTTGGGTTTTTCCCCCCCTTCTATTCATTAGGCTGTCAATTATGCTCAGGCCTGGCATATTGACGGCGGATTAGCTCAACCCAGCTCTGTGTACAAGACCAATGCCTTTTTAACCCAGCTTGTTTCCAAATCAATACACCCATCAGCATTCGAAAATTAGCCCGAGATGAGATTCCAATACTCGAGTTGGTGTGTCATGCTAAGAGGGCTTCTGGCCAAATCACAGAAGAAGCAGAAGCAAAAAAATGGGTTGCTAGCAAGGATCAGAAATCCTCCATCGATCCCCCACGGGCTGTCTCCATGCAGCAGGAGTGTGTCCCTACACCTGCAGAGCTGTGCCCATCCATCCCCCGTGGGGGTCCACGGGCTCACACTCACCGAGATGTGCTTGGCCATCACAAGCTCCACCACCCCACGCCATCCCTCCTCCTCCTCGCCGTTTGAACACACAAACACATATTGTTGCTAGGCATACACACACCCCCACACAGTACACAAATCTGCTTGCTCTTTCTTTTCCCCCAACACAAATTTTACTTTAAGCGTTGCCTTCAGCATTGGTAAAAAATAAAAAATAAAAAAAAAAGCATCAAAAT
The DNA here is from genome assembly GCA_036925125.1 of Oreortyx pictus. NCBI lineage: Eukaryota > Metazoa > Chordata > Aves > Galliformes > Odontophoridae > Oreortyx > Oreortyx pictus. The sequence goes on along the minus strand of JAUPFR010000025.1, from coordinate 1,897,098 downwards.
ACAGCAACAACAACAAAAAAAAAAACAACACCCAGCAATGTGGGTTTAACACTATTTTGGGAGGCAGAGAAGCCTGTACCAGAGTCTCATGACTACTACATCTAAGTTTGGTAAATGTGACTGCAAACACCATAGAGTCATTAAGGTTAGAAAAGACCACTAGGATCATCAGCTCCAACCGTCAGTTCATTGCCACCATGCCTGCACTCAAGCACTGCCCAACCTCGTGTGGACTCTCCAAGCCTGGATCACCTTTCCATGGTTGCACCAAGCTGTCTAGGAGCAACGTGAGGAGCAGACAGCATGGCAAAAAGGAGGAGAAAGTCGGAGCGCTGAGCCCACCCCCTCCTCCAAGCCCCTTCCCCTTACCTTGCACGATGAGGTGCACGCGTGATGTCTTGGGGTGATTGTCTGTCTGCACAGAGCAGGTGTAGGGCCCCTCATCGTACACATCCACGTCGTGGATCTGGATGCTGTACTGGGTTTTGGTGTTGGCCAGGAGCACCACCCTCGGGTCCAAGCACCACTTGTCATTGCCGGCATAGAGGATGCTGCTGCGGTTCAGCCAGGCCACGCGGGTGACGCGGTTGTCCACGGAGCACCTGTGGGCAGAGCAGATCTGTCAGCATGCTGCCATCACTCCTTCCCAGCCCCGCTCCTCCTCTCACCACTGATTTTACAAGCTTTGGGCACTGAGCTCTTTGCCGTGCTCAGGGCACTGATATCCATCTACACTGGCTCAAGAGCTTTCCCTGAGAGCTTCCAGATCACGGCCACCCCATACCACTCACCGTACAACCTACAGCCCCCATGTTTCCCTTTGCTCCTTGCCCCAAACCTCCACGCTGACCCCAAACCACAGCTTTCGGGAGGACACAGGCAGCTCCCTGCTGCCCAAACCACTGCTTGTTCCCACAACCATCAGGTCCCACAGCCAGGCAGAGCAGCTTGTTGTGCTTCACAATGGAGCGGGGAGAATTCATCTCAGGGTAATTCCAGCTCTGAAACGCCCTGCAGAGAAACATGGAGCTTCCTGCCATTTGTCCCCGCTGTCAGCTCTTCCTTCCCATCACCTACATCGTTGCATCTCCTCCACTTACTGTAGCTCACGCAGCTAAACGTTTCACCCATCTCCGAAGACAACACGATGCGAACCTAACAGGAGCCCGAGCTCCATCCCCATACCCACACATCACTTTTGCATCCTGCCACAAAGGTCCCAGCCCCGAGGCAGCCTGCTCTGCAGACCCTTCCTCAGGCAGCAGAAATGTCCAGATCCCAAAGCCAGCTTCTTTCCAGGCACGCTGGAGATTACAGAACCCAGTCGAGCTTTGCTGGATGCCAGTGACGGCGGATAATGTCCCTCCATAAAACCGCTCAGCCTAAGCTCCACTGTTTATAATCTCCCCCATCTACTCCATTATTTGTGCACTGGCTGGGATGCAAATTCACTTCGGAGGTGCCCAAAGAGAGCAGCAGTCTCTGGGAGCTCTGCAGGGCAGCAAGGGGAGGCAGCACCCCATGCAAACGGCCCAGCTCTTTCCATGGGAAGCAGGGTAAAGGGGACTTTAGGCAGGGAACGAGCTGCGAGATGAGCCCCCTCCTGTGTGCAGTGAATCTTGCTCAAGCTGGAGCTGGCCTTGGTGGGGCACAGTCCACCTCCATGAGCCTCCTCCTCATGGTGCTGCTTCTCTCCTCCTCCTTGAGGGTTTGTGCACCTCACGTGGACTTGCACGGAGTGTTAACAAGAAGAGCCACACCACCCCCAGTTCGTTTCCACATCCCGACTCTCCCCAGAAGGTGGGCGATGCCATTATTCCCATCCTATAGGCGTGGGAAGGAGATGCAGAGAAGCGCGCGGTCGTGAGAGCTGACTGCGCTCAGCTCTGCCAAGCAGACACCCCAGGGACAAACCGCCTCCTCTCCTCTCATCCTCCTCTTGGAGGCATCCCTGTGGCTGCGGAAGGAGCTGGAAAACCACCCTGACCCAAACACCCAACGTCTGGAGGAAGGAGATGTGAGTGCCCATTGAGGGGGACAGCCCAAGGTGATGGAGGACATCCGAACCCTGAGGATGTGTCAGGACCCAAGCAGTCCAACCATCCTCCCATTCTGCTGCAAAAAACATCTGATAAATTAAACTATTTCATTGCTGTTCCACAATGATATGACGATAATAATAAATTAGAAGCAGGCAGATTTTTATTATCTTCATAAAAAAAAAAAAAAAAAGTGATAGATTCAGCCTGGGCTGAACACCAAGAACTCTGCTCTTGCTTGCTCTCTCAGCTGCTTTACAACTTGAGTAAAAGCTGAGAACTGAGTCTCTCAAGTTGAGTAAGACTTGGGATTTCACCCCAAAGGACGGCTTTATTACACTGTGCACTGGGTCTCAACGCTGGCAGCTGAGACCGACAGGGTCAGAACAAAACACAGGCGGGCATTTGGTCTTTGGCTCTGGCCTGCCCATCCCAATGCAACGCAACGGCTCCTGCAGTGCTCCCACACAAGAACCTGGGTGCCCAGCCCTCTGCTCAAGCTGGATTGCTGGGTGATGGAACCCCTGAACTCCGCCGCTGAGGAGCCGTAAGCAGGCTGAACTAAAAATATATATATTTCCTCTCTCCTCCTCCACGCCAGCTTTTTTGTGAAATGCATCAGTTTGGAGATCCCTGGATAATAATGGAGCCAGACAGTGTGTAATCCAAGCATTCCCTCTATCATCTGGGCATTTAAGTGCTTTTGAGAAGCAACGGGGCTCAGGTAACGCATGAGGCAACAGTGAAATAAGTGCTTTCGCCCTTCACAGCACCCGGTCGCAATCTCTTCTTATCACCCAGACACGCTCCTCTGTCCCTGGGATCGGCAAGCTTAAACTTGTTACTTTATTTTCTTTCCTTCCCCTCCGAGCTTCCGAGCCGATCTGTGCCATACGCTGCAGAACAGCTCCGGGGATGAGGAGCTGTGACCTGTATTTCCAAGCCATGGGGAGGGCTCCCTGCCCCTCCCCGGTGCAGGTAAGGCCAGGACAAGCAAATGGCTTCAATATGATGGGAACCACGGCTGCAGGGCAGGATACAGCCTCCCTGATGCTCTCCTTCCATACCACCATGCCCATTCCTCCATGCACAAGCACTGGGGTCCCCGTGGCTCGCTCCCTCCTCGCAGCTCTCCCACCCCTCCATCTGCTCCCTTCCATCGTGGGGCAGCCGAGCAGAAAACCATTGGCAAGGGCTGGGAACTGAGCTCCAGGCACAGGTGGGCAGCAGAGGCACTGCCGTGCTCCCTTCCTGGCAAGGAGTGATGCCCAGAGATGCAGCAGAGCGAGGAGTGCCCCCAGCCCCCCCTCGCCCTGAGATGGGGACAGACGTTGGAACGGGATGATCTGTAACGTTCCTTCCAAGCTACAATTCTGTGATTCAAAGTCCCCAGCCGGGCCGGAACACAGAGCTGGCCTCCAAAAAAGACGTCAAACTAATTAAGCACCGATGAGCTCATTTCGTCTCCCAAGCTCCTTAATCCAAGCTACGGCCCTGCTCACAAAGCAAGGCCTTCTCCTCCAGGAAGATGCAAAGAGCCTTCTCCCACTCCGCTTCTCCTATGGGAGATGGAATTGCTGCCAACACCAGTGGGCATCTCCCAAAGCATCTGGGCTTGGCCAACCACCTCCTCGCTGTCCATCAGATCCCCAACCATCCCAGCACATCAAGAGAACAATCCCCATGGCACGCAGGCTGTGAGCCCTGCCCCCATGCCACGCGCACAGCCCCGACACTTCCAGCACAGGCTGCACAAGCGATGATGCCTGCCCAAATTTCTCTCTGCCTTCTCGAGTTTGCACACAGAAATGTCGGAGAGGAGGTGGCCCGGCAGCGGGGGGAAGGAGGTTTTTAATTACTGAAGTGTAGTAATTGGCACACGACGCTTTTTTTGTTGCCTCCTGTGCAGCTTGCTGGTGTTTCAGAGGGCTGGGCTGGAGAGCACAGATTGTCTCAACCCAGCAGGACACACAAGAAATGAATAATGCTAATTAGAACTGAAAAGAGCTTGGTAAAATTAGCAACCTGATTGCTGCCTTCATGGCAATTACGAGGACACCAGCTCCATCCCGGGGTGCAGGGACAGGGTTGGGGTCTCAGTGCCCACCCTGCAGAAACCCCCTGCCCACATCCACACCACCTGACGGAGCTTCACACGTGTTGCACTGCGGCACCGCTCAACAGCTCCGGTGGCTTTTGCTTTCTTTTTTTCCCGAGTCCAATTCAACCATTCCCAGTCTGATCCAGGAATTTCCAGTCCGATCCTGCAGTTTTCAGACCAAATCTGAATTCTGAAGGCAACCCAGGACTGACTCCCCAGCGCCTGCCATTCCTACATCACCCATTGCGCTCTACATGATCAACGAAAGCAGCTCGCAGCCCGAGGCAGAGCTTCACATCTTAGATTTATTTCTGTGATTATCACATTTTATTGTTATTTATTATGATTAATTAAAGGCTGGGCCGTGAACAGCTCAGTCCCATTCCGGCACGGTCCCACTGCTCTCACAGACCTCCCTGGGATGTTTTTGCTGTGGGGGCAGCCCAAGTTTGGCCATCACCAAAGCGACCCAACCCAGTAAAGAACGCAGCAGGCATGGGGAGGTCCCCACCTCCAGCAACCAGAGCATCCCCTAAAGCTGTGAGTGCCTTAAGATCAGCTCCCACCATGGGGCCTCTTGCAGAGGTGCTCAAAAGCAGCGCTCAGAAGTGGAAAACAAAACCCTTGGTGTTTTCCCTCCCAGGTTTCACCTCGGTTGGTGCAGACGGAGCCCTGAGGCTCTGCCCTTCCCCTGCTCGCGCCAACGTGCAGCACATCCCTGCCCTTCAGTTCTGCCCTCTGCAAGGCTTGAACAAAGCTGGCACCTCCTTCCCGGGGAGGGAGAGTTAATGCATGTTTGTAAAGTACCTGATTTCCTCAATGGAAAGTTTGTACATGCAAATGATTCACGCTAATTACATTAATAATAATATACCGGGCTCGGAAAGATCCGCCTTGGTTCATTGCCCGGGATTCAATGCTGCAAACAACTCCCAGTGCACTGCCTTCGTGGCAAACACCAAAGAAACAGGAGGAAGGAGGGCTGGGGAGGGAGGGAGGGAGCTGGACCCCCCCTCTGCAGAGTGCTGGGGAGCACAGAGCCCAGGAGCAGCCCCAGCCCGGGGAGATGCTGGTGCAGAGCAGCAGGTCGCGATGCAGCAGGCGGGGACGGCGTGCCTGCAAAAGTCTTTCTCTCTCTGCAATGCAGCAGTGCACCAGCACCTTTCCAAGTCCCCTGCTCCCCTGCTCGGCTCATCCAGCCTTTCTATTTATCCTCCTATTGTCTCTGCTAACAACAGGGCTCTGCACATCCACGGCGTCTTCCATCTCGGAGGAGCGTGTGACAAAGCAAGCCGCGCGGGCAGCACGCACAGGACACGTGTCCCCTTCTCAGTCCCTGTCCCCGAGGCTGGGGCTCGCTCCTGGCCCATCTGCTTTGGGTGCCCTCCAAAAGTGCTGATGCTGCCAGGGGGGTGACGCCAGCACCGAAATGCGTGGAGGCAGCTGTGCAGGAACACGGCTGGGTTACTAATGAGGTGCTGCCCCAACAGGGAGCTCCAGCACTGAGCTCAGGGCCGCCCGCGAGCTGTGGACCTTTTGTTCCTGCTGATTTTCTCCCCTTTCTTCTTTTTCACCTGCAGAGCAGGTGAACTATTGCTCAGGATGCCAGCGGGCAAACAACCACGCACAAAAGCCACCCCCTTCCCCAGAGGTCTTCCTGGGGTACCTACAAAAAAGGGACAGCATCACCCCACACCGGGTCTGCGAGCTCGAGAGGACTCAAAAGGGGCTCATGGGAAATGATGCACGAAGAAAAGAACTCCCTAATGATCTCATCACCTCCCAGTCAGCATCGAACGGCATGAAATTACATCTCCTCCCACTCTCCATCCCTCCGTTCCGTGCCCCGCAGCCAGGATGTGGGATGCCTACAGTGCATGGAACCAGAGCCTGGGCCGAGGGGGACCCCGTGTAGGTCAACCCAAGCCCTATTTCCCCCACTGTTGGCCCCACAGAGCTTTGGAGCTGCTGGCAGCTCGCTGGGGAAGTTCTTCCACACCTCACTCCCGGCAGTTAGTGCTGATCCCCAGCGCTGAACTCGCTCAATTATGAGCTGTGCCCCCGGAATAAATCCTGCTTCTGCTTTGCGCAATTGACACTAATGGCCCAGGAATAAAGTGAAGCCATCTACCCCAACGGTCTGCAAAGGAGAGCATTTAACTAAGCACACAGGCAAGGGACTGCTGAGCTTAACTGCACTGAAAATGTATTCGAAAGGAAGCGATGCACTTAACTTATTACAAGTGGAAAATTATCACTAAAGTGGCTTTTCCACACAAGCTGAGGCACAAAACAGGAGCGGCGAGGGGTGAGCCAGGGCTGTGAGCAGGAGGATGCTGCGGGTCGGGGCTGCTGGGGGCAAACCGGAGCAAAGAGAGCTGCAAACAAAGGCTAGAGGTGGGCACGGTGCAAGGAAACCCATCTAGAGCAGAGCATGAGGTCTGTTGTTGGGTTTTCAATGGGCAACAAGTAAACCCAAAGGCCTAAAACAAAAGAGGGGCGGAGGGAAAGGACCCTCCCCAGCACAGACCCCCCTCCCCTCCCCTCTCCCCTTAAGGACATCATCCTTAAAATATATTTCATTTCACAGCTGCATTATGGTACCACAAAATCCTGCGAATCCAATTTAAGAACAGATTACCTCCTCACTTACTTCATTTGAAGCAATTACATGTTAATTTTCATTGAGACCAGCCTAATGCATACCAATCTGATGCTGCAATCTCATTTGAATACTTGAGGGAACGCTAGTTGGGCTCGGGGCTCTGGAGGCTCATATTTAAAGGGCCTCTTCACATTTCCTTTCCCTTTTCCTCCTGGTTATTCATGCTTTTGTTGCTCTTGTGGCACTCCCTCCTCCTCCTCCCCGTGTTCCCAAGGGCTGCTGCCGCTTGTGAAACCAACGAGACAGACCACCTAAGCCTTCACTGAATCACAAAACCATTAAGGTTGGAGAACACCTCCAAGATCCCCAACCCATCCCACTGTCCCACTGACCGCATCCCTCAGTGCCACGTCCCCAATGGGGCAGCAGCATTCTCAGGCCAAGAACCCAAACAGCCATCTCCTTTCTGCGTACAGCAAACAGGCTCCTGATAAATGTGCCCTGGTGCACGTGTCCTGCACGGCAGCTCCTCCTCCCAGCCCAACTGCAGCTCAGCCTTCTTGCTGATGGTTATCACCCATCCCCTCACGCTCACTGAAAGCTTCCCAGCCAGCCAGGCCCATGGTATCGATTGGCGTCTCAGATACCAGGCGCTGAGTAATTAATAATGCCACGAGAATGTGGATTCAGCTCCTGGTTGAGACGTGAAGGCACGCCGCATCTGCCTCGCCGTACACATTCCGGTGATAAGCATTCATGTTGGAGGCTGCACCTTAATTAGATTTTTAAGATTGCAAAGGGCCCAGAGACACTTGTGCAGACACCATATAAATGTATATTGCATTGTACTGTAATTAATCCAAGGTGAGGCAGATGGAGGAGAGCGAGGCGCCGATCCACAGCCAGCCCACGACCCTAACCCCAACCCCATCCCACAGCTCCAGCATGGGAACTGAGGCAGGGCTGTATGCAGGATCCATCTGGGACAGCAGATATTTGGATGAGTGTGCTGGAAGCAAGAGAGACCCTACCACCAGAAACCCTGCACAGCATCCTGCATGTCAACCCTGCATGCACAATTAGCTCAAGAAGTTGATAAAAATGCAATCAAGGCAAGCAGAGATTAACTGCAGCTCCCCCTTCCCAAAACAAATCGTCAGTGGAGAAAAACCTACAGAGATTCTAGGCAAGAGGATCTACAGGGATCCTAGGGAAGAAGACCATGACCACACCATCTCCCTGCCCCGCAGCAGCCCTGCTGCCCATGGGATGCTCTGCAGCGTGTTTGCTAGCACACACACTTGAGCTAAAACAACAGGATTCTGGGGGCCTGGGGACATGCTTTCAAAGGACCACGAGGGACCCTGGCTGCCCATTTCCCACTGAACCCACTCAGTCCCCGTGCGAGCCTTTGAAAACGCATCCTTTATAGTTTCTGATTTTGAAGTCACATCTGTGAGAATATATGGTGGTTTTGTTTCTTCTTCTCGACCTCTTCTTCTTTTCAAGAGGAGATGTCACACTTTGAGCTCTAATTTTTATTTATTTTTTTTTCTAGAAAAGGGCTTTCTGCCTCCCCACAGAGCACAGGAGAGGAAAAATAAAAGGGGGGAGGGGGAGAAAGCCTTCAAGGAGTGCCCAGATTTAATTTTTTATCAGAGGAACAGAGAGAGGGATTTGTTGGTGATCAAACAGATTCAAGTACCTTTAAAGAAAGAGGCCGTCGGTAAATGGAAACTAGTTAAGGAATTACATGAAAGGCGTGGGAGATGCTGGAGAAACAGTGAAGATGCTGCACTCGAGCAGAAAGCCAAAACCATCAGCACCGAACTGCTGGAGCAGTGAGAATCAGTCCATGGAGGATCTGTAAATCCAAACCATAGAATCCTATGATTCTCTGAGCGTTGGGGCGGTGTGCGTTGGGATCAGGAGTGCAACGGACTCAAGAGATGGAGCCCAACTCATCCTCAACCCAAACACCTCCCCGAGTCCCCTCTTGCCAAAGCCTTTAAGAAGTCAAATCCTACTGCTTCTTGAGCTGTGACCTGCCTGCCTTGCCCCTGAAATCTTTTAAATGGGAAAACAGAGCTGCTGCCTGTTTCCATGCAGCCTGCGGTGAGCGAAGCCCAAGGGTTGCATCAGATTAGCAGCCTGCTCCCCCGAAGGCTCCAACTTTGATCATTTAATATGCACGCGCCGTGCTGGAGCGAGCGTATCTCCAAACCCCAGTAAATGTTTTATTAGGGCAGCCCCGGTTTCTGTGCCCAAGCCTTGCTCCTTCGGACTCGGGGGATCTCCTTCTGATGGTAGACGTTGCTCATCCTGAAAAGAGGAGAACCCGCTCGCCCCAATCCTGCCTGAAAACACAACGCATCCCATGAATCTGAACCCTCTCAGAGCTGGGCTTGCACCTCCCAGAGAGCTGCACATCAGATTAGGAAACGGTGCATGAAGAAAGAACGGGGCCAGACAGCACCTCAGCATCCAAGGGCTCTTATCAGAAGGCTCTGAACGGGCATCAGAAATGCAAGCTACCTCTCCCACCTCCATCTGTGCCTCCAAGAGCTCACAAGAGCTATTCTGGGGGAGAAATTACACTGCACGTGTTCTATTAAAGCTGCTCCTGATTTTTTTTTTAAGTATTCCAACAAATATTTACATCCAAAATAGACAAGAAAAACCTAACGCCGAGAAAACAGGGGATTTTTATAGAGCTTGTTTCCTCGAGAAATTACCAAGACAACAAGACTCTAAGTTCCCAGAAAGGATTTGACAGAACAGAAACAGCACCTGAAGTAGCAGTGCTTTGGATAACACCTTATAGACAAATGCTTCTGAAGCAACAGGAGAACACAAACTCACCCGTGGGATTGCTCCGGAGACGTCTCATTGTCTGCCCTTTCCTATAGGTTTCACACTAATTTCCACCGATCTCTACTGGTCTTGTCCCTATTAAGTCTGATTGGATTTTTTTTTTTTCCATAAAGGAAATTACAAAGGCTAGCAATTGTCTTGCTCCAAGGCATACACAGCTCGGCAGCTTAGAGCAGAATGACAATTACCGGCGTGGGGCCGCACGGCTCGGCGCATTACGCCATTTTCCATGTTAGCCATGCTTGGAGGCATTAGGATAAGACTTTTTTCCCCTGGTTGTGGATCAGATCCTAGGTGGCACATCGTGCTCCATGCTTACTTCAAGATACCCCACTAACGATCTCAACCACGCAGCCCCTGGGCTGCTGCAGCTGGATATGGGGTGGAGGTGAGGATGGTGGGTATCTGGCAAGGGGCAGCCTGGTCCCTTCCTGAAGGCCCATTTAGAAAGGAACAGCCTACTCCCTTCCCAACAGTCCCTGTCCTAAAGGATAAATCCACTGGAGTGGTCCCAACTCCATTCTGCTGCTCCTCCAAGCTTCTCTATGCTGCCAATGAAGAGCTTGACCCTATTTAGCCAGATGGCCCAAACCTCCCCAGCACCAAAGCTCCTGCAGCTTTCCAGGAAAACACCCAAATCCTCCTCCTCCCTAAAATCCGCTCCTTCCTTCCCATCCCAGAACACAAAGGAGCAGAGATGAAGCAGAGTCCAGCAGGGAAAGGTGGTGATTTCATCTCCTAAGAGGTCTGCTTGCTTTCCTTGCGCCCTTACTCCTTTTTTGGTTGATTTTTTTTTTAACTGGAATATAAATGCGTTTATTTATAATTCGAAACTCAAACTAATTATTAGCTGGAGGCTTTCAAAGTAAAAAATGTAGGTCATGCAATGTTACGTGGGATAATAGCAATTGTTTCAGCTTCAGGAAGCGCATAAGTAATGGAGACTCCGTGGTTGTCCAGCCCGGCCAGGCAGCAGGCACAAGGCCAGCAGACCACTGCTCAGGGCACAGAGTTGGGTACAGAAGACTGAAAGGCACCTGAAATGACCCCAAGGGATGAGCTTGGGCTGACCTTTATAACCTTCAGGGCTGGAACTGGTTGACCTCTGAGGTCCCTTCCAACCCAAGCCGCTCTCTGAACCGTATAGAAAAATAACGAGAAGCAGTCATGATGATAATGATCATAAACTAAGGATAATAATAACACAGTAAACCCAAACAGGCAAGAATCATCTCCAATCTCTGGATGTAAGGAGCTCTGAATGCTCAACAGCTTCGCCCTGGTGCCAGCACTGCTGCTGGGCAGCACATATTGAGACCAAAGTGAGGGAAAGCAAAATGTGGAGTTTAAACCTCGGCAAAGAAAATGTTTTTGTGGCACAAAACGTTTGTGCCTTCAGCCAGGGAAGAGGAGCAGCAGGTTGCAGCTCCAGCCCAACCCCGGTGCCTGAGACAGCACGTACAGCAAATGTAACCTACTTGCAGCCAACTGTGATCAAGGCGAAACAGAAAGGTTGCCAATTAAAAACACAGAGTGATTTCAAAGAACAAAGAAATCTGTGGACATTGTTTGATTGTGCATATTCCGCAAGAATAAAAAGAAAAAAAAGAGAGAGAGAGACAGAGAGAGTGAGAGCGACTAAAAATAGGCAGAGGATGCTGCGAGAGGCAGATTCCCAGCCAGCAAAGGCAGCAGCATCGGAGTTACACGGCTTTACTCATGCAGCCGTCATTGTTGCTGAGTTCTGATCTGTATTTAAACTTGCACAAGGTTTTATTTTCCTGTGGAAGTACAAGAATCTCTCCCCATCTCGGAGCTCATCTCTCCTAAAGCAGCTCACATGATGATCATCAAAAATAAGCCCTCCAAGCCTAAGCTCACTAACATTCATTTCTCTGCTGCTAATGCCGGACTTCTTACTGTTAATCCTTAAATATATCCCTAAATAAGAATGACAGCACCTGAAGCACCTAACAGCCCCATATCATAAACAGAGACAGCTTCTGCATTTCTAATTTAGCTTGCCAAGAGAGCTGACACTAATCCCAGATCCCGAGTCCCAAATATCTCCAGCGTAAATGCCATCACCTTGCTCACCTTGACGCCGCACAGCATCCTTCAGCTCTCCTTGTCCTGCACAACTTTCCCAGATGCTTTTCCTGTGTGTGTGTGTGTGTGTGATTCCTGAAGCCTCGGGCTGGCTAAAGGGACGGGAGAGGCCAACCATGCAAACCCCTTGTCAGCTCATTCTGCATCTGGTGGCCAGTTTTTGCAACCTGCAGTTTGGAGATAACCGTTTCCAGGTCTCAACATCCAGATCTCAAAGGGCTCAGGCCCAGCACAGAGCAAACGGAGAGCTGGGTACCCACCCACCCCACCCGGAGCATCTCTGCATCCCTGTGTGTACGTGGATGCGATCCCAGGCTCCGGGAGCAGGCCTGCACTCAGGGCATAGGAAAAAGAGCGATTGACATTTTGCAGGCACTCCAGAAAGAAAAGCGAGCGAGGCTTCAGAAAGAAGAGCTCGTCCATCATTCCCCGGCGGATGTTAGTGTTTATCTCCAAAAAGGCAATCTGAAAACAAAACAGGACTACGAGGACGTGCGGCAATCTGCTGCCAAGCAGGCACCAAACCCAGTGACTAAACGGTCTTTAACACCAGAAGAAGAAGGGAGGGAAGGGTTTCAGCCTTGCTCTGCAGGCACAGCTTGAGCTCCAGGCCGACTTTTGGGGGCCAGCAGCTGCAAGAGAGCCACGAGCCAGAGGCGATACCACTGGAGCAGCAAGAAGCAGCAGCATGTGCCAACAGTAAGTCACACACAGGCCCTAAACTTTATTGCAAACCCCCGAACCCTGCCAGAGCAACGGGGCCAGCTCTGAGCTGGGGATGGGAAGGTGCCAAGGCATGTCATTCTGCAAAACCATCAGCTGGCAAAGCTGCTGGCCGTGGCATGGGGAGCATCCCCCTGAAAGCACCCACAGCACCCGCCAAAATGAGCAGAGAGCAAGCACCAGCACCGGTGCACAGCTCCAGTGTTGTGCAGAGCTGCACTGCATGTGCTCCAGGCTCCCTGGGCACGAGGTCTTTGTAGTCCAAATCGCTGCGGGCTGAAGCAGCCCAAGCTGTGCAGATGGCTTTGTGGGAGAGCTACAGCCATCAGAAGCAGGAAACATAAGCACCTGCAGCTGCTGGAGGGGCTGCAGGTCCTCAGGCATGGGGATGGGCTTTGTGGGGCTGGACTGCCCCTGCTCAACTGCCACGAAGAGAGTGCTTTCAAAGTGCTGGATTCCAACAGAGGAACTGCTTAACGAAGGATGGTCAGAATGGCAAAACAAGCCCAGGTGTTGCTCTCACCGAAAGCGGTCCCTTCTTGGAAGCATAAGGGCTGCCCAGCACAGGGGGCACAGCAGGATTTAGCTGTGCAGTGCTGGCTGTGCTCGCAGATTGTGCAGACAGACGAATGCACCCGAGGCTTAAAGCACTGCAGGGCAATTGCACGTCAGAGGTCTGGTGCTGCTACAGAGCAGCGATTCAGCTTTTCAGATTTGATTCTTATCGCGGTGGAGATAAGCAGCACCTGCAGTCTGGGAGCAGGTTCAGACTTGAGGCTTTTTGTTCTGAGCTGGGATTTTGCCTTGGGGCCATCTTTAGCCAACAGTGAAGTGGAACAAAACGTGGAAGAAAGCACCTGGCTGCTCTGGACAAGGTCTGCTTCCCAACGCTCACACTCCACTGCCTTCCAAAACCAGAGCCGCGCTCCTCCCGCGGATCAGATGGCACCGGGCGCTAATTCCACTTACAGAGGATTCTCCTTTTTCTCTTAAGCCCCGGCTCTGAGCCACGGGCTGTTAGATAAAGACCTCAGCTCCCGACAAGGAGAAAACAGCCTCCCCAAAACGAGTCCAAACCGAATGGAAAGGAACCAACAAAGCGCCGACGAAGCGCATCAGGAACAGCGTCCGCTTCGCAGACACGTGCCCTGTAAGGCCACAATTCGGATTTGGAGCCCCTCCGAGCAGCACTCGGGCTCCTTCCTGCCTTTAATGTGCCCCAGTGGGTGCAATAAACAACTACAAATGGAATAACAATATCAAACACGGGCTGTGAGGAGGGGGGGCAGGGACGCCGTAGCACGGCAGAGGACCGAGATACCGACAAAGGCTTTTAAGAGCCGTACATGCTAATTACGGTGTTAAAAACCCGTCAGTCAGAGGGGCTGGATATTAAATGGAATTGGCTCGAGATGACAGGGCTGAGCCGGCCTTTAAAAAATTATTTATTAAAACGCTCTGGATACAAATGAACGTTCTCAGTTCCAAATGTATTATATTGTCTCCCCGGCTTTGATCTGCGGAGCACTCCGGTCCGCAGCGGTCGGGAGGAGATGGTTTTTAAAGCGAGCCTTGGAACCACGCAGACCCCTCCGTCACAGCCCCACGTTATGCCTCTGCACCAACCCCTGCATCATCCTTCCCATGCAGAGCCACGCTCGGCTTTCTGCACGGTTCCCTCCGCTTGGCTCCCAGGTCACCTCCTTCCTTTCACTTTATCTCTCTTCTATTATTATTTTTTTTTATAATTTCTCTCTTTTTTTTTTTTTTTCCCTCCCCCCCCCCAACAATGTCTGTACAATTTCACTTTCGATAACACGCCAGTTAATTAAGCCGTGATCTCCTGGAGACAGGTTGCTACAAGGAGATAAGCGGCGGCTTCTGTTCGCCACAAACAGCCGTGCTCCTGACCAGCTTCTGGGGGATTTGCTGCTTTTGTACAGAAGACAAAACAATCACTGCCAATTAAACCTGGACATAATATTTCCCCCACATCGGTGAACCTCCTGACGTCACCTCTTCGCACAGCGGGCGAGGGTGCACCGTGCAGCTTAAGGGGAACGAACCCGTGGAGCTGCACTGCATTCACATCCCAGCACTTCAAAGATGACAGCAGTGCTGGTCCGTCGCTGGCAGCCACCGTGTGCCACACGGAACCCACTGCAGCAACGAAGACACAACGCGGCAATCCCCCATCACACACGTGAGCACCGTGCCCAACAAAACGTGTCGTTTGACCCAAACTAAACTTCTTGGGTTTTTCTTTTTGCATTTAGATTCTGACAGCGTTGCACAGCCCGGGGCTGTGGCAGCTCTCGCAGTGCGTGCTGTCAGAGCAGGGCACGTCAAGCTGGGTTCTGCCAGCACAGCCCCCCATCTCCGCGAGCTATCGGAGCAAATGCACATTGTACATCGCCAGCCTGGTGGCTTTGGAGGACAGAAGTGGAGTCCAACGCGTCTCAAAGCGCTGGAGAAATGGCTCGATGTGAAAAAATAAAGGAAAGCCAACCATTAGAAGTGTGAAGCGGGATGCTGAAGAAGGGGAAGATCAAAGCAAATTCAAGCCAGAGCGAGCAATTTCGCCCCGCGCAGTGTGGGAGACCTTTTCTCAGCTTCACACCTGCCACTGCTGATAGTGAACCCTCTGCAGAACCGTTTTCAACAGCTCTCACCCATAGGACGACACCAGAACAGCAGCGCAGCTCTGCTATGCCAAACCAAGGACAGCCAAACCACGTCTGGAAAGCTCCAGCAGAAATCGGGGACATGGAAGCGCACACAGTCTGACTCACTGCTGCTCCACCAACACCAGGCTGGGTGCTGGAACCCAAAATCACCTATATGGCAGAATCTGTGACTTCTGCACTTCAGGATGCTCAATAACCCCCTCGGGCTGCTCCGCTGCAGACACAATTACCGGAATATTGCAAGTGATGTGCCAGGAGCTGCTCATTAAACACAGTTACTCTGTCTTGGGGGGGGAGAAGAGAAGAGGAAAGGTAGGGGTTCCTTTTTTTATTCCCATGAATGTGGCTTTAATGATTTCAAATCCCTTCAACCCAATTACAGCTCTGTGTCCTGATTAGGGACTCTGAGCTATTGTGTGCTGGAGCCATTATCTGGCGGCCCATAGAAAAATTAGTACCTGGAGAGGCTGCACTGGGAAATAAATCTTTCCCTGACATTTTGGGACCAATTCTTGGCCAATTAGAGCACACTTTGCTGTGCAGGTAATATGTAACCAAACTGCTCTCCCTGCTGAAAAGGCCATGCAGAGAACAAGTGTAATCCATGCAAAGGAGAAGGAAAAATTACCCACTGCAGACTTGCAACTCACCGGTGCTCCCTGACAAGTAATGCACCCTGCTGCAAAGGTCTGGCTTGCCCAGCACTGCCTGACCCCAAAGCCATTGCGACGCAGAGCAAGAAGAGCTTCTGATCGATGTGGGGTGGGATGCCCCACAGAGGGCTGCAGTAGGAAACAGGAGCCCAAAAGAAGCCCCCACAGCACATGGGGAGCACATGGCCAAGGTGCGTGAATGCGGAGGGCATGAGAGACCGATCCGCTCTACATAGGTTGAACAGCTCTCCTTACTCCCATCACTGGCCCCTGCAGAGTTTCCAAGGCAATGGGGAAAACAGGGTTAAACCAAATGCAAAACCCAGGAGAGAAGATCCCCAAATCTCCCAGTTGAGCAGAGGCACCTGCTTCATCCCAGGACTCACAGCGAGAGCTCACACCGATGCCCCCTGGCACAACTCAGAGCCACCACCTCTCGTCCTACTGCTGTTATGTGGGAGAAGAGGCTGACCCCCATTTCACTACAACTTCCTCCTGGGGGGGATCTGTAGACAGTGATAAGGTCTCCCCTTATCTTTGGAAATAACCAGTGCAGGAGGGCTGAACAAGGAGTGCAAAGCAGTGCAAAGCGGTGTGCAAAGCCATCCGTGCTGCCCAAAGCACACCTCCATCCCCCCAGGGCTTGGCCAAACCCAAAAACCCTCCACCAACTCCACCCACTGCCAGCACTGAAACAAGGAAGCCGAGCTAAAACGTGCTCCCATCGCGCGTTTGCGCTTGGTTCAGCAGCGAGACAAAGGAGAGCAGCCCTGCCTGCCATGAGCACAGCAGTCCAGCTGTGCAGGCACTAATGGCACAGCTGGCGGTGCACGCGGCGCTGACAGCAGAGCCAGTGGCTTGGCAAATTAAATTGGTGCCCTGCGCTGCCTTTTAGCACCTTGCTCACTCGGGCACCCTGGAGGCAGCGCGCAGAGGAAGGGAGGCTCGCTGGGTTCAGCACACAGCCACGACGACGCGGGAGGGATCGACGCATCCGCGCGACGGGGTCGGGTTAATGTTGCGTGGGCATCCCGATGCAACTTTTCGTTGCTAATAATGCTAGCGGCGAGCGGTTAGCTTCATCCCCGGTGAGAAGATGATCACAGGGAATGGAATTAATGCGAGGTTTTAATTTGCCTCTCGCTGCTCGGTCCTCGCAACTCCTCAGCCTCCGGCAGAAGTGACAAAAATATGGTGCTCCATCTTCCTCCCCCCAAGATACCCGTGTACTTTTCATAGGATTCACCATCTGGAGGTGAGAAAATCCACTGTGCTTCCCGGCCCCGCTGCAGCACTGGGCAACGTGGGAGCAGGCAGTGTGCACGCAGACTGCAACAGGAGAGAGCTCACTGAGTGCTCCTGCAGCATTTTTTGGGGTGTGCTGGGTGGCGGAGGTGCCCGGCACGTCAGAAATGTGGAATAACTGCAAAACCAAGTGGAGGACTGGGAGGAGTCTGATCCAAATGGAGTGGGACAGCAGAGGGGAGGGGGGAAGAAAAAAACAGTATTAAAAAACAGTGGTGTGTTGCTGAAATGAGATTAGAACAGTAACAGGTTCGCTCCAGTGCCAGCTAAATCCCCATTAAATCAGATTAATGCAGATGATCTTTATGTAACTGACCAAGAAGATCAATATTGCTGTTTCAGTTGGGGAAGGAATAAAAACAACAACAACCAAACCAACAAAAACAACAGAAAACTTGTCTTGTTTGACCAGAACGTATCACTGATTGCATACAGGTCTGCCTGGTTCGTGATTTCCTCCCGTGGGGCTGCAAGAGGAGAATTTTTGGGGTGGCTTGTCCTCATCCTGCGTTCACCCTCCATGGGGCTGAAGGAGGCTCTGCAGTGGGGCTGGGAGCACGGAGCTTCTCAGCCACATCCTCACTGATGCTTCCTACTATTTCAGTTTGTGCTAAACCCGCTCCCACTTGTTGCAGCAGAATCACCCCCCCTTGCATGAGACATACCCCTGCTGAGCCCTCCAAGGACTGAGAGAACAAGAAGAAGGGGAAACAAATGCAAGAGAGGGAGGAGAGGGAGAGCAGAAGGACACGCGGATTATTTTCTCCAGGAGCCATTATCCAATGGCCTACAGCAAAATTAGTACCTGGAGAGGCTGCGCTGCGACATAAATCATCCCGTGACATTTCAGGACCGGTTCTCCACCAATTAGAGCACACTCAGTTACGCCACGAACGCACAGCCCAGGAGAGCTCAGCACCACAAAGGGCAGCCCCGGGGGGAGCAGAAATCCATCAGGAGGTGGCAGAGCTGTGGGTGCAGCAGCGAGTCCTACACAGCACATCCCTCCTGCGGCAGGGAACCGCTCCAACATCTGCATGAGAGCAGAGCTCTGGCCCAAGCACCCCACAGCCCTCGCCCTGCTCCCATCACTAGGGATGGGTTCAGCACAGAGCGCCGTTATCGCTCCTCAATTTGCAGGTGGAGGAGCACCAACGTCCTTCCACAAACGCACTGACGCACGGGGCTTTTGTTCCCCGTTTCTTATTCTAAATCCTTGCATGCAAAGCCATCTTTGGCTGCAACCTTTCCGTCTGCGTTTGCTTTCCATCAGCCTCACACCCGAGCTCTTAAAAGCAAACAGAAGAGTGCTCGGGTTTTGTTGAGGCGAAGGGGCGAAATCCACTCCGAGCGTTTTTCCGGATTTTTAAACCCGGTGACATTTTGAAATGTTCCTTTTGCGAGCTGAACCCGAATGATTTTCGGAAGCACCGCTTCCAACCGCACCGTCTCGTTTTTCTGCACCATTTGCTCTGCCCTCTGGAAGAACCGCGCCGCTCCGTCCCCATCCCACCCGCGGGAGCAACTCCGTCTGCATCAGTGCTCTCACTCTCTCAAACCATCCCGTTTTCCTCCTCCTCCCTTTCCCCGCAGGTAGGGCCGGGCCAGGCCGTGAAGGGTTAATGCAGACAGGATGCAGTCCTTCAGTGGAATCCCCATCGGCGCTGGGGAGGCTAAAAATAATCAGAAATTGCTTCCCCAAGGTAGCACCCGCCTGTCCTCGGGGAATCAATCACAGCATCAAAGGGAAGGGATCTCCGAAGGGCTCCGTCACGTGCGGGAGCGTGCACGCTCGGATGGAGGCACCAGGTGAATTATTCCACAAACAGCTCAGTCGGCTGCACCATCCCCCCCAGTTTTCTTTTTAGAAAGTTTTTCCAGCTTTGATTGGGAACGAGAGGCAGAAAACTCAGATTTAATTTAATTAGCACCTCCTCGCTGCCTGGAAATGGCTTTCCTTCAGCCCTGACAGTTTCATCCTTTGCTGGCTTCCTTTGGCTAACATTGACTGCTTCCCCCTGTGTTTCTAATGGACCTGAAAGACTCTTGTTACATACTTTATTTGTGCTCCAGCACCAGTGAAGATAAGACTGAAAGCTGCTGGGGGAATACGCTCAGATGGTGAACGGCTGCAGCACACCCAGCAAGGGGGGAGAAGCAGCACGGGCACTGCTTTGCCTTTTACTCCATCCTAAGGAGATGCTGCTTCGTTTCATTTCTTAATTGCTTTTATTTCCAAGCAGCGTATGTGGAAGTGACAGCGACGCTGGATGGAAAGCAGCTCCTAAGTGAAGGCACTGCAGTAAGTGTGTGCAGAGCTCTGTAAATCAACATCTGAGCAGGACAGCGTCCCATTGCAAAGCTCTGAGCACAGAGCGGGTCAGGCTGGACCAGGCACTGAACACTTGCAGAGCTGTGGGTGCCCCTACTCACTGCACACGAGTGGGACCAGAGGGCCTTCGAGGGCCCCTTCCAACTCAAACCACTCCACAATTGGAGCTGCCCACGTCGAACGGAGCAGGCAGTGAGCACACAGCCAATAACGGCCTGCTCAGGTACCCCAAAAACGCACCCATGGAACCCTCCCTTGGCGCGAGCCTTCATCACATCTCTCCTGCACAACAGGGATGTGTTACTCCCCACACGTACAAATGGCAGTGAGGTTATGGGCATGGTCAGCTCGGACAAACACACATGGAGTGGGCGCACGCACAACATGCCATTGAGGCTGCTCAATGGTGGAGTTGTGCAAAGAATTTCTTTTCAAAGCAACATTTGATTTCTCGCTGAGAAATGGACCTCTCGAGTACCTTTGCCTCTGTGTAGAGGTCTGGGGAGCTGCGTGCTGCCTGGAGGAATTGCTGGTGTCTGATGAGCAGCCTGCAATTCCATGGGAAACAAATCGAGTATTTACAGCTGTCTGCTTTCAGAGCAAAGAGAACGGGAGAAGAGAAACAAATCCCACTTGGCTGTGCCCTGCTCTCCCACAGTCTGCCATGTGCCCCCAGTTGACTCTGGGGCTGGCACGCGGATGCGTGTGCTCACCGTGGCAGCGATGGCACTGCTGCTGATCTCTGTGCTGGGAACAGATGGCACTGGGAAGCAGCACGGCATGCAAGCTGGGGGCTGCACCCCACCACGATGCAAAGGCAACCCCAACCCACAGCTCCTGATGACGGCCTTCACACCCCATCCAGCCCTGGTGCTGCTTTGCCCATCTGCACGCATTCCATCCTTCCCATCTCCAGGCGGTTCTGAGCTTTGGGCACTCTCATTCTCGACGCTGTCGCTACACAGGAGATGCAGCAATGGAAACTTCCAATATCCATGGATGCACAGACACATCCCTCATCCTGCCCAGGCAACCTGCAGGCATTGCTTGCTGCCCCCTCGCCACGCTCTCCCGGTGATGACATTCCCACCACCCATTGTTCATGCACATCGACACATACTCAGCCTTGCACTTCCTAAAGATAATTTGCTACCTAGCAATTAGCAAGTATAGCGAGCAGGACTGGAGCTGTATTGACTAACAAAGCCCACACAGTCGGAACGCAGCCCAAACAAATCAATGGCATATTTAGCCAAATAAACCGCTTTGCAAGATGATGGCTTCAAGGTCTGCTCGCATCAGCGGCCTGGATGTGTGTGCACTGCTGCAACACCCCGTGGTTTGCAGGTTGAACGGCTTCTAACAGCACACCCATGGATCTAACTTCCAACTCAGCAGGGGTTAAACCAGATGACGTCCGGAAAGTCTATTCCAACTTAAATTATTTCATGTCTGTGCCCACTTACGCTCAACAAGAACGTGGCCTCAGGTGTTGGCAGCAGCCCTCAGTTATTGCCTCTTCCCCATTAAAATCTGATAGCAAGAAGGGATTAGTGACGCTGCGCTGAGGCTCAGGACTCTCGCAGAGAAGCATCTGGGAAACCAAGACCATCAGGGAAGAGGAGATACCACGGAAGAGCAGTGTTGGAGGGCGGACAGCGAACACCGGCAGGTGCAGCTAAGCTCTTCCAGAAATGCCAGTTCCTTTTGCAATAGCAAACCCACAGCCACCAGCCCCTGTTGCAAGCCGTGGCTCCTGATCTCCATTTTCAGCTCAGGAGCTGCTGCACCACTGGCACCGGGGAGCTGGAGGCAGCACATCCCTGCCAGGATGGAGCCAGGTCGTGACGGTCACCAGACGGGCACCGAGCAGAGCTTTTCCCATAGGTCCCTGTCCAGGACCAGAAATATTTCCCACACACACAGACAACGGGTCAAATAACCCGAGTACTTCAGGCCGTCTTCTCCAGACCCCTTTACATAGGACGCAGGACAACGTCAGCAGAAAGTGTAATTCGGAAAGAAAGATCTGAAATGTTTGTTACGAAAAAGCGGCCCTGAAGATGGCCTTCTTCCAGGCCGCTTCATTTCTCCTTCTCTTTCTCCGTTTCTTGGCTGAAACTCTTTGCCACATTTGGCAGGGCTTCACAGATGGTGCTGGCTGACCCACCCGTGAATTTTCAGAGAATAAGCTATTTGTCCAAAAGAAGAAAACATGCCCAGATTTGCTGGGCTCCAACCCTCTCCCACGCTGCTCTCCCCTCCGCTGCAGCCGTCAGCACTCCCACTCCACGGCACAAACTCCAGTGAGAGTCTGCACGGAGCAGAGCTCGCCTGGAGGAGGCGAGGAGCTGCTCCTGCAGCAGATGGATGCAGGCGGGCAAAGAGCATCCCTTGCAAAGAGCATCTCTGCACGCCAGGAAGATGCAACAGCACCTAACGCCTCGCTGCCCTTCGCCTCTCCCTTCAGTTAATGAGGATGGATAACTGCACCCAAGGAGGGCTGGAGTGTGATCACGGCACGGGAGGGGGTGTCTGTGGAGATGCCTGCTTTGATTGCCGTGGTTTGCAGGGCAGAGGAAGGGGGATGAGCACAGGAGACGATGCACACGGGGACCAGAGAGGACTTGGTGCAGCTGGGAGGATGCCACCGCACGGCAGCTGAGCAGCTAGCTGCTCGTGCCTGCTCACCAGCAATATGCTTGTCAGGACTTGGCCCCGTCTCTCAGCTACAAGATTTCCGTATGGAAGTTTCTCTGCAGGGAGTGGTGCCACGGGAGCTGCACGGCGGGGCCAGCCTGGCATCCAAACCTCCCAGAAAAAGGGCCTGGCCAACGCTCCTGTCACCTCCCCTCCGTCAGACCCACCTCTCTGTAACCTAAATGCTGCTTCCAACCCTCGCAGTATTTTCCCCTCCTTCCCATAGCGATGCCCCAGCTCCTGCTCCCAGCCCCTGCCTCTGCTCCTCAGGAGAAGCAGTTCTGCCCATGAAAGCAGCGGAGCAGTCACAGTAATGACCAGTTGGACCAAATGCTCCTATTTCCTTTTTCCTTCCCCCCTTCTGCTTACGTTGTGCGCCATCCCATAATGCCACGTCCATTTGCAGACTGCACTTTATTGGTTTTTATTTGGCAGCCTCGCTTGACGCTGCCCTTTAATTTATCCATTATACATTCTGATTAATTGGCCGATAAAGCTCTGTCCAGTTTTTAAAACAAATCCCCAGCCCATTTGCTTTTAGTGGAACTGTGAACAAGCAGTTTAACTCATTACCTTATGGCACTCGTGCTTAAGGTTCACTGCGGAAGAATACATTTCAGGGTCATGTCTATGGAAAACAGCTCTGATCTCCATTCCTAACCCTTCGGAGGGGGGTGCGTGGTGAGATCCCACGGGATCAATGCTGGTATTGCACCGATTCCACAGACTGGAAGCGATCCTACCCATGCACTGACACTCAGCTGATGATTATAAAGCCATTTTTGCACCTCTCTCTCAATGGGCTTCGTTGCCCATCCACCTCATCCCACGCAGAGCACCGATGGGATGGGAGCGAGGAAAGACCTCTCAGATCCCCACGTCCAAACCCCAGCACCACAGTTCTGCAGTGCTGGCTCTAAACAGCACCAAAGAAAGACAGAAAACCAGCCAGAAATCAAACACTGCTTCCCATGGCTACAAAACCAGGAGTGAGCAAGCACCAGGACATCCACAGGGCACCTCAGTGCCCGTCCATCAGCCTCGAAATGTCATTATCCATCACAGTGGATGGGACGGACGGGGTGCATCTCCCATCTCACAGCTCAGCTGATAAGCCTGACAGACCCGGGCACTGCTGACAGCGTTCACATTTCCAGTGGATAAAGTGCCATTTACATGAGGCAAGCGCTGGTGATTTTCCATCAGCCAGGACAGAATGAGGATGGGAACAGCTTGTATGCTTCCCCTTGGAGCACGGCTTTTTATTTTTTTCCGGTTTGCTTTTTTGTGTGTGCGTTTTTTCTATTTTTTTTTTTTTTCTCTTCCCTTTTTAAGGGCACAATCTGGACCTTCTCCTCCATTCGGATTTATAAACAGCACCAAGAACAAGGCCCTGCTCCTGATTAACATTCCCAGCATGACAGAGTTTGCAAAAATCTCCGGCCCCAAGCAAAACCCGCTCGGGGAAGGGCTGGCTGCTGCCGAGGGGATCGGAGGGGAGTTTGGCACGCTCCCTTCTCCCTTCCTTCAGACTGATGCTTATATTTTTCAAGGATCCTTCTTTGGAACACATCGCTTTCTCCTGCAGGAGCTGGCTGGTTTTTAATGTTCCCTCTTGTTCCCCCGACACTGCTGCTTTCTTTGCCCGCTGCTTTGCACAGCGTTGCCTTCTTTTGGCAGGAACAGCTGCTGACCCATTCCCACCAGGGAGACCGAGCGAAGGAGGGGACAAATGCTGTCCCTATGTCCTCACACACTTCAACTTCTTCATCCTCCTGCAGCAAACCCACTGCCTGCTCCCAGAGCCAGGTCACATCGCCAGCAGATGCATCACGACACATAAAACCTCATCCCAAGCAATAAACATCTCCGACACCACAGTAAGCCCAAGGTCACTGGCTTAAGGGCACGCTCCTCTCCAACAGCACAGGTTGCCCAGAGAAGTGGTGATGCCTCATCCCTGCAGACACCCGTGGTCAGGCAGGACCTGATGGAGCTGTGGGCGTCCCTGTTCAAAGCAGAGGAGTGGGATCAGATGGCCTTTAAGGGTCCCTTCCGACACTATAATTCTATGGGTCCCCATTCGACAGCCTCGCAGTGCCATGCTGGGAACCCATCTTGGCTCCACACAGGGCAGAGATCAGGACAACGTGGGGCCAACAGAACTCCTGATGGAGCAGAACAAGGCTCTCAGATGAGCAGCACAACTGCTTCGAGGGTGGTAAAAGTGTAACCGCCCATTCGTTCTGCTCACACTACCTACACTTGTTTTTTTTTTTTTTTGGGGGGGGGGTAAATATTAGGCCCTACTGCTGCCTCTCTTATCTTTTTAACTGGGAATGCATCTAGACGAGGGAGAAACTCCACACTTTTGCCATCAACGTGGTTCCTCTTCACCATCCACAAACCGAAATCAAGCACAGCCATTGCACAGTCACGCTACAGGAACTACAGAAACACAACAGTGCTACCTCAGGAACAGGAAGGAGAGGAGAAATCATGGAATAGTGCCCTGCTCCACTGCAGCACGGTCCCGTTGCTGCTGCCATCTGCTCGGACACCTGCTCTGTGCTGGGGATGCACAAAGCCCTTTCCCAGGGCATGCACTGCATGCTCCTTCACCCTGGGGGCATCCACAGCTGCTGCTCTGATTTCACACCCATATCCTCCCTCCTCGCTGCACAGGACAGCACCAGCTCCAGAGGTGTATCACACCACGGAGCACAGCTGCACTGCTGAGGCTGCTGCCTGGGGTTGTGGTGGGATGCTGCTGCCCACTGGAGCTCCGTGGCAGCCACAGTCATTAATCATAAGCGTGGGGAAAGCTTTACAGTTCCTTCAAGCAGGCAGCAAGTCGTAAAGGAGGAGGGAGATGGCCCTTTTCTCCTCCTTCTGGGCAGGGCATCTGTGGAAGCGCTTGAAGGCAGAAGAAGCCCTTGGCTGCAGCCCCTGCTTCCAGCAAAGCCCAGGACTGCAGCAACCCAGTGAAACAGGAGAAATCTTTCTCCTTCCATCCCCTCTCCCAGCACGGCATCACTCCGCTCACCTGCTTGCCTTCACCTCCTCCTCTCCCCAAACCTGCTCTGGGCCAACCCCTCAGCATCTGCCGTGCTGCTCCGCCTGCCCCTCGCCTGCTGTTCGGACAGAGCAGACCTTCCCTGCATCACTGGGCTGCCAGCTGCACTGCTTTCCTTCCAGCAACCTCCTCCAGCCCTGCAGAGCATCCCCATTCCCACATCCTCCCTCTGCCTGCTGGACACACTGCGAAACGAGGAGCTGGGAGGAACAAGCACCTGGCTTCCATTTAATTCACCCAGAAATCTGAACTGCTTGGGAGGGGGAGGGTGCCCTAACAGCACAGTGCCTGGGGAGAAAAAAAACCAAAACAATTTGCCACTCTCTGCATTACTTTATACACCTCGCATCTCGAATCGGAACCAATGGAAAAGAACTCACAAACCTTCAGGGATGCAAATACTGCACCAAGCACGACAGCCAGGGGAAGTGCATGAGATAGGTAAGAAAATAGCCTCAGCCTCCTTGGAGCTGCCCAGCCCCGAAGCTCCAGCCTCAGTGTGCACAGCCTTGGAGCTCTGACCCACTGCCATGCCCACAGCCACCCCCTCCCAAAGCCTGTCCTCCCATCCTGGTGCCAGGAGGGTTATTGCTTCCTCCTCACGGCACGTGACAGAAATGTTTGCGCAGAGAAGAAAAAAAATATATCCCCCAAGTCGGTCCATTAATGTCCTGCAATGAAAAATAGATCTGTCTAAATATGCTCAAGGTAATTCAGAATACATTTGAGGTGATTTCAGGCTCTAAAGTCTGCCTGTAACAGCATTTCAGGCTGTGTTTATCAGTGCTTTCGCCCTGCACTTGCATTTCTTTCTTTTTTTTTTTTCATCCCTGGTTATTTTTAAAACATTTGCACAACAACAGAACAAAATGATTGTGGCTGAGGGTAGAAATCAGCCTCACAGCGGCTTCTCCCAGCATCTCTGGAACTTTTACCTCCCCATTTTCTGGACTCGACGTCCTGCCTGCTGCAGGCTGAGGTTTGGCTCGGGTCAAGGCGAGCAGGCTGTGCTCCCTCCTCCTGCAGCTCTGCAGAGAATCCACTGAATTCAGGGAAAACAAAGCCAAATTCCAATGTTGGCGATGCAAAGCAATGCAGAGCAGCACCGAAGACCACGTGCTGGTTTTGCTTTGTGACCAGAGCCAGTCCGTCAGCTCTGAGCTCAAGTTTTAGGAGCCTACGGGTGCACCCTGAGCTTGCCCTCTGCTTCCTACCCAAGCAACCACACCAGAGTCATGCAACCCCATTCCTACTCAAGACAAAAGGTGCAGGATTGTGCTGACAGCTCCCTGCTGGGCAGCACCCAGTTCTCCTGCTTGCAGGGCTCAGGGCATCCTTTGGGATGGGCACTAAACATCACCCACGCCATTCCCAGTAACAGCTCACCCTGCAGAAGCTCTGCAGCAGGACAGGGAAACCCAAGCAGGCTTCTGCAGGGGGATTGCCCACGGGGCTGGGAGAGGCTCTGCGACCCACAGCCCATTTGGATGCAGCATTGCTGAGCACACTGCGGCAGGGAAGCGTGCTGCACAACTCCTGCTCCGTTCTGAAGTAGGAGCTTGGAAAAGAAACAAAGAGATACGGCTCTGGGCTCAAGGGGACCCATCTGTTTTGGAGGAGTATTTATTTATTTATCAATTAATGTATCTATTTTACCTTGTGCTTTTGCACCATCTTGAAAACAAGGAGTCATAATATCCCTCAAGCTATTCTGCCCCTTATCCATCTGGTAAACAGCCATTCTGCTTTATGTTCTCGGGAGCTTTTTTTTTTTCAAGCTCTGTGGTTTCTAACACAGCTGAAATCCACCGATTTCGTGACAAGGACATCACCATTAATGATGATAGCAGGAATAATGACATTGCACTCGCACAGCATGCTTCCGCTGGCAGATTTCAACCCATTTCAGAGTCACCTGCAAGCACCCATCGGAGGATGGCAAACATGATGCTAATGTGAGAAGAAGGGAAAACTTGCAGAGAGCTCTTCCCTCGGTCCCAATGCAAGCCGTTAACAAGGTTATAAATAGGAGCCAGGATTGCCAGCACCTATTCTCCTGGTAAATACAGGATGTCACGTGTGCGTACGCTCACTGACATTTTCCCAAGCACTCATGCAATTAAACCCCTCTCCAGCTTTACTCCAGCTCTGTGTAATTGCCAAGAGCTTCGCAGGGGCCTGAGCATCGCATCTGCCAGCAGAGGGAACCTTCCCATTGCCATGCTGAGCAGCCAGCATCACTCCCTGCTCTGGGGGCTGTGGCACATGCACTGATGGAGTGGGACCCACAGGGACAACCCGATGCAATCGGGCTTGGCGCAAAGTGCCCTGCTGCTGCAAACTCCACTTTGTTGGGATGTGCAGGAGCAAGCAGCCCCCCAGCCCAGCTCACCACCAACACCTGCTGCCAGCACTGCAAAAAAGCCATCTGCACCCCTCCTCGCAGAGACCACACTGCTGCGTATGGCCTGAGACGTGGCAACCCCAAAACGAGGAGCTGGCACCTCTGTGAGCCCCAGGGCTGGGCGAGCAGCGCTGGATTTATGTGTCGCAGAAGCATGTGTCTGCAGCCATTAGTCACACTGCTCACCCCAGGCGATAAAATGTTCCTTCTTAAAAGTTTTTAAGTAAAACAGAGGCTCTAAACGAATGACACGGGGTTAAACTGCGTCTATTTCCCAGCAAAAAACATTAAGTTCGCACATATATATTTCCCCCCCCCCCCCAATGACAGAGCTGGTGCTGCATCTGGAGGCAGGGCTGGGAAGGAGGCAGGCAGGATTTATAGCCCGAAAGCCTCCAACAGTTGTTCACAGGATCAGCTCTCTGCACATTATAAACACTTACCATCCCCATCTCCTGCGCTTATTGTACTTCGCAGTTATGAAGTTGTTTCCACTTTCTCCTCCCCCATCCCCCTCCTTCCCTAGTATAATATTTAGACTGCAGCTCTGCTTATTTACATACTTAATTTCAGTTCTGTTTGCAAACACAAATTAGTTTTGTGCAATTACTTTGTGCACGGACATGGAGTTTATCCGCTTCAGCGGTTTAACAACGTTGAAAGTGACTGCACAGGACCATATGGCTCTCTATATATAATCACAATATTACCTGCACATATTAGTTACATAAGATCTGCGTTATAATTAGGGCGGTTCAAAGAGGTTCAAAGAGAAAATGGAAGGGAAAAAAAGAGAGGGGAAAAAAAAGGAAAAAAAAAAAAAAACCAAAAGGAATAATAAAAGGAAAATAGGAAAGAAAAAAGAGGAAAAGTAGAAAAAAAAATAATGAAAAGTGGGAAGGAAAAGGAAACAGAAGGAAAAAAGAAATAAAAAAAAAAACCCAGAGGAGAAAAGGATTCCCCATCCCATCACATGGGCAGCGTGGGAGAACAGAGCTATGCAGAAAATTGATTTTATGACAGAACTGAAACATCAGGTGAAAAATGGTGTGGGTCAAATTAAACATTTTGTTCAACCAGAAAATAAAGGTTTTGTTTCGTTGTCAGGCTCTCTCCTTCCAGTTAGTTTGTTTGTTCAACCTTAATAACAAGCGCTTCGCTGTGTTTTTTTTGTTTTTTTTTAACCAAAGAGAAGGTAATTGAAACAAAAGAATCCCAATGTTTTCTCTGGAAAATGAAACCACTTTCTCCAGATTGCTTTTTTCCTCTCCTCAGCCTCGAGCTGCTGGCCTCAGCTTTGCTCCCCAATACTTCCAATGGTCGCAGATCCCCTCTTATTTCCAGAGGAATGAGTTTTATTGTGTAAACGTGTGGTTGGGCCCAGGCCTGGTGGCTTCCAGCACCCAACCCAAGAGCACGGACATGGGATTCAACACAACTCCCCCGTTTATTCAGTGGGGCCACGTTTGGCTGGGAAATATTTTCACCATCTCTGCGCACAGGGATACTTGCGAACTCCCAAAGTCACCCCATTCTGTTGACCACGAAGGACCGCGGCCCAGTGACGCTGTCCCATCCCAGTCCCCATTGGGTCGTGCCACCCAACACAGAGCTGTGGTTGGGACACGGTGACAGCATGCTCACAGCTCACTGAATCCCAGCCCCGAAGCCCCTGAGAGCGTGTTGCATCTTCTGCTCCGCCAGGAAGCCGTGTTGGAACACAAACTCATTTCACGTGCCACGAGCTGCCTCCAGATTGCAAACCCTGGTGGCCCAGGGAGCCCTGGTCCCTGAGGCGTCACAGCCCCGTAAGGTGGCAGGGATCGAGGTGACAGCCACTGCCACCAGCACTGCAGAAACCTTTATTTCCCTTTCCCCCTTCCCCTGCTGCTCACAAGACGGTCTTTATTTATATAATACATCTCACATCCGAGACATCGCTGAGAGCTCTACACAAATATTAATTACCAAGCCCTAGGTGGTAAATTATAAATATCCGTTCTCTCAAGATTAAAAATCTTACGTTTAATGCTAATAATAATAATAAAAGACTGCAGTGTGGCATCTAAAGTGCTACATGAGGGAGTACTCCTTTGCTCCAGGGCTGCAATAAAACACATTTGAACCCCAGAAAACGTAACACCCAGATGCTCCGGGGGTCAGTGCTTAATGGCCAGGGCACAAAGACAGCGAGTGGAGCTCTGTCATCTCCTGCTGCCTCTCAGGGCTGGACAAATATTTGTGGGGTCGAGCAGTGAAGGCATTTCTAGGAGATGTAATTAGCTGAGAAAAGCAGAGGATCAATTACAGAACGCTTGCTGACCAGCGCTGAACTCCGGGCACTCTGTGGACTCTGCTCACTGGGTTGGGTGCTCTTCCAGCGCTTCAAGTGCAGAAACTCCTGCACTGAGCACCAGTGCTGCCCTCCAAAACTGGGACGAAGAGAGGCGAGGAGGGAAGGACGGAGCAGTGTGACCACAGATCAATGGCTGTGGCTCTGAAAACCAGCATCTCTGCTCCGCTGGGCCTTTATCAGACAGCTGCAAATCGTCACCCTGCAATACGTCCTGGTCCCTGCTGATGCTATCTCCCAGGCAGAGCAGGGCAGCATCCCTCTGCCTGTCTCACACCTCTGCACCTGGTGGGATCTCCGTGTCAGAGCCCCCAACAGCACGACAGGCTCGCCCAGCACACGGCAGCTGTAACAATGCTTTCCCACTCTGCTCCAGGATCTCTCGTCCTTGCAGAGTGCAGTGATGGGGTGACACGCTTTCCCCGAGCAAAAAACCTCCATGGCTGACACTGAGCAATGAGCTGAGCACAGATAAAGCCCCGCAGAGATAAGAGCCCGCTCTGCTCCCGGCTCCCAGGCCTCCAGAGCTTCCTCCTCTCACTCTATTTGCTGCCACAATGCAGGAGCCAGCACACCCCGAAGATCTCAGTTCTGCTTTCTCCCTCTCCTAAGCCCAGCTCACCACAAACCCTTCTCTCTTTGCACTCCCATACCAGGAGTGCACAACTCCCATCCTCTTATGCTCAAGTGCATCGCTTCCATCCAGGACGGTACAAACGGTTTGGATCCTGAGGGCTGGGGATTTTTTATTATTATTATTTATTATTTTTAATTTTGATTCGCCTCGCTGCTGCCCGCTGGGCTCCCCTTCCTGTGCAGATCAGAGCAATCAATGGAGAGGACAAAACCGAGCTCCCCAAAGCGAGAGGCAGCAATCAGAGCGAGTGGAAAGGACGCGCCGGGAAGCCAATGAAGACTGGAAATAACATTTACAAAACTGGGGCTCAGCAGGCCCAGGGTACTTTGCCTGGCTGTTTGAACAGTGTGTGCTCCTCTTTCCCTTTGAGTGCAGCAAACAGCTGCTCTGTAAGGAAGGGTACCTGAGGATAATAACGCTGGTGATGATCACTGCAGTGCCTCCCCGCGTCTTGACTGTAATTTCTGTTTGCATGGCTTTGTGCATGGGGGCATTTACAGATCCGCTGTGCTGACTGCCTCCACACCACACCACACCACACGTGAAAGCTGCATCACTTTTAGGACCTTGAGCGGCTCCCTGCTTCTGTATGTGGCTCACAGCCAGCCCAACAGCTCTGCACGGGCACAGCACCTTCCTTCCACCCTCATTTTGCACACTCTTTGCTGTGCAGCAACGGGCAGCAGCTCAGCGTGCCACCTCATTTCAAGGCTGCTGCCTCCAGCTGCCCCATCAGAGCACCCCTGAGAAAGAAGCAGACTTTATTTGGCACCTGTTCACCAAGAAAAGCATGGGTCCTACAAAAAAAAAAAATACATGAAACATCAACAACATGAATACAGTCTCCTAACTACTCATCCACAGAACAACGCACGCCGGGTTGCTACTGCAGTGTTATTAAGTGTCCTCTCCAACACACACATGCCATCCCCCAGGAATAACCACAGCAGAAACACAGTAGAGGAGAGGAAGAGAGAAGGACAAGTGGAAAATGTCTCCACCTAAAAAACTACTTGACTGAAAGAGAAATTTCCCATCTGTTGACACGACTGTCCTGCCCCTCTTTTCCTGCTGCAGCACAACTCCCTGGGGCACATTTCAGAGGAGATGGGGCTCCTCCAGTGTCATCTGGAGAAGCTGGGTGCATGTCCCCCAACAGGCAGAGATGAGAAGAACCTCCCATGGACCGTGGCAAGCCAAGACGTGGAGAGCAGTAACATCATCTCTGGCCATAAGGGTTTCCTCTCAGCCCCAGTTCCCTCTCCCCAGCTGTGCTCCCCTCTGCTTCTCCTCTGGCCACAGCTGTGGTCGAAGGGTCCAATTTCACAGCTGCTCAGTTCCAAATTGGACTTGTGCTTTCCAGTTGGACTTGGCCTCCTGAGCTCATTTACTATCAGCTTTCATTAGGAAAGTTTTCATCTCCCTCTCCTCCAAGACCACCGTCCTCACCCAACCCAAGCTCAGCGGGTTGGACCCATCCTGTCTGCTGCATGGCCCTACAAGATGCTGCAGCAGAAAGATGAGCAGCCCCTGCCTCACTGCCCCTTGGCCAGGCTCTCCCTGCCCAGGGGAGCCAGGCTCTGATGCCAAAGTGAGCTGGAGAAATCAAAGCTGATTCCAATCTTATTATCCAACACGGCCCTATCAGCTGAGACAGCGACATTTATCACATTAATAGGAATGATAGAAGAAAACTGGGATCTTGTCCAACAAGAGCACTTTATCACATGTTGCACTGTCTTACAAATCCAATTATCACCAGCCGAAGGTCTTAACGGCCCTCCAAGATTGGCTTTGGAAATCTTAAAAGACTATAAAAACACTTGTCCAGAGCTGGCTGCATCGCATGGCTGGGACGTGGGGAGCAGCACCGCGTGCCTGGAGCACAGAGAAGCCCAGGGAGAGGGGACAGCTGTCACTGGGATGTCACCCACAAGAAAAGGAGTTGGGATGCAAGCAGGGCTCAGCATCTCCCATGCTACGTGCCCCAGGGTGCTGCCCCAAAAGTCATGTCCCATTGCATGACCCCACAGCACTGCTGCTCCCTCGGCCTTCTGGTCCATCTCGCTATGAAAACACTCAGTGCTCACTGAACGAGGACCATTCAACCCAGCATGAATTCCTTTATTTTTCTACAGCTGTCACTCATTAAGGTTGCGTTCCAACTTGATCCAAAATGATTTTTCCCATTTCTTATACTTCAACTAAAGCAAAAAGTAGAAAAAAAAATCCTTTTTTCTTCTTTTTTTTTTTCTCTCCCCATTCCTCCAATGATTGCACCTTAAATAATTTATCTGCTCCTCTTCCACACTTCTGCCCTTCACTCACCATTCCCTAAGTATGTTTTTAGCATTTCTCCTTCTGCCCCAGTTCCACCTGTGGTCCAAGCGATGGCCAGGGGAATTCCTCACAGCGGGATGGGCTTTTCCATCTCATTCTGCTCCACCGACCATCTGGAAACACACCTCCCCCTTATTCCTTCTTCCTGCCCCATGCAGCCACCCCACAGCTCCCCTGCAGCGTAGGGCAGGCACCCTGCCCCACCTTGTGGGAATGGCAGCACCACCACCGGGCTGAGAAGGAATGGGACGTGTGTCCCCCACTGCTACAACCCAGAGGAGCCAATCCCACTCACACCCCAAAGATAGGGGCAGATTTATGGGGGGGAGGCAGAGGGCTAAAGCATCACTGAGACAGTCCTTGCTATGCAGAGAAGGTCCTGCAACAAAGCAGGGGATGGGGACTACAGCAGGATGCGTTCCAGCCTTGATACAGCACAGCCCCTAATCGCACAACAAGTCCCTGTCTGCAGAGGCTTTCCTGCACCACGCAAGCACAGCAGGTCCCTGTAATCTGGATTATTTCTGCCCACGGAAAGCCGCTCTCCAGCATCAAGCTGCCACAAAGCAGCCAGGGCAGAGCAGCTGCTGCCTCACCTAATCCCTGCAGCACCTCGATGAACCCAGAGAGCCACGCAGGAGTAACCCATCCCTGTTGGTGCCCACGTTTCTGGGCAATGCAGCTAAATAAAGCAGCAAGAGGACAAACTGCACTGCTCCTCTGCAGGGCTCCCCTGGCCGTGGCACGGTGTGCCCAGCTGCACCTGGACAGCATTAGCATTGCCGGGAAGCGACGGGGCTCCACTGCACTGCTCTTAGATATTTAAAGTGATTTAATGGTTGCCATTCATTATTAATCATGGTTATTAGAAGGATGCCTGCGAACGCATGGAGAGCAGGATCCTGCGTGGCTAGACGCTGCACAAACACTGAGCAGACACAAAGGTCCCTTCTAGGAACAGCCCCAGGGAGGGACGTGGGCTCACTGCTCAGCAGGAGACACCAGGGATGCTCCCTGCCTCCATCCTCACCCTCCCAAAGACACTCGTCAGGTACAAATCCACTGAGTTCATAAGGTAGTTGGGGGGGAAAGCAATTTTGCAGAGTGCCACGGACGGTCAGGGCAATAAAGGGAGTTTTTAATAAGTGTTGTAATGGAGATTTATGTCAGGGGATGCAAAATGATACAGACGGTAGCTTACGCGGCCCTCGTATTAAAAACGAAGTAAATTATATTATCCTAAAACAATAAATGGAATTGGCAAGCATAAAAAGAAATGGGACGTGCCCATTTCCACCCGCAGCCACGTGGGCAGTCCAGACAGCAGCTCCCTCCTGCAGGGAGAAAATGGGTAAAAACAGCAAGAATTGGGTCTGTGGGGCACGGTCCCCTGCAGGAGTGGGGCTGGCACAGAGCTCTTTGGGACACCTGTACAAACACCCAGCGGGACACACAGAGCAGCCTTTGCCCAGGGACACTGCCCCATCTTCTCACAGTAAAACATCTCCGGCACTCTTTACTTTTCACGGCCGTGGGGGGAGGGGGTGGGGGTGGGGGGGAAGGAAAAGGAGAAACAAAGAGCAGAAAAGTCCCAAGCTGCCAGCACTGAAGCTCTGTCAGCCTCCCGAGGTCTTGCTCAGTTGCAGGGGGCAGCAGAAGGTGCTGTGTCTGATGGCTCGATGCAGTTTGCTTTCAGGCCATAACGGCACCGATGCTGCGGATTTCCTCCCATCGCTGCACAGCGATGCTGAGCGCATCACGCAGGAAGAGGAGCTGTCAGGGCACATCATCCAGAGGAGCTGATGCCTCTGGAGAGAGGGGAGTTGAAACTATGAGTGAGAATGAGCACAAGTGGAGAAAGACGGCTACAGATGAGGTGTGCATCAGGAGAGGTGTAACCGTGGATATTCTCACTCCCATGTCAATGCCAAGTCGCCCCAGACAAGTGGCACGGCAGCATGCCATGCAGAAAAAGCCATTGGCAGCACACTGCTGGGGGAAGACAAGGACAGCAGAGGTGCTGCCAGGACCCGGCTCAGCCCTGCAAGTCACCGTGCCTTCCCCCGGGGCCCCTGTCATCCCTTGGCTCACTGTAGACAAGGCATGAGGATCACCAGCAATCCAAGTCTGTGTTTTTATTAATGCCTGCAGCCTTAGCGTGCTCCTGGCAGGATCCAGAGCAGCTCTGCAAACCCTCCTCGAAAGACACTGAAGGTCCCTCTAATTGGTGCAGCACAGTGCCAGCAGAGAGGGCCAGGGTAGGGCTGAGAAAGCTGCTCTGGGCACCAGAGGATGGCAATGCTAAGCCCTGTCCTGGCTAATTAGCCCCCTGCAATCAATAGGGGGTGTTAGCTTCTTGAGGACCCCCAGCCAAACCACTCGGTGCAGCTTTCCTGCAACACAGCATCATCACAAACCATCACAGGGCTCAGTTCCCTGGGCTTAAAAAATGCAAACTAATTCCCGGCGAGCAAACGCTGCCCCAAAGGAGCCGTGCACCCACTGCTCCTCCATCGGTGCCACAGGAGGCAGAAGGAACAGGAAAATCTCCTTGATGAGAAGGTCGCTGGCATCACTCAGAGGAAGCAGGCTGGCTGGAAGGGCTGGCCCTTGGTATAATCCATTTAGTTTCTTATTTCTAGAGTTGCTGGTGTCTCAGACCCATTGGGTACGCAGGGACTGCCGCCCAAAAACTGGAGCAGGATGAATTTCTGCACCTCAACGAGGGGAAAGACAAACAGTTCAGCCCTGAAGAGCCTGATTTGGGGAGATAATAAATTAGAGCTCGCAGGCAGGCAGTATTGAAACATCAGGGTCTAACGACTGTCAATGGTGATGGCCTAACAAAGGGGTATTCATCTCCTCAATGCAGGCTAACACTGCTTGGCTGAGCATCCTTCATAGTAAAATACTGCAGACCTGAGGAGCGGGGACGGCGTGTGCTGGCAATGTAAACACATTAAGAAAGCAAAGAGTTACAAGCTCAGATGCTGAGTGTCGCAATCACGTCCGAGCTATTTAGCAAATAACGTGGAAAGAAGACATGATGGATAAAGACGAAATTAATGACTGAACTGGCGCTCAGTGATTATCAAGAAACTAGTGATGAGGACCTGATTACATTCACTATGGATAATAAAGGCTTGCCCCAATCAGTAATATATATACTCAGTGCTTCAAAAGGACTCATTTCCAGCGCCGGGGAAAATTATGGAAGAAATTGGCTGGAAGGAAAAATGTCAACAGAGAAATGTGGGCTTGTAACAAAAAACTTATTAGACAGACAGAGTCAGGACTCTCCCATCCAAAAAAGACAATTCTGGCTAAAAGCCCTATTCTTACTGCTAAAGCAGCAATCAGGCATAACACAAAAATAAGAGGAGAAATAGGCAGCAATCAATACATGTTAGAAGTTATGAAGTGCACTGGTAAGAGCTGTGAACACAGCGGGGTGGCAGCTCAGGGCTGACCTGCTGGCTTAGCCCAGCCTGGCCCAGGGTAGGTGGGCTTCTGTCAGCTAAAAAGCATCTTGACTTGGAGCCTGCAACCCCACTGCGACATATCACCCATCCACAGCTCCTTTTCCACCTGAGAAATGGGCACAACAACAGCTTCAACCCCAGTGGCTTGGCCATGCAATGCAGAGCTGCACCACCTGGAAGTGCAGCAACCTCAATATGGAATCACACAATTATTAAGGCTGGAAAAGATCCCCAAGCCCAACCCATCTGTACGGTTAACAGAATGAATAATGCCAAATAGCATTGTAGCTGAGATATTTTACAGATGGTATAGTTAGAAAGATTATCGTGATGGAAAGAGACTATTAAAATAAAGGAAAATGCTCACTCATGTCCTAGGCTTGCAGTAGGAAACTCCAAAGGAGCAATCTCCAGAAAGAGATCCTTCCCCAGTGGTGATCAGCCCTTCAATGGTGTCTGGGAGAGCTGGAGTCACACTCCACCCCTTCTGGTCACACAGGTGCATTGCCTTCTCCTGTGCTCCCACGGCTGACTCACTGCTCAGGTGATCAGGCTGTGATTCAACAGTTCCCAGACACCACACCACTGTGTCCACTGAGCACATCCCCCAGTGCCTCATCCCCACAGCTCTGAACACCTCCAGGGATTTTACTGCTGGCCCACAGTCATCGTGATGACAAATCAATCCACAGTCACCATGATGACAAATCAATCCACGCTCATTCCCCACACTTTGCATTTCCACCCAAAACTTGACTCTTGCTCAGAGCTCTTCATTCAGATCTTCTTCTTTGCAAGGAGTGAATTAATTCCAAGCCAGCACCTAAATTGCAACACAGAGCAAATTGACACCAACACCACGTCACTACCACTGGGAAAGAAAGGCTGCCCAGTACATTTTGTATTGGGAAACCCACACCCCAGCTGAGTTTTAGCTCTGGGACCTGCAGTTGGTCCCCCCAGAGCTCAGGCAGAAGCAGACACCCATCCCCGAGCTGGAAATGCTGCACGCTGACAAACAGATGTGCCAGGCATCAATATCATTGGAACGTCTTTCAAACAATTTGTATCCCCAGAACAGTGGTAAAGAGATATTGTACGGCAAATAAATTAAAGCGTTTGGCCATAAAGCCAATAACGGAGAGAGAGAGAGAGAAAGAAGCAAAGACACTGGAGGAGAGAGAGAGGTTTTTAAATGAGATTAGAGAAAGATTGAAAGTCAATGGGAGAGGAAAAAAAAAAAGAGTTAAAATTAAAGCAGCAGCAGCAGCAGCAAAAGGATGCTCTTGCTGGGATTCGTGGATATGGCTCCAACAAAAGGGCAAAACATCTGGAGACACAACACAGGGCACAGGTGGAGGGAGGTGGACCCTGTGTGGCTGCTGCTGTTGGCTCCCAGGTCCCCGGGATGGCTTAAAAACACTGTGATTGAGCCAGATGGAGAGAGGGGGAGGGGGGAGGGAGGGAGAGATGCGTCTACGTGCCAGGTGCCAACAAGGGGGAAGGAAGAGAAAAGAGAAATCAAGCATGGAAAATAAAAGAAAATGCAGTCGGAGATATAAAGCCTGTCAAATTGGCTGCAAACAGTAACAAAAGCAAAGGAGAGAGAGTTTTCTCTTTAACAAATGCTTTGATCAGCTGTAGTTGATATAATTACTATATAAAGCTACGGCAAGACAGCAATAAGATACATTTATCTCTGCAGAGCAATGAGAGCCTCTCTGATCGCTCCCCCTCCCTCCCCACTCCTCCTTCCCTGGTCCATGATAGACACGGGCTGAAGGGGCACTGAGGCGATGCTCAGCTTGTTCCTGTCCCAAATATCGCTCCGTGACCTCAAGTCACCAAACATTTCCCTGCCCTGGATAGCAGAGGCAGATCCTCCCCACACACTGACACGGCAAGCCGTGCTCCATCCAGCCACAGCTCAGATGCCGTGCCTTCCACACCATCACGTCTGAATTTCAACCACACATTTATTTCGGTCTAGTTAGGGAACGTTCAAAAGGAAAGCCACAACAAGCTCCTTCGGTGAAATATTCCCCTTCTGACAAACTGAGACAGAAAACGCAACCGAAGCCCGGCAGCTCCACTACAACTGCTCCCACACGTGGCCCCATCCCCACACAGGATCTGAGCGATCCCATGGGTGCACGGGGTGGGAGCACGGCGAAGGTGAGCGTGCTGGAGCATAACGTGAGGCCATGATGCAGCAGGAAGCAGCGGGCAGGTGGGAAGCAGCAATGCACACCGGGAGCACACGCGTGTGCCTGCATGCACACACAGGGCTCCTGGCTCATGCTACATGCAAAGCGCTGATTTATTTAGACTGGAACAATTTGTCGGTGGCTGTAATTTTAACTACCTCCGTGCTGAGGAGCCAATCAGGGGCTGTGCTCATCGAGGCTTTTATGAGTTCCCATAAAAGCAGCAAAATGAAAACTCAGGGGCCCTTAAAATATACTCCACGGGTTTGTGCGGTGCAATTGGAGGCTTTTATGACTCCTGTCAGGGCTTTTATGACCCTGTAAAACTGTGCAGCAGCCTAGGCTGCGATGAAAAGTGGCCTCAGATGTCTTAAAAGCCTAAATGGTGCTGTCCGATTACAGAGCTGTGGGGATGAGGCAGGGAAGCCCCCGGGGAGAGGGCACAGCACGGGGCTGCGTGCCACCACCAAGCACTGCCGTGTCCATATGGGATCCAGCAAGGTGGGGGGGATGATGCTGGAACATTCCCATGGAGCAAGCACGGGGATGACCTCCCGCCTGGGGAATGCTGCTGTATCAGCTGCTAAATAAAAGCCAAGCGAGCTGCTTCACCTCCAAAACGCCAAGGGAGCAGCAGGGCACAGGGAGGGTAAATGCTGGGCTCTGCTGCCATGGAGTGCTGTGCTCAGGCAGCTGGGATGCAAACCCGGACTACCTCCAGAATAAGTGAGTTTGATGGCATCACTCTCTCATTTCCCAGCACAAACAGCACTTGATTGAGCAGAAGCGGCAGGGTTATTTCCACTCCCCCCCATCCCCATCACCACTCACACCCTTTAAATGAAGCCAAGGCTGTTTGAGCAGGGATGCTGCAGGAAAGCAGAAAGAAAACCTATCAGGCAGGTGTTAATAAAATGTACCAGGTACAAAGCAGCACAGAAAGGAGGGAAGGGAAAGAGCAGAAAGGATATGGCAAGACGCAGAGGTCAGAGGATGCTCATGTTTGGGGCAGGACTCTCTGATATTTAAGGTCCCTCCAACCCACTCCATCCCACGACTCCACAACAGCAGCACACTAGGTCACTATGCCACCAAATGACAGCACATGGAGCAAATAAAACCCGCAGCACATCACAGGGGGCATTAACAAAACACACGCCTGATCCCATCAAAAAATAAGCCATCTCCCTACGCTCCCCTGAGCAGGAAAATATGCCATGGCCCCCTAAAGAACGCCGGGTTGCTTCATGCATGAGAAAAATACGAGTGTATGAGCAGAGGGAAACTCACTGCCTCCTCTGTGCTGTGTCCGAATTTGTGTTTGATAGTGCTGTGATGGTGAGTGAGGAACTTCTCAGGGCTGGGTCACACACTCCAGCGATGCTCTCTGCGTTTTGGTGGTGGTGGGACCGGCGGTGCCAGCTCACCAACCCTCTCCCACAGCTTCTATTTGCAAATCCAAGCTGTGCCATCGGTTCCTGACTAAGAATGTCAATGAGGAACAGACATCAACTTGAGATGGGCACTGCAGAACAACCAGTGATGGACATCTCGGGCTCCTCAAGCCCCCACCCCTTCAGCAGAGTTGCAGCTCCAGCGTGGCACAGAAAGATGAAGCACTGACCACCAGAAAAAAAAAAAAGGTTTTAAGTAAAAGCACCAACAGATCGGCCACGTGTCAGACTCACAACACCGCAGCCCTCCTGCGGGGACTCCCAACCAACTTTGCACACCCAGCAACGACAAACCCTGTGGCAAAGCCTGCACTTAGCACACAACTTATTGTCCATTAACACTCACAGCAAAGACATTTGTAATCAGGGTAGAGTGAAAAAGGAGAAATTGTCCTTTTTTTCCCTTCTTTCTCCCCTCTCCCCTCCCTTATTTTTTTTTTTTGGAACAGAGCGTGGATGTGGAAAATAGCCTATAGAGCCCACTTCCCCGCCTCACAGGAGCTGCAAATGTGATCCTTTGCTAGCTCAGACAAAATCTGCCATGCTACATTAGGCTTGATAGCAAATTTGCTACTTGCAAGCTTTTATCAAAACTGTATATCTAAAATCTTAATAATACAGAGATATTTTGTTTGGCCTTCCCTCCGCTCCCCTCCTCCCGGATCTGTGCTCGGAACCAATTCCCAATTTGGTGCTCAGCACTTTTAGCAGAGCCTGAAAGCAAAGAGCTCCGGGGGCAGAAATCAGCCAGATCTCTGTGGCTGCAATTTATTCTGGTGCAGAGACGAGCCAGCGAGGTCCCTGCACTTCTTCCATCCGACTCCTGACCTATTTCGAGGACTTACAAGTTCATTTCTGAATGAACAAGCCATCCACAGGCAGTGGAACAAATGGAACACAGCCTTCAAGGGCTCTCCAGCCAGGTTCCCCGGCGCCTGTTAAGGTGCAAGGGCCGGTCAAAGATTTTTCCCTGAAATTGCTCTTACAGAAAACCTTTCTCCTCAGACACCGTTTGAAGTTTAACAAAGGCTCTGCATATGCCACAGCCCCAGTCTCGTGGGGCTGCTGTAATAGCTGGTCCCTTCTACCCAGGCACCAATTTTAATGAAATTTATAGAAATTTAATATCTCCTGAGACCTCTTTCCTTCTGTCAAATTGGGTAGAGATTGGCCGAAGAGCTCAGAAACTGCATGGGAAAGGAGTGAGTAAGGCAGGCAGGCAGAGCCTGTGTGACTGCACGGTCTCCCCTCTGTAAGGATCCAAACTGAAAATCAATACCTCTTCCTTTTGTCTCATTGGTTTTGTTGTGCAATGGGCTGTGGTGGGAAGCCCTGAGCTCTCTCACGGCCATGGGACAGGCTGTGGGACAATGCTCCATCCTGACACTGCCCAAAGCTACCACGCACCAACGGGTGATGGAAAAGCAGCCTGACCCAGTGGCTGGCAACCCGCAGGCAGGGGGCTGGAACAAGATGACCTCTGAGGTCCCTTCCAGCCTCACCCATCCTGTGGTCCTGTAATTCTGAGGTTCCGTGCTCAAAGCACAGGGCCCGACATGTTGGTCCACCTGGAGGACCATCCTCACGAACTGGAAAAGACATTTCATCTCCTCCAGATTCTCATTCTTCTCCTCCACGGGGTGTTTGCAGAACACCAGCATCCTCAATGAAAAAGCTCATTCGGCCTCAGTCAGCCTTGAAATCGAGCGAAAATGAGAAAAGCTTTGGTGGAGCGGTTTGAGCCGTCGTTCCAGATTCATCTCCAACAGTGGGTGCCACGGATCGGGCCAGATTGACCAGCTTCTTGTTTCTGGAGCGAATTCTATCACCCAGCAACTGTCAGAGCCATCTGGGAGCTGAGGGGTTGCCTTGGATTCTATTAGCAGGATAATCTCTGTGCCCTGGCTCAGGAAGCAGGGGGGTCTTAACTCCATTATGGAAGTTGATAGAGCAGATGGAAGCAAATCTTTCTAGGAAAATGGATGCTCTGCAGCTGTCCGTGAGCGGGGCATGGCAAACACGGAGGAAGCCATCAGAGAGTGCTGAAATGCGGAGGACTCTGGTTAATTCTTAATGGAAGTTTGCTCAAGCTTTAGCAAAGGACAAAGCCTTTCCCCTTCTGCAAAGAGAGCGGTGCCCCTGCCAAGCACAACAATGCCAGGATTTTGTAGCCTGCCCGCTTCCAGCAGGCCAAATCCCCCAGTAATACTTAAAGATGCTCCACAAGCCTGTTAGGCTCTGAGCACAGGAACCAAGGGCAACTAGTGCTTGGCATGCTCGGGGGAAATGGAGCTTTCAGAGAGTTCCTAATGGGATTCCCTCCTCTCCTTTCAGCCCTTTGGAAACGTCGGATTTTGGATGAGACCTCGTGGACTGCAGCATTCTCTGGGCTCTCCTTACAACCACGGAGAGGGAGAGGTCCCAAGGAGCTCCTGGTCCTGCTACAGGGATGCAAACCCCCAAATGCACCCTCCTCACTGCACAAATGGCAGACCTGCCAGCACCTCCCCAACCTCCCCTATCTATAACCGAGCGTGAAACTGCCTCGTCTCTCTCAGACAAGTCACCGAGATGAGCATTTTTGCCACATTAACAACCACTGACTGATTAGGATCCTCTGTGTTTCCATTAGGAAGAGAAAGCGATGACAGAAGCATGAATTTCTGCAGGTTAATCTTGTTTTTTGTCATCTCTCCTTTAAAGCAGACAAAGGAACAGTCTGCAGATAGCGTGTCTGGCTCAGACAGGGGAAGGCGTGCATCTACACGGGGCAGCTCTCAACCTCCATAATAGGGAAAGCAGCTCGCCCCAAACCTCTCTCCCTGTACATAAGCAGTGCCCCAAGCCCCACTCAGCATGCTGCATCCCCACGTCCCTCTGGCAGCACCCATTTCCTCAAGCGCAGCAGGTTGATAAGGCTGCTATCACTTGCTCCTGCCCCACTGCGGGGAGAACACAGGGTGAAACCCCCAGGGCTTTGGGGTCACCAAGGGCTGCAGGTGAGCATCTCCCCAGCGAGCCATTTCCTCACCCCATTGCACTGGGATCTGTCACAGAGGGCATGGGACACGGTGTGGCACAGCCCTACACATCCGAGCTTTGCTCTCGAAATGAATGGCTTCTCCTATTTCCCCCGAGGACAAAGAAGTGCACAGCAATGCTGGAGGCAGAGGGCAGGGAAACCATCTGTGACCTCGTCTCAGCCCACTTCAAAGCGGCCAAACTGTGACACCAAACCCTTAACCACGGCGTGCACTTCAAACCAGACAGGAACGTGCCCACTGGTTGTCATAAAGGGATTTAATTCTAAGGACCTTTTGCTGCTGGCTCTACCCATCGCCTTTATCTGCTGGTCTCTCCCATCTCATCTCGCATTCCACGCACCCTCCCCTGAGCTGCAGCTGGTCTGCTGGCAGCATAAATCCTCATCTCGTACCTGTGGGCAGGAAGGGTAGCACCCTTTGCTGGGATGGAGCCGGGGTGATGCTGACCCCACAGAGCTCCAACACGACAGCAGGCAGGCAGAGCCCCAGGCTCCCCAGAAATGGCACAAAAGCAAGATTTTCGCCCCGAATCACCATTAAAGCAGCTCCTCAACCCCTCCCGCACTCCCTCTCTCCTCCTTTAAGTCCTGTTTCCAAATGCTGAGTTACTATCAAGGAAGGTTTAATGGGGTCCTGGATTTTAAAGCCACTGGCAACACAGTCTGGGCCTTTTATGGTTAGTGATGAATAAAAGAACCCAAAGTACTTCTTTTTTCTTTTTTTTTCCCCCCTCTCTTAACAGTCTCTGCCTACAAATTAAAGTCATTGTACTTCTCACCCTGCCTCTCTCCTTTTGTCTTCTTTTCATGCCATCTCAGCGCATCCAGCGTTCAAGGAACGCCGTGCCCGTCCCTCTTCTTGCCATTCCACCCTTTTTCCTCCCTGCCCTTTCTTCTCTCACCCCAAATCCTTTCACCCAAAGCCATGGGGTCACCGCAGAACGAAGCCCCTTGACCCCTCCCCATAGGGCTGGCGAGAAACCCTTCGGTGCACAGAACAACCCGAAGTGCTACTATCTTGTCACCCACCCTCGTTATTTTTAGCGCTCTTCCACTGGAAGTGCCAGCTCCCTGAGTCATGTGATGACACGAGAATCTTATTTTCTCTCTTAAAAAAAAAAAAAAAAAAAAAAAAAAAAAAAAAAAAAAAAAAAAGCTTCGTGCCCTCACAGCTGCCGAGGAAGGCTGGGAACGATGAGTCACGCTCCCAAAAGCACGC
The DNA here is from genome assembly GCA_036925125.1 of Oreortyx pictus. Classification (NCBI taxonomy): domain Eukaryota; kingdom Metazoa; phylum Chordata; class Aves; order Galliformes; family Odontophoridae; genus Oreortyx; species Oreortyx pictus. The sequence goes on along the minus strand of JAUPFR010000025.1, from coordinate 1,852,755 downwards.
AGGAAGGAAGAGAGATGGAGCACGACTCACGGCGCCTATCAAATATTCCCCATTTAATTCAGCGCTGCCGAGGACGGGGCATCCAAACAGTCAGGTGGCTTCCAGAGTCTCCCTGTTATTTTGCTTAATTAAGACAGCATGAAAGAGGTTCATAGCCTTTGGGTGCAGCACTTGGTTGGTTCTGCAAGTGGCAAGCAAGGAATCACCAAACCACGATGGTTGGGAAGGCTGCTAGGATCCCCAAATCCAACCCTACTCCACCCCCCAGTGTCCAATGCCCACATCCCTCAGTGCCCCATCCCCGTGGCTCTGAAACACCCCACGGATGGTGATCCCAGCCCTCCCTGGGCAGCTCTGCAGAACTCCCCGGGCAGAACTGACCCACACAGACCCACCTGCAGCCCCGAGAGCCTGGATCTGGAATTCATGGGATCTGGGTTCAATGGGAACTACAACAGCTGGGAGGAATAAAGGACAAAAGGGGACAAAACGCACTGCCTGATCTCCACCTCATCTCCCCATCTCGTATTTACCCTCCCCGCACGCGCTTACCATTTTTCCTCTGCAAAGCACGGGGAGATGCTCTGAATGACACGGAGTACAGATGTACACATCTTACTGTACTACTGTTATTTATTATTAATGGTAGTAATGCTAACGCTGCCCTTGTAGGCACCTCTACGAGGGAAATAATGTTTGCAAATGTCAATAAACACTTCCCCCAAATGCCTGGGTGTCTATTGCAGCCACACTCCCTCCCTGCACCACTCAACCGGGGCACAATCCTGCTCCTGGGACCTCCGTGCCCCTCCTCTGGCTCGTTCTGTATGGGGAATGAAGCTGGGGAGATGCTCTCCTCACCCTCAAAAAGGAATAACCAGCTCCAAAATGTTATTTTCTCTCCTCGGTGACTGAGCCCATACCTCCTCCACGTAATGCTCCTTCTGAAATAACTCGAGTTAAGCAGTTCAATTTAAATCGACAAGGGCTGTGTGTTTGCCCCCTTCCCTCATTTCAAACGAAACATTCAAAAATAATAATAATAATAATAATAATAATAAAATCCCACGTTTTTATCTTAATCTTTCTCCATGCTTTCCCTTCCCTCAGAAATAATTCGAGAGCTCTAGGATGAATGGGAAAATGATTTCAGATGACCTAAAAAGGCATTATTACTTCTTCAGAGAGAGAGAAAAAAAAAAAAAAAGCAGTGGGTTTGCATATGGAATTGGATCTGGCTGTCACTAGAAGAGATCCTGCACCAGGCTGAGCACAAGGGCTGCCACGTGGAGGACAGGAGCATCCATGGGCACTGCAGCAGCACAAGGGGCTCCTCTGAAGCCCAGCTCTCTGCACATCCATGACTTTTTGGGCACAACACGCTCTGCCACTCATCCCAAAGGTTCATCCTGAGGGTTTTGGGGTGTGAGCAGTGCTCCGCAAAGTCTCACCTTGCGGCACAAGGATTTGCTGGAACCTTGCTGCCTGCCAAGATATGGCTGCACTAAAGGACAGCTGATGCCTGACATTTATCTTCATGACTGAAGACTGTAGACCAGAGAACATGAGAGGCAGTGTTAGTTATCTTCTCTTCTCCCATGATTGACAGTAAGTGTCAGGAAAGATTAGTTATTCTGTATCATATACATGCCATGCATGTTTTTAATTCTCCCACTGCTCCAGTACTACTTTCAGACCTCATTGTAATAAATCAAACGTGCTTGCTCTGTGTGAAGAAGAGATTTTGCCATTGTGGAAGACCCAGTGGTCGCCCATTGGCTCTTCCTCCATGTTCAGCCCAGGCAGGGAGCTCCTGGGACACACTACGGGACCACCATCTCCACTCAAGCTGCAATTAAACTCTATTTATGCATCACGACAGCTCCAAAGGCACGAGGTGATCTCTTTTGCCCGGGAGCTGCCTTCCTCTGCTGTCCATCCCTATGCTGCTGCAGATACCTCACAGAAAGCTGTTAGCTGCTCTGCAATCACTGCAGAGGCTGATTACATGACTAAGTTTTATAGGGCTGAAGTCGGTGAGATTAACCTCCCCGTAAACCACCGAGGTCTCTCTCTGATCAGAAATTCCTCTCTGCATAAAACAGCTTTCTAAGCACCCTCCCTGTAAGCCACCTCTCCCTTCAAAGAAAGAAGAAATCTCGCCAGCTATGTGCAATCACAACACAATGCAAAATGGTGACAGCTATCCCACGTGGAGCTGTGCCACGGACTACCAAACCCTTTTTGTGAGCAGCACCTGGTGACGGAGAGGAGAAATCTCCCTCCCCCAGCACAAGTGGACAGACAAGGAAAAGACCTTCTGCCTGCCTTGTTATGGATTCAGTGTGTAAGACAGAGCACGTTACAGCTCTACACTCGCATATTCAAAACTGACAGTACCCAATCCCTCGCTTTGCACGAGGTCTGAGACACCTCTGCAGCTCAACAGGTGTCGCATAAATTCAGGCTCCTGGCAGGATGATGAGGCAAGAAGCACAAGCAATGCACACAGCTGAGGCTCTCCTTCTGCTGCATGTCTGTACGCTGCATGGGGCCAGCCCTCGTCCAAGGAGATGCTGCAGGGCTGGATAAAACCCTCCTGCATCACTCTGTCTTATGGGATCAGCCTGCCTCGTCCATGCTGTGCTGCTCTCCCTTCCCTTAAGGACTATATCAACCTACAAAGAGCCCCAGACTGCAAACCGGAGCTTTGAGGCTGCTTGCAAGCCAGCTCTGACCTGAGGTCATTCCTATCTTTGCTTGTGTCATCCCAAGCTCCCCCCACCTCTGCCACTGCAGCTTTTTGCAGCCAGCTCTGCACACTCTCTTTCGGGGAAGCATGGAGAAGACTGCAATGTCTCTGGGGCTTGCCAAGTCCCTTCCTAATGGCTTTCATGTCTTCCTGTATCTTTAAATAATTGACATCTCTTTGTTGCTAAGTACATCCAAGCAAGGAGGCACTAAAAGTTTTAAACCACCCTGGGGAGGCCGGGGCCAGGAAATCTCCACAGCTCACACCATGTCCTGCCACCGAAGCACCGTGTCTCCCGAAAACAGCTCTCCCAGGATGCTTGTTGCTACCACGTGGAAGGTGTCCTCTGCTATCCCCAACAGCGTCCTCAAATCGACTTGGAAAATGATTTCAGAGCAGAGCAGCTCAACCCAACCAACAGCAAGGCGTTGCTCAAGTGGGAAACCGGACCTGACAGCTTGCCCTGAGAGCCCCTGTCTCTTCAGGTATGAGACTAATTAAGTAATGCTCTGCATTTTATTTGAAGACGGCGGAGAGCTCTTAAAGATGGTAACAGTTTGCTCATGTTCCCAAGACGGTGAGCACGCATCCTCTTGTTTTACAGACAGAGCATTTGCTTGGGTGGAAGTGTCGCAGAGGAACGACCCAGGGCAGCTGTCCTGCGCTGCAGCCACAGTGCACACCTCCAAAACCAAACCCCATGCACCACTCCTGAAAGCAGCTTGATTTCCCAAAAGCAATGACTTGATTCTCCTTAAAATAAACCTCACTGCACCCCACCTGCAGCAACTGCAGGTACATCAACTCGCCCTCGCTCATGCTCTGGATTTCCCAGCGCAGTGAGTTTTATCACACTTTTAATTCAGCAAAGCAAGAAAGCCTCACCGGGGCCAAACAGTGACCACAACACACTGCCCTGCAATGGGATGTGAGTGCAGGCTTCAGCAACAGCACCAAATGCCACCAAATTCCATCGGTATTTGCAGTCCCCTCAGTTCCACCTCTGTTATCTCTCCCAAGATCTGAGCCCAGCACCCAGAGGGAAGGTCAACCATGGAACCACAAAACCTCCGCTCGGCTTCCCACCGAAGGGACATCAATTTCTCAGGGTTGTCAGGATGATAAGGCAGCCCGGCCTCCACAATAAGGAGGACATTCAAGCTAATAACTTCCCATTAAGCTCCTCGGAGCTGGATGTTTTCCATGGTTTTCCTCGGGGCTGCTGCCAGGGCTTGTTTGCTCCCCTCAGCAGCTCAGTCTTGAAGGGAAGCCGCTCGAGGCAGTGCTGTGTGCCCTGTGTGCCACCAGCCCTGCCTGGAAACCACTGGCAGAACCACAGCCTCTAAGTCTGGGCTCTGCAGCCACCAGCTTAGCCTTCCTCTCCAGCATGGAATGGAGAGTGAGTGAGGAAGCTCCTGTCCTTCCCGAAATAGAGGCACATCCCAGCACCAATCATTCCTTCATTAAAACCCAAAGGCATTTCTGCAGCACTCATCATCCAGAATGGTCCAGCAATCCCATCCTCACTCCCCTCTGTTTGTTCACTCCTGTGTTATTTCCTGAGATCTTCCCCTTGCAGAAATGCTCTGCTGCTCCGTTCCCAAATTCAGGCTTCCTCATAAACAGTATATTAAAAACCAACCCCCCAAAGAAAACTTCTGCAACGGAATACGAAGTGCAGTGATTGCAGAGCAGCGCAGTGACAGCTCCTGATGGGAAACACGAACAGCAGAAGTAAGGGGGAGAAGTAAATAGAGACAACGCTGAGCAAAATATTCTGCTGAGAGTTCAGCAGGCAATATCCTGACATCAAATGTGGGTTTACACATGATCTATACGAGCTTAATCTACATCATAATTTAAATACATATTAATTCTTCGGCTTCCATGCAGCCTCAAGCTGCTCTTAGACAAACCTGAGACGAAGCTCAAGCAATTCAATTAGTGGGGCAGCACCCACTGACACAACTGGGAGCTCCCTCTGCATCCCTCTGCAAACCATCCCAGTGTGCCTGCATCACTCTGCAGGCAGTGAAAGCATCAGAGCTGCCCTGCCCAGCCAGAAGGGATGGACCGTCCCACCTATCTTCCCTGTGGCTGTCGGCAGAGCTACCTGAAGATGCCCAAGGTGGTTAAATAAAGAGAGGGCCTCCCAAAACACAGACACACGCCGGGGATACGTCACATTAGGAGAGCTTCACTCCCACCTCCTATTTGTCCTGCTCCTCTCTCGAAGCCTTCTGCACCTCCCAGGTCGCAGCCTGAGCTGCTGAGCATTGCCGGAGAGCAGCGGGAGAGCAGTGCACAAGCCAAGAAGGAAACATCAGCAATAAAGCCTCTGCTGCCTCCATCCCTCGCTCCGGAGAGGCTGCGAGGCTGGTTAATGGATGTCAGTTCTGTTTCCATTGAAGAGAACAAAAATCAATGAAAGCCTCTTAGCCAGACAGGGCACAGCGACGGCCCCAGTGCTGGCTTTCCCTCCTCACCCCACGCACCTGAATTCCCTCCGTCATGCCAGCACACAGGAACCCAAAGCATGCAGCAGGGCCAGGCACACCCATAGGTTCCTGCAGGAGGAGGAGAGGGCAGGACATCCTTAACACAGCCCTCCGTGCTTCCTCTGTACCTGCAGGTACAAACCTCAGCTCCAGCAGCCCCGACAGCAGAGCCCTCGCTGCAGATGCATCTGTAAAGGTTGCAGATGCATCCATACAGACAAAATTCCCTTTGTGCCAGCTTTTTGCTTTTGCTCCTGGGGGTCACTTTGCCACGCTGACACAAGCAGAGCTTTGCTGGCAGAGCAGGGCTGCTCCGGGTGGTCTGCACAGCACTGGCTCTGGTTTTCCCTTACTGCTAAGGCATTTCAGCCTCTCATGCAGAAAAGATGCAGCTCGGACATTTCGTTAGCACTAAAAGAATACTAATGAACTCGCAGGTTGCTGTGTGAGGTAGCTAATGACAAGCCTAATGACAAGCCTCCTCCAGAACTGCTTAGCTGAGGCTTCTGCAAGTTAGAGGGATGAGATGCAGATGGACTCAGCATCCAAAAAAACCACCCTAAAACGTAATGAAACAAAAACACCAAAAAAAATACCCAAAAAAACCCCTCTGTTCTTGCCCCGCTTCTGCTTGATGAAGTATCTGGTACTGCTCTGCAGCTTACTCGCTGAAATTGTACGCTTGGCTCTCATACCACACTCTGATCAATGTTAGATATTTCCTTTTTTGATCCTACTGCTTCTCCTAAATGCTTGGGTTGGGATTTATCACATCGACATGCAAGCTAGCCATTTGGACCCCATTTTACAGCAAATGGAGAGAAAAAGGCACTGCTAGGACACAATCTGTCTGACCTATTTTAGACATCTGCCTTAGACTGCGATGAATTGCACCCTAAAAAGGCCCATTGCTCTCCAGCGATTGCAAAGGGGGACTAGACAACATGCTCAGATGCAGACATCCATCATCCCCGACACCTGCAGTTACATGAGCAACTATCCCAGATTGCTCGTGCTTTTCCGTGCTCCTTCTGAAATGCTAATTGATCGAGAGCCACCCAAGCCTTCGAGGGGCCCTTTTTTGCTGGTGCCTTTGCTCTTCCCCTCCTGGAGCACATTATTCCATCTCACCTTAGCCCACGCTGGTCACCTGCATCAAAGAGAAGAGAAAGGCAGCTCCACAATGAGGGGTCACACCACGAGAGGTGTGCTTGGAGGGATGGGTATTCCCTCTAGCTCCCCAAATCTTGCCTAAATCAGGCACCTAACTCCTGGGGGCCCCAGAAAAACCTCTGAATCAGTGCCCTGGGAATGAGGGTCACATCCTACCCAAAGCAAAACCCATCTCCGCAGAGGAGCACCCAAAACAGACCTGAGCCTTAAGCACAGAGCCAAGCATCCCCCGCACAGGGGCAAGGTTGGATGTGGACCCCATCTCTCCAGCTGTCTCATCACTGCATAATGTACCCCGGTCTGTTTTCAGCCCAGACTCCTACCGGAATGAGCTTCTGCATTTGTGCTCTTTGCCTCCGTGCCTCTGTCTAGCAATATTCCCCAATAATTTGTGAAGTCTTTGGCCAATTTTAACTAAATTTGACAGAAGAACAGATGGCTCAAAGACATTAAGTACCTACAAGCCTCGTACAGACAGGCAGCCAGGTATAGGAGAGGGACTCTGCATTGCCCCGTGGAGGGAAAGGCCACACAAAATGAGATTCAGCCTCATTCGAAGCGCAGAGCCCACCAGCACAGAGCCCTTCCCGGCGTCCCAGCCACAGGCTGCGGTAATTTACTCCTGCTTGGACCAAAATGAAGCAAACTTGTAAGAAAGCTGGTTGCCGGTGCCAAGCAGATGACGGATTTTGCATATGAAAGCAGAGCCTGTGTGACAGCTTAGAGGAAGGAGCAAAACCAACAAGGAACAGAAGTCACATTTCCATGCGAGCAAAGCGGTCACGTCTCTCCTCCGGACCTCGCGGTGCAACGAACACAGCAGCAAGAAACTGCTGGAAACCATGCACCCAGCAAAGCATCTCTCCCATGTACTGCAGCTGGAGAAGCACGCTGTGGGAGCACTGCCCCTCTGCTCCCCGCCGATTTCATGCAGCTAGGTTCTGGACAAGTAAAACTTTGCACCAAAAACGTCTGCAGAGTCCTCTCTAACGTTGGCGTTGGCACTCTGCTGGGTCCGAAGTTGAGGTGCGTGGGGAACGGTGGGAGGTGGGCGCAGAAAGATGGCAACCCCAAAAATCTTTTGCAGAATACACAACTGGTCGCTTCCATGCCTGCAACTCTCACCCTCCCGTGACCACACCGATGTCACAGGCGTTTTGCTAACTAATTCGTCCTCATGAATTCCCCACGCTTAGGCGAGGGCTGCTGCTCCTACTTCATGAGCACAGAAGGGGAACGAGCAGCACGTGGCAAAACAGGGACGGGGCTCCACAAAGCAAAGCACATCTGCCCCCAGCCCCACGCCCGCCGAGCAGCCTCTCCCAGCAGGTGCAGATGGGCTCAGTGAGCCAGAGGAATCTTTTGGCACGTGGGACCGACCTGGATGCAAGCACAGAACGGGCTCTTGCTCAGCCGCTATGGGGGGAAGAAAACTGCAGACCTGCACATCTGGCCCCTGCACATCTTCCCCCCACCAACATCTGTCCCTGCTCTCACCATTGGGGTCTGGCTTGTTTGCCTTGCCAACCCCTCCCCCCCCCCAACTTGCTCTCAGACAAGGTTAATAGGGTAGAGAGAGAGCATCTGTTTATGAGAAGGTTATCAAGTGAAAGGCAGTAACACAGGCTCCAAACCAGCTTTTCATAGCCTCTTACTTATTATTTAATTTGGCTCCAGTATGTGAAATTAGGCTAATGGCTGTTAAGTGGTTAAGGCATGCACATTGTCCATCTGCCGGGAAGGCTCCGGGCCGTTGTGCTGTTTCAAAGGCTAAGAAGGAAAAATAATATGAGAGTTGCATGCTGTTAGCTTGAGAGCTCATAAATGCATTTTCTCCCTCTTTCCCTCGCTTTTTTATTTCTTTTATCTCCGGTGCTTTGCCTGTTGCAGCATTAGGAACTTCTGGAAAGCGAACTATGGGGTCGTTGTATTTTTTTTTTCCCCTTGTCATTGCTGCTGTGCTGTTTTTTTTTTTCCCCCTTGAATGAAGGGTGAGCCAGCCAGCTCCAGCAATGCCACAGACACCAGCTGGTGCCATCTTCTAGCAAAGTGCAGCATCTCCCACTGGATATCAGCAGCGGGCAGAACAAAACCCCGAGCTTTTGCTGCTGCTTCCTGACACCAGGACTGGCAGATTGTCCCTGTCAACACTTCACCATCTTCTCCGTTTGCCTCACACACGGTCTGGATGCATCCATAATGAGCACCTCCATGCGCACCACAGCAGTTTCCTATGCATTTGGGCATCTTAGGTAACACTAGCTCAGTCTGAAGGTCCCTCTTCCCTTGAATCCCATACCATGCCAACGCTCATGGGGATTAGGGTTGAACTCAATGACGGTGGTGGTCTTTTCCAACCCTGATGATCCTGTGATCCTACTCTTTGAGTCTCAGGTGTCTCGCACATGAGAGCTCATTCCCTCATTATTTCGGACAGCTAATGGGGTCTGTCAACACGGTGCCACAGAATACCCCAAACTGGAAGGGACCCATAGGGATCACTGAAGACATCTACCTGCCTCTCACGGAATTTACGGGCATATAACTCCCAGCCCTCTTTGAAACTTGCAGGAAATCAGTCAGCTGATCAACAAAGACCAGAAACAGTGAAGTGAAAGAGGACACGCAGAGGAGACTGAGCACCTACACCCTGCTTCCATGAGTTCACAAGGAAGGTCTGAATGACTTCGTGGCTCAGCTACGCTGCATCAGCCCAATGGACGGAGATCCATCCTCATCTCACAATGACAGTACTTGTCCCTTGGTCCCCGAATGCAATTTGCAAGCTCTGCTACACTGCTGGATAAAGCCAATGCACGGTTTATGAAGACTGGGTGCTGCTGAAGGGCTTACAAAGGGCTGGAAAGTGGGGGACAGTCAGCAGCACGCCATGCAAACACAGGGGCTCCCCAAAAAACATCTCTGGGCACTTGGCATTCCAAGGAGCAGCCCCAGGGCTGCTGGGCCCCAACAAGGTGCTCTGCTCTCAGGAAAGCAGCCCTCGAGCTGCAGCAAAACAAATAGAGGCAGTCAAAATGGGCTCTCTAAGTAAGAGCTGAGCCGTCTCCGCACGAGAAGGGTTATTTATGGGGACATGAGGAGGGAGAAGGCAGCAGAAGAGCATTTCTCATTTCCCCCCATTACTGCAACAACTCCACTTGAAACCCAACTTTATTTCTCCCTTCTCGTGCCAAGAAAGAAAACAAAATAAATGCCACAAAACAAAGCCAGAGCCCTCCCTCCCTCGTTATCCCCTTGATTTCTCCTGGGCTGTTTCAGATTCACAGCGGGAGTGATGCACAGTGCTTGGCAGCACGGAGGAAAGATGAGAGCACTTCCCAACACCCGAGCCCCCACCTCCCCCAGGTGCCCCCAACTTCTGCTTCACCCCAGCACTGCTTCCCTGCAGGTGCTCGCCATCTGCACTGCTCCTGCTGCCTGCAGCTCTGCACCCTGCATCTCTCAGGGTACCTGCACGAATTACTGCTCCCCTGCGCTGCATCTATCTCTGTTCATTAGCTGTGCACCAAGTATATATCTCCAGATCTCCACGCCTATATATTTCTGTGCCTCTATGCCCATATACCTCCGTAACGACACAGATGGATATTCCGTTTCCACGTGTTACAACTCCATACCAATACAGATACCCAGTTTCCACGTGTGCCAACAGCTGGCATCCACAGAATGCAAGAGGGGATGGTCAACACAGCACGCAGCAATCCCAAACTGCTCAGCCCACCCCCTCCCTGAGGTGAAACCTCACCCTCAAGTCAGCAGCCAGCACCTGGATGGCTTTGGGAAAGAGATGTGGAAACGAAGAAGGGGGAAAAACACGCGTTCACTGCCCCGTGTGCTGCCTGGATGAAGCACACCAGAACAACCTCCACGGCAAGCTGCAGCTCTGCACCTGCTCACACTGACACCATCACCACCACAAATCAGTGCACGGTGCTCAGAGCCGGGGGATTACGGAGAGGAGATCTGCAGGAACTTGCCCAGCTTTGGCCAATTGGTGCGGAATAGCTCTGCTGGTGTGGCAGGATGCATCTGCGGAGCGAGCTTCTGCAGTGGCTCTGAGCTGGCAAAACCCCTGCTCTGACACTTTTATGCCTGCGCATCTGTGCTTTTGCCAGCAGTGCGTATTCCCCTCGCAGGCTGTGGGAGACATTAAGCTATGCTAGCAGAAGTGTGACACCAGGAGAGCTTTGTCTGAATAGCATATCCTGGCAAACGTGCAGGACAGAGAACATCTACAATCAGGTTAAGGGATAAATACTGACAAGCCCTGCGAGCCTTTACAGGCCTTACATCTTCAGTGCATCTGCAAGCTGGAGGTGGGGACAGCATGGCATGGCACAGCTCAGCATGGCACAGCATGGCATGGCACGGCACAGCTCAGCATGGCACAGCATGGCATGGCATGGCACAGCTCAGCATGGCATGGCACAGCATGGCACAGCACGGCACAGCACAGCATGGCTGCACGAGCTCCTTCGAGGAGTGCTCGGCTCTCGCAAGCTGTCAGCGAGCATATGCAGGGAACGAAAGCATTGCTGTGCTCTGCTTCTGATCAGCAGTGTTTTGAAGGGTTTTCTTGGCCTAGTCACCAGCAAATTTGGCAAGGCGTTTCCCAAGCACTGAGCTGGCACTTGCAGGAAAGACGGGGCTTTATTCCAAGGCGGCAACATAAAAATCCAAGGAGATGGCTTTGAACTAAAGCTGATGGGCACAGCGGCTGCTTCTGAGACATGAGCAGAGGGGAGATTTGTGGGGATGAAGGTGAGCTGGGAGGAGGCTGCAAATTTGCAGGAGGAGAGCTGAGGAACAGAGGCTGCTTTCATTTGCTCCCGTACTTCACGGAAACAAAGCTTCTACCCCCTCTGCTCCTCCCAGGGAACACAAAGGAACACTCACTGCTCACGGCCCAGCACTGGGACCGGCGCTGCAGGTGATGGATGGGGACAAGGGAGAGGAGGAGGAAGCACTTCCCTGGGCTCTGCAGCAGCAAATGGCCTCGGCGATTAAAACTGAGTGGGCAGTTGTGTATCACTCCGGATTTTCTGCCTGTTTCATCACTAGCAGTGACTCAGGAATATTCTTCATCGCCCTCAAGCGAGGATATGATCATTTTCTGCCACTTGAGATGAAGCTAATTTTACAGCAGCGTAGAGAGGGAGATGTCATGTGCTGATTTCTATACTGCCTGCATCACATCAGCACAGCACAGCGAGGCTATAGGTGCTGACTGCAGGAACACCCGATACGTGGGGATAAGCCACTCCAGAGCCAGAGGAGGGCAGTTTGGAGGTGCTGAAAAATGAGATTGGAATCAAGACTTCACATCGCAGAGGCATCAGTTTCTCATCTCTGGTCAAGCTTGTTAGGAGGAGAAGCATCCAGGCTGCCTGAAGCTTTAGAACATGCTCCTAACAGGATGGGTATGATGAGCAAGAGGCTCCAAGGATACATCTCCCTGCTCACACCCAGCCCAGACCTGGGTTAGTTATATCAGTGACAGCTGGCAAGGTGAAAGGAAGCAGTGATAAGAGCAGACCCGTCCCCATCCCATCCTTTGGGCTGCACAAACATCCTCACAGCTGCCTGCACCAGGACATGGCATTGCACCGTTCCATCCAGCACCTCTATGGGATCATGGTGCACCTCCCAAACACTGAAGCTTGGTCCTACCACAGAGGATGGAGCTTCTCCCATGCGACTCCTGGCCACCAAGCCTTCGGTCTTTTCTAGAAGGCCCAGGAAAGTTTCATCCCCCCGTGATCTTGTCCACTTGAGGACAGTGCAGGCGGGTCTCTAGATGGCCACAGTGCCTCACGTGCTGTTCCCAGGCACATGCTGGGGGTCAAAGCCCCATATCTGGCTAAGCAACATCAGCAGCCTGCGTGCTGCTGGCTGTAAACCAGCAAGGAGATTGCAGCTGCTGTCCTCCACCAGCCAAGGACAAGCAGATTTAGGAGATGGAGCTGACGTGCACCAGTGAAGGTATCTCCCTCAAACATCCATCTCCACGACAGAGCAATAACAATCCAAGGTGGGATTTTGGCCTTCTGGCCACATCCTGCCGTGCCACAGAGCATAAGCACCACGAGAGGAGAGGGAAGTCAAGGGTAACGCTGCCTTGTGCTCCTCACAGTGTGTGTGCAGAGGACTAAATCACATCTCTGCTCCCTCCCCACATCACCACGTCCTGCCCTGACTTACACACTGCACCGAAGCACTGAGTAAATGGGGTCACGGTGTGCACAGGACAGCCTGAAGCTTGGCCTTTGCAAGCTGATATCCAATAGAAACCTTGTTCGAGTCAAAGCACAACAGCTCCTGCAGCTCGAGAAGCAATAGGAAGGATGTAGTAAGAAGAAAAAATTGATTTCAGAACGCAAAGCAGCTCAGAGGTGGGCAGGAAAACTGTTTTTTTGCAGCCGAAGGGGAACTCTGACTCCAGGAATTCTTCCCTTCTGAGTTCGGATGGAGTCAAAATCACCCTGTTTCCCATAAGAAGTCCTAAAACTTCATGTCTGCCCTGGCTGAATCAAAATGTTTCTTGTAAAATTTGACGGAGCACTTGAAGCAACTCAAACCCAGGCTGCAAAAAATCCTACATTCTTTCAACCAAACCCAAACCCGCCCCCTTCCCAACAAGGAGATTCTGGAGTCAACACTTTCCAGGCACAAGAAAGAAACACGTTTTTCTTGCAAAAAAAGATCTGTTTCAGAAAAAGAAAGTATTTTTTTTCCTTACGTAACAAGCTGGAACTTAAGTGCCAATTTTCCACCTCGAAGGAGGAGCAGGATGTGCCTGCCCAGCTCCCAGGGAATGTCACTGCAAGGTGAGCACTGGACACACAGGGACGTGGAAAATAGGTGCTTTTCTTTCCCTCTAGGCCCTATAATCCTTTGAACTCAGGATCTTTGGACTGGGCTGCAGGAGAGCACCAGGGATGGAATATAAGAAGGACTGTTCAGGAGCAAAGCTTCACGCCTGAAATGCACTGAATTTGGACGACTTCAGGGTAAGAACTGAAATGTAACTCCAGATGTCAGTGCTGTGCCTACCTACAGGTCCACACCTTTGGGAGTGGGTCCTATACCCAGAGCTGCCCTGCTCCCTTCCTCTGTACCTCAGTGAGTTTCTTTTGCCTGACAGCTTCTCATTAGGATGGATAAGAAACAGAAATCTGAAGAACACTGAACAGAGAATGCAATGCTGGGAAAATAATGATCCCATCGTGATTTTTCTTTTCTTTTTTTCTTTTTAATATCAGACTCAAAAACCCAAAGCAATGAATGTTTGGATCATGTCTGGGGCTCTGCATGTGTCTGATAAAACACACACAGGTGTCAGAGTCACTTACGGCCGCAGCGTTGGTCAAAATCTCCCATCTCTGGAAAAAAACAAACCAAACAAACCTGTGATATTTCACCAGCTGCTCGTGTTGAAAGGTGGTTTTATTCCTTATTTGCTCAGTCCTCATTGGCATGCAGAGCTGGACTCACGCATCTCCTCTTTGACCCTCGTTGTTCCTTCCCTCCCCAGAGGTGTCCCTCCCTCCCCGTCCCCGTCTCAGCATCACCAGCCCCTCTGCCAGGGGACGACACAGCTGCAAAGTTTGCCTGCAGCCACCCATCCCCACCCATCTGCTCTCCCACCTCCTCGTTTTGCACATAAAACCACCGACATCCTTCCAGCAGGACTGCAGCTCGCTGCCAGATGAAGCACCCTTGCTCGAGGCGAGATTCCTAACATCCTGGCGACTGAAGGCAATGCTTGGCATTCCAGCAGAAGGAGCTCCAAGCAGCCAGCCAGCCCAGCCTAGCTCTCAGCTTATGCTACATCCAAGGGTACTGTGCATTCGCCTTGCAGAGGTGCTGCATGCAACCAAGAGCCAACACTCCCTGCTGGGAGAGGGCTCTCTGCATTGCTATTCCTCGTGCAGCGCGTCGACGGTTTGCATGTTGTAGCAAGACTAAGATGCTGTCTTCCAACCTGATCCACAGTCCATTACAGTTAGGATAAAGACTTGTGGTGACAGTAATGAGCGTCGGATCGGCCCCTTTGTCGGCATAAATCTCTTTATTGCATTGGGGGGATTGCGTTTTCCCATTTGCTTGTTTGTTTGGCTCTGTATTCTCATTACAGTTTCTATTAGCCAGTTCTCCCGCTGATGTGGCCGTAGATTAAGTCCTTCCTATTTGCACCCTCCCCCCCCCTTCTCCCTGAAGGAAAATAAGGCCCTGATACAACAAACAGAAACGGGCAGGTCAGGGGGTCTGGAAGGAGGGAGGAACTGCTCTGCAAGACCACGGCTGGAGGAGAATTAGAAATGCCACCCTAAGCACCTTCCCACTGGACAGCTCTGTGCCTACAGGCTCTGATCCTCACCCTAACAGCCCTTCCCACCCCAGAGTGCCATCTGCTGGATCTACACCTCCCTCAAGCTGGTACTCAGCCTTAGGATGGAGACAGAAAGACACGAGGAGCCCCCAGCCCCAAAAAGCCACACCGTGCTGGAGGCAGCAGAGCTATAAAGGGAAGCCCTGCCCTGGCACAGCAATCAGGAGCGCATCTCATCTCGGATGGAAATTGTACTCAGGAAAAATAAAAATAATTCACGCGTGTGACAATTTTATATATGTATATGTTGTTTTTTTTTTTTTTTTTCCCCCACTTTAAGCTGATTCCATCTTGGAGATGGGGGAGAGGTGGCTGAGATTTGCTGACATGTCACTTCAGCAATCAGCTCCTCTCTGAGAAAACGCCGTCGCAAGCAAAGCCAGAGGCAGAGCTGGGGAGGCACTGGGGCTGTGCAGCCCCATTGCTGTGGGTCTGTGGGTGCAGGGAGGGACCCACACAGTGCCCCACAGAACAGAGGGGTTGTCTGTGAGCAAGATCCCTTCCTGTTTGCATCTGTCGAAGGCAAACAAACACGCCTGATTTTGTTTTGTTTGGCGGCCAGGTTATCCTTTCTCCAAAACTACTTCCAGAGCGCAACGAGGGCAAAATGCATTTGCAAAACAGGTTCAGGTAAAGCACTGCAGAGAGCAGTGGCAAAGGGCATGGGAACCACGTGGAATATAGGGGTTAGAAGAGATGTGGCTCCTGTTAAACTCATGTTCGACTCTTCACAGGGGAATCAAAGTGAGTAAAGGCGTTGTATCAACCCACCAGGAAAACCAGGGAGCAGTCAGGGAAATAAATGCTGCCCCGGTTGGATCTGCACCTGCTCAGGGCACTGAATTCACGGGGAAGCCTGCAAGCACCCGTGTGCACTGCTGGCATTGTCAGAGCAGCGCGTGGGAAGTGCTGACTGATGCCTATCAGACTGAAACCGCAATCAAACCTCTTGTTTTGGTGCTGAGAAAGCTCCTACAGAGGCCTGAGAAACGCCTGGGTTGGGTTCCGTGCCGCTGCGAGCGCAGGGTGCGAGCTGCCTGGTATTGGGGTGGGCAGGATGCAAGCGGGGTGTGGGATGGGATGGACCAGCCTCACCCTCACCGTGTGATGACGAAAGGCAGCAAGGCAGACAGCTCCGAGCCCTAAGCATAACCCCAAAAGCAGGAGCAGCCCTAGCTCAGAGCCCGACGTGGGCATCGACAAAGGCGCTGACACATCCACAAGTCCTTCTTCTTCCATCCCTGCAGCTCCCACTGCATCCCAGAGTAACCCACCCAGGCACAAGCTCTGTCCCAGCATCAAACCACAGATTCACATGCAACCACGACCAAAGCAACACACACGTCTGTGTGCTCCAGCAGACATCCCAAGACAGAAAGAAACACTGAGCATCTCTGGTGCCCCCCACCCTCACTCTGACTCCTCATCCTCGGAAGCACGTGAGCACTGACCCCAAACACAGCACCCCAACCTCAGCACCCAAACACAACTATGCAGCAGCACAGAGCAAAGCCTGCACCCCTCACAATGAGCACTGGGGCTGTGCTTTGCTGGGCCTGGGTTGCTCCCTGCAGCCATGCACTGTGCTGTGACCAGCACGCTGGGCACGGAGCGGGGAGGGCACCATGGGGCTGCTGGCACCCAGCGTGGCGTAACCTAATTGCAGCCCTCGTGGGGCTTTCACAGAAGCAGCAAAGTTTTTCAGCTCGCTTTCCCTTTTGTCAGCTGGGGGATTTAAAAAAAAAAAAAAAAACCCAACCATAAAAAGGGACCTCCAGAGACATATGCTTCCTTCCAAGTCCTTGGCTGCGCCTCGCCGTCCTCCCACCGAGCATGGAAATGAGTGGGAAGGGAGGAAAAAAAAAAAGAGAGGAAGACCATTTTCCCCCTCCCTGTGCTCCCAGCATCAGTGTGCTGGGCGGGAGGGCATTGCTATTCCGAACAAGTGAACTCCCAAACAACAGATCGATGGCTGCACCGGGAGAGCGACTCATTGCTCCCAACCGTCCCCACCTTACACCAGCAGGAAAACAACACCATTGCAACACTCAGTGCTACACCTCTCCAGTGACCAAACTAATGCCACGAGATGGGTCACTTCCAGGAGCCAACGGGCCCAAGGGGAAGCACAACGGGAATGCTGTCCGCGGGGCTGCTTCCCAAAGCCAAGTGCAAGATTTGTCACCCGTGTGTCACCACCCAACAGCCTCGCTGAGGAGGAAAGCAGCCCTCGTGCTGACTCACGCCGCTGTCCCTTTGCTTTCTGTGCAGTGCTCGGTGTGTCTGCACGCTGCACGCTGAGCGGGGCCGGGCACGGCGGGCAGGAACCCCGAGCAGAGCAGCTCTCCTCCTCCCAGTGAGTTTGCAGAGTGCCCGTACCCGTGCCTCCCTCCTGCAGTTTTTGCTCCCTTAACATGAAACCTTCCCTCTTTGACATCCCTTTGTGAAGCTATAGGATTTTTGGTGCTTGGGAAAGCCCAGATATTTGGAAGGGCTCTTTTATTTCGGCTAGAAACAGGGAGGTGAGCTTTGATCCCACACAACCCCACGCACCCACACCCAACCTTTCTGGCCCAGCCATGCCATGCCACGAGATAAAACCACCAGGATGGCACACGGCTGCTCTGTCCCTTCCTCCCGAGAAGATGCAGGAGCTGAGAGGCAAGGCTGCAGGATGCTGAGTCCCAGCAAACACACAGGGAGAGGATTCACGTTTGTAAGGGACAAACGGAGCCCGACTGAAAATGTTCCCCTTGTCCTGTCCTGCCTTGGCCCTGCTCCCCGGCGCACACACCCAGTCCTGCAGACACCAAAGTCTCTCCCGAGTTGCAAGCACCACTCCCGAGCACGGCAATTAAAATGCAGCTTTGTACTGCTCGTGTCCCTGCCGAGCACCCCGAGACTGCGCCCATCTGCTGCGAGGACAGGGAGCAGGGACCCATGGCACCCATGGCACCGCTGCAGGCAGGACCTGGGCAGGGGCTGCACCCCCACATCCCCCCCCTCCCCCCCCGCAGCCCCAAAGAGGGGAGCAGCACTCGCAGCTTTTTAGCACCCCGACTGGGGAAACTGAGGCACGTCCCGAAGGCACACGCAGCGCAACGAGACCCCCCCACCCAACTCCCCTCCCCTCCCCCCCCCCCGGAGGCAGCGGCTCCTACCTGAGCGTGGCACTCTCCCCTTGCCGCACAGTCACGTTGTCCATAGCTTTGGGGAAGGTGGCATCTCCGCTGCGCACGGGCACTCCTGCGGGCACAAGGAAGAGCAGCCTGAGACAGAGGACGACTAGGCACCTCCAGGGCAGGGCTAAGCACCCACCGACCCCCATCCTGGGCAGCAGGGACTTTTCCACCAGGCAAAAAACACACCCGACGAGGCCACCGGGAGCGAAAAGGGGGGGAGAGGAGGGAGGGGGTGCGTGTGTGTGGGGACGGGGGGGAGCAAAACCACCGGGGCGGGCGCGGAGGAGAGTGATGCGGAGCTCCACGGAGATCAGGAGAGCCCCTGGAAAGGCAGCCTGCGAGCACTGAGCCTGCCGAGCGGCATCCGGAGGGAGTCCCCAGTATCCTCGGGTGAGGGAGGAGGACGGGAGGGCCGGGGGGAGGAGGAAGAGGAGGAGGAGAAGTGGCAAAGGTGCTGGACGCTGGGCGAGCCGGCTCTTCCCGGGAGCAGTCCGAGGCTCACTTGGGCACGGAGGCGCCGGGGGCTGTGCCGCGCTCCCACCCCGCACACGCACACTTGTCCCGAGTTCGCGGCTCCCCGAGCGGGGGCAGTCCATAAAAACAAGGGAAAAAAAAAAAAAAAAAAGAGGAAAAAAAAAAAAAAAGCCAACAACAGACGGCAGAAAAAAATAAAAAACACCACTCCCTGCAGCGAGCTAGCGAACGGGTCCAGGAGCAACAAAGGCACAGTGGGCAAAGGCCTCCGAGTGCCCAGCAGTCCCTCTCCTCCAGCCCCAGCTCGGGGTCCCAAAGGCAGGCTGGTCCCGGCGGGATGCAGGGCTGCGGGATGTCGGATGTCGGGATGCCGGACACACTCAGCAGCAGGAGGACGACGGGGTGCAGGAGGACGGCAGCATCCCAGCCCCGGCGGTGCAGCTGCCCGGGAGCATCCCTGCGCGGCACGCAGGCTGACTGCCCGGGGTTGTCATGGCAGCGGCTCCATCACTGACCGGCACTTTGGCTCCCGCACGCTCACGGCACCGCACGGCCGCGCGCAGGCAGCGGGTGCGCGCGCTCTCGGGCGAGGGACGCCCGCCTTAACCCCCACCGCACCGCGCTCCGCGGGGATGGGATGGGGGACCTCCCCCCCCTCTCCCCTCCTCGCTTCCCGGCGTGCTTACCTGCAGCCGGCAGCCAAACGAGCTCTGATATTTTACCCCCTCTGCTTCCACACCATCCCCTCCCCGGGCGGCAAAGGCACTGTGCGGGAGGGGAAACTGAGGGGCATCACAGTTCCCCCTTTTCACACTCCTTCCCTGCCCCCTCCCTAAAAACAAAAAAATCACACGCAGATAGCAGCAAGGAGACGCAGGAGGGTTCCCTCCCGGTCCTCTGCACCTCACAGACATGAGTGTAGGTGCTAAATTCCTCCCCGGCTGCAAGCGCAGTCCCCGAGTACTTTTTATCAGCTCATAATTTAACAGACATCACATTTGCTTATGCCGAGCAGTTCCTCCTTCCCTCCGCTAGCGGCCGAACGCGTTAATAGTATCTCCAGGCACAGCATCGTGCTGGCAAAAGGTGCTGGGAGCCATCGTCAGAGCACAAACATCCCGGAGCCACGGAGAGCTGCTGTGCCCCTGCAGCCCCGCACCCCGAGTGCTGCACCCCCTCCCCAACCCCCCCCCCCCTCCTCCTCTCCGCACGCTCCGCAGCCCTCACCCCGCATCGGGCTTTAAATCACTGCCAACCTGAGCTGGATTCCGAGGGGTGACCTAGATGTGAAAGGATCCATAGCCCGTTACTAATCCCCGGAGTCTCCGAATCCCCTGTAAACTACTGCTTAATTCACTAACTGTGCTATTTAATCTCTCAAACATTATGAGCTGTGCCAGGCAGAGGAAACACTCAATCAAATAAAGCTTTATTATTATTGTGAGCGCTGATAGGTCATACGAGAAGGGGATTGCTTTGCATCCCTCTCCCGACTCCTTTCCCTCCTTGAAGGCTCTGCTTTATGAATCCAGCACTGCTGGGACGTGCTGCCCTGCATTCCCTCCCTCTGCTTCCCAGCTCCCTGGAGAAGGGAGCAGCTCTCTGCAGCTCTCAGCGGGAGGAGGGAGCTCTGCAGCTCACCCTGCTCAGCGCAGGAGGGGTTCACAACTTCTGCATCTGCAAACAGCAAGAGGAGTTTGTGGCAGAATCAAACTCCACGTGCAGGGCTCTATCTCCCCTGGAGCAGGGAATTTTCGGGGACGTGTGAGTCAGCGAGGAGCTGATTTTGCTGACAGCTGCTCCTCCTGTTGGAGCATCCTTTTGAGACCCCCCTGTGCTACTTTTAAGCTGCCTCCATGCACGGGACCCGCATCAGTCAGCACACATCCTGCTCCTCTGGCTGAGCAGCGACCAGCTCCTCCATCAGCAAAGCCAACGGGATCGCAAGGACTGCAGCCATGCAACCTCCTGCGGCAGCATTCGGGATGGGACTGCTGGGCACGCTCCATCAGGACAGAGAGCACCCAGCAGTGCTGAGAGCAGGAGGGCCTGGGGTGACTGCCACACACCTCAACCCAAAGTCACCCCCTGGCCTCCCCTTAGGAGCTGCTGGAAGTCCCAAGGAATTCAAATCACTGGTTTCCTGCATACCAATGCCCAGCACAATCCCTGCCCGTCCCCTCTCTCCCTCTCTTGCATACATGCAATGTACATATAAATCAGCCTGTCACAGCTCGTCTCTTTTCTGACAGCTGTAATTGCTTCAGACTTTAAAAATATCTATAGACAATAAACGCAACGCATGAAAACAGCAAAGAGAAAACAAAATCAAGATTCCTTTCAATAATTCAATCGCTCCAGCAGCAGAGGAGCCAGCAACTGAGTCCAGCTGTGAAGGTTCAGCTGGAAGAGAAAGAGAGCTTTGTAGCCTCCTCTGGGGATGAGAGCGCCTTTTTTCCTTCGCTGCTTTTTGACCACAGCAGCAGAGCCTGGCATGCACGGACGAAGATGCTTGCAAAGCAGCACCTCGCCTTGCTTTCAGCTCCTTCTCTTTCTTCTCGCTCAGATAAAAATCTCCTTCCTTCACGAGCAACAGGCAGGAAACAAGCGGAACGAGCCCGGCGCACGCACACCTGCTCTGCACACATATTTATCTCCTCTCGCAGCCTCTAAGGCTGAAGGCCCCCTCTCCTGGCAGAGAGCACGAGCAGGAGGGGTGGGCAGCATCACGCGGAGGGATGCAGTGAGTAGCAGCGAGGATGCTGAGAGCTCTCAGGGCCAAAAGGAGCACCGTGCAAAAGGAGGCAATATTTGGGGAGGGGGGAGAGACTGACTCGTTTTTCCAGCAAGACGTTGGACAGGGTGAAATTTGGCCGTGCCACTTTGCAGCAGCTTTTGGGAGCGTGCTCTTCTCCTTCCCCTTGTGCTCACACACAGTTTGCATTCACACAGTTTGCCCAAGACCAGCTGCAGCTGTGAGCCTCAACCCAGCCCCAATCCAGCACTCCCAGCTCCCCAGCACTGCCCCTCGCAGCAAAACCTCCAACCCTGGGGCCAAGCAGAAGAAACAAGGCTTGGAGGAAAAAGAAATACAAAGAAAAAAAAAAACCCAAAAAACTCAACTTTCCACAAGTAGGTCACAGGCAGGCAATTTGTACGGCCCGATTTGGCTTTTAATTCCTTCTTTCCCTTTTCACAGAGCTGATAGATGGCAATCTGTAACCCCGAAGTCGACGTTTATTTTTAATCTGAAACTGCCAAATGTGATCAGAACCGTAATTTATGCTCCAACTGCTCCTTCAACGCATTATGTCACAGCCCCTCCACGCGTTGTTCTCCACGAGGCCCAGAGCTGCAAACACGGCCTCACTGCTTGGCATTACTCAGGTGCACGACACACAGCACACAAAGGACGTGGGCTCCGGCTCTGCTCACCACGCTGCCTCATTTATCCCCTTGTTAACGCCGGCCCCAATTAAGAAGCAATGATTGAGAGCCTCCCTTGGCTGGAGCCATTCTGAGCCCTTCTTGCCCCAAAGGCTTTCCCGGCGTGGAGCAGAGAAATGGTGTTCGGGGCCATTTGGGGCCATTTTTCTGAATGCGTGGAGTGTCCCCGCGGGCGCTCAGCCCTCATTCCCCAACACTGGTGCCAAGCAGCGGGCACAGCCAGCATGCAAAATGTGTCAGGCTATCCCAGCAGCCCCTCCCTTCTCCGCTTTTTGCGTTTCCCAACTCATGCAGCAGCACCAAGCCCACCCCACTGTGCCCACATCCCACAGTGCCGCATCCCCACGGCTCTGCAACACCCCCAGGGACGGTGATTCCATAAACCCCCCAGGGGCAAATCCCCTTAAGGAGATGCTCTGAGTCACAGGGGAAGTTATGAAGGTAGACTGCTCCCAGCTGGCTGTGGTATGGATCGATACTGGTATCAATCTGCTGCTCACTGCAGCGCTGCGAGGTCGCATCCCCTCTGATCACAGCATCTTTTGGGATGGACGAAGCAGGTCCCAGAGCCAGCTGATGACATCGGGTAAAGTCACGCCCTCAGTCACCCCACAAGTGTACGACATTAACCCAGTGCACCACGACCCTATCCGCTCTGCATCTTAACAGGAGGAAGCGTTTAAGAGGAGGAAAAGTCTGCACAGGAGGCAAAGCAAAGCGAGCCCTGCCTCAATCCTCACCTCGCCTACTCGGCAGCTCCAGCACGGACACGAGCAACGCAAAGACCTCAGCTTTTCTCCCCCGCTTTTGCCTCCTGTTGTGCACTGATAAGGCACGTGGCACGGGCTAACACTTGTTTTCACATTAAACCCCACAGCTGCCGAGATGCAAACGCTTCCATCCCGACCCCCGACAGCCGAAACGGGGCTGCCTCTGCTGGACCTCCAACCTGCACCTTTGCAGCTCCTGCCAACCCGAAGTGAAATGCTCATTTCACAAAGCACCGAGGCTGCCAAAATGGCTCAGGAACAAAAGCCGGGCGCGCTGCCGCCCGCATGCATCACCGGTTGGTTTTGCCACCCGTCCTCTGCCCCGCGCTGCGCTGTGTCCAAGAATAATATTAATAATGGCCGTGCCATTAAGCAGGATGCTCGGGCTGAATCTGAAGATTTTGAGAAATGATCTCATAAATTTAATTCCCGGGGTACCATCTTTGAGCGTTAACAGGCACAGTCACCTCTGAATTCTGGGAAATGAGCATAATTACATGGAGATCGACAAGGCACAAATGCCAAGAATTCTGTTAACCTTTAATACTGCAAAAAAATTCTCCCCTTGTAATTATCTCTTTCCTTTGTCTTAAATGTTACTGATGAATATTTAGTGGGATAAGCAAATAAAAGGAGGCTGAGGGGTGTAAGGAAGCGCAGCCCTGTGCAGAGGAACTCAGACCCTGCAGCTGTGTGCCACGGGATGGACCGTGGGCCTCAATGACACCCCTAGGCTCTGGGTGGGCACCCAAATCCCAATGACTTTCCAGCACTTCTGCTTGGACCCACGGCACGGAGCAGCCCCAGCGTGACGGATCCAGGTGCCCTTGCACCAATCTGAACTTCATCTCGGAATAAAACTTCCCGGGGAAAAAACACATCACCTTTCAAACACATCCTCCCGAGGGCTGCAAATGGCACTGCCCTCTTGCTGAACATTGAGTCTGATGGAAAGAAGATTTTCTCCCGGCGTGAACTGCATTAATATCTGTCACCACTCTGGCATTTCTGCCTATAATGATGAAAAATATGTGCAGAGAATGCGGGGTGCTCTCAGCATCACCTCCCTCCCCACGAAGCAAAATTAGAAGCAGCTGCTCCCGTCCGTGCAGCGCTCTGTCTGGATGCTTTATTATCTGGGAGGTGGCGTGGGGAGAAGCGAGAATCGCGGCCTCTCCATATTCAACGCGTGCTGGAAAGGTCACTCTGCTTTTCATGTCTCGTCCGACCGACCGCGGTGCCAACACGGGGCAGGAAAAGGCAAATCCCCATCGATGTGGGGAGAGGAGGGATCCCACTGCAGCGTGCAGCCCAGCAGCACGTGGCAGCTCCAGGAGGGCCCGCGGTGGTCCCCTGCTCCTCACTGCAGCACAGCCACCACCGCATCCCAAACCTGTCGGCGTCGTCACGCCGTCTTAAATTGGAGTGAGCTTTCGAGTCTCCAAGCTGCTTTTATGTCCCTTTAAAAGGTTATAAAAGCTGTCTTTATATTCCAATAAAGGGGTATAAAAACAACCTTTTTTTTTTTTTTCGCAGTTCAGTAAGTGTGGTTAACTTTTCGCCTGCGTTAATACTTTTGGCCGCGGCGATGGGTGGGCTGTGCCAAGCTGAGCTTTGGGCATCACACCTCAAAGCTCCTTGTCCTGGCACGGGGTACCTTACTGCACAGACAATGCATCCTGAAAGCTGCCCCTGGGCAAGGAAGGGCTGACTTGTGACACGGACAGAACCCGTGCACCAAGGGCTGCCCAGCTGCACCTTCTGGTTTGATAATAGGGGAAATTTCTTCTCTGAAGGAGTGGTAATGCATTGCAACAGGCTGCCCAGGGAGGTGGTGGTGCCACTGTAAATAAATAAGGGGTTCCCAGATTGGAGGAATGGAGACTGGAGCCCAGCACCAAGGCAGTGTGAACCTTCCCACCCCATGTCCTCATTTATCACATGCCTTCCAGAGCATGCACAGCATGGGATGGGGCTAAACGCTGTTAGTTCTCACTAATTAATGTAGCTAATTGCCATTACTGGGCTCCTTTAAGGCTGCTGGAGAACGATGAGGGCAAAAGGAGAGGGTGAGCATCCGGGGCTCCCCAGGGAGCTCAGCAGTGTTTACAATCCCTGGCAAGAGAAAATCCATACTCATCTCGGCTCCGGGCGGCAAGGCTGCCCTCCCACATTCCTATTAGCAATTTCCAATCATCTTTTATTAGGCCCACATTGATTTGCTGCTCATTTCGGTGGGGATGGAGGCCTGAGAGGAAGGCAGGAGGGAAGGAGGGGGATGCTGACATGGAGATGCTCCCCAGGCTGCGTCCGTGCCAGCACTCGTGATGCACCAACTGGTGGGAACCATCTGAATATTTTGTTCCGACACCGCCACGGAGCTATCATGCACGTTAGCACATACTCCGCAAGAAAAAGGAGTAGCTGAATATCCAAACAAAGCCAATTTACAGAGCTTTTTTTTGTTTTGTTTTGTTTTTCTCCCTGCTGGCAAAGCCATCGCTGCGAGTTATCAACTTCCACGCGGTTGTACTACGGCTGTTCCCTTCCGACTGCTGCTCCCTGCACCCCACGTCCTCAGATAACCCAGGAGGCACAGATGGAGCGGTGACAGAGGGGACACCGGGTGACAGCTCTGGGGTGCTCTGGGGAACCCCCCGCATCCCCACGTCCCACTGTGCCTCCTCCCATCACTGCTCTTCTTTGCAGAGTGAGGAGCACGTGTGAGAAGCCACAATTTCACCATTTTTTTTTTTTTTCCCTTAACCGTACATATATAGATATATTTATATATAGATCTATAAAATAGCCGTGAGCGAGCTCTAAAGCACAGCAGGGAATATCAAAATGGGAGAGCGGGTTCAGAGCTGAAGGGTTCACAGTTGCCTGCGGTGAGGAGGATGAAAGCCACACAACCCTGGTCCACCACCAGCACAGGGCAGTGCTGTCCCCCCAGGAAGCCCCAGCACTTTGAGATGGATCTGAAGCAGAGGTGGCTCTCCCCCTCAGGACACCCAGGCTGGCAATTAAATAACTTCAGAGTCACAGGGACATGGCTCAGAGGGCACGGTGGGGGGATGGGCTGATGGTTGGACTAGGTGATCTTAGAGGTCTTTTCCAACCTTGATGACTCTATGACAGGTAAGGAGAAACGGTGTTTTGGGGAGGGCAGTGATGTCACTGCATAACTCTGCCACCAGGAAATAAAAGCTCTGCTTCTAAGCACACACCTCAGATGCCAACTACAACCACGTAATGAGCAAACCGGGTTGGAGCGCAGCAGCTTTGCATCAGTCCTCATTGTGTTTCAGGACTCTCTGCCCATTTTTCCCCTTCACAAGGCTCTTTCCCCTCTCTGCCTCCAGGCTGTAGGGGAAAAGAGGACAGGGAGACACGCCATCTGGCACCAGCCCACCACGAGCAAATGTGCAATCCAAACCTCTCCCTGGCGGAGCCCAATTAAAGTCAATGATGGTGCACCAGGGAGGACCCTGGCCCCAGGTCCTGGAGCCTGCACCAGCTGGCACCAGTGGTGGCAGAGGGATACGGGCAACCAACAGCACTCTGCTTCATCCAAATGGAAGAAATGGACCGAATTGTCCTCCCAGCTCTGGGAGCTGTAGGTACATCTCATTAGCCCCATTATACTGACAGGGAGAGAGGCACTGGGAGCTCGACGATAATAAAAACGCATTACGTTACGGCACTCCGTCGTCTGTAGGGCTCAACCAGCTCCAAGAGGCAGGAAAACAGCTCTCCTTGTCTGGATGGAAGAGGGGGTGATTGAGACGTGTGCTAGGTGTTGAGCTCAGCTTCATCAGCCTGCTGAATGGGATGCTTCTCAACAGCAGAACTGCCACACGTGGAAAAACCACCAGGGGAAAAGAGGCTGCTTAACACCGTGACTTCAACAGATCCTCATCTGGGACAAAAATGGAAAAAATCCCACTGCTGCACCCCAAAAAACGGGCGGTTGGCTTCTGCAGGGAAGGGTGTAAATGTAGTGAGGTCTCAAAGCCAAACAAGCCCTTTCTGCTGCACAGCACATTAATGCAAGGACAGACTATTCCCCCCGTAGCGCTCCACCAACATTTATGCAGAGCAGACATGTAGGCACGGAAATGCAATCAGACAGGACACAAATGGGGCTGTCTGGGTTTTTCTTCTTTCTCGTTCATTCTAAGGGAAGAAAACAAAAGCTCGGCCAACCCCTCGCCTGCAGATGTCATGCAGCAAAGCAAAGCAAAGCTGCGTGCCGAGTGGCCCCGAACTGTGCAGCAATGCCCAAAAGCACTCTGCTCGGGGCTGGAACAGAGCAAACCCTGCGAGGATGCAAGGAACACAAACTCAGGGAGCAACTCATGCACTGCACCCAATGCACCAGCCCTGCACAGGCTGCATTCCCTGAGTGCAATCCCACCCAGAGCAACTCACTGCAAGCTGTGAGCACACCTTGCAGCGAGGGAAACGCAGGCTAAGCCACGGCTGGAATGGATTCCCCATCCCCATTAGGGGTTCAGCGAAGCCACGAAGCCTGAAAAGTTGATTATATCTTTCATTAGGAACGACTGAATGATGGTTTTAAGCTGGGAAATGAACTTGCAGCTAAGAGGGAACACTTCCTTGGCGAGAGCGCAGCGCGCGTCCCCCGCGGAATAGATGCAGTTGTGAGAGTCAAAATTAAATTGATATTAGAAAATTTCCTGAAGGGGAATAAAAAAAAAAAAAAAAAGTCATACGCTGCTGCAGGAGCGGCATCGCAGAGAGAGTTGGCTATAAAATGGAAATCCACTGAAACTCAAATATATATATATAGGCTTTTAATGAAAAAACATCCCCTCACTTCCTCATCTCAGAAAGAAATTCCCGAAAAGCCACATTTCCACAGAATGGATTTTTCTCCACTTGGGCAATGGAGTTTCATCAGAACCAAGGGCAGTTCAGGGCGCCAACAGCCAACACCCATCGTGGGATGTGGCACCACGCTGGAGACACACAGGAGAGGCTCCTAGAACATCGAGTGCTCTGCACAAATGGAAGCTGTCCAGGAAACCACCCGGCTTTTGCAATGACGGTGTTTTCCAAAGGGAAAAGCCCCATCCAGGATTCCTTCTCCTGACTCACTGTGTGCTCAGGTGCAAAGCCGGAGGCCGCAGGTGCAGCACGGAGGGCACAGCTCTCGGGTGGAAATATGCAGGGTGGGTGGGGAACCTGGCACATCTCAGTGTCCTTTATCCCGTGCGTGGCAATCTGCATCCGCAGAGCGAGGACGAGGCCGCTCCAGATGCACTCAGAAGGGGACCCTTCAGATCAGATTAACAAAACGCAGCCGATAGCGACAGCTCCTGCGCTGCACCTCGCCTGCTAACAATTTGCTGTAACAGCCTCTGAAAAGCGACACGGATTCCTGTGGCATTTATGCTCTGCTCGGTGGAGAGAAGAAGGGGGAGTGCTCAGGGCTGGCTGCCAGCTCCCACTTGCCCCCACGCTGCCGGTGCAACCCCAAACATTGCTCCTGGACATCACTCAACCTTCCCTTGCCTGATTTGCTTCTGAAAAAGGCTCAGCCCCCTGCAGGGATGGGGCTCAGAGCTCCCCGGCTCGTTCCCAGCCCCACTGCCCTTGCAAACCCCCACACTCCAAGCCTGACCCCCTCAAAATCCTTCATTTTGAGCTCCTATATAATAATTATTACTAAAGACATGCTTATTTATTAGCCTATAGCCGTATTTTCACATGCTTTTTTCCTGCCACTGTGACATGTCAAACCTCCTCCTCAAACGAAAGCCAAGATTCCCGTGCAACCTCACGGCTCCAGGAGCATTAAGAAAAACCATAAGCTCCGACGAGACCTCGGAGACCTGCAGTAAAAACCAGCAGGGCTGACAGCACATCTGCTGTGAGCATCCCTGCTCCCTGCCACGGCAAACACGGGGCTGCAGGGCTGCCATCAGTGCTGCTCACTGCTCCACGGGCAGCACGGTGCCTCCAGCTCCGGCGTGCAGTCAGGGGAAGAGATTTCCCAGCCATTACGCCCACTTATCGAGTGCCCACGGTGGAATTGACGATGGCACCGTACAGACCGTGGGGTCAGCGGGATGACCCCGTGCATTTCCTAAAGATCCTCCCCTCTGTCTGCCCCGTCAATGCCTGGCGCCAGGGCTGCCCCTCCGGGAGCTTCTAATGGCTGGGCAAAACCCCTCCCTCCCTCGGCCCCCGGCCATTGCTCCTTGTCCTACCACCCTCCAAGACCAGGAGTAATTCCCTTTCTTCATTTCCAGCTTTGCCTGAGAGGTATTAATAGGCTTCCATCTTTTCTCACCTCCTCAGGTGGCTGCTCCTTTGCCAGACTTTAATTTAGAGTTAGACCCAGGTAGTGAAGCACCACAGCTCTTCGGGGTTATTCACACCTCTGCCAGCCCCATCTCCCAGCAGGGCCGAGGCAGGAGCGGAGGCAGACGCTGAATCCCCGAGGGGGAGACAATTCCCAGGATGAAAACTCTACAAATGTTTTGCAAGAGAGCAGGAGCCCTGCTGGAGGCAGCTGATTTCCCAGTGCAAAGATTTCAGCCAGTCCCACGATGAAAAACTTGCCCAAACGCTGCAAACGAGACTTACATTTTCTGGCTATCTCAAAAAGAAACCGAAGGTTTCCAATGGGAGGGCACTGCTCACCAGTCCCCACCAGGGTGATGTGACATTGGCTGGATATTAGGAAGCATCTCTTCCTGCTGCCCCGGGGCTGGTGGGGTCACCATCCCTCGAGGTGTTCCGGAGCTGTGGGATATGGCACTGAGGGATGTGGTCAGTGGGCACGATGGGGTGGGTCAGGGCTGGACTTGGGTTCTTAGATGTCTTTTCCAACCTGAGTAATTCCAAGATTCTATGGTCCACCACATCCATCCATCCCTATCTGTTCCCCATCCTCTTCCAGGCCCCACAGCCCTTTCCTCCCTCCATTCCCAGCCATGCAGAGACGAAGCAGTGGGCTGCTGCTCTACCACAAAGCCAGAATGTGGCTCTGCATGCAAGCACTGAGCACAGGTTGGTACCTCGGGTGCAGCAGGCTGATAGGATGCATCAGCTAATTTGCTCTAACAACCCCAGAAAGGGTGGGGAGCACTCTCCAGAGGAGAATACACTTGAACTGGGAAAGCAATAACCTAAATAGATTCCAGTTTCCAAGCAGAAAGTCCTTGAGGAGGGATGAGAGGCACTACGGCTGAATTTCTCCTCCACCTGCACTGCAGCTTGGCTGGGGATGCTGGAAGGGAGCTGAGAACAGCATCAGATCTCCAATCATCCACGTCTGCGTGTGGAGCCCACTTGGAAGGACCCAGGCAGCCCTGGGCAGAGCCCAGCCTGGCTCTGTCCGCAGCCCAAGGCAAGAAGTCAGCCCATCTGTGCTGCGACAGGTTGATATAGAGGGCGAGATGCCTAAGTAAAATTCCACAACAGGGCATTAAAAAGATGTAATAAAATATACACGAGTTATTAAATATTGTCATCAAGATGAACCATAAATCAGGGATTTTATGGTTTCTGATTATAAATTCCATTTATTCTGTAAGCGTTTAAAGAAAGAAAAATGGAGACTGGGTAAAGATTTAAGCCTAGCCATGATGCTGATGATATTTCACTGTTGCTTGTGGGTGTCACGTCGGTGGGAGCCCGGCCTGGAAGGAGCCTCTCACCATGCAGCCCACAGTGCTGCACAGCTCCTGGCATCCTTATGGACAAACAGCACACCGAGCTCCACGAGCCCTCTACGCACAGTTTATGGCTTGCATCTCGCAAAGCACGAAATCTAAATCACTTCGGGGAAGGGACGGAAGCGATGAGCGCACGTGGGAAATACCACCTTTCCCCCCCCCCCCCCCTTTCAAATGCCAGAAGAAAATGTCAGAGAAATTGCTTTCTTGAAAAGACTCAACGGGTCCCAAATAAACTGCCACGTGTCAGCCCGCAGCTCGTCTCCCAGTGCCCTGCAGCGTGGCAGTGCTTCTCCCAGCATCTCCCCTCTTAGCCCCAGCAAAGGGGAGCACAGAGGGACCCCCCCACCCCTCCTGCAACGTCAGGAGAAGCAAACCTGTAAGCATCTCTCTGGGGAAGCATGCAAATGGACAGCCCGTGCCTGTACCACTCCTGTGGCCAAATGGTGGCCCCGTATTTATGGGCAGGAGGACCCAGGAGCAGCCTGGCCGCATCTTGGAGGTGATGCATTTCTCACCTTGGATTAGAAATTCCTGGAGTCGCTGCCCCTTCCTCTTAAGATTCTGAGTTGCAAGAATGGCATGAGGTGATTTCCTTTTCCAACCTCTCCCCCCAAAACCATTTCCCAGCTACAGCTCAGGCAGACAGACCCACAGAGCTACCAACAACCAACCCTCCCCCACCGTCACAACCGCCCTGGGTCTAATCCACGCCACCAAATCCTACACAACCCCCAATTCCTACTGCCACAGAGCTCAGAACCATGGTGCAGCACGGGCTGGGTGGGAGGCAGAGCCCAGGGCAGATCCTGGTTAATTAGCACTCATAAAAGCAGCTCTGCGCTGCACAGGAGCACGGGGCTGATTTGCAGCTGCCTTTAAAACCGAGCGGGGTTACTGCTTCAGCAGTTTTTCCAGCCGGTTTTATGGAGGCAACAATAAAGGCAAAAAGAAAAAACCACCAACCCACAACCCAACGAGTCGGAGCGCGGCGAGTTTTAGTGCTGAAGCATCTGATAAGGGCGGCTTATCGCGGCATCGGGGACGGGTGGGAGCGCAGCGCAGCCGTGCTCAGAGCAGATCCCTCTCAGTGGGGAGATAAGAGGTGACTCAAACGAGCTCTCAGCCCTATTCCCCACACCAAGGATGCTGTCCTTCCCGATGAACGCGGGGATGGGTTGTCAGGATGTCCTTATCTGCCCATGGGGGAGCAGCTCTGCGTGCTCATGGGGATGGGGTGAGCACCCCACCCTGATCTCGGAGGTTTTGGTATTACTGGGTGGAAACGGTGCTGACCCCCATCAAAAAATGGTTAGTAAGGTGGGGGTTGGCCTCAAGCTGTGCCAGGGGAGGTCAGGTTGGGTATAAGGAGCAATTTCTTCTCTGAAAGTGCAGTGCTGCACTGCACTGCTGCCCAGGGAGTGTGGGGGTCACCATCCCTGGGGGTGCTCCAGAGCCGTGGGGATGTGGCACTGAGGGACGTGGGCAGTGGGCAGGGTGGGGTGGGGTTGGAGCTGGTGATCTTGGAGGTGTTTCTCCACCTTAATGTCCCTCAGTGTCACATCTCCACATTTCTGGAACACCCCCAGGGACGCTGACTCCACCGCTGCCCTGGGTGTCCCTGCAGGATGGAGCTGGTTGTTCTGGAGTCCCTGCGACATCAAGCTGCATGGCTGAATCAAATGGATGAGGGTGAAAAAGCTGAGAAAAAAAGGCAGAACAGGAGGACTGGGTGGCAGCAAAATAATCTGGGGATCAAAAGCCTCTCTCAGTGCCCGCGCTCAGCAGCCAGCACAAAGCAGCACTTCCCTCCCTGCTCTGCAGCCAAGCGTGCCCGACGTGGCTTTGGGTAAAAATCTGATGAAGCAAGCTTTATGCATGAGCAAGGCCAATCTGTGGCAGAGCAGCCCTTCAGAAAGAAGGAAAAAAAAAAAAAAAGCAGGGCAAGTGTAAGGAAAAAGAAGAACAGAGCGAGACTGATGGGGTCAGGGCGCTGCTAAGGATGTCAATACCCATCACTCACCAATAACCTTTCTGTAACTCCTGACCCAGCAGTGGCTGTCGTGAAACCGCAGCAAAATTAAAACAGAAACGAAGCAGCTTTAGGTCCTGGGGAGACGAGGCAGTGCTGACAGGGGGTGGGATGCGGGGACAGGAGGGGGCACAGCGCTGGGCCAGGTGTGCCCCCTGCCCTGTGATGGGCTCAGGGATGCAGGGCACAGCGAGGACACAGGCTTGGGAGCAAGGAGGAGCGGGTTGGGCAGCGAGGAGGAGGAGATGTTTCATCCTGCTGATGGCAGCGGGGTGCTGGAGGTGAGCATCCCCCGAGGAAGGATGATGGTGATGGGGTGCCAGCAGCTGGGACTGGCTGCTGATGGCAGTGAGCAGGGCTGCAGCGTGCTCGCTGTGTGCTTTGGGGGGATTTCTGCTGGGGAAAAGCTACTTCCTGGGCTGGCGGGGGGTCCTGTGCCCCTGCGTGCCATTAGAAAGCAGCAAACGGTGCCCTCCAAGGGGCTGCTGCAGCAGTGCCTTCCCTCTCCTCCTGTCCTCTGCTCTCGGTGCAAATTTAAAGCATGTTCCGGATATGGGCTGACCTTTAAAGTGCACATGAAAAGGCAAAAGGAGAGCTGGAAACACGCAGCAGGGAAAACACACCTTGCAGTGGGAAAGAAGCCGTGCCCAGCCCAGCCCAGCTCCGAAACTGGCTCAGCAATGGGCACAGCACCAAGCCCAGCACCAGGCAGCGGGAGGGGAGCAGCTCCATCCATCCTCCTGCAGAGCAACACAACAGCTCAGCTGCAGGCACCGAGTGCAAGAGAGAACACGCCGTTGGAAATTTTAAGGACCAATTTACTAGGTAATTTACTAAGCACGCTAATAATTGACATTGAGAGCAGCACACTGCTGTCCCCAGCTCCTGCCCAACTCCCATAGCAAGAGGCAGGGACAGCTGTCCCCATCCTGCCCCGTGTGCCAGCTGGGTATCCGTGCCCAGTGCTGGCACCGACGCTTCCCTGAGCAGCATGCATATTTCCTCGCTCTGATTTCACCTGAGGACGGGGCACGGGGAGGTGTGTTGTAATTACCACCTCTTTCCCTCGCTGTAATTAAAGGCAAACTGGAGGGAGGTGTGCCCAGTCTCGCGGTTTTCCTGAAGCTTCTCCCCGTGCCAAGGAAAAAAAAAAAATAAATAAAAAACTAAAAAGATGGATCTGCAAGACAACTCCCAGCAGTTTCTTGGAAGAAGGCAGAGCTCAGGCTGGAGCCCACAGCCTGTTTCGGATGACGGGAGCTGCACCAGGATCCTGTCCAGCCAAGAGCAGAGAGATGCACCCAGCATCCCATCCAGCTCGGCCACCTGCTCCAGGGTGGGCAAGCTGTCCTCCAGGACAGGAGTCCCAGACACGGGTTTACCAGCGCTGGCATCTCGATGTCAGCAAGGAATGAGTGCTGATTTCCATTCCCATGCACATCCCCCACGGGGTCGTGAGCCTCCCCACCCTCACCCCACGGCACCGCGCCACTTGTAGAGGAGGAAATCAAAACGGACCATTCAAGAAACCAATTCAAAATTAACACCCCTCTTGATAGCAGCTCAGAATTAACGCCAGCCTGGGCCCTCCTGATAGCGCTTCCTAATTCCACCTCCTCCTGCTCAAAGGACAACGCCGAGCACGCGTGCATTCACGCAGCCCTGCACCTGCCTGCATCCTCACGTTAGCAGCGCGGATGAAAGCCCGATAAGCAGCGGGGTGCTCAAAGGCACGGAGCTTCACAGAGCCCTCTCTAAAGAAAAACCCAAAGCGAAGCAAAAAAGCTCTCCCGCTCCTTAAAGGTACTGCACGTCGAGCACCTTCAGGCTGAAAAATCCCGCACGACTCCTCGTCGCTGGCAGGAAGCTGCGTCGCAGATTGCAATTAATCATTCGCTTGATTAGTTTCGCCTCCTTTTCTGACAAAGGGTCCCCGAGGGCACGGAGTGCTGCAGGTGTAATTACAGCGGGGTGGGATGCGGAGCCGGAGCTGGGCTGGCCTGGGGAGTGGGATATGGTGGCACCAAGCCACACGATGCAGGGACGGGCACGTGGTCAGGGCTCGGGCAAGAGCTGGCTTCATGAGTTCCCAACCCACTCTCACAGTGCCCACTGTGTCCCCGTGAGCTCAGCTCCACACTGGGCCCAGCAAACCCTTCTGTTCAAAGGGTTTTTTATTTTTCTTTGGCAGTGCTTTTCTTTCCCTTTCTTCCATTAGGAGACGTTCATTAGCAAAATATCAGAAACCTCTGGGGCAGCTTGTGCTTCTAATTCATTTTCCAAATGTATGATGAGCCAGGAGTAAATTTTTTAGGGTGAATTTAATTGACCTTTGCAATGGCATTAGGCAGATTGGCTTAAAGTCTATTAGAGCATAATGTAACCTGGTGAGATTTTAGGGAAGGTTATTGGAAAAACCTATCGACTCGGGTTGCTTTCCTTCTTCCCTCCCCTTTAGCTTTTTTCATGTGGAGAAAAGAAGGATGGTTCCATCCTGGGAAGGCACCATCGAGTCATAGGACCATTCAGGTTGGGGAAGACCTCTCAGATCCAGAAGTCCAACCCAAAGCCAACTCCACATCCCTCAGTGCCACATCCCCACGGCTCTGGAACACCCCCAGGGACAGTGACCCCAACACTCCCGTGCAGCTGTGCAATGGCAATGCAGCATCGCTCCTCTGAAGAAGAAACTGCTCCTAATCATATCCAATCAGATGAACAGATGGGGAATAATTGAAAGGGAGAGAAGAAAGCAGCAGGATGGGCACATCCCACCTCCAGCCATCTCCTGGCTGGAAGCACCCCAAAGGGGTACGGTGTGTTCCTGCATGCCATAAGGAAGGCAGCTGGGGGGCCTGGAGCAGACAGGCAGAAGGTGAGAAGCATCAACTCCCCGCTGGGCTCAGCACACTGCCTGAGCACAATGAGGCCGGCAGTGGGTGTCCTGGGGAGGGGACATGCCCACGCCGTGCACCAACACGTCTGCAGCTCTCTGACGTGCTAGCACAGTTGCAGCAATCAGAAGCCCTTGGGGGAAGCAAGATCCAGACACAGACCAGCCCACCCCTCCCCGTTTCACAACCCAAGGCACGTGATGTGCCATCACAGAGCTACAGGAGCTTCCCCAGCCTTGTGGGCATCAACAGCACTGGCACCTGCAGCCCCCCAGGGCTCTTTGCACCTCTCTTTGCTGCAGTGGCACAGCCCAGATCGCAGCTCTGCCCCTGGAAGACTGCCCAGGAGCAGCCAGCTCTGTGGTGTCATCACTGAACTATTTTTTTCCGTGTTGTTTTTTTGCACCAGCCCCGAAACAATCAGCCTGGGAAAATCTGCCTGGCTGTGTGTGGAAACATGACTTGTTTGCCCACTGTGCTCTGATAACCTCAGGCACTCCCTGTCCACACGGGGTGGGGTACAAACACCCACACCATTCCCACCCAGCTGCTGGAAATCCCTCCCCTCCCCAAACTTCCACGGTTGCTGTTCTTCCCCCGGAGAGGCTTTGCTGACGGAGAGGAGGCTTTCAAAGGAGAGAGAGCAAGAGAGAAAGCGGAGTGCTTCAGCTGGATGCGGGGAAATGGGAGGCTTTGTGCTTTAGAAAATTCACAGTGTATCGGCCTCTTTGTGCTAAACGCTCCGGATGGGATGAAAGTAAATAGAGCTCAGCTGGGCAGGGGAGCGAGGGCGACGCTGGGAACAATTTTTAGCCCCGTTAGATATTAATTTCCCATCCATCATCCGCCTGTCCTCTGCCTGTTTGAAGTGCTCAAGGTTCCAGGCTTCAAAGAGCACCACGAGTGCCACTCGCACAAAGCCCCGGGTCTGCGGGGAGCTGCGGGTTCCTGCAGGGACAGGGCTGGGGACGGGGACAGGCGGCTCGTGCCACCGCATGGCACACGGCCCAGGCCTGAGCCTTCGGGTCCACGCAGAACTGAGGGATGCTGACCCACTTTGTGCTCATTAAGAGCCAAGCAGATGGGCGCCGGGGTCACGGTCCCCGTCCTTCGCATCCTTGTCACCTTCCCAAATCAATGGAGCTTTGTTGGGACGCTCGGCTAACGAGGATGAGGCCGCTTGTTGTTTCAGTGCCACAAAGAAAGCCCTTTGCCTGCCTCAGGCCAAATAGCTGGGGTTTTCCAGGATGAGTTGGCTTTGACAAGAGCCTTCTGTCCTCTAACGAGATGCCCAGCCCCGGTGGCACCGGGCACCCCCTGCCTCTGCCCTACTCCCACTGGGAAAAAGCATCAAACCCGCCCTTAAGGCTCTGCAGCCATTCACTGGCAGCACCAGGGAACCTTCCCTGCATCCAGCCGGGATGCTCAGAGCCGGGCACGCAGAGATATTCCCAATTTGTGGGCACTAGAGACCCAATTCACGAGCAAAATGGGCAAAATGAGGCACAAGGAAAGGGCATGGGGCAGATCCGAGCCTGAGCAGAGCGCAGAGAGCGCCGCAGTGAACCGACTGAGGGTGCTCGATTGAAATAACAAGTGCATAAATACACAACAAAACAAACAACAGTCATAATTAATTATTAAAAAAATGCTTCTTCCTTCTGTTCTTTCTGGCCACAGCGCTCAAGGCACACCACACACCACGGTAACAACTAATTATAAGTACCAATTACGGCGATAATGAAATAATCCACCTTGGGAAGCTGCCTGCCGTTAATTTTCCCTTGCTGGATGCAAAGTTGCACGCTCACAGGGATGGGCTCACCCGGGGATGCAGCACAGCCCCACAGCCCAGGGCACAAATGCCATTTACCACCTTGCTGACAACCGAACCCCAACGTGAGGCCCGAACCTCACAACGCTGAAGGCGATGAAACAGGAGGTGACCCGAGATGCTCTGCCCATCGGATGAGGATGCTGAGCATTCTTCCCTTCCGTAGGGTGGCTCAGAAAACACACGTGGACAGCAACTATGCAATGCCCTGACGGAGAGCTCGGGTTCACGCTTTGCTGCTCTCTTGAGCACTGTGCTGTGCTGCACTCCTGTAGTGGCACATTTTGCACTGGGCTCCGTTCATCCAAGGGGAACTGCTGCTAAAGCAGTGCTCTTGTTTGTAAGAAATTGAATAAATACACCACAACTCGCTTCTGATTGCAAGGAGCGCTGTCAAGGCATCGCAACCACGCACCTGACCTCAACACACTGCAACTCTGCACAGAGCCCACCTGCCTGGAGCACAGGGCTTGGACCAGAAGAAAAGAAAAGGCAAAAATGGGCAGGTTGCAAAGAGAGAAAAGCAAACGGGCTGCATGCAGATTGCTTGGTAACCCCCCAGACTGCATTTTCTTGGCCCAAGTGCAAGCACGTGCAATGAGGGCTGGAGCTGGACCCCGGGGGTGGGCAAGGCCCATTGCATTTGCCTTTTGTTTCCGACCCACAGTGTATTTGCTGGAAAATGTCACTTTCAGGAAACCGAAACTATCTGCAGATTCAAGTCAGGTTCAGCCAACGGTTTTCGCAGCAAATAAATAGGATGAGGAGTGGAAGGAGCTGAAGGGAAGTCAAAACATCTCACGGTGATGTTTCTCGCACGTTACGTTTCAATCTCTCACTAGAAATGTCATTGTCATTCCAAAAAATTGACATTTAAATAAAGGTTAAAAAAAAAAAAAAGGCGACATAAGAGAGGCATATGGGCTTATTTTCAGGTTTGCATAAACTGTTTCATTATAATTTGACAGAAAACACTGGTTTTACACCATCAGAAAGAAAGAAAAGCGCTGACTTCTCTTTGAGGGGACCCCCAGCCAATGCTATTTCTTCAACCAAGCTGTGGAAAAAAAAGGATGCTCGGGGAATGGGGATGGTCCCATCTCTCCCAGTGTTGACCATGGCCCCATGGAGGTGCAGACCCCCACCAGCACACCGTGCTTCCGAACGTGGGGGGAGGTGTGTGTGTGTGTGTGTGTGTGTGTGTGCACGTGTGGTTTTTGTTGGGTGTTTTTTCCCTTCCTACAAATCGGAGCATCCCCCCAGGGCAGCACAGGCCCTCTCATCCAATCTCTGAAAGAACTGGCCAAAGTTGTGATTATTCCCCTCAATTCTGCCACCCCCTGAGCTGACGTGATGCAAATAGAAGTTACAGGGATGGAGAGAGATGACTGACTGGAAAACAGATGGAAAACTCGCTGCGAAACGACCCTTCAATGGGTCCTTTGTGATAGGCCAAATTGAAATTCCCATCGGGAGGACCACTGGAGAGGAAATATTCAGCCCAACTTTGGGGAAACGTTTGGCCCCGCAGTGTTTGCAGGGTGAGCTCATGGTTCCCCTACAGAGCTCCTTCCCACCTCCCAGTGCCAACTTCTCTTTCTTTCTCAATTCTTCATCTGTTTGATTATTCCCCCCCCCCCCAAGTATTTATTTACTCTTCAAGTTCTGAAGAAAAGGGATTGGTTTCCTATTCTACGCTCGGATGGTTCTCAGCCCCCTGACAGGGAATCCAGAGGTGATAACGGAATACAAGCGGATAATTCACCACCACCACTGTGGATCGGGTGGTTTTTATTCACTTCCATCTCCTCTGGGGTGTTTCTTCAAAAGAAAAGGGAGGAAAAGGAAAAAAAAAAAACAAAAAAACAATGTGCAGAGAAAGAGAATAAAAGAAAAGCATCATTTCTATGAGGCCCTGCATAGATTTATGGAGAATTAGTTCAGTCCTAGGGACCTTGTGACATCAGAGCCCAACCACACTCCATCCTTGGCTCTGTAATGTTTTCAAGCCCACTCAACGCAATTATTTCCTTGTCTCCCTACAGCCCATCCATTATTCACTCTAATAATCTGTTTTCCAAAACTCCTTTCCATAAACAACTACAGCAGGTAGCGAGAAACCTCATTGTTATTGATATCGTGTCACATCACCAGTAAAACAGCTTATGGAAAATGGACTGCGAGTGGAAACGGTTTCAATTTAAAACCCTCCGACCTTCTAAATTTCTTTAACAAATAAATTGTGCTAACAGACAGCGATGTCACCACACAGAAACTCGGCAGCCATCGTGCCAGCGATGAGGGCACCACTTTGGGCAAGGCTGTATCCCAGACCACTCACGGTCATCAGAAATGGGTTCCTACTGGAGCAGCACTGCCCCTGGACACGGCTGTGAAGGAAGGACACAGCACGGCCCACACAAGAAATAGTGATAATAAAACACAATGCTTCACTGATGGCTTTCCGAAGTCCACGTGCACCCCAACTCCCATTAAAATACACAGCAACTAAGCTCACCCAGAATACCAGGCCCCTCCATCTCTACAGAAGTGTTAAGAATTATCCTGAGCCTTACAAATAAATCCTGATGATCTGCGCTATGGAATCAGCCTCCTCACATATTCAACAACAAAGATTTCGTATTAAAAGATCACGAGGGAAAAGGAGTTATCTACCATTAAGGAGAACAAAAAATGACATCAAACCAGCTGGACACACCTCCAGGTGGCCCCATAGGCGTGGGGACCCCACATCCTCCCTCATCTTCCCCTTTATTTCTGCATCATGGGCAGCTGCACAGTGCCCGTTCCGAAGGACCGGATTTTCTCTCTCTAATCATGGTCCCAGAGCAAGGCATGGCAGCATTTACTGGTCCAGAAAGCATTTGTGCTGTTCCAGTAACTAAGTGCCTTCAAAATACTCTTTTCCACTTGATTGTAGGAGCTGATAGCTCATGAGCCGCTAGCTAGAGATTGATGTTTCGTGTGTTTGAAAGCCGAAACTCCAAGAAGAGCGTGCAGCACTGGCTTCCAGCTCTGGTGGTTTTCATAACACCCGGCAGCAATATCATGTCAGAACAGCAGCTGCAAAATCTGGTCTTCAATTATTGCCAACTTCAAGGAGAGCTAAATCCGAGGGCTTGGTGCAACCTGTTGTAAAATGCTGCTCCTCGCAGAGAGCCTTTTTTTCTCACCATCCATATTTCAGGAGCAGCCAGGTGTCTGCACCGAAAGGGAGAGCACAAAGGTCAAGGTGGGGCATTGCTGGAGGCATCCCCTGCCTTGTAAGGCTGCCATGGATGGGATAACCATCACGAACAAACAAATCCTTACTGCCTCCAACCTGGTTCGAAGAGCACCTTCACCCTCAACCCTCACCTCGCACAGCCTGCAAAGAGGGGAGTCAAGCAGCAGAAAGCAGTGTTCTGAGAGCTGCACTCAGCCCATGAAAAATGCAGCAGAGATTGATGCCTTCCTCAGAGACCGCAACCTGCATCAGGCTGGTGTGTGTACAGCAGTGTTAAGAGGCACGATGGGATGGCAGCTGACTCTTACAGCCTGCTGTTCTGGCCTCTCCCACTGAGCCCAAAGATTTTGGCAGTTACAATTTGCCAGATTACGCACGTTTGCTCAGCGCAGATTACTCAGCAAAGAGATTACTGAGGCAGCAGGACTGCCATGCATCCTCACTGCCATGACATCTGCACGACACCCAGAGCAGTGACAGCACCACTGTGCAGTCTCCCATGGCAAAGTCTCCTCTGACCTCTCCACGGTACTGAAGCAGGGGATCGGGGTATGTGAATGTTTGCACTTTTGCAAAATGAATTAATGCTTTTCAAGCCCTGGAGCTGCCAGATTCCTCTGCTCCTGCAGGGACTCGTGTTGGGTGAAGACTGAGCTCCCTCGAGGCATGTGGGAACTTCACACTCTGGAGTTGTTAACACGTGAAGTTTTAGCATTTGTGGAAGCTATGGAAGGACTTAAGAGAAAGGCCATGATGAGTTTCCATCAATCCTCAATGTCAGCGTTCAGAGGAGACGATCAAATCTGACAGCCTGAAGATGTCACACCGCACAATTTCACCCTGTGAGCCCTGTAGCAAACAGAAGGATTATTCCCTTGCACTCAGGCAAACGCTATCAGACCTGATCACTTCTTGCTGATGCAATGTATAGGCTACAGAGGGACAATCAGTCTTGCTTAAAAGCCTTCAAGTGATGATGAATTTACCATTTTCCCATGCAATCAAGGGATAGCTTGGTTTGCATCTGGCTTCCATCGTACTGGAGTTCAAAAGATGTATTACACAAAACAGCCTGGATTTAGGTCATGTATCACTGACATCTCCATCTACAAGTTGGGCTTTGCGGGCACCTGTAGGCAAAGCTCCTCTCTCCCAAACCCACCACTCCTAGTGCCTGAACAGAAGCTGACCTAACCTGGGGCTGGTGAAGGGGACACGATGCTCATCCTCACACCAGTCCCCAAACGGGAAGGAATGGGGAGCCTCCCTAGACACGTCCACGCCAGCAGGAGCTGGGGGAGAAGCCCCCACCCCAAGGTGCTGTGGTCAGCTCGCACCCAATGCATCCTCCAGGTCCCTCCTGGGGAAGGAAGGCTGGGCAAATAAATAAAGAAAAAAACCAATCTCCATTTGGAGGCACTAAATCCCCACTCCTTTCCAGATGGCTGGGAGATTTCTCCCAGGTGGTAAATATATTATTAAGAACTCATTTCACCGTGAAATTGACTATTCAAAACACAGACAGAAGTTAATATATTAGGACAACCTGTCTGAAAAACTCACGTTAGAGGGGATTTATTTTTGTTTAACACAGAATGTGGCACCATACACATGGCCTTCCTCGGGCTTCCTCGGTATGGGAACACATGCTGTGACATCGTGTGCTCTGCTACAGCAAGAAGGTCGCTGCAGGAAATCTCAGCCAGAGCCCATCGCTGGGAAACACTGCCCCAATCTCCCCAGATTTGGGCTTAAACCTACACCTTGAAGCTCCTCTCATTCAATACTGCGTCCACTAGAAGTCTTGGGAAGGCTGGAACCTACCATTATTAACGACACAATTAACACGTTATTTCTTATTAGCCGCCTTCTAATAAGATGTCTAACTAATACGTTTGCTAAAGCACTTTCTAGTGGAGTCAATTGTTTTGATTTGGGTAATTATTTAAAAGTATCACTGGCTTGTTTTCATTTTTTTTTCTTTTTATCACAGTCCCGTTTTGCAAACAGGTAATGA
The DNA here is from genome assembly GCA_036925125.1 of Oreortyx pictus. Taxonomy (NCBI): domain Eukaryota; kingdom Metazoa; phylum Chordata; class Aves; order Galliformes; family Odontophoridae; genus Oreortyx; species Oreortyx pictus. The sequence goes on along the minus strand of JAUPFR010000025.1, from coordinate 1,810,310 downwards.
ATTAGCCTCAAAGGGATGGCAAACACTCGGCACTGCTTAATTTGCTTCAGAGCCTTTCTGCCAAGGAGCTCCAGCTTTCCTTCGGTGTAAGATCTGCCCAGAAAGGTCGGCCACAGTGACCTTTTTTCTTCCCACTTAATAGCAGGGGATGAGAATGTGACTGCTGGAGGCATGCAGACTTCTGAGGGCATCTTCATCAGAAGCCACACATCTCCCGAGCCCTGGCCCTTCTGGAAAAGCATGGCTGGAAGAAGCCCCTGCAAGTCATGGGTCTGCTGGACTAGAACTTCTCCCTTCAGATTAATTCAGCTGCTCATTAGCTCACTTTAAGCTAAATGCAAACTTTTTGTGCCAGGACACACGTGGCTCAGCAGCTCACCTCGACTGAACTCTGCAGTTGGGAGGAGAGCTCAGGGCCTCAGCGCCCTTGGAAAGAGCGTGATGCAACGGGCTGTGCAGAGAGGGAAAACGGTGGGAGACGTCTGAGGAGCAAGAGCACAGAGATCCGAGAGACAGGATGCAAAGGGAGTCAGCCCACCTTGGAAAAAAAATGGATGTGAAACAAAGCAACACGCTCTACAGACTTGCAGAAAGCTAAAGCTGAAAGCGGGCTGCCCAGGGAGGTGGCAGAGTCACCATCCCTGGAGGTGGTCAATAAACATGTAGATGTGGTACAAAGGAACACTGTTTCAGGTGGAAGGCTGGACCAGGTGATCTTAGAGGTCTTTTCCGTGCTTCCCAGCTCTATGATGCTATGAAAACCCACTTGAACTCTAAAAAAGACAGCTTATCCTCAGCAATAAAAAATCAAGGGCTCTCTTGGCAACTGGATGCCTCAGCTATCAGGCTACAGACTTGGCCTCTGGCCCTTTCTCTCAGTCTCCTCTCGGAGCCATTCTGCTGCAGATAAATAATTAATCAGGCACTGGAACACACGCGTCTCCTCCAGCCCGGCTGAGTGCCCTACTGATGGGCTATAAAATCTCTGCTGGCCCAACAAATATTTATTCATGCAAAGTGGAGCGGCTTCAGTGAAAGAGAGACGAAGGCAATCTCAGTCCTTTTGCTCTTCAGAGCACTCACCCAGGAGTACACGCTGACAACACGGACGTGTGGTTTTGTTGGCCAAACCCAAAGCATTTCATCCCTTGGCTGAACACGTCATCCTTTCCAACTCAACCATACAAGTAAAAATATCCACAATCATCGTAAGAGCAATAATGTCATTAATTAAAAATTATGCCTTGGACGAGGAAAATAGCCCCTCCTTTCTAAAGTGCCCTACTCTGAGCTTTTTGTGTTATCGAACAGCAGCAGCCATGGTGGCTCCAATGACAGATAGAGCCACCCAAATGACTGCGAGCTCTACCAGCAATAAGCACAGTCCCTGGGGATGCTATAAGCTACCCAGGCCCCCAGAAGCTCTCTTATTAAAGCAGCCCTTCCTTGATTTGCTAGTCCATGCCAGCAAATCAATCCCTTGACAGAATTCCTCTTTCTCGGCCCTCTTGGTTTTGATTCTCTTCCATCTTTCTTCTCGGGTGGAATAAGCGATCATTAATCCCGTCAAAGGAAATGAGACTTTTGCTCACATATAGGAACACATCTGAAGTTCCTGCAACAAGTAACACATTACCTTGATACCCTGACATCATGAAAAATGGTTCTGGAGAACGTGTCTTGCTTTTCTTCTTTTTATCAGCTATTCATTCAAAGCACCAAAACCAGCTGTTACAAGAGGCTGGCATTTTCTTTACAAAGGGAAGAGGAAAAGAAAAAATAACATTATAAAATAAGAGAAGCTTCTTGTACATATATTCTTTCTACAAATCTGAGTGCTAATAGTATTTGACGTGTTGGTAATTTTTTATTTTTTTTTTTAAACCCTAATTTATTTAGTGTGGTTCTGCTTTATTGTTGTACTTTTTACACAGGGATGCACAGAATATGTTGTCGCTTTTTTTCCCCTCCTTAAGCAATTTTATTCCTCCTCGAAATCACTCATTCATGCTAGCCACATTCTAGTCTGGAGAGGGAGGGAAGGAAGAAGCGAGCAGAAACCAAACAGAAAATAGTCTGCGGGAGAGGAGAAAGGAAATGAACAGAAGGGGAATGGAAAAAGGGAATCGGAGGAGAAAATAAGCTGAAAAATTATGCACACAGAAGAAACCAAAACAGAAGGGCAGGCAGAGAGGGAGTCAGTTCCCCACGTTTTGGGGAGCACATCACACTTCTGCACAGGCCCTGAGTGGGGGGATCTAGCTGGGTAAGACTCATCAGTGGTTATTTTCAGCACAGCTCAGCACTCTTTAGCTCAATGACTGAAGCTCTTCCCCAGCCCAGAGGGCACGATGGTGGATAAGAAGCTCTGCAGCTGGCAGAAAATAACCGCCCCATTCAAATGTTGCCCCTGCTAAGGATGGGAAGGGAAAGGGAAGGATCCCTGAGGACTGGCAAACCAAAGTTCTCAAAGAAGAATCATTAAGGAAAAGACCACTAAGATCATCACATCCAGCTGCCAACCCATCGCCACCATGGGCAGCATGAGCAGCAACCCAAGGCTGTGCTGCCTCCAGGTGCCACACTCACACAACCAACAGCTCAAACTGGAGGAGAAACGGGGATAAAAGTGCAGAAAAGAGACAATGGGGTCAACTCGAGTGGAGGATGGGACGCAGGGATAATCCACCCAGCCGCCCTCAGCAGGAGGGAGATGCTCTACTCCCAGGGCATCGCTGATGCTATTGCTTCTCTCCGAAGGCTTCAAGCCACCCGCAATCCCCTGTTAGTTAATAAGGAAAGCAGGAGACTCAACAATTGCTTGTGCTCGGGCTGCCTTGTAAAGGCTTCATCACTCGGCAGTGAAACAAAAGACGACTAATAACACCCTGCGCCGCAAAAGCAAGTGCCAGGGAAGAGACAGAAATCAATTATCTGGGTGAAATTCAAAGGGAGAGGAAGTGGCAAACGCGTACACATCAGCAAACAGCACGCGTAATCCCATTAACACAGATGCCGTCTCCCTTGTGGGAGCACCGAGCCAGGAGAAAGATGATAATTAAAATAAACAAACAAAAACTAGCCTTAACTTCCCGGGAAGGGGTGGTGAGGGACGAGTACGGCGTTGTTGGGATGGAGAGAGGGGCAGAGAGAGAGCAGGGATGGGAGCACAGCTCCTGCAGCAGTCGTGCTCATGAGGTTTCCTGCAGACCCCAATCCTGCAGAGATCTCCATACTTGGGATGGCTCTTTGGATCTGTCTGGCACAACTGCCCGTGCAGCCCCCACCACAGCTCCCCAAACACATCTGATGACTCCAGTGTAACTCTATTACATTTCCCTGAGCATCCGCCTCTGGCAGCTTCTGGAGATAGACACTGCACTGATCTGCTATTCCTTTCCTGCAAAGGGTTTTCTCCTCTGGAGTCCAGGAGAGTTAATGGAAAAAGGGATTCGCGCTATCTGCCAAGGATTTGGGATCAGACACAGAACGAGCTCTGGGAGTCAAGAATGTCTAAATCCTTCCTGCCTCCCCCCAGCACAACTGCTCTAACAGAGCACCCTCAAACTCCAGTTCAGATCCGTGGCCATTACGTAATCTACACACAGTCTCCCAAAATGACAGGGTAGCTGAAATGATTAAAAACAAAAAAAAAAAAAAAAAAAGAAAAGTTCTTTGCAAGGAAGGTTTTAATCCCAGGATTGTAACTTCAGGAAAAAGCCAGGCAAGGTAATTCCTGGAAGTGCTGCCCTTCTTCTGCCCGCTCCACCCCGTCCATCTGCCCTGGGAGCAGGAGACAGGGAGAGCGATCCCAGATCCAGGCAGCGTGCTGGGACCCGCGACACATCCCCAGGAAGGAGGCAAGATTAAAATACAGTCACTTAATCCCCTGCAAAGCCTCTTAAGCGTTTATATCAGGGTCAGCTCAGTTGGTGCTTAGTCAACCTGCCTCAAAAAAATATCCCCGTTTAGGTCCTTCCGCTGCCTGTCAAGCAGGCTGAAATGAGGGACGGGATCAAAGGCAACGGGGACCGAGAGGATGAAGGTAAATGCAATGTAAGTAACCCTCATTAGGGAGCAAGGGCATCTCTCTCCCCCAGCCCCTCCCTGCCTGCTCCTCAGATCCCTCCCTGAGCTGAGCTGAGCACTCAGCAGAGATTTGCTCTCCCTTCTCTGCTCAGCTCTGAGTTGTGCAGGAGATAACCGCGCGGACTTATCGCCATCGGCTTCAGCGTGCTCATTTGCAGCTGGGGCACAGCAGATAGGCTCCAGAGGTTCGAAGGACAGTTAAATCCCGATAAAACCACCCTAAATAGGGGCGTTCAGCCTCCTGGCCTCATGCACCCCTTGCACGTGCACGCACCTGGAAGCAGCATTCGCCCGCAGTGACCTTCCCAGGCTCAGCTCAACACAGCTCGGTGCCATCATCCCCATGAAATAAACTGAGGGCGGTGTTACCGAGCGCACCCGGGACCGATAAGGGCTTGAAAGCAAAACATCCTGTGACAGTTTATTTAGGCGAGGCTCTCTGCTCTGCCACATTCAGTTTGCATCACGCACGCAGACAAAACGTTCTTTTGGTTTTGTTTTTTTTCATTTTTCTTCACACCTTTCCCCCTTAAGTCAATGAAAATTAGAAGGGAGGTGCTGAGCTGCGTGCCGTGCCCCATGGGCTGTGCTTTGCTGGGGTGAGCCCCCTGAACCCGTGTCTGCCCATCACAGGGCTCCTCAAAAACAGCAATATCTGCCTCCACCAGCAGCTCCTCTCCTGGGGATGTGTGAGCAGCAGAAGTTATTTCTGTCCAAGCCAAGAGATGCTAATCCTGCACGGAGCTGTCAACGTACTGCGCACGTAATGGTAAGCGTAAGCACAAGTGTATATGGATGCTCAAATACACCCAGACATGCACTCAGTTTGCAAAGTCCAGATGATCCTACAGCTGTATTTTAATATTTCAATACCAGGGTCAGAGTGAATCTCACAGTCTCCCTCTTATCTTCCCTCTGCATACCAGTACTGTCAATGCCATCGGCAATTTTACATGTAAATGAGCCCATCCATCACTCCCTGCTCTGCAGCGCCTCACTTCCAAGACTACCATGGAGTTACACCATTAAATCTCCTGGCTTTACAATATACATCATGACATATTTGACATCAATCAGCTGTGTCAGTCCACTCACTGTAAACCATAAACTTGCTCTGCATTCCAGCTCCGTGTGCAGTGATTAAAACCTTCTCAGCCTGGCTTCCTGATTATGGTGATAAATGAGGATGTCCTCCTTTCTGACTCAATGTTCACCCATCCTCCTGCTTACCCCCACCCAAGCCCACACCAGTCCAAGCTGCCCACGGGCACTACTCGTTGCCCTGTCGGGCTCTCAGCTCTTGTCTATCTACAGTATCTGAAGAGGCTATAAGAAAAACTGACTCTCCATCAGGATCTGCTGGGACAGGGGAAATGAATTCAGACCAAAAGAGGAGAGATGTAGATCAGATATAAAAAGGTATTTACGGTAAGGAAGGTGAGGCACTGGCACAGGATGCCCAGAGAGGTGGTGGACGCCCCATCCCCGCTGACACCCAGGGTCAGGCTGGAGGGAGCTCTGAGCACCTGACAGAGCTGTGGGCGTCCCTGATCCACACAGAGGGACTGGAACAGATGGTCTTTATATGTTCCTTCCAACTCAAATGATTCCAGGGTTCCATTTGAGCCACCCCATCTACCCGCTCGCCTTCACACCAGTGCATGCATTCCCCCTGCAGCTTCACTTGTCTCCTCTTCCTGGCAGGGATGTGCTTTGACCATCTCCAGACTTCAGGTAAAGCATTAGAAGGGATGCTCTTGGGAATGAGTGACCTGGATGGATGTAGGTGAGGCAACACAGTCGCTTTTATATGCACCACCATCATCTGACAGCCTTACACATGTAGGCATCCTTTATGCACATTCAATGTGTCAAGTGACTTCGGTGAGACATACCATAATCCTGCTTCATGCAGCATTGTGCTGTGAGGCACCTAAAAAGCCCTGTCTCGATTGTCAGAGAGACTGATCCTTCCCTAATCCCATTTGCTTCCCGAAGAGCAAGCGGCACTGCGTGATTCCTCGGGGCGTTCAGCACCAGGACTACTGAGCCATGGACCAGAAATGAAGTAATACCAGAATCCAGAAGAACAGAGTTGGGAAAATCTACATGTCAGCACCTCCAGTTCTGTAGGGTCTTCTGCCCATCACTCTGACATGCCAGAAATTCCTCATCGCAGTTTGCATCACACACACTCACTTCACATTGGGAGATGACACTCCTCAAAACATCCCATTCTGCGAGTTAATTCTGGCCCAACCTTGAACAAAACTCCACTGCCACACAAGACAATGTTTTAGACGGGTTCCTCTCAGAGCCAATTGTGAAAAAGCCACAGGTGAACGCAGGGAGTCATGAACCAGCAGATCTCGACACTTTCCAGCCATCTTATCTCACTCCAATTTCTTTCAGCACCTAATTATTGCTGCTTCGTGCAGCTTGTTGCCACGATGCCCTTTTCCTGCACATCCCTGTGAGAATTGGGCACGGAAACCTCATTAGGACTCACAGTGTCTAAAATAGACTCCAACTCCAGAGCATCACTTGGGACCTTTGCAGTGACACCTGAACACCTGCAGATGGATGAGGGTCAAGCTCTGAGATGATGATGAGCCCATCTCCTGTAGTGTAATGCACTTTAGGAATGAGGCAATGGGAAGGGAAGGGAAGGGAAGGGAAGGGAAGGGAAGGGAAGGGAAGGGAAGGGAAGGGAAGGGAAGGGAAGGGAAGGGAAGGGAAGGGAAGGGAAGGGAAGGGAAGGGAAGGGAAGGGAAGAGGGAAAACCATGATGCGACAGAGGCAATGAAGGGAAAAAGTTAGCAGCTTGCTTTCATTCTTGGGACGTCCGCGGAGAAATGATCCCTCCTTCACTGAAAGATGAATGGACAGCTGCACAGGTTATGAGGGAGGTTTTATTGCAGATCAATAAATCTGTGTCACAGACCCCATCTGGAGGGAGTTTTAATTTAAAGAAAAGAGTGATGAATGCCGAAAGACAATAAATCAAAAAGTTGTGAAATCCCGTCGGCGTTAACCTTCTATCAACACAAATTCGGGCTCCAAGGATGCACGGGACCCATGGAGCTGGGGCTGGGATGGGCTGGGATGGGGCCAGAGGGGTCAGCCCAGGACTCACTGGGCAGCAGTGAGTGTCAGTGCCACACAGAGCAGCTCACATCCCACCCTGACCCAGCAGCAGCTCCGCTCCCCCGGGGCCTCTCCAAACACCAACTGCTTTTGAATTTGGGAAACCCGCTCTTCTTCTGAATTCTTGAGCCGTGTTATTAATCTTATCTTCCATTAAGGAAATGAAAGCTTTTTTAAAAATCCAATTTGCTTTTTCACCATATACACTTCAAGTTAACTTTATTTTTCACGTTGCTCGGCTTGAACTAAGCAATAATCATTTCCAGATTAATGACGATAATTTCAGACACTTTCAGAGCAGCGATCTTAATATCCTTTCGGACCAGTGGAGAATTTCCTGTTCTACAAGATTACATTGAGAGCCATTAAACGCCTTTCTGTTACGCGATGGAGAGACTGAGCTGCAGCACTCCCCATCCCCTGAGTCACTGAACGTTGAGTGAATGGGTAAAATCTGACGTTGCTTTCCATTCCCAAAGCGTTGTCCCACTGCTGCTGGTGACAAATGGCTGTTTGGTCACTGCTGTGGCTCGTGGCACATTTCTCCGGGCTGGGTAAGTGCTGCCAGCTCCAGCAGTGGGGAAACTGAGGCTATTGCTTAATTGACACTTGAATGGAAAATACGAATTACGTCTCAGAGGACTCAGTCAAGCCCCGGAGAAGTGAAAGGGTGTCATCCCAGGGGGCTGATGCTGGGAAGATTAGAAAAATCTAAGCACTGCATTCAGCCTCACTCCTAATGAATGCCGTTTCCTATAAAAAGACAAATACTATAATATGAGAGGATATTTCACACCAGCTCTCGAGGGCCTTTTATGGGCTTTGAGCCACCGAAACAAGAGAGGAAGCACAGCAGGCACTTCAGTAGCAAAAGGCAAGCTGACGAGCTGCTGGAAAACACGGAGGGTTGGGAGGCACTCAGCGCTGCTGCCACTCAGCGCTGACGGGAGGAGGAAGCGGAAGGCAGAAAGGGGAAAGCAGCAGAAGTGGGATCAGAAGAAGACATGAAAGAGCTCCCCGCATTAAAATTACACTGAGCTGTTGCTGCTCTTCCCCTGTGCTCCGTTCCTGACTTGCCTGGAAAGCAGAGAAGTGAACCACAGGTACGACCGGTGTGGTGCTGCTTTCGGAACAGCTGCACCCAGATCAGGACTGCTTGCACAAAAATACACCTAATGCATCCTTCAGTCAGATGTGAATGGTTAGGGATGGAGCAATGCAAGGGAGACACATCTGCAGCAAACACCCCGCCTCGACAAGGAGCTCTGTGCCTGGGCCAGAAGGCCGTGTGGGGAGATGGGCAAGGATGCTGCAGGCTGCAGACACACCCCTGCACTTCTCAAAGCCATCTGCACCCTTCTCCCACCCACTCGATCCGTCACCATCTTTCTGCATCGCCTCTCCCTCCCCCTCCCAGCAGCAGCCCCACCATCACCAGTGCTGCTTTCCTGGATGAGCAATTCTCCTCCAGGACCCCGACCCCTCCACCACTGCACAGCTCCTCCCAAGAGAAGAAAGAACTTTCTCTCCCCAGTCCAACCCAAAGCCGCAGTCACAGAGGCAGAACAGAGCAGCCAGAGTGACTATTAGCACATCAGCTTTTTGGGTCACCATTAAAAGGATCATGTGAAAGGAGGTCAGATAAATATTTAACATGGTTATTAATATCCACTCCTAATTTCATTCCTCCTCCTCCCCCTCCCCTGGCTCCTCCCGTTAGCCTTCATCTCTTCATTTTCCGCGGTTGATCCCTTTTAAGAAGGTCAGCTGGGATCACGGATGGTGCAGGCTGTCAGCGCCTGCAGGGCTGGAACAGGGGGAGCAGGGGAGGGCTGCAGCCTTGCTGCTAGGGAAGGGATCCACGAGGGATGCCATAAGGCAGCCCTGGTACCCGTGGGTTCCTTCTCCCCACGGTGCTCAGCCCCACTGCACCGAGCACTGCGTTGACACGGCTGCAACCAGCACTGCAGTGCAGCCCTCCTGATGCATCACGCAGAACTGCTGACATCTCCTGAATGTGTCGTTATAGCACAGCGAGGCACTGTCCTCTCCCAAAGGGCTCACCATCACTTGTATGTATGCCAGTAATAAACCAAACACAGCCCCCGAGCCCCCAAAGCATCCCCTCTCCCACAGCTGCCACAGTCATCCCACCTGCATTCACAGTAGAACCTCTTTTCGCTCAGGGTTGAGTTTTAAGGATCGGCCAGCAGCAGAGAGGTGCAGAGGGAGAAGAAGCAGGGGATGCGGGACCCCCCCATCCTCCAGCATCAGAGGTACCCAAAGGCACCTCCTGTTTGCAGAGCTCTCTGCTCATCTCACCGCGTGAGGGAAGCCAAAGGACACGCTACATGACCGACACCAGGCCAAGGAGTCAAGTGCTTGGGAGTTAGGGAAGGTATTAATTACCACTGCCCGAGTCCTCTATATCCCCATCACAGAGCAGACTCCAGCTCAGGATTTCATTGCACAGGTGGCTCCAAGATGTATTTATTTTGCTCTGCTCAAACCTGCTCTGAAGACAAAATTATTCATCTCCTCCTCAGCCTTTCTCTGGCACTTCCCATGACAGTGTTAAATGCTTTGCAAACATCCCCACATTCATCTTCGCAGCCCTCCCTCCAACGAGAGCTTCCAGATTTCCCAGTTTCACAGCAGGTACACTGGGTATCCCCACATAACCTTTACCTGCAGGAAAGGAAAGGCAGCGAGCCCAAGCACACCTCTAGGGATGGATGAGGACCTTCTGTGGTGGGACTGGTGGGATTGGCACCTCTGGACCCCACAGCTGGCAGCCCCATAAGCACCCCCTGTGCTCACACAACCCGAATTTGCTACAGAAGTGTGGCGGCTGCAGTCAGCAGCCAGCAGCCAGCCCTGAGCTCCCATCTGCATCCTCCGGGTCTCCCTTTCTCTCTCCCTCCTTTGGCACACAAAAGGTCTGCTGCAGAGCGGGGGTTGCCATGCTAACAAGACAAGCCCTCGGCTGCTCCGGGTGGGAACGCGCCCACATACATTGCCATCATCCCCTGAAAATAAATAAGAGAGAGAGAGAGAGAGAGGGTGATGCTCAGTGTCACTCGAGAGGAGCTCGGAGCAGAAATTATGGCAATTTCCTGTAACTGGAATCAAATGCCCAACTTCTCAGCGCGCAGCAGGCACTGCCATTAATTCAAACACTTGTGCGTGAGCCGGGATTCCATTAAAGGGCCCAATTTGGAGCCCAGCTCCCTGATAAGAAGGCAGCGGTGCGCTCCTCAATCGGGGCTGGCGAGGTCTGATTAGGGCAGAGTTCTCTGCAGGTCGTGATTGTGGCGAGGAGAGCTGCGCCGTGCCAGCACGGACTGCTCTGAGACGCTGCGTCCCAATGCAACTCGGCACCTCACCTGCCCAAAACCTGGGACTGCAGCCTGCTGCACGCATGCTGGGGGACAGGTGGCCCCTCCCCAAAGCAAGCAGTCACCTCGCTGTCCCTCTGGGATGACTCTGTAATCCCCCCCCCCCCTCCAGGATGGGGAGCAGGATCAGACTTCCCACAGCAAGGGATGAATATTCATGCCGGCGTTAAGCCCCGTATCAAGGCTCCCAGGCAGGTGGTATTAAGAGCGGATCTCCAGAGAGAGTTTTGTTTTATTCTGCAGAAGCAGAGCCCCGACTCCGAGACACAATAACTCACTTAAGGAAAGCTAATTCGCTCTCGTGGTGAATTTAGAGCCCAGCAGAACGATGGCACTCCGTGACAGCCCGGCACCGCCCCGTGTGCGTGTGGCTATGGCTGCAGAGCCCCTCTGCAAGCAGAGCACAGCCCCACATCTGCTCCTGGAGCTGAGGTGGCATCTGCACATGGACAAAGTCACTGCTAGCACAGCACGGGGCACAGTGCTTCCCCATACAGAGAGCTGAGGGGCTTCCTCGCTACTGGCCCCAAGGAAAAAAGCACAGCTTTCTGCATCCATAGCAAAAGGACCGGATCCAAGCCCACAGTGGAAGGCAAAACCAAGTGCTCCACCTGCCAAAACCAAGTGCCCACCCAACCGCAACAGGGGAGATGGGCTCAGGGGCTCCCCGACCCTCCCAAGCGTCAGTCCCTAACGAAAACATCTGCAATGATGATGACAATATCATGATTTCAAAAGGAATCTGGTTCTGCTGACCTAAATATTGGCTGCACAACAACCCGTGGCCACGAGGAGCTGTCAAATGAGAACTGTGCTGCTCCTTCCTGAGGATCTGCAGATGCACGGGGACACGGAGTGCTGCTGCAGTCATCCGTGTGCAGCCACACTCTGCCTCAGTTTCCCCACCTTCACCAAAGGGATTAAAAATGGGAGCGAAGCACTGAGAGCGTGGTAGGAGCACAGAGCACTTCTCCCCTTTAAACAAAAAAAAAACAAAAAAAAGTCACCGCAGAAAGATCCTTCTCTCTTCTGAAATGGAACGGTATTAAGCTCCTGAGCAGTTTTGACAGGTGCTATAACAGCAGCATTCATTATCAGTTTTGCTCTGTTTAATGCTCTTCACTCACACGCTGCTCCCCAGGGCCCGCTTTCCTCCTGCTCAGTGCCACCCACTGCCATGGCAGCATCACAGCGTGCCCCGGGATGGGATCCTCACTGCAAACTCACCATCAGTCTGAGCTGAATTACAGCTGCATCACCCCATCACGGACAGGCTGCTGAGAAACCTCTCCCCTTTCTTTCAGACCGTAAAGAAGAACATATTTAATCCTTCCTGCGCTATTTGCAGGGCGCAGCGAAATTCACGTTGGGTTTCTTGCACTGCTGCTCCTCTCGCTAACGATGCCCTTCTGCTTCTCCTCGGACTCCCAGAGCCAATCTGGGGGAAATAAACACATCCTCTTCCTGCTTCTTTTCAAGGAGGCAGGAAAAGAGATGAGGAATACAGAGGGTGTCAGTGGGTGCTGGCAGCGTGGGTGCTGCCCCAGTGCTGCGCAGTGCAGGATGCTGCCACGCGGAGATGCCCTCAGGTCAGAGCTAGAAATAAAAACCAAACTCGGCCCAGGAGCTCCTTTTAAAAGGTTCCTCGCTTCTTCCAGCTTTTTAAAGGGTGTCCTAAACAAGACACGCTATAAAAGATGGATCTGAGTGTGTTTTGCTACTGTGCTCAGCTCGCAGCTCGGATGCGAAGCTGTGCAATAGCTGCACCTCTGGCTCAGCAGCCATCCTGCAGAAGGGAGCAACGTTTGTCCAAATGATGACAGCAGATCAGAAAGCAAAGCACGACAGGTCCCACGCGTGGCCATCTGAAATATAACATTGTCAAATGCCAGCAAAGTGCAAAGCCTCCAGCTGCAAACTGTGCCAGTGCTTTTCAGGGCCGACCGTTGCTCGTCTCCCCGGCAGGGAGGTTTGGAGGACAACCAGGCAAACTGGTGAGCTGCTCTGGCACTGCAGGGTGATGGTGGTGGGATGGAGGAGACTCCAGCACTTCCCCCAGCACCCATGCATAGCATCACTGTGGGACTGGCTGCATTTTAGGGTTCACGCTGCTGTTCCCTGCAGGTATCAGGGCAGGGCACGTTGAAGAGGTTAAAAACAAAGGTACCTCATGCCAAAAAAGGGCCCTGAGAAAGCCACCTTGGGGTTTTCTGCACATTTCCAGGGAGTTTTCATTTTCTCTGGCTTTGTTTGGCAATTCTTTTCCAACACCAGTCGCAAGATTGGCCAATTATCATAATTGGGTCACCCCTAAAGATTGTGATGGACACCCGGGGCAACCTACCAGAGAGAATCTGACTTATGGCTCATTATTAGCTTGAGCTTGACAGGTTATTTCAGTAACAGGCAGAAAAGCCATCAGGGCAAATGCACTGGGGAGAAGGCAGGGGCCATACAGCCTGCCAGCCTCAGAGCTGGCTCAGCTGCTGTGAAACCCACAATGTCACCTACAGGCAGCTGCTCCTCCAGCCACAGGCACAGGGTGGGGGACACCGAGTGCCCCACGGAGGGGGCAGGGGATGGCTGACATCAGCATCACTCTGCTACTGATGAGCAGGACGCTTTGGATCTGGTTGGAAGAGGAGCGGTCCAAAGCACAGGTGGCGATCCTGGATTCACCCAAAGCTGTGTTTTATTTCAGTGCTTGGGGTTCTCCTAGCCATAGGTTGGCTGCTGGCTTCAGTGTCCCACCGGCCTGGGGAGGTTGCCCGTGGGATGCTGGGCTGCCCGTCCCTGCTTCTAATACTCTTAAAAGGTCAAAACCCAAGCGCTGGTCGGTGTTTGCAAAGAGGTGAAAGGAGAAAAATGCACATTTCCTACCAGAATGCGAGCGCCTGATGCCTCCTTCAAATCCCCACAACTCCCCCTGCACACAGGGATGGATGAAACCCACCCCCCCCCAGCACACGGCAGCAGAGCTCTGTGCAGACGGACTGGTGCATCAGGAGTAAACACAGCCACCCACAGGAACCTTCCAATCCATCTCCTCCGCACTGTATCACATATATCACACACTCTGTGTGTGTATATAGGAATTCTCATGCTTGCTAAGACCACAATCACTACAACTCCCCATCTATCTGCCCGCTCCCCCATCGTTCGTGTTTCCTCCCTCCCGTGGCTGCACCACGGCCATCTCCCCCGGTCACTCCCTGTCCAATTCCAATGAGGTTTTCTAATTAGACTAATTAATTTTCTGCCCAAGTTAATAAGGCTGTCTGCAGTTCAGAAATAATTGGACCTCCCCAGCACCGACACCGGCAGCGAGCGGCGGCAGGGCTCCTCCATAACTCACAACCGGTGTCTGTTTTTCCAACCGACGCCTTTGCACTTTCAGCAGTGATGGAGTTTTCTCATTAATTCTGACACTAGCTCCTTCAGCCTGGGGTGAGGCCGGGGGGGACTGCCAGGATCCCAGCCCCCAGGCAGTAAATCCCTTTGGGCACCGTGGCACACCTCTCCTCCCGCAGCACCGCTGCACTGCAAGATTCATTTCCCCCAACGCCAGGCTTTGCGTTTTTTCCCTCTGGTGGAGTATTGTGGCTTATTCCGCTTTGTGGGGCTTCAAAACCAACGTGCAAAGGGCAGATCATACAATGGTTTGAGTCGGAAGGGACCTTAAAGGCCATCTGGTCCAACCCCCCTGCACTGAACAGGGACCTCTGCAATGCTGCAGCCACGGCACTAAACCCGGGGAGATGTGTTCCTCCCGTTCTCAAGAAGGGCAGTTTTTTAACCCCAAATGGGGCCCAGACTGCATGGATGCAGCAGGCAGCATTCCAAAGCCTTGAGCCCAAGGTTGGGAGGTCGGATGGGGTGAGCACTTCAGCTTCAGCAGCAGAAACAGCACACTAAAGCAGGTCACGAAGAAAAGCAGCACTGTGACACCAAACCTCCTGCTTTCAAAAGCATTAACGGAGCGGGCGCGCAACAACCTTCACCTGAAAGCATCCAAACACTTCCACAGAGGCAGTGTTGAGCCACAATGAACTTCAATGGGAAGGGGCCGCCGACGTGGAGGAGAGTGAAGGGGGCTGCCAGAATGGGGATGATCACATCTGCTCTGCTGGAGCAGAGGAGAGCAGAACCCGATGTGATACACAACCCCGGCAGCCCACGGCCCCAAATACTCATCCATCCGCAGAGCCAAGTGTGGGCTGGTGCTCCCCAGAAGGTCAGAGCGGATTAGAGCAGCGTGTTCTCCTGGCCTTAATACCCTGAAACGGGCTCCCTGCCTCCCGCCTCCTCCTGCTAATCAAATAAAAGACGGAAGATAAAATGCCAACCACAAACGAGAGATTTGCACTGGGGGGATCTAATTCCAGGAGGCTGCAGGCCATAAAGAAAAGGGATCCATTAGCATCCACTTACCTGCCATGATGAAGTGACCACGATAAAGTGCGAGGGATTAAATAAATTTAAGTGAATCCCCTGACGGCGTTTTTATGGGATTGAAAGAGGTTTTATCCACTCGCAACCTCTATCCTCAGAGGAAACTGATTCAATAAAAACTAAACCCACTTCATCAAGCAGGAAGGCAAAAAAAAATAAAATAATAATACCCAAAAAACCTCCGTGGCGCTCACAGAGTCACTGAAGGAGTTGGGGGAAAATTAAACACGGGGTGAGTCTGGGAGTGGGAGAAATCTGCACACATCTGCTGCTGTGCCATCTGCAGCAAGGACAGCATCACAGCATCTCTCACCTGCTGCTGCCTCTGCTCCAGCCATGCAGTCCAAGCACCCAAATGGTGCACAGAACACAGTGTGCACACCATCTCCCATCCACCCCAAAATCAACACCACCACTGTGCTGTATCGCACGGAGATCTCTGCCCAACCCAACCTGCCCAAAGAGCTCTGAGATAATGGGGTCAGGATGGAAGACCGCCATCTTTAGGACACCCTACAACAAACCCCAAATGCAAACTGCAGCCCCCGAACAGCAGAGGAAGAAGACTACAAATGGAAGCTCCATGGAACAAAGCTGCTCTCCTCTGATGTACATTCATGGGGGAAAAAGCCGTTTTAATTACTGATCAGAAATAAATGACTTGCCATTTGCTAGGACTTCTTTCTTTTTCTTTTTTCTTTTTTTTTTTTTGGAGTTTTGAAATTACTTTGTAGAATTACTTAAAACTTATTAATATATTTATAAGGAAAGAAAATACCCATAAAAGCTTGGAATGCTGAGCCAACGAATTAATTAACATCAAATTACTAGTGGTTACTACGGCCTGATACTAAACATTACTACCCTATTATGTGGGGAATGGACAAAAATCTCTCGCAGCTGTTAATTATTTCAATTATTAATTTTACTTAATAATTCATATCCCTTTCTCGACCCCCTGGAGTATACTGGAGTATCTACATTTCTTCCTCTCCTCCTCCATCTCTCCATACTCCCGCTTTCATCGACACAATCCATCACTCTACAAGGTTACCAGCTCCGGGAGAGGGGGTTTCTTTATTTTATTTTATTTCGGTTTATTTTATTTTATTTTTTATAATCCACAGTCATTTCCTCCGAGAAATACCCCTGGTAAATACCTGCTCCAGAAAAACAATAATAAATCCTTAAAGGTGAACCCGAGCGCCTTTCACCCTTTAGAAAAAGTAATATGTCTGAGAGCCCAAATCCTTAATAGTACATACATGGAGAGTGAATTACAAATAAATCCACTTTAAAGTGAAGTGGAAAGGGTTTTTAAGCACCTTTTAGGACCTGCATTCTGTGCAGCTCCCATCCACCATGCCTGCTGGCCTCGCCCTCCATATGGGCTGCACTCCTTCCATATGGGAAAGGCAGGAAGGGAAACTGAGGCACGGCCGTGACAGATACGTACACACATAGACACACATTCCTATACACATACGGACACATATGCTTACACCCCCACAACGGGGGTTGTGGTCCATGGCCATAGCAGAGCAGCAGCCCTGTGGTTCCACGAGGGACCCTTGGCACTGCCTGGGAATCCATTTCTCGATCGAATGGAAACCGTTTAATGGCAGAAAATAAACGGGGTTGGTGGAGGATGGAGAAAAGGATGAAAAACCCCGCGGCCCCCGGGGCGTTCCACGCCGACGAGGGGATTAATATTTCTGATGGGTTTTTAGAGGGAGAGAGGAGGAAGTTTGTGCTCAGCGCTGCGCCAGAGTCCAAATGTGATTGTGAACAGAAAGCGCTGCAGGAGAGAGCGATGCGTGCACGCGCCCAGCGCACGCTCCCATCTATTAATCTCCTCCCTTGATCTGGAGGGTAGAACTAAACTGAGGTTTCATGCTCTCTGCTGACGTATGGAGGGAAAATCAAACCACACGTAAGGGGAAAAGCAGCCAGAACGATGCTACGCTGTTTTGATCGTGCAAAAATAGACACGCGGCACGTAAGTATTGGGATCGCTCTTGAGCAGCACGGGAGTGATGGAGTGCAGGGACAACAGCCTGGCAGCAGCAGCACGGACCACGAAAGGCATTTCCATACAATCTCAGAACCACAGAATCATTTTGGTTGGGAAGGACCTCCAAGTACATCCAGTCCAGCCATCAACCCAACGCAACGTCGACCCACCCCATGCCGCAGGACCCCACCAGCGAGCGGATGTCCCATCGGACTCCAACCCACCCCCCCCCATTCTTTTCCTCCTGTTGGCTCCAATGATGGCATACCCCAAGGCAGAGGCCCCATGTCCCAACACCTCTTCAAACATCGTGTCGCACATCCCCACCTCCGGAGGTGCATTTTCTGTAAGGAAATAATCGGGTTTTGTTGGGTTTTGTTTCCCTTTTTTTCGTCTCCTCTTTCCTCTTAGGCCTGAACGCTTTAACGAGCGTCCTTTTGACCTAGGAAACTTAGTTTTAATTTCCATCGCTTTATCCGGAGAACAATGTGTCCTGGGGGCATCTTTGAGCACAATGTACACTTTCATCATCAAAACAAATGCTAGAAATACCCATCTGCCGTGGTATCAGAGCGCGCTGGCTCACTGAGCCGGACACCGCTTAGGGGACGAGGGAGGTTTTTACTCTTCTCAAAGTCATGAGCACTTCCTCTAAGCTCTTTAGCATTAGAGTCTCCTGCAGAGTTGGGTATTAGAAGCTCTGCTCTTCTTTTCCCTAGCCAGGAATGACAAGAGAGAGCTTTCTTAAAAGATTTCTGCTCCTGGAAGGGAAAATAGGAGCAGATCCTCCTCAGTGTCCTCCTGGGCAGCAGCAAGACCCCACCAGTTGCCCCAGTAGCATTCAAGATCAAGAAAGACTCCATCTCCAAAGGATTTGCCTCTTGTAGGATTTGCCTCCTACAGGATTTGCCTCTTAAAGGATTTGCCTCCTATAGGGTTCGCCTCTTATAGGATTCGCCTCCTATAGGATTTGCCTCTTACAGGATTTGCCTCCTCCAGGTCCCTTCCCCAACCCCACTTTCCTGAGCCTCAGTCTCCTCTCCATTTCAGACCAGAATAATTTGGAATAAGTTATAATAATAGTAAACATAGTAAAAACAACAACAAATCAAACATGCTTTGTTACTCCCTAGGCACATGCATTTGTCTTCCGAGCGACAAAGTAATCACATTTTTGGTTTTAATTTATTACGTGCATTACAGTCGGTGCCTGGGGGCATTATCACAAGTCACAGCCCCAGTGAGCGACGGGAAGAGCTGAGGCTCTTAAATCCTCACCTCTTTTACCTTCTCCTCCTGCCAGCAGCTCCACGAGCACTGTTCTCCTCCATTTGGATGGAAAGGGGATTGGGGGCTGCACCCCAGCCCTATGGCATGGGGTACTGCTGGCTGACTGGTGCCAGCAGAGGGCTGTGCTGAATCTCCCCGCCCAAAGAAAGGGATTTCCACCCGTTCGCTTTTATGTTCTCCCTTCACGTGGTCTCAAAACGTAATGCCCATCACTACTGGCTATGGGACACCAATATGAGTATACAAAGCATATAAAACACGATGAACAAAGTCTGCCCACAACCAAGCAACCTGTAGGGAGACACGGCCTGGGTCAAGGTATGGAAAGGGATGAGCAGGGGACAGAAAGAGCACCGAGTCCTTGCAGGAATGGGACAGGGGCTGCCATTGCCTCCCCCGAGACAGCAAAGGGGGAGCACACGTCCCCCAGCTCTGCCCACAGCTTTCCACCCCCAGGACAGGACCCAAAAGGTCCCCAGCGCATCGTGTGTACGTAGGAACGCCTTCTGAGGTCCCAGAGCCAAGTACATAGAGCCATGGGGTTCTGTGTTTTGTGAAACCCGTTAATAGGATCAGCGGAACAAGGTCAGCATGTAAAATACAGCTGCTTCGGAGATCACAAAAACCACTTTAATCTGCAGTGGCTTTTCACCTCCGGGGGCCGGCGGACTGGTGCAACAGATCTGCTCATTTGGCTGATCCTGTTACAAAGGGATCAGGGATAAAGCAGAGGGGGAGAAAAAAAATCCTCCATCGAGCAAACACAGCCGGGGAAAACTTTCCCCTCTAGCAAAACTCCGGGGCTGGAAATACCAACAGGAGGCTCAGGGCTGCGGGAGCACACAGCCCAGGGGCGATGCTGCTGTCCCAGTGCAGCAGTGAGCACGGTGCTGCTGGCCAGCTGGGTGCACTGGGGCCAATCCTGCCCAGGTCGCTTGCACCGGATCAGAAAGAAAATTGAAAAGCTCAGAGCGTGCACACAGACACCGTGCGGGGAAGGCCCCGCTCGGTGCCTCCAGCCGTGACCTTTATTTTCCATTAATGGACCTGGGCGAGTGTTGGCTGTGTCAAAGCTGCATAAAATGAACCGAAAATAAGAGGGATAAACAGCAGCAGTTATGGTGGGGTTTTTTTGTTGTTGGATGATTTTTTTATTTTTTTTTCTGGCTTGCTTTTCCTGAAGGAGCACTGATAAGCTCCAGCCAAGGGCTGCAGAGGAGCAGGGCTCCATGGGGACACTGCCAGCCCACGAAAACACCTGATTCCAGCACCAGCAGGTCACAGCCACTCCATCCCTCCTCAGAGAGAGAAAGAAGAAGACAAGTGGACACCCCCAAGTCGCAAGGGACCCATAAAGACCATCAAATTCACCCCACGGACACCTTCTGCTGTCCTGGCTGGGTAGGTGGCCCCGTCCCTCCTGCACATCCAGCATCACACACGTGGTGATGCTCTCAGCACAGCCAGGGCACACGCTGTGGGCACTGGGTAGGATGAGGGAATTGAAGATTTCAGAGCACGCTGCGTGCGACCGCCGACCCCTTAATACTTTAAATCCAGGCTCATCTCCCAGCTAGGCCCTTAATTTAAATGCAACTGGATAGCTGCTCCATGTTTAATAAATAACAATCGATTATTTAAAGCGCACCTGGGTTGAGGTTTACCACCTATGGCTGGGTACACATGTAAAAATGCACAGTACCTATTATTGCCTTATTAAGCCTTAGTCCTAGGCATGTACTTAACAGCCACTAGCTATTTAATTACCCGGTGAATTCAGGGCTTTATTTGTAATTTCCCCCAGCAGGGACGTGGCCGTGACAGCACTGGGGACAGCAGCCTCCATCCAATGGGCACCCAACATCAAACCCACGTCCTCAGAACCATCCCCCATCTACCACCCCTCCCCCTCCACTCCCCAAATCCCCACAGGAGCGAATTAAGCCCCGTGGTTTGCAGCAGGCAGCTCTCACCCCTCCCCTGGACTCGGCATTACCATATTTCACTCGGAACGCGAGATATTTAAAGGTAAGTTTCCATCAGGATCCATGAGGATTTATCTACGCGGGCTCCCATTAGCGGTAATAAGATGAAGGCGATCAGCCTCATACATTTCACTTTGGCCAGTATAAATGCCTTCACATTCATTAGACAGATGTCTGCTGGAGTCACGGGCAGGAAAGAGGAAGGAAAAAAAAAAAAAAAATGAAAGAAGGGGAAGAAAAGGAAGAAAAACACTGCCAGGCTCCTTCCAGCTTTGCACTTGGGAAGCAGTCGGGCTCTGCACAAACTCAGCCAACGCTGTGAGGACGCCGGGCAGCTTCCTCTCCAATAAGGGCACCTTAGCATCCTTCAAGCATCCCAAAAAGGGCAGCCAGAGAGCACGACCTCAGCCAGCAGCCACGCAGGGCTGGGTAACGCAGCAAAACCCTCCGTGCCAACCGTCCCAGGGCCACGAGGCAGCCCTGTCACCTTGCTGGGTGCACACAGGGAACACCTCTGCAGAGCTCCACCACCGCTGAGCCAAAGCACCGCTTTCATGACGTGACATTTGTTATCCCTAATTACCAGCTTGGCTTCATTTTGAAGTCATTTGCGCTGATTACTCCGACTGCTGCCTTGGGTAGTCAATGACAGAGATTAACTAATCAGCACGTAGGAAAATATTTTAAGGATATGTATATTCACCCAAATTCCTCCAGTGTCCTGCTTCGCAGCATCCTGGCTTAAACTGATGCCCACTCGTTCCTCTAATCTGACACCAGCTCAAAGAGCCTCGTGGCATCAATCCTCTCAATTCCCTACAGCAACGTGTAAGCCCTCGACGAAGCCCCTTCTTAATCTCCTTTTTGCCAGTGATTACAGAGCTGGTGTCTCTGACTCTGCCCAGATAGGAGCCCCCATGTCCTCACTGTGTTCCTTCGGCCATCCCACATTGCTCCAGCAGCCATCGCTGTGCTCTGCAATGGGCTCAGGAGGAGGAAGAGACTGAGAAGATGGACAGAGGACAGACAGACAGACCGACATCCCCACCGGGCTGCACTGCCACGCGTTAGCATGCAACAAACTCCTTCCAGACTTGGTGCTGAGAGGAAAAGCAGCTGCAAGAGCCTCAGCCAACACTCTGCAGGAGGGAATCTGCCTCAGGCACGGGTCGTAAACACCCATGTGGCGAAGCTGCTGGAATAAGGAGTGATTTCAGCTCCGACAGCAAAGCAAACAAATGGCCAGGCAGCAGGAGCTCTGCCCACACCGTGCAGGAGCCCAGAGAGAGCCAGGAGAGGAGAGGAGAGAAGAGGACAGCACCCAGACACTGCTGCAGGGATGCTCTCGTGCTGGGGCTGGCACCACTGAGGCTCGGGAGGGGGATGCTGAAGGTCAGGGATGCAGCTCTGCATCGCACCGTGCTGTTCCCCTGAATTATTTCTCCCTCCCCATTTATTTCTCTATTTATTTATTTCTCTATTTATTTACTTACGGAGGAAGGTGGGATTCTGTCCCTTTTTTAAAATTATATTTTATTTTATTTTTCCCTTTTTTTTTCTTTTTTTCCCCCAAGTCTTCAGCACAGACCACAGGCAGCAGGGGTGAGAGCTGCTCCACGGCTCTTTCTCGCCACCTAGTGCTCACCTCCCCACCCGAAAGCCACCTATCTACACCCAGCACCCTGTTCCACCGAGAAACAGCCTGAAAAAGGGGCAGCTTCCCATGGACAGAACACGGATGAGATGCTAGCTTGCCCTCGCAGACCCCAAAATGGCTCAGACCCACATGCTGCCCTCTTTATGAGCACTTGATATCAGCCATAAACCCTCATGTTTGAACCATATCTAAGGAAAACTTTTTGCTCACGGACAGAGAATGGCCATGAACGATCCCAGATGGGGCTGAGCAGGCACAGGATCAGTATGGGGCACGGAGAGGCACGCTGTGCCCACGCTGCTCCTGCTCTCCATGCTCACACGGCCCTGAGGAACCCCTGCAGGTGCCTCAGTTTACCCAGCCAGAAAAGGCACAGAAAATTATTTCATCCTTCATCAATATGTTGGGAATTTTCGGGATGAAAGTTTGCCAGTGCCTTCTTGAAGGCTGAAATGCTTGCATGCACAATGCTTGGGATGCATGCTCCCCCCCAGCAGACTGAACAAAAGGAAAGCAACCCCTCAGAGAACAGTTTCATAGCCCCAGCATGCCCGGACACTGGCCAACATTAAAATCGCAAAGCATTGCAATCAATACGAGAAAACAGAGCTAGTCAGAATTAAAAAGCAAGCAGGAAAACCAGCCCCAGCTCCACAGCGAGCTGCAGCAGGAAATACGGAAGGCAGAAAGTGATGGAGCAGAGCTGAGCCCTGCAGGAAGCCCGCAGGCTGAAGGGATGCCTGGGGAGGGTGGTCTCTGGCAGAGTGGCAAAAGTCCCCCAAGTGCCACCGAGCTGCTGTGCAGTGCTGCAGGAGGGGATTGCCATCTGCTGACAAGCTGCAGCCCTGCAGCGAGCCCTGCCTGCTTCCATCCTGCAACACCCACAGCGAGCTGGGGACACGGGAGCGTCCCCAAATCCCTGCAGTGGGATGGGAGAGGGGCACCCCAGCGGGCGGCCCCAAAGTCTGCTGCAGGGATGGATCCACCTGGGGCATCAGGGCTGGGAGGATGCGCTGCCAGCAGGGTGCTCCTAGGGAAGAGGTTCTTGGGCAGGGAGGTGGGGATGCAGTGAGGGTACCCCCACAGGAGTGGGTGCCATCCCCTGGCTGGACAGATGGGACACATCCTGGCAACGATGCTGACGCTCCTCCACCAGCATCGAACAGGGAAAAGGCAGAGGCATCTACCAGCTCCAACTGAATAATCAGCTTATTACAGATTCGGATAGAAAATCATAATATTTGCTAATCACGATATTAATTTCTTGCTAATTGGCTGCCTGATGGCACAGGCAGAGCAAGGGGGCACCAGCTGGAGCAGTGCCTCGTGTGGCTGCGGCACCGCAAAGCCAGGTGATCCCATCGGGGTCCCCGTGCCCTGGGGATGGTGACACCTGGCAGCGTTGTCCCTGCAGAACTGAGTCCTGGCAGAGGGTCCTCAATTTGGCAGAGAGATCCTCACCACCTCCCCAACACAGGGGACTGGGAGGAGGCAGGAGGAGGGCAGAGCAAAAAGGGGCAAGAAGTGCTGGTGGCAACAGGGAGGCCTTGGGGGGGCTCCAGCAGCAGGAGCAGCTCCTTGCAGGGAGGTCCAGGTGACCCCACAGCATCCAACCCCTGTGAGATGACGCAGGCTGGATGCCAGGCAGGGCTGATCACAGAGCCGCCACCGCCGCTGCCGCTAATGAGGCCCTTAGGCTAATTAAAAAGCCGAGTAAAACACAAAAACATAACGAGGAGCCCGTTTATCAGTCAATCGGAGGACATGAAGGCGCCAATAGAAGTTGGAGCTGCCTTCTTGATGCCAGCAGCCCTGCCCTGGAGTGCAGCAGATGGGCACCGAGATGGCCTCATGCTTCCCAGCACCAAAGGGAGGAGAGGGGCAGGGCTCCCTGCCCACATCGTGCTGGAGTTGTTCAGCTCGGGGGGGGGGGCTTGGGGAACACAAAGGACTAAAGCAGTGTGGGGCAACGAGGGAATGCAGGACTTGGGGGGGTGTGAATCTCAAATCCGTGGCCACTCGGTCCCCCACACCAGCCCCATTACTCCTGTGCCACACGTTTCCTTGCAGGGGAGAAATTCCAGATCCATCAGCAGAGGTGTTGCTGCAGGCGATGCCGTCGGGCTGTGATTCATTGCAGAGAGGCCAGCGCGCTGCAAGAGGAGGGGACTCTGCCTCCACACAGCACAGCTCACCGACTCAGGGGCACGGCCAAGTGTCCCAGAGCTCCCAGGCTGCAGGAGATGCTCCGTAGTGCCGAGCTCAGCCCGCACGCAAACTTCCCCGTGCTCCACACAGTGCTTTGCTCAACACACAGTTCATCCTCATCGACACAACGCACTGCTAAGCCCCGAAAGCACACGGTGATACCTAAATGCTCCCAAGGGCTGCTGAACCCCACCACCCACCTGGGACAGCCCTGTGAGCCTCACGGCCGTCCCTGCTCCCCCCCTCTGCCCCCAGGTTGGCTGTCAGGAAAGCTTCTGAAATGGGGCCGCTAATTAAATTACACTTACAGCCGAAACTGCTCCGTCAAGTAAATAAATAAATAAAAATTAGAAGGTCATCAACGTTGTGTTTGGAGACCATCGCATTAGCATACATCTGCATAGCAATGAAGGGAAAAAAAAAAAAAAAAAGGCCATTTAAAGAGAGCTGGTAATTTACCCAGCCAAGTAAACTTCATTACCTTTAAGTAGCACTGCACGACAAGCACTAATTCACACTTTTAACGACCCTGGCACAGATGGCAGAGAGGGACCTGGGACAGGAGACTGCAGCCAAGGTGCCCTGAACCACTGTGGGGCTGTGGGAGGGGGTCCCAGAGCCGCATCGCTATGGGGTGGCACCGAGAGCATCGCTCCTCCTGGGATGCTTCAGCCCCGAGATTCAACATGGGATGCAAACGGGGAGAAAGAAGTGTGCTGCCCTGCTGCCTGAGCTCAGCCCTGCTCTGCACGCAGCAGTGCAGTACCCTGCAGAGCCGTGCGAGGACAGCACAGCTCTGCTGAGCACTGCCACGGCACTGCTCCGTGCACAGCTACTGCCAACGAGCTCAGGAGAATCGAGGCTGTAAGATCACTTCTTTTCACTGGTTTTCTCCCCAGATCTCCTACACCGAGTGCTTCCCGTGGCAGCTATCGGTGGGGGGCTGTGCCCCCCATGCGGTGCATCCACCATGCTGGAGAGGAGCACCTTGAGGCACAAGAAACACAACAACACAGTGCACAGAGGGCTCCAGGGGCAGCTTCCTTCTCCCAGCCCCGTGTCCTGCAGCCCCACGATGTGTGTGAGCACAGCTGAGCTTGTTTCTGCCTTCCCTTACCTCGGGGACCAGCCAACAACTGGCAGAAAACAATAACACAATTTTTAAGACGATGAGATGTGGGTTGGCTCTTTTCTCTCCCCTTCTTGAGACAATAGTGGTGATGACGGCGATGATTACACGGAGCGCAACACCGTTTTACGCTGTGATTGGCCTCAGCAAAACCAGTTGGGGAGAGCCAGGATTGCTCATCAATCCCATCTCACCCTCTCCTGAAGCCCCTCTCCAGGGCAGCCCCCTGGAAATGCAATGCACTGCTGTGCCCTCCCGTTAGCACTGATCCCCCATCCAGAGAAGCCAAGGGAGAGGTCTGCAAGGAACAGCCTGGATGTGAACAACTGGGATGCGAGCGAGGATCTGCCTCGTTGTGCTGCTGGGATAAACCCACCCTGAGCACCAAAACGAATGCCCAGTGCTGCACAGCGTGTCTGCAGCCCAGGATCTGGGCAGCAAGGTGCACTGCTGCAGCTGCAGAATTAAAAGCTCAGGCACACGCCGACGGTACAGAAGTTTCTCTCCGATCCCCCCCCCCCCAACAAACAGAGCCCACCGGGTGCTTCCCAGGCTGCCTGCTAGGAGAGGCACTGTGCAAAATAAAGTTGTGTTGCAAAGTAATTGCACCTGGAAGGCAGAGCTGAGGCTGAGAGCCACCTCCCCACGCTGCCTCTTTGAAATGTGCGAGCAGCCGCCTGAATACATCAGTAATAAAAACAACAAAGAGGAAAATTGGGACGAGCTGCGCTGATGCAGTGGAGGTGGGAGCAGCCACAAGATGGGAAGCAGAGTGGGGGTGGACCCATCTTCTCTGTCCCCTAAGGAGACGGAGATTAAGGTGGTCCTGCTTCCTTCCTCCCCAGTGAAACTCAGCCCGGGTTCAGCTGCTGCTGTGGGAAACTGAGGCACGGCTGTGGCTCGCTGCCACGCACCTGCCCCATCCCTAAGCCTGCAGTAAGCAGCACAGAGCACTCATCTCAGCACCCAACCCTCTGCAACCCCCATCTGCAGCATGACAAAAAGGCAAACCGTCCACCCAATGCTCCCAGCTGGCTTTTTAACCCCGGGAGGATGCATTTCTTTGCATCCACGGGGCATCCTGCGGGCAGTGCTGTGCCACGCAGGCAGGGAGGAGTGCCCATCCATCTGGGTGTCCCCAGGAAATCACCACTGCTCAGCTCTGCGTCACATCACAGAGGTGATCGTGCTGGCAGTGCAGCCATGTATCATCAGGGCTTCTTTTTATAATCCTCCTTCTTTTTCCCTAACGCACGCAGCTCCAGCAATAAACTTGGAGAGATGTCTCGGGATGCCAAATAACAAAATGCATTTCCGCAGCAGCTCCATAATTAATGTTTGCATCGTTTATCTTTCATGGAAAGATTATTCTGACTAACGAGGTTCTGGGCCGCTAATTCATTACAGTGCCTTGTCACTTCCTGCTCCTTCTTATTACCCAGAAATAGACTCATTAGTCAGAGTTCAATGACAGGGAGAAATTGTGTTCGTTAATTTAATTCCTTTTCTCTCCCTTTCTGGGCCGGTGTTTGTCCAGAACCAGGGGGTGAAAGGGAAGGGAGGAGCACGACCTGTTGCAGCGGAGATGCTGACATGCCTGGAAGATACACACCTGCAGCAGTGGTTTTTAGCACACAGAATGCAGCAAAGCCAGGTCAGTGAGAGCAGACTCAGCAGAGCCACTGCTGCCTCAAAGCAGAGGGTCAGAGCACAGAGCCCGGAGCTGGGTGCTCCCTGTGCCCATGGCAGTGCAGCCTGAGCATCCCTCTGCAACCTGCCCGCTGCGGGAGGACCTGCTGCTCCCTGCAGGATCGGCCATTAGCAGCTGATGCTTCATTAAAACAAAGCCTTCAGACTGTCCAAATATTTGCCTCGGACGCACGCTGCTTCGCCTCTCAGCTCAGCTCCCCCGAGGGGTGTTGTGCTCCATTCCCATTCAGCCCACGTCCCCCCATGGCACTGCTGTCACTGGGACATGCACAGCACTCCCTGGGACAGCAGCGTGGAGCCTCAGCCCTTCCCAAAGCAGAGGGAACACTGCTTGGAGCAAAGTGTTTCTGCACTTTACTTTCCATTTTCCATTCTGTTCCGCAAATACAAGTGCGTGCGGGGGGAAAGCCAGCAGGGAAAGGAAGCGGTGCTCCTCATTCTGGTGCTTCTCCTGCTGCTAACAGCTCCTTCTTTCTCTCTTGCCAGGCTCCCTGCAGCCCGGCAATCCCCTGCCCTGCACACATTCGTGTGGTTATGAAGATATCTTACTGCAGAGCGAAACAGAGCAGGAGACAATAATTCTTTCCGGCCCGTTCCTGGACGCAACCCAGAGCGCTCGATGCTGTAATTCAGGGCTGCCTCGCCAGGCCAAATTCTGGGACAAAGTCAGCACGCTCACGGAAAGCACAACTGGAAGGGCCCTGAGGAATGAGCTCACTCCCACCAGCAGCCACCAGCAAAGCCACTCCTGCACAGACATCCACAGAACCCGACGCACGGTGTCAGCTGCAGCCCCAGCTCCCACCCACCAGCACCTCCCCCAGTGCTGATGCTCTTCCAAGGGCTGTCCCCAACCCGGGCACGATGCAGGGCAGTGTGCTGAGCCCAGGGATGGTGACCCTACCTGTGCTGCTCCTGGTCCCGGTGCCACCACCGTGCAGCTCAGAACCCGTGTTAGAAAAACAGTCCGACTCTGCCTTAAGGATGAGTAGAACGAAACGCCACTTACCTATTGAAGGGAAAAAGAAAAAAAGGAGAAAAGGGGGAAAGTATTACACAGGAGCTCTTTGAAATCAGGTCAGCTCAAAGCTTTGAAATGGCAGAAATTAAACAATTCTCCTCCCACTCCTCTCTTTGTCTACCCCCTTCTTTTCAAGGACTCCCTGCTCTCAGACATCTCCATGAGTCCGTTTCACCCTTCAGTGCAGCTCCTTCCCCCACTGAGCTGGGGAATACATGGAAGACCTCAAGGGGAGACCTCAGGACCTGCACTGAAGCCCCAACAACAGTCCAAGGGGGTGCAGATCGGGGTGAGGAGGCAGCAGGGAAGAGTTCACCTCGCTGCACCCCACCCCGCAGGTGACGGTGCTGGGAAATCCTCAGTGCCAGGGGTGATGTTTATCATCAAAGCAAAGTTTCACGGCAGTCATCCATCTCCCCAGCCACCTTCCCAACGCACACGTGTTAGGTATCGGAAACAGAACAGATGTAGAAGCACCACCTACAACCACAGCAGCTGCAAGGAGGGGTGAGAAGTTCGTGCTCATCCCACTGCAGAGCATCAGTCTGCAGCATGCAGCCATCTACCAAGGGCACACACAAGGAAAAAGGAAGTCCTGCTCAATCTGATGAACTCACGGCCAGCAGTGGGTTTTTATTGCAAAGCACCAGACTGGAACAGCACTGCCCATTTGTAATGGGTAACACTTCTTGGAGGGGGCCGTCCTTGCTGGGCAGCCCAGCCCTAAGGAATGCTGTCTGTCCTCACAGCAGCACCATAAAACCACAAACCCAGGAGATGCTCCTCACCAGTTTCAACTCACGAGGTCTCTCTTTCGCTTGGCAAGAATTAAGTGCAACTGGTTTAACTTTTCTCCCTCCTTGCAAGCCGGGCTGGGTGCTGCAGGGCTGGACCTTGTGTTCCCATTGCATGGGGGCAACCAGCCCCAAAAAGCAGGATGGCACGGGGTGAGAACGCAGCACTGCACCAGCACAGCCTCAGCACAGACAGCAGCTCGGTGCTGCAGCATCGCTAGGTGGGGACAGAGCCCCACAGCTGGGAGAGATGCTCCTTCTCCTTCTCCCTGCTTTGTAGCTCGGTTTTCTATGCATTGTACTTCTTTCTTTTTGCAGGCAGCCTATTTATTGATTTTTCACGCCGGGCAAAGCAACACATCCTGCACCTGTGGGGAGCTTCATTTGCAGAGCCACGGGGCTGCCTGCCATCCCTCCTGACGCAGGGGGGAGGATTAGGGGACAGAAAAATGCACGGCAGCTTTAAACTGTTGCTCCTGTCACCCAGCAGGACTCAGCCCATGCAACCACACTGGAAAAAAAACAAAAGGCTGAAAACATTCATTTTACTTGTTTCTTGCTGGAAAAAAAAAAAAAAAAAAAAAAGATGTGTAAAAAAAACTACTGCAAATCACCCCGGGGTGCTGTGCTGGGTCCTCTCTCAGCACTCTGCAGCAGTGGAGGTGATGCTTTGGTCCGTGGCGTGCACATCTCCCCCAGAGCAGAGGGACAAAACGATGCAGTACGTGTTAAGTTCATGGAAAGGAAGCAAGGCTGAGCAGGGCAAACCAGTGGAGGGCTGCAAGCTGAGCAATGGGAGCTCAGGCACCAAAGGAACTGGGTGCCCTCGCAGAGGCCAACAGGGACAGAAGGGCACGTGTGATGGAGACAGAATGAGCCACAGCCCCAGGAAAGCTCATCTCCCCCTCCCCGCCCGTACCTCTAATAACCAATTAATATTTAGTCAACAAGCAGCTCTGCTAAATCCATGGAGATGGATTTCACAGGAGGGCTATTTCGTGTTAAATGAGCACTGACTCATCAGCGGCATTTACCAAGGATTACGGATTAGCCGCGGGCATGGTATCCATCACACGAATCCAGGGGGGAGGCAGAACCCCTCCCCTGCATCAGGGGAACCTTCCAAGGGACACTGCTCAGAGAAAGGCTGAGTTTTTGGCCCTCTAAGCAATGATGCTTGGAGTCCCCCAAAGGCATAACGCAGCCACGGGTTGGGGCAAAGCTGATCCGACCCAAGAGCGATGGATGGACGCAAAGCAACCGAGCTGCCAAGCTCCCAAAGAATGAACGTGCCCCACGGACCTGTTCAAACCAAAAACCCCTTCCCACGGGTTGGGACACAGTGCCCAACAGCAGTGCTGCGAGCTGCGCTGATCGGTATTGCATCCACTGGAGGAGGTGATTAACTCCCTGACCCGCCGAGCTTTAACGCGACCTCTGAGAATAGATAGAATCTTGTTATCTTGTAATGAGTTTTATGGCTTATTTCAGTACATTTTGGCCATGTTTCTCCAGTGATTAGGGCAATTATCAGCCTGTGCGTTTCAGGATTATGAATTATGGAGCCGCTGAATGACTGCAGAGATTTAATATCTCCCAGCATCCCTCTGCCTCTCTTGCAACACTCAACTCCGGGCTGGCACCGTCTCTCTGCTCTTTATGCTTGGAGCATGAGCAACTCTGAGCTAGGAGTTAAGCATCAATGCTTACATGTGTAATTACAATTAATAACACGCAATATTAACACCCCTGCCCTGGGTGGAGCGGCTCAGAGGAACCATTCCGGTGTCAGAGGAGCACTGGGGAGGTTCAGGAAGGGGACAGGGATGGTCACCATCCCTGGGTACCACCAGCAGTGATGCGGGTGATACCAATGCTTCTCCCACATTTGGGCACCACAACCCCGCTCCCATCCTCACCAGCCCACCCACGGCAGGTTTAATTTCTGGATTAAAATCAGGTTCTTGCACCAAAAAGTGCACTGAGATGGAGCTACCTGGCTGCTCTGGGGCCCTCTGGGTCACCTGGCTGAGGGCACCCAGCTCTATTTGTGACCTCGTCCCATCCGGAGCTGATTTAGAAACTTAATGCTGCTGAGCAGCTTAGGGTGGAACCACATGCACAGGATTAGCAGGAAGGGAAGGCAGAGATTCCCCTCAGATGCAACTTGGTTTAGACTTGTTCCAGGCTGCTGCTGAGGGCAGAGGGTTAATGGTCTACAGCCATGTACATGGACAACAAAGTGGTTCTTTCCTCTTTGGTGCACCAAAGCAGTTCCCAAAAGGAGACTGCATGGCTTCATGGAGAGGAAAACCAACAGCACAAGGCACTGCTGTGGTGGGATCAAGGCTCCGGTCCCAGCCTGGGGTCTCCAGCTGCAAAACCAGAAATGATGGCACATTTGCTACTGAAGAAGCCCAGCAACCCAGCCCTGCATGAGCATGAAATCCCAACCCCGAAACCTAAATGTAAAGAGGGAGATTGCAACAGCCAGGCTCCGTGCCCCCGCTGCAATGGGCACAGCACAGTCCAGGAAAGGCCAACTTCTGCTGACATAACCCATCCTTAATTCGGTCCAGATGGAGCCTTTTAATGATCCTGATTCATGCCTGGTTTTATTTCCATTTTTTCTTCCCTGCAAATGATCACTGGCAATTGACTGCTGCTTGGGAAAACACAGACAGCAGCACACGCGGTCCCGCTTCCTCCGCTCCCGTGGAAGCGTGCCTTCCTTCCAAGCAGAAAACGTAAAATATTAATTTTGTGTAGAAATAAAATTAAGCCCTTGGAAATGGGCTCCGAGAAATAAAGCCGTCGCTTGAGTTAATTAAGAAGTGATTGCAAAGAAAGCCTGCAATGAAGGCTGTGTGGCACAGGGTGGACCGAACTGCTGCTGTAGCCCAGGGTGGGAAGCACCTGGGTGATGGGACAGGAGTTGGGTGATGGGACAGGAGCTGGGTGATGGGACAGGAGCTGGGTGATGGGACAGGAGCTGGCTGCTGGCTGTCCCCATCCCTGTCCCCTTCCTGAGCCTCCCCAGTGCTCCCCTGACACCGGAATGGTTCCTCTGAGCCACTCCACCAAGTGCTGGATGCAAAAAATATGCAAAGGCAGGCTTCCCCCAAGGGGTGCAAGTGCCTCTGCCCTCCACGAGATGACAGATAAAATCCCCTGTTACTGGAAGAAGGTAATTTGACATAACAGCTGTTCTGACATTCTCTCCCTATGGATATTGCCGGCAATAAGAATGCAAATCAGCGCTCTTTGCACTTCTCCCGGAGAGCAACTTTCACCTGAAGAGTTGAGAGCACTTCCAAAGCGTGAACTCATTAAAGCTCCCTTCCCTCCGGCGAGGCCGAGCCCGCCGACAGACGGACAGATGGCAGCACACAGACGGACAGACCCTGCCTCCACAACACATGGCTGGAAGGGATACAGTGCAAACTGAACAATCACAGAACCGTTCAGGTTGGGAAAGACCTCTGAGATCCTCAGCCCCACACTCCACCGTGCCCACATCCCTCAGTGCCACATCCCCATGGCTCTGAACACCCCCAGGGATGGGGACCCCCCCACTCCCTGTGCAGCCATGCAGTGTAGCACGGCTCCTTGGAGAGGATAACTGTCCCTAATGCCCAAAGTGTAGCACGCTGCTGAGCACAGCAGCAAGACATGGAGTGATGTGGCTGTACCTCAGTCCTCGCCTTACTTTTGGCCTTGTGAAAATGAGGATGCACGCAGATGGGCACGGCAGGCAGCAGCAGCCTCAGCTCTGCAGCAGGACCTGGCTTGGCTGAAGAAAACCCCACCACGCAAGGGATGCTGAGAGACATCCACGAGTGGCAGCAGCTCTGGGAGGCCGTGGAGATGTGGAAAAGCCCTGTGGGGAAAGGCTGAGCCCCCACCTCAGGGCTGGATGCTGTGGCCACCTCGCAGCCAATGCCCCTCATCCGGCATTCAGGGGGCTCGCTCCCTCCTGCTGATGGTATTTTACTTTGTATAATTAAAGCTTAATGAGAATAGGGACCAGAGCTTCCCCGGCGAGCAGCCTAACCTCTGAACGAAGGAGCCACTCGGATTCCTAATTAATAAATACCTATTTGTATACAAAGCAGAGCATGCTGGCAGCAGGGCAGCTGAGCACCTCCCATCCGTGAACGTCCTTCAGCAGCTCCCAGAGTGCTGCAGGTTCACATTCCCCAGGCAAAAAGCAGGATTGATTACCAGGCGACTGCTCTAAGCCCTAAGCTACTGGATTAAAACACAGTTATCACCACTCCATTTCTTCCGTCAATCTAGACCCTATTTTTTCCCCTCCTGTAGTTGAGCGGGATTTGATTAATTCAAATCACACCAGCTCCAGACAAGCAACGCAGCTAATTTACTGCCCACTGCAAAACATGGGCACGCTTGGACTGAGGCTCCTCTGCTCCCAGCCCCAAGCTGTGCTGCTCCAGCATTAGGGACACCACGTTCACCTCCAAAATCCTCAGCCTGCCTCACTGAGCAGCTCCTTGAAAGTCAAATACGGAAAAGAGGAGAAGAGTGAGGGAGGTGCACCACATGGACACCGCAATGCGTGTTCCTACAGAATGAGCAAATCCCCCCCATCACACATAGGAAACCGAGACCCACGGACGGGGATTTTGCAGCAGCTGTGGCAGGACAAGAGGAAAACTCAAGTTCTCCAAGTTGCCACATGTGCTTGCAACAAGTCCCAGCTCTGCAAACCAACAGACGTCCCCCAGCAGCACGCACTCAAACAGGCTTAACCCTCCATTAAATCCCTTCAGTCTCACTCCGTAATTTACTGTTGCAAGCAAAATCAATTTAAGCAAAGGTTAAACTAGTTCTGTCTGTATTAGGAGTTTGCACTTATTTTAAATAAATTGATTTCGAATCAATTTGCTTGATTTTGTGCAACTCTTCTAAATACAAGCTCAGATGGTGCGGAGCTCGGTGCGGGTCGCGGTCCAGAGCACGCTTTATTTCACTGCTGGAGCTCTCCCAAAAGATGTCACACGTCAAATTCGGATGATAACTTTCAATAACGACGATACAGAAGTCACGAAGAGCTCCACAGTTAACCCAGCTTTAAATAGCTGTTATTCCCCATGTAACTTGTGGAGCTCTTCCAAAGGGAGGGAGCGTTGCCCAAAGCACAGAAGAGCCCAACCTGCTTCTCCCAAGTGGCAATGGAGAGTCAGTGCACAAAAACCCTTTTGTTCCCCATCCCTGGGCACTGCCCTGTCTCTCTCTTCTCTGGTGGTCCGGCTCAGATCTCAAACGAGCCCAGGGGTGGCTTCAAAGCACCTTCAGCATCGTGAGTACTTAATAATAACCCATCCCTTCAACTTCTGCAAAGCCCTCTCTGAAACGAGGCCATGAAAGCACCGTATGGACTGCCTCACCCCATCACGAGGGTGGAGAAAGGGATGAAAATAGCTCGAGCACAGCGAGAAAAAATATGAAAGCCCCTTCCTTTTGTCAAGCAAAATTGACCTCTTGTCCCACGAAGAATGACCCCCCAGCAGAGTGCCACGAGCTCGCAAAAAGCAGGCTGCCATTTGATTCTCACCTCTGCGGTCTGCAGAAAACGGCGAGGCAGGACCTGGTGTGTGCAGCCTCTGCTCTCAGAGCAGAACTCTGTGCCACAGCACAGGGAGCACAACCACGCAGGGATGCACCGAGCGAAGAGCCCCCAAGGGCAAGGTGCGTGGAGCTGGGGAGAGGATCATTGCAGGCATCCAGGTGTGGGGCAGCAGAGCTCTGCTCCATCCCAAAAGGTGATGCAGTGCACTAAGACCTGACTTACCCATTGCTGCTCCTGGAGTACTGCACGGAGCATGATTCTCCCCTCCAAGTGCCCGGAATAAAGAGGAGGGGCACATACCTCTGCATTGTTACATCACACCTGGAGCTCTGACTCCAAGCATGAGCACTGAGTCTGTACGAGCACTGACCCCAGAGCAGCCCCTCAAGGCTGCTCCCCACGTCCTGCGACAACACAGCACAGAGTGACGGAATGGTTTGAGTTGGAAGGGCCCTCAGAGATCATCTACTTTGACGTTACTGATGTTATTCTCTGGAGCAGTCATTTCCCGCTCCGCTTTCAGCCTCCAGAACACCTTGTGGCAGGAGGTCCCGCAGGGCAACCGTGTCCCCACTAAAATTTTATTAGGGATATAAAATTCCCTTCTATCAGGCTTAATTCTGACGATTCCTAATTCCATGGGACGTCCCTTGGATGCCGAGTTACAAGAGACGAGCGGGAGCTGCAGGTGACCTTCTCTCTGCCGCTCACCATCCCACGAACACTACAAAACGCTGAGATATCTGGCAAACAAAACCCTGATCAGCAGCAAATCCCGTGCTCCTCCATCCCTTTCATCACCACAATGCCCATCTGCACGCTGATGTCTGCAGGGAGGGACGTGCTGAGCTTGGCTTCTGCCTCCCAGCACTGCAAAGTGGCGACGAGGGGAAGAAGAGGAGGGGACGCGGGTTTGGAGGAGGGGGCTGAGGAGAAGGCAAGGTTGGAAATTTCCTCCTGGCAGCCCCTTTTCGAGGAGAGTTATTAGAATTTATTTTCAATTATACACAAGAATAAGCCGTCTGCAGTATAGTTAACTTTCAATTTCAACCAATTTTCGACGCATTCAATCATAGATGCCTCAGTGATTAAGAATCTATGTTGCAAAACAATTCCCACTTTGCAACAATGCAATCAAACAGATCTACAACTCATAACCCATTATCCAATAGTTTCTCAGCTCATTGGTGAACTGAAATAGGATTCACCAAGCGTCCCCTTTTTACCCAGTGAGCCCCCGAGCTCATCTCCAAACAGTGCTGCGACTGCAAAGAGCCCACGGAGGGGAAGTGGGGTGTTGGTTTCTTTGCCTCCTGTTTGCCAAGGAGCATCATGCAAACCTCCAGAGCGCGCAGCCATGCCATCACAAGGGCAGTGTCTCTGAAAGCAAGCTGCTTCACCTCCCTAGCACAGCACCTATGCAGGTAAAGGTGACCCAGAGTGGTGGAAATGGGTGAAGATCCCCAGTCCCTCATCCTGTCCCCAAATGGGGACAGGCAGACGTCCCCGCTCTGCAGTGTGCTCCCTTCCATGTGCAACCCCTGCCCCGGCTCCTCTCTGCCTTTGATGCCAACAAATAACAATTTCAGAGTGGGGAAGACACCTGGGAGAGCCGAGGCACTTGTGCTACAAGATAATTAGAGATTATTATAATCGAAATTTCATTGCCACATCAAACTGTGTCTTTTAGCATTAATTAATCTCCTCTCCCAGCCTCTGAGCACTCTCGGCTCGCTCGCTGTAGGACAGCAGCTTGTCAAACACACCAAAGCCTTGCATCTCATTACCTTATCAGAGGGGTGAGCAGGGAGCTGAGGAGCAGCAGCACATCTCCCAGCACAGCTGCAGCCACGAGGACGCCTGCATGCCCACCCCCAGCGTGCAAACTTTCCAGCACACAGCACAGGGGGTGCTCCCCCTGCATCAAAGCAGGCTTGGAAAGGATGCTGCCTGCAGCTCGCTGCACTGCGTGGCCGTGGATGAACTGCATCAGCTGCAAGGCTGACATCCTTGCAGGGAGCAGAGCGCTGGTGCTCTGCTTTCCCAAGCAATTCAGCCTCCAAAAATTCAATGTGTCTCAGTGGAACAGTTTACCCCTTGCATCCCCACAGCAGCCCAAGGCACGATCCTTTCACAGAGCATCCCAGCCCGAGTTGTCAGAAACCCATAGAGAATCCAACCCCAGGCTTCACATGTAGTTCAGACTGAGGGAAGACGGACTGATGGAAGGATGAATCCAGTTCTCCCCACAATGGTCCCAGTGTCTGCTGGATGATACCAAACCAGAAGGGGTCTGGAGCAGCAACTCACACAGCTTCAGGCACTTGAGACCTGCTCCAATGGCCCTAAGCAGCTCTGGAAGTAACCAAGCAGCACAGTGCTGAGCCAGGAGCAGGATGCACCACTGGAGAAACTGGGCACCCTCCACTCCCCCAGGTCCCAGCCAGCAGCACGGGCTGTGTACACACTGGTGACATGCATGAGATAATCTGTGTTCCACTCACTGATTCTCCACCGCTTTCATACCTCATGTGGAAATAAATATCCTCTCCCTCTTGTTTCCA
The DNA here is from genome assembly GCA_036925125.1 of Oreortyx pictus. Classification (NCBI taxonomy): domain Eukaryota; kingdom Metazoa; phylum Chordata; class Aves; order Galliformes; family Odontophoridae; genus Oreortyx; species Oreortyx pictus. Next base: position 1,773,259 of record JAUPFR010000025.1, on the reverse strand, counting down.
CCTCTCCACTCCCCCTCTCCCCGCTATTGGCTTTGTGACAGAAGGCTTTAATTTATTCCCCCTGCCACAGCTTTATGCTGCTCTTTTCTTGCAATTTACCCCATATATTATCCCCCGTCTTGTGTCATTTAACTCCAGAACGCGGCTGGAGATACAGTTTGCTTGAAGGATGCTGAATCCATCAATCCTGCTCCCAGGGACGTTGACAGCAGGGAAGTCCCAGCACACTGGTGCTTCTTGCTGCCTCCACCCCACCTGCTCATGCCCAGCCCAACGCTGGCACCTGGCTGGGCTTGCACACCTTGCACGTCCCAGCAAGAATGGGAGGAACCAGCAGGGAGAGGATGATGAAGATGAAGGCTCAGTTGCTAAATGAGCTCTCTCTCCTTGATGCACACCCCTGCAAACAGTGCTGCCCATAGGGGTGGGGAGAGGCTGAGCCTCACTGAGCTGCTCAGCCCCACTGCTGCTCCATAGGGACCGAGGGACAGATCCTTCTGCCCCTATGGGGCATTCACACCCTTGTGGCACAAATGGCATTAGCACAGGGAGCTCGCAGCAGCCCCAGAGCAGTGCAGGGAGGAAATTATCCATCACTTTCACCCCCCAAAATGGGACAGGGAGAGATGTGTCAGCCACACAGAGCCTCTCCTCTGAGCTGCTATGTGCCACATGGATGGAAACTGATCACCGGAGGGAGAGCGCTGATGGAAAGCAGAAAGGGAAAAAAAAAAAAAAAAAAAGAAATTAAAAAGAGAGAGGAGAGAGGAAAAATTTAATGAAATGAAAAATGTATCTTGTTTTATTTATTTATCGCAAGATTTCCACGTGGGGAGAGCAGGACGGGTGCGATTATTCATCGTGCTCTAGCAGCCAGGCTCTGCAGGGAAACGCTGCCACGCTGCTGCCTGACACATCGTTAGGGCGTGCTTAATTGTGCTCGCTCTCGGGAGAGGACAGTCCCTCTCTGGGTGCAAATCCTGAGTGCAAGGCACCAGCCCACCCTGCTCCCTGCAGTGACTTCATGCCCTGAGCTCAGCACTGCTGACACCACAGCAGCTCCAGTCCTCTGGCAGCGTTTCCCCTACGCACACCTTACTGGGGAGGATGTTTCCCTGGTGTTACTGGGACTGATGGGGAAAGAGAAAACTCCCTGCACCTCCTGCAAGCAGTGCACCGGCACAGCTGAGGTAAAATTAGCAAAACTCCCGGGGATTTGCAAATCCCTGCACAAAATCCCAGCAGGAAGCTCATGAGCAAGGGACTCCATGAATAAAGGACACCTGCATCGAAGGCAATGCCTACAAAGCACCTTTCTGGAGGGGGCAGGATCAGCTTGCTGATCCCTCCACCAGGACAAAAGCTGGATGGGCTTTAAGGTCCCTTCCAAGCCCACCATGTTGTGACTCTGTGCTAAAGCAAAGCACAGCCTGGGTAACCAGAGCACCAGAAGCCACCAGCGGAGCACAGTGCCCATCTGCAAGGACAACACATGCACCGTGCTCACGGAGAGATGCTGCAGGATGGGATGCACTCAGCCGTGCTCATCCTGCAGGCACCAGCTGCTGGCCCTGAATGCAAACATCTGTCCCAAAGGGAAAGGTGGCCCTAGAGGAGCTGCGGGGGGACCATGCGTGCTTGGATGTGCAGGGGAACCCAGAGCTGCCCCAGCTGAGCCAAGATTGCAGCTGGCTGCCTTCCCCGAGCCCTTTGCTCACATGAAGCCCTGCTCAGCAGCATCAGCGTATTTGTTGGGTTTTTTTTTTTTTGGTCGAGGAAGCGAAAGCAAAGGTGGAAGGTTAAATCCACTTAGCTGCTCTCTGGCCAGCCTGGCAGATGAGCTCACACAGCAGGCAGCTCTGAGGAATGAATGCAGCTGGGCCAGCAGCCACAGCCACCGAACCTCCATCCCTCCTCCCCTGCAAAGCACAGCCCTGGCTGCGGGTGGGAACGTGGTAAGGTGAAGGGAGAGCAACTCACAGAGGAGGGAGAGGGGGTGTCATCATGTCCCCACCTCCCCAGCAGGGAAGGCAACGGATTTCATGAGGAAACTGCACCAGGGCTGAGCACCAGGAGAGATGTGCAAGCTCAGCCCTTGCAAAAAGCACATGCATCAGCTCTCCCCAGTGCAGAGCTCCCCAGAGGTCAGCAGCAAGAGGCAGCAAAGCTCCAGTGACAAACTCCACGTCAGCCCCGCGATGACAATTAGCTGCTCAGAGAGGTTAAAACAATGCAAGTCCCGGCCCTGCCAGCCAGAAGATGCCAAGGGAACGTGCTCTGAAAGGTTTGGCCCTCTTAGCATCTCTCTGAAGTAATTCCACTTGTAACTCATAAAGCTTCCCCAGCCGCCCGCGCCGCGCTTGCCAGCTCGGGGATGAGGCAGACATTTGTATGAGATATACAAAGCCATTTAGCTGTTCAAAAGCTATCAGCACTTACATGCAAGGTTGAAGCAGGACAGATTCTGCTGCATTCAGGGCATCAAAGGGGATTATCCGGGAAATGATAACAGATTTTAATTTAGATCATCCGAGATGGGTACAGGGGATGGGGAGGGGGAGCTGGAGGCAGGGGACAGCTCAGCTTTGGATTGTGGGAGAGAGCACAGCTCCATTTCAGACACACAGGAGCAACACCCACTGCCAGGTGCTCCCAGGTAATAAGGAGGTCCAAGCCCTCTGCACAAGGATGGATGGATGGAGGCAGGCACCAACGCTCTGAGCACTGTTTTGTGGAGCTGCAAGGAGAGCTGCTACGTTTGGGACGTGTGAACCTGTCCAGGAAGAACGCTCCCCCAAAATGAAAATACTCCACACACACAAAAAAAGGGGCTCTGGCTTTTAATTTTTTTTTTTTAATTGAAAATACGTAGCCACTCCTCCTGGATTGATAAATAGTTTTAATGAACCCCTTGTTTTCCCAAAAAAGCAGTGATTTGCCTCATGTCCTCTCTTGCCACATGGCTCCTCTGCAGGTTCTGCCTTTCTATTTCTGACAATCCCAGATGGGATCTATGAATAAAACTAAAGAGGAGATGCAGATAGGCTCCGAGTCATTAACGCAGCAAATATAGACCCTGCTCGAGATCTAAGACACCAACGGGGGGGGGATGAAAAGCTGCCACCTCTTCCTGGGGACAGATCCAGGCTAATGTGAGTGACGCATCCCCGACAACATTAACGGAGCACGGGGCCTGGCTCTTCCCTTTTAATCCTCAGGTAAATTCAGTGCACGTGGGCTATATATGAGATGTGCGAAGTGGGGGTTAGCACGGAACAACCTCCCTGCCCAGTGTGGCCGTCTCAAGGGTCCGCTCTTGGGGAAGGTGGCCAAAAAGCGATCTGCTTTTGGATCACCCACACCATCCACGATGGAAAGCCCCACTGCTTACAGCCCTGCAAGGCTCCCTGTAACATCTCTCTCCTAACGTCGATCTGGAGGGCTGACGACACGGCCCACGGGCCGCCCCTCCCCACCCCCCTCCATTAAATGGAACGAAATGGATTTTTCAAATGTCATGCTAGTATCCACTTAATAATACATTTTCCTATAGACGGGACAATAACATATATTTTAATCACTTTTCTACAGGCAAATAAACGGCGCCGAGGCCTCGCCTTCACCGGCGCTTGGAAATTATGAATTTTTCAATAACCTTTTCTATTATTCATCCTGTGTTATGCCGTAACATTTCTATGTGAGCAATGTGCTCGCCAGACACTTTATGAATCCCTTCTTTTATTTATTAAACAGTGAGGTGTCTCCCCCGAAACCCCTCCTCCGTCCTCTGGAAAAGATGTCGGCGCGGGCTGAGCGAGGCTTAAGACACATCTAATTAGCTGTTGGGTTATTAATAATTTCCCCGCTGTCAGAGCACCCGCGTGAGCAGCTCTGTGATGTGGCTGGCTCAGCCTCAGGTGGTTTTCGGGGCAGACACGGGGAATAAAGCGCAAAGTTTCGGGATGGAAGAGGGTAACGGGGTGGCCCCGAGGGGATGGCCCATAAAAGCACGGGGATGGGCTGTGGATGTGATGAGGAGGGGATACCCCAAAGGCACAGCTCCCTGGGTTGCAGGGATGAGCCATCTCACAGCTGCTGCACTCTGAGCTTTGGTGTTTTGGAGAGGTAAGAAAAGGAGGCAGCAGACAGAGGAGATGGGGAATTAATCCGAGCGCGGTGCTCTGCGTAGCCACGAGCCAACTGGTTTGAATGGATTTGTCATTTGGAGGCAGAGACCTCTGGGGAGAGCAAAAGAAGGCCCTGATCTGCGGTGATGCTCCTGCTCCCTTCCCCAGGGCTCGGACTCCTGCTGCCACCAGCACTGTGCCGCACGTCCCCAGCACAGAGCCCACATTCAGCTTTCAGGACCAAGTGCTGCTGTTCTCAAACCTGCACACAAGGCACGGCCGTGATTTCAGCTTCCCTCAGACATCACAAAATCCAGCAGCATCCCGCTCTCGAGATGCAGGCACAGAGGGATCCAGCAGTAATTATTTCTGCCGCTCACAGAAGTAGCTGTGTATTTTTTATATATATGAAATCAACACTAGAATATTTGCCTGGATAAACTAATCGAAATTGCTTGTTGGATGAGTTCACCGGCTATAAAACCCTGCAGTTACAAGGTATAATTACAGCAGCTTTTATTTTCCTCAACGACAAAAAAAAAAAGTCTTCATTAAAACAGAGTTAAGGTTGTAAACAGATCATTAATTTATAACAACATTATCAGATGGGTTACAGTTATTAAAAGAGCACACACCGAAGAGCCAGCAAAGAGAGGACGGAGGGGTAGAACAGGCTGGAAGTTGGAGAGATGGGTATCATAAATATCACAGGCACTAATATCAAGAGGGTGATGAAGCAAGGATGCTGGAGCTGGGTATTATGGGCTGGCAGGGGGATGCTGGGTTAGAACGTGTGGGGTCTGGCCACCCCACGGGCTCCCCTTTCCCCTGACACTGCTTCAGGTCTGATTTTAGTGGATGAAGTGGAAGAGTCAGAGGCAGAAATAGAACCCCAGAAAACATTTCAAAGCTGTCCTGGTCCTCCCGTGACAGAGCTCTGTTAAAAGGGATGTGATTCTGAGAGGACGCTGTGGATCTATGCAGTCAATGCTCCAGCACTTTAGTGGCCAAACAACTCAATAGTGTCAATTGACTGCATGAAATTCTATCATTTTACCACTACAAAGAAGGAAGGCAGGAAAAAAAAAATACAGATAAGTGGGTACGTTGCATTTGTCTTTCGCCAGCTCCCTCTGCAAGAGCATCTCAATCCCGGTCCTCAGCACGGTGCGAGCCATCCTCCCATTGCCTACAAAAAGCCAAATGCACCCGAACCACAGCCCTGTGTGCTACACAGCAGCACAACAGAGCAGCCCCAAGCCCTGATTGCCACCTTCCTGCTGATGGAGATGACGTGGGATGTGATTAAAGATGCTCTGAACGAACACCACCACCGCTGACGCCAACTTTTCCTGCCTCCTTCCCAGCCAGGTCACTCGGAGCACTGCTCAGATGCTGATTTCTCATTCCCAATTTGCCCGGACTCTGCTCTTCTTCATCAGCACAAGAGCTCTGAGACCACGAGCGCAGCAATTGCTCCTCTCCTGCTGATTGGGCTTTGTAGCTTCTGCTTGATGGCAGGAGCTCTGCACCCTTGATCATCCAGCATCTAAGAGGGCTCGAAGGTTCAGAGCATTGCAAAGAACCAGAAAAGTATTATTTTCTTAAAGCAAAACCCCTGCCTCGCTTCCCTTCATCTCTTTTTTTTTTTCCCTGCCAGCTATGGCACGCTGGAATTCAGGAGCTCAGCAGCCACAAAGCACAGCACATCTGCCCTCCACACATCTCCGGGCAAAACCTGGGTGTGGGGTCTGCAGGCGTGGGAACAGAGGTATGGGGGACTGGAGCTGGATGACCTCCCCATCCAACCGAAGCCATGCCACAGTTCTGCACCAGAATCCACCACCCCGTGCCCACCCAACAGCCCCCGTCCATCCCCACCCCGTACTGCACGTGGGACCCGACCCAGGGAAGGACCACGACTCCAGGCAGCGCCTGCCAGCATCTCTCACGGCGGGCAATTGATATTCTAGCGAGCGTCTTTGGAAAATCATCTGCAAACAAGACGCTGCAGGCTATAAAATCGCTCCCTCTCCTTCGCTTCAGATCGCAGCTTAATAAAAGCACAACACACGGCAGCCGAGGAAACGGCCGCTCTTTGCCCAGCCACCTCATCCCTCTGTGTTTTATTAATCGGTTTCAAGTTGTATCACAGCTTCCTGGGGCAGGAAGGGGGTCTCTGGTGGTGGAGGAGAGGGTCTGGCAGGAAAAGTCTCAGTGAACGGAGAGAAGAGTGGCACTGAACCCTCTCCAGCCCCACTGCACCCCTGTCCTGCAGTCAGGCAGAGGGTCTCAGCCCCACGGGACCCCACGGGTGGCTGAGGATCGCTCCGAGCCCCTGCAGCACAGCCTGCACGTATTTCTCCTCTTCTGCTGAAAAAAGTACAATATATTGTCTATTTGGGAGCAGTTTAGGTCGGTTCATTTCACACACGAAATTAACCTGATTTCTTTAATAGGGGATTTTTATTTGGTGTCAAGCCCCAACTATTACACCAAATACTGTACCCTGGGACTGCGGCTATTAAACATCCCCTCCGTGCTCTATGCTGAGTGCTGCTGGGGCGCAGCCTTGGTGGCACTTGGAAATAATGGCTCAATCATCCCTAAACGCCCGGCTATTTACTGCTGCCACCAGACCCGGGAGATATCTCGAAGCAAAAACTGCTTTTAGATCTCCCAAATGGAAAACAAGGCGCCGGGAACCGAAGCCGGGCCATTTCCAGGTGGGCAAATAACAGCACAGATCCGATCACCTGCTATTCCCTCTGCACACCCCACGGCCGCAATGGGTCGCAGCAGTGTGCCACCAGCCCCCATCCGTGGGCAGAAAGGTGCAAGCCGAAAAAGGCGAGCTGAGATTTACAGCAAATCCTCGGGGAGGAGGGTGCGGGGGGGGGGAGCAGCTCTCCGCAAGGTGGGGTGCAGGATTTAATTCCTCCCCCCACAGGGCCAAGCTCAGAGCTGCACTTTGTGGCACCGCTCGCTGGAGGCGTGGGCACCCGGCTGCATCCCGCTCCGCTCCACGCCTGGTTTAACTCCTGACAAATGCCACCCGCTAATTTCCCTCCCCTACCCCTATGCGGGTGCTGCTGACATTCTGCTATTTCCCAGGGAGATTAGCTTGAACGTAATGAATTTTCCCCGGCCCCTCCTTTTTTTTGGGGGGGGCCTTTTGGTTTTGCTCGCTCTCAACCCCACCAGCTCCGGGAGCGTGGCCGACACAAGATGAATCGTCCAGAGACTCCTGGAGCATCCTTCTTTACACTTCATGTCTTCCCACCACGGATGAGAAATAGGCTTTTTCCTCATCCATCATAAGTCAGCATGACAGGGCTGTCGTTCTCCGGCGCTGCAGCACTGTATCACGCGCCTTTCGGTCCTGCTTGGCTGAACATCTGCCTCCCTGAGAGCAGCTGGGACCTTTCTGAAGTGCTTTCGATTGTATCAGGGATTTGGGCACTGAGTAGAAGTCATTTCCGAAGTGCTCCTCCCTCCCTCCCTGTCGCACCCCGCACAATTCGGCTGTTCCCTGGAAATGTCACGCTCAAATGGGGAAACTGAGGCACGGAGCATGTGTGTCATTATATGAGACCAGAACAGGGGAGAAGCATCCACAGACCCTTGTCATTTGCCACCCCGCATCCAGCCACTGCTGCTTCAGCTCACGGGAACCTCTGCATCCTCCTCTGAGCACTACAGGAACATCAACATCGCCTCCAAACACCGATGTGCATCTCCAAGCAAAACCCACACAGGCACAGAAAGCACCGAAGCCACTGCAAACGTGTTACCCAAAACCTGAGCCACGGCACCACAGAGATGTACGACCATCACTTCTTATCTCCTCAATAAACTCCAAGCACATTGTTTCCTTCATTTCTGCCTCAGATGCGTTCAGATACGGATGCTGCCACGGCAAGATTATTCACTTATGTGCTAAAAACTTCTGCCATTGCAGGTATTTCTCCTGGGTTTGGGCTAGAGGGGATCTGGGCTTAGGGAACCACATGGGGTGAGTTCAGGCAAATGAGAATCTTCAGCATCAAAATGAGAATCCTGTTCTCAAAACAAAAAGGAGTCTTGGTCCCCAAAATGGGAGTTCTGGACCCCAGAAAGACAATATTTGTCCTCAAAAAGAGAATCTTGGTCCCTAAATTGACAATCCTGGGCCCCAGAAAAGGAATCTTGGTGCCCAAAATGAGTATCCTGGTCCCCAAAATGAGAATCCCGATACTCAAAGTGAGAATACAGGTCCCCAGAATGGAAACTTAGTCCTAAAAGTGAGAATCATAGTTCCCAAACTGAGAATCCCGGTCTCCCAAAGTGAGAACCTTCGTCCTCAAGTTGTGAATTGTGGTCCCCAAAAGAAGAATCTCTGCTGTCAAAAAGAGAATCTTGGTCCTCAAATTGAGAATCCTTGTATCCAAAAGGAGAATCTTGGCCATCAAAATTATACTCTGGTTTCCAAAATGAGAATCATGGCTCCCAAATAAAGGGTCCTGGTCTCCAAAATGAGAATCTTAAGTCCTCAAAATGAGAATCCAGGCACGCAAAACGAAGATTCTCTTTTTGGATTCTCATTTTGTGGGGACAACTGACGGACACCAAACCTCACGCCAAACAATCCCAACCTGAAGGCATCCAACCGCCGATGCTTCGCAGTTACAAAGGCGACATTACACAGATAAACCTATTTTTAAACTCTTAGGCTCATTAGTCAAATTCCAGCTGTGTTGCTCTATTAGAAAGGCTCTGATGATGCCGGTTTTATTCCCCATTGGTACCTCATCTCTTCTTTAATGCTTTTCATTTAAAGTTTTCAAACACGTACGCTGCAAACTTTGCTTTCTGTAAATCTGTGTTAACGGCAGCTAACTCCCACGGACGCACTCACGGCGCTGCTGCTCCCCAACCTGTGGCAGCAATCTGGTCTTCAAAACTGGGAGATTTAGAACACAACGGGGCACCTCTTCCATCCACTGATGCCTTTCTGAGCCTAAAGAACCCTTCTGAACCTTAAAACGTGTGCCTTTGAGCAGCTTCTCACCTCGCTGGAGGAGGAATCTCTCCATGGCTCTACCAAAACCTCACAGATGATTCCAGATGAAGTGCCCACGAAGACGGTGGGAGAGGAAGCAGAATGGGATTAAAAAAAACAATCATGTTTGATATCTGCTGAACACAAACTGCACAACAACTGGGAACTTCAAACGCTCACAGCTACCTGAAATGGTAGGACAAAAGAAGAACTCTCTGCTCTAAACCATTGGCAAAATAAATCAATCGCTGCTTCTGGGTGAGAGCACAGCCACGTCCTGCACCATCCCATCCAACACAGCTGGAGAGGAGCAGAGCAGGGCCTGGTGGGTAGCTGCCATCACTGCTGGGCTGGCAGGATGGGGAGCCCTCCATCTCCGGGCTGATGGGTCAGACCTGACACCATCATCCGACACCAGCAGCATCTCCAACCAGAGCCAACAACACAGACACCAGCCAAAAAAAAACCCCACGCAACTTCCAGCTCCTTGGCCTCATCCTGACTCACTTGGGCTTCTTTATAGGAATGCTGACTGGGCAGGAGGGCAGCAGAGCTCCACTGGAAAGCAACTACTGCATCTGCACAGCTGGGGTCTCCTTGAGAGCTGCAATGCACCAGGAATCCAGGTTTCTTCACCCTGCAGCTTGGATGCTGAGGGTGCACCCAGCCCCAAAGCCAAGTTATGATGCAAGTCAGGCAGTGCTCATGACAATGAGACATCACCATGCAGGTGCCAGGCTGCCTGCACCTGGGCTGCACCGGGGCAGCTTTGCAAAGCTGCATGTGCCACAACGGGGCTGCTCTGCACCCCTCTGGGCAGCTTTAAGGTTACATTTCCCTTTGCCTCCATTCTCCACCCACCTCAGAGGTGGTGGAAGGGCTGCAGGATGCTCTGAGACCACGCACAAGCACTGTGAGCTATTGCAGCTCTTCTCCATAAACCTCAGCACGGTGCAAAACGCCCCACTAAGGAAATGAGCGGAGTGACTCGGTTCAGCTCCCAGGCTCTGAAGGCACCCCAAGCCCTGGCTAATGACCTCTCCCATCGCACTCATCAGTGCCAAGAACTGATTTCAGATGGCTTTGGAGGCGGGCGGGCTCCTGGCAGCAGCGTGGACGTGGGCTCCTCCAGTCCTCTCTCCTCATCAGAGTTACTGTTTGGGGTAATGATGAAGCAAGGGAATTGATTTGAAGCCTAATGAATAATCAGCCACCATCAATAATTGTAATCACTAATCTGGTGCAATTAGAGGCAATTATAATAAATGCAATTTCCTCCCGAGCTGCTAACGAACTGCAAAAATATGAATTGACTCGAGCTGGCTGCCTGTGATTTATGCAGCCGCAAGATCAAGGATTCTTATTACGCCAATGAAAGCTCTTAAAGGGACAGGGAAAAAGGGTCTGTGGCCCTTCCCCATCCCTCACTTCCAACGGAGCCACAAAACTTCACGAGAAGTCCTAAAACAGTTCCATGTGAAAGCACAGAGCCCTCTGGATGCTGCTCTTCCCCCACACACAAGGCCGAGCACATCCACGAGCACATCCACGAGCACATCCACGAGCACACTATCCCCCAGCAGCTCGTGCTCCCGTTCCACGGTGCACGGCAGTGGTGAGGTGACACATGTCACAGCCATGTGCAAGCAGAGGTTGCCACCTATTGGCACAGCAGCACGTGCTCTGGAGGAGGTGGTCACATCCCCAGATACAGAGAAGCAGCGGGTTCGTGTAATTGGGGAGATGAAGCAGCCGACTTCAAGTCGCCTATTATCCCTGGGATGCAGTTGAAGGCGGCATTTCAAAGTGCCTTTTAATTTCAAGAGCCCGCGATGACACGCACAGCCTCCATTTGAAAAGGTGATAAGCACAAGAGTGGGATCTGACAAGAGTTTTTGAGATGAAAAGCGAGCAGACATGCACTTCTTCCTCCCAAACGCAACGAAAGATCTCAGGGGGGGGAAAGAAAAAAAAACAAAAAAAAGCACAAACCACTTCCGAAACAGAAGAGCTGAAACCAATGAAAGGGCTGAGAACGCCAACACGAGGATGCTGAGGATGCTGAGGATGCTGAGGATGCTGAGGATGCTCGAGGAGCATCCCCCACCCCAACGTGAGCAGTTATTCTCCTCGGAGTCAATAGCTCCCGCCCTCGCGTCGGTAAATCTCGGCGCTCACCTCCAGAGCAATCAATAGCTGCCTATTATCGGTCGGTAATTGTTACAAAAATTTAATCAGGAGTCAATAAAAGAGAGGAACAAGTTTATTGCGGGAGCATGAGGATTTCAAACACAACGTATGTCACTGACCAATTACCCGCGATTCTTGACTTCTGCTGCTACTATTTATTATTTGGGCAACTGCAATACCCAGAAGATCCAACCTCGGCTTCGCAAGCCAAACTCTGTACAGAGAACAAATCCATCACCGTTGTCCAAAGCGTGGCAAAACAAACCAGCAAATACTGTCTGGAAATGGAACTGATTGGTCTGGAAATGATCACTGCAGTGACTGGTGGGAGGCCAGGGGCTCTTGGAGGGGGGGGGGAGGAGATGAAAAAGAGGGGAACGTCAGATTTCAGGGTATTTTATGAAGCCTTTGGGGTTGAATACTGGGAAGAATGTCCTCAGACGCTGCTGCACAGGGTGGGGGGGTCACCGTCCCTGGGGTGTCCCAGAGCCGTGGGGATGTGGCACCGAGGGACGTGGGCACAGTGGAGTGTGGGGTTGGGGATCTCGGAGCCCATTTCCCGCTCACCCTTCACGCACACGCAGAACTTCAAAGTTACCCAAACGCTCTGTTCCCATGTGCGCATTCCCAACCCCCCCCCCCCCAAAATCAAAAACCAAACGTGCAGATTTGTGCCTGAGGATTCCTTCCAACACCGGAACAGATTCTATTTAATTACCCAGCCACAAACAGCACCGCCGCCGCCCTAACGATGCGGGAGCAGCGTGCGCACAGAAAAAGAAAAAAAAAAAAAAAAAGAAAAAGAAAAACAAGGAAAAAAAGAAAAGTCCTCTGCTTAAATTTCCAATCGCGAAGAGCTCTGTCCCCCCTGCGGCACAAAACGAGTAATAAATATGGAAATCCGTAAAGCCGTGAACACGGCGCGTTGGTTCATCGCTCCCCGCGTCCTGCCCGCCCCTCCTCCCCACCCCAGCCCCGTTTGTCCCTTTGCGGTGCCCCCGTGAATCCCACCACCGGCGGGGCACTTTCCAGGGTGGGATGGGAGCCGGAGTTTGGCGGTGCTGAGAAGTTTGCTCCGCTCGGGCGAAGCGATTTCTGTCTGCATCCATTTCCACCCGCTTCCAAGCCCGTGCTACGAGGCGCGATCAGATGAGTGCAAATAAAGCAATTAGGGGAATCTCGCGGGGACTGCGAACGGCCGTCGATAGCAATCAGCTTCAAGAGGGGCTTGGCACCCAACCCGAGCAGTGTTTCGCTTCAAGAGTGGGGTTTGTTTGCTCCCACCCGAGCGTGGAGCTGCAGCTCGGATCTGAGCAGGTCCGCACAGCGATGCTCTGCGTGCACACGACGCAGTGAGCGGCTGCACCGAGCAGCAGCACTGGACATGCATTTATGAGGATGCTTTCCCGTCTTCCTGCCACCCATGCTCATTCCCAGTGCCTCAAGGACCTGCTCTGCTCCCCCCCACCTTGTCCCTGTGCCCCTCCTGCAGTGCTCCCATCCACGCCAGGCGGATCATGACCTCCTCCCATCATTTATTCAGCCTCCCTGGTTGAATCAGAGCAGGAGAGACCTCCCAGATCCTCGGTCCAGCCCTCAGCCCACCCCACCGTGCCCGCTGCCCACGTCCCTCAGTGCCACACCCCCACAGCCCCGGGGACGGTGACTCCACCACTCCTTGCTAACGGCGTCGCGGCATATTTTTAATTGTGCTGGAACCAAGCTGTTATTTAAACTTCAAGATCTCGCTTCTCTCCCCCAAGACCCCTTTAATTCCTCCCAGATGTTAATTATAGCGAAATGCAAAGCTGCAAAATCTCAGACTGGCTGCAGAAAGCCCCTCCAGCCGGATCCGGAGCTGATGGGAAATCAATGCAGCCGCTGAGCTGCAGCAGCCAAGATGGGCGTGCGGACCATGCAGCCCCCTCCCCACACCCGATTTCAGGTAGGGGAACCACCTGCTACCCACAGCTCTGCACGGACCCCACGTCCCACAGGACCAAAGTGATTTTAAAGGCCTAATTCCCATTCTCTCAAGGCATTCGGAAGCTGGGAGACCTCAGCCCTGCTCGTTCCTAATTAAACACTGCGGTCTTCCACATCACTTGTAAAACCTCAGCCCCATTAGTGCTGTGCCCTCAGTGTCTGCCCCCTTTGGCCTTACACCCGTCCCCCATTCACTGGACTCCTCATCGCCCGCAAACATTTATCCGCGCAGATTTGTCACTGTTTCCATATTTATTCGGACCCGCACGATATAAATTGAATTGTGGGCTCCTTCCATCAGGACTCACACGCAGATAATGCTTTTCTATTACATCTGTACACGGGAGGCAGGACTCGCTCCATCCTGTCAGATGGGTTTTGGAGGTTGGGCTACTGGATTACTTTGTGTTTTCTCTTTCTTTTCTAAATGCCCATCACGGCAGGCTGTGGCATTCTGGTGGCTGACTTGATAACCCTTAGGATATGAAAGGGAATGTGGAAAGCATTCTTCTCCTCCTTCTCCTCCCTACTGCGGAGCAGCAGCGGATACAACCCTTAACAAATCGATCTGTCAGAAGGAGGGGGACCACACGTGGCATTCGGGAATTATGAATTATTAGGAAGCTTCACACGTGGGGAACTGGATACCTGCAAACCACACAGGAAACACACTGCTGGAGGAACCCTGTGGGATTTGCACTGCTCTTGCACAGTGTGTGTGTGCAACACCGAGTCCTGGCACCGCCTGCACTGAACATACCAGCAAGAATGGGGCTGGCCTGAGGAGCACAGGATCATGGAGTCAGTAAGGCTGGGAAACACCTCCACGAGCACACAGTCCAACTGCCGGCCCATCACCACCATGCCCTCTAAACCACATCCCTCGATTTGTTTTTAAGCCCTATTTCATGGCACACCACAGCAATGCTCCATCTCACAGTTCCCTTCTGTCTTTGGCCATATCCCACCCTGCGTGGGGCAGAGCATCCCTGGGCAGGAAGGTATGTGGGCTGTCCTGCTGTCAAACACACCCCTCGTCTCAGCTCCTTACCCCTGGGAGCCACCCTGGGGGGACGCAGCCATGCACCCCACAAAGGCACGCAGCCCTGCCCAGCACGATGGGATGCTAACTGGCTCCCTCCACGCCGCATTAACCCCAACTCCGCAGTCCCAGGGAGAAGCAGGGCTTTCGCCTAACATGTATTTAAAGATCGGATGTATGTATGTATTTCCAAACATCAGCCACCCAGACGCACGGCTAATCCACTTCCAGACATTTCCCCAATTATCCCAGGGTCTTCTGCACAGCCCATTACCCCGTAGATGTTACTAAGTGCTGCATAAACAACTCTCTCCGCTGCGACGCTGACACTTCGGCGTGCAAGTGGAAGTGTGCTGCAGCAGGATGGCAAACGGAGCCCTCACACTCCCATCAGCCAGCTCCCCCCACTGAGAAAGCCATTAGCATCAGCACGGTGATGCATTCTGCCCGAGCAGAGCAGCACAAAATCCCCTGCTCCCAACTGCTCGTGGCATCTGTCGAGGGAAGGCTTTACCCTGCAGCTTTTCCCCTTGAGAAGGACGTCAGCTCAGCCCCGTGGATTGTGGTTTAGTGGGCATGGTGTGGTGCTGGGCTGATGGTCGGACTATGTGATCCTGGTGGCCTTTTCCAACCTTCATGGTTGCATGTGCTTGGGTGGGGGGTGAGAACAGCAAGGTTGGGAGCACGAGAAAAGTCTTGCAGAGGAGGGGCATCCACGGGGCCAACCGGCCCCAGCCCCGTCAAAAAAAGGGTCTTGCAGGACCAGCAGCATCACTGCTCTGTGCCAGCAGCTCCAAGACAAAGCTTTGGGGCATCATCACGATAGACCTCCCAGCTCTAAATGCCACCACGTGCTTTTCCCCTCCCCCCCCCTCCATTGTTTTTAAGGCAGACAGAGCGTTAATTAAAAAGGCAGAAATCAATTGCCCTCATCTCCCCATCAGAAGCTCCTCTGCATGCAAGGATTAAAGCCTGCTTCTACTTTAAGTCAATTAGAGATAAGGGGAAGCTGACATTTCTACAACCCGCCTTATCAAACCGCTTGAAAACTGCTCGAGATTAAAATGTAAAAAGATTATTTCTTCAGTTCTCTGCCTCTCTCTCATTTTTTTTTTCCCCTTTTAATTATTCACCCAACAATCGGTCACCAACGGCCCGAGATGCGGTATGGGGCTGCTGGAAATTCCCAACCCCACCCGGGACAGGGGCTGGGGTGAGCATCCCAAAAATTCACAGTGGGACTGCAGCAGCTCCCTGTGAATGTGTTGGTGTGGAGGGAATGGTTGCAAGGAGGGTATAGTTGCAGCCCTTTGGCTTTGGGGGATCCCCAGAAGGGACCCCAAAGGCAGGTGATGCTCCTGGGGATGGGAGAGAGCAGTGCTGACAGTGCTAAAATTACTCAGCTTCGAGTTGGGCTTTCTGATGGGAAGGAGCTATCTGATGAGATGGGAGCTGCTGCATTTCCCCCATCCATCCCCCTTTTTTTTTTTTTTTTGTCAATCTGTATTCTCCTCCAAATGTGTGATCTCGCAGGCGGAGAAAAGAAGAGAAAATATTAAAGTTTCATATCAAAACCGGTTGGGGATTCTTCCGGAAATACTCAAAATGTTAGAAACAAACTGCAACAGGAACAGAGGGATTTCACCAGCGTTTCTAACAGAGGATAAGAAAAAAAAAGCCCATTTTAGAAGAGCCTGCAGTGGCAAAGCCACACCAAAGGCGATGTAATGGGGAAGCAAGAGGCACAACACTCCTCATCCTTGGCAAACCCAAAGCACAGCTGGCATCCTCGTTTCTGCCCAACCCCTCCCACTGCCACGAGGACTTCATCAGTTCAAACCCTTAAAGATTTATAAAGCACTCACAAAATCTCCTGAGTAGGAAATATTCCAATGTCACTGGAAACGTCAACTGTAGCGTATTAAATCTCTCGCTCTTAAAAAAATAATAATATGAGATTATGTCCCAGGAGGAAGTTTTCCCACTAGACATCTCTATTCTTATAAAAACGATCTAGCATCACTTAACGGCTCATAAATTCCATCTCGCATTAAGCGGATATTAAACATGTATTTATAAAGGTTTAAACAGATCTGTTCACTTAATTTTCAGTTCTGCTTTAGGCAAAAAATAAGGCATGGCAATCACGAGGGAATCCTGCTGTGGCTGATGGAGGAGGATCTGCTTCAAAGGGACCATAGGATGCATGGGGACACACGAGCTGGCACCACTTGTGGCCCTAGAGGACGGTGCTGATGGTCCATCCCGCAGGGATTCGTAGTCCTGCAGGTCGTGGGGACTTATCAGTTAAGCATAGGAACTGATTGTCTCGTCTTAATAAGGGGTAGAACACAGATTAAATCCCCATGTGTGGAGTAGGTCTTTGATGGCAGCAAATTTGCTGTCGGTCGACTGAACGCAGCCACACCAACTGCAACCCGTGGACCTGGCTCCCCAAGCACTACAACAGCTCGTTCAGAGATCAGAAGCACACAGCTTCCTTCTGCCCATACTGAGCCTTGCAGAAAGCTCTCCTCCTGATGGACCTCCAGTGCGTTATTCCTAATTACCTCAGCACAAAGCTCATGAGCTCTGGTTCTTCAGCTGCTGTTTTGTTCAGAAGTCTTTGGCCGATCCACTCTAACAGCCCTCCCCAGCATCAAGTGGCAAAACTCAGCTAGACTGAATCATGGCCAAATTTCTCCTGGTTTTTCGCAAGATCGGGAGGTGTTGCTCTAAACCAACTGAAGAACACCTGAGTTTGAAGCAGAGCTCCCTGTCAGGTTAGACACTGCTGTCTGGGCCCACCTCAGGGAGACACTTAGGAGATAAAAGCAGACAAACTCACGCAGGGCTCCTGGAGAAGTCTTCAGCATTTGTCCACACTACAAAGGCTGGGTTGGCTGAGAAATCAAAGCCTTACAGTTCAGTAAATAGCAGAGCAGCAGTGACCCAGGAAAAGCAGAACCATTGGAAGGGAAAGGATGAGAGTCCCACCTCCAGGAGGTCTTGTTGGGTAAGGTCGGACAAGAGCAACCCGAGAGCCACAGCCAGAGCTGATCCTGTGCACTGACAGAGGG
Source organism: Oreortyx pictus (assembly GCA_036925125.1). Lineage (NCBI taxonomy): Eukaryota > Metazoa > Chordata > Aves > Galliformes > Odontophoridae > Oreortyx > Oreortyx pictus. Next base: position 1,755,793 of record JAUPFR010000025.1, on the reverse strand, counting down.
AAGCGTGCCAGAGGTCTGCTGGGGAGCAATCAGAGCGTGAGCACGTGGAGGAGGAAGGAAATGAACACCTTGGTTTCCATCTCGCCACCGCGGGCACAGGGGAGAAGGCAGCCCCAGCTTTCATCGTGGGCAGAATGGGAGCAGGAAGGCACGGACGGAATGACAAGTGCTGGGACAGGCAGTGACATTGGGAAGGTGAGCGTCCGCTCCACTGTGCAGCAGCATCAACAAAACATCAGCGTATCTTCCTTGAAACCAACAGGCAGACCAAGTGCTGAGACCAGCAGCAGAGCGAGCGGTGCCCTTGCAAAGCCTAGCAATTTGGCTGAGGCATCACCCTCGCACATGGTGATTTTCCACCCCTAATCCTCTGCCTGCTTCTGAGACATCCACAAAAGGCTTCTGACAAAAAACAACACTATTATTATAGAATCAGGCAATCTGCGCACATCGTAGTTCTCAAATGCTCTCTGTCTCCACTCAGAAATTCCTAGGATTGACAATCAAAAAAGATTGAATATTGCTATCTACATGAGCACGATACAACAGGAGGAAAAGCAGACGCCTTTATTCTCCGGGAATACAAAGTCAAAACATGGAAATTCTCTCCTATAGGAAATGTTGAGACTCTGAAATCTGGGTTGAATTTCACCCAGGGCAAAATTCAGAAGCAGTGAATTTTCTTCACATCACAGAGTATTCCCAGGAACAGTCCTTTAACCTGACGGAAAGCTTTCATTTTGACTCTGTTTTTTTTTTATTACTATATAAAATAAGACAGAAGCGTAAGGCCAGAACCTAATTTTGCAGCTCCACGAATGATACCAACAGGCAATGATCTCCAAAGGCTGCAGTGAAAGTGACCTTACTGGATGCCAAGGTCTGGCAGCCCTTCCATGGCATTCAACCAGCGACACCAAGGGATGAGATGCTCCCTTCTACATGGAAGTATTTAAAGAGAAGTGAAGAGATGGAGGACGAACGGGAGCAAGGAGAACCTGCAGGGCTCTGCTGCAGAATAAAGCCAGCTCTCGTGCTCCAGGGCACTACCAGTACTGGGCTGGGAGTCTTCTTGTTCCTTCCCCTGATTCCTGCTTTGCAGAAAGGGCAGCGGATGAGCTGCTGCACCCCTGGCACAACTGAAAGCTGAAGTGACAAAACCCCAGCGTCCCCGTGACAGGGTCACTGGGAGTGTGGCACTGCCTTGTCCCTTTTAATGAGTGTTAATGCTCTCCTTTCATTTCGACGGCCATGGGATGCCAACACATTTATCTGTTTTACGAGTCTCAGTTCAATTTCAAGAGACATTTCTTTGGACACCCGACATTGTAATTTGCACTAGCTCCCCATTGCGAGTGGCTCAAGTTTGAAAAATCGCCGAGTGAGTGATCAAACACATCACAAAAATAGGCAGGCAAATGCACCACCACCCGCTCCTCGCGAGCCATTTATAGAGGCCAATCCAAAAGCCACTGAAGTCAATGGAAAGGCTCCCGCAGAATTCAATGGGGTTTTGATCGAGTCCTTATTGTGCTATCCATAAGAAATAGGTCAGATATTTATATATAGTCTTGAAATGTTTTGTGCCACCATGCTGGCAGCGCTCCTCTTTGAGTCACGGCGCAACTTTCTGCTCCAACACCCAGCATTCTGTAGGCACACCTCGCCACGGACTCGCTGCCACACCAGCTCTTCCTTCCTGCCACACAAAACCAACGCCAGCACTGCTCTCCCCTGCCCTGCAGACGTTTAACATCTCCTCTGCAGAACACAACTCCAACCTGCCGCAGAGAGAGAACTGCTGCCTGTCCACTCGAGCTGGAGCGCAGTGCTCAGCCTTGCACGCTCTGCAGCTTAAATACATCAGGTTAAACTCGTATTAAAGCGTGCAGGGAGACGAGGCTTGTTTTGGCAGCACGATGCACACCTCGGGAGCACGGCTGCACATTAACAGCCCTGCTCTGCATTCCGCGGCGATGACTTCGAGTGGGGGACTCGGAGTAGGTTCACTGAACATTATTTCAATTGAGCTTCCACCGCAGTAATTGTTACTCGCTAACGAGTTACTTCAGCTCCAGCGTTAGCGCAGATGAGACTTCGGAGTGAATATTTTCCGGGGCAGAGCACCTCACCTTTCTTCGTGCCTTATGACGTGCCTTCCATTTTTCGAGCGCTGTGGAATAAATAAAGGCAAGCCTCGGCCCTTTAAACCATTATTCATAAGCTTGAATTTATACAAGTGAATCATCATCCCCCTGAAAGTGCTAATACTGCTCATACGCTCCGAGTCTGTTTACCAATTAGTAGGATTGCAGTAGGTTTATTCAGTGCAGTTCCGTTAATTATTTATAACGCTTTGCAGTACACCAGTAAATGTACAGTAGCGTCTCCTGTAAAAGTAATGAGACCTTAGTCCTACAGAAACTCCCTGCAGCATCTGTTATTAGAACCTCCTTGAAGTGAGAGAAGAAATGGATGGTTTGCATGTGCGGCGCGAGGAATGCAGAGCAGCAAACCTCCACTGAGCCGAGATTCGCCTTTGTACTTCTGGTCCTTCCAGAAAAAATCAATGGAGAGGAACAGCAACACATCCATTTTCACCAGACCCTTCATAAGAAAGTCGCTTTGGGAGCGCGTGTCACTTTAATGACTCCTCATTTTAGGTAAGCGAGGACCCGGAAAGATGGGCGAGCAGCTCCCAGGTACAGTAATGGAGCTGAGGGTAGGTGTTCTTGTAGGATCAATCCGGCTGCAGATACATCTTGCTTCTTGGCATGGATTTGATGAACGCCGGGCACGGCTCAAAGATGAGATAATCTGCTCAATTTATTCTTATTATTTATTTGCCATCCGTGTGACAAAATGAATTATGATTCTGCAATGAGCCAGAAGCAGGGATAAAGTTACCATTGGGGAAGAATATGTCATTGTAATAGCGTCGTGTTTTTTGGTTTTGGCTTTTTTTTTTTTTTTTCCTTTCCCTGAATGAAATCAGCGCGCTGAAAAATGCTTCGCACATAACCTGGAGGAATCATTTCCAGACAGCACAGGGGTAAAGCGAGCCTTCTTGCTTCACTGTACAAACAAAATTGCTACAACAGCGGCTTAACGCAATTGTTTATACAGATGCCGAGCGTTCCCAGCAGCAAAAAAAAAAAAAAAAAAAAAAAATCCCCATCTTTCGAGGAAGCGCTGCAGGGCTCTGGGAAGCAGCAGACATGGGCTGAGCCCGGGGCTGGGAGAGATGGGTGGTGGGGCTGTGAAGCTGGCGTGCATCCCCAGGGCACAGACTCCATCACACGAGGTGACACGATCCCGGGGACAGCCCGCCCGGACAGAACCACAGCATCACCCAGGCTGGAGAAGACCTTCAAGCCCAACTACCAGCCTGACCTACCGAGTCCCATCCCTAAACCACATCCCCACAGCCTTGCTCATCAAAGGGTGAGCATTTCCCTGTGATACGGCTTGATAGTGTCTAAAACCAGCAGTAGGGACGGTCTGATGTTCTACACAGCACAGCCCATTAATTTACTATCAAAGGGGTGTTTCAAGGATAACTGCATTAATGATGGAGACTGAATATCTGAGGCTGGGTAGCAGAGAACACGTTGGGGGGAGTGATAGGTTCTTGCATTTGCTACCTACACACAGCACCGTGCATTCGTACCTGGCATTTATTCTCCTTAATACACAGAAAGGGCACAGGGTTTCTGAAGCACTGCAAGAAGAACGCGCAAGGTTAAAGACACGACAAGTCGCAATCAAGGAGCCGAGTGGATTACAGGCAAAGCTGCAGAGAATTTCTCCTTTTCTCCTAGACAGGGCTTGAAACACAAAGAAATAGGTTTTTGGGGGGAATTCCGCATAATTCCACCAAATCCTTTTTGTCATTTCCTCACCATCCTTTAAACATCTGACAAGGCAAATCGACCATGCACGGCGCTGAGGGAATCTCAGAGCCAGGGCTATAACTCTAAGTTCATTAAGTGTGAATTATTATTTGAGCCAGCCTCAATTTTCGCCAGCAGAATTATACATTCCTAAAATAATGTCCCTGACACACGCAGAAAATCGGCTTTACGGCTCTCACCTTGAACTCCAGCAGAACTCCTACCTCATCTGTTACCCTTCCGCGGGCAGGAGGTGCGGCGCAGTGCTGCAGTTTCACCTCTAATTATGCCAGGTATTTAAGGCCTAATGTTCATAGAAGAGGAGTATACGAGGCAATAAATGGCTTTTGCGGGTGATTAAATGCCCAAGCAGAGCAGAGGCACTTGATAAGCGCAAAGGCCATTTGCTTGGTTATGTTCCTGAGGCCATGAACTTTATTCCCACTTCCCAACAAGGAGGGAGAACACTCAACAAGATGCAGGCACAGGAAGAAAAACATGAATGTACTGGAGTCTGGGGGGAAGCTTGCTCTGCCCAAGTGGAACGATTTTGGTCTTTGGAAGGTGAAACATCACCAGCCGCTCAGACCAAGGCGATGCTCACCACAGGGATGCACAACACTGCGCCTCTTACCACGGAGCCAGCTATGAAACATGGTGAGGACTGAGAGCAGCAACACGCGCCCACGTTGGCACTGGGACTGGGCAAAGGTTGGGCAGGGCAAGGTGGAAATGTCCCAGTGGGTCAGCTGGCTTCAAGAAATGCGTGTGGGGAGGAAAAGGTCACCTTTCAGTCCACGTTTCTGCGCTTAAGTTCAGTTTGAGGTTCTTTTCACAACGCTGTGCATTTGTTTTGATGATTTTTTTGTTATTATTTCCTTGGAAATGGTGGGAAGTATCAGCCCCATAGCTCTGCTCCTGCAGGAGACACGGACAAAGCAGTCCCCATCCCTAGCACAAATCCTCCTGCATGCAGGGCAGGTCTGCCCCGTTTTTCTCCTTTCCTCTTATTTAATAATGATATTTACCTCTCTGAAGGACACGGCCTCTGCCACGATGACTACAGTCTGATTTATCCAGTTCCTTTTCTTAACTCCCCAAACTCCCTTATTAGGGCAACTTGATATTTCTCCGGCAGTCAAAGGCCACAGCCCGCTCACCCCTTGCTTCAGACCATTAAGAAATAACTTAAACAACATGAGACCCCTGAGGAAATTTGAGACCGTCTGCTGTTAAGCTTTTGCTGCAATGAAAATTGATCTATTCCTCCTATTCTCCATCTCCCAGCCCAGAGCCAGGCTTCAGCTCCTCACAACGCCCGGCCACGCACACACCTCACACCCAATGTGGGGTTCCCAGTGCTCCCAGCCCGGGATGCTGAAAACCCCGACACCGCAGGGCTGCAGGTGCTGTGCTTTTTGTGCTGAGCAGCTCAGGTGCTGATTTCTTTTCTTGCTTTAATGCAGCACTGTGGGAAAAGGTGTGATTCAACTGCTGAGAATCAGGAGAACTGAGAAGTGGGGTACGGGGCGACTTCCTAGAAACTGTTCTGTAATTTATCCAAGCAATGCACCCCCAGTGGCTTTAATGGAAAGCAGCTTTAGGACGGGGCTTTGAAGAGCCCCAGCGGAACTGAGTTTGATTTCTCAAACTCTCAGCTTCAGCTCTTGATTCCTTTCCATCACAACACCTCGTCCATACGGGAACCACAGCCAGACCCCGAGGGGAGCAGCTGGGGCTGGGCCTTGATTACATTTCAGCACACGACTGGTGGCCATGGTCCCGGAGGGGCCTTCCAGCCCCATTCCTTTGCAGCACCACGCATCAGGGCCAAGCCCAGCACTCCGGGCACCGCAGAGCTGCAGCCATGGAGCTGAGAGCAGAGGGCAAGCTTAGGATGTGCAAGGTTTGGCAGGACTCACCGCCTCGGCAGTGCCGGGGTTGCTGTCCCCTGCAGCCCGCCCGCCGCCTCGCACAGATGTGCACCAGGCAGGGCTGAACAGCTCGGGAAGCAAACCCAAAAGCGCAGCAGATGGTGCCAATTTGGCATTAACTCTCTGCTGGAAATGGTGGCAGCTCCGGAGCTGCTCCCGCGGCGTTTGCGTGTCCTTGGTGCCATGTCCTCAGGACACCCATCCCCACCTGCTCCCACGGCCGTGACCCCGTGCAGAATCCGGCCCGGCACCAGCTGCTCTTCCCCCGAGCGCATCCATCAGCCCTAAGAGGAGACGTTCTCTCATCACAGATCTCCCCTCAATAAAATGTGACATTTTCCTGCCTTCGCCCATTTACGGCGCAACGCGATCTCACTCTCCAGTGCCGATTTACATGCCGACATTTTCTCCTCAATTTTTTCTTTAATTGGGGAAGAAGCTCCGCTACTTTTGTTGCATTCCTAAAATGGCAATTTACAAACCCTAGGGCGAGCTGTTTACGGATAGGCAAATTTCTCTTCAGCGCTCTTGAGATCTGTTTCCAAACCTCAGCTTTCCTTTATCGCCTCGGATAAATCAAGAGGGATTTTTTGCTGTGTGCTTTTATTAACTTGGACGGTGCGTTTCCCTTCGGCTCAGCTGTCTGTAGGATGGCAGTGGGGAGGGCTGGAGCGCTGTCTGTGGGGCACAGCTGTCGTGGCAATCTGCTCGTGCAGCACCTCGCACCAGGACACCCGCTGTCAGCCTGGGACTGGAGGGCAGAGGTACAAATGTGATGAACAGGAGTTGCAAGCGTGGTAGATGGGAGCTTGTTAGCTACCAGGCATAGGTGATAATAGATGAGATAAAGCATACATGCCCATACTGCTGCAAGAGAAGTGGGAGCAGCCCATGTTGCTGTGCCAATTTGCAGCTAAGTACAACAAAACCCCAGCAGACGTCCCAGGGAATTAGGTGCTGCTTGGAGAGCAGTGTGGGGAGCTGCTTATTTGCTGATGTTCAAGTGTGGAAACAGCTGCAAGGACCCATCAACCTGTGATTGCCCTGGAAAATAATCCCATCGTCCTGGTTTACTGAGATCAGGGCTGGAAAAAAATCAATCGGGAGCTGAGATTGGACGGAATAACACAATACATACGGCTCTGCTACTTGAGAAGGAGGGGATGAAGTGCTGCGCCATACATGGCCTGTGGGTCCCCAAGATGGGCTCCAACTGAGTTGGATTTTGAGTCCAGACCTGTCGGTCCCACTGCTGCTAGCACAGATGCAGGGCCACAGCAACAGGAGATCCATCCAGGGACCGGCCATGGAGGGGAGGACAGAACGGATCCTAACACCCTAAGAAGGCTCTTAGGGATTACTGATCCCTCCGCTGGGAACCAAGTTGCTAAGAGCCATCACAGGGATGCTCAGTGCTGCCACACGTGTGCAAGGACGGCATGAAGGGAGCAAGCAGAGATGTCCCACGGGCCATATAGTGATCCTACAAGTGACAGCCAAGCCCAAGCACCCCGCCAGCCCCACCTCCCAACCAGATGGCATCCAACCGAGCCACAGCAACGCCCCGACAGCGGGGAAAGCATGGATGGGGGCTGCAGCAGAGCCACCGTCCCCCTCCATCTCCAGGAGGATTTACGGGGCTGTCCCGGTGACACACCGTCTCAGTAACTGCAGAATGGCAGTTGTAAAAAATCCCATTTGCCGGCGTATTAGAATCCTATTAGCGCTCTCGGTGGAGAAATAACGCAGGCCCTCCTGGCGGGATTAAAGGGATGAGGACTCAGCCTCTGTAGTTTTATGGCCCTCTCCCCCATTTGCTGATCAAACTGACAGATATAAAGCTGCAGGCGAAAAGTGTCCTTGGCCCATAAGCCCTACAACCAAAAAAAGAAAACCTTTGAAGGCAACACTAGCCCTGGCAGGCAGGCACCAGCAAAAGAGAGCACTTCTCCCTCCAGCCTGGTGGTTCAGCCCAAATTTTGGGGGAGAAGACCCACAGACAGTGCAGGACCACAGTGACACAACAGGACAAGCCCTGGTGCTGCCTCCCACCACTTCTCCAATACAATTTTCCTCCTTTTTGTGGTCTCGGGCACACGGACACCCACCCAAAGCAGAGCACAAGGGTTTCATCACCCCGTGACATGAACAGGAGCCAACACAGCACACAGGGCATGTATTTTGGGGCCTGGGGGGACGTGCCTGGCCCTGTGCCCCCACAGCATGGGGTGGGCACGAGCAGCTCTGCCTCTCCAGGGCTCCGAGCACGGTCTGGCTGGGGAGAATAAATAAATAATCGTGGACTGCTTGCTCAGCACGGCTGTAAATAGTTCATGAGTTCCAGGAGATTTATTCCTCTCTTCTCGCCTTAACGAGCCCACAGCAGCCATGAGGAGATGGGCAGGTTCCCAGCTCGCAGCCGACAGACGGCATTTTTGGGGAGGATCAGGAGTCCCACGTGGTGAGCAGCACAAGCCCATAGCACCGGCTCTCCTGGTTCCTCCAGCAGCTCCTGCCCACTGCCAGCTGGGATCAGCCCCCTCTGCAAAGCAGAAAATCCTGAAGATGGGAATTACGGATCCATCAGCCAACGAGCAAATGCTTCTCCTGACCTGTACGGATTTGCTATGAGGTCTTTAATGCTGCTCCCATCTGCTCCCTGTCTTCACCTTGCACTGGTTGTGTCTACCAGCCATTAGGACAACCCTTCTCAGGAGGTCTTACACAGCCCTCCTCCAGCACACACTCAGCTCTATGGCATATAAACGGCCCATCCATGTGAGATTTGCAGCACACTGACGGAGTGGGAGGCATTAAGAGCTTTGCTCCTTGCCCTGCGAGTGCCACCCTAGAGACAAACATTTGAGGCTGACGAGTGCGTAACAAGTCAAGCTCCCATCCAAGCTTTCATTTGGAGATCCGTTCTTTATTTCCTAAGCAAACTCGGTCAGACAGGGTTGTTGCAGGAGAATTTCTCCCATGCCGCCTCTCCCTGAAAGCCATCTAACAAAAGGGCCAGCAAAGCGTGCGAGCTCCACCAGGCATCCACCCCTGCTCGCAGCACAGCCAGCGCTGTAAAGGCTTTATCAATCCCCGGAGCCATCCAGCCTCCCCTGCCAGGTCTCTTTATTATGTGCCTTGACATTTCAAAGGGTTATATTTCCGCCTGTGAGAACCATCAGTCCAGCAGCACACAGTAATATATGGAGTAATAGAGTCTCAGCACAGCAGGTTTAATCTCATATAGCTGAAGCCCCTGGTGTCCTAGCTGAAGTAAGTTTGTCATTAGGAATTCCTTTCTCCCGACTGCAAGCTTGTTTTGTTTGGGGTTATTATTTTTCCCCTAAAGAGAAGAGAAACACTCAAGATTGATTTATGGCTTTCCCATTTCCTCCAATGCGATGCAAACTGGTGAGCTCCAGGCAGGAGGAGAGGAGCAGAGATCCCAGTGCTGCTTCCAGCCCCGCAGCACTGTGCCCCGCGCTGGGGACGGCCTGGGGACCCCGTCCAAAGCCAGCACATCTCCAGCCCCAGGCCAGGATGGAGCCCTTTGTGGGAAGGGCTTGGTGCCTTTACCCGAGCAGATTTACCAGCAGAGCTCGAGAGCTATGGAAGATTAATGATCAGCCTTGGTGCATCCACTAATTCAACGAGAGGGCTGGCTCTGAAGGGGCAAGGCAGGGGAAAGGAATATCATCACGATATTTTTCACAATGCCAGCTTGGATTTGGGTGGATGAGACAGCAACCAGGGCAGCAGAGGCTGGAAAAGCAGGGGTTCCTTTGTGCTTTCAGGGCTACTCAAGGGTAAGGGGCTCCATGCCCACGGTCCCATTAACTCCACACTAAGGTGCCTCCAATTCACCTCCCAGCCTCACTGCAGTGCTTGGGAGGGAACACGAGCACAGAACCGTTTCATTTCTTCCTCAGGTACCTCCCTGTCAGCTGGGAAAGGTGAGGTCAGGCTGATTAAGCACCACTTGGGAGCAAAGGCAGACGGCACTGCTGGAGATGGGCTCCTGTCCATACACCTCCATCCATCCCAGTGCTTCAGATAACCCACCACGAATTGGAGCTCAGCATACGGCCACAGCCAGGTGCTCACCGCCTCCAGCCCCTTCCCATACTCCTGCACACACACAGGCAGCAGTTGAGGCCCTTTCCCAGAGCCCTGCTGGGCAGGAAAATCAGATTAAAGCCCAGCACACCAGCCCCAAACAGAAGCACAGCTGAATGACAGGGCTGAGGATGCCTGCCCACACCTGGGGCCTTGGCAGTGGGCTGTGCTCTGCTGCAGGAGCTCTCCTTGCTGCGTTTGATTGCTTCTCTCCCCTCGAGCGCGGTCATTCCTGGGATCAGAGCTTCATGGAGGGAAGAGATAAAAAGGTGCCAGGAATGATGCCAAATCCCCATCCACTGAGGGCCAGCTGACGTCCTCCAGCTGCAATCTCTGGCTCTGCCCAGCAGCGATGCTCCGGCAGGTGCCAGGTGCAAACTGGAGGAGATGGACACAGCGAGAAGCATCGCTCAGATATCTTGGCCGTGACAACCAGGGGCTCAGCTGGCTCCTCCAGATCTTCAGATTTCCAATTGGGAAACTAATTGCAGAAGCTGAGAGGGGTGCACTGTGGGGTCACCCGGGTGCATCCGGGTAAGGAGGAGCCGCGTGGGCTGGCTATCTCAGCCCAGGAAGAACTTGTGTGAGGACATGTTGGCAAACACAGCCCAGGTCCTCGAGTCCGTGGCAGGAGGAGGCTGAAGTTTCTCCCTCTCTTTTGTCAGGTTGGATTTACTGCAACAGGAGAATGTTTCAGGAGAGATTTGTCATTGTTTGTGGCGGTTTGGAAAGCTCCTAAATATGCTCTGTGCAATCGCGAATGTAAATTGAATAGAAGGAAAAGCAATTTGTGAGGCATTAAAATCCCTCCGCAGGTTCCTTTGAAATGATCGATGTCTTTAAACTGCGATGTTATCGAGACGTAACTGAGTTGGGCAATGCAATCCAATCCCCCAAGCCATTGACTTCACAGGTAATGTGGGCCACGTTTGCTCCTGACCTCAGCACCGGCACTGCTGCTCCTGCAAAGCACTCCACGGTGCACCGAGCAGAGCTGGATGCAACACCTGGCTGAGTGCTGGCACGGCTGCTCCGCTCACACGTGCTGCCTTTCCACCGTGCACATAACCCAGGCAAAGTCATTCGCTGTGACGTTATTAACCCTTCAGGAGCACGTGGTCACAGCTGCTGAGCTCCGCAGGGCAAAGCACGAGCTGCAGCAGAGCCACAGAGCGAGGGGAAGGGAGAAAGGAGTGAGGCAGCAAGATGGGACAAGGCAGAAAGGGTTAAGCTCGCTGCTTTCCTCCCAGCCCCACGCGAGTGTCTCTCAATCAGAGTGTGATTGCAATCAGCAGGAAGGTGCCGTTTGCATTAAACAGAGCAGACGGAGGGGAAAAAAAAAAAAAGAAAAAAAAAGCAGCCTGTGCAATCTGCAAGATTTATGTAAAAAAAAAAAAAAAAAAAAAAGGCAAACAACAATAAAAGGACTGTCAGTTTTCGCTCCTCTTCCCCTTGTTACCTTCCCTGGGAGCAGGGCAGCAGGACGGAGCACACAGCCTGGCTCCCCACCTGCCCCAGCCCAGCTGCCATGCCTGAGCTTTCCCTATGCCAAGCCCTGCAATCAGCCTCCTTTACTACTCATTTTCCCTCATGTTTTTTAATTAAATCCCCGCTTCCTTCAAACAGCGCTCAATGAACCATTCACGTTTCCTTCAAACACCCTTGAAAATGTTGAACCAGGGAGCACAGCACAACAGCACCTCCAGAACAGGTGCCCAAGGGGCAGCACCCGGGGCACGCCGGTGCTGGGGAGGTAAAACACACACTGTTGGGATTTACAGCACGTCGGAGACAACCAACCTGCTCGCTGCAACTCCGAGGTAAGGACAGACCTGAAGATGGCACTCATGGGCCACCCTTCCCAGAGCAGAGCTCCTTGTTGACCCCCCTCACTCACCCAGGGGCGACTCGGAGCCCCCCCAGACTCCCCCAGGTTATCACGGGGGTTGCAGGGTGCCCTCTCTCCCAGGCCTGCCAACAGACACGTTCTGCTCATACACAAGGCCCAACACTGGGAATGAAGGATGTGAAACTCCAGGAGTGAGGTCACGCTTTGCAGGGGGAATAAAAGCAAGCAGAAATCTTCGCTTCCATCACTTCAACATTGGCTGCTTTTCAGCCGCAGTCAGCAGCATCTCCTGTTTGTGTGCTGGCACACAGGGCTCCAGCAGTCCCAGTTACGCACCCGGAGCCCTCACTGGGACCGTTGTACAGCCCTGCATCCAGACTCGATGGGAACTGAATTAAATCCAGCGGGGTTTTGCTCAGTGTTCTCCTTTGAGGGCCGTGCCACGTTTGAAGAAGCACCTCAAAGGGAAGCACAGGGACTTTGAAGCCCCCCGCAGCTTGGGACTGCATGAAAAAGCCCCATGAGCTCAAGAACACCACCACTGCCTTCGCAGAGCATCGCAGCGAGCTCAGACCTCAGCCTACAGAACTCTAACACTCCATGGGGTGGCTGCAGCCTTCCCCAACCCCACCCTACATGCCCACTGCCCACATCCCCCCAGCGCCACATCCCCGCAGCTCTGGAACACCCCCAGGGACGGTGACCCCACCACCCCATGGGCAGCAGATCTGGCTGATGGGGGCCCCATCCTGCCCAGCCCACAGGTGACCGTTATAGGGGCTGGCAGACAGGGCAGTACTTTACTGAGACATCTGTGTGCTGGCAGAGTGCTGCTCCCATGCCCTCTGCACTTCTGGTGCCTTGCACAGTGACCCCCACCCCCCCGCACAGCAGCCCCCCCTTATCCACCTTCCGTGGGGCTCCATAGGAAAATGAATGTCTGACTCAGCGATTCTGATCACGGCTAAACGGGAAAGAACGACACTCAGACCCACCCACAAACCAATGGCACGGAGGGGAGGTGGCACGAGCTGCTCCAGCCCCCACGAGGCAGCAGGCATCAGCTCCGTGCCACGCACAGGGAAGAGATGGAGCTCACACGTCCCCTGACTTCAGCTCTTCCCCTCGTGCCGACCTCCTCCTGTCCTGAGGCTGCAGCCAGCCCTGCACCGGCCTCGGGGAGCTCTGAGGAAGTGCCTGACGCACTCGAGGTGCTGCCATCAATTAAACAGATCTGTGCCACGCATCAAATGAGCAAATAAACACACGGGGATGGCTGGGAAGCTCTGCGTTTTTCCTACGCGCACCTAGACTCGCGTGAACTTGAAGCCAATTCTTCGAGCAATAAAACGCCGTTGCATTTTTCCCCATGAAAAATTCATTCCACCTCGCAACCCATATAGGAAGTGAAGAAACAAACAAACAAACAAAGCCCTTCTTGGTGGAAAACATCGCCCCAACAACCTCTGGTGCACCACACGGGGGGTGGGGGGGGGGGGGGGAGTGCCATCTCCAACAGCCCCCAGCACCAGGGACCAGCAGCACAGCCACATAACGCAGTGATAATGACATGAATTCATCAGCGTGGCCGCTTGGAGTGATGCACAGAGCTGCCCCTTCTCCCCACCAGGTCCCTGCCTCACCCCCAGCACAGCTCTGCCTGCAGGTACCAGTCCTGTTCGTCGCTCATTACTGCTCCTCCCCCTCCTGCATCCAGGTTCTTTATAAATAGTTCTTTTAATCAGGGCTGCTCCCCCCTCCGGGAGGTGATGTACACAGCGCTGGCAAATGGGTGCCCCAGATCTATGTGGGGCTGCCTCGTAGCCTCAGCAGAGGGAAGTCAAGCAGCAATCCCACATGGATTCACATGGAAATAAGACGTGGCAGACCCTGGAGGTGGGGAGACCACTCCTCCTTCCTCCCCTTCCCATCTCCTCGTGGCAAAGCCCCGCCTGGCAGATCTTCTCCATGAGAAGCAGATGGGAGGATGCGACCCCTGCGTCCCAACATCCCATCTCAACCTGCTCCCAACGAGAGCCAAAATGCCAATCAAGGGCTCCCCAGCACAAACACTGTCAATGCATAACCTGGGACATCCGTCCATCCATCCCTCCCAGCCACGGGATGAGTTTGCTGAGCACGGCCAACAGCACTGCTCCACACACAGTGCCCCCAAGGATTCCCCTCCTCAGACATTTACAAGGAGCAAACTCTGCTGCTCGTGTGAGGTCCCCAATGAAAACGGGAATCGCATCCTTTTGCAGGTGTGCTCCTCTGGAAACAGAGGCGTGAGCCGCAAGCGCACAATGTACAGGGATGCTGCAGAAATAACTGCTTCTGGGCACTGGCATCGGGTGCTCAGCAGGACACGTGCCCCTCGGGTGACGTGCTTTAGCACCCTGTGGTCCCCCTATGCACCCCACACTGCTCAGTGTGCCATCTCTCCCTTGGAAAGGCGGATAACAAAATGCCACTCAGCAAAGAACCAAACCAACCCAAAAACCTGCTCGTGAGATATGTTCTTTTCTCCCACGGCCTCAGCACAGCCCTCCCTCCGGCTGTGAGACAGCCCTGCTCCACCAGCTGGTGGGGAGAGAGGTCGAGCGAGTGACAGCCGAACCCTTCCAGTGCGGGCTGAGATCCATCGCCAGACACGTGGGGCAGGATGGGCAGTCCAGGAGCCCTTCCCAGCACAGACAGCACATCCTTTGCCACCGTGGCACAGAGGTGGGCTCGCAGCCCCAGCCCACGAGACGCCTTCGTTACTGAAAGGCATCCAAACAGCTGAGAAGGTAAATAAAAGCAAGGAGGCAAAGGCGAATGTGGTTGGCAGTGCCTCCTGCTCATTAGGAAAGGGGGCACTTAACACTACACAGACAGCAAATTAGCCTTTAATCATCGCCTTCGCTCACTGGGTTTTATCTGCGAGTGCTGCAAAGCTCCGGCACCTCCCTGGCGCAGGCAGCCCTGGGGACTCCAGCTCGCCTCCTGTTTATTCCCCAGCTGCTTTGTTGTCTCAGATCAGCAGAATTAGGGAGCCGTGTCGGCAGAGATACTTCTGTGCAGCCGGCGAGAAGTTCACACAGAAAATTGATATTCGCCGCAAATTATTTTGGATGATTTACTGGAATGAATTAACTCGCAGCGACGCGGAGAAAATTCCAACGCCGCGACCGCCTGCCTGCTCCCCCCCCCCCCCCAACAGCAGCACTGCTGTGCCTGCAGGCAGCCAGCACCCCCAGCACCCCCACCTCACTGCAGGTCGGCACAGCCCGAGGGGTGCCCTAAAGCACCAGCAATGCCAAAACACGGCTTCGATTTTAGCCTGAACTTTGTTGTGGCAGGATGCTGGCTGCTGCCCGCCCCGAACGCTCGGTGTGGCTGTTGGGAAATGGGATGGTGATGGCTCGCTGCAGCTCGAGGGGGTTCCCCACAGCAGGGATGGATGTGGTTGCTTGGGAAGCCTCCAGATTTTGCTCTGAGGACTAAGTCAGCACAACACACTCATCCAAGCGCGGGGCAGCAGCATCCTGCAGGGAGAATGCCACCAGCGGGCGAGGAAGAGGACACGGTGCACTTCCAGCACACGGATTTGCTCATGAATTAAATCACTGCATCTCTGTACCACGGACACCGACGGAGCTGGGGGGGGAGAGGCACAGTGTGTGCACGGCACCAGGGAAGTTCTGACAGAGCTGGGAACCGGAGTGCTGCTCACACTTCTCTACCTCGCTTTCCTGAGATAATGGCACCGACTGATGTTTTTCAGCCCTTTTGAAATCTGTGGATGAAAGACTCGAGGCTCAGCACAGGGAAGAAGGACCGCGTCCCACCGGGACAGCTCTTCCCTTCATGTGCACCCCCGTGGTGGTGGCTCCCGCAGCACTGCCCGGCCCCAATCCGGGGTCCCACGCAGGACGTGACGCCGGGCAGCTCAGCACAGGGTTACGTCAAGCCAAGAGCACTTAGGGATCCCTAATTAGCACCTCTTAGTCCACGAGTGCACCCGGGCAGCGCTGCTCATGCCCCAACTCCGCTGACTTTGACGGGCTTACAGGAGGATGAACTCAATCCGCCAATCCCTCATTTCCCTCCCACCACCACCTCAATCCTACACACCGTCAGCAGGGTTCAGGGGTTGGCTCCTCCTGCAGCTGGGGCTCCCTGCAAAGCCCACCCCAAAGCCACGACGCTGTGACCACAGGGTCCCCCACCCCCTCCTCCTGCCTGCAACGCTCAGAACCCTGTGTCTGCTCCCTGAGTGGCTCTGAGCATCCTCAGGGACTCACAGCATTACACAGCAAGCCCTGCACAGCCCAGAACAGTGGACACGGTGTCACGCATGGGGACACGGAGTGCCAGCAGCTGCAGTCCTCCCCTCACAGTGCCCAGCCCCATTCCCCGTGGTCTGCTCTGCTCTCATGCAGCCCGGACACAAAACGCTGCAAACTCTTTGAAATAAGCATGGAAATTGGTTTCCAGGCTCCAGCAGTTCCTAAATAATGGATGGTTAAGATAATAAAAAGAAAAAAGAAAGCGGTGCACAAAGTGGATTCGAGAAAGAAAAAGGCAGAGCGCGCTTTCAGTGTAAACCTCCAAGAAAACCTGAAACAGGAACAGGGCGAGATGTTCGGGAGGAGCAGCGATTTAACCCTGCAGCTCTTCTTCCCTTCCCATTCTGCCTCAGTGCAGATGTAATATATTCTGCCAGTGCAAAACTGGGGCTGAAAAACACGCCGGCCTTCGGGAGACATCTGGGTGGAAAGAGAGGACACGTGCCCAACGCAAGGCTCGAGGTAAAAGGAAACAGCAGAGGGGGAAGGCAGCGGGCTGGGCTGTCTCCATCAGCCCCCTGGGCTCAGTGCACCCATCTGCACGGCTCCAAATACAACACTCACGGCGTAATTCACTCAACGCCGCTGTTTTCTCCCGCGTCAGCAAAATGAAGAGATTCAATTACAGCCTTTGACTGGGCCTGCTCATTGTTATCTATCACACCACGCAGCCCGGCTGCCGGGGAGAGAGACGTACAGGTGCTGCAGTGCTGCCTGCCTCAGTGCCGCACAGCATCCAGCCCATGTGCTCCCAGCACAGCAGCACAACCCTCCATCTGTGCCCACGCCACGCTCCCTGCGTCCCCTCCATCCCTGCCCACCCCATCCTGACTGCTCCTCTCCCTCCTCTGCTCCCATCAGCACGGAGCCAACAGGATGTGCTTCCTCGCTCTGCATCCACGTGGAGCAATCCGGCTCTGGAAATAAAACACACTCACCCCCGGGGTTTGAGGGCCCCGTTCACGGAGTGGAAATGACCAACTGAGGAGCACAGAGCTGTGGGAGCAGGCTGAGCCCCCTCCACGCGCGGCGAGACGCAAGCTCCATGCAAATCTCCCTTCCTTGGCAGCTCCGTCTCCTGATCGTTTGTGACAGCCCAAGTTTTGTCAGCCAGACACATTTACAACGGGAAAAAAAAAAAAATGAAACAGAGCAAGCCAAAACAAGTTGGGGATGAGCTGGGGGAGGGGACAGGGAATGGGAGTGGGAGGAAAAGAAGGGTCCCCGGAGACGGCAGCGAATATGCAAACTTTCCCCATTTCCTCTGCCTACTCTGTGTTAACAACCAGACAGACATCTTGCATGTATTTGATAAATAAACCTCTCCGTTTATTCAGAGGAGTGAATTTGTAGCTATTATGATTCAAACGGCGTGACAGGTTCCGGATTGTAGTAATTTATTTATTATTATTTTTTTTTTTTTTGCTATTGAGTTTGCAAAAGAAAAAAAAACACACAAAAAAAAAAAAAACATGAGAATTGCAAAATTCAAAGCAATTCTCTTTGGCTCCGGATCCTCACCATGTGCAGATGGACGGACCCCGTTCCGTCTGCGTATAAAAGAAATACAAAAGGCGGTCCGAGTGCCTCTTCCCTCGAGATGGGAGGATGAGGGGCGCAATAAATAATTTAGAAATTGCTACCATGGCTTGATTCAGAGTGATGGATCTGGCATGTGTTACAACAAGGCACATGCTGTATTCATTACCCATCGAGCTACATTTTAATTTCTCCCTCATTAACCTTATCTGCGACTGGGGTTGTGCATCAAGTCAAATCCTTCGGATGTCAATCAATTCATTAGACGGTTGTTTGCTTTGTCATATGTGCTGTTATCGCTTATTAGCCTGCCACGCCGATCAATCAATCAAAGCCGGGGGCTGGGGATGCGCCGTGCCGCTCCGCCACGCCGGGACCACAGCCCGGGGGGGCTTTGCTGGCTCACCACCCCCGTGGGGAAAAGCCCAAAGATATCCGAGCACAAAGTGGGGACATCCCAGGCCAAAAACGGTGGCAACACAGAGCTGGCACCCAGCAGTGCAACCGCAGCCACAAAAGGTCAATTTCAGCCATCTTCTGCAGAGCATCAGCACTCACATCCTGCAGCACTTGCCAGGACTCCCGGGAGTGCTGAACATCACCAGCTGAAGCCGCCGGCTCCAGGTGGCTCCAAGGGATCCCACCATCCTCTTCCTCATCAGCAAGGCAAGACAGATCTGCAACTTCTTCTCCTCCAAATCCCTTAAAAACAATGACTGGCTCCGTTTCTCCTACAATTTCCCAAGGAACGCTCCCCTTTCCCCCCAGGCAGAACTGCCTGCAGATAAGCGAAAGCCTCCTGAAGGCTCAGCCCAGCACCCCCATTTTTGGGGAGCTCATCCAACCCCACCAGCACATCCCAGTTGCTGCTGGCACAGCCACAGACCCCGCCCTCCCCTTGGCCAACGCTGGCGACCAACACACGCAGGGTGAGGTGCTGGTGGAGCCAAGTGCATCTGGGGATGCTCCGAGCTCAGGGTGCAGTGGGGACAGCAACGGTCCCCGAGGTGGGGACAGCAGAGACCGCCCAGGGATGGAAGTTGGCAGTGGTTAATTTGTCATCATGGAAACGGGCAGCCCGGGTCAGCGCCGGCGGCGGAGGAGCGGGGGAGCGCTGCCGCCCGAGCTCTGTTCATTTTTTTTCATTTCTTTTAAGGGGATTTCATTTAAAAAAAGCTGCCTTGATAAGGAATTTACCGGGGCAAAACGAGATTACACCCAAGCTCACAGCAGCTAAAAGCAGCGGCGCTGCTGGGCACTCAGAGGCTGCTGCTTGCACTATCTCTCTATCATCACATATATCCTTCTATCTAATCTATCTAGCACTGTATATACCCTTTAGCTCCCCAGCTCTCACAATCCCTGCCCTCTATCCATCATCCCCCTATTCATCAGCACACATCCAGCTCTATCTATCCAGCCATCACTATAAATATCCCATCCATCCATCTCCCCCAATCTCTCTCTCATCACAGAGACCCTCTCCCTACCTACGTACATACACGTACATGTAGGTACACACACACCTGTCTGTCTGTCAGCAGCAGCACTCTCCTCTTTGCCCCTTCCACCCTCCATCCCTCACTCCCATACCCTCCCATCCATCACAACCAGGGCACTGCTCCTGCCAGATTTACTACATCAGGGCACCCTACGTTTTGCCATCTATCACCAACCCAGGCCCTGCTGAGCAGCAGGACCCCATTCCCCACTCCTTGGTGCATCAGGCGATGGGACTGCATGGGTTACAGTGCCGAGAGCAGCACTCTGACTTGGCTGAAGTGAAGATTTAAAGCAGAATCCAACCTCAGCCCAGCAGTACCAGTGCCCCGTACCGCCCTGGATCCTGCCAAGCTCCTCTGCAGTGCTCTGCAGCAGCAGTGTGAGATGGCAGGAGGGCATTCTGGCGGTGCACAGAGCAGATGGGTGGCAGAGCAGCCTCTCAAATCCGATATTCTCTCTCCAAACCCACCCCTGAGCCCCCTTCGTGCTGCAACCTCCCTGCATGGCTGCAGGGCAGCTCCGTGCTGGGGCTGGGGGACCTGGGGGGGGTTGGGAACAGGGCAGCACCTCACGATCTGCCAGAGAGGAGAAACGCACAGGCGGTGCTTAAAAACTGAAAGCTGTTACTTTAATTACGGCCTTTCTGCTTTATCACCAATAGCATTTCTCACACATTCATCAGCAAACCTGGTAATAAATCAATCGCGGGTAGCCAGGAGCTGCAGTCTGGCTCCTTCCCCTTCTCTTCCCCGCTCCCTCCGAGCTCTCGGCCCATTAGTATGCAGTCCAGCACCGCCGCTCTGTGCATTTCTCATCGGCTTTGGGCTGGAAGCCGGGAGCTAGCGGCTGCCCCCGGCATGGATTGCACACAGACAGCTTAGGCTGCAGGATGCCAAGCATGCCAGCACCTGGTGGGGCACTGTGAGGGACTGGGGGGGCTCGGGGTGACATGGGGATAGGGCAGGGAGCTGTGCCCTAAAATCCTGGTGGAGAGCTGCATGGGCAGAGGTGTGTGCCCCCACCGGGTACAAAATATTTAACACGCATTGACACCAGAGATCCACGCACCTTCTGGCACCCACTGCTGAACCCAGACGGAGCC
Source organism: Oreortyx pictus (assembly GCA_036925125.1). Lineage (NCBI taxonomy): Eukaryota > Metazoa > Chordata > Aves > Galliformes > Odontophoridae > Oreortyx > Oreortyx pictus. Next base: position 1,735,523 of record JAUPFR010000025.1, on the reverse strand, counting down.
CAAGGCCAAGGGGGAAGCAGATAAAGGAGTTTTCGTGACTCTCTGCTGCATGCTTCAGTTTTTTGTCTTATTGAAGTGCTCATTGAAAAGCACAGCCCCCGGCTGCACGCCTTCACCCAGCACTGCCCAGATGTGCCTGGCACATCGCCGGGCTGCAGTGGTGGCCGAGCAGCATTGCAGGGGGAGCAGCCACTTCACCTCCTGGTCCTCTGCCCCACACCGCTCAGGGGTGACCCCCCCACCGCTAGACAGGCTCCTTCCAATTCCTGGCGGAGTGAGTGTGCAAATCAAATTGACCTTGAGCACTAATTGGCCCTCTAATTAGCACTCTCAACAGAGAAGCAAAGGACCGGGAGCAGAGCATCTTTACAGAGGAGGTGGCAAAGCATTGGCCTGGGGAAGAGGAGCAGCCACACTCTGCTGAGTGCTCCTGCACGAGGTGAAAGGACAGTTACTGAAACCCCCTCCCTGAAGCGTGGAAGGGCTGTGCTGAGACCTGGCCGGAGCAGCCTAAGCCAAGGGCACCATCCCGAGGGTCTTGTGGGGCCACCGCACCCCGATGTCTGTGGAGCTCATCCCCAGCATCCGCCCTGCCCAGGGCTCCATCTCCATCACACACCAGCTCCCCAAATCACCTCTCGCCCTCCCACACCCAGGCACGCGTTTCCCTCCGCTTATCCCCTCCTTCAGCTTCTCCTTAGGAGCTCTGGGCTTGACATTTCCATCCACCATTATTTACAGGAGGTCAGATCTGCTCGCAGGTTGCTCTCCCCTCACTGCCGGCTCTGCAGGTGGACAGCTCACTGCAGATGTCATTAATACTGCAAATCCCCAAATCCCACCCTCCCACCACCCCCGTCCCGGGCATCGTACAGACACCACGTGCTAAAGCGGACAGCAATCGGAACCATTTGCCCCACGAGCACAGGGAACCCCACGTGGGGCTGGTCCAGCTCCAGAGTGAAGCTGAAGAGCAGCGCTGAGGTGGACGCTTCAGAACATAAACCCAAACCTTTCTACGTTTTTCTGCCCTGAAAATAACACCCCGATGCCAAGTGGTTGCAGCTCGGAGCTCTCCGCCCCACGCGCTCCCCACGGTGCTCACCAGCTGCTGCCTTCCTCACCTAGCTGCCTCCCTGACCGTAACTGCTCCTTAATTATTTAATGCCTGCAAAATACCTCGGGACTTGCATTGGAAGGGAGATGAACCGCGCGACCTAAAATTGGTCCTTTCCATCTCAAACTCCTTGCATTTTATCCTGGGATGAAAGGAGCTCTATTAGGCAAAGCATCAGTATTATTACATTTCCTTGGAGTCCTAACAAACGGATATTAGATTATTACTGCAGATGCATTTCTAAGGCACTCATCACCAGAGTATCTGGGCATCAATTACACAGATTTAGAGATAAAAACGCTTCCCCCGAGAGAAAAAGAGTACAAAACCCCTTCTTCTCTTTGCCTCCTTTCCCCATTTCTTCCAAAACACGTTCGCTTCCCTCCCACTGCCTTCAGCAGAGCCAGAGCTGCTTACAAGGAAAGCTCCCCAGCTGATGGGCAACCCTAAATCTTTGAAGCATCTGAAGCGGTAAAAGCTTTTTGTGAAGACTGGCAGGAGTCAGCTGAAGAGATTTCAATGTGCAAATGGACATAAAAAAGATGCAAGAAGAGGAACGAAGCGTCAGATTCGTTGTTCTAAGGACAAAGGGTTTGCCACGAAACGAGCTGACCCGACGGCCTGGCTGCAGCACCTACAGGTCACGCTGCAGGAAGAGGGGTGCGGCTGGAGGGGAGGATTGGGAAAGTTCATCTGATAACGTCTCTGATCACTCTCTGCGTTCCTGTTTCCATTATGCCAACCTGCAGGAATTGTGCTGGATATTGAACGCACAAATCCATGGAGGGGAGCACGTAAAGGCTGCAAAGATCAAAGTTGGAGAGAGAAAACAAGGAGCGGGAGCTGGCCGGGATCGTGTGGCACTGCAGCTCTCCTCACCTCCAGTCCCAGTGGGAACGGAGCTGCTCTGGGATGCTGCAGCATCCCAATGTGCTCTCTCTGACCTTCCCTGCCCTTCCAGCACGCCTCACAAAGGCCAATCCACGCTGAACAGTGCTCCACTTCAGCAGCTGGTCCTGGAGACGCCGTCTGGCCCCGTTTCAGAGCAAAGCAGCAGCAGACAGCTGCAGCTGGCAGCACTGCACCGTGCCCCTCCAAGCCCCGCGCACTCACACCCCACCATCATTTCACTGCTGTGCACCTGAGATGCTCCCAGCCCCTCTCGAGGGGTGAAACTCTAAACGCACCTCCCTGTTCTGTTCTGCTCTATAGGGGAAATCCATAGGGCTGTTGGCCACACAGTAGAGACACAGGTGAGCTGGGCTCAGCCCGGACAGGACCCAGCAAGCAAAGGGATTTGGCACCATCAGAAGAGAGCACGGCCAGCAGAAGGATCCAAGAACAAGAGCATCGTGCCTGCCCCTGTGCTGCAGGGCTGAGGGGTTGGGTTGGGCATTATCAAAACATTCCCCTCCGGAAGAGCGGTGCTGCAGTGCACTGCTGCATGGGAGGGTGGAATCACCATCCCTGGGGGTGTTCCAGAGCCGTGGGGTTGTGGCACTGAGGGATGTGGGCAGTGAGCACAGTGGGGTGGGGTTGGGGATCTCAGAGGCCTTTTCCAACCGGAATGACTCTGCTGGTTCCAGCTGAGCAGAGGTGATAACTCGTTTCTGTAGGACGACCCAAAAGTGAGCGGGGACTGCAAGAGCACCCCGAGCTCCAGCACTGGAGAGCAGAATGCACGAACCCCCTGCTGGAAGCCTTTACGAGTTACAGGGTCAATGGGGTTGGTTCTCTCTCAGCTCTTCCTCCCCGCCAGCCCCTAGCACGAGCCATCACAGCAGCTCCATCACCACCTTTGGTCTCCGTGATAACAAGAAAAAGATATTCCGACATCTCGCTTGCCCGGCATCGATTTACAATTAAGAAAGTTCTCCAAAGATCCAAAGACCCACCCATTCCCCCTCTCCTCTAACCCCGCTCCGTGAACAAACATCTCTCCGTGGTTCACGAGCAGCCTCAGAAATCAATGCTCGCTGAAACACAGTTAGTTCCACTGGTTTATTTATTATTTTCCCAGCTTGAACTCAAACCTCCTTCAGCACAGGGAGAGGAATCACCCAGAGCTTCACAGGCACGGAGCGTCCCGCAGCAGCAAGGCTCTGCTTTCCCATCGCTGCAGCCAGGGGATCGCTTTGCAAAGTTAATTGCAAAGCCGGCAGCGCCTGAGCAGAAGGTGAGCCCTGCAAAGCCAATTCCCACCAGGAGGAGCTGATGGGATTCCTGTGCGGAAGGGGCAGAGCTGGGCAGGGGTGAGGGAGCAGAGACAATCGCTCCACCGGCGCTAACGTGTGGATAAATAGCTCGTGCCGACATCTGCTGAGAAATACCTTCCCGTTCCACACCAAGAATTACAATCTAATAATATCCCATCTGCCCCCCCCCACCCCACCACCCCTCCCCTTCCTTCTCCCTCCCCCACCCAATTACCGAGCCTGACATTATCCGTCATCTTCCCTTTGTGTCGGCGAGAATCCAAATGCAGATGCCGGGAAATTAATAATAATTGTTGTGTCAAAAAGCGGGATGTAATCAGGATGCGGCGTGGAAGCTAATACAAACACAAACAAATGGTATTTATCCTCCCGAAAGATCCCTCCCCTCCTTTCCCCCTAAGGGCCACTGATGATAATGCTCATGGAAGAGATGAATCAGTGCTAATATAGGGATTAGGAATGGATCCCAAACCCCAGCCCGGGCTGCAATCAAAAGGAGCGCTCTTAATTGAAATTAGAGCTGGGATTTCTGTGCCTCCGCGGAGATGGGTTAAGCCCATCGGGGCTAAACAGAAGGGAAAATAAAAATAGCATCTTTATTCGGGAGCGGGGAAGAAGGTGGGCAGCCATAGTGCTTCTCAACAGCTCCAGCACACCTGGCTCCCAGCACCGCGCCGCGTGCTCCTCCAGCTCTGCCACCTCACCCGACCTCATCCCTTCCTCATTTCCACATCAACCTGCACCTCCGTGCCCGGGCTCAGTCCGACAGCGGGCACAAAACCAGCCCGTCCCAGCCCAGACTTTCTGTGCTGTCCCCTCCAGCAGCAGCCAGAACCACAGCAAAGTCCTCCAGAAGGACACAGCAGCAAGAGATGGATCTTCAGCCCTACGCATCGCCCTGCGATACCGCCACGGGTCTCACGAGGCTCCACGCATCCCAGCCAGGCTTTGGTTTATCCCCTCGAGATGCAGAAGGCTTTGCAGTCACCCCACTGGCTGTGACAACTGGGGTTTTGGGTGAGCTGATTACACAGAGAGCAGGGATTTGAAGGCTGCCCGTAAAACTCCTCGGGAGCTTCCATTTGTACACTCAATTAACAGCCATCCCCTGGAGGGGGATGTGGCACTGAGGGATGTGGACAGCGGGCATGGTGGGATGGCTTGGGGTTGGGCTCGGGGATCTCAGAGGTCTTTTCCAACCTGGATGACTGTATGACTCTATGACAACTCTGGATTTGCTCAAGACCAAACCTTCAGAGCAGCTCTGGGCACGCTGCACTGAGTACCACCACCCACTGCAGGTCCTCTGCTCACTGCAGAGCTGACCTCATGCTGAACATAAGCAACGTCCAGAAATCTGTCGCTCTCACAGCACAGATCACAGAATCATAGAACCATGTGAGTTGGAAGGGACCCTGAAGGCCAACTGGTCCAACCTCAGGGACACCCACAGCTCAGAGCCCACCCAGCCTGACCCCGGTGTCTGCACCCACCGCCTCTCTGGGCACCCGGCACCTTATTTTTTCCTTCTACCCAATCTACATCTGCCCTCTTTCATTCTGAAACCATTTTCCCTCGTCCTGTCCCAGCAGACCCCGCAGAAGAGCCTGACCCCTCTTCCTTACATCCCCTTAGGATGCAGACAGGTACAGATGGATGTGCTGGGAGCTGGTCTGCAGCAAAACAGAGGTGGGACACGCACAGCACTGCACTGACTCCCAAGTTGCTCAGCAGGGCAGGGACTCACCCAACTCAATTCCAGCCCCCCGAAACTTGGGGTATTTGCTCCAACACCAGAATCTGTCCCCCACAACCACAGGGCGATGCCACGTGTCAGCACACAGAGCTGGAGGAGGCTGTGGCTGCTGGATCATGGATTGTTGCGAGCATGAAAATTCATTCATATGAATTTGGAATATAATACCTGACACAAGATGTATCGCTGCTGCCATGCTGCAATCCCAGATAAGGACACAGCAGTAACAGATGGAGGAACAAGGCACTTATCTTGTTAGCTGATGGATTTATCTCTCCTCCCCCCACCCTTCCCTACATATTCCATAGTGTGCAGAGAGCCACGTTCCCCAGCAGAGCAGCATATGGAGCACGAATTGATTTCTTCGTAACACCCCCTCCACACTTTAATTCAATAAGAGCTGGAGTGGCGGATAAACAGCTTGTTGTGCTAGGAAAATTTCAAAACAGTCAAGAAAATGTCAAACTGTCTTTTTTATGAGTGCCTTTCCCCCCCCGCCCCCACCCCCCCCATCCCTTTTTTTCTTCCCCCCTCCCATCCGCAGGCACCCGGCGTGCTGGCACCCAGGAGCTGGGTCCACATTTGGGATGCAGGCACTGGGCATCACCCTCCAGGCCAGACCATGGCAGAAGGCGGCCCCGGTGCCATCCTTGGATGGGAGCTGGGAACAGAGCTGCTCTGGGTAAAAGATTAGGCAGATGGTTTCATCTGGCAGCTCCCTTAATCTCATTATTGGAGCGAGTGGAAGTTTTTAAAGTGATCTCTCTTTCCTACTCTACCCACACCCCATACAAAATGGCTTTTTCTTCTCCCCAGAAAAAGACACATTTCCACGGGGGGTTCTTTGTAAGGCACGAATAGGAACTTTGCAATTTTTCTCCTCGTTTTTTGGTGCATTCTCCCTCTCAGTGCCTTATTTTTAGCACTGAAAAGGAGGAATTATTAGAAAGGAAGAGAGGAAAAAAAAAAGGCAATTAGGCATTTTTTGGGTCTTGCTTAAAAATACAGAGCACTTGGTTATGCTGCGCGTGGGCTTCTGACCGCCACAAACTGCAGTGCTGTCAGAAACCTGAACAGAGGGAGGCACTGGATGAGGTGCAGGAGTTAACTGGGATGTCAGCCCCGAAGCAGTGTCCATGTGCCATGTCCCACCCGCTGCCCACCTCCTTCCACCCTGCCTTGGTTTGCTGAGGGCTGCAAAGGATGAGCAACACTCAGCGCTCTGCAGCACAGAGCTTCCTCCCCACTGCCACCTGCAGAAAGGCACCAGGAGAGCCCCTCCTGCAGCCACACGACCCCTGGGGCTGCACATCCCTGCAGGGGAAGCAGATGTTATTAATGCACTGCAGCAACACGCGGGCACACAGCAGCCTGGGGCTGGGGCTGGTGCACTCCAGCTCAGGCGGGTCTGGGGGGGAGTCCAGACCCATAGGAAGGCATGGAAGCAAGGAGGGCTCCATCCTGCTGCTTCCCACCTCCCCACTGCTGTGCTGAAGACAAAATCTGCCTCCCCACCCCCCTTTGCAGCAGAGCAGTGCAGAAGGCTGCAGGATCCTGCAGGGAGACGGCGTGCTTAGCATGCAGGAGACGGAGCTGAGCTGAAGCCCTGTCTGTGCCACAGTGCACAGGGACATTCAGTGGCCAAATGCTGACTGCAAGGAGCGGGGCCACACCGAATTCATAACCCCATTATCGTTCCCCTCATCCCAACGCACAGATGGGGACAGGGGTACAGCAGAGACTGGCATCACCTAGGGACTGCCTCCATTGCCAGGGTCGGGACCAAAGTGTGCTCAGTGCATCACAGTGTCTCCCCAAAAAGGCATCGCAGCCCCCTCGGCCCCCACCCCTGCCCCATTCCAGCCAGGCTCTCACCAAGCACCCAATTACAGCTCCATGGCCAAGGATGAAAAGCTCTTTCAAGAGCATCCTGTTTTCCTGTTTGCTTTTTTATTTGCTTCACCCCCCCTTTCAAGGATCCTCTTCCCTCCCTTCTCATGAGGTTAAAGAGCTAAAGACCAACTCAGAGACAGATAATAGAGTGACAGAGGCTCATAAAAAAGAAGCCGGAGCTTTGGAGAAAGCTGGCATACGGTGCATTAGGGATTTCTGTCGTGGCAGCTGGGAGTAACACTGACCCTCTGAACTCAATTTGCTCCACGGCATCGAACGAATGGATGCAGTGCACCAGCAGCATCCTCTCCTGGGGCTCCGGTGTGTGCCTAGCCCTCAAGCCCCAACGCAGAACTGGGGATGGCAGCAGGCACGTCGATCATCCCGACCTGGAAGGGATCCATAAGGATCCGTGTCCCTCCATCGCTGCCACTCGGCAACAAAAGGCGGCCCACCCTACACGTCCCAGCGACGCCAGGTGTGACCCCACGTGGTTCACGTGGCACTCCTTGCATGCAACAACCCCTCATCATCGCCCTTACCCCAAAGCTGTACGAGCAGAGCTGCGGGTCCTGCCCCCACCCCCCATCCCTGCAGCACCGGGGCAAGCACACAGCGGCACAAACCCGGGGCATTCCCCTCCGCTGTCGCTGTTCTGCCGCTCTTAAACGAGCCGAAATCCTTCCCACTACGCATTAGCGCCCAACGTAATGGTGCAAAGCATTTTTCATTTATCATCATCATGCCAGTCAAATGAAGCCCCTAATAACGTAAATGCAAGAGGAAAGCTATTAGAGTTTATTTGTGCAGTGGCTTTGAACTCGTCCCCACCGCTCTATCCACGGAACTGGAGGGGATGGATGGAGCTTGCATCTTTAGGTCCTTTCATCAAAAGCTATTCTCAGCTAGCCAGTCTTTCCTTACAACCCTGCACAAGTGCCTGTATTTGCTGAATTATCAAAATAAATACCTAAATACCCGAAATAATCCGGATCTCTTTACAGACACGAGCTGCAGCTGAGCCCTGCTGTGCCTTCCCTTCCTGCCCACCCTCAGCAGCCAGCCCTGCCCCTCAGCATCCCCTAACATTTTCAGGTCACGGCTTAGCAGGCATGGTGGTGAAGGGTTGACAGTTGGGCTAGCTGCTCTTATGGTCTTTTCCGACCTTAATGACTGCATGATCATCCGAGCTCAACTTATCACAGCAGCTCCCATCCTGAGAGCCCATCGCAAGGCGTTTCATTTTATATACAATAATTTCCTCATTAAGCCTAAATTAAATGCATATTTCAGAACCTACAAGTGAGAGCAAACACTTCGGTCTTATGCTTTATTAAACAACCAAAAAAAAAAATTAAAAAATCTTTGTGCAGAGAAGAGCCTTCGTTGCCAAATCACCGCCCCGCTGCCGGGCCCCGCAGCATCCAGCGTGTCAAGATGTGCAGTGCTGGCAGAGAGGACCTGCACTGCGGAGGGAAACAGAACAGCGCCCGCCTGACAAATTAGTTTACTCGTTAAGTTAAGGAGCCTATTTTGCTCAGCTTCTACAGAGCAACACGCTCAGCAGCCAGCAAACTTCGAGGCAGGGGATGCACCCGGCCTCAGCTCTTTGTGCAGAAGCAAGCTGCGTGCCATGCCCTCGCCACGCTGCCCAGGCAGCATGGCAATGGGACAGCAACACATCCCAGCTCACCCAGCAGAAGGGAGGAAGGGAGATAACCTCCTCAGGATCTGCATGCCAAAGCCTGTGAGCAACCCAACACCGAGCGGCTCTCGCAGCCTTACAGAGCTATTAAAGCAGCCCTAAATAAAACACTGAACTATTTTCGATGCTCTGTTCCCAGCTTGCACCTGGTGGGATCTGGGACACGGAGGTGCATCAGGAGGGGAGAAGGGTGGGAGGCAAAACTTGAGCAGGAGGAGCAAGGTGTCGGCTGAGAGGAGGAGGGGATGACAACAAAACCCATGGAGGAGACAGAGATTAATGAGTGTTCCCCAAATATGATAATTTCTGGACATCGGCACATGAAATTTAACATCCTCGTGGGCAACTGGGAAGGAGCACATCTCTCTGAGCCCCGTGCTGGCTTCCAGCAGCCACGTGCATGCAGGCAGGGATGTACCTCACATCCAGCTGTCAGTCTGCGTGCTGGTGACAGCCCCCGAACGCATCCTGGGGACAGAACAGCCTGTTTTGGGGACGTGCCTGTCACACAGCCGCTGGGACACCGCTGAGGACAGATGTCAGATCGCATCCCTCACACACTGCTAATGGGGCGCGAGCACGGCAGGCTGAGCCGGGCAGAAGGCAGCAAGCAGGGGGTGTCCTGAAATCCCATAATTTACACCCAGCCAGCCAGGAGATCCTGCAGTGTGCAGACATGGGTGGGGGCATTCTGCTGGAGCAGAGCTGAGCTGGTTGAGGATCTCTGGGGGGCACTGGGTGGGCAAATCCTGCCCTCTGTTTTCCCACGCACACAGCTGTGCCCCCCTGGTTTGCAGCTGCATCATGAAATGGGTTTCATCACAGCCTGGGGCAGCTCTGAGATGGACACCAGGTGCTGTGCAGTGGCACAGTCCTCCTGCCCAGCTCTGCAGTCCCTCCCTGTCAGCTCCCCAGGAAGATTTGTAGGCCACGCAGAATGGCTTTATTGACATTTAAAGGTCTCTGTCAACCCGGCCCCCACACATCTTTGTTACAGAGGACAGGATTAATTTCACCCAACCCTGCTGCCTGGAAGCTCAGAGCTACCTTGGCCTTCCTGGGGGCTCTTCTGGTCACACAAATCCAAGAAGAGGATGAGAGCCAAGGGCTTGGCTGCTCCGTGCCACACCAAGACCCGCCAAGCAGGAGGAGGCAAGGCAGGGATCTTCACCGAGAGCCTGATTACCCCTCTGTCAGGAAAGGTATATCATGAGCACACTGCTCCAAAATCCACGTCAGAGGGGAGGCAGGGATTCATGCCAGAGCACGAAGGGTTAAAACAAAAACTAAAGAGTCATCAGAAGTCATCGGGGGCTGATGAAGCCATCCTGGGCGTGCTCACAAATCGGGGAAATCAGCCCCGAGCAGCCAGCACTGCTCCTCGAGAGCTGGAGGAGGGCGGCAGAAAGGGCACAGAACCTTCCTATCTTCAAGGGGAGAAAAGCCAGGAGCTGTAGGCAATCAGCTCAGCTTCAATCACGGCGGAGATACTAAAACAAACGATGAAACTATCACAGCTTGTAAGTCCCAGGAATTTAATAAAGCGAGAAAAAAGCCCCACACCACCACCACCGACACGAGTTTGTCAAGAACAGATCATGTCAAACCAACCTAATTTCTGCCTTGACAGGATAACTAGGCTTGGTGGATAAGAGGAAAGCCGTAGACATGATATACCTTGACTTTAATAAGGCGTCTGAAGCCGGTCCCACACGGCACCCTGCGAGCAACGCCGAGGACGCGCGGTGTGGATGTAATCGGGGCGGAGGGGAGGCTAACAGGCTGTTGACAAAGCGCTCTCAAAGAGCCCTTATCTATTATTTACGCACAAGCCAGGAGGGCAACCCAACGCGGGATCGCGCCGAGCTCTGTCCTGAGCCCCACTCTGCTCTGCATTTGCATTAACAACTTGCATGACGGAGCCAGAAGCACGCTTATTAAAATCGGCAGACGGTGCCAAGCGAGGAGAGGGACTGGAAGCGCTCGGAGGGTTGGAGCAGAATTTCAAATCACCTCCGGAGCAAGCAATAGGAAATTCAATATGGACAAGAGCCAGGTGATGCACTTCGGGAGGAGAAATCAAACTGCACAGGAACCGAGCAGGCTGCGCGGGAGGGCAAAGCACACCGCAGGCCGCGTTAACACTGCGAGAAGGACAAAGGAGAATCATTTTGCTCCGCTCGCTTTCATTCAGGCCTCAGCTGCAACATCCAGCCCGAGCTGGCCGCCATGCGTGCACAGAGCCAAAGGTTGAGGTGAGCAGCTGCTCCTGCTAAGCACACATCTGGGAGGGTCCCCTTCCCGTCAGATCAGCGCTGCGTTTGCCACAGTGCTCACACGGGGCTCGGTGCACACCTCGGGCTCATGGGATGCGATTGATCGCACGTCGGAGCCACGGACAAGCGGGGCTGAGTCCACGGAATAGCAATGAAACGGGTGAGAGGCGCAGACAGCTCCAAAGGAAGATGAAAGGCGCTGGGGTTTGCTTTGTCTGGAGAAGAAAAGATTGAGTAAGACATGACAGCACTCTTCCCATACATAAATATCATATGAAGGTAGTGGTGAATAATTATTTGCCACATCCCTTGGAAGAGGCAGAAGAAAAAAGCCTAATTTGTTGCAGAGATTCTGACTTGCTACTTGGTGCGACTTCCACTCCAGCTCACGAAACCCTACAGGACGTCTGCATCGCCTCCAGCACCACAGAGATGCTACAAGAGCTGCCCATGAGGAGTGTCCCAGGGCTGCACCTGCCCCCAAGCTTTGCATTTACAACACATCAAGGCAGCACGACACAGGAGCAGACCACAAACCGCTTCCTGCTGTTGGCAAGCAACCACCACACATCGGTCATCCCCACAACGTCACCGCGAGCACCCACCCAGCAGAGGGAGCAGAGCTCCTCCGTCCAGCCAGCACGACCCCACTCATCACAGCAAGCCACACTCAGCACTTTTATTCTTTATTGCTCCGGTTCAGACAGCTCCATTATTTATCCGGATTACTTATTCATGTTCTATTTCCAGGGACAACTGGCTTTGACGGAGACTTTCCGTCGCCTCTCCTTCCTGCCTGCCCCAGACTGATGCTCTCAGTGCGGGGATCTGGGGATGGTGCCACCACTGCTCCATGCAGAGGTAACCATCCTGTAACCATCCATCCCTCCCTCACACTGCTCAAGGGTCCTGCTCAGGACTGAAGGCACTAAACACCTGGCTAGAGGCTAGAATATCAGGTGCAACGATTTGTACCAACGTCCTGTTTTGCCGTTCTAGCTGGAAGGAGAAACAGAAAGAAAGGAGCAAGGCAAAAGCAAGCACTCACGCTGACCTTGTGTGCTCACCTCTCTGCTCTGGCTCATCGTGCACGTCCCGCAGGCACGACCCATTACAGACCCCCCACCAAACCCATCAATCCCACCACCCAGGTGTCTCATGACCCTACAAGCAGCCCTCTATCTCCAGGTCATTTGCAGAGAGCTCTAAGGGGCATGACATGCCATCAAACCCCATACTGAGTGCACAACCACTCCCAGCTCCAGTTCCAGGCTCTCCTGAACGTCCTTTGCGGTGCACAGCAGCGGTGGCTGAGAGATGCTCTAATCAGTGCCTCTAATTTCAAACGCTGCAAGGACCATGTTATGCCTTGGGATAAATGTGAGAGGCTCCCATTGAAGTAAAAGAGAGGTACTGCACTTCAGAAGCTGAAATTTAGCCTTTAAAAAAAAAAAAAAAAAAGAGTCGCTAAAACTCAAATATTAAAGTGCATTTAAAAACATAATAAGGCAGATCAGCAATCAAACGGAGCAGCTTGCCGAGGGACTGATAAGTGAGGAGGATTCCAGGGGCAGATACCACTACAGAAGGAAGGCCATCAAGGCCTCGCTTCGAGTCAAAACGGTTTTTGATCCAAACTACGGCATGGATAAGCTGCGAGTAGAAATTAATTTCTGTGCTGCGGGGCTGGCGAGCAGCGCTCCAGGGCCAACACCGAGCACAGCTCCATCTCGTGGGCCTGCAGGAGTCCCCCCAGCACCTGGCCCAGGGATTCTGGTTCCCCGAGAGCAGCACACCCATCCTGGAAGAGGGGAGAAGTGGTCCCACAATTGTCAGTGGTCCCACTGGGCCCCGCAGCACCCCCAGCCCCAGCTCCCCTCCATGCAGGACAGGACGCTCCAGCCTCATTACCTCACTGGGGTCAGCCAGACCAAAAACGCAAGTGTATAATCCTTTCACAAGTTAATTAAAGTACCCACCCATCCTTCATTCAAACCATTAGCCACGGGTTTTTGCCATTAATTATTTGGAACCAAATCAAACAAACAAACAAACAAACAGAAGACACAGAAAGAGATGAGAAAGCCAAGCAGGGGAAGGGCACCCCTGCAGTGGGGCATCAGCATCCTGGGACCCAGCCTGCCTCTCCTCCTCTCCTTTCCCCACGTTTCCTTCTCTCCCCTTTGCTCTGTGGCTGTTCCCCATCTCCTCTCCCCTCTCCTCCTCACTCCCCATCACAACAAGGTTTAATGCCTCTCCATCTCTTTCTTCTTCCCGGGTAAATTGCAGCGAGCCTGCCGGCTGCTCGGGTGGAACATGCTGTTTTATATGCACCATAAAAGGAGAGAACTCTGTAAACAATATTATTTTTAATAAAATCCGAGGCTTTGGCAGGCCAGCTGCTTTTGTGTCTGTCTTAATTTAATCAGACGATCAGTTCTTTCAAGCAGCAAGAGGGAATGAAAAGCATTAGCAAGGAACCAAGGAACTGCTGAGGAAAAGACACGATTTCCATCGAGTGCTTTCTGCCCAGTGTGTTGCTATGAGAGCAGAACCAAGTTTTCAGCCTGGCTCTGCTGGAAACAGCTCTGTCAAGGTGCGGGAAGGACGCGAGCGCATCGAGCCGTGCCACGCTCGTGCAGCAGCGCTTGGGAGCAGTGGTGCAATGGGTGTGAAGCACGTGCAGCTCATGCTGGATGATGTTTGGAGCTAGCACAGCTCTCCAGGGCACTGCAGGTCTCTTCCCAGGATGGGAGTCCCCATGGTTCACTTTGGTTCCCACGCCAAACCTCCAAACTCCAGCCGTGGGGCCAAAATTCAAAGCCAGCTAAACACGATAGCAGTAAGGTAAGGGAAAATTAAAGACCTTGCAAAACGAGCAGCAGCCACCAGGACCTCTCCTGGAGCAGAGAGCAGGACTTGGCACTGAGGGACACGGTGCATGGCCGTGGGGGTGCTGGGCTGGGGTTGGACTTTGGGATCTGAGTGGTCTTTCCCAGGTTGGATGGGATCCTGATCTAGTGGGCAGCAACCCTGCCCAGGGCAGGGGGCTGGAATGAGATGATTTTTCAGGGCCCATCCAAGCTAAGGCATCCTGTGATTCCAGATTAACAACGCTGCCATATCCCCAACTTCGTACCACAGGTTTCCTTCTTGTACGCACTCAAAGCCACAAATGCTCGAGAACAGAGATCTTCGAAACTATGAAATCGTAATTGCTGAACTCAGACACAAAGTAAACAAATTAATTGATATTTACTTGTTTACCCGGTTACAAAAAATGTTAATCACTTCTAACGTCTTAAAAATACATGCTAAGGCACAGGCATAAATATCACCAGCAAAGCAAACATGGTGCTCAGCGCTGCAAAGGAATTAAAATTAGTATTTAATTACAAGAAATCGCTTGAAGTTCTTTTGCTACCATTAATCATTTCCAATTATGACTGAAATTACACACCAGCTCCTCTCTTTGGGTGGTCGCTGCTGGGACCCCGCGTGGTGACCCCGTGCTCCTCTGCTGGGGGCACCAACCAATGCCACCAACACGCCACGGGCGTGCGAACAAGAGGGGGAAGACACACAGACTTCATCCCCTTTGCTTGCACTGATTTTGCAGCAGCAAAACAAAGCCAGGCACAGGGCTGGAGCACCACTCTGAGACACGGTGCCCCGATCACCGTGCTGCTCCCCCCAGGTCTGTCTGGCACCAGCAGGCACCAAATGTGACCAAACCACAGCAGGCAATGTGGAAAATCAAATGGAAGCGTTCCCTCTTGGTTCCCTCGGTATTTCTGCACAGGGAATGTGATTAGACTGTCCTTATCTTTGTGGGAACAGTTGTTAGCAATAATGAAATCATCCAGCCCTTTTCTTTTTGAAATCCAGCCACATCCTTTGGCTCCAGGAAACAGGGGCAGTGACATGTGCTGTTTTCATAAAAAGCCACAAGACAACATATTTCATCGCAATAAATTCCCTTCCCTCAAGTGAAGAGAGCGGACGAGAAGAGATTTCAAGGACGGGGAAAAGTTGGAGCCAAAGGAAAAGGTTGAGCTGAACCACGCAGCGCCGGAGCTGGCTCGGCAGGATGCTGCTCCCCTCCCCACCTGAACAATTTCCAGCCTGACCAATTCTGCTGTGACCACGAGGCTGTATGTCTGCTCACCCTCATCCTCACCAAGTGCTTGGAGGACTGTTTCCAGCCCACTCCAAAACCCGAATTCTGTTCTCCTCCGTGCCCAACATCAGCCCAGCATCCCCCAGCCACGGCTGCCCGGGCAGGTGACCCGTGGTGGTGACTTAGTGGCTCTGCCCTGAATTAAGCAGCCTGCTTTCCTCGTCGCTGCCCCCTAATTAGCAGGCTGCATTTTGTTATCCTCCCAGCACTTGGCTGAGGCTCCCCTTCCCTCCGCTCCTCACTTATTCTGTTCACTGAGCTAATTGCTGAGCGCCCGCACCCTGGGTGTCTGCTGCTGTTGGAGAAGATTAGTATTTTTACAGAGGGGGAAAAAAGATTAAAAAAAAGAGATTGTGTTTTTTAAAGCAGATGAAAGGAGAGCCCAAGGAGATGTGCATTTGACTCTCAAACACGCTCCTTCAAGTCTCCCTCAGCAGTACTTAAAGGCGTTTCCAAAGCAAGACTTTATGAATGCTAAATGAACCCAGCGCCTTGTTCCTCTGCCACAAGAAAGGGAAAAACTTATCTTTTATATACAATATTTCCTTTACGGCTGACACCGTGCATCATGCATCCCTACTACCAGCCCCACTTCACACACCAACGCTGACCTTCAGAAAGTCACGGGCAGAGCGCTGCCTCACCGTGCCAGGGATGCTCTGTGCAGAGGGCAAGGTGAGCAGAGCACGAGCGGGGCTGAGCTGAAAGCTTTCCTCGCTGCTGCTGTGATCACAGCTGCCCCAGCCCAAGCTGGGATGTCCACAGGGAAGCAGTGCCCACCACGTGGCTTCCTAAGGATGCTGCACCAGCAAGAGGGATGCAGGTTGGGCAGGGGAAGGGCAAGCAAGGAGCGAGAGCAGCCCAGCGAGCATTAGGGATACACGGAGTGCTCCCCATCCAGCCCTGCAAACTGTACCACACGGGGACGCTGGCTGGATTTTCACCCCGACTCCCCAGTTTCAGAAAGGAAAGAGGTGAGCACGCCAGCATCCCAGCACCCTGGGAGCACTGTGCATCACTTAGCAGCACGTGTTGCTTCCTCCAGCGGGACTGACTCCTTCCTCTGCACGCCCAGCTTTGCACAAAATTCTGTGTGAGGAATGAGGGCCGTGCTTTTAGGGAAACACCCACCCAAAGGAAGCCCTGGGAGATTTAATTAGCCACCGTCTGTGCTGCTTGAGCTTGTTGGGTGCTATATAATTGCTAAATATTATCTCGGCAGGTACAGCAGTTTGTTCGGATAATGCCAGTGATTGACATTTCCCTGGCATCTTCCATCCCAACCAGATCTGATATTAGTCTATTATAAAACATTCTTCTGTCCCAATCCTCCATATGTCTCTGAACTGTCAGCAGGATCGTAACTGGCTCTGCATTTTCAAAAGGCACAAAGCGACTCCGTGGGACACAGCAGAAGCTGAGCTCAACTCCGCTCAAGTTGCACACGCATCCGTACGGAGTTATGGGCTCCACTTCAGCACTGGCACGGGGTGAGCCTGCTAGAAGTGGTGTACAGCACCCAAAAAGCTCAGAGCCAAAGGAAAGGGTCCATCCCCACCTCCTGGCGGGCGGCAGTGGGTGCCACAACCCAACACCAACGTGAAATATATACTCCAGGGACAGCCCAGCAGAGGGGCCACCGAGTGATTAATTGGAGACTATCAGTTTGGGATAGGTCTCTAAATTCTCATTAAGTCAGGTGCTGAGGCATCACACATTAATCCAGAACATTTCCCCTTCGGCCCAAACAAATAAATAACTGTTGTATAATTCAGGGACGATGGGGTGGAGCCATCTCGTCCCCCCTCTCCCTGCCTCTTCCCAACTACCCAGTGAATAAAACATGGCCCGCAAATCTATTAGGCTAATTTTAAATCCTGACAATTTAGCAGCACTTCAGCAAGATAAGAGCCATTTATTAAAAGCCACAGTTCATTAAGCCAAATGCTGCTGGCGTATTTACTCAGAGAAGCTGGGCTGGGCTCCCACCAGGACCAGGGGAGGAGTCCCCCTGCCTCACCAGGCCTTCCAGCACGGACCCTCCTCCTCCCAACCCCGTGTGGGGCTGTGGGAGAGGATCCTATGGCTCCATGCATTACTGCATCTGGAACAAGCCCTGCTGCAACGCTGTGCCCTACCAGACCCTCCCGACAGCGTCAAAACCAGAATCTGGATGAGATGAAAACCTCTTCATCGCCGCTCCTGTTAATGGCAAGCACAGATTGACTCCAGGCAGGGGATGACAGCAAGCCAAGGGCGGGCTACGTAGGACGGGCTGCTTTTTGCCAAAAGCAACCAGATTGCAATCAGGGCTTTCATTCCTCCAGACTGTGACATGACATCTCTGTGAGGCCCCTCTGCTGCACCAGCTTCCAGAGCATCCTGATGCTCAGGGACACAGGGGAAAGGCTCGGGTCTCCCTGAGCGCAGAGAGGCAGCAGGGAAGGAGATGGACTCCCCCACGCACAGCCCTGCCCCTTCTGCTGTGATTTTGTAGCCTCCAGGATGGCAAAGTGCCACACCACAAGATGCCAAGGGGATGCAGCAACCGCAAGCAACCCACGGATGGCTGAAAAATCTAAAGGCACTCACTCCAGCAAGGAGCTGCCCAAACACAGCCACAGCCCACGGGGTCTGAGCAAGCTCTGTGCCAGCCTGCTGACGCCAGCACAGCGCGGGAGCATCACTGAGCTGGCAGTCCCCTCCGGGACCTCCTCGCTGCTCAGATCCCAGCAGTGTGCAGGTCTCTGTGGGCAGGGAGCAATCAGGACCGGCTCGGTGGTACCCGAGGGATGGAGGCACGAGGGACGGCGGAGCAGCACTGCGAGCAGCAGGCGGCAGAGGGCAGTGAAGAAATCCCATCTGGCAGAGTTTGTGAGAGTGATTCGTTCCAGCGGGAGCCATCCGAAGAGACTTTATCAAGTGCAATCGTCCCACTGTGCCTTTCACCTGCACACACACTCGCAAGACAGTCTGGAGTCACCACAGAGTCTCCCTTTACAGTCATAGCTGAAAGGAGCATTATAAAGGTGAATTAACATTTAAAAAGAATGTAAAAAACCCAGAACTGTTCTAATGATGATTAATGGGAAGCTATAAGGGAGGCCGTGACCTCCTAGTGTCATTAAATGGATTGGCAGGTTTCTGAGCATTAATTATAAATAGCCACAGGAGTTCCAGCGCTTAGCAGAATGATGATAAATCCATGACACGGGCGGAGGGACAAGGAGTCAGGAGCACGGGGAACGTGTGCGGGGTGTGCACGTGCACGCAGCAGCAGCACGGGTTTGCACACTGTTCTGTGCACAAGAGGAAGGGAGAAGCACAGACGTGCCCATCTGAGCCGTGCTGGGGTGGAGGGAGAGAAACGGGCACATGATAAATTAGGCTCTGCCAGTCAATCACATTTCCTAAATGTTTTATATCCCAAAAGCTATAAAAGCAATATCCCTTTCTGGCCTTATTGGAGCCATTTCTGTAAGGCAATCACATCTATCTCCCCGGGGATTTCAGCTGAACCGTGCCTCGGCCCCCCCAGCTTTTGTCCTCACTCTGCAGCCTGCTACCAGCCAAGGGTCAGAGCGTGCATACAAATGGGGAGGAAGAGGGAAAAACAAAACAGCCCCCAAACAGCGCTGCTGCAGCCACAAACTCCTCCAGATTCCCAGCACAAGAGGCTGCAGGAACCAGAGGGCCGTGGGCACGTCACATTCATCAGCACCACGTTTCCTCCTCTCCAACGTGCTTTCCTCCAGATGCAATGGGGGCTGCATCCCAGGCTGCTCTCCCAACAAAGCACAGCGACTGCAGAGGGCAAAGAGCCCTTGTGCTGATGGTGCAAGGGAACCAATGGAGCTGGGGGGGAATGCTAATGGCACCCCTGTGCCACAAAACCCCCCTCCATAGGGCAGAGCTCCCATCCCCACCCCCTGCACACCCACCCAGCCAACACCACCTGTGCTGGAATTGAAACCATTGCTGCTCCTATTGAGATTTAAGTATCATTGCCCCGTGGGCTCCTCCAGACGAAGGCATTATTTCAGCTGATTGGAAAACGGTGGCAAAAGAACGGGTTCTCCATACAATTTTCTTCATATCCTATTAGTCGCAACACAATTACAGCGAATGCATCAATTCTTCGTCCCAGCAGCTCCTGGAAAGAGCCACCTATTAAAAGCTGGCTTATTAATGGAATTGTACAGCCAGGATTAATCGGGCCGCGCTGGCCCTTTCCATTTCTCACTCCACAAGTGCTTTTGTTTGCTTAATAGGCTGAAGTAACTCGAGAACGACACAACTTAGAGTTCCCCCCATTTGCTGCGCGCATCGGCAGCAAATTTAATCTCTCTTTATTTTACGGGATGAAAAGTGTCTGTGTGTGGGGGGGGGGAACATCCACGCACACAGCAGTCAGGGCTCAAGCAGAAGTGGCATCACATTTCCCCTTGGGAAGAGGGTAGCAAAGCCAGCAAGGGGAAATCCCACAAACGATCTTCAAAAATCCCACGTGGATTTGAAACACTGAGAACGAGTGTCAAAGCAAACCAGCAGGAAGCCAGCCAGGGGAAAGGCACAATATCATCCCGTGAGTGCTCTGAGAGCCCTCAACTGCCCCAAGAGAGTCCCCAAAGAGCCCCAGCTGCAACGCCAGCCCCATTCCCACAGCCAGGAGCGAGAGCTGCTGTCTCCCAGCACAGATATTACGGCAGTGGCGAAGCCAATGCATGTTGAAGCATGGTAATATAGTATGACTTTCCCCTTTAATGGAATTTTTCTAGCCCACTAGGAAAAAAAAGACTCCATTAGCCCTACTACAAAGGCTCCTACTTATTAGTATTTTAGAACAGCGGCAAAAACATTTCTTGAATCTAATTATTGCTGACAAATATGAAAATTGAAATCAAAGTTAAATTTTCAGCTACAGTGCCTCATACGGCAGCGGCTCGCCCGCTCCCGACCACGGCGTCAACACATTTGTTCTGCGGGGACGGGGCCCCCCCAGCCCCCCCCCCCCCCAAATCCATCTCTGCAGCACTGACTCCATGTTCACAAGCTGGCAGAGCACAGTGACGCTGGGAGAGGAGAGGACAGGGCTTTTCATTTTTGTCAACACTAGTTTTTCCATTTTTATCCCCCCCCACCTTGCCCTCTCCCCCAGCACCCAACAAGGAGATGCTGGGGGATTTTAAATTCCTCGAGAACGAGAATTGGGAAGGGAGGGGAGGGAGAAAAGGGGGAAGGAAAAAAAGAAGGAAAAAAAAAAAAAGAGCCTTGTCAACATATTTCCTTTCTCCTGCCTCCCCCCCCCAACATACTGTAAAAATCAATCCCCTTTGTCATTTTGCTCTGCTTGTGTGAATGTTTAATGGCTGTCGAGGGAGATAATGATTGCTGCTAGGAAATTCATTTCAGATTTGCTATTTATAAAGTACTTGGTGCTCAGGTGGGAAATTAACATAAGGAAGGGGGAAAGGGACCGAAGCAGGGAAAGAAAAGCAGCAGGAGAGGAGGGATGAGAGGCAGCAGGGTGGCTGGAGGGGCTCCGAGGAGGATGGGTCCAATACCTGCACCATCACTTGGGCAGAGGGATGAGGGTCACACACAGTGGGGAGACCCACATGGGGCACACAGGTGCTCCCCAGCACCACCAGCATGCCCTCAGCCTGCATCTCTCATGGGCATACAATCATTAGGAGTGGAAGGGACCTCTCAGCTCCCCAGTCTGACCCCATCCCACCCCACTGTGCTTACCAACCACGTCCCTCAGTCCAGGAACACCTCTCAGGATGATGACCCCACCACTCCCTGGGCCAATCCTTCGAAGGAGAAATGTTTCCTAAAATCCAACCCAAGCACACGCTGCTCCAGAGGAAGGGCTGCGGATCCCCTCAGTAAGATAGCAACCATACCAAGTCTTTTCCTCTCCCCCTCCCATCACCGTCCCAATATAATTCACTAGGCTGTACATCCACCGTACGGGTTTCTGAACTCAGGTGCCTGGGTGCTGCCTGGTGCTGCTGTTTCAGCCTTGCTCTTGGCAGGGCTCTCTGCCACAGTCCAGGGCTTTGCCTGGCCTTCAGCTGTCCCCCTTCTCCTCCTTCAGTTTGTGACTTTGAGCACAGTGCAGACCAGCACCGCATCGCTTTCTTTCACTGTATGGGTTCAATTCTATCACACCACTCTCAGATCCCTCAATGCATTCTCTGGGTCTCTACAGTGCATCCTCTGGAGCTCCTGGCTTCCTCCACGCCCCACACGGGTCTCCACACACACCAGCAGGTTACAGCCACGCTGCAGAGCAGCAGGAACACACCACAACACCTTCCCAACCACCCAGCCTGAGGAAGGCACTTTCAGCCTAAACACAGGAACACCCAACGCAGCCACAGAGAGCGAGGAGCAGCACATTCAGCATCCCATCGGGGCATCCCTCACACCCTGCATCCCTCGTGGGCACCCTGCACGAGCATCCCGCATCCCCCAGGCGATCCACAGCTCCCTGCACGACCTGTTGCTGTGTGGGAGGGCTGTGAATCCCGAGGGAATTCCCGGCTGTGCCACCGTCGGAGCGTGCAGCCATCGAGCTGCTAATTCCTCGTCTCAGAAGTTGCTTTTCAGTTTCTGATTTTGCAATAATAGGCTTGCTACGAATCCCTTAAGCTCCTGAAATAAGCCAAAAACCGCTTTTCCAGCCATTTACATAAACACAAGTGGATCAGAAGGAATAATCATAGTTTATGCATTATTTGGGGGCTTTGGAGCCGGCTGCTAATGTGATGTCAGGTTTTGAAGCTGAGAACCTACAACGGGGAAGTGTTGACGGGTAGCAAAGCAGCAGAAAGCATAAACAATAAATAATGGCATTTTTTAAACGCTGCACTCAGTGACAGCTTGGCCGTCCAGCAGCTCCCGCTGCCCGCAGCACTGCTCCAAAAAGGGCCTCATTAAGAGAGATGTCACTCACTCCAAAGCCCAAACCAGCCCTGTCGCTCCTTGGACTGCCATCAAAACCCCGGTGCCGGCTTCAGGGACTGACCGAGCACAAAGTCTCATGTAGGCACCCCTCTCATCTCTTCGCACCATCTGTCCTGCAGAACGGGAATAAAGCCTGAACGCCACCAAACAAACCCAGCAAAACTCAGTTTTCCCCTCCTAGAGAGGGGAAAACAACGCACGCAGCCCCGCTCACAGGGCCAGAGAACGCGGCACTGTTCATGAAGCTCGCTTCGCGCTTCAAGTGCTTGTCGTGCTTCCAACGAGGCGGGCTGGATTTGGCTTCCAACTCGGGTCTTTAAATCAAGAACGCCGCTTCTGACAAAATCAAAACACGTTAGCAGAGGGTCTGTTTTGAAGCAGTAACAATAAAAATAAAGAAATAAATAATGGAATGAGGCGAGAGACTCCAGGCACTCCTGGTACTGCTGGAACGCTGCCCTCGGATCGCTGCGCTGTTTGAAATAGCTTCACAACTCCGTGCAGAAGCAAGCTCTGATTCGGAGCTCAGAAATACTTGAAATCCATCCCTATTTCCCCCTTGTTTTTCTATCACTGCGAAAGCATGCCTTTGAACGAAAAAAAAATTCCTCTTTTTTCCAACGTTACACAATTTCCTGCGGGGTTTCCCATTCCTTGGCAGCTGCTGCTCCACACTGTGAGTCACAGCAAGGCGTGAGCTGGCCGTGGGGATGAGGGCCTGGGCAGGGAGAAGAACGAGGTGGTGTCCTTAGGACAAGGTGAGGATGGAGCGTGCAACAAGCCCAACTCACTGCAGCATTGAGGCAGAACCCACAGAACGGTTTGAGTTGGAAGGGACCTTAAAGACCACTTGGTCCCATCCACGGCAACAAACAGGGACACCGCAGCTGCAGCATGCGCTCAGAGCCCCGTCCACTCTGACCCTAAAGGTCTGCAGGGATGGGGCACCCGGCAGCACCTCCCAGTGCTTTAAGGGAAATACTCAGAGCCACGCTGCCCAGCACCCAGCCCTGCTCAGTAAGCGAAGCATGCAGGAGGTGGAGGAAGGAAAAAGCAGAGGGGGGAGGATGCCAAGAACGGAGCGCTGCCTTTAGTGGGAACAGCCGACGGGACAAGGTGGGTCAAAGGGTCAATTAATTTACAACAGCTTTCAGCATCGGACATATTAACTGTAAGCGCATCAAAAATCCGTGCTATCCTTCTTGGCAGGAGATGAGAGAGCACTGAAGGCAGCACCTCTGATTTATTATTAACCAGGAGCAAGGTGTGCGCGTCGGGAAGGCAGAGGGAGGCGGATGCAGACCTGAGTGTGCCGGGAGCTGACATGCACCGTGCAAAAGGGCTCCAGCAGCTGGGATCGGGGTGCCCCAGGGATGCAGGGCTCATCCCCTGTGCTCTCTGCTACCTGAAGGAATGAGGAGATGCACACACAGAGGTGCGGGATGCAGGCTGAAGATGGAGACATCGAGCACGGCTCGGGTTTCTGAATCCCAAAAGCTGGCACCTTGCTCCTCCTGGCCTCTAGTTGAAACCAAGAACTCCAGCCCAAGTCACAGCTCCGAGGCAGCTGTGAGCCTTCACCATCAACATCTGAGAGGGATCATGGCTTCACCCCACTGAGCAACAGCAGATTTGCCACCATGCATCAAAGGACCACGACCAACACCACATTTACCCTCCTTAGGGCTTTGTGAAGACACCCTGGGGAACGGGCAAAGAAAATCTAGCCTCTCCTGCCCCTCCAGAAGTCTGGGAAGAAATGCCAAAAGGTTTTCTTCTGACCCCTTGGCCACAAGGACGTCTCCCTCATGTCACATTGGTTGGAGCATCCCCTCCACGCTGGCTTATCACAGCCAGCCCTGCCCGCTGCCTTGACCCAGATCTGTCAACTGATCGATTCTCCTTCTCACAGAGAAAAAATAAATTGGGGGGGAAGGAATTCGCAAATATGGATATTTTTAAGCAAAAGCAGCGAGAGAAATAAACGAAGCAGACACTCGGAATATCAAACGCACCCGTCTCACGCACAGCACAGTGAGCACAACAGGCAGATGGAATTACCATCAGCCACGGTTACTACGACGGCCCAAACGAGACGAGGAAAAAAAAGCAGTTTCCAATGACATCCCAAAACTGGTGGCAGCCACCAGAGCACCCAACCATCGGCAAGATGCGTGACACACCACAGATTCACCTGCACCCATACGAGGAACACACGCACAGCCCCCAGCCCCAGCTGACCCCACAGCACGCGCCAACACAACGCTTTCGGTGCCGTCCCATTCAGGTGCAGTGCATCCTTCCCACGACTAAGGTCTGCTGGGGTCCCTGTTGACTCAGCTGAGTCTTACAAATGTGCCAATTAATCCCCAGTGGTGGCCCGGATTGCAGGGGATCCCTGCTTGCAGCTCTGGTTAGACTCAACAAGAGTGACAGATGCTCAGCAGTGCTCCAAATCAGGCCACCGAGCACCCACACCGCGTCCCCCTCTTTTATGTACTACACCTAACTAGATTACCTAATCATGTAGGTATTGATTATTACTGTTATTACCTATTAAATAGCTATTTCCCGCCGTTGGGGCGAATATCACGTTTTATTGACCCGCGTGGTAACTGTTAACCACCAAGGAAGCCACATCCAGCATTTCCCCCAGGGAACAATAAATCCGAGCGTCCACCGAAAGATGTCGATGCACATCATTTTTTCTGATACGCATTCATTAGCACAATTAGCCCCGTGCACGAGCTGCCAGCTTCCCTCCAGCCCTGCCCTTCCCAATGGCAGCACCCCACACCACTTCAGCCCCATCACTTCGGGAGCCATCAGCGACCCCACCACATCGAGGGGGGGAATAACTCCTCCGAGCGAGGACTGCTCAGCACACGATGTTGACACATGCTGTTATTTTACATACCCATTGCAGCGTGCACACTTATTAGAATAAGGTCCTTATGCTAATTTGTAAATCAAATTCCCATCATTCTTGGCTTACTGATGCTAAATCTTCTGTGACCTTTTAGCCCGGTTAATCCCTTCGGTGTGCGTCTGAGTGAGGAGTTTCTTCCCCTCCTTCACCTCTAGAGTGCTGGGATGTGTTTTTTTGCACCCCCCCTTAGGAAGCATAGCCACGAGCATCCCTCTGCTTTGGGGTGAGAGAGTGCTGGCCTCCACGGATCTGGATCCCCACTGCCACTACTTCACATCACGCAGAAGAGCTGTGAGATGCTGCACTGCATCGCTGCACTGCATCTCACCCCCCACTGCTGGGGCTGCAGCCCCCAGCTCCCTGCCCCCCCCCCCCCCCACCCCCCCCCAGCAGTACCTCGCCCTCCACACAGACCCCACAGAAGCACCCACCGCCCTCTGCTTCAGGAGGAAAAGGGGGAAAAAAAACAAACAAACCCACAAATAAATAAATAAGCACCAGCAAACGCCTCAAACCCATGGATGCTTGCATAAACGCAGGCGGCCGAGCACTCCTGAATTACCCCACTTCACGCTCCTCTCCACTCTCAAGCGCACTCACAAGCCACTCTCCTTATTGTTTGTTTGGCTGCAAATAGGTAAATGACCCGGAGTATTGACAAACCGCCGCAGAGGGCAGCACGGATCTCTTGAGCTGTTTGGAGTAGCGATGTGCAAAGCAGTTTTTCCTCCTGCATGACAACAATTTTCATGCTTTCAGCCACAAACCAGCTCCTCCGCGTCAGGTAGGGGAGTTAAAATTCAAAGAAATACTGTGAATAGCGGAAAAGATCACTACAGCAGCAGGGGGCTGCTGCATATCTGCCAATGCACACACGTATGTAAATGCACACGCTCCCTCTGGGGGCTGAACGATGCCCAATTTCTCAAAATCCACTTTGAAAGTTTTTTGGGTTTTTTTTTTTTTTTTTGGCTAAAAACCAAAATCATTTCTGCTCACGAGTTTACTTCCACGGAACCACTCTTTCAAACGCAATTACGCAATGCTCCCTTCCCAGGGAGGCTCACTCCCATGCAGCACTGAGGACCCAGCACTCCCTCCTCCCAAAAAAGGCCCAAACTTTTGGCTGCCCTATGCCACCCTCTCCCCCCACCCCGTGGCTCGGCACCCCACCTCCAGCCCACACTGCGCTGCGACTCAGAGCTTCATGCTACCCACACTGCACGGGGAGGGGGATGCAAAGGATTTCGGCTGGGGGGAGGCAGCCCACTCCTCCCCTCTGCTTTGCTGCAAAGGGGAATAAAAAAAAAAATAAAGGAGAAAAAAAAAAATCAACTATTTGATCTGCAGTCTTTGATGGGAGAAAGAAGAGAAGAGCAAGAGATGAGCAGGGCTGCAAGGAGACAGGAAGAAGCACTAAAAGAGGCACAGATTCTACATCGGGGAAACGAGGAGGAGAAGGACAGATGCCCACCGCCCAGCCTGGGCTCCCCGCGGAGGAGGCAGCCCCAGGAGCCCCAGCAGGAGCAGGATGCAGGGTGCCAGCATCCCCAGCAGCACCACGGGCAGCAGGAGCTTGAGCAGGGCGACAGGAGGAAGGCAAAGAGGAGCGGAGCCTCGGTGTGTGCCGTGCATGCTAAGCAGCCCGCATCGCTCCATCCCAGCAGCTCTCTCTGCAAGAGCCAGCCCAGCGTCCCCAGGACAGAGAAGTTTGAGCACTGCCCACCTCGCCTTGCTTTGCTGGGGCGCAGCCCCCACCCCACGCACACACACAGGGTCCTGCTGCGCAGAGCGCGAAGCAAGCAGGGGTGCTCAAGGCACACAGTACCCAAACACTGTCCCCCACCCACAGCAGCCACTGAGACAGCTGCAATGTCCCTACTGCAGTGCCACCCCCCGGAGAGAACACTTCCTCACCTCCGGAGCTGCCTGCACCCCAAAAATCCCCCAAGGGCAACCAGAGCCCTCAGGACCACGCAGCCACAGCGGGGCTCGGGGGCACCCCCTGCTGCCTCCCCATTTCCCGCAGCCCGAGCTCTGCGGGAGGACGGTGCAGGATGTACCCCCCCAGAGGGAACCCCACTCCCACAGCCCCTCCAGATGGCGGCGAGGAGACTAACAGAGGCTGACAGCCCGGTGCTGCCGGCCAGCTGGGGCCAGCTCCTGCCTCCACCTCCCCCCTTCACATAGAAAGTGTGTGTATACATGTATACATACACGTTACGTACGTACACACATACATATTTGCAAATCCGTCCCCAGGGGCAGCAGGGTGTGAGCAAACAGCTCACCACCACAACGCACATTCCCCAACTCCTCAGCCCTAGGGCTGCACCGAGTTTTTGGGACGACCTTGCAGGCGGATCCAGCACAGCAAAGCCAAGCCGGGTGGGGAAAGGGGGGGGGAGCAAGCAGCGCAGAAGGGCCACGAAGCTCCCCGCAGCCGCTGCCTGTTGGATGCACGGCTCCTCCAGGAGCCGAGTTGTGCTGCTGGAGGTGGTGGAGCCGTCTGGCACTGTCCAGCATCCCCTCACCCCCAAAATCAGCGCTGCTCGAGAAGTTCTTCCATTGCCTGAATTGAAAGGGGGGGGGGGGGGGGGGGGGGCGAAAGAAGGGAGGGAGATGCCATCACGCTGCATCTCCTGCAACTCGGGGGATGCAGCGGGGACCCCATCTCAGCTATCTCTTCCCCACCCCTCATCTCAGCTCTCTGCCTTCAGGATATCACGCACCCCCCCCCCCCCCCCACCCAGCCCTACCTTGGAAGAGGAGGAGCGCGGCCATCCCGGCGAAGATCACCCACGACACGGGGTGCTGCATTTTCGCCTGGGCCATGTTCGGCGCGGGCTGCGTGTCTCCCCCCTCCTTCCCCCGCTCACTGCTCGCTGCCGGGGAGAGGTTTAAAATCCAGCGTTTCCCGGAACCAAGCGCGGAAAAAACGAGGAAAAAAAAAATAAATAAATAAATTAAAAAAAAAAAAAAAATCGAAAGACAAAAAAAAAAAAAATCCCTACAGGGGAAAAAAAAAATAAATGTAAATACCGGGGGGGAAAGAGGAAAAAAAAAAAAATTAAAAAATAAAAATTAAAAATTAAAAATAAAACCGCCACAGGACGGGGGAGGGATAAAAAAAAAAAAAAAAAAATGAAAAAAAAAAAAAAAAAAAAGGGGGGAAGGGGGGAAGGGGGGGTCGGAAGGGGCGGCAAGGTGCGAGGGACAGGCGCTGCGTGCCCGCCGCTCCGGCCCGCACACGCCGCCCGGCCCGCACACGCCGCCGGCCGCGCTCCGCTCCCGCCCCGCGCCGCTCATTGGCTCCGCGCCGCCCCCGGAGCCGCCCCGCTCCGCTCCGGCAGCGCCGCCGCGGGGCCGCCCCGCGCTGCACCCGCTTCGCACTCGCGGCTCCTTGCCCCCCCCCACCACCACCACCACCACCACCACCACCCCCTCTCGTTGCGGGGATGCGGTTGGTGAGCGCGGCGGCGTGGGGATGTGGGAGGACGTCTGCAGTCTGAGTGGTTTGGTGATCCTGCGTCCCTGAGACAGCGCTTCCTGTGACCCTAAAGGACCGAACGCGCAGCCCCACGTTCACGGCACTGCAGCAGCGTGGGCCTGGAGACCGACACCGCGCCAGCGCTCATCTAACACGGGGAAAACTGGAAGCAGTGAACCCAGAGATCCCTCCTTACAGGACCCAAACAAATAACGCCGTGTCAAACACTCAGTGCTCCGTCAGCACCGAGGATGGCACGACCAAGGTGGCTCATGACAACAAAAAACAACAACAGAGGTGGAAAAATGGCAGAGGGGAAGAAAAGAAAGCGAAAGAATATTCTGGGAGGAGAAATATATTGGCAGGGAGGAACTGTTCGGGCAAAGTCTCTGTGTTTTCTCTTTTTTTTTTATCCCCAATCTGAAGGCCGAAGTTAGCTAAAAGTCCGCAGGGAAAATAAAATAGCATGCAGCTCTGGAAGGAGACCTCAAAGTGCTCAAGCTCCAGCAGGAGCACAGTGACCTTGCACAGCGGCGCGGCGTAATTCTTAACAGACATTTGTTGCTGGGACTGACACGGTCCCAGGCGTGGCTTTATTGCAGCACCATTTTTCCAGAGGGAAATGCCCCGTTCCATTCTACGCTTCTTTCTTCCATCGCCCCTCCGTACACGCACCTATAATTACGATATGCATTACATTCACAAGCTGCTGCTACCATCCCAGCTCCATTGTGCGCGGCTCCGCGTGCACACCCGCTCAGATACGCTCCCTCCCCTGAGCTGCTGGAGTCAAAATAGAGAAAGCGGAGAGAAGTGTTGAGACAAGAGCAAATTGCTCCTTTTACGGAGGGAAAGAAAGCAAAGCTGGGAAAGGCTAAGTCATCGCCTGAGGTCAGGAAGGGAATTCCCGTTGGTGTCACAGCCTTAACTCTCCCCATTGCCACACAAGGGGCTTCCCCCACCGCCCTGCCCCGCGACAGCAGTGCCAGGGCTGAGCTAGGGGGATGCTCCAGCACCAGAGCACAGAGCTTGGTGACCACAAGCAACACGCACAGCATCGTTTCCACTCCTGAAGGGTGGTGGAATGTCACACAGCTGAGGCAGCGTGGCACCTGGCACGCACGGAGCCAGACAGACGAGCGCTGTGCCCGGCTTGGCTCCTTTAATTACACCTCCTACGGGCAGGAAAGATAAGCCCAAATGGAGTGACTGCACGGAGGGAGGAAGCCTATAAGTTATTCATAAGTTCAGGCTCAAACTCCTCTCTTGCTTTCGCTCCATGACACCTTCAAAACATATTATTCATCTCTTTTTTTTTTCCTCCTCTGGGAAGAGAGATGGTAATTGTAGTAAATACATCACTGCCAAGCCATCCCCACAGCCCATGCGGCGCTGGGTCGGGATCGAAGGCAGCGGGGCACACGGGGATGGCCGGGCTCCGTGAAGGACACCCAGCTGCTGACAGCGTGGCAGTGGGACTTCCCCCCAGCAGCCCCACAACTGGAATTGGGAACACAGCACCGGGACTCTAGGGTTCTGAGGTGGGGCTCCTTTCCCCTCGCTGCCATAAGGTGCCCCGGAGAAGGGACACAGCACGGTTTTATTTGTCCTAATTCCCTGAGAGGTCATTTACCGCAGTGCCCCGGAGCTTCCCCAGCCCTTTCCAGCACATTTGATTCTTGTGAGTTTTCTTAATCTCATCTCCTTCATTGGTTATTGCTCCTTCAGTGCTGAACTCAGCAAGATCGCCTCTGTTTGGAGAAAGATTAGCACCGAGTACATTAAACACAGTCATGCCATGTGCTAACAGGGCACCGGGCCACCACTCCGCCCCAGCGCCCAGAACAGCCTCCAGCCGGAGCTGCTCGTTCAGGGGACATTGCTTTCTCTTTGAATTTAAACTCCGTGCAGAGGGACAACGTGATCTTCGTGGTCAAAGAGCAGAAAGAAAGGGCAGATGGATGGAGGAGGCGCCGGGTAGAGGTGAGCACACAGGTACGGGACGGCTGCAAAGCCAGCCTTGGTGCCAACCCCTGAGCACCCTGCAGGGATGCACGCACCACAAACGCGATGCACGAGGACCAGTCAGAGAACAAAGCTCCCCCACCTCCAAGCAAGCCGCAACACGAGCGAAGAGGTCGGACCCAGCAAGGCATCGAGAGTCTGCTCACCTCTTAATGTGCTCCTCCCCACAAACAAACCAGATTCCTTATTCCCAGCACCTACAGTGATGCTTTTCCCACGCGGCCCCTTATCGCCGCTCCCCGCTCCGCAGCCGACCGTGGGGCTGTTTACCCACGGATTACAAGCAGGCACTAAGCCCACCCAGGGAAGAGGGACGGCTGCACGGGCAACAGCTCTGCAAACAGATGGCTCATGGAGATAGAGGGGGTTTGCTACCGCATGGACGCGCCTGTTCTTGAGGGTGACCCAACCACAGGCACATCTCTGTGTAACTCAGTATTTTTAACTCGTTTTGCTCTCTGCCGCTCACTCCAGGGATCGGGGAGGGAGCACGGACGCAGCGACCTGCTGGCACGTAGGGGAATCAGAGGAGCCCACAGTCACCTTCGTGTCCCAACATCCCTGCTGCTTTCGCAAGGGGCTGAACCCATCCCCTCCCCAGAAGGGGGAACGCAGGTAGAGCAGCGCCCATCGTCCCACCTAACCCACTGCCTTCACAAATCCCTATTTTCCAATTTGAGTTCATCCGGACACCCCAAGCGACAGCATTCCCCACGCACTCCCTCTCCCCACCACCCAAACCTGCAAACGTAGCAAAAAAAAAAAAAAAAAAAAAAAAAAAAAAAAAAAAGGAAGGCAAAAAAAAAAAGAAAAAAAGAAAGGAGAGAAAAAAAGAGGCAGCTCTTGTCAGGAGCGCAGGAGTACAAGGAAGTAATTTTTCTCGCCCCGCTGCAGTTGGACGGTGCTGTTTACGTCTGCGTGAGCTGCTGCATCCTTTCTTCTCCACCGTGCAGCTGGAGCATCAGCAAATTGGAGAGGGGAGACACGGGGGGGGGGAAGGCAATAGCGACTGAAATTGGATCCGATTGAATTTTCAATAGGACACCAAAATATATACGTATTTCGGCGCGTGCGTGTACAGATACCCAAGTCAACGGAGGGATCTGTGAATAGCTGGCTCTGAATAATTACAGTGGGGGGAAATCATTGGAATAATTAGCGGTTGCTACCAGAACATTCAGGGAAATGAAATGCCGAGCGGTGTTTATTAAACAGCACTTTATTTTCAGTTTAGGGCATTTGGGAAGAAATTAGGTGGCAAATACACAGCAGCACTGAATGACTGGGAAAGCCTGGGATCATTAAGATCATTCAAGCTGCATCGCCCATCCCCTCCATTTCTTCCCATCTTTATTGCCTTTCCTTGGGGTTTCTTCTCTTCCAGACATCCTTGGAATGACAACACGCTGCCCACCCAGCACTCCACAGCCTCAAACACTGCCTGGCATGGGCTAAGCTTTCTTCTTTCTTTGACAAGAGCAAAAGCCACATACAATTACTGCACAGCAAAAGGAAAGAACGGCGGAGGGACTGAGCACTACCAACGGGCGCAAGCCAAAGCAGCAGGAAGGGCACACAACCCATACACGACAAGCAGGTAGGCTCCGCATTTAGGAAGGAACATCACTTTTTCAGCCTCGTGGACGTTTTACGGTGCGGTACTGAGTAAAATAGGCCAGGGGGAAAAAGAGAAAGAGATCAAAGAACGCGCCGAGCTTCAGAAACGCACAGTCCCAACCTGGGAGAGGTCAGCCCTCCATCCCCACCGCCGCCAAGCGGAGATGTAATGAGGACACAGCACGTGGATCCCGGAGCAGTGCAAAGGAAAGGCAGAAAGCAGGGCAGGGGGAGCGAGGCGGGCAGCGGGGGACACGTCCCCACCTGCCCCCACCCACCTCCCCTGCATGGCACAAAGCAGTTCGACGAGGA
The DNA here is from genome assembly GCA_036925125.1 of Oreortyx pictus. Lineage (NCBI taxonomy): Eukaryota > Metazoa > Chordata > Aves > Galliformes > Odontophoridae > Oreortyx > Oreortyx pictus. The sequence goes on along the minus strand of JAUPFR010000025.1, from coordinate 1,703,032 downwards.
AAGAGAGATGAAGCTTTAATGGAGGTGGGAGCGCCTATGTGTATGCGCGTGGTTTAGATATCTCAAAAGATTTCACGCTGTATTTCACATGATTCACACTGCTAAGCTCCTCCGTTCGCAATGCAAGAGAACAGAAATGAGGCAGGTCAGCAGCTTCATGAGCCTGAAACATCCCCAGGTTTGCAAAAATCACCCTCGGAAGCTTCCTGCTCCGCATGGAGCAGGGTCACCTCACACCAGCCTGATAAACCAAGCTCCCAAAAACCCAGCACGGGCAGCACTGCCACACCAACACAATAAGAACCAAAAGCCAGGGAAACAGATGGACGCCCTCCAGACACGTATAATCTTGTAACCTGAAGTCTGCCCTACCTTGGAGATGTCTTCTCAGCGCAGCGATGCAGCAGTCCAGGGTAGCCAGGAGCATCCATCAGCCAGCCCAGTCCATCCTGCAACAGGGAGAGGATGCTCACTGATACAGATTCAGACTGTTACTGTTACCTGGGAGCAAGTCAAACCATTTCTAACAATTTCTGTTTATTAAGTCATTTGATGCACAGAAACCCTCACCCTCCATCACTGCACGCTCCAGTCCTGAGATGGAAAACAAACAAACGGAGTTGGACTCTGTGAGCTCGTTGGGTCCCTTCTGACACTGGATATTCACAGAGTCATCACAGTTGAAAAAGACCTCTGAGATCCTCAAGTCCAACCCCAACCCACCCTCACCGTGCCCACCTCCCTCAGTGCCACGTCCCCACAGCTCCAGGGATGGTGACCCCACTGTTCCCTGTGCCAATGCATTTCCAATTACGCCGTTCCAAAAGCTCCACAAAAGAAGCACACACTTTGCTGTTCTGCCAGAACCTGAAATAATACTGCAGCTTATTGACACCTATGCCACATCCCTCCATCCTAAGCCCATACAACTCTAAACCAACACGATGCTTTTCCTTCGCACCACCTCTGCAGTAAGGCTAACTTTCACCATTAGGAAAAACACAACGAAGCAAGCATTCAACACAAGAAAAATAAATTAAAACCCCTAGAGCACACCGAGAAGAGTTGTGGTTTCTTTTACTGCGTTTTCCAAGGTGCTGTTTAAACACAGAGAAGGGAAAGGTGCATAAATACATCAGCTCAGCCTGCTCTGGCTCAGGGCACAGCTCTGCAGGATTCCCCCCAGCAGAAGCACAGGCAAACAAATGCCCCAAACACAGCAAAGAGGATCAAAAGCATTCTCCCTCTATCAGACCTCACACACCAACCCACCCCTTCCTTCCTAGCTTCACCCTGTGCCCCTGCTAAGCTCACCAGTCCTTGCTGCAAACACCACAGCCCCAGCTAAAACCACACAACCAAACTGCTGTGGGGTTGGGGTTACTACCCCAAACACCTCTCCCATTTTGCAAGAACCAGCTAGCAACAAGAGAAACCAACTCACCCGCTGAAGCAGCTCCTCACGCAACTTCAACACCAAGAATAAACTCAATTTTCCCCCCACACACAACCCCCAGCTCCTGGCACAGAGCTTCATGTCCGAGCAGATCCCCTCCTGCTCTGCTTTTATCCAGGGTGGAGCTGATTTTTTTTTTTTTTTTTCCCCCCTACCAGCTGGGAGGGCAAAGCACAGTCCCACAGCCATCGCCACTCAGCCCAACGAGCCCCATCAGGGACACCTGCTTGGTGGCCATGGAGGACAGCTGAAACAAACTGAGGGGCTGCAGCAGCAGCTCACGGCAGGGCAGTTACAGCAGCCCCTGTTTTCTCCTAGTTTCTCCTCCATCAAGCTGCAGTTCCCTCAGCTACTTTCCCTGGTGACTCTACAACCTGGTGGGCATAGACCACACGTGGCTACGTGGCATTCCTCCTCCAGGTACTCCAACTTGAAAACCTCAAAGACAGAGCTCTGTCTCTGCAGGAGCCAGCTGCAGGCCCACACCCCGCTGGGATGGCTGCGGACCACCTGGACAACCAGCTCACCCATCAAACATGGGAGCTGGGGCAAGGCATCCCAAATGGACCGAGGCTGGGTACTGCTCCCACCCAGGCTGGCTTCCACAGAACAGAGCACGGTGCAGTGGGACAACAAGACTTGGTGCACACACACACACTCAGCAGCACTGGAGCATCTGGAGAGGGCACGCCCCGCTCCCACCAAACGTGGGAGCACCACAAATGTGAAAGACTCCCTGGAGAGTCAGACCTTGGGCCCAGCTGTTCAGGCTGCAGTAATTGGATGAGTCACTCATTAAAAGAAACACAGTTTAAAATCCATTACGCTCCTTAAAGCACAAAAGCTTCCCCCCCCCCTCCGTGGGTCAAGCCCCACGGCAGCCCTGTGCTCAGTGGGATGGGGCAGTGGGCACACACGTACCCCTGTCCCACCACTGGGGTCTCCCTGGCTGTAACATCCACACTCAGCTCTGCAGAGCTCTTCCACGCTTTTGGCTTTTCTTTTTCTGTGGAACTTGTATTAGAAATAACACCCAAACGCGGGAAGCAAAAGAGGACTGGAAGTGAAAAAGGCTCCAAGAACAAATGGCTTGATTGAAAAAATAACTGAGATGAAGGACACTGAGAAACTCTTTGGTTTGGGGGAGAGAAGTGTGGGTGGCTCAGAGATAAAGCCAGGTGTTTGCACTTAGACACAGCAACAGGCAACACCTGAAAGGTAAAGGCAGACAAATTAAATGAAGCACAAATGTTTAGCAGTGAGGGTGATTAACCTTTGAAACAAACTACCAATGGCAGTCCTGCATTCAGCATCTCCCGAGATCTGTAAATCAACCCCCAACACCTTTTTGGAAGATGTATGTTCTACAAACACGAAATCTGAGGCTCAGGAAAGAGCCATCTAATGACTTTCCGGGGCCCGGTTGTGTGATCTAAAAGTCCCCTCTGGCCCTAAATTCATTGCACTGCCAGAGCTGATCCTGAATTGATCACGGGAAGCACAAAACCCGCACAGCCCCGAATTTCCTCTCCAAAGAGCAGTGCTGCACTGCACACCTGCAGAGGGAGGGGGGGGGGGGTCACCATTCCTGTGTGTGCTCCAGCTAAACAAGGACTGAACAGAGCTGCCCCACTGTTTGCCCACGGGTGCTGTACCGTGCGGACAGGTCACCTCACTCCTCGGCTACAACCAGCAAAAGCAGAAAGGAAAACACTTCAGTGTAAATGCCACGGTGGGGGTGGGAGCTCTGTGCAAAGGGAGAGAGGATGCTGCAGCAGCACGGCCTGAAGGCAGCAGGATGGGGGCACGCCGCAAACAGGGAGCACGGCCACGCCATCGACATCAGGAGACATCTGCAGCTCCCTTCCCACCCCGAGACCCCAACCCTCTGGGTTCGTCTGCTCTCCGGCACGCATTTCCCTGCACTGTTCTGCAGCAAAACCCAACAGCTCAACCCACGCCTTTTCCCCCGAGCAATCTCCCACCCCCGTCGCCGCTGCCCCACATGCAGATCTGCATCCCCAAAAAGCAAAACGCGGCGGTGAGGACGCGCTGAATGTACAACGGGGTAAATTAAATGCATCCATCTCGCTGCAGCTCACAACGGCACCGTTCTTACCCTGCAAACAACTTTCCGACAATCAACCTAATTTACTTCTGTAATAAATGGAAAGCCAACTTTTCTTTCAGAGCAGCAATCAGGGCCGAGCACTGCGAGGCTTTTTTTTTGTGTGTGTATGTGTGTGTGTGTGCTTTTTTTTTTTCTTTTTTTTTTTTTTTAAGGCAAACTCTATTCAACTCATTCTCTTTAAATAAAATGATTCCTTTATCTATTATTCATTTGAAATACAGAAGGAGGACACAGGAGACCGTGGAAGTGCACAGTTTGTTTCTGAGCCCTCTCGAATAGGTTTCGAAGCGCAGAGCTCGGGGTTTGGTCGTTAGGAACTCGCTGTTTCCATTCCCTTTGCTTTATGATGTTATAATGTGGCCCATCACTCCCAACGTCCACATGCAAATGCTGTCTGAGCTGCGCTGTTTGCTTGCTGCTGTTGACAGAGGTTGGCTCTCTCCTCCATGCAGCAGTGCAGCACAGGGTTTGCAGGGCAGCCCTCTGCTCTTCAGATCAAATGTGCATGGATAACCCTGGCGCTGGGTGGGAGGTTCAGTACTACTGCACAGCACAAGGAGCAGGTCCCCCCAGCAGTGGGGTGAGATGCTGCATCCCTGCACCCAAAGACCCCATCCCACGGCAGAGTTCTCCCTTCAGTCCTCATGGGGTTAAGGGTTCTCCTTCACATCCCCATGAGAATTTATAAAATAAACGTAAAAAAAAAAAATCAAACAGAATACCCAGAGCTCCCATTGGCAATGGAGAGGCCAGCAGCTCCAGAGGGCAATTCATCTCGCCCGTCCTTCTGGCAGCAAATAAACGGCCTCTGGAGATGCCTATTTCTGTCCACCGACCGGGAGGGAGCCCGAGGCGACCAACCCCGGTGTTGACATCGAACTTTTAGACACAGAAGTCAGAGCAGATTAATCCAACCCATTACCAGGGCCTTTAATTTTGGCTGTCTCGATTTACAAGTGCTTGCTCAGCACAACCAGCCCGACGCAGAGCCTTCCCCCTCTTCACCTCTCCTACCTCGGGTGGGGCTTTTTACTCCACCACACCTCCCACAGCATTAGATACAGACGAAATAAGAATCACCCTCACTTAAAACTTCCTCTTAGAGCCCAAGAAAGTGAAAACGTTCACTCCGATTGCAGCGTTGCCAGAGTTGTGAGCACACCTGGGACACGAAAAGCTCCTTCTCAAGGAAGAATGCCATCATTATCCTCATTTGGTAGATGAGGAAATGGCTGAGTCATGAATAAAGCACGGGGAACCGTAAGCTGCTGCTCAGTCTGTGAAATATACATATACATACGTATATATATAGATCTATATATATAAAGCTCCATGCTGGGTGCAGCCCCGGGGCTCTGCCTGCTGTCAGCACCACTTCCCAGGAGGATGAGGTCTGCACGCAGGTGTGCTACATCTGGATCCACAGACCTAGTTGGTGGCAAGCACGCACCCAAGGTCTGGAGGTACGTGCTCAGTTTGGAGGGGGGATCTCAGTCATCCCCTGCCCTGTGGTGACACCTGCTCAGCCCAGAGGCACTGTGGGGCTGGAGGTGGCTTTCTCGCTGCCTTTCAGCAGCAGCTGGCATGTCCATGGCTTCCCCTGGCACAACCCACGTGTCCTTTCTGCTCTCTCTGCAGGATCACAGCAGTGCAAGGCTCACATCCAGCCCTTCTGCGCAGGGCAGAGCAGCCCGGAGCCCACGCAACATCCATCTCACACACAAACCAGGTGCCTCTCAGGGGCTAATTAGGCTCAGACCCCATTCAACGCTTATGGGCACATTTCAAGCCATCTCCCACAGCCTCCATAAGATGAAACCGGCCCTTGGGCTGCTCATCTTTTGCTAATTGCAGCTGTTCCAGAGGTACAATAGAATCTGCTTCTCAACTGCACGCCAGCAGGTGGATCCCATCTCTGCCTGCACGTGGTGCTGCTCACACCGCAGCATCCCTGCCCTCCGTGCTGCATCCCTGCAGGTGGGAACCACTGCCTGCAAAAGGGGAAGAGGAGAGCTGAAGGAGCAGCTTCCTGCAGCCTCCTGTCTCACAGACCCCGCCTGACCTGCTCGCTCAGCTGAAAATTACAGACTAACCTCTCCCCAGCAGGAATACGCTTTCCTGTTCTCTGCCTAATGAAGTGCAGGTCCATAAAGCAAGCTCCCAGCATCACCTTGCAGCCATGCATGCAGAGATCCTCTCCGTGCAGATCTAGGTCACTGTCCAGCAGCCCAGGACGGGGTTTGCATTGACACTGCACCAGGGAGCTGAACAAAGCAGGCACGTGCTGCGGGAGCAACACAAACTTCTCTCTCTCCTCTGTTCCATCCGCATCCCATCTCACAGTCAAGACATCACTGCTCCTCCGTCCTGCTCCAGCAGCACGCACTGACCCACACCCTGAGCCCCAGCCCGGCCACTGACGGCTGCTGGTGGTCCTTCTGTAAACTCTGCCTGCAAAGGTCTCATCAGGCTGGCTCACAGTCATTACACCAAGTAATGGAAAACATCCACCTCCTTCAGCTCCTCCACAACAGCCAAAGGAAATCGGTCTGAAGAGCGTTAATCAAGCTATGAAAATCATTGGCAGCTTGCATCTTGATGAGGAGAACCCAGCTTGTGTTCAGAGGCACCTGGGGAGGAGCTGTTTGCCCCCCACCAGAGCTCACTGCACACATGTGGGGATAAACGAAGGCTCTGCTGCTCTCCCTGGCCTGTAAACAAGCAGGGCATAGAATCACAGAATCATTCAGGTTGGAAAAGACCTCCAAAATCCCTAAATCCAACCCTGTCCCATCCCACCATGCCCACTGACCACGTTTATCAGCCGCATCCCCATGGTTCTGAACAGCTCTGGGGTCACTGACCCCACTACTCCCTGAATGCCCACAATCATCACTCCTTCCCATGTTCCTCCACTTTCTATACCTACACAAGTCCCAGACCTTCACAAATCTCTACAAAGCACAGAGATGTCAGTATCTTTAACCCTAGCAAAGGTTCAAACTCCTTGGGAGGAGCAGATCTGAAACCCAGCAGCAGTTTCCAGCCTTGGACCCACCCTAGCAGGACGCGCTGTGTGCTGACCCTACAAATGGTGGCAACGATCCTGGAACCGAAGTGCCTTTCTGTAGCAGTCCTTCCATGTTATTTTAGCAGCTGCTGTCTTACAGGCTGCTGGAGTAAGAGATTAATGCTTTAATTATACCATCTGAAAGCCGGGAGGCTGAGCGTTCCAATGGTATACAGCACTGACTCCTGGCACCGGCGGATCTGGAGGGAGTACGCACTAAAATCGAGCTGGAGTCCAAGTGAGGAATAAAAGTGGAAAACGTAGTAAGACAGTAATCAGAATAATGTGATTTTAATGCCCAATATCTCACAACCAGCTGGGGCTGGAAATTAAAGCTTCGTGCTCGTTGCAAGTGGGGGATCCGGTCTTGCAAAGACTTTCCCTATTCTCATCGTGGCGTTCCCAAGGTTGGGGCTGACAAAGCCGGCCCCGCTCCTGTCAGCCTGCACACAAGGAGGCAAATGTCTCTCTCATCTACTCTGCTCTTGGCTTTTCTTCTCCGTTTTTATATCAGAGGGGTTGGAGGCGATGGCAGGACTGCCTCTCCAGCTTCTATTTTCTCACTGAGCTGTGATCTCAACTGGAACGCGGCGTGCGAGCGACTAATTCCTTCCCCTCAGCTGTGGGGTCCGTCTGTAGCACGTGGGGCTTCTGTGCTCTGCCGCTTCCCTTCCCAGCGCACAGCTGAGCAGGAGAATGGCGCAAATCAACCTTTTCAGAGCCGCATTCATCCTCCTCGGCGCTTTTCAGTCGCGGAGCTTTGCAGCCGGCGCAGAACTGAGGCTGCCCTCGCTTTGCAAGGGATGCCCAGGGGCTGCGTCCCCAGTGCCACGGGCAGGGCAGAGCACGGGAACACCCGCACCCTGTGCTCCGCTGAAACCGGAGCAAATCCTGCCCTGGTGGCCAAACCCAGCTCTGAGTTACACGACTTTCTGCGCTGAAATCTGCTCTAAGTCCCGAGGCAGGCCTGCTGGGCCTGCCTGCCCTTCGTTCTCAACGAGCTGCGTTGGGAAACGCCGAGGAAATCAAAACATCACAACACAGGTCAGGATTCGGTTCCTGCGACGCAGGCGTGCAGCAGCCCACGGATCCTCCAGAAGACAGCCTTGGGCCACAGCAAGCTGACGCTAATAGTGATCAAAAAGCAAACTCTGCTCTGACAAAACCACGTCCTCTTTAAAAATAATTAAAAACAAAAGTACACTTTGCCCATCTACGCACCCTTTTAAACAGGCAGGCCCACAAGCTGCAGAGCTAATGAGGCTCGCTTGCCCGTGGATCTGTGCCTCGCAGCCCAACCCTCAGGGGCCCAATGAGGTGCACACATGATCCAAGCTTTCCCCCCACGCCGGGGAATTCACAACAATGCTCCCAGCTCGGGGGACCGGCCCACGCTGCCGCCTCTCCTCCCACCACCGCCGTCACTGGGGGCTTCTGCCCACACTGCCTTTGGGCACAAGTTGGACTGGAAAGGCTCCAAAGCATCAACAGACACACACTGCAAAGCACAGCCAAAGCACGCCACGCACAGAGCGGTGATGTGATGACACAGGCTGCCCAGGGAGGTGCTCCAGAGCACCCAAGTATCACCAAGGGACACGGTGTTACGGATCGGGGTTGGACCTGCACATCTGATCATTTTCCAACCTGAATGACTCTGTGTTCTATTCTTCACGCCTCTCCTCAGAGCTGCAGAGGACACCAGAGCAACCTGAGATGTACTGCACTGAAGAGGGGACATTGTTTGGACCGAGGGGACGCAGACGAGGAGCAGGAGCCCACCAGCTGCTCATCCTTCATTGTAATGGAGCGGCACAACGGATGCAGAAGTAATTTCCTTGCATGGCTGCCTGCACAGGACGTGGGTGAAGTGAACCGCGCTGCGAGACAACATGTGTACGGCTGCGCCTGTGTGCCTGAAAACGCATGCAAACAAGCCCTGCTCCTCCAGAGCCTCCCATCAGCTCGTTGCTGCATCCAAATGAAGCAAATCAGTGTTTACCAATATTTCTAGAGCTCGCTGCAGCCAAAAACACGAGGCCCTGCTAGGATTACGGTGCCTCCAGCGCTGGCTTTTTGTCAGAGCTTGCAAAGGGGAGACCTGAGCAGAGCAGGACCCAGCAAGGGCAGGATGTGCACACCCCACTGCGTCATAACGCAATGGGAAGAAGCTCAACAGCCCGGAGTGAGTGAGACAAAACCCCAGCTGGGTGCACAGTGAGAAGCAGATACTGTGCAGCCATGCAATGCTATGCGTTAAGCAGGAGCCCCTCAATGGCTGCACTGCAGCAGGGCTGGGTACCTGCGCTCAGCAGCACGCTGCCCACAGGGAGGTAACAGCTCAGGGACCCAAATCCTCTTCTCCCAGCGCTGGTGAGCTGCAGATGCTGCCAGCACCACGACCAGGAGAGCAGCCTGCCCGGCTCTGATAGCAGGCAGACACGTTGCTCTTGGAGCTGGCAGCACCTGCCCGTTTCCATTGCCACGCTGGTGGTGTGGCATCACCCCAGGGTGACACACGGGGTCTGGCACCCACGTGCCCCCACAGACCCACACCTCGCAGCCGTGCCAAGGAGCAGGGAGGAGGCATTAGTGCGTCGCCTCGCCTGTTGGGCTCAGGAATCAGCAGCAGCAGGCACTGCACTCGACCCTCATCCTCTGCTTAATTAAGAGTGCAGGTACTAAATTGGAGTCCTTTATTCATGGACAGGTGTGTGTCATTGTCAGAGGTCCCTGCTTAAATCATCCACCTCGTCTCCAATAACAATGTTAACGATGCTCAGTGCCGGCTCTGGACTGTAAAACATATTTCCCTGATGTTTGTTCAATAATTCCATGAGAATTAAAAACATCTATTACCGGCTGCAGGATGCTAAGAGGCCCCTGGAGCAGAGAGAGGGCTGTAACTCACTCGAGGGGCTCAGCTGATGCCACAGATGCTGCTGTCCCAGCAGTGGCTTGGATGCTGCTCGTGGGCATAGGACCGGATGCTCTCAGATATGGACATGTCCCTGATGTGCCCCAAGAGCACTCCCGGGACAGCCCCCAGCTGCTCTCTGCTCTCCCATCACTGCCACAAGCACTGGGACATGGGACATCTCCCCTGCCACAAAGCATTGCAACACACATCACATCCTCCATGCTCAGTGGGAGGAAAGCTGCTAAGGACAGGGAACCGAGGGAGGGAGGATAACTCCAGGTGTCCCCAGGCATCATCACCAAACCCAGACCCCAAGCCACAGGATGCACAAGCACACTGCCTCCTCACAGAGCAGTCCCCATCCCTGTCACGACTTCTGGCAGCTCAGAAATGTTGTTTCTGGAAAAATATTTATCCTGCTAATGAAGCTGAGGCAGCAGCGGAGCCCCAGAAGGTCAGAGCAGCGCCTGCTGCAATCAGCTCCCTTCACAGCTCCCGCTGAATGGGGCTCTGATTGCAGATGCCAATCAGAGCACTCAATTTTGCCTGCTTATTTGGAAATTAAAACATAAAGGCACTTTCCCAGACGCTGCATTTAGGGGTGGTTTATATAACATAATCTCGCGGGCAGAAAGCCAGATGGATCCGGAGGGTGGGACCTCAGAGCCAAATGAGTCAATTTGGGTAAGAAAGTAAACTCAACCTTCAAACTCACGTTCCAGGGAGCAGGAGGGAAGGGGTTGGGGGCTGCTGCCCGCCTAAGCAGCAGGCACACGGGGCTTCAGTGCAGGTCCTAAGGACTGAACTGATTCCAAGGGCTGCTAGCCAAGCAGCAGGTTGCAGTTTGGGTTCCATCGCCTGTTATCTTTAATTATTATTGGTATTTCTGAACATCTTTGCAGCTCACCCAAACACTGAGACAGTTGGATGATCAGCAGGCAAGAGGAGAAATGAAAACAAACCAATCCAGTCCTGCAAAAGCGCGGATCCTAGAACGCACGATGCTCAACGGCTGCGGAGCAGCCGGGCTCGTCCCTACACCAGCTCTCACCATTTCCATTTAAATCATCACAATGAAAGAGCAGTTCGACTTGGAGCACCTGCCTTCCCACGTCCCCACCAGCACAGCTGTCTGGACCAGAGGCGGCACTGAAGGATGGAAACTGAGCTGTCCAAGCAGCCCCTCCAGCCCATGCAGGAGCTTGCAGCGAGGCAAGCACCTCGCAGAGCTCCCGCTTGGGTGGGATGGTTGGTGCAAAGCAAGTATTGCAGCTCTGGCTTTGCACGGTTCTGGATGTGTGCACCAGCACAAAGCCTAGACCAGCGCGGCAGCGCAGAGTGCAGCGGGGCTCGCGTATCTCTCAGCCACTGTTTGTGCAGGGCTATGTGAGCGTTTCTATCTGTGCTAGGTACTCGTTCAGTGAGCAAATATCCTCTGCCTGAAGCAGTCTCTGTGTGCGCAGATACCGGCCAGACCCACCAGAAGAAGGAAAAAAAGAAAAGAGAATCTGAACCCAAACCCAAAGCCTTCCTCCGGCATTCATCATTTTAATTAGCGGAGCTGTGCCTTGAATCTCAATGGGAGATTATACCATAAAGAGAGCCAGGCGGAATAGCACAAGTGTCTCCTCTCACTTCAGAAACGAACAGAGCTGTCTGTGAAATTATTAGTAATATTATGTGTACCATTTACAGCTCAACATGCACGTCCTGGGGGCTCATCAGCAGCTGCAAGCAACCTCGTGGCTGGGATGGTTTCCAGTGCACAGCCACCACTGCCAAGCCAGGTGACATTCCCATCACTGGTGTCCTATCACATCACCATGGCTCGGATCACCTGGGTCCTGCACCCACCCCGATGTCCCCAGTGCCCCTCATTGTACCCCGGGCACAGCGATGGGAGATGACGGCTTCCAGCCCAGCCAGCAAACAGCAAACACATCGTCCCTACGTGCCAGCCATACAGATAGCCAAGGAAATAAAGAAATGCATACACACTAAATTGTCCTCACCCCAAACGTCTCCAGGTAACCATAAAGACCATGGGAGTACATCAACACGCGGTCCTCACACGTTGGCCCTTGATACCGATTCGCTTTATTCCCTCTTACAAAGGTTAAAAACTCACTCCTGGAGGAGCAGAGCTATGATTTTGCACTCAGCAGTGCTGGGGCTGCAAGAGAGGGCCGTGCATCCTTCCATCCACCACTCCCCATTGCTGGAGCAGGGGCCAGCGAGCAGCAAGGCAGAGCAACGCCCCAGTGCGTCCAGGCAGGATGCCTCCCACATCTCATTTCTTTATTAAAGGGCCTCAGGTTACAGTGCAGGGCTCTGGCACAACGGCTGGCTTGGCAGCTCCTTCTCTACCGCCGAGTGGAAGCTCCCTGAGTAAAGAGCATTGCAGCACTGCGGTGTTATCGCTGTGCCCTGAATCATAGGCTGCAAACATCTGCCACGTGTTCAGATAATGTGAAGGAAAACAATAATAAAAGCATCCCAAGTGGAAGTCAGCCTGGCACCCAACCAAAGCCCCTTCCTGGGGCGAGGCAAGGAAAAGACAACGTTCAAAGGAGTCAAGAGGAGCCGGGCTGGCACCTGCTCTCCGAATGCTTCAGTGCAATTTGTAGATCATTATCGCTGGGATAAAATCAGATAACTTGAAAACAATTGTGAGTGGTGAGAGAGCATCTCCCCTCGGGATGCAGGATGCACTTTAATGATGCTGTGTGTCAGTAAGGATGAAGCCGCCAGCTGTGGCGCGGAGCACGGAGTCAGGATAACCCTCCCTGAGAGCCACAGGAGTGGCCAAAAGCCAGCTCTGTTCCCTGCAGCATGACACTGGCCGATGGAGGGACACAAGCAGGAGCCAAAAAGCTCATAGACCTCCCCAGCAGCGGGGTGGGGGCTAAGGAGAGGGCAGGAATTAAGAATGAGCAGACCTGGGTCCATTTTTCTCCCTCTGATGGGTTCAGAAGACGTGAGAACTCCAAAAAGAAACCAAAGGACCTAATACAGCTCAAACTCTTCCCATTTTGCAGGCAGGAGCGCCCACACATCCAGAAAAACCCCATTCCTTGGAGCACGGCCAGGCTGGAGCACACAGAGGACCTGGGAACACAGCCCTGCGGTTCCACACCGTCCCAAATCCACGATGGCCGATGTTCACCCACTGAATACACAGAGAAGAGAGGACAGGTTGAGGCTCAGAGTGACACCGAGCAATAGCAGCCCAGCTGCCCAACTGCTGCCCAGAGCCCATCGCAGCACAGGAGGAGGGATGCTCACCCGCTCACGGACGTGGCAGCAGTTGTTCGTGCATCATCTCATAAATATTTAACAGCAAGCACTTTGTAAAGAAGAATGTTATTAAGGCTGGTGTAGTCTGTGGCTCCAAATGTGGCCATACATCAGATGTTGCCAGTCTAGTATGCATAACGCTCTTAGAGCCGCCGGTGGCAAATCAGTTTCTCTGCGTTAAAAATATATGTATAGAGAGGGAAAAAAAAAAAAAAAAGAGAAAAAAGGTAAAATCCTGAATCTCAGAGCCCTGGGGAGATGTGTGCGAGACGGGTGAGGGATGTCCCGGCGATAGATCAGACCTTCACCATCACCCACTGCAATAGAGCCAGCTCGGGGAGATGGGGGAATAAAGGGAGGGCGAGAAGGGAAAAGCCAATAAAGCAGAATGCACGAGATGGAAAGCAATTCTTGGCAGCAATTTTTAGCATAAACGCACTGTCGTGTTTTTTTCTTTCGTGCAATCGCAAATTAATCTTTTTATTGCTGCTGAAGATGCTCTAATAATATTTATTCCAACACTTTACACTTTTATTGTGATGCTCCTGACTTCTTTTGGGGTCTGTTTGTTTGTTTTTTTTTCTCCCTCCCCCCACCATACTGATTTCATCTGCTCCATCACAGCCCCACCAGCCCTGGAGGAAGGGATGGAGGAAACCTCCCCGCACCCAACAGAATCCTGCCCCAAAATCAGAACCATGCCAAGCTCTGCAGCCCCTGCCAGGTGGTTGTTTCTACTCCAAAAAGCAAATCATTTCCTTTATGGGGCTTCCACAAACTGGTCACTCATTCCTCTGCCTACGCAGCCATGCTTACAGAGGCTGGTGCGCACCGACCATCTGAGCAATGACATATGAAGTACAGTTAAATAGGAAATAGGCCTATTAAGACACTTAACAATATGGCAGGAGCAAAAGCAGCCCGTGAGTTCGTAATTCAGTTTAAAAATATTGAAAATGATTTTAATTCCCTCATTACCATAACGAAAACCTGGGGAGAGGATGAGTGAAGGAAGAGACGGGCAGGGAAGGTGACTTAGAAGACACAACTCCTACAATAAACAGGGAGGAAAGCCTATGGGCCAAAGGGATAGTCCTGCACCTTTTCATCCCAAATCCTGTCTCAAAAGGCACTGAAAGACACCTGCACTATGGCAGATGTGGCACCGAGAGGTGCAGGGGGACGGGTCGATGGTTGGACTTGATGATCACGGAGGTTTTTCTCCAACCTTAAGGACTCTACGGTCAAAGAGCCCCAGACAGCCCCAGTGCTCCCCCTGCTCACCTCCACGCTGAGCTCCTCTGCCCACGCACACCCCAAAACGCTCCCTGGCCCCACAAACCCAAGCGATGCCGGCGCATCCCCACCACCAGCACGGCGTTCGTTTAATCTGTGCATGTGTTTAATTCCCCGCGCTGGCCTTTCTCCGCTCTATCACTTTTCACAGCCTGTCAGTCCTGAAACCCATCGCAGAGCAGCCACATGCCATACCTACTTAGGAATCACGCCAGCTCCAGCAGTCATTAGGCGCTTCCCATGTCCTACACGCAGCCGTGAACATCCGCACAGTCAGACAGCACATCAGCCACCAGACGAGCAGGGAGGTGGGCAGGGATGCCACCCATCACCCCCTGCCTCCTCAGCTTTCAGGTTGCTGCTTTGTACCACTACAAATATATTTTAATTTAAGAAGTCGCATTCGCTGCTTTTCTGCCCTTGCCCATTTCCCCACCAACAGCCCTGCCCACTGGGATCCATCCCTTTGGGTCGGGCTCCCCACAGCATTCCCAGCCAGGATGCAACCTCTGCACTCCCAATCCCCATGGAGGATCAGATCCACACCTCCCCAAAAAACCCAACCCCTACATCCATCACTGTTCCCCCACACAAGAGTCATTAGGAAAGCAGCCAGGGTTGGCATCGGAAACCAGCACTCGCCCTTTACAAGGTCAAGAAAAATCCCTCAAAATGTCATAGAGTTTTGAGAGTCCTAAATGAAGAAATTGCTTAATCTACCTGGGGGATTGCAGCTATTATACCCACTGCCGTAAACAAGCTTCAGATCCAGCTACTAAGGATTGCACCGACATCGCAGAGCACAGGCTAAATTGACAAGTTGTCTCTGCTGCCCTTGAAACTCAATTTGCCATCACTCACCTCATTTCAAATTAGCACAGAACAAAACCTCATCGTCCTGCTGCTCTGCTGGGGCTGGCTTACGCAAGGTCCCTGCTCCTGCTGTATCACGTAAGGGAAGAAAGAAGCTTCAGAGCAGCCCCTTGAAGACAGCCAGTGTTTCTTACATTTGGGATAATGCCATCCTTTCACCAACAAACCCACAAGAAGTAAGGATGTAGCCTAAATCAGACGTATGGTATGAGTTTTGGGTGGTCCTGAACGGAGTTGGGATCAATGTAGGGTTGGACTCGATGATCTCTAGAGGGCCCTTCCAACCCCTACAATTCTGGGATCCCCATGGGTCCCTTCCAGGTTGGGATACTCTATGATTCTGAATGGGTGTAAGCAGTGAGGGGACACAACAACAGCGCTCTGCGTGGACTCTGGGGTGGATGGGATGGAGCTGAACATTCACAGTGGATGCGGAAGGTTGGAGCAGCTTCAAAACGTGCCCAAAACCCGTTTGCCACAAACATACTGCCACCACCCAGGCTTCATTACTACTAAAAGGGAATTTCCAGTTAAAACTTCAGGGCAGAACGCCACATTAGTGCTGAAATTCCAATACTGCCCAAATTGCAGCAAACCATCCCAAAGTGGTTTTTGAGAAGATCTGAGCCCAAAGTGACCGCTCAGAATTAAAACTTTTTTTGAGGAGCGGATCTGCCAAGTCCCCAAACCCACACTTATTAGCTCAGAAATAGCATTTCCCAGCTCCCACACCCTGAGCCCACGAGCAGCATCCCAACACCTCCCTGTCTGCTGTTGGGAACGCGTGGTGTGATGCCTCCCAAATCCAATCAGCCAATTATGCTCCCTAATTACCTACGACAGTTTTAATTGGGCTGGGACAACACACAGTGCCTCAATACATTCCCCCCAAAAAAAGGAGTGAAGTGGCACAGCCAACAGAACATTGGAGCCCCCACGTTCAGACCCAGCAGCACAGATGGGATGGGGTTATGCAGTGGGGGCAAAGCATCAGTCAGTCATTGGGCAAGAGGGGAACGGGACAGAGCAAAAGGATCTGGTAAGGCTGCGGGGTGAGGATGCTGCTGCCTCTTGTTCAGCACTGAGCCCAACCAGCTGCAAGCACATCCCTCCAGACCCTACATTTGCAACGAGATGAGCCCGCATCCTATTTGGCCAAGAGGAGCCTCCTGCCTCCCCACAAAGGGCTCTTTGAGGCCTCGCTCCCCGATAGCCTTTGCCCCCAGCAGCCCCCGAGCCAGCTCCCCAGGCGCTGCTGCGAGCACACGGCTCAGCAACAACGGGCCTTATGTTCAGCAGGGCAGCAGGCGGATAAAGACGCAGTGTTTGCAGCCGCCGGCTGATCCAGCACAAGCTCCTGCCTTCCCCCACGCCTGCATCCCACCCCCTCCTACTGCTCGAGCATCGCTGTGCTGCCGCCCTGGGTGGGAGCAGGAGGTGCCCTGCACAAAAGTGATGTGTGCACGGAGAGCAGGGGCTGCACCAACGCCCCGTGAGCCATTCTCCAGCAGGACACGTGCAAAATATTGCCTGTGCAAAAGCGTGGGAGCTGCCAGCCGAAGACAAACTTTGGTATGTGGCATGCACTGACACAGCCAGCACTTGCCCTGCCCTGACAGAAGGTCGTGCGATGCTCCCAGCACTCCCACTTGGCTCAGCATGTCACACGCAGGTGGGGCTGAGCCAAGTGGGGCGACGCAAACAAGCCCAGCCCTGCTGCAGCAGACACCCAAGAAATGACAGAGCAAACCATCCCCGAGCCACAGACCTGCCTGAGCCAACAACCCCCACAGCCATTACTTCAGGATTCACTGCCCATGGAGCAGAGCACCCCAAAACCCCACTGCTGCACGTCCCCACGCACCCTCCAACCCACGCAGAACACGATGCTCAGCAAAGCCCCGCACCTCCCCGAGTCCCCTCCAGCAAAAGCAGCTTCAGGCAGCGGTGTGCGATGTAGAATTTGACTTTGAGTGACTACAAGAAAGTGTTTTTATTTTTAAGCTGTTTTATCCCCGTTTTCCTCACTCCCGAGGAGCGCACCTTGGTGTCAACAGGACTCTTTTGTCTTTGTGAGCTATTTTAAGGCAAAATATCTGTAAATTACTTCCCCAAACCTCCACACAAGCAGATCATGCAGAGAAAATAGGCTTTGCAGGAATGCAGTAAATTGTTTCTGTCACACGAGGAAATATAACCAATAGAAATCGTTATGGATGAATCATTATGAGAGGGATCGAAAAAATTAACCTTCATCCGTTTCCCCCATCCCCGCACAGATGCGAGGGGGAAGCGGGACGGGCAGAGATCCCACAGCGGGGCTGCAGAACGGGGCTGCAAAGGGGACACAAAGGGGTGGGGAAGAGGAGGAGTGGGATTCTCCTTTCTCGCCAGCCTGAGTGCTCTGTTGGTGGCTGTTTTGGTGGCGTTCTTTGATTACACACACACACACACACACAAAATAAAAGAGAGAAATGCACAAGTGTGGGCCAACGCGTGGGTGCGGTGGCTCTGAGGGAGAGGCAGCAGACAGAGGAGGATGTGTGAACACGGCGGAGGAAAACATTTATTCCCACTCCTTTCGGGTGAGCTCCGTGGGGGTAACGCGTGGCCACGTTCCACCCGCTGCCCCCCAGCCCTGCACGAAGCAGGCAGCATCTCACACACACACATCCCTCCCCACACCCGCGTGCATCTGTTACAGACCTACAAAAAGAGAAAAGAATCCATTTCCAGAGCAGCAGATAACGATTCCTCCTGCCACACCGTGCAAACAGCGCGGCGGAAAAGGCCCAAGTGTTAAATGTTCCCTAATGCGCAGTAATTGATTTCCATGTGTGCGGTAATGGATTTGGTCACATCATGCAACAATGGATTTGACACGGGTCCTCGCTGATATTACAAACACACTGAAGTCATCGGCCCCGCGCCCACCAACGCAGCGCTGACCCCGCGCAGACACAGAACCTTCCCTGCTCCACAGCCCAGCGTGCAATCCTCAGCTTACGAGGGAAAAGCCACTGCGAGCGAAGCAAGACAGTCACTCAGTGCCACGTACACAGCTTCCACCCAACCTTCCTCCTTTTCATTAGGGCTGGCAAGGACATCAAGATCCCCAACCCCAGCACACCGTGCCCACGTCCCTCAGTGCCACATCCCCACGGCTCCAGAACACCCTCAGGGATGGTGACCCCCCCCCTCCATCCTACCACTGGGAGAAGAGGCTGACCCCCATTTCATGACCACCTCCTTCCACCCAACATCCCCTATCAGTGCTCCTGGTGGGCGCTGGGGAGGGGGATGCTCACTGAGTGTTTACAAGCCTCAAGGGAGTGTTAAAAATCTATTATTTGCAGTCCAGCAGTGCTGCAGCACTCTCCTTCTGTCGAGAAGTGATTGGGCTCCTGTCCGTCAGGGACACTGAGTGATTGTACCGAGAAAATTGCATTCGGCAATGGGGGATTTAAGAGGGTGCTTGTCCTCAAACAGGGCTCCAATTAATTAACTTGGAGGAAGGGGCTGCTTTGGGGTTTGCTTGGTCTTTCCTGTGTTTTCCTCGGTGCATTTAATTTATCAGTGCATGGCTTGTTTTGTTTCCTTCTTGCTTTTCTGTTTGTCTTTAGGACTCTTTGCAGGATGATGAAGCGCAGGGAAGGTATTTACTCAGCGGGGGATTAATTGGCAAGGAGGAAGGAGAAATGGCCAGGCCGAGCCCTAAATCCTGACTGTGGTGCTGTACCTGCCAGCATGGGGAAATTGAAAAACCTCCTGGCCAGACAGAGGCAGCTGAAGCAGCACCGGGAGAGGACCTCAGTGCTGGGGTTCTCATCCCAACACCACCAGCCCTCATCACGTAGATACACCACCAACGTGCCCACGGGCAGGACCGAAAATGGGCTCACCAAAATTGGGATCTCAGAACACAGGCTGAGCTCTCAGAAGATGGGGCAAGTATTTGGGTATTTTGGGTCTCATGGGAGCTTCTGTCTGAACCACACTGCCCTGCTGTGTATGATGTAGGGCTGCAATGCCTTTCCCCGTGCCTGGGTCACTCACCAGGCAAGAAACTCCCCCAGAAGTTGATTATTTCTTGGATTTTTACTTCATCTTTCCAGCACCAGCCCAGGAAGGTTCAGGCTCTGATGGAATTCTATCCCACAGGCCACACCTACAAGACAACATTCCGTATTTAAGACAATTAGAGGTCGGTACTACATCCAGAGCAGCACAGCTGATGGTCTCACCCTGCTGGGCTCCAAGCCCCACGCACTGAGAAGAGCCGGTCCCTATGGCTCAGCACAGGGCACAGCCTCCTGGCTGCAACCCCCAGATTCCCAAACCAAGCACGTTCCCAAGGACAGGAGTGATGCAGGAGACCCAGCACACGCCCCAACCTCCATGTCCTCCCCAAACACCACCACGTCCGCAGCACCCAGCCATGCCATTCCCTGCGGACCCCGAGACATTTCACATCGCTGCTGCCATTTCAAGGGGTGAGAAAGGTCCTAATCTTGCCCTCTGCCCTAATCTTTCAAAGGAATTAAACTTCAAAGCAATCTCGCCCCAGCTACAATACAAAGCTGTGATTTATGAGCTGCAGTGGCAGCTAGCTCATCTGGCACGGGAGATGGAAAGAGTTGGATGGATGGGGCCAAGGCCAGGAGAAACCTCAGCTGGAGCAAACACCATCTTTTGTCATTGGAGAAATCCAACTTGCATCGTTTTCTCCATTACCCCAACAAAACCAACACACTTCCCATCGCCTCAAAACAACTGACAAAAAAAACCCTCCACCCTATTCATTTGGGCACCGCTGCAATGGGCTCAAAGGCTCTGCTTCCCTTTCCTAACACCGCTCCCCACCTCAGATTGCAACGTAGGCTTACGTGCAAAGCGACCAACGGAACCAAAGGGGTTCAGCATCCCTGAGATGAAGCATTCCCATCAAACTGCAAATGAGAAAACGGTGACGGTCCCACACAACGATTCGATTCCGGTGAAGCCGTGTTCTCATTTTGGAAACTTCCATTAAGGAGTTTTGCAGGCAGCTCTAATCAAAGCGCTTTAGGCACTTCTGAAAATTTCAGTCTCGAGCTTCAAAAAAACAACTTAATTTGTGTTGTAAAGGAGAGAAAGTTTATGACACACAGATACAGAGAATGGAAACACTTTTTGACTTTTGCAAACACTTCAGCTGTAAGAAATTAAATTAATCATAACGTGGGTGAATAATTTCAAAAGTTTCCTTCCCAAAGTACAAAAAGTATATTCAAACTCATCTGAAGGCAGACTTTATAAATATAATATAAGGTTGTCATCTCCACGCGTTCAGCTCGCGTTCTGCTAACACCATCTCCATTTGAAATTTCCTAGGGTCGTGAGCAAATGAAATAAAAGAGCTCGTTTCTCTTCGGGAAAGCTCAAGCGACGGGATCATTACAGAGAGCATTTCCAAAGGAAAAAGAGGCGATGCACTGAAAGAAAGGATAGAGAAAAATAGAGGGTGTACAGCAGAAATGGAAAGAGAATGAGAACATCGCTGGAAATGCTCATTGCAACAAGAGCCCCATTCACCCTCGCTTGTCTTTCCCTTCAGGGTTACTTCTTGTTTCATTACAGATTAACACAGCATCTCTTCTCTCGCATCGCGCTCGCTGGAGATCGCTACATCCATTTAAATGGATTTCAAAAGCCGGGATTGATCGACGCCAAGTTGTAATTTCGGACACTAGCATGACGGGTAATGCACCTCAGCTTCTGCTGAGAGTGAAGGAGGTGTGTGAATCGCCGCCTTGATATGATAAATTCATTAGATAAAGGAACCCGAGATAACAGCGCAGCGCTCAGACAGCATCTGGTGGCACGAAACGCAGATGCACAGGAAAGGGGGTTGTGGCACGGCTCGCTGGGTTTGCATTAGAGCAAAGAGCTGAACAGAGAGGAGCTGTACGGAGGGCTCACGGGGACCTCCCGGGTCAAGCATCCCTACTTTTCACTATCAGAAATAGTCACGTCATGTCTCTCAGATGGACACTTGAACCCGTGAACTCCCCAACACGGAAGCACTGCAAAACACCAACGATGGGAAAAAATGAACACTGCTCCCCCAAGTCCCCATCTGAAATGCTACCAGCTTCGTACGACACAGCTCGCAGAGCCTGGTAACACCGATGTGCTGTGCCTCGCTGCAGAGGGCTGGACAGGAGGCAGCAGCACAGGCACGGGCTGGAAAATCTGCACAATCACTCCAGCTCCTGCCATTTCCATCTGCAAGCACTGGGGACCAGGGAGCGTGCTGCGTTAATAGCAGCCCCACTCCAGCTTTTGTTTAAATTCAGCTCCAATGCCTCAGGGAAATGAGCACGGCGGGCTCCCAGTACCTGCCCACAAAAACAGAGCAGAAAAGGGAGGATGCTCTGGTATAAGGGAGAGCATTGGGTGCTGTGGGTCAGAGGGGAGCAAAGAGAGGGAGAGCATCAGGGCACGGCAGAGCAGGAGGATGTGGAGGGGAGCAATGCCCAGACAGAGGACAAGAGCTAGGAGGGCTGGCAGGAGATGAGAAGAGCTACCAACCTCCAGGGTGAGAGCGGCTGGCAGCATAGATGGACACCAAAGGCACTGCAGGGAGCCCAGACCTGCCCGCCCTGCAGCTTGGAGCAGCCAGGGCTCCAGCTCTTCCACATCTACATAACATCCCACTGGCCATGCAGAGCAAGGGGCAGCGCTGCCTGGTGGGTGACATCCTGAGACCACGTCGCCCCCTGCTCCGGGTACCCCAATTCCCCACACGTGCTCTCCGCTTGCCCCTCTGCCAAATGGGGATATCAAATGGCTTTGAAGCCCGCAGTGAGAAGAGCTCTGTAACCGCTATTTGTGGGACTGGAGAACATACAGAGCATCTCCAGCACTGCCCCTATGAGACAGGAAACCCATCACACACAGAGCAACGTCTTCACCCTCTGCTTTACCCACCTGCAACCAGCACAAAGAGAAACTGGGACCGCCCCACAGCCCTCGTGTCAAGCAACAAATTCCAGCTACCATTAGCAAAAAAAAAAATTAATACCAATAAATAAATCAAGAGGTTTAAAGAGCTTTGGATGGCTGCAGCTCTGCCTGCTCCCACCACCCAGCAGTGACAGCCCTGACCAGCAGTGTGTGCTGCTCCCAGCTCCGACCCATCCCCCCACCCCCTAACTCACTGCAGTTCGGTCTGCGTCAATTAGGGACAAATTTAAGCTAACGAGAAGTAAGTGTCCAGGCTGTGCTTTGCATCGATTTGGTTAAACCGATGTAAGAGAGAGAGTGCGCGTGTGGATGGGGACGTGCACGCCTGTGGATAACTCTATTGCATCTCGGCATCCTAAATCTTGGGTTAATTCTGAATATTTTTCATATAAAGATACCAACTTCTCAGCCTCTCTCATTACGATTTTAAGTAACGACGCTTACCCCGGACCCACTAAATCCTCCACGAAACAGTCACCGTACTCTTTTACACAGCAAAGTTGGGAGATAAATTGCAGATGATTCAAGTAAATAACTCAGCCTATGACCTTGATGCTTATTGATTCCTCAAGCTGTTTATCTTTCTTGTGTGCTCCCCAGCAAAAACAATTATCACTTAATTATAAAGCAGCCTGGCTGGAGGGAGCCTCCAATTGGCTGGCAAGCGTTGGGAAGGGGCGAGTTCATCCCCGTCCGTCGCGCAGCACCAACCAAAGCTGCTGCTTAAGATTCAGAGCCACAAACTTCATTATTTTCTTCCCAGCTCATGTTTCTCCCCTCGCTTTAAACTCACTTAAGGCTGCTTGGCCAAGCTGGGTGCCTGACCGCCCAAACGCTTGCGACGGATGGGATTGAAACAGCAAGTGCCAGCGCTGGGAAGGGGAAAAATGGAGAAGTGTGATAACAAAAAGGAGCAGAAGGAAAAGCTGTCGGTCCCGGAATGTAATACCTGGGCTGCTCTCTCCTTCGGTGACCTTGGTAAAGGTGTTTTCTCCACCTCTCTTGCCTCCCCCTTCTTATGTATGAAATCCAGCACAAAGCGTTGACCGGAGCTTCGCGATGCCACTGGGATGCAAATAATGACAGCACTTCTGCAGCCATGCATGCTTTTGCAAAGCACTTAGCGACATCCATTAGCAATTATCATCTCCACCCCAAGGCACCAGGGTAGAGGAACCCACCCTCTGCCAGAAACAAAGGACCTGCCCTTTCCACAGCACCCCTGGGCTGTGCCACCCCCCCGAGCTGGCCCCTTCCCTGCTATTACAGAGGCACTTCTGCTGTTGGCTCCCCCAAACCCACCACTCCTCCTCGGGATGGAACCACACATCAGGATGCTGATGCCATCAGCACTGCAGATTGAGGGATGCCACGCAACAAACAGCAGCAGCTGCCAAAACCCCGAATGGAGCAAAACGTGATTATGTCAAGGAAGACGAGAGGGGGAATGCATCCCTGCGCTGGCTCCGCAGACCTGCATGGCTGCCAGGGCTGTCCCCGCCGTGCAGCAGAGCCACACGATGGCACTGCGTTTCCCTCTCATTTCGTCAGGTTCTGCAGCAGGGCCGTGCAGGACACAATGCAGCGTTTCCCTTTGAAATAGGGAAAAAAAAAAAAAAAAAAAGGACGGCTGGTTCGCTTCTGGGAGCTGGTGTAAGGAGAGGACTGCAGAGACAGCATGGTGCCAGGCTCCAGAATATTACTATTAAACCGAAACACGGCCGCTCCCAGGCTGAGCTCCAAGGAGAAGCTGTGTTTCCACATCCTTGTACACCCCCAGACAGCGAAGCAGATCCAGCCTGGGAAATAACAAGGTTCTGTGGCCCCGCATTTCACAGTATATACGGTATCCTTGCAGGAGGGGATTGTCACATTAAAAAACTCTAAATGCTTAAAAGGGTTTTCGTTTAGACTCTCCTGCCGCGAAGCGTCTTCAAGGGCCCCGGATTTATTATTTCATCAGAAGATCAGAGAGGGGAAGTTTGTAGGAGATCAAACAAATAGGAATACATTAGAAAAGACAGTAGGAGAGGCTGGGGGAATTGTTGGATTAAATAAAGATGCATCGACCCGGCGGGGTGTTTCCCCTCCTGCCCCCACATCGGGTCTGGCAGCAAAAAGGTTCGAGAAAGCCATTATTCTCATTGTTATCATTATTTTGCGATTGCAATAGGAGAAGCACAAAGTATTTCCAGCCCAGACCCAGGTGTGGCACAGCACTGCCTGCAGCAAGTCTTGCTTGAGGATCTGCAGGTGCAGTGCAAGAAGCAGCAGGAGACCTGAGAGCATCTGCCTTGTGTGCAGGGAACTCGTCAGGGGTGAGGCTGGGGAGCAAACTTCAGGACATATTCTTCCAATTAACAGGCTGATTTTGCAATGACAGAACTGAGAACACTCGCTGCAGATAAAAGGTTGGGAAAATACCCTGAAAGAGGTGATCCAAAGGATGGTTCTTCTGAAAAATGCCACGAGATGGGTCTGGATTTGCCTCCTGACTGCTGCATGCCCCCTGGGTTACTTTGCGTCCCGTGCCTCGGCTTCCCCATGGGCAGCAGCTCTCATCATCCCACCTCATCTATCACAGGGTAGGGAAAGAGCTCTTCCACGCCATCAGAGCCAACCTCCAGCGCAGAGCACTCCGACCTCAGCTGCACCTTTTGGCAACACGATAGGCAAAAAAAGGGACCGCAGGAGCCAGAACGTTCCTTTTCTCAGCGAGGCGGCTTGCAGAAAGCAGCAGCTGTCCTGCTCCACCACAAACTACAGCATCCTTCCCCAGAGCACCAAACGCGGCACCTCCCAGTGACCCCGGCCCTGTGGCCCATTGGCTATCACAGAGCAAAAGGTGGGGGAGATAGGTAAAAAAAAAAAATCATGTTTTCACTGCTGGCAGCTCGGTGGAGACAGCACCTGCCTCTGCCCACTCCAGACTCAGCAAAACTCAGCTTTCATCACCTGATAGCGCACATGGCGAGCCCACGCAGACACACAGAAATCAATGCGCATCGATCCCTGAGCCAGGAATTCATAAACTCCTTTAAAGGTCAAGGATTGATTTTTCACTTGCTGTAAGAAGAGGCTCCTGCTGCTCCCCCTGCCACCCCCAGAGCTCTGCTCTCCTGCAGCACAGCGGTGCATCCCGGCACAGGGTTGGGGTCTGCACGGCTGCATGAGCACCATGCAAAAACCACACAGTTGCATGGGGCCGGTGCCTTAGCAATGCTCCCCCGTAACTGTGGGAGCTTTGAGGCAGCTCCAGCCATCCTGGAGGAGCAACAACACCTGTTGAAGTGTTCCCCCGGTGCACAGTGCTGGAGGAGGCACCTGTTTGGGATGCACGGCTGCAAGGTGCACGCTTCACTGCTACAAAACCATAATTGAAGTGATCCTTTGCAGTAAATAAAGGGTTCAGCATTACAGCGCTGGGGTTTCTAAAATCTCCCTACTGAAGAGCTCGCTTTCCAGGGAGAAGAAATAGGAGCTCGGAGTGGGGAAATGGCAAAAAAAAAAAATCACAAATTAGTCCCTTGGCTTTTTAGAATGAAAATGCCCATTCTCCAGTACAAAGCCCAAACAGCACATTCTGGCCGGCGGCCCCGAGCTCCGCAGTCCTTGGCTGGTGCTCAGCACACAGCTCCCGTGGTCCCTCCAAACCCATCCGGAGCTGTAGATGCTCCAAACAGAAATGGAACCGTCCCTAATGAGCGCAATTAGAATCCTGCACCCACCGCTCATAAAGGAAAGGAAGGCTGAGGGTGCTGCGGGCCGACAGCTGCTTCCCTCCCATCACAGACAGAGCCAGAGCAACAACAGCAGGACAGCACCTGGGGCTGGTGGAGGATGCGAGCCTGGCACCAGCCTGATGCTGGTCCCAAACACTGGGAATGGGGGAAAAAGGCAAAGGGAACAACCCCAGCCCCTAACACCAAGTTACGAGGGAAGATTATGTTTGGAAAGCCACTCCAAGCCGAGCAACGCTGCATCCCAAAGGAAGAGGTGCTGAGTCCTTCCCTGCCTCATCCCTTTGGTGCCCACCTCGGAGGAGCCCTGGGACGGGCTGCACACTTGGATGCTTGCTTTAAATTCAGTCCCTGCCAATTAAATCAACACACTTAGCAAACTTTCATGGACCGCGCTTATTTTTCCAGCTAAACATGTTCACCCTAATTAAAGAAGGCTGCAAGTCATCGCAGAGCCATCAGGTCCTGTCAGATCCATCTTATTGCTTCAGCATCTGCACGGTGCTGATCCTGCATGGCTGCTGCCACGGGGTGGGACCTGCTGCTCATTAGGGGCTTCAGAACACCACTGGGCATGGAAATTAAACCCAATTCCAAGGGGAAGAGAGGAGCTGTCAGAGTCTTTTAAGGTAAAACCTAAACTTTGCTAGAAAGCAGAAGTGTTGTGGTAGTGCTTTTTTGGGGTTGTTATTTATATATATTTTTTTTAATATAAGATTTGCTTCAGAAAAGCTGTCAGAAATGTTTAATTGATGAAAAGCTGCATTTTCAAGGAAAGACACGTCTCAGAAGTGACACTGATAGCCGTGTGAGTAGAAAGTCCGGGGCTGAGTGTGAGGAGTGGGTGGGAGCGCAGGGGAAGAACACATTAGAGTTGCAAATGCAGAACGAAACAAGGCCTCCTGACTTGGAAATCTCACTGACAGGAGTTCTCCTTTCTGACTTCATCAGCTGCTCACGCAGTGCCATTTGGTCTCCAAACTGGGATGCAGGAGCAGTCGAGAGCAGGGATTGCCACCTCCTCCCTAAAGCGTGCATTTATGAGCACGGGGAGGGGAAGAGAACCTGACATTGCCCTGTGTCACAGAGCAACCCTCTGTCCCCATGCCAGATGAGACCAGACTGCAGCCATCCTGTGTGATGCTCAGAGCATCTTGGCTCAGCCCATCCAGCTCTGAGATGGTAAGCTACTATGAACTGCTATAATGTGGTGCCACGTGGCACAGAAATCCATGCATTTGGAGCAGGAGGCACTCGTTAAAGGAACCCCAGAGGGATGCAGGATGGGTGCGAGCTCACAGCCAAACCCTACCAAGCTGCACAGGAGAGCCGAGCTCCAGCACGCTGACATCAGAAAGCTGAAGATAAAACAAGCAGGGGAACACAGCATGGGAACGAAAGGATCGAAATATCCCCTCCTATTTCCAGAGGAAAGCTTCTTCAGACCCCCTTGGCTTATAAATCATGCAGCAGAGCTACAAAGCTGGAGATTTCCGTGTCTGACTAACGGGGCTGTGCTCTCCTTGGAGATGAGCGGGCTGACCTCCGCGTGTCAGCAGTAAATAAGACAAAACCATCAGCAACGCTCCCCTTTCTCACTTGCACTCCTGTCACAGCATTTTCCCCATCTCAGGCAGAAAGTCCACGTGGCTCCCACCCAACACCAGCTGGAAGGACACTGTGACTGCCCATGCAAAGAGGGCCATTCTGTTTCTGGGCTTTTCCCCCAGTTTTCCCCGTGTGGATGACACACTGAAACTCAGAAGAGCGAACAATCAACTTCCCAGGCCAATTAAAAACACGTCTGAGCATTTGTAGCACTGAACACACAAGTGCAACAACTGAACTAGATGAAACATCACTGCTTCCAGACAAGTTTTTCCTCCCCTTCCATCATTCCTTAAAAAATAAGTACAATTTCTGCGTCGCTGACTTGATAGAAAGCACGCACCATTTGGAAACTATTTTGCTTTTCGTGGTTTTTTTTCCCCTAATTTCTATTTTCTTTTATTTTTTGGGAAGACGTGCTGCGGTCAGCACAAAGCCGCGCTCGGGGCGAACAAACCCCTCACTGCCAGCAATTTGCCCAGCACTGCCGAGAGCCAAATTGGAGAGCAAAGCCTGAAACCAGCACCAGGTGCTGAGGCTGTTCAGAGCCAGGACTCGGTGTTATTTACTCCAAAAAAACACAACGGGATGGCTGAATAACCTGGAAACACGTGCGTGGCACAAGAGCAGGTCTGCGGGGCAAGAGCTGAAGCATTATTCCAGTTGGGAAAGGCCTCTGAGATCCCGAAGTCCGACCCCAACCCATCCCACAATGCCCACGTCCCTCTGTGGTACTGGAACAGCTCTGGGGACGGTGACTCCACCACTCCCTTTGATCTTCCCATGCTCAGCTCTGCACCCCAGTGCACCCTGCTCCCCGACTTTGGGTGGCCACGAGGGGCACCCCCATGGAGCAGTGGCTGCACGCCTGGAGAGGAGCCAAGCAGCGGGGAAAAGGGAGAGGAAAACCAAAGCTGCGAGTTTCGTGCCTTACAATCTAGCAGAGCAGCTCGATGTCTTAACGGGAAATCAAGGCAGCCAGATTGGAAAGGAGGGAGCGAAACCCCGACAAGATAAATTCTCCGCGAGACGCAGCTTGCCAGTATATCTGCTCAGCGACACCTCCTGTGAGCTCCGCAAATGCAAATCGCGGCGAGAGCAGCAGCACCTCTGCGAGGAGCGCCCAACAGAATGCCAATGAGGCTCTGCGGGGCCACGGCGGCAGCGACTGCCCGCGGTGAGGACAGACGGACGCGAAGCCGCGTGCCCCGCTGCCATCCGTCGCGTGGGGATGCTGCGGCCACGCCTGGCTGAGCCATCAGCAGCATGGGGAGGACCATCTGCAAGGGAACACAGGTCGGCCGGCAGGGAAAGCGCTGCCAAAGTGGAGGAGGACGGCGAGTTAGGAGTTACACCGCGCTGCAGTCCAAGTGTTAAATACTGCAGCAGTGGAGACCTAGGTGGGAACCCAACGATAGACCCTCCATCACTCCAGCACCGGCCCCACGGAGACCGAGAACGGAGTGACTGACTCTGGCAATTAACTCACTTAGTCTCTAACCCAGTCTTTTTAAGGTAAATTTGCTCACGTTAATGGAATGGGGTATTTTGGTTTTCCATCACCTGCCAAGTCATTTAAAAAATTGTTTTCCCCCTTCTCCCCTCTGCATTCACGACTTAATTGCAAGCGCTCTCTGACAGCAGATAGGTTCCAGCGGGCTGCCACTCCAGATGTCAGGAGCATGTTAGCAGGAAGGGGCCCTGTAGGATATTTATGGCTTTAATTCCTCGGTAGAGGGTTTTGTTCTGTCATGCGGTGACACGCGAATTGCTACTCATTTGATCCTGTATTTCCACATCAGTGACACCTGATGACGGGTTTCTGCCTCCCCAGAACTGTCTCCAAAGTTGGCGGTCCCCACACTGCCCCAGGGAGGCACGGTGGGAAGCACAGCCCCAGCGACGCAGGGCGCTGGCACAGCGTGATGCAGCTCAGAATTGGTACAAACAGCCCAGAGAGGCAGCACGTGAAACCCAGCGCTTCCCCAACCCTCCATCCACAAAGCAGAGACGTGCAGACTCCTTTGCTCATGATGCTGCAAGGCTTTCCCACAAGCACACAGCTTGCTTCTCCCAGCAGCACCCCAAACCCCACAGCTGGCCTCTGCAGTGCTGAATTAGCATCACAAGTGACGCACAGCCCCCAACCAGCCACAGAAAGGTGCAGGAGCCGACTGCTGGGCAGAGCACAGGAGGAAGGAGAAGCAGCCTCCTGCTGGTGCGGTGAATTCCCACCATTTCCCAGCTACAAACTGCCTGAGAACGGTGAGACAAGAAAAAATAAATCCCGTGGATTTCCATTTGCTATAGTTTACACACAACAAGTGCATACAAATACTTTCATTATACTGTCAATATAATCAGCTTGGGAAACACCAGCCTCCAAACCATCGCTTCCCATTCCCGGTCCAGGAGGAAATGGGCTTTGCTAAACACAGCACTTTGCTTTCCCTCCTCCAGCATGCACATCTGCAGGCAGGCTGCACTCCCCCCACCCCCAGGAAAGCAATCTCGTCACAGTGCCCACACCTGACAGCAGTACCCCCCCCCACCCCCAAGCACCACGTCGGGGTCCCTCCCTCCATCAGCACAGCATCCCATTCACTGCTGCTACGGACACACAGGGGGAAATGGGTGGGATGGGGGCCGAGGAAAAAGGACAGGGAGGACTGGGCTTTGACAGCACACATCAGTCAAGCTCTAGGGCTGCTTGTAGCACATCAGAAACAGCGTGGTTACGCGCTGCAAAGTGCTGGCTAGGTATAAAGTCACCCTGCCATTTCAGATTTGTTCAGCTTTTTCTTTTTTTTTTTTTTTTTTTCCCCTCTCCTTTTTGACAGGCTGACTTTGTAGCAGCTCGTTTTACACTGGATCAAACAGCGTGTGTGTCTGTGTGCTGCTGCTGCACGGCGAAGCTGAGCTTGGCTGCAGCAGGGAGGGAGCTCACACCCAGCACAGAGCTGCCCAACATTCAGCAAATCCCAGGAGGAGCAGATAACCCACGGAGACAGAGAGGTGGTGGATGCCATGAAGAAACTCAAGGTCGGGCCGGACCAGGCTCTGAGCACCCTGAGCCAGCTGTAGGTGGAACTGGATTAGGGTTAGAGTTGGATTATCTTCAGTCCATTCCAACCTGAGCCACTCCATGACTCCACGTCCCTGCTCACCGGAACGGATGACCTTCAGAGGCCCCCTTCCAACTCAAAGGATTCTGTACTCCCACGTCCCAGCGTCCCCACTGCTGCTGGATCCCACCCCCAGCACCCATCTTTCTGGCAGGCTCAGAGCCCTTTCAGGACACGCTGACTTCTTCCTCATCTCAGCCCGTCTGCATGCACAAGCATGCAACCATTCCTCCTGCACCGGGCATAGAAGAGCTGTTCAGGCTCGGGCTATTAATTAAACCCCGGTAATGCTAATTTTACTGCCAACTTGGAAGATCCTTCCTGCATTTTATTAGGTAATTGCCACTTGTAAGGGGTTTAAACTGATGTCTTTATTAGACGATGCGATACAGAATAGTTATAATAATGGCTGAAATCATCTCCGCCGAAGGCGCAGACAGACGGTGCTGCCCCTGAGCTGAATGGGGAATCGCACCCAGACTGCAGACACCAAAGCCCGGACACACATCCCGCGGAGCAGCTCTCCCAGGACAACCACTGCTGCCCTGCGTACTTAAAAACAGAGAGGAGAAACCAAGGGGCAGCAGGGAACCACCTCTGTGTCTTTACCCCGACACCGTGCTCCCACCACCCTTTGGTTTTCCCATTCCGTGCACTGGGCAGCGAGCGCTGCGGAGCCATTTCAGCTCTGATCTTCCTGCTTAAATCCTGCATTCAAGCAAGATTTGCTTTTGCTTTTAGATGCGAGGAGGGTACTGCACGGATGTTCTGCGGGGACCAACAACGAGAGGCACTCACAGTGCACTGTTCCCAACAGAAGCACAAAATCCCACCAGCAAGAGCCACTAACCCCCAACTCGTGGCCTCCAGGATCCCCGTTTTCCACTCCCTTCTCCCCCAACCTCTGGCTCCAGCAGATCACAGCCAGCAACCAGCCCCAGGCTGAGCCCAGCAAACCACAGCCTACACAGCAGAGGAACTCCACTCCAGGTCCCCTCACAGCTCTCAGCCCTGACCGATAAGTTCATAGTGATGGAGAGAACAAACATGGGAAGGCAGAGGATTCTCCTTCTTGAACGTTTAAAGCTTATTACCCAAATCGGTGTGCGATGTCACACTACAGATGCCATCCTAACACCTTCTGATTTCCCCCTTCCCTCCTCCCTGACTTCCACACCGCAGTGTCCAACCTATTACGGAACAAAGGGAAGCTGCCTTTTAAATCTCATTCACTCCAGCTCCTCGCCTGATAGATGGCTTCCCCTCTGAAGCTCTGTCTCACATAAAAGAATCTCAGCATGGTGCTGTAAATCTGGTTTACATCAGCCTTTATGGGCAGCTGGGTTGGGTCCACGACTAAATTACCATTTATTTATTTGCTTGCTTCAAATATGAAAAAAAAGAACCCACATACCCACAACAACTGCTCAGAGTGGAGGGCTGCCACGTGGCATTGATGGAATGGGTTCTGTAAAGACAGCGGGGACAAAGGAGAGCCACCAAATATCCATGCAGGAACACAGGGACCTCCAGCCCCAGATAATTTGGTGCTAAATACCATCCTCCAAGGCAGGGAAACTGAGGCACAGCACACCAAAGTAAGGCAGCAGTAGGTTTGCAAATAAAATAATGAAGAAATAAGGGCTCCCAAGGCTCTACCCTACCCCAAACCACAGGAGCACCAACAGGGCAAAGCAGCAGGGAATGAGGAAAGCAGAGTGCACTGCCAGCCCTGCAAAGCACGCTGTCTTCCAAGGAAAGCCACAGCCCTCCTGTGCAAACCTCCTCCAGACGTGGCACCTATCCTGAGTGCTGGTAAATAGAGCCACGGAGCTAATAATCCTTGGCTCATCATTGCCCTCCTGGGAAACTTCAGCTAGAGCCCTGCAAATAGAGGACTGAGGGCTGGGAGCAGTGTAGGGGAGAAGAAGGGAACGGGGTTTGGGCTTAACCAAGTGCTTTGCTCGCAGTTCAAGCTCACAGAGTTTTACTGTCCCTTCTTCTAATAACCAGCACTGATTTCTGTTGCAACCACAAACCCTCCAGCAAGCTCTCCCCATCTCTTTCTTTTCCCCCCCCCCCCCCAATTTGCCCTCATGCTCCACGAGGGCAGCAGCACTGGGTCCGACACAGCCCCGACACGCGGGGTCCGCTGACCCCTGCACCCAATTAGCGGAGCAGACGACGTGAAACACGCGCCCGACACCGATACGATTCAACGTTAATAACCAGGTTTCAAATATTTATTACAATGGCTGTTTTTAATACATATTTCATGAACGCCAACTAATTTTTTTTTTTTCCCTTCTCCCCTCTGTTGCCAGCTTTGTGGGCTTAATTTGCCTTAACGAGGATAAAAATCGCTCTGATAAATTGCTCCTTTGCAAATGCACACAACGTGAGAGCTGCGCTCGCCTGAACTGCTTGTGATGCGGAGCGGAGCAGCTGGCCAGGTGTTTGCAAGCGGACAGCATGAGCCAGAGACAGCACTGCCCCATCATCCCACACTGTGCCACCCCACTGGGCCCACAGAAGACTCCACAGAGCCAACGGGCAGCTCCAGCCCAACAGCATTACACGGCAGAGGAGAAAATCCCTCTCCGAGGCAAGCACCAAATGCTTTTTCTGCAGTAAGAGCTCATGTATGTTTATGCCCCAATCGGGGGAAGTCTTGAGTTAATACACTGAGGCTTAGCACTAAGAGGTATTGAACTAAAAGCTTTAGCAGCACGTGCTCAATAAGCTGAAGCTCTCCCCCAAACCAACCCGGACACGTGTCTGCTGCCCGCAGGCACCACGTCTCCACACCCACAGACGCCCCGAGCTCAGCTCCATCCGCAGGCATTAGGGATGCTCAGCCCATGCTGCCTGCCTCTTCCTTCCCAAACACTGGGAGTACTCCTGGCTCGGCCAGCTCAGCACACAGGATCTAGGTTTCTCTCTTCTCTAGTATTTATGTTGCAAGCAGGCATGGGAGACAATTAGAGGCTGTATAATCAGCAGAGCCAGGGGCAGGGCTTTCATGTGCAGCTCGGGGACTCTGGGGAGGGGTTATTTCCATACCGAGCATCCCTGGCTCGGCTCAGCTTGCTCACACACAGCTCTCTGCCCCCCTGAAACAGAGGGAATCCAAATGGGATGTGCAGAAAGCCACAAAAGACGCTTGAAAAGCAGAACTTCACTTTGTCTTTCGCAGCCTTTTCACTTCTTTTGATGTTTAATTTTTCTTCTCTCCTTAGTTTTATTTATCCTCCCCTATTTTATTTTTTTTTTTTTAAAAGCACTCTTTGGTGCATTTTGTCGCCCTCCAGCCTTCTTCTCTGCATATCCATCCCTCTACGCTGCTGCAAACAGCACCCATCCACATCCCCACTGCACCAGTCCCATCCCACAGAGCTACTGGGATCAAAGGGGACAACCAGCAGCAAGCTCCAGGGCAAAACCAAGCCCAAATCACCAAGTCACAGTACCATTAAGGTTGGAAAAGATCTCTAAGATCATTTAGCCCAGCCCACCCCCTGTGCACCCACTCACGGAATCATTACAGTTGATGACCTTGGTGGTGGTGGGTTGGAAAAGACCTCTGTCTTCCCACTCATCAAATCCCCAAGGTAGGAAAGCACCTCCAAGACCACCAAACCACTGCTTCTCCTCTGCCAGAGCAGGTGTTGAAGGCAACACACAAACGTACCACTTGGAGGAATCAGAGATCCCTCTCCAAGACGTTTCCTTCCTAGAGGAACGCCCAGGGAGCAGAGAAACCCAAAAGGAACCAAAACAATTCAACCACACCTCATCCCCATTGACTATTTCTGGTGAGAGCAGCAGCTGCTTTACTATCCTGCTCAGCTCCAAACTGAACTGCGTGGAATTGAGAACGCTTATCAAACTTTCTCCAAGAAATTCCCTTCACAGCAAACCCAGGAGGGCACCACGTTCCTATCACAGCCAAAAAACAAAACAGGAAACCACTGCAGAGGAGATTTTCCCTTTTTCCCCTTGGAAGTTGACTGCAGTAAACAGCGATTTCCAAAGAGCAAACAAGGGGAAAATCCTCACGTCCCAAACAAACCCCCACGACGGCCTGGAGACACAGAACTCAACGGGCACAAAGAGCACAAGAAGTAAATTATTTTGGGTCACCATTAGGAAAAGCAGTGGGGAGGTGAAGCAGAAACCCAATGGCTTTGGTTTTATGAGAATTATCTGGAGAACAGCATTTTTTAATTAACTGTTAATTTTTTTTTTTTTTTACCTCGTTCAGCAGTTCAGTCTGGCCATTTTAACACCCCACATTCCAAACCTCTCCCCCCAAACTCAATCTTAACCAGGTACGTGGAAAGTTACCAACAATATCAATCGGGAAATGTCAGAATGAGAAATCTCAGCATTTCACTTCAAAGCGAAGCGCTGTGCCTGGAAATGTCGGCGTTTTCATAATTCAATAAGCCGATTTGAAGCATCTTATCTGGCAGTCCTCTGTCAAAAGTGGGAAAATTGACTTTTCCTCCCAACAGTTTGGGCGAAGCATTCTATTTCCTCAGACGCATTTTAGTCGCACTCAATCAACTTTTGTTTTAGTGTTCTCCCTGCCACGGGTCCTCGGGCAACGGGAGCTCGTCTCGAGCCAAACCCTGCCTGCACAGTTTGGGCCATGCACGCTGATTTGCTTTATTAAGATCCCCCAAGACAAAGCAACAGCAAGAGCATTCACTGCTGATGCAGATAACGGCACGCAGAACGTATGGGGTGCACCTCCAGGAGGTGTAAGTGCCTTGTATTTGCCGCTCAGCAGAACAGCTTGCTTCCAGGCTGGCCCCAAGGCGCTGCAGCATTAAACAGGACCAGCAGACCCAGCTACGTGGCTGCTAACAGCACATCTCTATCCATTGAAACAAGGAAAATAAGAAAAAAGACGCTTTGAAATGAGAATTTCCAGTGGGCTTCGGTGCCAGAAAGGATCACTGCAAGCCAGCAGCCACGGCTTGCACCCTGCCCTGCTCCCTGCCTACACACAGCAGCACCCAGGGCTTGTCTCCCCACACTGATGACCTTAAAGCACAAGCAGGACACCCAGAGCTCAGCCCTTCTGTTGCATCTGCAGGGCACAGCTCAATTTTTGTTCTTTTATTTTGCCAACAGAGCAAGATAATTATCTTAACAAGATATTTCTGCATATGTGTGCACACGCACATGAGAAAAATTTGATTTATTTTACAAGCTTATCGAGATTCTAATCTTACAACAAATAAGGCATGGCATCCAGACAGACAGCATTACAGGAAAATCAATATTGATTATTAGGAGCAAATATGCAGCGTACACCTGACAGTTAAAAATCCTTTTAAGATCTGGGGGGGGAAAAAAATAAAAAATGATAGTTCAACGCTACAGATACAGCAGTGGTGATTCAACAGCTTAATCACTGCCTCGATCAATAGGGAGTTTGGGCAAAGTTTGTGAAGGTGCACACACACCAGCCAGGCTGCAGGGTGGGATGGGCTGGGGAGCAGAATGATGCTCAGACCCCTGACTGCTGAGCCCTGGGAACCACGCAGCTGCATCCCCCTCCCTGCCTACAGGCAGAGCTATTTCTGCATGCCCCCCCCCCACCCCAGAACAGCCCTCTGCACAAGGAGTGAATGGGCTCTGTCAGGACCCCACATGTTACAGCAGAGAGCGTAATGCGTTGTGGCAGTCCATCGGATATGACATGATAATGAATGTTAACATCATGTGCTCCCCTTCGCCAACAGAGGGGAAAGTCATGTTAGATTACAGCTAAACACCGTGTTGGTGTGAACGCTGCTCCCTCCCCTGCTCCAGACTCAGCGTGCCTTCACTGCACAGCATCTCTGCTGCCCGGGAACTCTTAAAACCACAAGGCTCCTGAAGCAATGCTTTTGGAGCTGAACCCCTCTGCATCAAGGGGGTCATCTGGAGGAGAAAAACTGTACAAATGCTCCTCTTCAGCCCCACTGGACTCACCCTGGACAAAGCAAAGCAGGGACCCGGCACACATACCGCACACTGTTGTATTTAGGGTACGGCAGAGCAGCAGCTGAGACAGTAAAAACAAGCAATTGCCATCAAGTGGTTTTAATGCAGGTGCTGAGCTGATGAAACTCTGCCACCTCACTGCTAATTAGGGCGGCCACTTATGTAATAACACGCTATGAGGACCGGTCCACCTGCTCCCCACTGCCACCATTACCTATGCTGGGGACCAGCACACCTCGGCACGGGACCTCAGACAACCCAGCAGCCTGGCCGCAGACGCTAAGTGGCACGCTGCTCACATTGCAGACGCATCGATCACGCCGATCCGCTTGCAGGGACACGCTGATATCATACCCCATCTCAGGAGATGCACTAGATAGATCAGAGCTCACTCGCTGAGGACACTGTGCCCTCTTTGCTTTGAACAAGGAGCAAAGCCACTTCCTGCCTTGTTTGAGATAAGGACTGAACTGCAGCTGTACGGAGAAGCAAAGGATGCAGCGGGGCAACCTGCACCAGGCTGAGCATCAGCTGGGGACACCTCTCCACACACCGGGCCTTGCTCCCCTTGCATCCCCCAAACCTCACTCCTCAAGCGTCCCTTATGCCCTCCCACTGCCTCACACATCCAATTTGGCAAACCAGCACCAAGTTGGCTCCAACTTCACCAGAGTTCCCCTGCCCACCCGCAGCCCAGTGGGCTGCAAAGGGGCTGCGCAGAATACAAATGGACCCTTTCACTTAGCAGGAGGCAGGTAATTTCTTTTGTCCCTGCTGATGCATTATTGATTGTGATGAATGTCAGAGCAGGAGCCTGTTCCAAAAGCCATTAAACAATAATTTCATCTCCGGAGGGTAATTGATTGTCAGAGGGAGCAGCTTTGCTGGTTGCAAGGTGGCAGTGACGGGGAACGTTTGTATTTGGGTGGGGACGGAGGGAAGTCTTGGGCAAACTTCATGACTTATTAATCAGACACAGAGAAAAGTTGGGAGAGCACACGCACTGCAGATAAGGGACTGACCCCTTCCGAGCCACGGGGCAAAGGTGGAGGAGCAGTGAGCAGGCACAGACCCAGCCCAGCACCACTATGCTGACCCTACCACCCCAGAGGAAGAAAGCACGACCCCGACATCCCCCACATCAATCACCTCCATCCAGCAGTGCCGAAGGACAGCAGCATCCTTGCCGTGGGCTCAGGAGAGAAAAATCCCGCTGTCAAGAGGGGAGAGGGAGTTTATCTGTCTCCTCCACGGCACATGAGAGGTGGATTTATCATGGATTTCCCTTTCTCGCGTGCTGTGTTTGGCAGTTCATTATCTTGTCAGCTGGAACCAGCCGGCTCCCCGCCACACTCCATCAATCGTTGCTCTGTGAACCCCACAGGACCCAGCAAAAACACCCACCTGGGTGGGTACCACTGTACATTTGGGACAGAGCAGCCTCCACAGCTGGGGGGAAAGGGGCACTTCTCCTCACCAGCTGTGTCATCTCATCATCCAGTTCCCGAAGGGTGACCCTAAACCCAGCAGGGGCTCTCGAGCAAAGATCTCACTTCGGTTCATTCTTTAAAAGCATTTAGTTTGATGGAAACAAGAAAGGAAGTTCTCCTCTTTGGGAAATACCAATCAATTACAGTCTTTCAAAGCACTTGAGCCAATGGACTTCATATCAACCGCAAAGCCTGGAAACATTTCCAACAGTTCCATCCCACTGCTAAACCCTCAGAGGAGCAGGAAACATCAGCGAGATGCCTGCAGCAGGCAGGAGAGAGAATAACTCCAACCTGTGAGGTGGTCGTGATGCTTCTCATGCATTGCTGGCACCAAACACAGAAGCAGGACTTCCACCATGCCTGTAAGTGATGGAGGACGGACTGTGACCCAAAATACAAGCCTAAATCTTTCGAGGCTGTTGCGTATCTTTGTAACTGGACAGACAGCTGTGGCTGGGATCGACAAACAGGATTCTGCCCCAGCCACCAGCTCATAGATCCCTTTGGTTTCCACATGTGCTTTCAGACACTAACACAGCAGGGAGCAGCTCCGTCACCCCGCTCCTGCACAGGGCACGCGGCTCCGTGACTTTGAGAACCAAACCTTGAGGAAAGTTTAGTACAAATCTTCTGTGTTTATTTGTTTTCATTTATTTCCTCCATTACATTTTCGACGATCAATACCACTATTTGAATAAAAATGCAGTATGTACAAGAGTGAGCAGCACACTGAGCATACCAATGCGACGTGCCGCCTTGAAGCGAAGGCAGCGAGGGAGAGTGCAATTCTCCCAGGGAGCACGGGGTCCCCAGACCTCGATGCTGCCACAGCACTGAGCCACGCTCCTTGCAGAGCATGGGACAGAACAAAGAAAGGAGAGAAGCAAAGCAAAGCACCGAATCACAACTTCAAAAGCATTTTTCAGAGTGTTGCACACGATCATTCAGGTTGGAAAAGACCTCTGAGATCCCCGAGTCCAACCCCAGCACCCCCCACCGTGCCCTCATCCCTCAGTGCCACATCCCCACGGCTCTGAAACACCCCCAGGGATGGTGACCCCATCACTCCTATGCAGCTCAGCTCTTTGGAGAAGAAATGCTTCCTAACGCTCAATCTGAAGGGCATCTCACGTGGGGTTCATCGATGCGAATCCCGAGATCTATTCAGCTGTCACAGCACACGGCATCCCTGCCCGAACAGCACCCATCCTCACAGTACAACCACCCCAAGTAAACCCTTGCTTGCCACTTTGGAACATTAAGTGCAGGGGTCCCTCCTACAGCCAAAGGTATGGGCAGACCCCCCCAGCCCCCCCAGAAGACACGGGCAGGCCTGGCCACGCTCGGAGCACAGAGCAGCGCTTCCAGCCCGCGGCTCAGCTTAAGAAATCAAAGCACGGTGCCTGGAAGCACCGCTCAGAGCTCAGCTCTCGCTGCTGCTCTTAACCCCCGTGACCTCTCCAGCTCTGCCCTGCCAACACGGAGGAAAACAAGGCACTTGACGGGCTCCCTTCTGCTGCTCCCGGCCGCCTCCTGCATCTCCCCAGGGAGGGATGAGGAAGGCAAGCACCGGCTCCCTGTCTAAAAGATGAGGAGATATATTTAAGCTGACGTTCAGCACTATCAACATTTTATGAGCTTTGGAATCCAGTTAGTTAGCCAATATTTTACTTAGCTCCAGCTTAGATTTAAAAACTTGACCTTCTCCGGGCATTGCATTTCACACAGTCCCATCTGGCCGAGCATGCCAAGCACAAGGTTATTTATCCCTGCTTCTGTGGCTGTACGGTTATTTGTTTATTTGTACCATTCAAAAACTGAAAGCAAAAAAAGGACGGGGCTCCCCAGGCAGACCCCTGGGGCTCCCATGCAGCTCTAAGGCAGTTATCACACAGCACGAGGCCGTGAGAGTGCAAATCAGGGCATAGGGCAGCCCCAATCCTCCCCCATCCTGTTAAGAGAATCACATATTGCTTTTCACCTCTGAGGAGGTCATCCATACTGCTGCCCAGACGGAAGGCAGAGCCCTTCCAGACCCAATGGGGAAAATTATCACTGCGGTTTGACGATCACAGAAGCAGTAAGGTTGGAAAAGAGAACCCCCTGAGCTCAACCCATCCCACCATGCCCACTGATCATTTCCCACAGTATCACATCCTCACAGCTCTGGAACACCCCCAGGGATGGTGAGCCCACCACTAGAGAGGAAGCTTATCCTAATAAAGACATCAGCTCTTGCTGTACCAATGATGGGAACAGCCAAAGGTCAGAGCAAGGCCAACTGATGCTTCAAGTGCAAAAACACAGACCAAGAAGGGACCCCCCCAAAATCCCCATCTCACACTTTGAACAGCCACAGTGGCTGCAACACAGAGCACTGACGTGGGCATGGGACCTGGCTCCTTTACCTCCTGCTTGCAGACAGCAGTGATGCTAATTAACACACCTCAGCACCAGGCTGCATGGCACACAACCCACCTACGTGCACCCACTGCAGCCCCTGCAGAACAGAGCAGCCATCACCCTCTTCCTCACTGCTTAAAGTAATAATAGATGGAACAATTGCATTTTAATAAAGAAAATTGATTTTGTTTGCTTTATTCATTAACGAACACAAGCACACGCCGATCAGGAGTGATTTATGCCCACAATTTGCAAAATTATTTCTCTATTGATCAAGGCAGGTTTGTTTTCTTGTAGGTTCAGTCAATTAGAGGGAACAGCAGGCAGGTGGGCAAATTAATCAGCCTTAAACACAGCCTCCCCTGCAGAGAGTGACCCTGGAGAGAGCGCAGGGGTTTGGCAGCATCCCCTCAGCCCCACGGTCCCCCCCAGGGTCAGCCCCTCTGGGTGGCCAACAGGCAGCGAAGCAAAGGGCAAGCAGCGAGCAGAGCTGGTGCATATGGAGCAGCAGCAGCACGTGCTGCTCACAGCACGGCTCCTACCCGGGCCAGCACACAGCAAACAAGGAGAGCAGATTGCAATCTACAGGGAGGTTATCTCTGCAAGGCAGCACAATGCACATCCTCTGCTCGCAGTCCAGGAACGGGCACACACCTGCCAGCAGAGCCCACAGCTCACCACGCTGAGCCCTCCCAGCAGGGCTGACGGATGGGGCCATACTCTGCTTATCTGCTGCAGCACCAAGTCAGGCAGCAGTGTCAGAGCAGAGGGGGCTGGAGCAAGCCCACACAGCGGCAGGAAGGGAATATCATACGGGCTCATCTCTTCAACCGAAGGCAGCTTTTAAGGACCATTTAAGGCACTTGCCTTAATCTCGGTGTTTGCAGCAGAACCTAATAAATCACAGAGCTCTCCCACACTGCTGCAACCTGCAAGCTCAGCTCTCCCCAGACCTTCCACCCATAGGCAAAGGACACACTCAGGGTGCGGGCACCACCCATGTGCACAGAGCAATGCATGGCACAGGCACAGGGCCACAGCGTGCAAGGGGACTTGTTTCCATCTTGGCAAATGTCAGGGCCTATTCTTTCCTGAATGAGATATGGACACAGCAGGGTGATATTACATTACAAGTCAAATAACACAAAGGCTTTTAATTACACGCCAAACAGTAGCTGCTGTCAGAGAGTAGACACCAGGCTCAATGGCCCATCAGGCTGTTCCGCTCTGGCAATTCCTATCTACCCGGTAAAAGTCCAGGAAATTGGATCGGTAATGGGAACCGGGGCCTTTCACCCCCAGCCCAGCCATTCACATCCAGCCCTGGAGGGAGAAGGAAAGTCATTACCAACCTGCAGCAGCTGGTGCCAAAGCAAGGCAGCAGGGCAGCAAGCCCTGAGGAGTACAGCAGGGCAGGACAGAGCATCCTGCAGCCAGCTCTGGTGCTCTGTGCACAGGGATGCTGCAGAGCACAGCACGGGCTGGCACCCAGCTACCACATCTGCAAGCTCTGCCTCCAATTTGCAAGGCTGATTTGTTCCACAGCTTTGTACTCCCTTGAGACTGGGGTCGTTGGTCACAGAAGATTGATTAAGCTTTTGGTGCATCAACATTAATGGGAAGAAAAAAAAAAAAAAAAAAAAGATCAACACTGGCTGATAAGTGTCATCTTTTTATAGCAACCCCATAAAAAGCATCAGGACAGGCAAAGGAAGGCATATCAATAGGGTCCTGTCCCCCCAGCCCTGTGTCAGCCCCAGATGGGGACATCCCTGCCTGTCCCTGGGGATGGGATATCTGCACATCCCCTTTCCCAGACTCTGGCTTTCCTGCAGTCTCACGGCACAAGCTGCTTCCCCTGCTGTCCCCCCTTGAGCACTCAACTCAGATGGCACCAGGGTTTGCTTTCTGAAGGCTCACTCCCCACAAAAAAAAACCAACAAAAGCAACAAGCAAGGGTGACCCTGACCTGAGCATTTGGTTTCCAAGGCCAAGCAGCCACAGGCTGTCGGACCGAACACCTTCCCAGCCCTCTTCCATGCTACAGAATGATGCTCTACCAGGAAAATCAAACCAATACAGGTATAGCATCGGGGCTGCAACCCCCCAGCTGCAGGTCCAGCATTGCCTGCGCATGCAAACATCCTTGAGAGCCCTTTGTTTCTTCCCAAGGTGCTCCTGCAGTGCAATCCCTATTTTCTAAAGCCATCATTTGAGGCTCTGCATCTGAGCAGGGTGATGGCAGGAGGCTTCTTGTTACAGGACATCATTAAAGCTAATGGATGTGCTTGAACTGCAGACAGCAGGGCCTTGCCAGGGGTGGGTGGGGAAAGGCGAGCTCTCTGATCTCGCAGAGAGAGAATAACCTATTAAAAAGGAACTTAGCCTCTCGAATAGAGCCATCAAACAGTTGGAAAGGCCTGGCTTCTGCAAGAACAGAAGAAAAAATCCCAGGCTTCAGCCCATCAGCTGCATCTGAATATTTGATGCAAAAAAGTTAACACAAAAAACCAACAGCTCTTACACCTCTCCAGCCCCCACTCCCTCGGCCAGCACCACCAGCTCCTCCCCGGGGAGCACAGCTCAAAGCGCACGAGTGGGACAAGAAAACACAGAAATTAGGAATTATCCCTTTTGCTAAACATACACAGAGAGCTGTTTCTGGGGCCAGGCAAGGAGCCGTGCACACTCCGTGCCAGATAACCAACACAGCCCTCAGCTCTCCCGCAGCCCCGCGCCGGCAGCACCATCCTCCTGCAGCACGCTATTTGTATCGACGTTCCCATGCACACCGCCCCGTGTATCTCTCCGGTCTCAGCAATGTATTATTCATGCGCTCTCTTGTTCTTGTACAAGTCGAGAAAAATGGAGAAAGATTAATTCCTAGAGAAAAAAAAAATAAATAAGCAGGACTCTAAAAAAATAAATAAATAAAGAGGACTGCGATCCATTCAAAGCGCTGCCTCCTCCGTGCTGCCTGTGTCACCACTGATTGAGTTTCTTCTCTCCTCAGCTCCAGTTCTGTTGGAGTATCTTGTCTCCTTAGTATTACTGTCGCACTTCCTTTTCATACGCCTGAAATATATACTATTGTGTTCCGACTTTTAGTCTTTGTGCAGGGATCCCTTTCATGTCTCATCTTCTGTACGGTCCTTTTTTTCTTGGCAGTCAAGTGCATGAATGTTTGCTGCCAGGAGATTTTGCTTCTATTGTATTCCAGACATATTATAATATATGTTTTTTGTTCTATATTGTCTGTGAGGTGTTCCAGGGGTAGTTTTTCATGCTAGCATGACTTCTTCCCACGTGGATGCTGCCTGCCTCTTGCTCCCTAAAGCAGCAGAGCACCACCTCGCTGAGATGGGTTTGAGGGCAGAGCTCAGCCAGCACTGCCCCAGGCTCTAACGGAACTAATTAGCTCTCCCCACACTATGTGGGGCTTTATTGCCTGTGCCCCCTTTGCAGAACTGGGGCAGTGAGAAGCAGAGCAGCTCGTGCCAGGCCGTGCTGCAATAAGGAGCTGAGACAAAGACACAGCCAGGGCTTCTGTCCCATTGCCACAGCCAGGGCTGCACTGCTGTACCTGACTCACATCACCACAGGATGGTTCCCCAGAGCAGAGCAGACGCTATTTGGCTCAAGGGAAACCTCATCACTCTCTACAGCT
The DNA here is from genome assembly GCA_036925125.1 of Oreortyx pictus. NCBI lineage: Eukaryota > Metazoa > Chordata > Aves > Galliformes > Odontophoridae > Oreortyx > Oreortyx pictus. The sequence continues at coordinate 1,658,945 of JAUPFR010000025.1, read as the reverse complement.
CCCCACAAGGATGGCATAGCAATAGAAGGGTTGGCCTCTGCTGCCAAGTAACAGCAGTAGGACAAGCGGTGATGGTCTCAAGTTGTGTCAGAGAAGGATCAGGTTGGATATTAAGAAAAACCTCACTGAAAGAGCAAAGCTGCATAGGGAGTAATGGGGTCACCACCCCTGAGGCCGTTCCAGAGCAGTGGGGATGTGGCACCGAGGGACGTGGGCAGTGGGGGTGGACTCAGAGAGCTGAGAGGTCTTCTTCAACCTGAACGATTCCATGATGTCAGCAAGAGACTGACGCAACTGCAGGAGACAGCTACCACAGCCCAGGGATGCTGAGAGGAATGGGAACGAGTGCATCCTACGGGAGGAGGCTCAGTTCTGCCCTGCTCCCACCTCTCTGCACCAATGAACGTCTCCAGATCCCCCATCAGCACAACCCCATTGCACCTCAGAAGGCAGCAGCCCCAGCACATGGGGTGTTTTTGATTTCTGCATCCTCCACAAGCGAAAACATCAGAAAACCTGGAGTTTATGTGGCTTCAAACAGCTCCACTGGGAGCCTAGCGACTGAGCTACGCCAAGAGAGATTAGCTCTCCTGCAACACGCTTGTGACCAGGCTCTCTGATCTCTATCAGCACCCCTCCAAGAGCAGCTCCTTGTTCCATTTGTTCTTCGGACCCCTCTTCTCAACTCTGACTAATTACAGTTTGTTGGTCGTTATGGCAACTATGGATTTCTCTCAGCATCCAGCTCTCGTGATTTTGGCTGCACATTGCAGCGCTGAAGGAGTACACGGTACAAACAGGGCTTTCCATCCCACTTACGTGCCAGCCTTGCTGCTTGGCCCCCCAGCAAAACATCAGTCCTGTTGGCCTGCTCTTACTGATGCTACCCAAGGAGCCTGCAAAGCCAGAGCAGAGTGTTCTGCACATCACAGTCAGCAGGAAACGATGCACCCTGAGCACTACTAGCAGCACCCTCCTGCCAAAAAGGAATAAGAACCCCATTCCCAAGCAGACACCAATACCAGTCCTTCATTTCACACCTCCTAGGCCGGTCAATTAGCAGTAACTGAAGCCAGACACATCGCAGGAGTCAAGCTGAGGTCAACTAAAGCCTCTGCACACGATCAAGCATGGGGACCACTTAATGTAGCAGCTGCAGAGCATCCCTGCAAGGCACAAGGAAGGCCCTTCCTGTCCCACTCCCCGCTTGTCCTCATCACCTTGTGCACAGACACTCAGATAATGGAAATTAACAGCCCAGGGACACGAGGAGGAATTGAATTGCAGAAGATTGCTCCCGCCAGCAGGCACGGGGCAGCACAGCCCTGCTCTGCATTCCTCACACATCCCACCCCGAGGACAGCAGGATACCTCCAGGCCCTCCCGCGATATCGTTAATTGGAGGCAGTGAAAACAAGGCTCCGTACTCCATTTCTGAATGGATGTGGCTTTTGTCAGCTGTGATCCACAGTCAATGCAATGGGCTTTGGCTGGAGCTTGGATGCTACCTCTGAAGCCTCTGCTGGTTCTGCACAGTGTTCCTAGAAGGGGACAGAGCAGGGAGGCAGCTCTCCTGCAGGAATACTTCTGCAAGTAAACTCTCAATGCAAGAAAACAACCAAAAACCTTATTTCATCACCAGCATGGGACAATTATATTGGTTAAGGGAGAGAACCAGTCACACCTTCTCCCAGAGGAAATTTCTGCACTGTAAAGATACTCCATACCATACACCAGAAGCCAGTAAGAAACCACCATAAAAAAGCAGGTCTCATTCAGCCTATGCCACACGTGTTTGGCCACACCAGTGCTGCACATCGGGTCCTCTACAACGATGTTCAGCTCCACGCTCAAGGACATGGCCCATAAGCAGAGTCATGCAAGTATTTCAGCCTAACGTAGAGAGCAATGAAGGCTGGCACACACCAAACCAATCTGAATTGTTTCTAGCAACACAAAATAGCACACTGAAGTAACCCACGGAGAATGGGAAACCCCACAAAGCAATACTGGGAAGCCACCAACCCACAGCATCACCAGGACATCGCTGCTCATCTGCTGCTTGCAAAAGTTTGCATCCCATTCATAATTACAGTACTCTCCCAAACAAATCCAATTTTAGAACTGCATAAAACACAGAGGCAGGGGAAGAGGAGATCCCATTTTATTCCGATCATTCACAAATGGTTCAGCTCCTCACTGAGAGCCGCCCACAATGGCCATGGGGAGACGAGGAGGAAGTTGCTGTGTGACATTCATGAAGTGCCAGCTGATGGAGAGCTCTGTTTGCCAGGCCAGCTGGGGAGGGACCTACCATCACCTCCCAGCATGCAGAAGATCAATACTGTAATTGGGGCTGTTTGTAGCACATGAACTATTGCAGCAATAGGGGTGATGCACGGAGGGGGGGGCTGAGTAGGAGCTTGCTGCCCTCTGCTGTGCTGCAGCTCCTTTGCTGGTTGTGAATAAGGGACCCCAAAGCAGCTCTGTGCTCAGCCCAGGGGTGAAGTTGGACAGCTGATGATGGCAAACCCTCCAGTGCTGCTGCAGTGCCTCCCCAGGGAGCATCCATCACCAACATAAGGGCCCCCTGCCAGGTGCCACCATCCAGCTGTCCACACACAGGAGGGAATCATCATCCTAAGCTCTGTCCTACAGCCAGGAAGCTGACAGTGGAGGGTCACGATGTGATTCGAGACACCTCTTCCAACCTTAATGATTCTGTGACCACAGCACCAAGGTGCAGCGCTACACGGGCACTGGCTGCCATCTCGTGGGCAGTGGTGAGAGAGCTCGGGGCTCTCCCCCACAGATTGCCCTGGGGCTTTTGTCCTATTCACCCTGTAAAGCTTTCATCCCAAATCCACACTCTCTCCGCTCCCCTCAGTGAGCTCAGCATCACTTCAGAGGTCACAAAGCTGCCTGCATGTTGAGGTCAATTATTCATAGATCGGAATCAAATATTAACTGAGCTATATTGACAAATTCTTTGTGTATTCAAGAACATTCCCAGCAGCAAATTGCCCTCTCCTCTGGGCAGCTTTCTGAGCAGCCCAGGCCCTGCTGATACGTCTCACTGTTTAATTGCAACAAGGCACTCACCCACGCTCTTCCTTTAGTTGGACCTTAACTGGGAGCACAAAGCCTAAGCCAGCATGCATTCCTCCCCTGCTCCTCTCCAGCAAATAAAATTCACCCCACAGCCTCTTCTAGTTCCCTCACTCAGCAGAGAACAAAGCTCTCTGCCAGCAAAGAGAAGCTCATCCTCTTCTGTATCACATCCTGGGGATGACCAAGTCTGCTCCTCTCTTGGACGCTTTACTGGAGCAGCCCAGAAGAGAGCACCAGCTGTTCCAGATCGCCCTTAAATCCTTCCCCTCCAACCCCACTTGCTGCTGCAGTCTCATCTCTGATCCCCAAATCCCACCATCCCAAGACAGCATCCACGCCCCAGCTCCTGGAGTCACCTCTACTCCCACCACACAGGGCCTGTGCTTCCCCAGCCCTTCCCTCTTCTCCCTCACACCTGCAGGGAAGGATGAAATGAAAGAAAGATTAAAGCAGGCACCATTTCCATGGGTATCTGCAACACAGATGGCCAGAGGGCTCAAGCATCACCCACTCCCAGCTGTGAGGGATGGCTGCAGACAGAAGGACATGCTCCCAGCAGGCACAGCCCAGGAAGGGGCAGCACACAGGGGGTTGGCAGCTCCTGCTCAGCCTGGGACAGGGATGCTCCACAGCAGGTGTCAAGCAGAGCAGCAACACCAACCACTTATCAAAACATTAAAGTCCTCCTAAGCTGCCGAGTTAATTTCTCAGACGCCCTTTCAAAGGGCTAGATAAATACAATCTGGGAGCATCTCCGCTCCCTCGGCTCACATATCTTTAGTCAGGCGGAGAGATAACATTTCATACAGATTGAGACAGTTTAAGCAAAGGTTGCTGGCTAACCTTTCCAGCAGCGGCTGTTCCCAGAGCTGAGCTGTGGTGCCCACCCCCACAAGGGGAAGGGATGCAGGAGCCCCACACACGGATCTCCCCCGCATTACGAGGTGTTACCTGCAGGCTCTCAGTGCTGGTGTCAGATACTTTTAGCAAGGACTGTCAAAACATTATCATGACATTATTACCCTGCGTCCAGGAGTAGGTGTACAAATCATTTCAGCCCAACCCACCTTTGCCCAGCTCCTAGCATCCTGGCTAAGGCCAAGAGTAGCATCCTTTTCACCTCTTCTGCCTTCTCCCAGCAAAGATCAGCCTCACAAAGCCCCGGGCACAAGCAGTGCTGGAAGCTCTCTATGCAATGCTGCTTGCTCTCACCTTGGCAGTGGGAAGCGGCCATTGGCCATTTCTGGAACTTGGTTCCAAGCTCAACCCATGCAGAGCAGGGCACAGCAGAGGAGCTCTGCTCCCACAGCCCCTGCTGAGCATCACACACCCGGGGCAGGCTGCAGCACAGCCCAGGGATGGGATCTGCAAGTCAGCAGCACTCAAGCACAGCACCCTGTCCCTGCCATAGGAGACCTCCAGCAAGCAGCAGCTCCAGCAAGATGGGGAGCATCTCACAACCCATGCTGGCAAGGGAGGGAAGGAATACTGGCAAATGACAGAGCCCTTATCTTAATTACAAGCTTATTTGCATTTAAATGAAGGTTATTCTATAATTACCACCAAATGTTTTGTGTTGCAGCTGAAATACCTCTGAAATACCTCTCCATGGGCTGTCAAGCTCCTTCCCATTTCCATTTTCTCTTTCCATTCTTCTGCTTTCTAATCAGCTGCACATGCAGGGAGGCATCAGCACAGCCCCGGGTACCACCACACCCAGCATCCCTCTGGGGCACAGGGAGGGGTGCAGCCCCCACTTCCAGCACTGAAGAGGGGGATGTCAGCAGGTCTCAAGTTCAGTCTTTGGGTGTTGTGTTTTTTGAGTTGTTTTTTTTTTTTTGCAGACTTGAGTGCAAAATCTAAAGAAGTGCTTTTTCTGCACACACACACACCCCCCTAAATTACCTTGTCAAACTTGTTGCAGCAAGGCGTTGTGAAAGGCAAAACCGTGGGCAAGGTGAGAAAGAGATCAAAACGGTGGAGAACAGGGGCTGAGCTCACACCTGGCTCAACAAGTCCCCAGGCCACAGAACACAGGAGCTAAGGACCCCAACAGCCTCTGCTGTCTTTTTGTTGTTGATGGTTATTCTTCAAGACAGGACAGAGACAAAGCAGAACCTGGGGAGAGATGTTTGCACTGTAGCTAGCACTTCTTTGGAATAGATAAAGCACTCCCATCGAGAAAATAACACCCAATTATATCATTCAAAACAATCACAGTGAACAAATCCATGCAAATGGCCAAATTAAGGCTGAATGAGAAGCCTTCTGCTATTTCCTAAATTGCTATACCTTTAATCAAGCTCCTTTAACAACCTGTCGTGAGCGTTTTTGCTATCTAGCCAGGAGAACCACATTAACCAAGCAGCCCATGTGGGGATGAACAAGGCAGCAGCTATTAGAGCTGCAGCAGAGCCTCCTGTTTATGAGTTGGTGGTAATGAAAATGGACAGCTCACTCTCACCAGCCACAGCTCTCCTCTCCCTGCCCGTGCATCTCAGCCCCATGCAGCACCCGCATCCCCTTGCCCAACTCCAAGTCTCTGCCTCCATCTCATGGAGAGACACAATCTCTTCAGCTCCACTGCCACCACGCTTCGTTTTTCCTTAAATAGATAAGAATCCCTCTCCCCAGTTTCAAATAGCCCAAGGCAGACTTACAGCATGGAAATTTTTAGCCTGAACAATTATCGCCTGGCAGAGAGTTAACTCACTGGAAACAGGATCTTCTAATGGGCGGCCATTGCTACAAGCAACTTCGCTGGCTCTGTTTAAAACAAGCTCCACACCTCGGGACAGAGAACTCCCCCGCGGCCCATTTCACAGCCATTTACATTTAATAAGAGGCAGCACCAGCAGCACGGGAAATCAGCAGCACAGCCGCCATGCAGGGCAGGCACTGGCGCTCACACCAAAACCATTCCTCCAGTTCTTCCAGCACACAGATGAGAGAGAGAAGGGCAAAATCCCGCCGCAAAGCCCCAGCCCTGACAACACCAGCCTCTCCTCTGCTTTCTAGGCAGAGGTCTACCACCCAGACCTGCCCACACTGCCACAATGAAGTTTTCATCCCAAATCCACACCATGCACTCAGGCATCAACCACTTGCCTAGGGATGATGCTGCTCCTGCAGCCCAGCTCACAGCAACCCCGATGGCAAATGCAGGAGCTACAGGTGACGCTTTAGGGCCAGCAGCCTACAGCAAGGACAACTCCAGAAACCTCCACATGCAAGCACATACTTAACTTACAGAAAGTGGAAAAAAAAAATCCATGCTCCTTCCCCCATCTCTCATCCAGGCAGTGTAGTTTCGTTAGCCCACCCTGATCCCCACACCACCAAACTGCATTAAGAGAAGTCAAGCCCACGGCCACAACCTCTCCTTATCCCCAGGCAAAGGGATCTCACAGGGCTGGCACTCAGGCTGCAGCTCATCCCTGCCCAAGATGCAGTCACACTGTGTTAATTTAACAGCAGCAGCATTCGCCTGCAGCAGAGGTGGAACTGCAAGGGGCACTGGGAGGAGGCAGGATGGCTTTGGGAGATGCTGCAGACACCAGGGCAAGGCACATCTCATCCCTCCAAAGGATGGTTTTGGTCGCAACAGGAAGATCCTCATCTCTCCACCTTCAGGGGATTTCAGTACAACTCATACAACAACAGAACTCCGAGCTTCTAATCTAACTCAAATTCTCTCCCTTGCACTGAAAGGAGAAAGGGGAAAGAAAAGCCACAGAGCATCTCTCTCCCTTCTCAATCTCCCTCCCCTCTGCCTTCAAGTGCTCCTTGGAGTGTCTCTGCGGAATCATGTTTATATGCAGTGAGTGCTGTTGTTAGTTAATAACATCGCGATCGCTGAACCTCCCTAATGAAAGAGAGAGACAACATAAACTGTCATTTCAAACAAACATGCAATCAGGGTACCAGCAGCTCTGAAAATATTATCTTCCCAATTTCACGGGCTTCATGCAGGAAATAGGCTGCTTTCATGGAGATTGTGGAGCACTGCACCCAGCACACAGGACGCAGGAGCGGGCTGGCAACGGCAGGGACACATCAGAGCCATGAAATTGGCTGGGCTATGAAGGAGGAATTGTTTTAACAGCTGGAGCCGGGAAGGACAAATAACAGCAGTGATTATATCTTCATTGCTCATCGTAACCAATGCACCAGGCAAGTTGTAATTAGGCTGTGAAGAGCTGAAGGTTTGATAGTGAAGGCTTTGAGCTCACGATTAGACACGGTGCATTTGTGCCTGCCCCACGGCCACCCTGCCCCACTCCGGAGCACAGAGCTCTGGTTATGCACTTCAGTGCTGCAAACACTACTCGACCTGTGGAGGAGTAGCTCCTGGATGCTGCATCCTCCTCCTTGGCATCCACAAAGCTTCTCCCAGCTTCACCTCCAGAACAGGGGCTGAGCCAGCAGCAAGGAACAGGAGGCACTGAGATAAGAACTGCACTTGACCCCCTTCCACTGGCCCCTGCTGTCTGCAGGTAACCACCAAGGAGACCTTGCAAAGCACCTTCCCTTTAGGTGAGCCACACATACACCCACAGTGCTGACACAGCAATGACCCCAAGCATGGCAGTGCTTTCCACACAGCACCATCACATCATGCCCAAAGCTATCCCTGGGCATTGCCGTGGTAGCATGCAGCCTGCTGAAGCAACGAGCTTGGGTTTGCAGCTGGGCCAGCATCCAGATCCCACCAGACAAGGACAACAGCAAGAAAGCAGAAAACACATTATCCTCCACCAAGTTCTGCCTCGTTTTGGAGCCTCCCAGGGCCAAAAGGGAGATGGATGGGACCACTCTGCTGCACTGCCACAGAGCTGGGGCTGGACTGCCTCTCCCCAGGGGCAAACCGTGGTGCTGAGATGCATTTCAGCATCCATTTTAAAAGCAAGCATCTCTAGAGGAGCCAAACTGCCCTGCACTACCAGGGTCCCTCAGCCCCAACAGGAGACAGGAGGAAAAGGGGGCAAACATAGCCCACCCCCAGGCACAGAGCGGTGCCTATAGAAAGGGACTGCGTTCTTAAATGGAGCAAAATCACAGCATAAGTCCCTCGTTAACAAAGGAGCAGGCCAAATTCTCCCTGCTCACAGAGGAGAGGGCTGATGCTCTCAGCACACATCAACCACACAGCCCCAACGCAGGACAGACAGACCGACCCCACGGGAGAGCTGCGCTGCCGCATTCAAATCAAGTTTAAAAACTCTTCTGACATTTAAGAAAAATCAACAAGCATCTGAAGCGATGGGGGGACCGGGCACATCGCTAGCTGAATGTCACATTTAAAGCTAGAGAGATAGCAGCCGCTTTATCTCCTGAAGCAGGCAGCCTGAGCAGTAAATAAGGCACCCAGGGCCAGATTCTGCTCACACACGCTCATGCCTCCATCGGCTGCAACAGAGAGAGACTGGATTTGCACCAAGGTGACAGCCAGCCAGAACAGGGCTGGGGAGTCTATTAAACTTTAATACTTCTGAGCATCAACACAATGTGCCAGCAGCCCCCCGCCCTGACTCCAAGTACCCATCCAGAGCACAGCCAAACCTGTAAAAATTTATTGATTCCAATTGGCAGTGCCCTTTTGGAATCAGCTGTAGTTCTGACTGATGTACAGATACGAGCAAAGGACATTTGAAGCATTTTAATGCACTTTTTACTGCATTATCTCTCGCCACGATCTTAGCTGCTTCATGGAAATGACTCGCAGCGCGAGCAGAAGAACCCAATGTAATTAACGACCTGGCAACTCTATAATGATCCTTTCTACATAAAAAGGTCTTCCCTATCCTATGAATAGGCTGGAAGTAATTTATTGCAATCCATATAAAGATGAGACTGCTTTGACCTTGGGGATTTTCTTTAAGTCTTTTTCCTTAAACAACCATAATCGCTAAGGAGATTTTTAAGTGATAACAGTTTAAAGAAAAAAAATTTTAAATGCAATGTAGAAAGCGAAGCATCAGCACGAGCAGCCTTCAGAGAGAACACGGACACACGTCCTCGACATCACTTCGGAACGAGCTTTCAGGAGTGAACAATGCACTCTCCCATTTCTTATGGGTACAAAGAGCTCCCAGAAAACCATGAACTCACAAGAAAGCCCACAGGGAACGCAAGAACAACCATTTCTTTCCTCATGTTCCCTACGAAATGCAGCTGTGCCTCCTGCAGAACCCTTGAGGACCAGCTTTAGGTTTGCTCACAGCTGTGCTGCGTGCCCTCCGCTGAGCGCCCACTGACCCTGCGCAGCCAGGACCCCCATCTCTGTTCCCTTCTGCTCTGGCAAGCCCTCCCTCCTCACTCAGCAGAGAACTGCAGCAGCTGAGCTGCTGGCAAATCAGTAGCTCTACGCTCAACGTGATGCATCGTCTCGACTTTTACAGCTTGCTTTGGTAAAGCCTTTCCTCTTTCCTTCTCGCTCACGCCTTGCCCGCTCGTCAGCTTCCCCCTCGTTCCTCATTTCATCTCGCTCGCAGTGCTTTCAGATTCCCCAGTCCCCTGCATTTTCACAGGGAAAGTCTCGCAGGCGGGCGATTTCTGCAGAAGTGGAGTTCAGTCCATCAGGGCTCTTTAAGGTCTTTGGAAAAGGGGGACACCTGGGAAGGGGTCACGTCCCACGCTGGATCGGTGGCCGCAGGACATCTAACGCAACTGCCACGCTTTGAAGTACCCACAGCTGTTTTAATTCCTTTCCCAGAGCTTTGGGGCGGGCTCGATGACAAGGAAACACGTCGAGGGAAGGAATAAATGTGGCCCAGAAAGGGTAAGCTGCAGATCTGGACAGAAAGAGCTCGAGTGGAATTGTTTTCCATCAGAACAAAATGAGATTTGTTGGAAGCGAAACACTCTGCAGAGTTAGGTCTTTTCCCTGCAGAAATTTCATTTCACGGAAGAGGGAAAAAATAACATCCGACAACTTTGAATCATCCTGCTTTGATACTTCTCAAAATCTCACATTTGCATTCCTTGTTTTGAAACAACTCGAACCTTAGACTTGCTTTCCCCAATTATTTCCTGTTGTGCTTTGTCAAGTACGACATAAATAATCTAATGCAAAACACAAGACATGCTCCTGCCTGTAACGTCTGACAGAGCCACAAAACAGTGCTTCAATCCCATTCAAAACAAAGCCACCATCAGCAAAAGCCGCGGCTGAAGGCAGAAGGTGAGGAACTGCCCAAGCACATCAGAACCCACTGATGCACTGGGTGAGGGCACAGGAATCACCCTGCAGGCAAAGCAAAGCTGCTCACAACGGTCAAAGGTGTCCAAAGTGCTACAGCAAGATGCAGTTTTTTCATCCCTGCCAGGCTGAGATTGATCACCCTCAATACGCTGGATTGAACTTTGATACGATTTAAGTTTTTAATTAAATGTGAGAATTATGTTTAATAGAAACAAAGAGAAGCGACAAGTCAGTGCCCGCTATTTGGATTTCAAGTCACTAAAAAACGCTGCATGAAGCGATCAGTCAGCAGGAGCTGAGAAGCATCCTCCAAAAGCAACTTACTCCTCCAAGACACCCCACCCCTCCGCCATCCCGCTCCCATTGACTGTCAGATCACATCACTCGCGATCGCTACCATATCTCACATTAAAAAATTAAGTCCATAACTGCAGAGAAACATCTCCCCATTTCTTTTATAGCTCCTTGCCACAACCAGCTATATATCTCCATTATCATCAGCACACAATAGATCTGAGCCTGCGCCGTAAATAACACTGCCATATAACAAAGTTACGCTTAGGAGTACGGGCATAAATTAACACTCAGCCATGCGACTCTAAATAGTATTTTAGGCCTTGTCAGAAACCAATTATGCAAAATATTCCTCTTGCAAAGATCTGGTGATACTTCAAAGCATTACCTCATTTCGACAATCACAGACAATGTGCGGAGCTGCAAATAGAGGGGAGAGGGCTTTGCCAAGGGATGCTCGAACCATCGACTGAAACCCTCCAAAGCCCTTTAATTACTGACATCAGTGCTTGAAAGCGTGGGTACGCCTTCCAAAAAAGGTATTCTAATTTGCCGTTTCTGCATCAGAAATGAAGTTGCTTCCACTTGCATCAGACCTCGTTATCTCAAGCTGGTGAATGCACCAAAAACGAAACGAACAGGGATCCATTGGGAGGTCAGCGAGGTTGGATAAATGACACTGCCACCTCAGCATTATTATCAGCTGTGACCCAAAGGACTCCAGCACTGCCCTATTTCAACCAGCAAGGGATTAAAAGTCTCCCTCAAGGTCACCCACAACGCACTGGAGGGAGCCGGGAGCATCCTTTATCCCTCCAACCCAGGCTGGTTCTCCAAACTGGAGCCAACCAGAAATACCTGGAAGGCTGTGAAAGCCTCAGCTGCCCCACGTGAGGGATGGGCACAGTTGTCCCCGGGGATGTTCTCCTGACAGCTCTTCAGCACCGTGCATTTTCATTGAACCAAAATCTGTTATCCCTATGAAACCACAGGTCTCTTTTCTGCATTGTAATAAAACAATCCTCTCCCCCTGGAACCACACTGGGACTGACAAAACTACAGCCACCCAGACAGACAAACTGCACCTTTCGTCACACAGCCACACAGATCCAAGCTCTCCACACCATTTCACCCGTAACAGCACAGGGTGGGAGAACCCAACATCGGCCACCATCCTCCCTAGACCCATCCTCCTCGAGCAGTGCTGCCTCCACCTGCAGGAATTTGCTGCAAATCCGACAGCAGATGTGATTTCCAGCTGGGTCCATAGACTGACCACAGCAGGTTCATTAATAACAATTATTAAGTGCTTTATGTTACAAATTAGGCCTGTAGGAATACAAAAACATATCCAGCCGGTTGGTTTACAGCCTCTTGTCAGAGAGGACTGTAAATCCCCATTATCACAACACTATCATCATGGCAAAACGGGTACAGGAACGCATCGTAAATAACGCTTTAAAACAGCTAAATCATCATGGGATGCGAGGGCATAAATTAGTACTCACACGCAACGCAACGGAAGGCCCAGCTAACAGCCTCAATACATCAGACAGCAAACATGCTGATTTCTGCCAAGCCGTGGTACTTTTTTTTTGGCTCCCATCTGCAAGGATGGGAGCAGTCCCCCCCACTTTGCTCCATGCTGACTTCCCAGCACCGCGGGACCACCTGCTACCGCCCCGCATGCCACCAGGGATGGCTCAGCCCTTTGCTCCCAGCTGCTCCTGCCTGCAGCAGGATGCGAGGCAGCTCGCTCATCCCATTACCAAACTCCCAAGGCATCCAGTTCCCCCCACCATGAAAATTTTAATAAAACTGGTGCATCGACTTTCAATTAGAAGGCCGTAAAACGGTTCATTTTCATCTGTTTGTTGCACAGTAACACAGATCCTCGGGAGAAAACAGCGCCTTTTCCAGACTGTCTGCGACGCAGAGAGCATTAATTGAATATTCTGTTGAAACCACCTTCAATTAGTGCCTTGGAGTTTTGCATGACATTCATCACCACCACTCGCCCGACTCCGCATGCAGCACGTTTGGGGTTTGGCGATGCGCACATCACATTAACTCACTGCGTTGTCCTGAAAATAACAAATTTATTTGCTAATGGGATGCCAGGCAGCATAGGGGGAGCTGCAGCAGCAATGGCTGCCTGCTCAGGACAGCACTGGGTGGGAGATGGCATCCCTCCTCCACCTCCTTCCCCCTCCAGATAAACCCCTCCTGCCAACCCAAGCCAAATCCCTTCCCTCACCCAATGAAGGGAAGTGGAAGCCAACCCTACAGCCAAGGCTATAATGAAGTTTGACGCAGCACCCTTCACAGAAGGAAATGTTCAGGCTGGAAATGACACCTCAGATCCCCAACCCCATCTCATCCCGCCTTATCTGCTGCCCACATCCCTCAGTGTCACAGTCCAACACACCCAGGGTCAGCATCTCCCCCCTATTCCCCAGGCAGCACCATGATCCAGGCACAGCTCCCACAGCAGCCTGGAAACCATCATTAGGAGTACACAGAGACCCCCAATTCAAGCCATAATTAAGACCTGCTCATCCTACATTCGCTGCAGCAGTCTGAATTACCTCTTGGGTTGTTTTTTTTTTTTTTTTTCTTATTGTGGAGCTAGGCACTGACTGGGACAACAGGACAAAAGTCAGAGCCCAGTCACACCTGCTGGCCTTCATCCCTACAGCTCCCAGTCCCACCATCACCACCTTTCAGTGGTTTGCTTGGCTGTAAATCTATTGCAGAAAGAGAGCTGTGATGGGCACAGAGATGCCAGCTGCTCCCTGCTGCCCCACTCGGCAAGGTGCTTCCATCTTTTCCTCCAAAAACTAAACGAAAAATAAATAGAAAGCACACTTCAGAATTCCACGTGCATCTCTGCTGACTGGGGGGATCTTTTCCTGACAAGCCCTGATGCACAGCAACCTCCTTTCCACTCCTTTCAGCAGCTGCCAGAATCCCTGCAAGCATCAATGCAAGAGGCAGAGGGGAGCCGAGGTGTCTGTCAGGCACCACGAGCTCACAGCAGCACAGGGAAAGGCACAAGCAAGGATGGGGAACCAGGATGCACCAACCTTCCCGTGCATCCCACAGATGTTTTCCTGCTGCTCTGAGTCACACAGCACCAGGGGAAGTGGCACAGCTTTGGAAGGTGAACAAGAAGGGGAAACTGAGGCACTGAGCAACACCAGATCCAGCTATGAGACAGCTGAAGCGTCGTTAAGCAAGAGCAGAGTCTGTAGAGCTGACTGTAACCTCCCGCAGTGACAGATGATGTTAGCAAGGTGATGTTAATAAGCAGATCTTACATGCAAATTCCTCCATGCAAAACTGTATGACTTTGAAGACTGTCAAGTGCACAGCAAGCAGATTTTTTAATTACAGGGGGTCCTTTCATTGCAGCACCGTTATTAGCTCCAGCCAGCAGATCTCTGCGAGGCTGAGGAGGGGAGAAGGAAAGGTCCACAGCATGCAAACACCCAGGTCCAATGGGTCACACCACACTGCTTGCACAACGAGCAAAGCAAAATGCGCGTTTGTACAAGGAGAAAAACCTTCACGAGAAACACGAGCAATGGGAGCACTCTGGAGACACGCCACACAGTGACCAACACTTTTTTAATTGTTTCTTAACTTTCCATCTGCAGAGCACTCTCACACAATCAGGTCCTCCACGCAGGGGATTAGCAGGCTTACGTCCCGCGGATCCAATCAGGAAAGTCTATCAGCAAAACATACTGATGTTGATACAGCTATTATAATCTGCATAATTCTTCCGAGTCCGCATACTTAACGGAGAGCAAACAGAGTCATTACTGCTGCGACTCGCAGCCATAGGATCTCCACGAGCTATTCACTGCAGTGCTTTCTTATCATTCATAGCTTTAGTTATGGACTGTCAGGAGGGGATGGATACACGCTTTTAAGCGCCGTAAAAGCAGAGGAAGAAAATAAACAGCGCTATTCCGAGATTAATACGCTGCCTGTAACAGAAGTACCGGCTGTCACGCTGCGCTGTGCGTGGCGGCCGGAGCCTCGACCAACTCCACGCAGAACGGCTGAGATGCTGAAAGGAGCTTAATAAATAACTTAGAGGCAAGGCTTGGGGAGGCGAGCCTGAGCGGGGCGACCGAACTTCACCTCTGCCCTCAAATTCACGCACCCGCGACACGCTCACGCCTTTCCACGCTCCGTGCTCACACACAGCGCGGTCCCTTCGCGCCACCACACGGCTCGTGGCCCCTCAGCAACGCAGCCCCACGCGCAGCTGCGGCACGGCCGTGCACACGCACAGCCCAACCCAGCCCCGGAGCCGAGGCAGGAGCACCCAGAACCCCATTACCCCCCTCCTTCACCCCCCAAAAAACCCTCATAACCCCCCCCCCCCCCCCCCTTACCTTTCTCCCCCTCCCCCCGCAGCACCTCAGCGAAAAACCAAGCGCCGCACGGAGCACAGAGCAGAGGCAGCTGCTCGCAGCCCTCACGCGGCCGCTTCTGGGGCGCACCCGCCGGGCCAGGCGCTAATTAACACCAATTAGCAGCGCCTGAGCGCCCACTCGCTCCTTTCCCTCCGCGCACACGGCGGAACCGCGAGGGCGCCACGCGCTCGTCTTTTCCCGCGCGTGCAGCAGCGCCGCAGCGCACGCGCTCCCAACGGCCGCGGCGCCGCCCTCCCGCCGCCAGAGGGCGCTGCGGCGCGCGAGAGGCCGCCGCGGGCGGAACGGGAAAAGGCGGGTAAGGAGCGGGGCCAGCCGCGGCGGCCGCGTCCCGGCTGCGCTGCTCGGGGAGGGGCGGGTAAGGGAGCGCGGCCCCGCGGGGTCGGTTGGGGTCGTGCTCCGTGAGGGGGCGGCCCTGGGTGGGAGCGCGGCACGCAGGAGCCGCGCTGGCGGGCGCTGGTGTGGGTGCGCGCTCCTTGTGGGCCTGGCTGGGAGCGCGGAGCACCAGTGGCCACCAGTAAGCTGCCTGCTGGTTGCAGCCTCGGCGCTTGGCAGCTGGAGCCCAGCTGCTGGGTGAGGGGTGGGTTGGTTTGAGCTCTGGTACCCGTTGGTGGCTGCGTGTAGGGCCGTCCTGGGCGCTGCCGAGTGCCCACCAGCGCCGGTCGCTGCAGCCCAGGGAGCAGCAGGTTGGCTGAAGCCAGCACCTGGTCTGTATCCCACTGCAGAGCCTGACTGCTGGGTCCCGCTGCCTGCCATGCCGTGCCGCCGGGAGCTGCTGGCGCTGGCGGCCGTGCTGGGCTGGCTGCTGGTGCTGCTGCTGGACCTGCGGGCGCTGGCACTGCTGTGTGGTGCTGCAGCAGTGCTGGGTGGCTGGATGGGCCCACGAGTCCTGAGCAGGCCGGGCTGGCGGCTGCGGCTCGAGCGCTTCGCCGGATCCCTGCGGCCGGCGGCACCCAGCCCTGAGGCGGAGGAGCAGCTGGAGCGGGAGATCGCCAGCACCATCCGGAAAGTGGTGCGGGACTTCGTCTCCTCCTGGTATGGCACCGTCAGCAGCGAGCACGCCTTTGAGGCCGAGGTGGAGAAGGCCATGGCGGGGCTGGTGGCCGAGCTGAGGCTGCGGATGGCACGGGTGGACCGCCAGGCCCTGGCCCGCCGCCTGCTCCTGCTGTGCGGCCACCACCTGCAGAGCTACCTGCAGGCCCTGCGGGGCCAGGGGACGCTGTGCCAGGAGTACCGCCGGATCACGGGGCTGCACCCAGCCCTCTGCAGCCCAGCAGCCGAGGTGAGCTACGCCCGCGCCTCTGTGGAGCTGCTGCTACGAGCGCTGGTGCCTCGGCCCCACCTGGAGACACGGACGGGTCACTTTGTGGTGGTGGAGCTGGTGGCCTGCAACGTGCTGCTGCCTGCCATCAGGAAGATGGCTGACCCTGACTGGATCAACCTGTTGCTGGTCGGGGCCTTCCCCAGGAAGCCACAGGGTGAGGAGCCCAGCCCTGCATCGCCAGTGCCAGACTCCCTGCCCCTCATAGTGCTGCCGGACGCTGACCCAGCAGTGCCACTTCTATCCCCATCGCCTGTGCAAGAGGCTGGGGCTGGTGGTGAGGATGGTATGGATGTGGCAGGTGAGCTACACCACAGTGATGGGCTTGTCCTGCGGCCCCAAGGCCTGGGCTCGCTGTTCCCTTATGAGGTTTTAGAGCTGGACTCTCCAGGCCAGGACATGGAGCTGCTGGTACCATCACCTGCTGGAGATTTTCTCGATGAGCCTCTTCCTGATGCTTCCACTCCTCTGGAAGGAGCGGACCCTTCAGAGGATGGAATGGGGGACCTGGAGGATGGCCATGCCACCAGCACTGATGCTAGCCTGCTTCTCCCCCCTGCTTTTGCTCTGGGCTCCTGCCCTGACATCCAGATCGATCCAGTGATGGAGTTGGAGGAAGAGAGCCCCAAGAAATCCTCTGTGCAGCGGCCCTGCAGCTTGGGGAAGGAACTGGAGGCCGCACCGCAAAGCCCCACGGACCCTGGGCAGTCCCTTCCCCTGCTCTCATCCTCCCCAACCGCTCCAGTCAGCACCTTCAGCTTTGAGCCCCTCAGCAGCCCCGATGGGCCAGTGGTCATCCAGAACCTGCGCATAACCGGCACCATCACCGCCCGTGAGCACAGCGGGACCGGCTTCCACCCCTACACCTTGTACACTGTCAAGGTGAGTCTTGTAGCCCACTGTCACCTTCATGGTGAGGGATCTGTGCGGGAGGGGAGCCAAGCCGTTGTTAGTTGGGATGTCTGTGCAACACAGTATTGATTTGGGGTCTGTGAGGATTAACGAGCGTTGCTTTCCTCCTCAGTATGAGACAGCCCTGGAGGGTGAGGGTGTGGGCAGCCTCCAGCAAATGGCATACCATACCGTGAACCGGCGCTACCGGGAGTTCCTCAACCTGCAGACCAGGCTGGAGGAGAAACCAGAGCTCCGCAAGCTCCTGAAAAGTGAGTGCTGCATCAGCTCCCCGTGAACAGCCCTCTGTGATCACAGTCTGTGCCCTTCTCTGAGAATTATGCAGCCCTGTCTGGGTGCTGGGCTGTCGGAGGTGCCCGCGTCCTCCGTGCAGAGCTGATGGGAATCACCGTTTCTTTAGCTGGCAAATTCCAGTGTTGTGTAAAGCATCCATGTTCCCAGACAGCTTTTTTGCAGTTTTGCACCTTGGCAATGAAAAGCAACACCAAAATGTTAATGACTGCGAGCATCTTGCTTATATGCAAGCAAGTGTTGTATATAAACTGTATCATAAATAAAAAATAATGAATTTACCTTATTCCCACACAGATTTAAGGTCTGATTCATTCAGGCTGATCTGGGGGGGTGTATTATCTTGGCCTGAGACATGGTAGTGGGAGAGCATTAAGATTTTAATACAGCTCTTACAGTTCTCTGGAGCTTACAAATGTGCATTTTATTTCCAGACATCAAAGGACCAAAGAAACTGTTCCCTGATCTCCCATTTGGAAATATGGATAGCGATAAAGTGGAAGCCAGAAAAAGTCTGCTGGAATCTTTCTTGAAGGTGAGGTTCTTAGCACCTGTATCCGCTGCTTCCCGTGGCTGCTGAGATAATTTTCACCATTCCCCTTCGGTGCAGTCACCAGATCACTGCTGATGTGTTACCTGAGAGCTGGGCTCTTGTGCTGGCACTTAAGGATTTTATTTTATTGCCAAAAGCAGTGGCTCAGGACAGTTGTGTACTGACTCAGTGGGGCACATCAGGTGTTTTCTGCTCGCACTTTACGTGGGAAAGCGGGGAAGCTTGCTCTAAGAAGACCTAAAGCTCTCTCCCCTTACAGCAATTGTGCGCAGTCCCTGAGATTGCAAACAGTGAGGAGGTGCAGGAGTTCCTTGCTCTGAACACTGATGCCAGGATTGCATTCGTCAAGAAGCCCTTTGTTGTCTCCAGGATAGACAAGGTAGGTGGGTGGGGAGCGGGCAGTGTGCACTGACTTCCCTTTGCATGTGTCTGCATTGCAAAGCAGCAAGCCAAAAAGCTCAAACTGTGTAGGTGCATTGAGCTCGTCCAGAAAGCCACAAAGCCAGGAGGGGTCAGAGCCCCTCTGTCAGTGGTTGATGGCATTCCTGGCTCTCATTGCAGATTGTTGTCAATGCCATTGTGGACACCCTGAAGACAGCGTTCCCCAGGTCAGAGCCCCAGAGCCCCACAGAGGATCTTAGTGAGTCTGAAGTGGATGGGAAATGTCAGCCAGATGGGAAGAAGGCAAACAAGTAAGGACTCCTTCAGCTGTCCTATTTCAGTTGAGTTTCTTTCTCCTTTACATGCTGAGAAGGGCATTTGAGCCCTTGTTTGGATTAAAGATTTTCCAGGAAGGGTCAGACTTCCACAGCATGAACATAGCTCTGTTTTGTTGTTGTTGTTCCAGGGAAAAAAAAAAAAGGTTTTGCTAGGAAAAGCATTGGATAAAATTTTTTTTAGACAGTGTGTGAGAACAGAAAGAAGAAAAAAAAGTTCAACTTCTAAAGCATCTTGGCTAAAGAAAACATTCCTGCATGATAAACAGGCTGTTTTACAACGTGTCCCAAGTCTGAAATGCCCTTTTATATCCTCCTTTCTGTGTATGTGTTTAAAATTAAATGTCACAATCCTGCTGAGTATGTTTCGGCTCAGAGATCTTGTCGGGACGCTTTCCTGGGTGTGCTGATGTGCTCACACCTGAGCAGGACTGCATGCAGGACCCGTATCTGAAGCACCTGTCTGAGAACGTGTTGTGGTGGATATTGGAAAGCTGTAACTGTGCCAGTATTTAAGAATGTTTTTGTTGAAGACGAGCAATCTAAGGCTTTCATTGCATGGTTCTACAGCTAGCTTTTGTTATCCTGGGTGGGGCAGGTGCTGTTTGGAACTGCTTTAGCTCTCATCAGACTTCTTACCTTGGCCAAACAGCTGGTACAGGTTCTTGGCTGAAACTGGGGAACACATTGCTTGCAGCTTGTGGGGGAAATCCTGAGTGTGCCCTGTGTCCCTCTCCAGGTCCAGGCTGAGGTTCCCATCCAGCAAAATCACTCCAGTGCTGAGCGTGAGTGAAGCACACGACAGGATCGTGTACTCTGTGAGGGAAGGCAGCACTGTAAGTTCAGATCTCTTAGAATACTTTCACGATCTTAATCATTGCCCTGTTGGGGTGCTGGCTTGGAATTATCCACGTGCACAAAGGTTGTGGCTGACCTGCGTGCCAGGCCTCTGCAGGAAGGCGGTGAGCAGCTCTAGTTGCTCTGTTGGATAGAGCAGGTTGCAAACCAGGTGGTGGGGGCTCTCAGGGCAGTACAGACTGGTACTAATCCTCTGGTGCTTTTGTAGGTCTCTGGCAGCTTGTCACTGGCTGCTATGGAGTCCTTCATCCAGAAGCAGGAGAAGCTGCTAGAGGCAGTCCCCAGCAAAGCTCCTGAGAGCGAGGAGAGCGGAGAAGCCAAGAAAAAATCTGTGCTGGAGGATACAGATGGGCTGAGCACATCAGAGCAGGGAGCACATCTGGACATGGACACGGGTGAGCTCAGCCCCTTCGCTTCAGCCTTTCTCCCTGGGCCCTGCAGCAGCTCCCTGCTGAGCATCTGCTCCTCTGCCTGTTGCTCTTTGATTGATGAGACAGCAAACTGAGTCCTTTGTGGTGCCGTTGGGAGGTTGCTCTCATCTTTATTGCTGTTGAAGGCAGCTTGATTCTTGGCTCATTTGTGTCGCTGTAGATCTTCCAGTTAGCATGCTCACTGGAGTTACTGCAGAAATACATTTCTTTAGGACATGCTACCTAAACTGCTAATGTTATAAAGTCAAACTCTTTTACATGGATAAAATACCAGATTACTGTTTCTTGGTGGTCTCAAGTTGGCTGTGATATGGCCATGCACTGTAAAAGGAGATTTGAGATTCTGTTAAGTTGGGATGAATTTATTGCAGATAGCAAATGCATAACCTCAGTCAATGAACAATGTTCCATTTCTGGTTATAGATCCCTCTGAAGCACAGAGGTCTTATGTCCTCTTAGAGCATCTACAAGATTGCCCTGAGTGCGAGCAAAAAATATGTTCTCTAATCTTGTTCTTGGAATAGCTAAACCGTATCGGCTGGAACTTTACAAGAATTTCATTCCAGTGGTTTGTTTGGCAAGCTCTGACTGAAAGCACGTGCTTGTGACGGGATGGGTCTGGGGTTCCGAAACAGCCTGTGCTACCAGCTCTGCCCACGAGCTTTGAACATGTGCCTGCAGCTGTTCTGAGGCTGCTGTATAGCAGGACTGGAATGGGAAGTCAGCACTGTACAGGGGACGGGAGATAGACACAGGCCAAGTTAGCTGTACCCTTGAGGAAGTCTGTACATAAATGATGTCAAACGCCTGCAGGCTGAGACAGGGCAGGCTGGTCTGGCCGGACAAGAGGAATGCATGTCTGGATCTCAAGGCAAGCAGCATCCCTATCTGCTTGCTGGGTGGAGGAGAGTGGCCAGCAGTTCTGCAAGGAAGGGGGCTTGGATGCAAATGGGAACAAACAGAACTTGCTGACGTCCATTTTTCTCCACCAGTCCTATATAGGAAGAGAAGTTGAACAATGAAGTATTGGGGAATGGCTTATCAGTTCTGCAGGTGCAGCAGCCCCAGGTTGAGGTGCTGGCCTAGGAGTGGTTATCTGAGGCAGATTTGTTGTGTATCTTTGTTCTGCTTACCTCTATGATGCTTTGCATCTGATTAACATAGTTGGTCTTCTAGCAAGCTGAATGTGTTTACACTGTAGGCTTTCTCATCTATCTGAGGATGAGGGAGATTCTTCTGTACCTGATCTGTGTCATCAGGTATACGTGTCTGGGTGTAGGAGTGCCACTGTCAGAAGTGATGCGTCTGGATAAACCAAATGTCCATCGTCCTGCTGAGACTCGGACCTGCCACACGGTGGCAGCCCACAGACACCGAGCAGAGCTCTGTGCCTGGAGAACCTCATGTGTTAGGGAGGGGAAACGTTCTGAGAGCTGGGGAAGGCGGCCCTCAGCGATGTTCCTTGTTCCTGACCACAATCACAGTCTTCCTTCTCACTCGTTTTAGCACACTGCCATCTTCATGATTGCCTAGGAGTTGATAACTGAGCAAAACTGCCCGTGCTGTGTTCTTGTTGCTGCAGGATGGTGCTGCTTGAGTGGAAGTGGAAATGAAAATGATGAGGGCAGGACCTCCAGGCTGACTGCCTGCACATGGCACAAGGTGTTAAGCTGGGGAGCAAAGCATTGCTCAGGCTATTGGGGGAAAGAGTGAATTTCCTATGCTTTTCCTCATTGTTTGTGTAGACTCTGAGCTGACTTATTGGATCCTCCTCTTCCTCCTGGCAGACTCTGAGACTGCTTTGGCTGACCTGGCCCTGGACTTGCTGCGTTTGCTGCTGATGGATCACTGGAGCTGGCTGGGCATGGAGAATATCCAGAAAGTCTTCCACCTGCTGTTTGGGACCCTCATTCAAAGGTAAGGCCTCAATGATCAACCTCTCAGCTCGTGCTGGTGCTGCCTTTTGAAGCTGCTCTAAAATGGAACTTTGTGAAGTAAATATCTTGGAGCTTTGCCTTCCCTGCGAGCAGCAGTGTAACGCCAGGAGACAGCCTTCTGGCTTTTGATGCAGTGGAAAGCCATGTGAACTTGCTTCTCAGAGAAGGAGTAAATATGCCCAACTCCTCAGCTCTCCAGGGAGAGACTGGCTTCTGCTGTGCTCCTGCTGCCCAGGGCCTCAGCTTGTGCTCTCAACAAAAGGAGAATAAACAGGCATGGGGAACAGGGACTTGTCAAGTAACAGCTCCCAGGGCCTTTGCTCTCATTGATGCGTCCCTTTCCAGTCTGTGGTGGGCCAGTAGTGCCTGTGCCTTGGGCACTGACCCACAGATGTATTAGGGAAAGACTTCCTTTCCAGCTGGTATGCGCTTGCCAAGCCTTTCTGAGGCCAGTGCCTCTGTGTGGTAAGGCACCAGGCCAAGAGACACAAACAGAGCATTTCTGTTTTCTTGTGTAGGTCAGTGACTATCACCAGCTGAGGACGTGGTCTATAGTGTAAAAGATAAGGCTTCCCAGAAGGACTTGGGCTAGGGGGAGCCTCAGAGCAGTGCTTTTCCCACTACTGCACCCTCTCTTCTGTAGCAGGCATTCAAAACCAGTGCCAGAAAGTGCAGCACAGCACATTGTAACCTGGGTGGTAACTTGAGCTGCCCTCAGCAGAGGTTGCTGAAGCACTTTGAGGTCAGAGGCTGCTGGCTGTCACTCCTGAATCAGTTTCCTCGGGTGGGAGGAGGTGAGTGTTACTCCCGTTTCTCCAAAATGGGTTCTGGTGTCTTGGGGAATGGGCTGGAACCCAGTCCTTGCATGTAAGCACGGAGTTATGAGAGCTTGAGCACGCACGTCATAGCCTCCTAATAAGCTGTGTCCCGGTCACTCAGGGAGCCTGCAGCACTGACACGTGGCACTGGTATTTTCCACTAGAGAAGCTGTCATACACAACACACGTGCCTGGCTCTGGGAGCTGGAGGAGCTCTGCGTGTTGTGCTGTTGTGAGAATGGATGTGATTGTAGCAGCTCAGCTCCAATAGGTCTGGGTGAACCTGAACGTGTGCTGCCTTCAAACCTTGGGCTGGAAGTGATGCTGTGAGGTTGTCTTCTTGGTGCCGTGGTCAGTACCTCCTACAGAGTGCAGATAGCATGTGCCCCTGGAATTGGATGTGTCTGCTGAAATCTGCCTGTCCTAGGGCGGTTAGGGTGTTAGGCTGCTGACTTCTCTCTCATCTTGGGCTGCATGAGAAACACGCTGCTTCTGCAGCCACCTCTGAGTGCTTCTATGGCTGTGTGCTGCATGTGCCCCACGTGAGAGCAAAAAGCTCCAAGCAGCACCACCAATGAAGAAGTCAGACTTCTCAAGGGAGCCCACCTCTTATTCTTTTTTCAACATTTATTCAGAAGGCTTTGGTGCCCTCAGCATTGCCGTGGTGCTGTGGAGCACCAGCATTTCTTTGCTGTTAATGATGACTGAGCCCTCCCCATCCCACTCTGCTCCTCTTTCCCCCTCCTGTAGCCGCACTCACTGGAGCCAGGCACCATCTGTCTCTGCTAACTGTCAGCTCGGTGGTGGTATGGAGTATGACCGAAAAAGGTATTGTTAAGTAAAAGGGAGCTGTGTGTGCAAGCCTGCATCTGAGCAGTGCTCACCCCGTTATGTAACAGGGAGTGATCCTTTTTTGGAGCTGACAGGAGAGGCGGGTGCAGGGGAGCTTCCCGCAGCCTCTGTGTGCTCCAGGTCCCTGTAACCAAGCCCTGCTCCGTGCCCATCTGTCCCACTTTCCTCCCGCAGGCTGGGGATGAAGAACTCTCACCAGGAACCTGTTTGCCGAGAGGAGTAGATGGGGCTATTCTGAGCTCTTCAGGGAAAGGACTAAAAAGCATTTGGAGAATTCAAGTCCTTTTTGGAGCCTGTGAGTCAAAGCAGCATTAAAAATAAACGGCGAGCATGCGAAGCACGCCGTGCTGTGACCCTGCACCCTGCCCTCACTCTGTCCTCAGTGGCACACTGGTCACTGGGTCGGGGTCTGCCAGGAGCCAGCTCCTTTTGGCTCCTCCTGTGGTTCTCACAGGACCATATCACCTGAAGGCAGGACACTGAGGGTGGAAACTACAGCCCCACCACGTGAACATCTCAGACCAGTATCCTAGGATTGACTCAGCATGTGCTCAAAGGATGCTGCAGCTTCCTCCCATACAGTCCTCTTCCCCTTGTCCCTCCTGCAGGAATGTGTCGTGGTGCTGTGGCCACCATGCAGGTTGGGTTTGGGTGGGCTCTGCTGACCTGGGCTGCCCTTTTGTTGTTCTGTTGGCTTCAGGGCTCTGTGTTGGAGCCTGTCAGTGTCAGGCCAGGTGTTGGGGCACTTGTGTGAGTCAGAATTCATAGCTCCACTCTGTTTCTTGCTGATTTTTTTTTTTTTTTTTTTGCTTTCTCTTCCTTGATCTCTGTGCCAACAGAACTGGGAAAAATAAAGCCCCCTTGATCCTCTTGACATCAAGTGCCACTGGCATGTATTGTTGCCCCATCCTCTCCAATGCCCATGAGTCAGCCTGCCTGCACCTGCAGCCTGGGTGTGCTGGGGACGTGCTGCCCATGGCCAGCACCTTGTCCTGGCTGCCCCAAGCCACGCAGGGCTGCAGGAGCAGTGTCTGCATCCAAAGCAGTGGGAAGACCTGGCACCAAGCGTGGTGCAAAGCCTCCCTGCACCCAGAGCAGGATGTTTGCTGCGGAGATGTGCTCTCTCCCTGCGTTATCTCTGAAAAAGCCATTACGAAGGGGAGAGCCAGAGAGCTTTGTGGTGCCTGGAGGAGCTGGGAAGGCTGGTGCTGAAGCTGTTCCCAGCACTCTGCTGCCTTTGGCTCTGTCTCTGGCAGGTAGCTCTCTGCTCCAGACTCAGGCAGCACCTCATGTGTTTTGCTGCAGGTGGAGTACCTCGGTCCGTTTGTTCCTCTGTCTTGTTCCCTGCTGTGAGCATGGTTAGCCAGCATCCCTTCAGCTCTGCAGCGAGGGCTGCAGAGGTCTCATTGCTCTTTTGCTGTGAGCCCATGCCCTGCCTGCATGGCAGTGGTAGTTTGGATGCAGGGCAAAGCAGCCTCATGGCATCCTCCTCCTCTCCTCACCTCTGGCTTTTGGCTGTTTTAGCAGCAACAGGACTTGCAAGCCTGGGGTATGTCAGCAAAAGCAATCTTCAGGGCTCCGTGTGTCTTCGTGTGTGTGTAAAGCAAATAAAAATCTGCTTGGAAACAAGCCTTGATTCAGCTGTCTCCAAGCACCTGGAAATTTTGGATCTGGCTTTGAATCTCTGTCCCAAACAATTCTTTTCCCCTCATTTAGAGGCAGCGTTCTTCCAAAAACAGCCGCTAGAATGAGGCAAGTGCTCTCTACTTTGATAACAATTGCAACATTATTTTAACTGCATCTCGTTTTCTTTTGACTCTGTTTCAGCAATTAGAGATGTGCCAACTTTTTTTTTTTTCCCCAAATTAAGAAGAAAGAGAAACTTCCTATTTCCAGCAGAAGAGATGAAGCAGAAGATTGAGGGGAAATAATTTCTCCTTGTGAGCTGTAGTTTTCCCCAGCTCGTGAAGGGTTAATGCTGTTTTTAAGTATTTTTTCTGAAGTGGGCTAATGAAGCAATCTGCTCTGAGCAGGACCTGGCTGAGACAGCCTGGCCTCTCCCTGGGGCACTGCTGAGAGCTTAATTGGCTCAATAAATACTTGATGAAGATGTTATCAAAAGCTGGGATGCTTTGTTCAAAATCAAGGGCTTTTGGGGATGATTTTTTCATTGCAGAGCTTTCTCCCCCTTTCCTGAGCCCCACGGTGTTGCAGGGAGATCTAACTTGAGAAAAGTAAGAACCCAGTGGAGTAGCTAAGTTAGTTCACTGTGGGAAGATGTTAGAGCTGGAGCCTTGTCTTCCTGAGCTTTCTTTTTGCAGCAGGTGTGTTGAAGGCAGCAGCCAGTAACAAGGCAGCAGCAGACCTGAACACCCAGGTACTGCTCCATGCCTCCCAGCAGCAGCAGTGATGTGTTCTGCCCACAGGGGAATGCTGTGCATGTCGTGCCCTTCCTCTCCCAGCACTTTTCCAACTCCAATCTCAGTGCATCACATCAGCCCCACTGCCCTATGCTGGCAAAGCAGTGGTGCAGGCAGTGCTACCTGTGTCAGCTTTGTGTGTTCCTTCCTTCCCTGGGAGCAGCTGCCCTTGGCAGAGCTGTGTCTGGGAGGCTGGCAAGACACTGTGTTCGAGGGGAAGGCACTTGGCCGTGGGGCTGCTGCCTTGCTAGTCAAGCACTTCATCATGTGTGCTCGGGCAGGGGTACAGGACGCATTGTTCACAGCGTATCCAATTGTAAACTTTTTATAGGGCAGCGAGAGAGGAACATTTCCAGTAAGGTGAGAAGGATAGTTTACTTTTTGCATGCGTGTCTTTGGCCAGATGTTTAAAGGGACTCGGGATGCTTCTTTGATTTATGGGGGGCTTTCTTTTTGTTTTTCTTTCCTTTTTCCTTCCTCTGCTAAGAGCCTTCCAATGGTCTGGATGAGAGCGGGTTTGCTCTGGAGGCAGTGGGGCCACGCGTCACTCATTCAAGCGTCACTCTTTCTGAGCCCTCATGTTAAGGATGTTATGGTGGTTTCAGGCACAATTTGGGGGTTGAGGACTTGGAAGGAGGGATGGTGTAGCAGCTGTTTGTAAGTATGGACCGTACTGTAGCT
The DNA here is from genome assembly GCA_036925125.1 of Oreortyx pictus. Classification (NCBI taxonomy): domain Eukaryota; kingdom Metazoa; phylum Chordata; class Aves; order Galliformes; family Odontophoridae; genus Oreortyx; species Oreortyx pictus. The sequence goes on along the minus strand of JAUPFR010000025.1, from coordinate 1,632,098 downwards.
TTTGGTCTGCTGGACCATTTGTAGTCCCTTCTTCTCTTCTAGAAGAAACAATTCCTTTAGTCGTGAAGTTGAGCTCTCTCCTGCAGATGAACCCTGTGCATGCAGCACTGAAGTGATGCTTTCTGCTTGCAGGAGCTGGGTAAGCTCTGGTCTATATACAGTGCTTTGTTCCTGACCCTGCCTGACCAGGCTGCTCCCTGTTAGCAGCCCTGTTTATTTTAGGGGGCAGAGGGGGGCCAGGGTCTGTGCTACCCAGACCTTGTTCATCATTCCCAGAGTACTTCTGCTGTTCTTGTCTTAATGGGTCCATTCAGCTGACCTTGGAGTTCCAACTTAAGCCACGGCATTAAAACAGCTCTTTTTTAGCAGCTATTTCAGACAGAAGACCCTTACAACATGGGCAAGTTATGTACCCCCAGACGGAGGGCTGGGACCTCGCAGCGTTGGCAGTCTGTCTTCTTGCATTGGGCAGTATCAAGGCATTTGAACATCTGAGCCCAGCAGGTCACTTTCTCTCTATTTCTGGTCTCTGCCGAAGTGTAAGGAGATGGTTTGGTGTTGGGTTTGTTTTTCTTATTAAGGTTATTTCTTCATTAAATACCGGAATGGAAATAGTAACTTGAAAAGGATAGCTCTATTTCAGTTTCTTGCCGGATTTATTTCTACCTGGGAGCAGGGATGTGTGTTTTTGGTGTGGCACACGGATCTGATGCTTAGTCCTTTAATAGTACAAAAAAAAAAAAAATCATTTGGGATCAGCTGGTGAGAGTCAGCTTTGGACCCACACATGTTTGGAGTTCCTGGGTGAGAAGTTTGAGCTGTTAAACCTGATCTGGTGCTGATGCAGCAAGTCTGCCTGGTGAAAAGGTCAATGTGCCTTAGAAATCTGGATCTCACTCAGGTAGGTTTTCTCAGTAGGGCTTGATGTGACTCTCAATACAACTCAAGGATGCTGAGGCACCAGACTGATGGCTCCTCTCTTCCCAGGGCTTTTGGGATGGGTCAGCACACACTGACAGACTTGCAGAAGGGAATGAACCCTCAGCACATGTTGCGACAGCCATAGGAGGGGAGATTTAGAATGGAAAAAGTATTTTATCATAAAAGGTAGCGGAGCACTGTCACAGATTGCACGGAGAGGTGGTGGTGCCCCATCCATGCAGATACCCAGGGTCAGGCTGGATCCTTAGCACCTGATGGACCTGTGGGTGTCCCTGTTCAGTGCAGGGAGTGGGACAGGACAACCTTTAAGGGTCCCTTCCAGCTCAAGCCATTCTTTGATTTCCTCTGCATCATCTTCCACTTGCACCCAGCTTTGATTTCTCATCTTTCTTGGCCCCTTTTTTGTCTGATCTCTTTCACATGCGTGCTATCACTTTGGGTCCCTCTTTCCCCCTTTCTGCCCTGGGATCCTGCCCTTTGCTTCCTGGATGGAAAGGCAGGGAGCTGCCAGACCAGGGAAAAATCCATCTGCTGTGTTTTGTAACTGTGGGAACCAAGACCTGCAAGCACTTGCATAATCAAAATGTGTGCACATGCGATAAGATTTATAGGTGTTACTTGGAGGTCCTGCTGCCTAGTTCTGGTGATTTTATAGGAAGAAAAGAGCTAGAAATGGGAGGCTGTCTGTACCAGGCCTTCCAGCATCCGTCACTTCTCAGCCCGTTCTCAAGCTGTCTGGAAACGTGTGCTGTCTTTTCAGAGTTCAGCTTTCACTCTGCACACTATTTGCTTGAGGTTTTGCTATTTTAAGAGCATTCCTAAGAAAAAGAACACTTCTTTGCTGTTTGCAACCTCTTGAAGGTTGGTGAGTGACTGTTGCTGAGGTGAATTTCAAGTCAACATTGGATCCCGTGTCCCCAGATGCAGAGTTGTACTGTTTGCAACTCTGTCCCTAAATCTCCAAGCTTCTGTTGCCTGTCAAGTGCTTTCTCAATTAGAGAAGCAGATTGTATTTGAAAACATGTTAATGAAAGCTCTTCTCCCTAGAGGAGCCACAGCTTAGCACTTTAATTTGGTTGGGGATGGCTGGAAGGTTTACCATGATCCAAGGTGTTAAGCTGTTGATTGCTGGAGATAGAAACTCTTTCAAACAATTGTTTGGGAAAAGGCATGTTTGAAATACAAGACAGTGCTGTGACATCTTGTCCTGTTACCCTGGTGGAAGTTGCACTATCATGTAGCAGCATAGGAACTTGTGGTCCCCAGCTGAGCATACAGACTCCTCCTCCAGTGCTGCTACTGGGCTTGCACAGCACACACAGCTATCACACGACCGTTCAGGTTGGAAAAGACCTCGAATCCCCAAGTCCAACCCCACCCTCCTGTGCCCACTGCCCACAACTCTGGAACACCCCCAGGGACGGTGACCCGACTATTTCCTGGGCGGCTGTGCCAATCCATCCCCACTCTTTTACAGAATATATTTTTCCTAGTATCCAGCATGAACCTCCCCAGCACCTGGAGCATCGCTTGGGCTCTGGTAAAAACCCTTGAGCAGTTGCACCAAGGCTCATCTCAAGCTTCCTAATGCTTTTTGCTTTTGCAGTTGGCCCTTCCTAGGTGTGCATTAAGAAGCAGAGGTATCTTGTTCCTTGCTGCTGAGGGGCACGGAGTGCTGCAGCCCTGGCTACCTGCCCTTGTGCCCTGTTACCTTTGGTATTGCTATTCCTGACATTCCACTCGTGTTGTCCTGGTTGCACGGGGAAAGACACCCTTGGCCTACATGCCTCGCCAGAGAAGAATGCAGACAGTCTGGCAGAGCGCAGGTTAAATAAAGTTTGCCTTGGCAGGGCCCGTGCTCTTGGATGTACTGTGAGCTGCCGGGGCGTAGTGGTGACGGAATTGCAAGCACGAACACCAGCTGCCAAGAGGAACGGGTCTCCTGGCCCTGCCTGGCAGCTTCTCTTTGATTCTTGAAGTCCTGGCAAAATCATGAGCGTTCTCCCTACCCAGACCCCGGCCCTGAGTCAGTGGAGACCCTCCTGTTGGCATCAAGGATTTGGGTGCTGGCTGCTCCTTGTTCTGGGGAAGAAGGGCTGCGTGCAGTGTTGAGCTCTGACCGATGGCTGTGGCTTTTGCTGCTGTGCAGAGAAGTGACTTAACACCTTGGGAGGATGGTCTGGACCATTCGATTAGAAACTTGCCCTGGCTACCTTAGGCAGTGGCATCGCATCTTCCCCCACACAGGCTGTGCCCCTGAGCCCTTCTGGGAGTGACTTGGGAAAACGTTTGGCACACGTACTTGAAAACTGTGTGTTAACTTACCCAGCAAGCTGATTTTCCCTCCAGTGTTTCAGGAAGTTCCAGAGTTGTTCCAAGCCTGATGTCTCCTCACCTTTCTCCCTCCACAGGTGGCTGGAAGTCCAGGTGATCAACCTGACCTGCACCCAGCGCTGGGTGCAGTACCTCCAGCTGCTGCAGGAGTCCATCTGGCCTGGAGGAGTTCTACCAGAAAAGCCCAAACCAGCCAGGACAGAGGAACAGAAGAAAGCAGCTGCAGAGCAGGCCCTGCAGAGCCTGATGGGGATCTTACCTAGTAAGTGTGTCCCAGAGATGGCAGCTGCCCTCGAGGCTGAAACACTTTCTTTGGAAATCAGCCTTGTCCCTAGATGTTTTCTCTCATGATAATATTGGGCACAGGATGCCTCACGCTCAGAGCACCATCACAAACTTTGATTTGGCACCCACCAGGAGAAGTCTGAGCCTTTTTCCTGCAGTGAAAACGCGCTGTTCCTAAAGCTTTGCCTCTGATGTTGACAGATGTGGTCCAAGAAATCCTTGGAACTGATAAATGTCACATGAGCTGGAGCCTGGTGCTGGAGTCCTTGGGCCATCCTGTTATAAACAGGTACACTGGTTAGTCTCCTTACCTTGCAGTGGGCCCTGTAAGCTGTGCTTTGGGCTCTGACTTGAGCTGCTTGACATAGAATCTGTCTGGCTAATCTTCCTACAGACTTCACATGCTGTCAGAGAGCATGGTGTGATTATTGTGAAGGTGTGTTTTAGGACCTCAGTGTAGCTGGAGGCGGTTGAACCAACGTATTAACTGCCGTGTTGTGCTTTCTTAGCTTGTAGATGACATGGAAGGAAATAAAACCAAACCCTGGTTTAGTTTATTGGTTTTAGAGCTCTGAGAGCTGCATGTGTTTGTAGGTGGTGGTTGTCTGCATACCCGTTGCTGTGCATTTGGAAAACAATACTTCTGTGATTAACTGCAGAGAAATGCACGTGCTACCTTGCTCCAGGAGATGCTTTTGTGCTTTCTGCACTGCTCATCAACTTCAAATGCTCCCTGGTTTGGGGGTGGGGGGTACTGAACCATCCCTTGGAACATTTCTTCTAGGGCATGAGATCTTTCATCTCCTGAAGTCAGTCAGTGCTTCTGCCTTGTCTTCCTTTGGCTCCTGTGTGTCTGGAGCTGATCTTCCAGCTCCCCTGGTTAAGCTTTGTCTTCTCTCCATTTCAGGCACCTGGTTTTCTGCCTCTTGGACATTCTGCTGGAGTTCTTGGTTCTGAAGGGCTCCAGTGATGAGCTGGAGACTGCGGCTGTCATGCCATCTGACTCTAGTGGCCTGGAGAAAGCAGGCAGTGCAGCACATTAACGAGGGCTGGTGTAGCCAGCAGTGAAGGAGTGAAGCCACAGGCATGGGATGATTTAATTTTCGATGCTTGTTGAATGTGTCTGGGAGCTTCTCTTGTTCAGAATTCTTCCAGCTGTAACTTAATGAGGCTGCTTCTAGGCTTCTCTGTTTTGACTGGGTGATGGATTAGACCCAATGTCAGTGGCTGGTGAGATCTTTTTGCCATATAGTGTCTGTTCCATTGCTGATCTGGTGGAGAGCCTGAGCTGAAGATTTCTGACTTCTGTGCAGCTGGATGGTCCGAGAAGGATGTGCAGGCTGCACATAGATACTGCTGGGATGTCATGTCCTGCCCTGTGTGCCTGACCAGCCCTAATGTGTAAAGGCAGATGGCACACAAGCTTTGCATCTGTGACTTCAAGCTCCACCTGGCGCTGGCGTGCAGAGACATGGCGTGATGGTATCTAGATGACAGGTGACAGGAAGGCTAAATGCTGTCCCTGCTCTCTCTAAGCAGCCTGCCCCATGCCATCTGTTTTACCAGAAGGAAGATGGGGAGAGGATGGAGTGAGGAGATGTGACATCAGCTCTGAAGTCAGCCAGGAGCTCATCCCCACAGCCCACGTGATTGGGAAGTTGGAAGACAAACTGCCTCCTTGCTGCCACCTCTCTGACACAGTCTTGTTCTGGCATCTTTTGCTGTGTGAATATCAAGAGACAAGAAGGGTAAACTGATCCTAGAAAAGAGAACTGTTCCCTTGCTTGAAGAAGAATGGTAGCTTAGCTGGGCTTCAGGATGGCCGTGTATTTTGCCTGCTGAGTCATCATTCAGTCCTTGAGACAGTCACCTGAAGGGCTCAGGAGAAAAGGAGCTGACCCATGTGTAGCACACAGCACATAAATCAGCTCATCACAGCGAGCTCTGGGAGAGGAGTGAACACCTGTGAGCCCAGGAGGAATGCTCAATGTGTGCCAGGGGATGTCAGCTGCTAGAGCAGCACGTTATGGCTGTCAGACTGGTGACAGGACCTGGAGAAAGCACACAAGCAGACCTGTCTGTATGTCTCCCAGGATATAGACCACTGAACTGACCAGTGCAGGACTTTGTAGTACTCTCAACAGAGTGAAACACTGAAAAGAGGAGGCACTGCAAGAGGAAGGCGTGCAAGATCTCAGCGAATTTCCATGTTACTGTACCGAGTGGTGCTTTTCATGCAGTTTCTTGGAGCTCTGTGGTCATGTGTTCCGAACATGTGTACTGCTGACAGCAGAGCCTCTGCTCTTTCCAGAGATAGCTGCTTAATGATGGACACATGGCTGTGTGTTTCTTCATGCTTCTGGTGTGCATGTGCCTGTGTTGTGCAATAAATACTGGGAAGGAGTAGCTTGCTGCCAGGAAGTATATTGTTAGGAAGCCCCTAGATCATCCCAAAACAAGGCACAATGTGAAGAATCAGTGCCATTTTGGACAGTTTATCAGAGCAGATTCTCAGCAATGACCCTTCTGAGGTGGTAGAGTTGCCCACTTGTGCTCCTTCCTGTTCCAAACATGTTAGAGAGTGTAAGAGCAGATTAGACAGCGTGTTGGAGAATGCTCCGTGTGGGGTGATCCCAGATGGCCAAGCAGCTGTTTGTGTGTGTGTACAGCAGTGAACACAGTTTTCCCCTCTTGGTTGCCATCCTGACCAGCAAACTTGATTTAGGCTTCCCAATGAGTGTGAAACCAGAGGGGTGACATAGAGGTCTTTGGGCCTTTTTCCTGGAAGGAAGGAAGGCTCCCAGATAAGCAGGGCTTGTGAGGGCCCATCTCAATGTCCCTTGGGCACTGCTGCTTGGGAAGCTCTCCTTGACACCAGTCCTAGAGGGGAAAGCTGGTGAGCTATAAGGAAAGAGGGAGGAATGTCTGAAAGAGAAAATTGAAATGTTAATCTAAGAAAAAACACTGGGAAGGAAGGAAAAGCTGATACAATGAATGCTTGGGTCATGTATTATTTTAGATTAGCTCTGCCATAGAAAGATCCCATACACCCTATGAAATCCATTACCTATAAGCCAGTGAACATTTGTACAGCACATGATGCAGGGATCAGGGCTGGAGCCAAGTTCCCCTGGATGATATCCACCCTGGGCCCAACTGGTCCATTTCCAGTGTCAACAACCAAAGGATTAAGCATTTATCTCTGCAGAACAGCAGATAATTATTAGCAGATCGAATCGAGGCTGTGCTCTAGAGAGCTTTCCTGTGACTGTGACCTAGCGTGGCTTTATTGCCTGCAGGTGAGCTGTGCAGAATGGGACGTGGGTTTTCCTGTGCCGAATGGTGCAGGCATTGCCTCGCTGGCGTGTGCCTTGTAGCAGAGACTGGCTGCAGGGCTTTGTGCTGGCGTGGCACCTGACTCCCCCAGGTGAGGATGGGATGCATTGTGGCCACAGGCAGTGGGAGTGAGGACCCAGCTGGAGACCTTCCCTTCCAGCCAAACCCTGGAACTGGGGCGATGTGATTTGCCATCTTCTGGGTTTAAATGTAAAATTCAGGTTTGGGCACTTCTGGTTTCTTGACATAAATTAATAACATTTTCCTGGCTGCCTTCCAGTTCAGGTAATTATATTCTTCCTACCTTAATGCCACTCCAGCCCCTGTCTCCACCGGATATGCTGCGCTTTAATTCCCATCTGGAGCTTGCTTATTATGTTACAGTTTTTTTTTCCTTTTCTGTGTGTGACTTGTGCACAGAGGGCTGGGCAGCCCGAGCTGCTCACGTAGTGTAATAATTGAGAGAAGAAGGTTTGGACATTTGGTGGTGCCTGGAGTTGTCCTAGAGCATCTCCCCTAATGCGTTGAGCCTGCTGAGCTGGGAAGGTGGATGGCAGAAACCATCCCTGTCCTGTTTAACGGCAGTGGGCTGCTGGAACCCTGCTTCTGTTTGCTCAGAGCCCTGATAACGGTGTGGGTGGCCTTTCTATCTCCCTGAAATGATGCATTGAGGTTGGATGTTTTTTCCCCCCTCGCAGAGTATTTCAAGTTGCCCTCTTTCCTCCCCCTTCCCTGGAGGCTCCCTCCGTCTCCTGGCCTTCCCGAGTGGCTGAGAAGGTTGCAGCAGTGTTGCTGAAAGGTTGCTTGAGGAGAGCATCCCCCAGTGCTGCTGCTTCCTTCCTGTTCCCAGGGCTCATGGGCTCCTCCAGGGCCCAGAGACAAGGGGGGTTGAGGGCTGTCCTGGGGGAGGGACAGCGGGGGTGTGAGGATCAAAGACCACAAACCGCTGTTTAAAAAATATAATACCCACCACTCCTCTAGAGTGCTGCATCTGGCAGAGCCTCATTAACCTTCTGTTTCCCCCTCCTACTCCTTTGCCCCTGAAAATCAACAAAGCCAAACATAACAAGTCTCCTTGATGGAAGGGAGGAGGGTGAAGTGTGTGTGCTCAGTGTGAAAAAGCACAAGTGAAGCTGTTGGCTGAAGCCCCTTTTCCATGCAGGCCACTTCGCTTTTATTACGCTGGAAGACGGAGTTCTTTGAGTCCCGATGCTCTTTATAGCTGAGCTCTTTAACTTTCTCCTTTCCTCCCCTCGCAGCCTTCATTCTCCCCTTGTTCTGCTCCTTCCGCTCCTCTCCTTTCTTTTTTGTCCTGTGAGAACGAGTCTTTTAATCCCCTTGTACTGCAGATTAAAGCTATTACAGCCTCCCCAGCCTGACATTTTCTCAGCGAGGCTCGCAGCCAGGTCTTTATGAGCGTTCTGTCTGCTGCTGCCTTTCTTCTCAGCACACTAAACCCCCATCCCTGACCTTTCCCTGCAGAAGGAAGGGCTGCGGCGTGCGATCCCATGTAGGCAGAGCGGTCTCAGCAGGGCTCAGGCTGTGGGAAATTAAAACCCGTGGAAATTAACGAGTAAATGAGAGAAAGAGAAGGTGATGGGAATGGAGAGACAGAACCAAAGCAGGATTCAGCATGTTTTGGGTCTGAGTTGTGCACAGGGCCGTGTCTCTACAAGGAGGCAAACCGTGAGCTGTTTTTGGCAGTGGGGTTATACCTGAAGCCTGAGGTGCAGTCCCTCTGCACACCAATCCAACAGTGCTGGCACCTAGAAGGATGCTAGTTGGTGTTTACTGTGAGCATTCAGGGCCGGGGGTTTTGTGGCACTTGTCACCAGTTGTTTCAGGTTGGATGTCAGGAAAAGTTCCTTCTCCAAAGAGCAGTGCTGCAAGGGGAGTGGGGGTCACCGTCCATGGGGACGTCCCAGAACCATGGGCATGTGGCACTGAGAGACGTGGGCACAGTGGGGTTGGGGATCTGAGAGGTCTTTCCAACCTGAATGGTTCTGTGACAGGAGAGGGATCTGCTAAACATGTGGTTTGACAGCTCCTCATCTCTCCCCTGCATCAGCTTCCCTGTGCTGTGTATGCAGAGTACAGTAGACCGACTTTCAGACTTGCAAGGCTTTACTGCATCCAAACCTGTGGATTATTTCATGGAAACTGAGAGTTTGTTTCTTAGTAAGCAACGTGGGGGCACAGGCTTTGTGCACAAGGCTGGAAGGGGCTGATTCAGCACCTCCTGGTTTTGCTTTAACACACAGAGCACACAGCATCTGTGCTTCCCATTGCGTACCGGAGCAACGGTGGGGACTCCTGGGGCAGGCAGCAAAATTGCTTTCCGAGCGAGAATAAAAGAAGTGCAACTGTCCCCTTTTTGGGAACTGGTTTCAGGGCAGAAGTTTCCCCGGCAGCCCGGCGTGCCCTAATGAAATGGAGGCAGGAGCTGGCCCCTGGAGGGGCCCTACGTGTGAACCTCTGCCATATCGAATCCACACCAATCCCTCCTCCAGGAGCTCCTGCCCCGTAATTACTGCTGTTTCTCTTTGTGTGGGCCACCCCCCCACCCCCCCCCCCTCCATCCCCGCCGTGCGCGCCCCATAAGAGGATATTTGTAATGAAAATCGCTCGGCAGAAACAGAGAACAAAAGCAGAGGGGAGAGGCTCCGGGCTCCCACCTCCGGCCGTGGGGTGGGCATGGGGCCGGGGGTCTCTGATTAACCTTCACCTGCAGAGTGGGGCCGGAGCCGCGGTGTGCACGGTTTCATAGCTACAGCAGCTCGCTCCCAGGCGTGCAGCCCTGAGAAGGGGCGATCTCCCAGCAACGCGCCCGGCCGCGGCTCTAATGCGTTTTGCACCGTGCCGTCTAATCTGGGCTGGAAACGTCACCAGGATCCGGCCCCAGGCTGGCAGATCCCAGCCACGGCCGAGCTCGTAAGCACATATCCAGCTCCGTCCTTCTGGTTGCTGGGGTGAAAGGGCCTCTTCATCTCCACAGGGAGAAGCAGATGAATCCTGTGCTCAAACAAGGGACCTGCTTTTCCCCCTCCTCCTCCCCACCTCTGGCTCAGGGGCCCCTTATTATGTCTTTTAAATCTCAGCTGTGAGTGGGAGGGAGCAATAAGAGCAGAGAAATGGGGGGCAAAAAGCCCCTCGCAGTGGGGAAAGGCCTCAGCTGCCAGTGTGTGAAATGGGATGGCAGCGAGGGGATTAGAGATGTCAGCTCGTGGGAAGCACTTGATATTTAATAGCTTTGCTCACTGGCTGCGAGGCGGTGATGGGCCCAGGGGAGCACGACGTGGGACTGGGAGAAAGAGCCACAAGAGCTGGGCTCTCACTTAACACCACTTCGTGGGGCTGGTGGCTCATCTTGTGCACGTCTGGTTGGCATGGGATGAAACCAAGAAAGCAAGCAGGGCTTCTTCTCGGGTGGCAGCCATTGCCTGGCCATGTCCTGATGGATACAGCTTGTTTGTGGTAACCACGTGATTCTGTATTCTCAGTTTTTCTCTTGCTTACAGCTGCTGAGGGCACAGAGCCCTTCGGAAGCGTTAGCACTCTGTGGTCTCGTGTCTGATGCTATCTTCTGCATGCAGTCAGGGCCGTGCGAGGAATTCTTCGCACAAGGAGCGCGCGTGCTCCTGCGCCCATCGACATTTTTGTGCGATTACACCAACAGAAACTGTCGGATTCCTCCCTCTCCTCCAGGACACGTGTTGCACACTGCGTGCTGCGTTTCTCACCCAGCTCACCCCTCTGCCCCCGACTGTGGCCTCTAAGGGGAAGCTGCCCCTCATGGAGGAGGGCTGTTGGAACAGCAGGGTGGTTCTGGCAGGATGGAGATCGCTTCTTGTTGCTTCCTTTGTAACAAGTGATGAAGACCAAGCGACCTGAGCCTTCCCATCGTGATTGATTGGTAAAGAGCCTTCCCAGCACTGCACTTCATCACCGCATCAAAAGGCAATGTGCCCTTAATGAACCCGCTCTGCTCTGGGCTCTGTCAAGCTGTGTTAAGCTTTTGTTTTGCTTTTGTCCGTGCAAGTGAATTCTAATAAACCAGCACACGGCTGTTGTTTCCAGCACAAAGCACAAACACACCCCTGCATGTTTAGGGAGTTTTCTCCCAGATTCGTGTGTGTCTTGAAAGCAGCCTGTGTGAAACCCCCCCCAGTCCCTTTAGGAGGGAGCTGGGCAGTGGTGCATGGCCAAGCAGGATGGATGGGCAAGCAGGATGCAGGGCTGCCCACTGCCTGGCTCTCCTGTCCCCAGGAAAGCAGCATCCCGGGTATAAATAGGCACTACGTGTTGAGATCTTTTTTAAGGGCAATTCTTGGCCCAAAATATACCTCCATCAGAAATAACCTGCCCCACCCCTTTCAGCAAGGTTCACCTGAAGCCCAAAAGCTGCCTTAGAACACTGTGTATTCAAACCCATCACACATCGAGGGCCTGAAAACAAACACCGGCGACGCCTCTTTTCGATCGCATTCCTTCCTGCGACAGGCTGATGATTTCCAAGCCAAGAATGTCACTAACCTCTCATATTTCTCCTGGTCATTTCTGTCCTGAAATCGGAACGCAGCCGCGGGCAGAGCGGGGCTGAACGCCCTCGTGTCACAGATCCAGATTTAAGAGACGTTATCTCATCGGCAGCGAACCAGCGAGGCTCAGCGTGCGTGGCGAGGGCTGCAGCTCAGTGTGAGCTGTGCTGCTCCAAGCATGCTGAGACCCTGCGTGCTGCCCTCAGCCACGTGCCCCCAAACCTCCAGAGCTTGGAGGGCTGGGAGTGAATAACTGGGATTGCGGGACACTGAGCATCCAGGTGTAGGGTGGGCAGGACCGCCTGCGGTGCCTTCCTTGGGCCGCAGGTTCGTTGCACTTGTTCTGTAGATGGCATTGTCCTTAAGCAACTGTTCAGCTTTTCTGCTTGGCAGCAGCTGTGTTTAGCCTGGAGCGTGGCAGATAAGGCAGCACCGAGAGGTTTTGCGGTCTGTCAGCCCCGCAGATCGTTCTCGGCCCTATGTCATCACAGGGTGGATTCAGAAAGCGGCTGCAGAGGGAGAAATATTGTTTGAGGGGAAAAAAAAAAAAACAGGGACAAAGAGGGACAAATCCTCCTCCAGCCCCGCAAGGTTAATACTTAGAGGCCGTAGCAGAGCACAGAAGCACCACAAACCTTCCGATGGTTTTTGGCGATAAATATAGTGAAACCAGGAGCCCCAAAGCGCAGTGCTGCCGGTCTGCTCCCCCTGCATCCCCATCCTCATCCCCGGGCTGCTGCAGGGGCCACAAGAGGGAGCTGCGGGCTGTCCCTGCATCTCCCCCGGCTCTGCGGAGGCACACGATGGTGCTGTTGTCTCAGCCATGGAGGAACTGCCGAGGGGAGGGGGGGGGATGAGGGGTCCCCACCGAGCTGGAGCCGGGTGCGGGCCGGGGGGAAGGCGGGGGGGGGTTATCCTCCCAAATCCGAGCCCAATTCCAGCCCTGCTTCAGTTCCATTCCAACCCAGTCTAGTGGTGGAGGTCCTAGGGGGGAGGAAAATGGGTGTCCCCGTCGCAGGGGACAGTGCTCTGCCAGGTGGCAGGACGCGCTGGCTCGCATGGAAAGCTCCAGCCTGGGTTTGAGGAAAACTTTCCCATGGAAGATCCCCTGACACTGCTGCGTTCCCACCAAGAGCTTTGATTTCAGTGTATCGGCGTTTTCCGATGAGAAAGCAGCACGTCGGAAAATTCCCAACGAGCAAAAGAGAAACTCCCCCAGCGTAACCGGGAGGGATGCTGTCGGGGGGAGAAACGCAGCCCCAGCAGGGTCGTGTGTTTAGGGGCTGTGGGTAAAGGCAGACAAAGCACGGAAACCACCACGTCCTGCGGCTGAGCTGTGCCAGCTCTGCTCTGTGCCTGCTGTGCCAGGACTGCCCTCCTGGTAGTTCTGATGCTGGGGCTCTGCATGCAGGCAGAGGGTGCAGTGTGCATGCGGAGCAGATGGATCTGTTAGGGGTGTGGAGGTGATGGGAGTGCTAGCTGAAGCCCCAGTGGCTCGCCTTGCCTTGGATGGGGGCTTGAGTTAGGAGAGGACCACGGTGATGTGAGAAGCCGGCATTCAGCTCGCGTCGCTTCTCGTCTTTCTTATGACCACTGATTCACCTCAGGTGTCCTCACAGAGGGACATACCCACTCCACTGGAGTTCATGAGGCTGCGTGGGGTGGGATGAGCACTTCCCGTCTCCGCACCAGACCTCACACGCTCACTGTCCTCAGTGGGGTGGAAGCAGTCGAGCAGGAGGCTTGAAACCACAATTAGGGTTATTTAATCCACCTCTCCCTGCCCAGGGGCTCCTCCTCCTGCACCGAGCTAAGTGCTATGGCCACACATCAGGGGGGTTGCACAGGAGCTTCCCAGCCTGCTGGGTCACCCCAGACCCCTTGGACTGAGCTGTCATCGATCTCATAGGATGCACAGTGCATCCCACAGGACCTCTGATGGAGAGTGTGCCTCCCTGGCATGGCAGGCCCCTCTCCCCATGCCTTCCCAGTTTCTGTCTCTGCACAGTGCTTAGCGAGTCCCTCTGCGAGGCCTGCACTTCTCAGATGTTATGTCTGGAAGTTGGCTCTGTTTTTTTGGCTTGGGGGCCCAGGGTCTGGAAGCGGAGAGGCTTTTATGGGAACCCAAGTCCCCTTTTGACACAACTTCCTTGTGCTTAAATTTCAGGTTGAGTTACAGGCTTGAACGTTTTCTGGTTGGATATCTTTCATTGTCAAAGGGGATTAGGCCAGTGATTATTTACGTGCACCTCTATTACACAAAGTCTGTTTCTTTTCTTTTCTTTTTTTTTTCCCCCTGTCGTTCTGCATAATACACAAACGTTGACTACAGTGGTCCCTTAGATGGGGGGAAGAGAGTGAATGAGGTTCTGGTTATGCATAGCATCTCTGAGCTGGAAGATGCATTAGGACTGGTTTGGTGTCCAGGGAGAGCATCCTCCTCTCCCACCACGCTCACCCCATCCATGCTTTGCCATTCCAGTGCATTGGGTTGGCCAGCAGGGCTGGTGCTTGGCACAAAGGGCTGTGGGTTCACTCTGGGGCAGCTCCTCTGGAGCTTTGGCTCCTCCCCAAGAAGTGGGGATATGTTTCAGAACCCAACATGCATGAGTTTTAAAGGAGGTTTTTGATAGAAGTCCCATTTACTCCTTTATTTGGCTTGGGAGGCTGCAGTGGAACAGATTTCTTTACATATCCTTGAGTGTTATTTGATGAAGGTTATGACTGCTAATAAACACTCGGAGTCTATTCCCCCTCCCCACCACTTGCAGCTCAGGACAGCTCTGTTCCTGGTGTGCTGCCTTTACCAGTGCAGGGGGCTGAGGTGCTGATCCTGCTGCCCTTCCTTCAGCACATCGGTGTGCTGCGTACTTTGGGGAAACTCATTCTGATTTATTCCAGCTTTATAACGTAAGAGAAAATAGAAATGGGAGGAGTGCCAGGAGCGATTCTGGCACAATAACCAGTTTACTTCCCTTTCCTTCCCTGTGCCATTTACAATCACAAGTCCTTCTATCAAACTGCTATGAGCAGAGCAGACATTGCCCAGGAGTCAGAAGAATCGAGGCTGCAGGGTAGAACTGACACAAAGCTGTTTTGGGGGGTGGGGAAGAGAAGCAGGTTCTGCTTGGGAGGAAGAAATCAGGGAGCCCAGAGGACTCTACCTGCCACCTAGAAAAAGAGCACATTGCAGGGTATGTTCAGTTTTCTCCTATGTAAACACTTCTGTTTCAAAATGTGCATATATGCATTCTTTTTTTTTTTTTTTTTCAGGGAGAAATAACCAAAAGAACCCAAACCTTGTGTCAAGGAATCTTTGTTCTGCACTGAGAGCTCACTGAGGAGTGCACGTCGCTGGGCCTAGCAGCAGCACTGCAGACACTGCACACCTGAACGCTCAGCAGAATGCTGCGTGGGAGCACGTTTATCCATGACACCCCCAGAGCTCAGTGCTGCCAGAAGGATAATGGGATGTGTGGTCTGTAGAGCACAGGCTGCTCCCTGCTCACCCCAGCCCTTGCTGCCCTCCTTTCCCTGAAGGCCTTTGTGCTTTTTTGCTGGACATCAAGCGCAGCCTCTCCTCAGCAGTCATAATCAGTCTTGCACGGTGCAGCACACTGATGGAAAGGTGTGTGGGCTAGTCCCTAATTGCAACCATCAGTTAAACTGTCAGAGGGAGCTCCTCTGAGCCTCAGTTGCTTCATTATTAGACTTCAGGCCTTGATGAGCTGCAGTGAGGCATGAAAGCACGACCTGAGCAAGGGAGGTCTTTGCTTCCCACCAAATGCTGGCAGCTGAGAGGGAAAGGAGGACACGAACCCCATGGGAACACCCTGCCACCTTTCCATGCACCTACGCTTGCTGACTTTGTCAGGCTTCAACCTTTTGAAGAGACCATCCTGTAACTGGGGGTGCTCCATCCCTGCAGGCACGGGGCTCTGAGCACCTGATGGAGCTGTGGGTGTCCCTGCTCATTGCAGGGAGCCGGACCACGTGGCCTTCAGGTTCCTTCCAACTCCAACCATTCTGTGTTTCTATGAACTCAGCCACTTCAACATAGGCTTCCTGCCTTAGGACATTCAACTGTAGACATCCCATTTCAATACAAACGTTACTCAGGGAGGAGTTCATATCACGGCGCCTTTCAGCCACGTCTGGATTTTGAAGTGCCCCACAGGATGATGTTTGGGGACTCTTCCTCCACTCAGTGGTCCCTTTAAATTTCACACTAGACCCAGTGGAGGAGAGGCACGCAGATGGCGAGGCTTAATGACAACAGCACTGGTTTATTTGAACTGGAGTCTTTATGGAAAGACGTGTTTGTTTTCTCAGACCACACATTATTAACTAATCTCTTGACTTTGTTTTTATAGTCGCATTGTGAGCAACTTCCTACTTCTCACCCCCTTCATCCATCAAAAAGTCTTTGGCTTGTAAGTAAGGCGTCCCACACCAGGGATGGATTTCCATCCCTTTCTGCTCGCTTCTCCAGCAGAAAGAAGCCCTCCTTCCAGCCAGAGCACCGTACTGGAATGTCCTCAGATCTTTGGAAATGATCAACTGTGCATCCCATTCCATCTCAGGGAATTCAGGAAGGCTTGGACTAAACAGCCTTGTTTTTGCAGTTGGCACTTCAATGCTGTGCAAGAGCCATTGGCAAAGCTCAAACACCACTGTGGCGAGGAAGGGACAGGATTTGGGGCTGCAGCTTCTTCTCACCGGGTTTCCCACCTGTGACTTGCATGGAGAATCTCCCGTGATCACTTCCAGCCTTCCCCTGACAAACAGAAATCTGAAAAGAAACAGCCTGTTCAGGAGGGATTGCAGGGGTCGGGGGGCTCTGCTGCATAGCCCCACGCAGCTGTTAATCACCAAAATATCTCTGTCTCCCAGCAGCTGTCTGCTGTTTATCTGAGCTGGGATATCCACTGGCTGAGCCTGCAGAGAGCAGGCTGTGCAGCCAAGCCAAACACAAACGGAAGACAGAAAATTTGCACACCATGGTGTGCACGTGTGTTTGGTGCATGCTCACATGTGTCTGCACGTCTGTGCACACACATCCTGCTGCCATGGCTGGGGAGCATAGAAATACAGAGCTTTCCAAGTCTTGCAGGATCAGCCAACCTCTGTGGCTCGAATTGCATCTACAAGAGCTCTCCAGGCCACCTGTGGGGGGAGAGGGCTCACGAAGTAACTGTGCCACCTGGAGAAGAGCAGCCACCTGTCCTCGTGGGACTATGAGGGCCAGGAGCTGATGTAAGTCAGGCTGAGCCAAGACTGCCTGCTTTTTGGGCAAGGTGGTGCTCTGGGTATGTTTGGCGTTGTATCTGGGGTGACAGAGGAAGGTAAAGCCTTGAGGAGCAGCAAGGGGGTGGTGAGCCTTGTTCCTGGGTTCTTTTTGTAGCGGTCAGATGATGCTGAGCATCAGGCAGCAGTGCTGGCTGCACCTGGGATGCTGTTTGCTTGCATAAGGTAAGGTTTGTTCTGGTTGAACTCATTCATTGGTGGGAATAGACCTGAGTTGTTAATGCATGTAGCTGTTGTCCAGGAGCACATGGGCTGGCTTACAGAATGTTGTGCTTCAACTAGCTTCTATTTACCTCTCAATTCACTGTCCTTAAAAGTCTTCCTTTCAGAAGTCGTGCTCAGGTCCCAGTTACTGCTGGCCATCCCCTGAGTCTTCAAAGGGCACTGGGCATTGTGAGAGCTGCTGCTCAGTGTGTTTCATGCCTCTGGCTGCTCCGAGGCTCAAACCTTGCTGCTCCTCACTCTGCTTTCTCCAGTGGCAGTTGCCAGGACAAGCTGCAGTGCTGGCTGCTGGAAGCTGTGCTCTTTGCTAGGTGGGAAGCTGGAGGACGGTGCTGGGCTGTGCTTTGGGCTGTGCATTATCTATCCCCTGTTCACCTCTCTCTCTGAGTACAGTGAGTGCTTTGCGTGGAAATTGTGCAACAAAGGCCAGAATGTCTTCCAAAGCAGTTAGGCTTTCTTGGCTGTGAATGCCCAGCTTTCCTCTAGCTCCAACTCTGGTATTTATCAATTAGCTTGCTCCAGATCCTGGGAACAGCTACAGCTGTCCTTCAGCCTGCAGCACCCACTTCCTTCTGCCTTACCTCATCCTGCAGTCGCTGTCCCACGGGGTGCAGCCTGTCCATCTGTCCTCCCTTCCCCGCGCACATCAAAGCCTCAGAGGATAAAGAAATGGAAAAGAAACGGAGAGCAGCGTTTGGGCAGAGATAGGCTTGTGCTGCCCCACCTGGTGGCACTGAGCTCGTGGTTTGGGAAGAGGCGGTGCAGGGAAGCAAGGGCAGTGGGCTGTCAGGATGCTTCTGCTGGAGGCTTGGCGAGGAACAGCGATCTCAGAAGATGTTGGAGAGGCTCCTGCTCTCACCAGAGAGGGCAGAGCCTTCGCTGTAGGTGAGAGATCAACTTGTCCAAAGGGAGAGAGCGGCTTTCTGGAAGGCAGAGGACAGGAAGGGAGGAGTTCATCTGGACCAGGCTCCTGACTAGCTAACAGTCAGCTGTTCCTTCATGTGCTGAGAGGATGTGGGAGCCCATGGGCTTGCTGAAACGTGTGCAATCAGTGCTACTTCTGAGGAGCCAAGGGTCCCCTGCACAGCAGAGGTGAAGCCCTGTTCCTCTCCCTGTGCTTAGCCCACAGACAGGAGAGGCAGGGCACTGGGGATGGCCACACAACAGGGTGAGAGCACTGCCCTGGAGGGGGGAGAAAATCTGGGGAGGGTTCACGCTGGAGAAACACTGCACAGAAACACCACTGTGTGTTAGGAAGGTGCATACAGCTCCAGAGGCATCCTGGTGACAGGCACATCCTAGAACTGCTAGCTCTGTTGGTTCCTTTTTACCTTGCAACCTTATTTCAAGCTTTGTAACAGGGAGCATAACCTCTGGCTCTGCTTCATCAGATGTGCCCTGCAGCAAAGCCAATCAGAGCTGACAGATCGACGTTCTGCTGTTTCTCTGGAGCTAGAGCAGCACGAGGGAGGTGTGTTGTGAAAGTAGTGATTCTCAGGGTGCATCCGAGCACCCCGGAGGCAGAGACTCACCTAAAACCTTGAGGGAAGTTCCCAGAGCTCTGAAATCCCACGTGAGCAGGGGGGTGTAGAGGGAGAGCAGCCGTGCCCTGCCACCAGGATCCTGTGCCAGACAGCAAAGTGGGAAAGTGGGACAACAGCATGATCCCCTGGGGATGGCTTCAAATGGAAATTGGCTGCAGGGCCCCATCCTGCCCTGCCACGGAGGGGCTGCAGGGCCTGCCCCTGGGGGCTGTGGAGCAGCAGTAAGGTGATACACTGAGAAAAAGTCGTGTTCTTAACTGCCTGAGCGCTGCTGCTCTTTCTCAGCTTCCCACGCAGTCCTGTCACCAGCAGCAGCTCCCATGGCATCCTGAGCCCCATCCCAACCCCATGTGCAGGCACAGACAGCAGCTCCTGCCTTGCTTGGGGTCGGCTGTGTCCTCAGCACTGCTGTCCTCCTGGGGACAGCAAGCCAGAGTCAGTTTGACTGCCAAAGCCCCTATCAGTGGGGTTCCTGGGGATGTTTGCCTTTCCAAATCCCATCTGCCTTGCCAAGCTATTGAGGCTGTGCTGTTCCTGATCTGTGTTTGGTGAGCAGTTCCATCCTCCCAGCATCCCTGTGCTGATGTCTGGTGTCACTTGAGGACGGCTGGGAGCCCACTCTGCAAGTCACCATGGGGAAGCAGTGTTTCCCACAAACATAAGCGTGGGCATCCTTGCCTTCTTTGTGCTCTCATTTAAACAAAAATGGTTCCTGCAGAGATTGTTTTAGGGGACAGTAAGTGGCTGGAGCCAAACAGGGATTTCTGGCTTCTTTTTGTTTTCATAGAGAAAGCTCTGGGTTTGAGTCGTGCTTGCAGGTTGAGAGCTTGGCAACTCTTGGAAGCAGAGACTATGTGAAATGTAAATGGCTGAGAGGCTCTGCGGGCTCCCAGCACCGGGTGGGTGTCAGCAGGGCTCTGCAGCAGCTGGGGGCTGCACAATGCAGCCTGCTGGCCCCGCTCCCAGCCGGGATCCAGGTCACTTCCACCGACCTGAGCTCCGCTCTAAACAATCACCTAGGTGTGAAAAAATCCACCGCCTGCTCCCTGGGCTCTGCACTCCCCACCCACTGTAGTTCTTTAAATATTCCTAATGAGCTGTCATTTTGGCCGGGGCTGGCTTGGATCGCTGTAACAACGAGACCACGATGGGCAGGCAGAGGGGAAGGAGCGAGGGGCTTGCTGCAGTGTTATGTTTTTTCCCCGCTCGCTCTTTGCTGTAGTTGTTTTGAGTGGTGCAGTGATTTCTCACAGCTGGCCCTGCTATCATCCTGCTCATGTTGCTCTGTGCTGGGGCGAGGAGTGAGCTGGGGGGACTTGGCAGCCAGGCAGCTGTCCCGGAGCCTGAGCCATGAATGAGCTCAGAGGGGGAAAGGAGAGAGGTTTGGATGGGAGAAAACTCTATTTGTTGTGTTTTTTGTTTTTTTTTTTTTTGTTTTAAGTGAGAGGCTGACGGTGTTGACTGGATCCAGGCACAGCACGAGCAGGTGCTGTGCGTGCTCTGCCCATCCACAGCTCTCCCTCGGCCGTGTGGGTGCACAGACCCTTCTGCAGCCATAGCCAGCTCTGGTTGAGCCTCTGCCTTATGTCACCCCGCTGCTCAGCTCTGGGCATGGCTCGTGCCCACCCCTGGGACCCGCATGCAGTTCTGCCAGCGCTCTGAGCTGTGGCAGCTCTTGGCTCTCTCCTCTCCGATGCCGCACGCTGAGGTTTTCAGGCAGTATTTCCAGGCCTCCAGTTCTGAGCAGCAGCCTGCTGACAGCCTGCCTTGTGTGTCATGCTGCAGATCCTAAATATGAGCCTCATCTGAAGGTGTTTCTCTAGATCAATATCCATAGCACCTCTTGGAGCATCCTTCTCTTCTCTGCCCCTTGGTATCAGCTGCTCTAACATCTCAAGCTGAGTGCTTTGTTGTATTATGAGGATATTTTTCTGCCATGAACAGGATGGAGATGAGGTTTTCAGCCGCTGGGACACACTGGTGTCCTTGGGCATATACCTCAAACTGGAGTACTGTGCATGATTGGCTTCAAATAATACAGATCGAGGCAAGTCGTGGCACTGTGTGATGTCAGGACACAGTTCCTGCCTTGCAAAGCCTGCAGAGTGTGATATTGCATGCTTGGAGAGCACCGGGCATGGTAACACCCACCAAAACAGGGTTTGCAAGACTAAACCCACCAGCCTGCAGAAACAGCCGGGCTGCTGCTTTGGAGCTGGAGTGGTGTGAACTGGGAGCAAACCACAGAAAGGTGCTGGTTTCTCCCCAAGCACGAATTGTCTGTCACAGCACTGCAGGCTGCTGCTTTGCAACAGCTCGTCCTGAAATGGGTTGCTGTCTCCATTACCCAGGGCATGTCAGCTCTGAGGCTTTCCTGGAGGGCACTGCAGGTTTCATTTTAAACGCAGTCACCTTGGGATTCTTCGGAGATGTTGATGATGTGTTGCAGGATGATCTCCAGCACACAGGGTGTGAATGGTAGAATGGGCTGAAACCAGAACTCCTGTGAGACTGAGCGTGCTGTGAGCTCTAATGCTCACGAAAATGAGGGGCTGTTATTCTTTCCTGTAGATGTGAGCTGTGTCAGCGTGTCTTCCATACAGCTCTGCTGTTCCCTTTTTCTAGCAAGCCTTGGCTTCTCTGCTCCCTTATACAAGCTGTTTGTAATGCTCCAGTCCTCTGTAAACACGAGCTTGCCTGCTCTGCTGTCTCCTTCCCCACTGGCATTTAGAAAGCTCCCATCTTTACCCCGTACAATGCTCCTGACCTGCACCACTCCGCCTGTGGTGATGCTGCTGCTGTGTTCTCTGCTGGTCTCATGTTCGGTGCTGAAGTCTTGCTGGGTCCCTCTCTTTTGATTTGCATTTTCAGGGATGATGCCCCAGACCTGGGGTGTGCTTCCCCCTTCACATCTGTCCAGATGTGCTGCTGCCCTGCAGTGTGGAGGGACTGGGTGTTCCCACAGTGCTGAGCAGGCAGGCTTGCTTTGTGGGGCCAGGCGTGATGCTGTGGTACTGGGGGTGGAAGTGGTGGTTGGGTTTTGGGCTGCTCAGGGTTTGTTTTCTTCTTTGCTCCATCCGCTGGGAACAAAAGCAAACTGCAAAGTGGGTCAGTGGCAAACACAGGGCCATGGCAGCAACCAGCTGTGTGCCGCCCTGCAAACAAACAACCTTTTATACCTTAATAGTTATTGCAGATGCCAAGTCCCTGCTCACGTCCTTCCAGGCATCTGCTTGGGCAGATGCTGTGCTGTGGTGGGGAGCAAGCCAGGAACCAGCTCCAGTGCTGGAGAGCTTGCCAAGAGTTGTGTGCAAATACTCCTCCTGGGGTTATTGAGGTGCCAGTGGCCTTGTGCTCTTCTCAGTGTGCTATGAACAGCTCCGGCCATGAGGCATTGTGCTGCACCTGTCCTGCTGCTCCCTGCTGCCTGCTCTGGGGATGGCAGAGCTGTGGGATGCTGTGATGGGTGTGCACTGATGGGAGCACGCTGGTCTGAGTTCTTCAGCACAGAGTGGTAGTGAGGGCTGTGCTTAAGTTGATGCAGATGGGTGCAAATGGGGTTGTTGGATGAGCCTGTGGTGTTTACTAAAGCAGGGCCAGATGTACGTTCTCTTCTTAGTTGCAGCTGTAAACACTGTAAATGTCTTCAGTTGTCTGGCATGCACAGAAGTGCACATCATTCCTGCTAAGGTAGAATAGAAATAGGAGTTGTGACTGTGATATTGAGCTCTGAACGGAGCTTTGGCTCCGTCACAGCTTTCATCTGCAGCTGAGAGGAGGCAGCTCGGGCTCCTTCCCCTAACAACAAGCTCTGCTTTGAGGTGTGTGAAGAAGGAGCATTAAAAGCTGAGCTCCCAGCGAGTTATTTCCTTTGAGCTCTTGATTACACTACAGCACATGCTGTATGTTCCAGGATGGATGATGTCCCATCCATTTCTTTTGAATACCTCATGGATCTCGGTAACAGCTGCGAGCAATTTATTTTTGGGTATAATCAGTTAATGTTTTGGTGAAGTGCTTTGAAGATGTACAGCATCCTCAAATGCGAGTATCGCTTCATTGTTACTATTTAACATCTCTCCGTAACTGAACTACTGTCAGACATCCACACTTAATAACCTATTTGGTGTCTGGATCTTTTCTGTAAAGGCAGATTTTTGGCCAAGGGGCTGGTGGAATGACATAACAGGGCTCTCAGCGATGTAGTACCTGTCATGGAAGCCTCTCAGCATGCTTTGAAGCACCGGTTAACTCACACCTGTCGGTTGGGCAGTCTGGGCATCCATCTCTGGGCAGATGGGGAGGAAAAGTGACCCCTGGAGAGCCCCTGGCAGAAGGGAGTCTGCTGCCCCTTGCAATGGATCTGGCAAACACAGTCCTTGCTGTGCTTGCTTTGAGCCAAGAGGCGTGCAGCTGGGCTTTGCTGCCGTGCAGGAGTTTGTGCATCAAGAAGGATGGGGTACAGAGACTTAAAAGACAGGCAGGGTAGATGGGGAAAGCAAGAGCAAGTGGCTTCTGAAGCCATGTGAGACTGGAGGAAGCCTCTTCCTGCCAGGGGGTGGCCTGTTGTCTTGGATTTTCTCATGATGTCACTTGGAGAATAGGCACCAGGTATGCCAGAGTGCTGGCAGAGAGCTGCTGCTTAGGCTGCTGGATAAAGCAAGGGATCCCAAAGGCTGCCTGTGGGTGTACATCACCCTCCTGGGCTGCATCTGTCTGAGCTGGTCCCCAGGTGGGTGCAGGGCAGCTTTCCTCGCCTCTCCCCTGGCTATTCCAGCTGACTGCCGTCAGTCCCCCACCTCTCATCAGGAAAAAGAAAAGCTTAAATTGAGGAGCTGCTATTGGGGGATGGAGCTGTGGGACTCCAGCAGGCAGTCCGTCACTCTCAGGCATCAACATGTCATCTGGAGGACTTGGAAAGCAGCTCTTCGCCCAGCCCACTCCAGAGACAACGTACAGCATGAAACCAAGAAATGAACTGGCGCTGCTGTTCTGACAGATAAAGAGCAACTCTTCGTAAAGGACCTCTGTGTTTTGATTCCTGCCAAGAATCATTTAAGCAGTGGTCATTAGTGACTTATCTTTCCTAAAACACGAGCAAAAGCTGACGTCTCCACGAGAGGCTGCATCAGTCAGTGTGCTGTGGTGGAGAGCAGCTGTCCATAGCTCCAGCTGTTTGCACCGTGCCTGCGTGCATCCCCTCCCTGGGCCACATGCTGGGACACAGTATTTGCAGCTCACTCTCAGGCTCATGTACTACGTGGGGTGACTGGCAGTCCAAACAATGCAAGCAGGGAGAATTCCTCCTGCTTACTCATAGCTTTTGTTCCTGGGGCTGCAGGAGCTTTGTCACAGCTGTGCTCCTTGCAGTGAGAGCTCAGCTTGATAACCAAACAGCCATCAGCTGGGAATTGGGATATTCTGAGAGAGATGGAGCTTGTTATCGCTGGCACCATGTTTATCTTCCTAAGATGCTCATTGAGACAATGTTATCTCCATCTTAAAGGTAGAGAATAAAGAGGCTGCTGGCTGCCCTTCGTCTCCGTGGGCTCTGTGTCTCCTGTGGAGCTCCACTGGGATCTCAGAATTGCTCTTAAATGCCCCTCTCCCTTCACTTGACTACGTGCAGGGGATTTGAGCTGGCTCAACATGGCCCTAATGGCAATTCCCAAGTGTCCCAAAAGTGCATGATGTCAGGAAAGGAATGCAAACCAGGGATTTCAGCCCCTGACCCTCTGTAAGATGGGATGTAGAGGCCAGGCAGGGTTGAATTTGCAGACTAGCCAATGAAGGGCTTTGAAGATCCTTATCTGTGCCAGGCTGAGGCATTAAATCTGATCCTAAAGGTGTATGGCCTGAAGTTTGGGACTTCAGCAAACCATCCCACAGCCTGCCTGCAGCTTTAAAGGCCCATTTATGGCTGTTGAGGCCAAACTTGAAACCTATCTCCTTTCTGAACTTTTATTTCCTTGCTTGTTCAAATACTGGGAGGGAAGCCAGCTCTGGAAATGAAGTCACTTCTGAAGATGGCTGCTCTCCCCAGGAGGAGGCTCTGAAAATTCCCATTGTAATTAAAAGCGATTTTTTTCTTTTTTTTTTTCAAAAAACATCTTATGGTCTTGGCCCTTGAATTGGTCCCTCCCAGCTGTCCTCAAATTAATAGGAAAAAAGAAAAGACACTGGCACTGCAAGGCTTTTTTTTTTTTTATGACAGATTTTATTGCGTAGGATTCAGCGCATTGACAGGCTATAAAAGTTTATTGAAAACAGATTCAGCTGTCAATGGGCTGACCAGTGCCTGGGCTGGGCTGCTGGTGGAGGGACACTGGTTTCTGTGGTTTCCTGCAGTGGGTCACTGCTGCTGAGAAGGAGCTGGAGGGGGAATGCCCACCATGAGCCAGCAGCACAATCCCAGCTGTGTCACTGCGTGTGGGGTGATGAGATTTGGGGTTGTACTCACAGATAGGTCTTCCCATTGTTAATATCCCTGTCGGCCTCCAGCGCTCCTTCAGCATCCTGGATGAAGTGAGGAAGTCTAAGCTCTTGTGCTTCCTTAGGACACTGGAGCAGTTGCTGCTGTGCTGAGACCTCACAGTGTGCTCCTCGGCATGTAGCTACAGCAAAATGCTGCCCAAATCCCCTACCCAGGCAGTCCTGTTCCAACATAAGGGTCCCTAGGGGAAGAGCCACACTGTGCTGGTTCATGAATTGTCCCAGTGTAGAAAAATTAGGGAGGAGAATGCTGAGACTGCTCCAAATGCAGCATTGGTGGAGGTCTGGCTGGTGGGAGCCCAGCCCTGCCAGGTTCTTGTGGCATCTGGGAAGATGCCACTGGTTCCTGAGATGAGTGGCCTTAATTTGAGCCACGCTTCTTGGAGACAGCTGAGGTTCTTCTGTGACTGGTGGAGGTTCTCAGCCAGCAGGTCTGTGACTGGTGCCCAGCATCTCCTTTGGAGGGGGCTCTTCTGAGCTTGGAAGGGAGCTTTGACTAGGAAAATCTTGCCCTTTCCAGGCAGCAGTGGTTATTCATCAGAGCTGCAATTGGCTGTTTTCAGTGTGCAGTGTCTTTCCCAAGACAGAACAAAGAGGATCACAGCTTCATCTACAAAACGTACCTGCAGCTGTGTGGATCCCACACATCTTGCTGGGGTGTGTGAGGCTGTTGCTGTGCAGCGTGGCTAAGGTGAATCAGCAACCTGCAGGTTGCCCTCTTATTTCTTGCCTGTTTGCCTCCACAAACAACCCGGTACACCTTTAGTCTTAAGTCTGACTGTGTGTGTGTGCCCACCAAAGGCCGTGCTGGCTGTGCAGTTCGTTCCAACAGGGATCACTGCTGGTGGTTTGGGCTGGCACACCTTCCTGTGAACAAGGACAAAGAGCTGGCTTGCTTTCGCACCGCTGTCCCTGCTCAGAATGTGGCTTCACATCAAACTGCTGCAGCCAAGTTTGGCAATGCTGGAGGCAGAGCCCTGACAGCAGAGAGCTGGGTGCCAGACCTGCTGCGTTCACAGATCAGTGAATTTAAACAACTCAGCCATTCCAGAGACCCCTAGCAGAAAGGCACCACCTCCAGACCCCGGACCCCTCACCTCGTCAGCCCGTGCCAATTTGGATGTGCTGTCAGAAACCATTTGCCTGCATTAGGTAAGATCCCTGTTTTTGTATCCACAACAGTGTTGGATCAAGGTTGCCGCGTGTCATTTCATCACTCTGGCAAATGACAAGCTCGGGGCTTGGAGTGTGGAACCTTATTTTTAATAAAGGAAAAATCTTTGCACTTCTATTCTGCATCTGTCAGCGATCTCACTTGGCTGAGCCCTGGAGGAGTTCATCTGGCCCTCGTGTTAAGGAAAACCAACAAATTAGTACAGATGTTTTTCTGAGAGCTACGGGGATCAGGGATCAGTGATTTAATACTGCCTGATATTTGATAGGGGACGCCCAGGGAATATGTGCTGGAAACCAGGAAGTAATATTACATGAAATCAAAATATAAATATGTTCCTAAAGGTTTAGGTAATTTTTTGCAATTTCCCCTTGTATGGTCTTAAACGAGGTCTCTCCTTCTCCTCGTGTTCCTCGTGCACTTGTTCGTGTAGGAGGCTCGTTCCTCTTGAGGTGGAGTTGGAAGCCATGGAGTAAAATGAAGGTTTTATTGTGTGTTCGTGGTCTTTAGGTCAGCTGAGGAGGAAAAGTAAGAAATAAAAACACAAAGATCCTTCTGGAGTAAAGAAGAAAGGGAAAATGAGCAGCCACAGCAGGCATAAGGCTGCCTTTAGGGAGCATTGTGACTTCAGGGTGCCTCATTCATTGCCCCCTCCTGTTCTTTCCAGCCCTGAGAACTCCCAAGGACCAGAGTGAGCATGGGAACATACTTCATTAATCCTGAGACCAAAACCTGATGAGGTTTGATTCTCCAGAATGTTTTGTTGTCCTCTGATTGGTATGGCCTAATGTATCTGCTCTCGAGCAGATAACATGAGTAACATCAGCAGAGAGAGGTTACCTGTAAGTCCTTCAGAGATGGACTTGTCTTTCATTTTTTAATTCATTCAGGTGTGAAAGCAGGAGGGGAGCCATGTTTCAGCAGTTTCAAGTCCAAGCTAACGTGGCTGAGCAGACCTGTCATGAATGTGAGACATCTGCACATCTTGGTGGTTCTGGCTTGACATTTAGGAGCTCAGGATGTGTCATGCTGGTGAGTCTTTGCCTGCCACATCTCCACCGTGGGCCTTGTGTATTGCTC
Organism: Oreortyx pictus; assembly: GCA_036925125.1. Classification (NCBI taxonomy): domain Eukaryota; kingdom Metazoa; phylum Chordata; class Aves; order Galliformes; family Odontophoridae; genus Oreortyx; species Oreortyx pictus. The sequence continues at coordinate 1,604,844 of JAUPFR010000025.1, read as the reverse complement.
AATGGCTTCACCACTGCTGGGTTGGGTTTACTGATACCTAAATAACTCACAGCGAGAGAATTTATTCACACCCTCCAAAAACCACAAGATATGGAAAGTTGGTGTTATTCTTGACTCTCAAAAACATAACAGTAACAAAGATGAAGTCATAGAGGCTCGACAATGACTGTCGAGGGGATTTTTGGAATGGTTCACAGCCCCTCTGTCCTTCCATCCGTCCCCACGATGCCCAGGGCAGCCCAGCTGTTTGGCACAGCAGCAGTGACCCCCGATGTGTACGGCTGTGTGCTGATGGGTTCAGAGTGAAGAATGTCTTCCCTCCCCAGCGGTGCACCTGGAGCTGGCAGGGGCTTGGATGCAGGCATAAATCAAGAGGAAGATGACAGGGACTGAAGGTTTCTGGCTGCGGTGCAGGAGACCTGGCATTTTCATGGAGATCACACCAGGGCTGACCTCAGGCAGGGCGGCAGCGTTGCTGCTGATGAAGTGCATCCTCTGTGTAATACTGGACCCAAAAGCATGATGCAGTTTGGCTCTTCATCACCCATTTCTTCATCCCGGAAGATGACATGGACAGCAACTTCCAGCTGCCTCAGTATGTTTCCCCACATTTCCCTCCTTGCCCTTGGGCATGGGCCCAAAGCCTTCACAGTGCATGGTGAATTCAGTGGTCTCTTACCAGCAGGATGTTGCTTAGCTTTGGCTCTCTCTGCCATTTCTGAGTCAGAGGTGCATCCCTTGGCGCATACCTGGAAGCATCGCTGCTATTTGTGCTGAAGATTTCAGATTTGCTCTCAGCTAAGTGAAGATTTTGTGAATGCCACGTAGATCTTGTGCTGAATGCAACTAATTAGAAGCCAGCACACTCCTTGGCTGTGGAAACACTGGAACCGAGGAAATCCAGAGCAGGGAGTGAGAATATTCTGCACTTAACACCTGGGAAATTCCAGTGATTGCTGCTCCTTTCCCTTTGCTCATTGATTGTGACTTTCCAAAGAATACGGTGACTCAAGGATGGCTTCCCCACCTCGCCCCACGTTTCCTGGCTTGCATCACGGTTCCTGTAACTCCTTTGGTAGTCCTTCTGTGGGGAGAGGAAGGCAGAGATTTTTGTAAGGCCTCTGATGGCTTTAAATTGTGTAAACTCTGTGCTCCTTCTACATTCAGCCTACAAGCTTAAGGAACGTATTCGACTCCAAAAAGTTTCTCAACGTAGTGACAAATCTGCTTCCTATAAACCCAAGCTGTTGGCATTTGCTGTTACCCTCCTTTAATGCTTTATTAATGAAGTTCTTTTACAGCTGTTCCATTATTTCACCTGGGATAGGAGTCAGGGTCACAGGTGGATAATTATGTGGGTCATCCTGTTTCTATCCTCTTAAAACTCTGGCACAACATAAGCTCTCTTTCAGTCCTCAGTGTTCCAAAGACTTATTAAAAGTCAACATTAATGATCCAGAGCGCTCTTTGGCCAGGCCTCTTTTAAATCTCAGCTACAAGTTCTCTGTGCTTGCTCATTTCCAAATACCTCATTTACTAGCTGTGGCCTAACGTCCTCCATAGTTTCTGTTGGATCAGAAGCTCTTCTGTCATCACGTGATGCAAATAAATCGCATGGCTTTCCCTCTGACACAGGATGGCTGTGAGTGTTGTTACGATACCTTGGAGCTTCAGGTAGAGCCCACTTCTACTTGTCTGGCCCCAGTTGTACTTATTGCATCGAGCCAGCGCTGCTGTTGGGCGTCTCGAACTGCTCCACACGTGCATCCCAAAGGGAATGATACTCCTCCAGCTCATCTCATGGGAGGGAGACGGTCCTTGGAGGGATGCTTGCTAACACACAAGGGTGAGAAGGGCAGTGAAGAAGCAGTGATTTAGCAGTAAGCCATCAGCAGAAGAATGGAGGCGGATGGGAAGTCATCCTTTAGCCGTGGCCACGTGGGTGTGAAGGGTTTGGCTAACTGGTGGAAGATCTGCCATCCCACCTCTGAGCATAAGCTTGAAGTGCACTGGGAGGACCTGCCAAAGCGACACGGGGCAAATCATCGCCCACAGACAGGGAGTGGGGGTAAGCGAGCACGGTGGTGCAGTGTGGGTGGTTGGAAAGCTCTGTGACTCCGGAATGAAATGCAAAGTAGCACTCTCAGCAGTGTTTGACACTGCCTGCCTGGCCAAACTGGAGAGCAGGGCTGCTGCTCCTGCTTACAGGCAAGCATCATCCTGGGGAAGTATCATTGACCACATCTGTGGCTGCTGCTCGTGCCTTGATTTATCGCGTGTGGGTTCTGAATCGCATTAGAGTATTGGATCCTATGTAGCACTCCTTTTTCTGCCAGTCTTGGTAGGCATAGAGCAGGAGCTCAAGAAGTGGTTGGCGTGGCTTCCAGGTTCCCCTAACGATGGTTCTCTGTTTAAAATAACTTCAGTGCCAAGTGCTTATGTGTTAGTGCCAGCGGACTTGGAGACACTGTCACTGTCATGCAGCAGGTGACTGTGTGAGTTTGGGGATAAAATAAAGCCCAGAGCTTCCACGCATGTTCCTGTGGGTTTCACAGGAGCAGAGCTGGAGATCTGGGGGAGGTTACACGCAGTCCAAGATAAACCCTCTGTGTGACCATCTGCAAATAAGCAAGTGGCAGCACTGACGTGCAGACTGCCCCTGTGACCTAGGCTACTTGCAATGACTCCAGAAACCCTGTGACATTTCTAGCTTGAATTATGTAGTTGTTTCCCCAGTATTTACTTATATAACTATTTGCTGTGACATAGAAGAAAACAAGCAAATGTCAAGGAAGAAAGGTTATTGCTCATGATTTATTCTCAACCAGTTAATTTAATTGCCTTTCTGATTGAGTCATAGGATATGAGGATAAGGAAGAGGAAATTTGTGTATCTTTAACTTGAAGGTTGTTGACACTGCATTATGGACCTCTCTCTAAGTGGGAAGGGATGGTCTGTAGTCTGCTGCTCGATGTAAGCAGGAGAAAAGCAGACGTGCAACAGTTGTTAACCGTTCACTGCCAGAGCAGAAAGCTTTATTAAATGAGATTTTGCCAAAAAAAAAACCACTCAAACCCAAAGTGTTTCATAATCCCAGAGGTTCTGGATAATAGAGGAGGGAACGAGCACGTGTGTCAGCGCTGCCAGGCAGGGAGGTGCTGGGAGCCTGCTGGAGGATGAGCTGGGTTGGAAGCCAGTGTGGCAGTGGGGAGGAGCACCCTCCCTGCTGGCTGGGGAGCATGCCCTGGGCAGGATTTGTGATGGGTGAAGCTTGCACGTAGATCACCAGGTGCATAAACAGAGAAAGAAGGACGACTGGGCAGCTTGCAGCTCCGCCTGGGAGGGTTTGGGGTCGGCTTAGGCTGGGTGCATGCAGTCTGTAACTGCATATAAAAGACAAGAGGTCTGGGATTTACAAACAGGACTCAGCACGCTGCCAGCTGTCACTTGCAGGAGCTGGCAGCGTAGATTGGGGTGTGGGGGGTTCATTCTGTACGTTCTGTGTGCACTCGCTTCTGTTATAGGTGTCAAAGCCAGGAGCACATACATCTCAGGCTCTCTGCAAACACTGTCAGGGCGTGACAGAGAGCAGTGGAGGTCTCTGCTGCATGGTGGCACTTCGCCTCGGTCCTTTGGGAGCTTTGGGCTGGCGAAGCTTCTGCACAAGGAACCTTGTCAGCAGACTTCTGAATGAAAGCCACCCCCACGCAGCAATCCTGATGTCACTGCTGCAAACCCTGAGCAGCTCTCTGACAGTTTAATAGGGAGCAACCTCTGCTGGCGACTGCCACTGTGTAAGGCCACCAGGAGGAAATGGTTCTGCTTCACAGCAACAGCAGTGAGTGTACCCAGCAGCACCCAAAGCAGCAGAGTCCTTGTTGGAGGGCAGATGACTTCCCACAGCTCTGCCAGTTCAAAGCCTCTGTCAGGTATGGAGCCTGAGGCGAGCTGTGCATCCCCTCTGTGCCACCTTTCAGTCTTACTCCTAGGTGGAAAATCAGGCAGTGGATTCGTAGTGGAAATATAAAACCCCAAGCATCCTAATTTGGGTCCCTGTGTTGCAAAAGGTCAGTGTGTGCCTAAGGAAAGCACCTTTGAGATTGCCTGGAAGGCATTAGGTCTCCACATTTTGGTGTAATCTTTTTAGTGTTCCCCTAAGATTTTAATGATGTGTTGCAGAACAATTCGGTGAAATTAATGGATGTCTGAGCTGGGAGTCGTCTCAGGTATTCATGAAACTGTTTGGAGGACTCTTCCTCGAGAAACTTTGCGTTACTCACCAGAACTGGATGGTTCCTCAGATGGGAAGGTGTAGGGCAAAGGGCTGTTGGTTGGCAAACGATGCTGATTTTTCCTGATTAAGTCCCCCAAAGTACAGTGTCCCGTGGCAGCAGCACGGTGGGGATGTGCATGGGCTGGGGGAGCTCAGCAAAACCAGCAGAGGTGGAGCATCTCTCCCAGGGAGCACAGAGATGGAGCAGCACCTGTGCTGCTTCCGCAGGAGCGGATTCTCTTTGCCTGAAATGCACTTGTTAGAAATCTAAACAAAAGTCTTAAGCCATCCTGCCTTTAAAAACAAGCTGTTCAACCTGGGAAATGCTTTTTGGAGGCTGATATTGAAGCAGGTGCCAAGTTTCGCTCTGTGCTGTCTGTCCAGGTGCCTCGTTTAATTTCACAGCCCTTCTCCAGCACCGAGGAGAGGAGCAGTAAGGAGATGTGAGATTACTGTTCTGAGTGTTCAAATGTCATTCTCCTAGAAGGAGCTGGTGTGGCTGACGCTGGGCGTGCAAGATCACCCCAGGTAACACAGAGCTCTCTGCAGCTTGGTGCTGAAGTAAGCAAGAAGCAGCAGCTTGCTGAAGGTGGCTACAGAATGGCTGTGCTAGCTGGATCTCTTGTAGCTAAAGCTGAATTGTTAATGTGCTGCAAAAGAGGAAAACAGAGCTGAGGTAGGTTGCACTGGTAGGACCCTAACCCAAGGAGAGAAGCTGGTGAGCATCCAGCAAAGGCAGTGTCAAGCTGGAGTGCTGCTGTGGGATGTGTGGTGTTACCTGAGTTCGCATTGTAGGAGACCTTGCTGGTGCTTGGCTCACAGCTGGCAGCGTTGTGGGCTCCATTCTGCACCCCCTCTCACATCAGTGCATCGGCCTTTGGTCCTCTCCTGTGTGCCTGCCTGCTGGCCAGCAAAACGCATCTTGCTGGTGCAGCAAAAAGGCTGAGGTGTCCTCCTGGGGGAGCTGGGGTTAAGCTGCTGTCCTCAAAGCACCTGTCCTGGGGTTTGCAGAAGGAATTGCCTGCTGCTCTGCTGCTCCTCGCCCCCTCCTCCTTCCAGCCATTGGCTGCAGCCTGTATTTCCCCGTTATTGCCTTTGGCTCCGTCGCAATGGGCGGTGCAGTATTTTTGTTCTTCACTTAATAATCTTTTGGCGGCCGTTGGACATCATTTCTCATTGTATTGGTGGAGGATTAGCTGAGATGATGGGAGATATTTCCTGTCCCAGCAGCGGGATGGGCTTCGCAGGGCTTGCGCCTTCTTTTCACATAGTGTAATGCTTTGTTTGGGAATGTGCAAAGGCAGCTAATCTGTGGGAAGGCAGCGCAGCCCCAAAGCACGATCACTTTTATTGGTGGCAAGGAGCCACGGAGCCTGGTGTTCCCAAGATGGGCAGAACGTGGGGCTGAGGGGTCCTGTGCCTGTTCTTCTCTCTGCCATCAAACTGCTGTGCAGTGGGAGGGGGGGAAAAAGCTTCTCTGCTTACCCAGTGTCTGGTCGTGGTTCTTCCCTTGGTGCTGGCAAACCTCAGTGTTGCCCAAAGCTTAAAGGTTGAGTGCTTAGGGAAGGAAAGGGATGCTGCAGGGATGTGGTCGTCAGCACAGGCACCGAGATGTGTTGCTACAAATACCCACTGGGCGATGGCAAGTGAACTGTTCTGCAAAAGATAAAGTACTGCCCAGAAAAGGTAAAAGGTTAAACTTCTGGGAAAATGATTGGGGAAGGGTGGGTCCAGGCCTTGGCGGACAGTAAGAGGGTGTTAGATAGCGTAGCTCCTTACCACAGCCCCTCTCAGGTTACTGCCTGCTGGCCCAGCTGGGATCTCTAAGGGGGAGCGATGGATTCTCCTGTGATCTCTCTCCAGCTCCAAGCACAGAGCTTGCTCCTGTCCAGCTGCAAGCCTTCACTGCCTTGTGCAAATCCCCGAGGCTTGCTTCCTTCTGCTGGCTCTTATCACAGGGCAAGGTAGTCCCGGTGTCCCACGGAGCCTGAGTCTGGATCCTGTTTGTCTGCAGGCACGGCTGCACCTCGGGGACGGCTCCTCTCGGTCAGCTCGGCAGCTCAGACATGGCTGGTTTAGCATTACACCATCGATTGTAAATGGAGACAATCTTGAGATGAAAAAAAAAAAAAAAAATGGCTTTCCTGCTTCCAAGGCAATTTAGTTTTCTTGTAATAATAACTGATAGGTGGTTGGGGGAGGGATTAGCCGTGACACGATCCCTTTGCTATGTTTCATGAAGACGAGAGCTGCAGACTTCTTTCATCCTCCCAGGGCGAGGAATACGGTACCAACTGCTGAAGACCAGACAGCAGAGGGGCGGGGGAAGGAGGCTGATGGTCACTGGAAGAAGGTGGGATAAAAGAGCACCACGTTCCTTGTTGCGTGTAGCGTGTGCTGATCTAGTCGTGAGATACCGACTGCCTGAGATCAGCTGCTGGGGAAGATATGCCCTAAGTACAGTGCTGTGGGAATGACATTTTGAGTTACTGAAAGAAGGGAAAGCTTTGGCTGCAGCAAAGCCCTGACTGTAGATGTCCCTGTGCATCGCAGGGGACTTGGACTCGATGACCTTATAAAAGGTCCCTTCCAGCTCAAAGAGTTCTATGATCCTATAATTGCTTCTTGCAGCCAGCTTTGCTTTCTCCCGCTTCTGTCTGACAGCTTTTCCCAGTGAAGAGAGTAGAGGAGGAACCTCAAAAAAGGCATTCGCTTTCATTCCTAGCAAAGTGGTGTGGGTCCTGTTAAAAATGCAGGTTGCCCCATCCTGCTCAGCTCAGAGGCAGCAGTGGAAAGGACTGCCTTCTGCTATCCGAGCTGCGAGCACGCTGTCCCTGAGGTGCCTTAAATACTTAAAATGTGACTTTCAGCCTCTTTAAGGCGTAAGGTCAAGAAGCAATGTCTAGAAGCTACAATTGCTGATGCATAATAACCGGCAGACACTGTCTCTTCTGCAAACCTACTTCAAAGGGGTCAGCAGCAGACCTCCCCCAGCAAAACTGGAAGGGGAAAAGGAGCAGAGGATGATTTAGGGTTTGCTGATGGCAGCCAGAATGCAGCGAGTGCTTCCCTGGAGAGGGGACATGTGTCAGGGTCAGGGTTTGGACATTGCAGCAGAGTGGGTTGGGGTGTTTGTGGCTGAGCAAGGAGAGCTGTGCTGTGGGGAGGCTGGAGGAGTAAGGTGATCAGCTGCTCCACCAACACTGGGCAGGTCGGGCTCTAAGTGGACGGCAGACACCTGCAAAAGCTTTCTCATCCCTGCAAGAATGCTTCATAACTCGTCGTCTTACACCGCCGAGAAATACGGCAGAGGAAATAACTTGGAGAAGGGAACGGGAGCTAAAATGTTCTCTAAAGCTCCTCCTGACATTTTTCATCTGCGCTGCTGTATCTCCCATTGACAGATTTCTAACACCTCTGATGGCTGTGCGTGCTGCTCCTCGAATCAGCTCTTTTCAGAGCTAGAAATACCAGCCCTCTTCCAGAAGAAGCTTATTTTTATTATATTCCCAGCCTAATACTGGAAACCTAAGAGCTTCAGAATAGTGCTGGCTGCAACTCCAGCATTTCCCCTGAAAGAAAGCTAGTTATGGGAAAAATCCCTTTTTTGACAGCCTTCCACTGAAAAAAAATGCACATTTTCCCACAGGAAACGTGTGAGTTTTGTGGGTAAGTGGGTTTTTCCTCGCTTTTTCCAGCTCGAGCTTGACGTTCCTAAACGCTGCTGTTGCTTTGAGCTGGTGGAAGTTGTACGATGGCGGTGAGGAGTGGATGTGTGCATCCCACCTGGCTGCAGGCAGCAGTCAGTCTGAGAGCCCCAAACTTCCTCAAACTCAGAGGGTGCACTGTGTCTCAGCTGCACGTCCCATTGCTCTCATGTGCTCTGAGCTGCCTTGCTGCAGTCAGTGCATGCCCTGAGCTTACAGGGGAGAGCTGATGTGTGGCCCTCATGAGTGATGGGAAGCAAAAGTAATGGCACTGCTGTTCTGGTTTTGCTGGTAAGGGCGAGTTGTCCTAGGCTTGAGCAAATCATCGTTCCGTCTACATGCAAAGATCCTGCTGGGAAGACTTAACCATCCTACTCTGCAGGCTGTGGTACCTGGGTGAGAGATTTTAGGCGAGTGAAGCTGTTTTCTTGTAGATGAGGCTCCATGCAGCAGGAAGGGTGATAGAGAACAAAGGCTCCAACAGCAAGACCGTGTCATTGCTCAGTCTGGCCAACAAGCAGGTTGAGGATGCCCCACATGTATGCTAACAATTTGTCATTTTTTACCCTATTATTACATTAGCTGCCAAGATTTCCTCGCCTGCTTTCTCGATTGGGGTTATTTTTAATCCTTGTTTATTTGTGCTTTCCGTCCCCGCCTTTTCCAGCTTTCCTGCCTGCAATGCTAACCCCTCGTGCCCTGCAAACACATGCTCAACAGCTTCGCTCACGTGAGGCATCTTTGAAGTTGGAACCGAGTTGAGTATGTGCTGCAGTGTTTATAAGCTCAGGTCCTTGATCTCTTAACCCTTGCCCGATGCGTTTGGTGTACCGCGGTTTTTGCAATAAATCGCTGTCTGTTTCATTTTGGAGAGCAGCTCCACGCTGCCCCCAGCCCCTGTCGACACAGAGCACAGATGTGATGCTTGGCCCCACCGTTGCCTTTTTGCCCTTTGTTTTTGCTCATGGCTTTGTCTCCAGGTCTCTCGTACCGTGTTTTCCCTCCTATACGGCTCTGAATAATTGATAGAGAAAGCCAGGAAATAAATCAGAGCTTCAGATGGTAATGCAGAAGGAACGAAGGGAAAAGCAGACATATGGATTTCATCACCAGTGGAGAATAACATGTATGATAATAACAACAGAGTGTAAATGAGTGTATGTACTCACTGGCCGCTCTTCCACACGGATTGTTTTTGTACATGACGGGGGAAGTTATTTTGTGGTTTCGGAGTTCTTTGGAACGATTGCATCCTGGCCCCACTCCTTCCCAGCCCCTTCCCTGCAGCACAGCTTTGCTTTGGGGTGATGCTGCAGCTTTGGAGGGGAGGGGTTCAGTGCTCGTGGGGATTTTTCTGAAGACGCCTTCCTCGCAGTGCTTGCGTGCTCCATGACGCCGGTTTCCATCCCCACGTCCCATCAGAGTTGGGCTGGAATTCATTGCTGCTTCCCTGATCAAAACTAACCAAAAGCTCTTCACCGGCCAAGATAAATTGCAGAGAGAACATTGGTACAGAGTGGAGCAGCCCTGGCTTTGTGTTTTTGCTTTGAAACCATAGATCCCAGCACTCAGTCTGCGCTCGCGTGCTGACAAACGCACCGGGCGCTGGAGAGCCCTGCAGTGGGGATGGGATGCTTGCTGCCTTGCAGGCATCCAATAACCCTCCAGCATCTTTTTTTTTATAGGACAGGATTCCTTTTTGCTTATGTGCTCTGGAAGAACAAGCTAAATACAAGTGTCTACCCTAATTTGTTGAAGCTGTCAGCTGAAGCTGCTGTTGCAGACCCAGCGGTGCTCCAGCTGAAGAGAAGATGGGTGCGGAGATGTCTTCACTCCACCTCCCATCAGTCATCACCTTCTCTGCTGCTCTCAGCACAGAAGTTTGTTTCCTTTTCCCTATTTCCCCAAGGCAATTAGCTGATGCCCTTTCTCTGGTCAGCTGTTCAAACCCACTGTCTAACAGCCCATGGGCAGATAACTGCAGCCATCCCACCACCTCAGGTGTGCATGTGCCAAGAGGAGTGCAGTGCTCACCTGCAGGTGGGATGCTGGGATCACGGCCTGGCCGTGCTGCTGCCTGGCCTCATCCAGAGAGATCTTGGCCAAATCTTTCCCCGAGGAATCCTTGATAATTCCTCTTGGAAGTGTGTTTTTTTACTACAAAGCTCGGGAGAAACAGGAACGCTTTATTTGCCAGATCTCAGTGTATTCTGGTTTGGAGCTGGTAAAATTAATAACTGGACTGGTACAAAAACCCTTTTTAAATTAGTAGTAACTTTGAGTTCTTGTTCCCGTGATGTAGATATGAAGAAATTCTGGATACTGAAAAAGTTTCATGGGAGAGGAAGATCAGTTCTCCCCAGCTCATTTCACAATCCCGTGCTTCCTGAGTGAGTGCAAATCCAGCACCTTTCACCAACAATAAAAATCACAGCTTTTTCTGGTTTAGTTCTGTTTTGAGCAACAACAACAACAAAAATCTCTTCCTGGCAGAATCCACTGCTCGTCCTATCACTGCTCTGCGTTGTGAAACAGCTTTTCCTAATCAGATCTCGTGCCCGTTGTGGCCGGACGGGGCTGCGTGCCAATGCAGTACGTGGTGCTGGGGGTGTCCTTACCACTGGAGCGGGGTCCAAAAGTAGGAAGGGTCAACATGAGGAACGTGTGAGGAAGTGTAGGATGGAATAACCTCGCTGAGTTGTCACTGTGGTCCTTTTCAGCCCGAAAAATGCCTTGTCCTGGCTTGGATGTGGCCTCAGGGACTGTCTGCTGGCGGTGGGAAGGTGAGAACTCAGTGGGGTGTTTGTGCAGGGTTTGAGGGACCAGGGGTGCTTCCCCCTTCCAGCAGATAAGGAATAGCTGACTGAGCTGTGACAAAGCACTGGAGCTGAGTGTGGTTCAGGAGCTGCTTCCAGCAGTGCCGGGGGACGTGCTCATAGCTGGCCAAGGCTGGTTCGGTCGAGTCCTGTAAGTCCCGAGGTTTTGTTGAAACAATTTTCTTTTCTCTAAGCTTTCCAAAGCTTTTCTGGGATGCTGTAGTTTCTGGCACTGCAAAACAAAACTATCCAAAGAGTGAGAGGCGGATGCTTTAGATGTGCATTAGCAGTGTGACTCGAGCTGAGGATCTCTCATCAGCTTGGCCGTAACCCCACAGGTGACCCCGTGTGGATGCACCTTTGCAAAGTGGCCCCAGCCTTACACTGGCACTGCTATAGGTCCGGCCCTCCGTCCTGTGGTGTGTGGGACTTAGGAGCATCCTGCTCGATCTCATTGCAGCTCAAGCATCCTTGGCCTTTGAAGCTGGGAGATCTGCAGTGTGTGCAACCAGGTCTGCTCTCCTTTGTGTCTCCGTGGTGTAAATTGAAGTTGAAATAGGTGTTCTGTTACAGAAACTGAGCTGTGCTGTGCACTGTATCCAGAGTCCTTCTGAAGTTGTTCGGTGCCACGAACAGGGACCTGGCTTTGGCTTCTGATGCCATTCACCATTCACTTCCCCACACGGAGAAGCATCACGTTGCTTTTCATTTGCATCTCGTGGTCGACAGCAAGTTGAATGGGAGTCAGCAGTGTTCCTGGGCAGCAGGAGGGCCGTGCTCCAGGGCTGGCACAGCACCTCTCTGCCTCAGCCTCTCCTGCAGAGAGGGGAACCTACCTACCTCATCGAGGAGCTGCGGCCGATAATGTTCACAAAGTGCTTTTTAATCCCCTGCTGAAAGGTTCTGCGCGAGTGTGAGTTATAATTATGACATGAGTGTCTCATATTTTCCTGCACCAGCCTTCAGCTTGCCGCAGAGATGTTTTCCCAGCCTTTATGTGGATGCCATCGGGTTTGCAGCTTCCTGACCCGTTCTGGGCAGCCCGGAGTAAGGCACGGATTTCAAAAAGAGAGAATTTGAATCTTTTCATCGGTTCGGAGAGCCAAACCAAACCCCAAACCACTTTTAATAAATCTTTCCAAGAGGAAAATCAGTTCTACGCCGGCAGGGCAGAGAAGCAGCTTGGATGGGGCTGTGTGACAGCTCCAGCCCTGCAGACAGGTGTCCATCCCACACGGCTTTGCTGGAGGGGCCGTGGGCAGCTGAGCAAACACGTGCTCCTCATCACGTCACCGTGCAGCTAAAGTAAACCATGAGGTCATGCTGGCACTGCCATGTCACCCTGCTGTAATGAGGAGTGCTGCTCGGTTCCCCGCAGCCTCAGCCCGCATCCAGGTGTGTTGTTGTTGAGCAGCTGGTGTAACGCAGCTCTGCCACTGCCAAGTATGAAGCAGCCCCACACTGCTCCAAAACTAACACAGCCAGGGGTGCAGTTCTCCCTCCCGGAGATGAAAACAAATCGTAAAGGTTGAAAGGCAGGGACAGGGCCTGGTGCTCGCTGCTAACCCAGGGATCTCCGCACCTCATCCCAGGAGGAAAGGAGTTAATAGGTAGCCAAGGAGAAGGTTTAAAAATAGAGCTCTTTGCATAGCTATTAGGTGATGTCTCTGTCACGCTGGCTGGGGTTTGCTGCTACAAACCCCAGTGTGCTCCCAGCAGGTTTTTAATGTTGGGTGTTTGCCTTTTTTTTTTTTTTTTTTATGGTGGGGTGATGAATGGGAAAAATGGGCCTTGGAAAAAGTGACTTGGGAAGCTTTAGGATCAAGGTAATGCATGAGCTGTGTCCTCAGTGCTGCTGGCATGGCCTCACTGGGATTGACAGGGTGGAAGGGACGTGTGTCCCAAGAAGTTCTCCATCTATCTTTGCGTTATTCCTCCTCTCTCTTACTGAGAGGCACTGATCACACAGTAAGAGGTGAAAGAGGTCTGAAAGTCCTATGTCCCTCACTTTCGAGACCTGGGCTGAAAGATTGCTGTGAATTATCTTCACATCTTTTCCTTAGAGCACATCTCTATGGGAGCCTGCTGGAGGACACGCTGGGGAGTTGCAGGATTGGATAGGAAGCTGGATCGGCCCCTTAGGATTTCAACAATGTAGCTTTGGTTTAATATAGAAGGTTTTACTTAATGTGTTGGTAGAAAAATGCAGTGTTGCATAGCTGAGATTGGATTTTCCCACCCTGTTTTCTCCGCAGTCCCACTGCCTTGATTTTTTCCCACTAGTGCTCTATAAATACAGAGCAGGTGCAGCAATCTGATCCAGAACTGACAGTTCCTCCTTCCCAAAAGGAGATGGCTTTGCTGTCAGCAAGCACCATAGGATGTCAGGCAGGATCCTAGGAGCAGCCCCAAGCTGAGCTGTGGCTCCTCCAGCTCTGCCAAGCAGTTGCTTTGCACCCCATCACACTCAACAAGAACAACAAGAGGCAAAACCCAGCTCTCTTTGTGATTTTGAACCAAACTGATGTACCAGAGGCAAGGGTGGATGTGAATCATAGTGGTTCCAGCAGCAGGACTATCTGCATTATCTGCATAATAGGCATTTCCCTGTTCCTATGTCCTGCCCAGCCAGCAGGGAAGGGTATTCCATCCCTCCTGGCTGTGATGGCACCTGGCTGTGGTGACACTAAGAGCACAGAGCAGTGAGAGTGTAACCAGGGAGCACTTAGCGAGGCAGGAGGGGAGCAGGCTGTGCTGGGAGCTCTGTCAGCTGGCCTCTCCTTTGGCAGCACAGGATTGGCTGCCAAAAACATGTCACAGAGGGTGAGGAGAGGGAGATGTGCATCTTCCACCGCAGCCAGGAGCAGGAGTTCTGTGGAAAAGAGCAGGGAATGTGAGCAGGAGTTCTGTGGAAAAGAGCAGGGAATGTGAAACATCCTGCAAGAGGGCTTTTCGTTACACCCATGAGTTCAGTGCAGTTGTGTATTGGCAGGTTTCTGACTGTATCTAGCATGAGAAGAGCTTGGTATCTTTAAGGTGGACAGGGGTTTGAATCATTGCAGGAGCTTAACTAAGAAAACTAGAAAGAAACAGAGAACAAAGGAACATACAGCTTTTGGGGAGGGATGCATGAGGGTCTTGAAGCAGTGGTGCACACAAGCTGCTGGTTGAGCCTCCATCACCTTGTACATGAGGTCAGCAAGCAGGCAGAGCAGACACCCTGCAAAAGCATGTGAACCAGCAAGCTCCCTCCTCCTCTGGCTCTGCACCGGCCTCCTTGGCAGCCTCTCCAGCCTTCAACCACTTGGATCCCATTCCCCAAACAGGAGTGCCACCCAGAGCCTTCTGGGGAGGCGAGCACCATCTCCCATCCACAGAGCCCATTGCCTCACCTTTGAGGAATGCATTTGCTTCATAACAGTGATAAACAGCCTGCTGCTCAAATGGAGCTTGTGTTGCAAACCCCAAACTCTTGCTCTGGGACAAGCTTGGCGTGCCTTCTGCTTCCCTGCTGGGCGAGCCGGTGCCTCACTGCGGGGTCTGCTGTGCCGAGCAGGGATTTATTGTTGGGGACTGGCCTCTGCTGCTGGCTCGATGAGTTCTGCTCTGATCTCAGAGGATAACTCTCTCCTCGACTGGTCTCGGAGGGAACTTGCATTCCTTTCTTATCTCCCACCAGCATGAGTTATGCACGCAAAAATTAGTCTTTATTTATTAGCGCAACCCAGCCAAAAGCCATCTCCAGGATTTTCGGTTACGTGTGCAAAAAAGTCCACCTCCCTTTTCTTGCTCCCCTGGTGAGATTCATTAGGAATAACCTCACCTTTCAGGGAATCAGATGTTCCTTCAAGCATGAGGACTCACATGAGGTATGGAGACGGTGTCCTGGAGAAACACTGAGGTTAGTGTGCTCAGCTCATCTGTCTCTACTTAATGTAAGGGCCCCAAGAGAGCTGTGGAATAAACACAAGGGCCCTTATTTCTCCTTTGAACTGTAAACTGAGGCACCACAGTGAGGATCCTGGTTAGGCTGCGTTTCTTCCTTCGGATTTGCAGAAAGGGATGAGCCGGGCCTGGCTGTGATGCTGAGGAGGGGAGCACAGCAGCGAGGTGGATGAGATGCTGCAGTGGGACGAATGGGAGAGCCAGCTGGGCGAGGGCAGCTCTGGCTTGGGTTGAAAGCCGGAGGAAGCGCTGCTGATTCACAGAGGTGAAGAATTACAAAGGCAAAGGGAGGGACTGCAATCAGCGGGGTGAGGCACAGAGGAGGATCAGATATACCGTGCTATCAAATAGCCCCAGAGATGCAATATCAGCAGCTCCTGAGGCCACCAGAGACCAAGAAATGGCCAGAACAAAACATCGATGCGGAGGTGGTTACTCAGTGCAATTAATAAAACCTGACAGAGCCCCGTTGTTGCTGCATGCCAGCAAACCCTGCTATTGCAGAGCTGACACCCAGAACCAACAACATCTGAAGCTAGAGCAACACTAATCCCTGAGCAGGGATGCTTTGTCCCGTGCTGTTGTAATGCAGTCAGCCCGGAGGAAGGGGTCACCCCTCAAAGCAGAATGGTGGGGGCTCACTGAGCTGCAGACAGCAGATAACCGAGGGCAGCGATGTGGACTGCTGTAAGAAAGCAAGCAATTGCGAAGGGGAAGGAAAAACAACCCCAGAGCTGCCAACAGCTGTAGAGCCCAGATTATCTGACCTGCGCTTCTCAGACAAGACTTTTCTGATTCCAGTGCAAAGAAATGTGGGCAAGACATCAAGTTACAAGCCAGAAATATCATGTAACCGGTAATGGCCCTTTATTGACATAGGAAGTGGGGTGGTTTTGATAAAATGAGAGCCCACACAAATGATTTTCTGTGCATATAGTTCACAGGGCAACTCTTTGAGGAGTTTTTTGAAGGAATGCAGTTATTGTTTTCCCTGCATTCGTTTTGCTTGTCCCATTGCTAAACAGAAAAGGAGCTGATGGCAGGAGGAGAAATAACTCTCCACCTATGTTGCACACTGGGACAGTTTTCATACTACATTCTCTGTCTGCAATAGGACACAAAGCACAGTGGCCCACACCACTGCTTGCATGTAAGGCTGTGATCAGGGACAGCTCTTGGGATGCTGCTAGTGATGCCTTTTCCAAAAGACTGAAGAACCTGGTGGTGCTGATGGGCTTTCCCTTCTCACATCCCCATGGTGACTCTTGGGTTTTCTGTGCAATGAAACAAACACACCCCTTGCCCTCTCTCCTCCCCATTTCCAGTGATTTCCATGCCAAGGCCACAGCCCATGGAGCTGCCCATGTGCTCTTCACCACGGATGGGTTACAGAACCCAGCAGGTCCTTTTCTGTGCTGTATCGCTGCTGCCAGTTTTCTTCACCCGTTTTGAAACCAAATGGTTCGTGAAGACCTAAATTAATTTGGGTGGAGGTGATGTGTCATTAAACATGATTAATCCCTGGCTGTCACCAGCCCCACAGTAATTTCTGGAGCGTTGTGGCTGCCATAGCAGCTGGAATCCCTGACCTCTCTGCAGACCAGCACCGGGCTCGCAGTGCTGTTTGTGTTCAGCTTCCTTAGCCTCCTCTTTTGTTGTTGTTTTTGGGAAGGAGGATATTGAAGTAAGAGGAATATGGGGAAAAGGTAAACGGGTCCGTGCTGGGATTGTGCTCCCTGCTTATTTGCATGCGTGATGTTACAAAGAAGTAAACTCTCTGAGTACCTTTATCTCCAAGTTTACAAATGCAAATAAAAGTCCTACACAGATATTTAGGACATGATGAAAGATTCAAATATACACAAGGAGAGTGTTTATTTGAACGCTCTCTCGGTTCTTCTGTTCGTATTCTGCAGTGGCTGCTTCATCGTAGGAGGTCCAGAAAGTTAATTCACCAAAAGAAGTGCAGTTTTGGAAGCAGCAGGGAAGAGACTGAGCCTATTTGTGGATCTGGTTTTCAGTTTCTTTATTTGTTTTTTTGGAAAAAGTTTGGTTTGGCTCAAGCCAAACCCGACTCTTCCTGCGATCTTCGTTTAGATGCACGGCCGCGTACCAGGCCAAGCTCCGTAAATTTCTGAGACATTTTTTTCCAGAGCTGTTTCCCTCTGCAGACCTCCCCATGTGCTTCTCTGCCTAGCGGGGGCTGAGCGTGGATGGGTTTCCCCATGGCTCTGCTGGGTTGGGGCTGTGACGTTCAGCTCTCCTTGGAGCGCTGGGGATCACAGGACAGCTTGGGTTGGAAGGGACCTTATGGATTATCTAGTTCCAGCCCTGGGCATTCATACCCCATCAGCCTCAGATGTAGCACGGAACCCAGTGGGCATCCCTTGCTGCCCACACAGGTTACTACCAACAGTGTGTGCAAGGTTTCCCGCTGCATGTGTTCTCAGCTGCCTCCAGCACCCCGTGTTTGTCCCTATTTTCATGGTACAAAGCTGGCATTCCACTCCATGCTACCCTCCCAGCAGGCTGCCAGTGCTTGCTGCGATCCTACGCTCCGATCTCTCCCTCCCCACTGAGCTTTTCATGCCCCAGGAGGTGTCAGGATTTAAGACCGACTCCTGCAGCTTCAAGGGCCACCTCTGTTTTCCTTCAGCTCCGTGGAGCATGCTGTCCCAGTGCAGCAGGGAGAGCAGGAACCTCCAGAGGGAAGCGGAGAGGACTACAGATCTATAGATTAAAGAGAGCAAGGGCCGAGTGCCAGAATCCTTGTGTCACTTGCAGGAGCCAGGGCACAGCACAAGTCTTTCCATGGTGGTGACTCACTTGCTGACACTCCTTGGCTGCCCTGCTGGGCTGGATAGGGCTGTGGGGGAAGCAGAGGAGCTGCTTGCTGCCCAGGGAATGGGCTGTCCCAGGGCACCTGAGCCCTTCTGCCCATTGCAGAGCTGTCCCACCCTTCTGCCCCACACTGAGGGTCTTGGTACAGCATTGTGCCTGCTGGGTGCAGCCCTACCGACAGCCATAGCTCTGGGTTACATCTCAGAGGAAGACGAGGTTGGTTTCTCTCTGAAACTGGGAATTGTTAGCAGCAGAATCCACGAGAGAAAAAAAAAAAAAGTTAAAATACTCACGAAATCTGAAAATCGTCCAACAGTTTCCCTTTTAAGTATTACAGATGTCTTTCCTATCTTTCTCAAGTTGTCGTACAACGACAGTTCTCTGCATGTTCTCCTCTCTTGGTTTCCCCGTTGCTGTTCTGTGTTTCAGTGGGATGATATTGAATATGGCATACAAGAATTGGCTCTCGGCTCTCAGCACTGATTGCGTTTGCGTATGCAGAAAGAGAAATTGTTGAGGCCAGCTGTGTTCCAGCAGAATTTTATTGAATAGCAAATAGAAAGGTTACAGGCAGCTTGTCCAGGCAAAGCTGTTTTAAACGCTGTGCTCACCAGCTCTGTGGGTTGTGCCTTCCCATCAGCAGATGCCCAGTTGGGCGTGCTCTGCCTTTGGTACCTGCAGAGCTTGCTTCTTCAAGGCCGAGGAAGTGGGAAATATTTTCTGTCACACTTTGAAAAGACGGTGTTAGAAAAACATGCCCTTTGGTTTGGGCTTTGTGGATTTGTAAGGAAGGAGTTGAAAGAACTGAACTAAATCGCTGTTTGTTTTGGTACGAAGTACCAGATTTCTTATTTTTCAACAGCAGACATGCTTTCAGGTTTGGTTTTGCTGACAGGAAGGAGTTCTCCCTTTTAAAAGCCTCCATTCGGGCTTGTTTTCTGCACAGAGGGAATAGCAGGAAGGGGGGAAAAAATAACACCAATAGGTGAAAATTGCAGAAGTGCTTTTCCTAGAGGGGGAGGAAACCCACAGACTTTTTGTAAGTGCCCACAGGCCGATGGTGCCTGCGTTCCCAGGTCGGCTCCAGTGTCTGCTCCCCGTGTCACCTTCTGCTCTCCCCTCTGCCAACATCTGGTCCGCAGCCTCCGGAGCCAACAGAAGTCTTGCCATTAATTTCTGAGGCTTTCAGATAATGTTCTGTACGCATGCAAGCTAATGTGATCCTTAAATATTTTGCTAAGCCCTGCTTGGCTGTTTCCATCAAACGTGTCGTTTAAATAACCGAATGAAATGAAGTCCCTTCATTTTAGATGATGTTTAGATGATGCATATAATTGCCCTGAAAGCGCGGCCGCCCAGCTGGCAGGGAGGTTATAAAAGATGTAAAACATCTTAATAAAAACAAGACCCTCCTCGGGTTTGGCCTCGCTGGCTGGGATGGAAGACCAGCACGTGGGTGAGAACAGCCACAGGCGCTGTGGGATGGCAGAGATCTGATTTTGGCTCGTCGTGCTGCGTGAAGCTTGGGCTGGTGTCTTATCTCTGAGATGATGCAGGGCAGCCTGAGGGTGGGTGAGTCCTGCTGCTTCTTGCTTGAAGTGATGGCTGAACCCATCCTTCCCCCTTGCCCGGCTGTGTTGGGAAGGCTCTGTGGGGTGCAGGGGATGGCCAGGTGTCATCCTGCCTGCACGGGGACAGGTGTTTGCTGCACACAGCATCCCATCCAACACATCTCCCTCTGTACACCAGGAGTGTCTCTGGGACGGGGCCAGCTCTGTGTAGAGAATATTTCCTTCAACTCAAGGAGTGAAACTCTCGGGCTCAGGGCCCCGGCTGTGCTGGGGAGGTGGTGTGGCTGCAGTAATGGTGCTCATAGATCATCAGCCGTCAGCAAGCAGCTGGGATGACGGTGAGACCCCAGCACGGAGGCCTCCACGTGCTTCACTGGGACAGCATCACCTAGCCTGGACTTGTTCTGAGCCCATCACAGGGACAAAGGGCTGTGTTAAATTGGCTCTGAGTGATGCTCATTGCTGGCAGCCTCCAGCAAGGGAAGGCACCTGCATCCTCCCCTGTGCATCCTTGTGCCTGGAGTAAGTACAGCAAGGAGACAACCACAGCTCCCAGGGTACCACAATTAGCTGAGCTGCATGGAGACTGCACATCTGGCCAGCAGGGACACACATTCCCCAGATCCTCTCTTCTGCACCAGGAGCCAGTCCCAGGAATCCTTCGCCCTGCAGATTCGTACTGCTGACACATCCACTCTGGCCACAACAGAGCAAATTGTTCCTTTTTATCCTGCTCCAAGTCAGAAAGTGCTCAGCATTTCAAACAAGATTTTCCAAAGGCTTTGGGCCACGTCAGGTCCTGCAGGGATGGTCTCTTCCCTCCTCCCCATGTGCACCAAGTGCCTTGTTGCAGAGTGAGCAGAATGCATTTCACCTACAGCCAAAACCCATCCTGCTCAATTACCACCCAGGGAGCATCCCTGCTTCCTTTCCTGCTCCATCCCAGCTCAGCAGTGCTCAACCAAGGATCGCTCCGTTTGCAGACCTGACCTTGAGCATTCAGACACACAGGCTGCAGGAAAGCGATCCAAGCAGAACCCCCCGTGCTGTCACTTCCACTTACAGGTCTTGGTGGTGACATCGCCGCAGCGGTGAGCAAACAGATTTTTGGCTGGGGCTGCTGTCTGGGGAACCTGTATCTGGCACAGGGACTGACTCCTTGCAGCAAGGTGCTTGGGAGCCCTCTGGGAAGGGACAATCACAGCATCTCCGACGTTCCCTCGTTGCCCTTTTGCAGTTGGGGCTGTTTTATTTAATCCTCGTGCCCCCTCTCTCCTGCAGCACTGAAGGATGTCCTTGTCCCAAAGCATTTCTTTCTGCATTCTTGCAGCGTGAGCA
This sequence comes from Oreortyx pictus, assembly GCA_036925125.1. Taxonomy (NCBI): domain Eukaryota; kingdom Metazoa; phylum Chordata; class Aves; order Galliformes; family Odontophoridae; genus Oreortyx; species Oreortyx pictus. The sequence continues at coordinate 1,584,353 of JAUPFR010000025.1, read as the reverse complement.
AAGCAGGAGGGGAGGGGGCGAGGAGAGGGGATTGAAAGGGTTGGGGAAATTCTCACACAGGGCTTAGTTTACAAGGGACAGCTGAGCGTGTAAACCCTGTCTCCAAAGAGGGCTGTTAGAGCTGTTCTGGCAGCGTTTCCCCTCCTCTCCCCCAGCCCCTGGCTGAGCTGCTCCGAAGGAAAACAGAAAGGAAGGAGGCAGGGAGTGTTCCTGAACGCTCCAAAAATCAGCTCTCACCCTTTTAACATCCCCTAACAGAGAGGCAAGACAAAACTCAGCATGGGCAAGGCACATGAGGTCGGTGTGTGCATCCCTGTGCTGTTCAGGGGGTGAGTGGTCCCCAGGAGGGACTGATGTCCCCACAGTGCAAGCGGGGCCGCCGTGAGATGGCACTCCTGACCCCACCTCCCTCCTCTTCCTCGTGTACTTTTCTTATCTGCAGTACAGTGAAGTCAGAAGGAGGTCTGTAGGTCTGCATTTCATTTCCATCCCACGGCGTGTCTGTGCAATACAGGTATGCCTGCACGCTACCTCAGCTGAGAAACAAGTGCTTATTGGAAACATGCTTGCTGTGAATAAACAGCCCCATACACATGTATCTCTCATTAAACACTACGGGGTGGAGGTAGGGATTGCTGCCCCAGGCTCTCTCTGTGAGATCTCTCAGCACCATATGCAATAAATATGTTTTTAATAAGCAGTCATTAATGACTGGACAATAACAGCTTTATTAAGCTTAAATTAAAGGCATATTTGGGGGCCTTAATCTGAGACCGTATGGTGTAATGGAATGTACTGGAATTCAGCTTTTTATTATTTTATTTTAAAGCTTCTTTCAAGCCAGTAGTTGCAAGCCAGTGTGGGGAAAGGATGCATTCCCTGATGGCTCGGTCCTGCTTGGAGATCTGCTTGTGGTTGTCTATGCAGAGCCTAAACCAGGCTGGGCACCCCTATTTGAGCTCTGTAGGGTATATAGGTGTTGCTGCAAGGCAGTAGTTATCTGGGAGCTGCTCCAGCACTGCACACGGAGAGCCCATTCTCTCTCCCCTGCAGCACCCAAAGGAGAGAGGGTGCTCCTCCTTCCTGCTGTATAGCAGCGATCCGTGGGGCTCTGAGCTCTCACCTTGAGCTCTGTGTCCCTGAGTGGGCACTGCTCTCAGCCAGCCTTCTCCCTGCTGCTCTCATTCATCGTGGGGGCTGAGCTCACAGCATGGGCAGATGAAGGCTCTCGGAGAAACGTCTGCTGCTTAACCCCTGCCTGTGGGTGCGTGCCTGGAGCTGAGGCTTCGTGGGGTTGGGCTGTGCTTTGGGTCTGATACCCCTCAGTTGTCCCTGCATTTAGCAAGCACGATAGGTGGAAAGCAACCCACCAGCCGTGCCTTGCTCTGGGACCGAGGTGAGCAGGCAAGAGCAAAGGAAGCCAAGAAGGAATCCCACTCTTTATTAGATGATGATAAAACCATAGTAAAATGACAATAACACCTGGGCACAAATATCCAAAATACATTAAGCGTAAGGGTTTGGCTGGAAGAACCTCAGAACAGCCTACAACAAAACCCCAAGCTGTCACAGAGCCATTCCCGTATCCCATCTGCCCGTTTCACCACCCCTGCATCCTCCTGGCCACACAGGGACTGCTGAGCTCTGCATTTCTCTTCCTTAAGCAGGTTTGTTCCCCATTTGCACTGCCTTCCTGAAGCAGCTTTCTTTTGCAGACCGGTTTTCAAGTCCCTGTCAATCAACTCCCATCCTTCCTGGTAAATATCCTGCCCTGAAATGCGCAGGGTTGCACCCCTGGCTGGGCAGCACTGTATCAATGTTTGCCTGGGAGCTGTTCCATGCAGGTCCTCTCCTGCTCCTCCCCAGCTGGCTCTCCAGGCCCCCAGGCTGACCTGCGATATGACTCGGCATGAATCAGACCTTCCTCCGAGCCCAAAGCGTGGGACTTGCATCAGCCCTATTCCCTTAAATCCACTTAGTGTGTCCCTGTGACCCAGACCCTTGAACTCCCTGTGCTCCACTCCCTCAGCCCTGCAATCCTCCGAGCCCAGCTGTGCCCCGGCTCACTGCCCTTTTCCAGTCTTCCCTTACTGGGTTCACTGGGGGCTCGTTGCTTCATTGACTCTCCCACTTTTTCTTTTTTTCAACTGGCTTTTGAGAATTAGCATCATTTTCAGCCCTCCCTTCTGCCCCCGGAATGATTTTTTCCCCAGTGTTTAAAAGACAGCTTGTACCTAAGGACATAGTTCCTAAGAAATGCTTTGAGCCGAGTCAGCTGGACATGTGTTGCACAAGTGTGTGTCGGCGCAGATCTGAATCTGATTTCTTTTTCTCTGGTGCTGGTTCAGAGGGCACCGCAATCAGTGCAGTGATGCTGTGAGACAGCAGCTGCCTGCACTGGGCTGACTGTGCCCTGTGGCATCCCTGCTTTGCACTGGACAAAACAAACAAAAGATTTTTCCCCAAATGCATCAGCTCCTCGCCAGGGGTGACCAGGACCCAGCAGAATGGGTTTAGCTGCAGAGCTGCCTGAATATGAAATGGGTTGTGTACATTTTAGCACCATCTTTTGCTCTTATTTGACTGGAAAATGTGAGATGTTTCTGTGGAATATTTCAGCATATAGTGAAAAAAAAAAAAACAGCTGATTTTTTGGAGCCTGAAAACAAAAAGGTATTAATTTTTGGCTGAAACTCTTTGAATTTCTCTTTTGGATTGGGCTTTGAGGATGTTTATAGTGCTATGGTGGAGTAGGGTTTGATTGCACGAGTTTCATTTCTGGAAACTGAGCTAACACTTTCTTGCATTCTTCTAAGATGTGTTGGATCCATGTGTTTGCCACATCAGTGCCAGCTAGAGCACAGATGGCTTCAGGTCCTGCAGCCACCAGCACAACTTACCTCCTGTAGACCTTTAGACTTCTATATATGTTGCAAGCAAAAGTCATGCTGCTTCAAAGCTTTTTCAACAAGCAAACCAAACTTCCCACCTCCTTTTGGCATGATAAATGCTTGGCTCCAGCAGAAAAGCCTGAGTGTGGAATGGCATCCCTAAATAGCAAGCATAAGTCTTGCTGTGCAGCTACAGCATTAGCTTCTGAGCTGTCTTGAAATGCAAGGAGATACTCTGTGAAGGAGAGCATCCTGATGGGTGTTGGTTTTGGCAGTGGGTGAAGTTCGTAGACCTCATAGGCTCAAAACAGCACAGAAAAAGTGTGTGGCTGCAATTCCTTTACCTGTCTGATCCCTTTAAAAAACATCTCCCCAGTGCAGTGCAGAGCTGGTGTTTACAGCTCAGCAGAAGGGAACCTCCGAAAGCCAAACATCGTTGTGCTGAACCCTGGTAGGACTCAAGTCTTGGCTCCAGCATGTCTAGGGACTGAAAAGCTGATGATTAGATAACTGTAAACCATCCTGATTTTACAGCTTGTGCTCACTTTGTTGGGAAAAGGAATGAAGCGCACCAGGCTCCTGGGGTGGAGGGGAGAAATGGTTTTGTGATTAAAGTGGACTATCTCAGCTGAAGTGCCCACCCCTGCTGCAGGGTTTGCTTCTGGTCTTGGGCAGGTCTGACTCCTCTGTGTCTCAGTTTCCCTTTGTTGTGATATGTTGGTGGAAACGCAGTTTGAAGGGGATGTGCTGCTGGAGGTGGGGTGCCCATTTGGGAGCACCAGCAGCTAGTGCCAGGGGGCAGGAAACCCAAGACAAGGTGCTCCATTGGGTGAGGAAACCCAAGACAAGGTGCTCCATTGGATGAGGAAACCCAAGACAAGGTGCTCCATTGGGCTGGGCCCAGGTGAGAGCACCAGGAACCCCTAAATCCTGCCCTGAGCTCATTACACAGCCTCAGCCCAAAGCTCTGTGTGTTTCAGTTTCCTCATCTGAGGAGATCCCAAGTGCAACGCATGCAGCCCCACTCCCATCCCAGCCCTTTTCATCTCTCGCGGTGCTGATGGCCTTATCAGCAAGAGGTTTGTTTCCTGCCACGCTGGGAATTCAGCCTTCTTTGCTTCTTGAGAAAGACCCTCTTGGTGCAAGGCGTTCCCCAGGTTGGGCCGTGTGTTTGGCCTGGTTGCTAAGCTTGTCTCATATCTGGTTAATGCCTGATGAGATCATGGTGCCATTTAGCTTTTCGTGGATAATTCAGGATTATTCATTAACAATCAAGAACAAGCAGGTGTATACGTAGGCTGCCTTTGTGGGAAGAAGAAAAACAAGGTCCCTGGGAAAGGACATGAATTATTCAGTGGGATTGAAGTGCTGGTTGAGTTGAGGAGCTTCAGGGGGTGGTGGAGATGGAAATTTATTTTCAGAACAGCTGAATCTAAAGCTTTTTATGCCATTAACCTTGAAAACGTGGGGTTTTTAGTTAATCTTCATAAAGATAACCTTCTGTCCTTCAATAAGAGAGTGCAAGGAAGAAATCAGGAGAAAACCACGTTTATATTGGTGTGTGGTAGTGCAAGGCAGTTGGAGAGCAGCAGAGAGTCTGCTCGTGCCTGCAGCATCTCTGTTCACATGAAGGGTTCACCTCTTCTTTGCATCACAGTGGTGCAAAGCTCTGCCCTTGTAATGTGCTCTGGTGGTCCTGTAAATGTGTCTGTGCTCAGGCATTGCTGCTTTAGATCCTCATCCAGGCAGCTGAAACCCACAGCTCTGCATGTGTCTAGGCTGATGTAGAGGCCAGAATGCAAAGTCAATGTCCACGTGCTGCCTACCCAGGGAAAATCTAATTTGTGGTGTGTCAGGGAAAAAAAAAAAAATCTTGACTTTTGCTGGAAGAGAAGTATGGTATTAGTGACCAAAACTTGATAATTCTCTGCTGAAAATGGAATTTCTCAGTGTTCAAGTTCTGGTCTTTTTATTTTCCAATAAAACAAGTTAAACACTTTTGAGGAAATCGGATGCTTTCTGTGAGCTTTTTCTTGCTTAATTGAAAGCACAATCTTCCATTGGAAAAATGATTTAATGCACATTTCTCAGGCTGTGCGAGCAGAGATTTTAGTGGGAATAGTTCCTCCTGGAGGGGGGAAGCCTTGTGGAAGAAACGTGGAGCAAAGCAGAGCTTGGGGAATGCAGAATGGCCACACTCTATCAGGGACTGTGATTACAGCTCTGCAAATGAAACTTGGAGAGTGCCAGGAGCTGGCACCAAGAGGAATGGGTGGAACCAAGGGGAATGGATGGATGGAACCAAGGGGAATGGATGGAATGATGCTTTTCCAGTTCCCACCCCATGACATGCACCCTAACAGAGGGGCATCCCACCAGCTCAACACACAGTTTGTGGTCTTTGAGGCATGCTGATGGAGCTAAACTGTCCCAGTGTTGTTTCTTCTGGACTGATCAGGAGTTGTAAGTCATAGAACTGTTTGAGTTGGAAGGGTGCTGTAAAGATCACCTGGTGCCTGGGTTAGTTCCTAGCCTGGAGAGCTGGAGGCCCCACCATGAGCATCCCATATGGCTTTGGGCCCATTGCCCCAGGACCACGACAATGTGCTAACTTACATTCGATTAAGCCTGGAGGTGGGAGATGCTTGACTTTCCATGCTGATGAGTGAATCCTTGCTGTTTTCCACCACTCCTCCTTCCTTTGTCAGCAGTGGGGACTTCAGAACCCATTTTCACTCCAGCCCAGGGACTAATGCCTAGCACTGCCAGCTCCCACGTGAGCACTCATCACTTCTCCTAATGTAGGCAGTCAGGAGGCTTCATTTAACTCTACATCTTGAAAATCTGAAGGAGGAATAGAGTAGAAGGGCTTTGGGGGGCAATGAGAAGAAGGGGAAGAAAAATATGTGCTAATATCCTGCTAATGGCCCAGTGTCTCGCTTTGAAAGGGATTCCAGCAACACCTGTGTTTTTCTTCCTCGACAATCACATTCACCATGCCCCGCTTTGAAGTTTAAATAAACTTAAAAGCATATCTGCTGAAATATGTTACCCGCGTTGCTCCGCCAGCCTGCCTTGTGGTTCCCGATGGGGAAACACACATGGAAGGGAAGGGGAACGCTGCTGCTCTGCGTCCAATCTGCTCAGAGACAGATGCTGAAACAAACGCAAAGGAAATACCAATATTCCAATACCTTTTCTTCACCGCGTATGTTTATGTAAACCCAACGTATGTGTGTTTTCCTAAGAGTAAGGCTAACCTTTTCCTTTTTTTTTTTTTCCTCTTTTTGACAAATAGTAAATTCACTGAAAAATGTGGCAGAGAAATGGCTCACAAATACCAGGCTCATTTGGCAAGTACAGTTGGGCCAGAAAAGGGACGTTTTGTTTTGTTTTGTTTTTTTTAATGTAGAAATGTTTTGCTTTGACATTCTTCAAAATAAACCTTTTTGACCCTTCTTTCTGGATTGGGAGTTTTCAAGAATTGACAGCGACCTGAAGAGTACAATGTTCTACTTAACCCAAAGGAATAAACCGTCCAATGAACAGAATGAAACAAAGTGGAATGCAGTATTAAACTGGAGATAGCATTGCCACGACCCAAAGCATTCTGTTTAGATCTATTCTTTTTTTTTCTCTTCCTGAAACTCTGAGCTATTTGTGACACATGCTGGGTACTCCTCTTGCTTTGCTTCCCTTCTTCCTGCTATTCTCAGCACCACAGCCACAAACCCGTTATGTCCTGCCCTCAAATTATCTACACACACTCTGCCTTTGCTCTCTTTTTTCTCCAGGGGAAGCCAGCTTGCTCTCACCTTCACGCTTCAGCTCCTTTTCTGGTTGGACAAACTCATTCTGAGGACAAATAATGGTTTAAACAACAAAAATGCAGCGTTTATAATGATCCATCCCTGCTGGTGCTACCTCCTGTTGGAGCACTGGATATTTGCTGAGTGTTTTAGAGCAGACCTTACTCCGTACCTCCCTGCTGGCTCCGTGAGGATCGTTTTGGAGCTGAGCTTTGGCACCAGGCTCCCTCCAGGCCCCACCGAATTCGCACCCAGGCCCACCCAGCCCCACGCCTGCTTTAAATCATCTGCAGCCCACGTAAGTGGTGGTGATGTCAGCCTGCCCATCCCATGCACCTTTTAAGCATAATCCCACCCGAATTTCCCTCCTGGCCAGTTCCCACACCCTGGGGTTGGATGAAACTGTGAGCCATACCTTGGGGGCAGAGGGATCGGAGCTGGCACCCACATCCCACATGGCAAAGGCAACCAGTCGTCAGTCCCAAAGCCAGCTGGTCTTCCCATGTTCTCCAGCTGCCTGAAAACATCTTAACATCTTATAAATGAGCTAATAGACTGTGGTCCTATAAAACGTGGAGCTCTGCTCCAAGGGAATCCCGGACCAAACCCCTTTGGGCGTTGGCAGCTCTGTAGGCTTTGGACAAGTGACTGTGAGGACCACCTGAGCACCTCAGATGGGCACAGATTCAGGGAGCATCGAGTCCTGTGCCCTCCCAGGGCCAGGTACACACAGCCCAGCCCGTGGGAAGGATCTTTGCTGTGGTTTATTGGCAGCTCCTCAAAGCTTTATAATGAAGAAAGTGCTTGTGGTTCAATCCAAATGGATTTGTTGGTTTTTCTCAGCTAGTGAAAAGTTTGAAGGGTTTCTTATCTTCCTTCTGATGATGGGGAATTATTTTTTTTCCCCATTCTGATTCAAACTGAATTTAAAAGATGGAAATTTTGAAGTGGCAATCTACTTTGAATCAGAAAATCATAGGCATGGGAGGAACCAGCGCTGGGATGGCACACCCAAACGTGTCCAAAAAGGGCTATTTTTACTCCCTCAGGATCATCCCATTTCCTTTTGGAACCATTTGCAAAGCCCATGTGAGCCCGTGCATTTTGCTATTTGCAGATCTCCGACAGTACTATGGGTACAAAAAAACCTCATGGGTGAATGTACCTGGGGTGGCCAGGCAGCCTTTTCCCCCTCATTTCCCTTCCATAGGGCCATGCAGAGATCCCATTATGTGCCAATGGAAGGCAGTACTCAGCGGTACCCTGCATGGAGCCTTTTTTAGGAGATTTTTTGACTTTTTCTGGCCCTTCCTGTTTTTCTGGTAAGCCTGGCAAGAGAAGAGCACTCAGCCGCTGTGGCTGGGAGCTACCAGGAAGATGAAAACAAGGGAAACTTTTACCAGAGGCTCAAGGCATCCAAAACAAATCATTTTTGCAGTGATTTGGAGCCACAGATATGTTTGGGAGTGGGCATCTTCAATAGTGCCATTCATTGGGAGCCCACGGCCCTTCATGGGCCCTCGTTGCATGGGGAGGTGACACGGGCGAGGAGCAATCGCAGCTGCCCTTGGCAATCCCTTGTTGAAGCAGGGAGGGACTGCTGTAAGGTCCTGCTAAAGCAGGAGCAGGCACGGTGCCTCTCCTGATGTTTCTCTTAGCATTTTCAGCCTCTGAAGGTGGCAAAGCTGGGGCCTGGATGTGTGCACTACTGAGACCAGAAGAATACTTGTTTGCATAAAGCGGAGGTTGAACAGGCAGAGGAGTCCCACTCAGAGCATCCTCTAGGTCCACCTCCCTCAATGACACGTCCCAACACTCAGATCCCAGCTCTGTCCTAGCATGTGCCATCACCCATTTGCAATGGAGTGGGTTCGAGCAGGGACGTGTCCCAGTGGGATGTTCTGTGGGGTCTTCTCTGCACCTTCAGCTTCTGCAGGCACATGAAATCAGCACCTGGCAGGAATGGAGCTGAGGAGTTGGTGAACTGGGAATGGAAACAATCTGCTCTTCAAGCAAAGGGAGGGGGAAGACAAGATGAGAGGGGTCCTAGGAAAAACAAATATTTTCAAATAAGTTTTGTGTTAGAAATGCCTAAGCTGGATGTTTCTCCTCTCGCAAGGTTCAGGCATATTCTTTTCAAAGGAAGCCTGAAACCTTTTAAAGAGAAATATCAAAGGAAACATTTCTTTTCGCTGACATTTTTCATAAAAACAAAATATATTTCTTGACAGGCCACAAAGTGACCCAGATCATCAATCCAAATGCAAACGGGCATTCAGGAGAGCTTGCAAACATATCAAAGAGCTCTGGGCCAGGCCTTTCTTTTCCAGTTTCACTCCAGCTGCTGCCATTGCTGTCAAGAAACATGAAAACAGGGCAGGGGAAATGCCTCCTTGAGCGTGGCTTTGGTGTGAAGGCTTAGAAGTGCTGATTGTGACTGTTTGCCTACACCCCTGTCCCTGGGCTATTTGGAATGACATGTGTGGGTTCCAAGTGGGGAGCAGCCCTGCTGGGTGCTGTGCCCCATGCACTGACACATAGGGCTGCCGTTTGCTGGGAGCAAATGGGCAAGAACAGAAATGTTGATTCGTATTTCTTGGAAATGCATGGAAACGCTGTGCCCTTCAGCAGTTTACTTTACCCACGTTGGGTTTCTCCCACTTTGTTGGGCTGATGTTGTGATGTGCGTCTCCTTTCTGTTACACATATCTATGTATGTCCACAGGTAGGGATGTATTATTTTCCTAGCACTGAGCACAAAGGCAGAACAGCAGGCCATGTCACTTGTCTCCCTTCCCAATCATTTATCTCTGAGGTCCCAGATCCAAAATGCTGATGATGTCTGTGCTCTGGGTGGATGGAAAGCTGCTCTTGGCAGTTGCCTTCCCAGTGGTTTGTTAGCCTTGCTCCTAACGTTACAGTAGCAATTAGCAGCTCATATCAGACCGGGGCCCCACAGCACTGGGACCATCTAAGCAACGACCTAATCCCTATTACCTGTAAGCAACCATGTGAAATAATTCTCTCAATGAAGGAGGAGATTTTTGTTGTTGCTCGCTAAACTCACTCCAGTTCACCTACTAACCCTTGCAGTGACATGAGAGAATCCTTCCCAGAACATGTTTCCAAATTGCTTAAGAAACTAAGCCCTAAATCCCACTAGCATTAAAGGCTCTTTGGCACATGGGAAAACGTTACCCTTCGGGAGCCAAAAAGAGCTGCAGTTTTCAGCTGTGTCCTCCAATCTTAACAAAGGATTCCCTCTTAGCATCATGGCCAAAGCCCACCTGCTCTGCACCAGGAGGCACGATGCAAGGCTCTGTTTTCCCAGGAATGAGATTCACAGTGTAGGAATGAACCCCCCAGAAAAAAAATGCTTTTGTTTTTGTCGTGCTCACTTTTTCAAACAAACAAACAAAAAAAAACCATGAAAAAATCACAAAGGTGGGAAAAGTGATTTCACCATGGGAAAAAGATGCACTTTCCAGAGCAGGCTGGAGGCATTGCTGGCACAGCTGCCTATGGAGTGGGGTCACCGTCCCTGGGGGTGTTGCTGAGCTGTGGGGATGTGGCACTGAGGGGTGTGGGCAGTGGGAATGGTGGGGTGGGATGGGGTTGGATTGGGGAACTTTGTGCTGTTGGGTTTTGTTGTTTTTCCAAGGTGTTAGGGTCTGGGATGTGACCACCCCAACACAATGCCTGGGATGCACGGGGACGTGAGCAGCAGCTGCTGGAGGCTCAGTTCCCAGCCATGCTGAGCCCTGGGGCTGAGAGGAGCTGCCCTTATCTCAGGGTATTAGCACTGCTATAAACCTGATAACGCTGGAGTTTCCCATAAAAATCCAAGAGGTGGAAATCCCATGGAACGGAGGATTCTCAGCGTCGGTGCCACATATGGAAATAGTGCAGAGGCTGCGTTTTCAGCCGCCACGACTGCAATTTGAAGAGAAAAAGAGAGGTATTCCAACTATTTTGTCTTTAAAAGGAAATACTGAACAGCTTATGGATAAGACATTAACAGGCCTAGACCACTCATGGTCGTTAAAGAGCCCTCGGCACTATTTGCAGGAGGGGAGCGGGGGGTGTTAGTCTTGGACTGCAGCCCAAATTCCACTTGGAGGAAACACATCCCTACTATCTGAAATTCCACCTGCACTTGGACTCAGGTACCAGGCCTGGATTCCCAGCAGTCAGTGGGTCTGAACTGTTGGGTACCTCTGTCCATCACCAGTGCTTTGCACCCAGTTCAGCTCGGGGTCTGGCATCCTTCCCCTTGCAGGGAATTAAACCCCTCACTTTGGGGTAGGTTCTGACCTCAAGCCTTCATCTTTAAAGGGAAAAGTGTTGTTTAGAGGTGGGACAGGTCCTGTGGTGGAAAGCTGTGATGCTTCGTTGTCAGAAATACAGGGAGCAAAGGGATAGTGGAGTCCAGCACATCTGGTCCAGCGTCCCTGCTCCATCTGCTGCTTTCTCACGATGTGCTGCCTTCACCTGCATCTCTGTGCAGCGTTTGGTGCCATCAGTCATCCTCGTCCTTGTTGTGCTGCTGTAAATATCCCCTCCCATCCCTCAGCTCTGCACTGCACAGCCACTGCTGCATTCCGGCCCAAAGGTGGCCCCACTGCGGCCATAGGAACAGCACGGCGCAAAAAACCCTTCCAGATGAAAGGTGGTGATAGCTGCAGGCAGTTATTTTATCTTCCTCTGACATTAAAGATAACACGCTACCAGCATGTGAAAGGGCATCATTTTTCTTCTCTGGGAGTTGTGATCTTGGTCCTGCTCCACCCTACGGATTACAGCTTTGCAGTGAAGCTGTTATTGCTTAAAAAGCAGATCGAATCACACATTCCCACCCTTTTTTTCACTTCATCTTCTCTGCGCCCCAGAACTGGCACGCTCTGATGGCAGAGAGTGGCTTACCTTAGCAACTGCTCCCACAAATAGAGCTCAGGTTCCCGAGTGCACAGGGAATTGCAAATTGGAGAGAAATTGTGTATTCAGATATAAATATTTTTCTCGCCTTGGCACAGCATATTTCTCCTTGTCTTTCTGAGTAATGATGCACCGTCCCCCGCTAGCATAGCTTTGCATTTCATGCCATCCCTCGAGGATGTTTCCTGCACATCTCAGCAGTAACACTGCCATCCTGGTCCTGCAAACTGCAGTTGCAGTGTGAGAAGGGGCTGTTCAGTTCTGGGTGACAGAACAATGGAGCATCCAAGGAACAAATGTGGTTATGGCCCTGGAGTGTCGGAGTGGGCTTTAATTTCAGACACATCTTTTATTTGATGGGGCAGATGTTAAATGAGGAACTTCATTGATAAAGACAGTGGTGGGGCTGGAAACAAGGGGTGATTTGTTGGCTCAGCTGAGACTTGTGGCAAAATCCACACTGATTTTGAGGAAGCCAGAATTTCACTTGAAGCTTTTCATGGCATCCCAAGCAGAGGGCACAGCAGCTGAGCTGAAGGAACTGCTCCATGGGAGCCTCCAACCCAACCTAACTTCACCCCAACCCAACATCATGCCAACCCAATATTATCCCAAACTAATATCATCCCAGTTCAGTGTCATCCCAGCCCAACTCCAACCCAACCCGATGTTATCAGCTCTATCATGGTGCTGATTTTTGAAGGCAGATTTTCCTTACTGCTCTGTCACAGCCATGAGACATGTGAGTGGCCCTTCTTGCCCAGGTATTTCTCCTGATTTTCATCCCTCCAGTTATTTATAGGAGGACGTTTGTTCTTTCACCACCAGGCACATGCAGCATTCCTGCAGTTTTAGAGGACCAGTGTGTCCCAAGCGTCCTCCCATGGGCTGAGGGAGTGGTGCACATGGGGACTGATGTCGGTGAAGGATGCTATGCACATTGCCAAGGAAGCCAGAGCATTTCAGGGCAGGTTGGGGTGTCAGGGACGGGCTGGCCTTGCTGCAGGCTGTGAGAGGTTTCCATTTTCCACCTTCCAGGCAATCGCTGAGGAAAGAGATTGTCTCATTTTTTCGTGTACATATATCTCGTCTCACTGTTGCCGGGGCAACACTGTATATGTTTGCAGGCTGGAAGGATCTGGGGATGGAAAATGAAGCCAGGGAGTGGACCGAGGAGAGAAGTCCGGCAGGAATTTTCCTCTGGTCTTTTGCGGCCGATTGGTTCCCACTAATTTAAGCTCCTCTCCTGGGATTAGTCATCAAATCTGAGATTTCCATTTTTATTATTTTAAATCAACCACGGCCGCTCCTGGGAGGCCGTTTTTCATGTTAGAAATTAACCTCGCTGAGATTCGGCCAGTGGGGGCTGCGGGAGGGGAGCCAGCAGCGGGGTAATACCATAGAAACACAAACAAGGTACAACAGCACTGCTTCCAGCCCTGCACCAGGACACCTGCGTTGTCCCACTCAGCGCCTGTGCTTGCTTTTAGGGTTCCCCTGGCTCAAGTCATTGCTAGCGTGCACCTCATTTCTTTTTCACCCAGCTCTGGGGTCACAGGGCAGCAGAGGTGATGGTGTTGTTCCTGGAGGAAAGCGGGCATTCCCCACCTGTGCTTTGTGTAGGGACATGCAGTGGTGATGTCCTCTCTGCACACATGGGGAGGGCACGGCGTAGTGCTCGGGGCAGCACACACAGTGTGACAGTGGAGAGCTTTCAGCTGTTGGGAAAAAGGCTGTAAAACACAGTTCCCACTGTAAGCAGCCCTGTGGGTCCGGGGTACATCAAATCGGGTATTTTGCCTCTGGCAGCAACCAAAACCTGATGCATCAGTGGATGGTAAGCCCTCAGCTAATCCCTGTAATTGTTTAATACCACAGCCAGCGAGGGCATTTTTTCTGATCCCATTAATCTTTGCTGTGAAGGAAAGGCTTGTAACCACATCCACAGCTTACAACCCCCTGCTTATTCCCACAATCTAAATATCCATCTTTCTTTAGCCACCCCCCTAGTACTGCAGGTTGTCAGGAGAGAGGAGAAGGTGCTGCCTGCAGCCTTTAAAACCCCCAAACCACCAAAAAAGATGAGGCATTGCATCACTCCATGCATCCCAAATGGAGATGGGCAGCATCCCAATGGGAGGTGGGCAGCATCCCTGCGCTGCTTGCCTGGACCCCACCGGCCCTCCAGCTCCCTGAGCATCACATTCATACAAAGGGAAGGAAAGGAAGCACGGGAGGGAGGGGGAGAGGGTGTTTCTGGTATTGAGCAGCAGTGCAGGGCCATTTCTCTCAGCAGCTGACAGTGTAAATGCATTTCCTGGCAAGCAGCTTGCTCTGTATTAAAATTCTTGATGAAGATTATTAAAGTGTGTTTATGAAAAGCCTGCGAGTGCTTCTTGGACTCTGAGCTGGCTTTTCAAAATGAGATGTTTGGGTGCGGGCTGAGCACTCACAGGTTATTAAATCCAACCTGCCCCAGCCCCAAGGCAGGGGGTGCAGCTGCCCATGCATCCTGTGCAGCCTCTCACCATGCCCAAAGCATTCCTGCTCAGACACTTGGGTTTGTTGCAAGACCTCAGGAAATGCTCGTGTCCCCCTGATCCCCTGCTGAGGTGTGATGGGGCCATGCTGCAGCCCCAGTGGTGACTATGGGGCCAGAGCAGCGTGTCCTGCTGTTTGTGCTGGCAGAGCTTTGGGGGACATCTCTGCCCTGGAGACTGAATGCCACACACAGACAAGCATCCCACCCACCGTGCCAGCAGCTCCACCAACACCTCGAGGTCCCGGTCCCCCAGCACCACATACACACCTGCACGTGTTCCTGCCCCAGCTGCAAAAAGCCCCTTGCACACACACACACACACACACACGTGCATGGATGCATGCACACCCAGCTTCATGTCATCCCTTTTGCACACATGCAGATGCACACACAGCTTCATGCACCCCCGAGGCACCCACGCTTGTGCAAAATGCATGCACACCACGAGTGCCTGGGGCAGCAGCTTTGGCTGGGGGCTTGGCTCACTCTCCTGCTTGCTTTCCCCTTCCAGCCTCAAGCAGGATTTTTAACATGGGAGACCAGGTTGTATATCTAAATATATGTCCTTTAAAAAAAGACGTTTCCAAGAACAATGGTGGAAGCAACCCAAAAATGTGCTAAGGAGGACGAATGCATCAGGACTGGAGTCCAAGCAAAATATCGGAAGGGTGAATCAGAAAGGAGGAAAAAAAAAAATAGGAACGTATGGAGTTTTTAAAAGTTATTTCTTTTCCTTTTTAATGTTAATGGCAGTTCTTCAATTTGAGCTTCAAGTGCTGGAGAAATGTGTCAACTGCTGCTGCCCCAAGCCATATTTCGGAGGGCTGCAAAAGCATTGTTGTGGTGACATGTTCAAGATGGTTTCAATATGACCCCTTTTAGCCATTGCAAAGATGTCTTTGCTATTATTGTTATTAATTGGGCTCATTAATTTGCGTTCTGCACTTTCCTGCAGCTCCTCAGTCTTTGTGCAGAGTGATTCCCCCAGTGGTGATTGATTAGTGGGGCTAATTAAAGCCCACATCCACGGGTTGTTCTCAGACATAGTGCCCCAGTCCCTCCCAGCTGCAGTCAAAAACATTCAAGCTGGAGAAGACCTCTCAGATCCCCAAGTCTGAGCACAGCCCACCCCCACTGTGCCCACTGTCCCATGGCTGTGGAATATCCCCAGGGATGGTGACCCCACCACCCCCCGGGCAGCTGTGCCAATCAACAGTGGGGAGTGATTTATGGCAGCTTCTCAAAGGGGGAAAACTTGGCTTTTCTTAAATCTCTCTATAGGAAAGTCAGGTATGATGAAGATGGCACAAAACCAACACAAGTGATGGTGAAGTTATGAGGACAGGGGCAGCCTGTGACCTGTGGGCATGGCACTGCTTCCAGGCTGCAGGGCTGGGGCGTGCCATGGGGTATGGTTGTGAGCACACCTCACCTCTTGGGTTTGCTCCTTTCTTTAGGACTGGCTCTGCCCCTTTCCTTAGGACTGGCTCTGCCCCTTTGCTTGCCTGGAGCTCTCTGAGCCCATCCCCACTCCCATCTTAGCGGAGGTCCCAGCCTAAAGAGCCTAAAGAGGACTGATTGCAGAGGGCGGATGGAGAGACCATAAAATAAAATCAAATCAAGCAATAAAATCTTGGGTTTGATTGCACGAAACAGGAAGAAAATTGGTTCTCTGGGCCAATCGGGACGGCCCAGGCAGACGTGGGATCACTCCCAAGTTCGTACTTGGTGACTGCAGCATCCGTCAGGGCTACGGACAATCTGTGTCTCATTAATCATCCCATGTAAACAGAGGGGGACTCGCTGGAGCAGAGCGGTGTCACTGGATGAATGGCCTGCACTTAAAAAATAAACATTTCCAACTCTGCCCCGGCGTTTATTTTTGCAGAATGCCTTCACTGCACCGCAGCACTGTGCTGACAGCAGACACCCACTGCCCCGGGACACCCAAACCCATCCCGGGAGAGCTGGAGCAATGCAGGCTGAGAAATGCCCCGAGAGAACGGTGTTTTGGTGCAGAAATCAGGTGTTTTATCTTTTTTTCCCATCTACAAAAGGCTACCAGGTGCAGGCTGGGACCCGCGCTCACCCAAACATGCCTTTAATTCTGATTTATTAAGATGGTTATTGTATAGATGATTAGAAACATATTCTGGGAGATTTAAGGGCCTCGGAGCAGACGTGCAGCCATTACAGAGCTGTTAATCCCCTATAAATATGCTTTTAATCATGCCAGTATTTAACATTCGATAACTGTCCTATTAAATGTAACGTATAGCTGCTGGCCTTGATATCAAGAATGACAAGCTGTTGCTCTCTCCCACAGGCTCACTGACTTGTGCTGCCCAGGAAATACCCCCAAACCCACCAGCAGATGCTCACCCCAACCCCCACCGTCCCATGCCACGGCTCTCAGTTGGTGCTTGTGCTTTCCCACACGAGGACCATCAGCATGAGAGGGATTTGATGCAGGCTGCAGCAGGTGAGTGCCTTTTCACAGAGGATCCTGAGCTGGAAGGAACCTTTAGGGATCACCGAGTCCAACAGTGCTTGGGGAAAAGGGCGGCTGCCCTTTGCCATGCAGGAATCCCAGCTTTGGCACCACTGGGTCTGTGCCAAGGGCAGAGGTGGCCCCGTCTGCCTCGGCTGTTGTGCTTCCTTTGTTGGAGGCTCTGCAAATCGACGCTTTTGTCCCCAACACCGCCAGGCTGCCCCTTGGCCAGGGACAGGACAAGGGGCCATTCTTCGCAGAGAACAGTTGGGGATCTCATGGCGGGGTGGTTGGCCCCCAGCCATCGCCTCCCACCGCCCTTCACACCTCGGTCACAGCTGGGCCATGCCATCCATCGGGACCCGTGCCATCCATGGGGACCTGGGAGGGGACAGGACGGCCCCATGTTCACAGTGCATTGCTGGAGCACATCCGACAGAAGGGCTCAGCTCAGAGGTAAGGAGGTGCTTTCCTAAAACGAGTTTGTTTGCACCATTTCTAGATGGGGTGCAGATAGCTGTGTGATGCTCGGTGCCCTGAGCTGCTGGCTCACTGCAGCAAAATAAAACACCCTGCCGGGCTCCCCCATCTCCTGCAAACCCAAAGAGTGAAGGTTAAGGCCCCCAGCGCTCCCAGCTCCGTTTCCAGCACCTCACCCTGTGCCTCGGTGCCTCTCGGTGTGCTCCGAGCCAGGCAGGCACTTGGAGCAGGAGCTGTTTGCTTTGGCTCGCAGCAGGCTTTGTGCAGCCACCAGCCAGCTTTCCACAGCCCACCCTATGGACATCCCTCCCCGAGCACCTACCTGGGCCGCCGGCAGCACCGCATACTTTGGCTGCACTGTGCTGTTTCCGTGCCCGACTCCCCCTGGCGATGTCAGCCCCCAATGTCAGCTGGGGGGGCTGCGAGGACCCAGCCACCCCCTGCCCATCTCTCTGTGAGCCCTGGGATACTCCCTGCATCGTTTTGCATCATTCCCTGTGGGGTTGTGAGTGTGGTGGAGCTCAGGGTGCAGGCGGCTGCGTGAGGAAGGATGCACAATGTGGAAAGAAAGGGGAAAATAAATCACCGCTGTGACTTTGAGCCCTTCGTAGTCCTCGACGCTGAAAATAATGGAGGATCTGAGAGAGGGCAGGGGCACGGCTTGGTGGTGCTCACCTTCCCCAAGCACAATGCTTTCAGAATCCTGAATAGATGTTTTCATCACTTCGAAACCTGCCTGCAAAATGCTGTCTGGCAGAACTCTATTCAGCTGGAAAAACACCGGCTCGCTCTCGCTTTGAGTTATCTCTGTGGACCTCATACAAAGTCTCATTTATTCGCTCCCTTTTCGGATGGCCTCCACTTCTCCATCTCCAGGCGTTCACAAATCATGATTTGCATCTCCAGCATCAGCGCTCAGCAAGAACTCTCTATTTCATTTTGCTTCTGTTGCTGCTGTTTCTTCTGCCTTTTGATTCCCTCTTGGATGCCTTTGAGCTTTTTGCTGACTCTGAGAGCTAGAAAAACACTTTTTTTTCTTTAGTGCTTCAGATGCTAATGAAATTTTTCAGCCACAGCACATGAAATCAAGCAAGCATTTGGTGTCTGTCAGCTCCCAGTGAGCTTATCTGCACTGCAGTAGGGCTGGCTGTGTGTAGGGCTATAACACAACAGCACAAAGTCATTGTTACCCATGGACCATGATGTGCTATTTCTGTCCATCCTGGTACCTGGAGGGAGCAGGGACACTTCTGTCCTCTCCTACTTCGTATTTTCCTTGGGGAAATCTGAGTGCAAGCAAAGTAAGTTGGTACATCTGTCTAGGGATGATGTGGCACTGAGGGATGTGGGCAGTGGGCACAGTGGGGTGGGTCAGGATTGGACTCACTGATCTTGGAGGTCTTTTCCAACCCTGATGATTCTATGACTGTGTGACTCCATGTGCTGCTGCCTGCAAACCAGGCTTTGGGCTCCTTTGGGATGAGGCAGTGTCCATCAGTGCTGGGCATAGATTTGCTGCATGGGGGCTATTTGAATGGGAAACTTTCCCTAGAAAACCCCTCCTGGCTGCAACTCCTCCTTACACCTCCTTCAGAGCCTCGTATAGCTTCGATCTGCTCCTAATGAAAGCAAGGCAAACCCTGCCTGCTTCCTGCCACCCACAGGCAGTCCACCAGGCCCAATTCTGGAGAACTGGGCAGGGTTAAACTTACCCTTAATGCTACCGTCCTCTATAAAGTATCTGACAGCAAACCCCCCCCAAAAAAAGCACAAAGGACATCTGTCCTTCCCCAGCATCTCCACCCTTCTGGTGCCCCCCTGGCACCAAGAGAGGGATGTGGCCATGGAGAGCCACAACGTCCCTTCATTCCTGAATTGTTTTTTCCTCCTTTGCCTTCAATAAACTGCAGTGCACCCTTCAGCACGAGGAAATGGAATCCACGTTCCGCTTTTACTGCTCACGAACTATTCGGTGATTAAGCAAACGGGGGAGCAGGGGGCACTCATTCTTGACCTTGGGGAAGGCAGGAGGCTTATAAAAGCTCTAAGTGCTGCAGAAATTACGAGGCAATTAAAAATCAGGGCCAGAGCTGAGCCCAGGGCAATAAAAACGAGAGGAACTGATGTCAGCCCCGTGCGGGGCACGGGGACCTGTGACCCGTTCAGCCCCAACTGGAAGTTCAGGGGCATTTATCTCAGGGTTTACCAAAGCTGAGCTTGGGTTTCCTGAGCTTCCAAGAGCCAGTGAACCCAGAAACCAATAGAGATGTCACTGTGAATCAGTAGGGCGTGGTGCTCATTTCTTTTGGAGCTGAGTGTTTCCAAGGGCAGGAATGTCCTCAGGTAAGGCTGTATCAGACCCACGGAGGTGCTGGAGTCACTGTCCCTGTGAGTGTTCAAGAAGGTGTGATGCTGAGAGACGTGATCAGTGGGCACAGTGGGTATGGGTTAATGGTTGGAGATGAACCCAGTGGTCTTTTCCAGTCTTAATGATCCTGTTCTCTCCTGCGACCAGTGGTTGGGTGTTTCCTTTAGGTGTCAATGATTTCTCGTGCAAACCTCTTGAGTTCAAGTGCGTGGTGGCAGGGGGCGAGGGCTGCTCTCTGAGTCCTCTTAGGAAAGTCCCAGAAAGTGTCACCTGGCTCTTAGGTCATGCTGAGAATGTTTGCCCACGTCCTCTGAGCAGCTGTAAAACAGGAAAAGAACAAAAAAGGAGAGTTTTTCAGCTTGCATTCGCTAAGCACTCACCCAGCAGGTTTGCTCAGGTTCTGTTTGCCTGTCTGCACTGGAGTGCTGGCAGGATGAGAGCAAGGTGGGCCTATTTCCTTGGCATAGAAAGGGCCCAGAACAAAACCCAGGTCTGACCCAAATGTCCTGGAAGGGTCCTGGCAGCTCCAGTAGGAAGCAACCCCCCCAACCAGATGGGTGAAGCTGAGAACTGTCACAGCTCATTGCATACAAATGATGACATTCTCACATCCTCCCACAGCATCCACTGCACTGATCAATTCTGCACATTTCTGCCAAGAGCGCTGGCATTTCCCCAGCCACATCCACCCGTGTCTCCATGCAGATCTCAGCAGGATAAACCCCGACCACAGAGACATTTTGCAATGCCATGCAGCGTTTCAAAACGTGCTCTCTGTGTCACAGTGGGGTGGAAATGTTTCCATGGCAGAATTGCACTGCAGGATTGTCTGCATTCAAGGGAAGAGGGCTCGGGGTGCGTGGGGGCATGCTGTGGGTGAGCTGGCTGGAAATTTGGTGAAGCACTGCATTTTGGGTGATGTCACTGCCTCGTGGGACAGCTGTGCCGTGGCAGGGCTGGGAGCTGAGCTCCAGTTCCTGACTGCCACCCGTTGTTTTGTGTGCACTCGTGTGCTGGCCTTGGCTGCAGCGTGGAGATGTGGAGATGCTTGCACCTTGAAAACCTAAAGCCAGGCAAATGTGCAAGCAGGGACCGCAGGCATCCCACATCCAAACGGGACCACGGGGGCTCTTTGTGGTGTCGAAGCACTCTGTGATACGGTTGCCCCACTGCATGGCCCCTCTGCTGCCAGCCCCTCGCCCCAGGCTCTTGCAGCTCTGTTTTTACGGGCAGCTCGTTAGCTTCCCTGCTCACTCGGTTTATGTTTGCTGGCTCTCGACGGCGTTTCCCTCCCCGTAAAATAAGAATTCACAAACACAGGGAACGGGGTCCCAGCGAGGAGGGTGTGAGTGGGGGGCTGCCCTAGAGCTGAGAGAGGAGGGCAGAGGGATTTACCCGATGCCCATAGTGCCTCCAGCCCTTCCACTCAGCAGACACTGCCTTCTCGGCCACAAGTGACCATTCTCTCCTGTTTCAAAAGGCTGCATTAAAATCCCAGGCCCTGCTGAGAGTGATGTGGCTGAAGGTATGAAATCCAGCCTCGCTGCTTTGTTTCCTGAATGATTTTCATCCCAGCTCGTGCTATCAGATCAGCTTTATTTTTTTCTCTTTTCTTCTGAATTTTATGAATGAGTGTAATCCTTTAGCAGGAAGGGAGGTGTCAGCTCAGATGCTTCGGTCCTCATGTTTTGGTGGTCATTAATAACGCCTGCAGTGCTTTCTGGAAGTGTGAGCCAAAGGCTTGGGATGTAACAGCTTCCTAGTGGAAAAAGTGAGTTTCTTCCAAATCAAAAGGTCTCACTAAAACAACACCTGGTTTCTGATATCTTCTTTTCACTTCGTTTCAAACTCTTTTCTCGGCTCTCGTAAAAAAAAAAAAAAAAGAAAAGAAAAGAAAAGAAACGTGAGTGTAAAGTATTACTGTACATCATTTGCCTTTGCCTTGCTTGAGGTGCGATTTTATATTCAGATCCGTATTTGTAATAGAGCTGCCTGCTTTTAACAAGTCATCAGATACCAAAGGGAAATATTTGTGCCTGGTTAGCAGGCAGCAACGGCACGCTGCCCAAATGGAGCATCCAGTGGCACCTTGCCCAGATGGAGCACCTCAGCTATTTGTTGCTGAAAGGGACAGTGCATCAAGTCTCACTGGAGCCAGGCTGTACCCAGACAGCACCCCCAGAGATGTGCCTCCAACCCTGGATGCCCCTGGGAAGTGCAGGGGATGGGGTACACGGGCAGGGCTGCAGCATGCACACGGGAGCGATGCTCCCACCCGTGGACTCTTTGCAGCTGTGTGCCTCCACCTTGTGATGGATCCCAGATGATTTCTCAGCCGGAGCAGCACAGCCACTTGTGTTAGATTATAAACTGGAACTTTTACAGGCTGTATGTGGGGTTTGTGGCTTCCTTTCCCTCTCTCTGTCTCCGAAGTCCGCATTTCTTAATAAATCATCCTCTAGCCTGAGCTGAGTCTTGCTGTTTTAAGTTTAACTAGCTTATTTTTTTGCTGATAAGCTGGACTTTGAATTCTTCCCAAGATCACGGGTTGGGGCCGGTAATATCATGAAAGAGAGACCGTTAATCGTGATGTATCACATGCCAATGGGAACGGCACGGAGCGCTTGCTGCGAGCAGCTCGTTTCCCTTGTATCAGCATTTACAGACAGAGCACTTGTATCGTGCAGAGGTGGTGGGAGCGAAGTCGAGTCTCCCACCAAAAATAGTGTCTATTACCGAAGCCAACTCAACAGAGTCACAGGCAGAGCTCTAAGGTATGTGCAAAGGGTAAGGGAAAGATGGGCACCAGTGGCAGGGAGATGTTGTGGTATGCGCCTGTTTCGTACACTGTGTTGGTGCAAAAGTCTTTTTAAGGCTTTGATCCTGACTTCACTCCAGATTTCTTCTCTTGAACCATCCTCAGTCCTGGGAAACCCAAATCCACCCAAGGTTGGGTCTGAAGGGTGGGGTGGAACAAAGCTGGAGTGAAGTATATCTGCTACACCCTCTTGCTCTCTTTTATTCTACTCTGCCACCACCCTGACAGCAAATAAATTTCTGTTCTTGACAGCTCCAAGCAAACACATTACATTCCCAGCTCCATCATGCTCTGATCCCAGCTCTCACTGCCAGTGACCGAGCTCCTTTCCTATTATCGTCGTTGACTTTGGCCAGCTGCAACTCCCATCGTGTCCCATAGAGAATGAAGTCCCAAAGTCACACTCCTGTAGGGCTGATCCTCCAGAGGCCAATGGAGGGCACAGCACCGGCCATCCTTATCAGAGGAGCTTTTGTCTGTCTCCTGCTCCTTCACAATGAGGTTGAGAGCTGGTCTGGGGCTCCCTGCAGTGAGAGCATCTTGCTCAGTGCCCCCACTGCTCCAGAGACAGTTCCCTGTGCTGCAGGGATCAGACAGTTCATCGTGTCGGAAAATTTTTGCTGCTTGCCCAGCTGGGGTCTGGAGACCAGCCAGGGTCCCTCCGTGGGAAGGCAAGATGTGGAGACATGGTCAGGATGCACTCGGGGCTTTGCTCTCTTCATGGGAATCTGTGTTATTCTCCTTTTCCATTTGTGTTTTGTTGCCTTTTGGAGGATATTTTAATTCAAAAAGATTCCAGTTTTTCTTGTCTATAGTTGAGTTTCGTTTGTCTATAGCCTGTGAGCCAGTGGTGTCTGCCCTGTCCTTGATGCCTTAGACTCATACAGTCACAGAGTCATTCAGGTTGGGAAAGACCTCTCAGATCGTGAAGCCCAATCCCACTATGCCCACTGCCCACATCCCTCGATGCCACGACTCTGGAAAACCCCCAGGAACAGTGATCCCACCACTCCCTGTGCAGCAGTGCAGTGCAGCACTGCTCCTGTGGAGAAGAAATATTTCCTAATATCCAGCCTGAGCCTCCCCTGGTGCAACGTGAGGCCATTACTGCTCATCTGTGCCTTCTTGCAAAAGCCACCAGTGCACACAACATGAAAACCCTTCTTCCTTTTTTCAGGGAAAGATGATTTTGGCTGGCAAACCCCTCGGAGGTGGGCTGTGCACCCCACAATCAATCCTGTTGGCAGAGATGCTGGCAGCACCCTCAGTGGCTCTGAGCAATTCGCCGTTCAGGCGCATCCCACCGCCTCGCTGCAGCATCACTTTGTGGTTGAAGCTCTGGGGTGAACTCCTTGAAGAAAGGAGAGCTTCATCACATATCTGCTGATGGATGGATGTGTATTTACCTTGGCCTTCCCATCTCACGGCTGCGGGTAGTTATCTGAGTGATGAATTTGTCCATGCAAGGACCTTTGGATTGTGAGGGCAGAGGGGAAGCATCTATTACTTCAGTTTGGCACAGGGGGGGGGAAGGAATAACAGAGAGGAGCCGGGCGGTGGTTGCACATCAAAGCCCATTTTCTGGCCTATCTCCTACATTTCATCTGGCTGTGGCGAAACCACGGGCACAAGGAGCCATCCTGCACACCCCAGCCTCATGTCTGTGTCTGCAGGGGGAGAAAGGAATTTCTTGATTTCTGCATGCTGGGTGTGTGCTGCTTTCCTCCCTGCCTTCCCTGCCAGGGATGCATTCTCGCAGGGCAGAGCCCCGTGTCACTGTGGTGCCACCAGGAACAGCACTGGGACAGGTGGGTGCTGCCAGCAGTGTGGGATCGCCCGCTTTCCTCCTCCACCCATCCTCAGAGATCTGAGCGTGTTCTCCATGAGGGGACCTTTTGCCAGCATTGTGCAACACCGGCTGTGTTTTCCTTGAACTTTGCTCAGCCTTTATGCTGTGCCACCAGAGGAAAGAGCATTGCTGGTTCCCGGCACACAATGCTGTCACAGCTCCGTGTCAGGCTTGCTTCTGTGTGCTGTCACTGTGCTGTCCCTGGGGTGATACCTATGGGCAGAGTTTGGAGAGCCGAACACATCAGACATGAGACATTATGGGATGAAATCTGCAGTTTCTTCAGGAGTTCATATGGGTTTCAAGTTGCTCTCGATTTGCATTGAGTTGGGGGTTGCTTGGGAAGGGATGAGGAGACCCACATCTGGGACCTTCACTGAGCTGGGTACTGAGAACTGCCTCAAGGGATTGACAGCTTGGTCTGCTGACAGCTGGCACCCAAACTTTTAAGATTTAAGGGTTCTGCAGGTGGGGCAAAGCCAGCTGTGTTGGGCAAAGCCATCTGAATTAGGCAAAGCCATCTCATTTAGCCAAAGCTGCCTAAAGCACACGAAGGCCTTTCCCAAAGCTGCTGTTTGGAGAAGCCCTTGTTCAAATCACTGCTCTTGAAACCCTTATGAACTCCTGAAAAAACTGCAGATTTCATCCCATAATATCTCATGTCTGCTGGGTTCAGCTCTCCATACTCTGCCCATAGGTATCACATCAAACCAGGGTCTCTGTGTTGTGCTGACACACAGGGAATTCCCCCTCCAGCAACGTGTCAACCCAAATGGGAGTGGGAAACACAAGACCCCTACAGACCCCTTTCTACGCCCAATTAACTCGTGCATCCCCTCCCTGCCTGCCCAGCCTCCACCACAGTGCATCTCTTGTGTGCAGACGGCCATCCTCACCACGGCGTGGTACGGTGCTCCTCGTGGGGCGGACAATGGTGTGGGCATGAATGGAGAATGCTCTCCTCTGTGGGGCTGACAACAGTGCTCTGTTCCCAAGCAAGTTGTCCTCGGGCTCCTGGACACGTACTGCTCCCACCCCGCGCAGCCCCCGCTTTGATCCCACTGCTGGGTGCTTGGGTTTCCTTACTGCTCCTCTGCAACGTGGTGTGCTGAAAAAAAAGAGAGGACGGGGAAACCATCTCAGCCAACTTGACAGAGCAGAGAGCCTGAATTGGCCACAGACCCTTAGGGCACAGTGGGTTTCAGCATTTTCTCATGGCAGTTCTGGGAGCCGTTGAGAAGGAGGGCAGTAATTGGATGTGGGAGTCCAAGATGGAAGTGGGGGAAAGCCTGGACTTTTGTATGACAAAACATGCAAATTGACAGAGCCCTTTTTTCCCTTTTCTACCTTTTTTATATATTTTTTTTTAATGCAGTTTTGAGGAACATCCAAACATAGACCACTTCAGCCCAAATGGAATTTTATCCCCCCGAAAAATTTACGAGCAACTTAAAAAGAGAAGGCAGCAAGAAGAAACTGAACGCCAGATGTAACCACAACGTTAGATGGCTTTTAGCTCAGTGTGACACCAAGAACCTCCCGGGGTTTCTCCAATAGCTGGAATGGGGCACTGAGGCAACCTGGAACTTTTGGTCGCTCGGTGCCTGGGCTGCTGCCCATCTCCAATGGGAGTGTCTGAGCATCCTGTTCAACTCTTGCTATCAGCTGCTGGAATGAGGAAGAGGGAACAGGCAGGAATTCCATGGAACACCCCAAGCAGCGCAGAGGGTGTGTCCTGAAGGCACAAAGAGTGAACTGCTAAGCAGTGCCCCATGCACACAGCCACACCACACACCAGCTGTCTGCAAGCACAAGCCCTTCTTTATGTCTTCTGCCACCCCATCTCCTTTGCTTCCAAAGGAGCCACAACATCCTGGCTGCTAACACAGGGGTGTCCGTGCATGGGATGGGCAAAGCAGCCCCTCCTGTCCCCTGCCCTGTACCCCAAGCAGCACTGGGGCCTGGTGCTCTCCAGCATGTTTAACTCTGTTCTGTGTTTTGCCAGAGCCTGTTATTAAGAAATAAGGCTCTGCCTTTTTATCATTCCTCTGAGCGTCTGTCTGATGTCATTCTGTCTGGCAACCAAGCGATCAAAAAGGAGCTCCCCTGGGAGAAATTTCTCAAACAAACAGCCAGCAAGAAAAAAAAAAATAATACTCCATTAAATATAATAAAACACAAGAAACCACAGCGTCTCCCTGATAAATGGAAAGGCAGTGTAACCCAGACTGCAGACACACAAGCCTCCTCCGACCACCCCGAGCAGGGCAGCAGCATGCCCTGTGCTCACCTGGGTGATGCTCCTTCACCGAAGCAGTGTCACAGCCTGGGCTCACGTCAGCAGCAGTTCTAGCTCTTTATGGTTTTAAGCAGATTGGGGTTTTGCCCTTTTATAAGGCACATGTATGCCTGCAGAGTGAATTCTGGCTCTGTTCCTCCATCCTCCTTAGATCCTGCAGGCTGCGAGGGTGATGGACACTCTGCTGCCAACCCTTCGGAGCCCATGGGTTCTAGTTTGAACAGCTCTGATTTCTCTTCCTCCCTTCTCACTCTCTCCTTCAGCTCTTGTGGTGCTCTCAGAGGTGCTAGCAGCAATGGGCAAAGCTGAAGGAAGTCACAGAACCATAGCATCGTTTGAATTGGGAAGGACACTTAAAGGCCATCTAGTCCAACTGCCCTGTCAATGCAATCAAAGCAAAGCTCCCAGGTGGGGAAAGGAGCCCCATAAATGCCAAAATATTTCACAGCCACAAAAAGGACGAAGCGTTGACTCGAATCTGGATTTGGAAAATGAAGATAAGAGGAATTTATTTTTTCAGTCTGTCAGAACAGAGTGTCTGAAAAGGAGCTGTCGTGGAACGGAGCGCGCGCCGACAACAGCCGCCCATCCGAGCTGGATCGCAGCTGACTGCTCTTGGATCCGTTGAGTACACATCTGTAGCTGGGATCCTCCTTTCCAAGCTGCTGCTCCTCGGAGCACTTTGCAGAGGTCATTCCTCTTTGCAGTCCTCATTCCCTCCCACCTCACAGATCTCCCTGCCGTTTTCTTCCCTACTGCAGGTCAGGGCAGCACGAGGAGATGCAGCAGTCCCAGGGCACAAATGCACATGTGCACCACTTCCACTTCCATTTTTATTTTTATTATTATTTTGTTTTTTCACAATGTGGGAAAACTTTTGGAAATTCCTGAGAGATTTCTCTTTTTTCCTGCTGCCCGAGGCCGGTTTCCTTCCTCGCAGATTGCAGGGTCCCAGGCAGTGCAAACAGCCAGAGCAGCCCAGCCCTACTGATCTTCCCAAGGCAGCTCCGTGCATCCCTTGCCACTAGTTCTTCCCTTTGCAGTGAGAGGGGAAACTGAGTCTCAGGTCCAACCTTCTCCTCTTGCAAAGCAGATCTTCTGCAGAAGGATGGGGCAGATACCCCCTGTGCGGGGCAGTGCCTTTGCTGCCCTTCTGTGCCAGGAGCAGGGCGGATGTGAGACTGGTTGCACTCAGAGCAATGGAAAGATAAATTAAGCTAAACCAGTCCACATATTTGTATGTTCGCTTGCTGCAGGTGTGATGCTCACCCCAAACCCCACATCGAACCCTTCTGTCTCTGCAGATGAAGGTGAGTCCCTGCTTCTTCCCACTGCTGCGGGCTTCTCAGCTCCTGTCTTGCAGGACTGCTATCTCCCACGCTTGGCTCGGGGAGCTGAAAGGTTTTTCAATCATCTGCTAATGATAGGAGAGCAACTTTTATTCTCCCTCTCCCCCACTCTTGGCAGGAAAGGTGGAATGCAGAGCGAGAGAGGAGCAGCCACCTTTCAGGCCAACAGCTGCTTTGGGGGATGGGTCAGATAAATGTGCAGCGTTTCCAATCAGCCCCACACACCCTGCTCAGAAGGCTTCACAGGAGCACAGCGTGGGGGAATGGCTGCTGATAACACCACGTCCATCCCAGCCATCCCCACAAACTTGCCTGGAGGAACCCATACCACCAAGAGGGGACCACAGTGGCTTACAACGTGACCCAGCCCCAAAGGGCAGCGATGCAGATGGCAGTGGGAAAACCAGGTCAGCATCCTTTGGAAAGAGCTAAAAGCCAGAAGGATCTCCTCCAAGCCATCTCTTGCTGCTTTTGGATGCTAGGAGGAACCAATTCGGCATTGAAGCACTTGGCACAAGGCAGGACAAGGTGTGTTCTCCCCATGCCTTGTGAGGGAGGAGTGGGGATGCGGCTCCAGGCACTGAGGTTTCACCAACCGCCCATCAGTCCATCACTGCCTGCTGGCCAGGAGGGTGGCAACGGGACATGTGGGCTACCAAGGGGAAACCCCATGATCTGTGGGGTTTTAAGGCATGAGATAAGTGGGGAGAAGTGTTCCTGGAAAGGAGATGCAACCCAGGGATGAGGATCTGCAGCCAAATATCCAGATGGGCTGAGAAGGGAAGGGAAGGGAAGGGAAGAGAAGGGAAGGGAAGGGAAGGGAAGGGAAGGGAAGGGAAGGGAAGGGAAGGGAAGGGAAGGGAAGGGAAGGGAAGGGAAGGGAAGGGAAGGGAAGGGAAGGGAAGGGAAGGGAAGGGAAGGGAAGGGAAGGGAAGGGAAGGGAAGGGAAGGGAAGGGAAGGGAAGGGAAGGGAAGGGAAGGGAAGGGAAGGGAAGGGAAGGGAAGGGAAGGGAAGGGAAGGGAAGGGAAAAGGAAGGGTTCCCATCTGGGTGGTGCACAGCACAGCCCCGCCATGGCCCGGTGCACTGTAATCCTCCATGCTCCAAAATCAAAAGCTCTCTCTCCTTTTTCTCAGTTGCGAAGGGATAGAAATCCCACCAGAATCCAAAGCGTATCATTCTGGGGGGAGATTTATACTGGAGAAAGGAGAAGAATTGGTTATTTGATGATTGGTTCTTTTTTTTATGTAAGTCCTTAATATCTCCCTTCCCTCCTTCACGGCACAGTACAGATCCCCCTTCCAACACATGCACGAGAGCAGAGCTGAACCGTTCGCACAGCAAACAGGTGATAAATCACGGGGCAATTGATTCAAACCATTCCAGGGAATGGGAAACACATGGACGGCCTTTCTAATTAACTGTTTGATATGGCTGCGGTGAGTTTGGGTGTAGTTTCCAATGTTTTGCGTTTGGCTTGTCTCAGAGCTCTCCATGGTAACTGCAGTTTACCGGAAAGTGAGAAAATCCTGCCTTCAAGAGAGCTGAAGTGACTTGTTACAGTTCAGCACAACCACAATAAAAAAGCAAAAAAAAAAAAAAAAAAAAAGTAAATACAGTGCTTCCTCTGTGGGAACGTTCTCTTCTCTTTCTCTTTCCAGCTGGAAAAACACAACAAAATCAAAGGTCCTTCTGCTCCATCTGTCCATCTCCCGTCCGTAGGTTCTGGTGGGTTGCAGGGTGTTGTCCTCCAGGGTTTGCAGCTCAGCACAAGGGCTGAGAGCTCAGGGACACCAAAATGTGTGCCTTTCCCATAGTAGACTACGGGATCAGCAAGGTGCCCTGGGGACACGCACCCCAACCCATCCCATGTCCAGCCTGCATCTTCATATCCATTGGCCGCGTGCAGCCAGTGCATTAAAATCTCATTTAAAAAGGAATCGAGGTTTAATCCATCTGTGTTTGAGAATGGTCTTTTCCCATATCCTGCTTTTGGCACGGCCTCCCATCCGGGGCACTGCACCTCACCCCATAACACGGGCACAGCTGCTGCAGCCGGGGGTCCCATGCCAGCACTGGAGCTGCAATGTTCATATTTTATTTTTTATTGGCTTTTTTTTTTTTTTTTTCCTCTTTCCCCCTATTTTACCCTTTCTGCACCACAGCTCCCCGGGGCCTCAGCAGAACATCTGGCCAAGCCACTTCTGGTTCCATTTATTGGCAGATAATTTATTTGTGGACCAGAAGGGAAAAGTGACCCAACCATTCAGTGGAGGTGAACTGGTGGAGCCATTGCTGATGCTGCTCGAACACGAGCTCGTTGGGTGCAATCCAGACCCAGCAAAGTCAAACACGGATCTCCCCTTTAGATCCAGAGCTGTCAGATCTCAGTCCAAACACACAGGGGTGAATATTATTAGTATTATTCATCCACTGGGAATATTTCGAGGTGTTCACTCCTTGCACACATCACTGGAGCAGCTCCACACTCGGATAAGGAAACTAATGAGTGCAAACCACCATTCCTCACCTTTCTGTCCGTTTCTCTTCCATGCTCTTTTTGCCCCCCATCCCATTTTTTGCAGTGCACAGAACACAGGCAGCAGCACACGAGCACTTTGAGGCAGGACAGCCCTCGGGATCTTTGCCTTCCCAGCAGCAGGGCATCCTCCCCATCGCTTATCTGTGTTGCAGCAGTGAGCACCACTCGTTGCATGTGAAAGGTGTCAGCGTGCTGCTGCCCTGTCAGCAGGCTCATCCGAGCTCTCTCAAGCACATCCAACAACCATGGATCCTATTCAGTTTCCCCCGCGTTTGGCTAAAATTATCCAGCTTGCAAGAATATAAATAATGTAAATGAGCGTTGGGCTCATTTTTACTTCGAATCAAAATCTAGAGGCATTTTCCAAGGAGGCATTTTGGGGGAAAAAAAAGAAAAAATAGTGAAAAATTTCACAAATTTGGCAGCCAAAAGCAATCAAGTCCTTTCCCCTGGGAGGAGTTTCGTTTACTTCTGGCATTGCCACGCATACCAGTGGTCAGCCCCATCGTACACGTGGCGAATCGTGGAGTGTGAAGTGAAACGGGATTCTCTGCATTGGTTTTTGGGAACAACAGCCTGAGCCTGAATGCTTCCATGCACTGAAACACCTTCGTGTGTGCACAGTGCTTCTGACAACTGCTGTAGCCCCATGACCTGGGTGACTCTGTGACCCTATTTCCATGCAGTCATCCTGCATGCCAACCTCTTAGGCGGGTTTTGGATAGGATGGTGGTGGGACCATCAAGGCACAGTCCTCAGGCACATGCTTGCCACCAGGAGCTGCCTGTGGTCCAGGCAAGCTGCCCACCTTTCTGGTCTTGCACAGTTTTCCTTCCCACCCGCACCGCCCATGCGTGACATCAGATCTCACAGCTCGGGCTCTCACGGGGCTTTTTCAGCTGTCGTGAGATCAGCTTTTCCTCATTGTGACCAAATCCAAACAATTTAAAAAAAAAAAAAAAAAAGAGAAATCCAAGCCAGGAACAAAGTCACCAAATGCTTTCGCAGCTTGGTAGGGCTTTGGGATGGGCTTCAGTCCTGCTCTCGTTTGCCTTTGTGTTTTGACAGCAGAGGAATCAGTGGGACAGTGCAATAAACAGGCTGTTTATGGAAAGCAGCTTTTTATCAGGCGTCTGTTGGGGATTTGTTTGCGGAAGAGTTAGCTGTAACAATGCAGGATGCTGATTTCTGCAGTTCCCGTGTGCTCGCTGCCCCCATTAAGGACTCACTGACAGTGGGATGATTGGGAGGTCTGGGTTGTGTCCCTTCACCTCCCATCAGCACGTAGAAGATGGCAGGCAGTGCTCGTTGGGGAGCTGGGACCCAGGGTCGGGGTTGTCACAGCCTCTAGCTGCAATGGTGCTTCCTTCACAGGCTCTTCCTGCATCTTCGAATCCGTTATCTGTTTTATTTCTTGGGAAAGCATCTGACTTTTCAGCTCCAGGACTGCCACTTCACACAAATACACAAACATCCCTCTTTGGGTGATGGATTGGGGCTGCACTTTGGCTCTGATCACACAGCCCAGACTGGCGGAGCGGCTTTGAAGTACTGCAAATGTCCCATTCCCTTCATGCCTGCAGCACAGCACACGGGAGAGAAACCCATGCTGGGGAACACAGCCCTCAGCTCATTTACAGTGGTCCAGCATCATCCCATACAACACAACACACCCCACTAATGCACAAAAATGGCATCGTTACCCTCAGCTCGCTGCACTGCAAAGCACTTCTGAAGCCATGCAATGCCAGCTTCATACATGCACAGATGGCTTCCAGGGCAGAAAGCCCTCTTGCACTGGATTCCCAGCACCTCCATCCTGCACACCGTGGGGTTTTGTTCTGAATACCAGTTTGCAGAGCCCAGGACACAGCAGCCTGCAGTCGGTGTCCCATAGTGAGCGCTGGGTCCCAGGACCTTTTGCCTTCCATGTGAGA
Organism: Oreortyx pictus; assembly: GCA_036925125.1. NCBI lineage: Eukaryota > Metazoa > Chordata > Aves > Galliformes > Odontophoridae > Oreortyx > Oreortyx pictus. Next base: position 1,552,044 of record JAUPFR010000025.1, on the reverse strand, counting down.
AAGTCCCACTTGGAAAAATATGAGCGAGCACTCCGATGATTTTATGCTGATTTACTGGCTGAAGCTGTAAATCAGCACTTGTCAGAGGCTTGAGTTACATGTCTGTGCCGGAGATTGATGGGGCCAGCTGCCAGCATGCATTACCAAGGAGCAAACCTGAGCTGAAAGCATTGTTTTAGGTCTTGGGGTGAGCTAAAAGCATTCAGGTGATTTATACAGAAGGAAACGGCTTTATGTCCTGTTCAACTGGAGCCCTGAATGCTGCCAGCAAAGACCTGCAAGGTCTCCTGGTTTTCATCTCATGCTCAGGGAAGGACACCACCAGTTTAATGAATTCAGGCTCTGAAGTCCCCATTAGGATTAGGTTTCTGGGTGAAGTCCTGCCCTCAGTGGAGTGAGTTGGGATTTTGCCTTTGTGCATTTACCCAGCACATTCTGCCCACTGTTTTTTTCATCTCATTTCTCGCTGTACTTTGGGTACACCCTCGTACAGTGTCCTCAACTGCTTCAGTGCTGCCCCAGCGCATGGATGCTGCTACACAAGGGAAGAGACACTTAATAAATAAGGTGCCAGCAGATGGTGCTCCATAATTTGCGGCATCCTCACTGGGTTTTGGAAGCACATTAAGAAGGGATCTCTGCTCCCTGTGCTTCCCCCAGCCCCTGCTCCTGCTTCTTGTTTGCATCCCCCGGGGCTTTAGTTGTTCTAAAAACACAGAATAACATGAAAAAAAAACAGCCATTGCTGATGCTTTCCTGGACATCGCTCTGCCTGGGACACCTGCACCTCTCTCCTTGACCCTGCTCCCTCCAAACCTCCCCTAACTCCTTGTCTGCCTTCTCCCAGGTTGCCCTGAGATGCTCTGAGGAATTGAACTCTTTTCACTGCTCGGGCCTCAGGTGAGTGTTTCACAGCCCTCGGGCATTGCCAAGCAGGGTGAAGGGGATGCAGCACAGGGTATCCCATCCAGCAGAGTAGCACCCCTGGACATCCAATCCTTCCTGAGGGTACCACCATCCCTACAGCATCCCTGGGGGTATGAGCATCCCTGGCCAGCGGCACGGCATGGGCAGCAGGTGCAGGGATGGAGGCAGGAAACTGTTTATAGAGCTTAGGAAAAGCTGAGGTTTCTGGCAGGTTCCTGAGACGCTGGGTTTGGCCCAGGACTCCGCTGAATAAATTGTGGGATTAGAGTCAAACATGAAACCGGAGCAAGAGGCCAAAGGCAGAGCTGGCAGCTGGCTGGAAGGATTTTTTTCTCTGTGCAAGCGTGTCCAAGGCATGCTTTTGGAGGAGGGAAGGGTAAGAAGGAACGGAGAGCCAGCAAAACAGGGGGTGAAAACGACCCCAAAAGAAAGAGGGATGTGACAGGAAGGTGGTGGTGAAGGGAACACAGAGGCTTCGTGGTGGGAAGCATCTACATATGGAGGTTGCAGAGGGGGTTGGAGAAGGCACCATCTCAAAGGGGCAGTGTCACACTGGGTGCTCCCTGACCTGGCACCAGTCCTCGCTGACACCCAGCGCTGCCCTGCTCGTGCTGTTGTGATTTTGTCCCTGGTTCTGCTCGAGGTGCTGCTTTCTGAGCTCACAGCCGTGCACTGGGCTGACCTCCCGCTCCCCGTGCTGTTTGGTTTGGATTAGCTGACTCATGGCTGTTTGGTGGGGCCAAGGCAAAAACACATCCATCCGTGCAGGGCACAGAGGGAGATTTTGTCCACAAAGCACTGATGCAATGTGAGGTTGGCAGGAGAGCAGTGTTTTCCTGAGAGCCTTAGCAAAACCTGTGATTTTTCATAGAAAGTTCCCCACTTGCTGTAGGTATCACCCAGCACCGAGGGGATACACAGATTTCCAACATCAGCAATGTTATCTCTGTCCTCCCAGCTTTTGTTTTCCCTAAGCAGCCGCACAGACGTGCCTGGGATGGAAGTCAGACGTGGTCTGAGTAGACAGGAGGAATTCAAGCTGGGAAAGTCATGCCCTGTGCACTAAGCAGGAATTGGAGAGCAGAGCCACTCAGTTCCTGTGTTGCCTTCTTGTTGCCATGGGTGTCTACTAAAGACCCCATCCTTTCTCCAGATAGTCCCTCAATCCATCAGGAGATACACAGCCCCCCAAGATGGGTTTCAGCTCTGGATTTCTCCTGCTCCTGGCCATTGGAAAGGCATCACTGTGTGCTCATCACTTTCTCCATTTCTTTCTCTCTTCCCCAGCCAGAATCTGGCTCCATCTCCTCCATCACCAGCACTGCCCATCTGCAAGGGGCTGGAAGCACTGGGGTGAGCTGTGAGGCTCAGATATGAACACAGCCCCAGGTTGCTAAACTTTCTTCTCTTTCACAAGTTTCTTCTCAGTCCCAAGTGCAGTCTCAGCTCATGGAGGAAAGAAGGGTGAAGTAGTAAGATTTGGATCAGACCCCAATTCAGGCACTGAGTTGTTCCCAGTAACATTCCTTCCTGCAAACCAGAGCACCAGTTCAAAGCAGATGGATTGGTAGCGCTCCCAAATTCCTCGTTGTACTGGAATTTATGCAAAATGTATAGAATTAATGAGCACAGGGGAAAGGCACTTGGACCATCCTCACGTTCTTGACCTCCGTGCCACCACTCCACTCTGTGGTATGTCACCCAGAGCTCTCCCCAGACAATGTCCCATTGATTTCCCGAGGAGCTCATGGCACAGGAAGGGCCGTGCTGATGCTCTGCAGCATGGCCGGGCACTGCTGTGCTGTCAGGAACGCTTTGCACAATGCCCAGCCTGTGTCTGTTGGTGCATCACCAACGCAGTGTCACTGGGGGCAACACAAGGGTCTCGTGGTGCAGGGGCACAGACATGCCTTTCTCAGGACGATGAGTGTCACTGGGTTATTCCTTTTTCTCACTGGAGACAGAATGCCCTTTAAAAATAAAGCCTGAGCAGTGCTGCCCCACTCTCACCCTGCTGCAAACCCTGAGCTCACCATGGGTGATGTGACCCATCCGGAGGAGACCCCAAACCTTTGCTCCCAGAGCATCCATCAGGACCTCTTCCCATGGATTCCTGATTTCCAGCTGAGTTTGGGGAGAAGAAGAGCTGAACTGGGAAACTCCTGGCCCAGCTGCAGTTTGCAGGGCAGGGCAGGAACCCAAGCATTGCTGAGCAGGGTACTAGCATGGCCATGGGATGTGTGGCAGCTCTGAGGGTTGGTGTGCCCATCCCTATTCTGTCCCCAGGGCCATACAGAGGCTTTGCGCATCCCAACTTTCCTGTGCCACACAGGGATTCTGCTTGGTGGTGTTTTGCTTAACCTTTAATACCATGTTATTTCTATTTAAGCCTCATTCTAAAACAGAGCCTGTAAGTGATAACAGAGCAAACAGACCTTCTGTCCCCTCTCCCTCCCTGAGGAAATATTTTTAGCTCTCGTAAACACAAACCATTTAAGCACTTGAGAGCATCCCAAGGGATGCAGCCTTCCTCTCCATCCACTGCAGCCTACAGCACGACCCCAGATCACACCCTGATTTCTGGGCTCAGGATCCATTGCAGGCACAGCTCAGCAAAGCAGGTGCTAACCTGGGGTTTACTTTCAAAGGAAACCCAAAGAAACAAGCTGTTCAGACCTCAGCTGGCTTTCCCACAATATCATGTAGCTCTGAAAAAATCTCATCCCTGTTGCTCCTGTTCCCAAATGCAGTGCAGGAGATGCTGAGCAGGTGACCAGAGCACCAAATTGCATCTCTGCACCATCTGCTCCCAGATTTGGTCACAGGATCACTGCTCTTCTTACCAAATGTTCCTAAAAATTCGTGGAAAATTCATCCATAGAGTGTGCTGAGCACAAGATGTCCCCGGGAATGGGGACAGCCAAGAAAAGGCTGGAGGAAGCCACCAGTGCTGGGAAAGGAAACTGGGAAATGCTTTGATGAGAGCACATATGGTGCGTGCTTGGATGCGGCAGTCCTCTGAAGAAGCTGGGGACTGGGACGTGGGTTGGGACAGAAGGAGACTCTGTGGGACCCGGGGTGGCTTTGCAGAGCTGGGCTGGCTGGGGAGCTGCAGCATGGGGAAGGGGCTCAGTGGCACTGGGATGGAGCGAGATCAGAGCTGGGCTCACGTCCAAGGTTCAGGGCAGGGCACAACTGCAAATTTCCCAAGCTACCCAAGCTCCTGGGCCTGCAGCTCTGCAGCCTCCTGGGATCAGATTCCCAGCTGTGGAGATAGAAAGCATCCCAAAAGGGGCAAAGTACCATCTGCTGAGCAGCCTTGTTCTCAGGCTTTTGGGGGTATTTTTATTTCTGAACAAAGCAGAGAGCCAGGAGGAATTTCACCCTGCTTCCAGGCTCCTGCTTTCCTTCTCCATTCCCTTGCAGTGATTCAAGCCCCATCCAACAGCAGCAGCTCTTTCCACCATCCTGTCCCCAAATCCCTCTTGCTGTGAATGTATCCCACTGCCAGCACGTGCAAGAGGGCACAAACCAGTGCTCTGCTTTCTCCCTCCACTAGGCATGTCTAGAGTTCACCAGGAAGTGATTTTCCCAGTTCAACCCAGTATGTGACTTAAAGCAACCAGAGTACGTGCCAGGATGGTGGTCCCTTTGCAGGGCACAGTCTGTGGGTGCAGTGGGTTTTTGGTCATGGCCATTGGAGTGCTTCCTCCAAGCATGCCACGGGCAGCCCCAGTGCTGAGCTAATGTTATCTTAGAGAATGGCTCTGTTATGGCTGTGGGATTCCTTGAGGGGCGGTTTTTAATCTCGCAAAGCAGCAGTCCTGAAGCAGAGGGAAGTTTTTCATTATCGGCTCCGAGGAGCTCTGAGATGGGACATCAGGGGACAGGCACACACATCCTCTTCCCAAAGAAGGAAAGCGTGGAGTCTCATTGCTGAGATGTCGAAGTGCCTGAGAGATGCTCAGTGCAGACACAGCCACACGAGCGCCATCATATCCACGACAGCACTGTCTCTCCTTTCCTCATTTTGTTTCATCCCCAACACCCACCATGCTCACTGCCCACATCCCTCAGTGCCACATCCCCACGGCTCTGGAACACCCCCAGGGATGGGGACTCCCCCCCTCCAAGGCTGCAGTGCAGTGCAGCACTGCTCTCATCTGTAGAAAATGAAGCAGATGAAGGATCCACGTCCATCCATGCCCCCCATGCTTTATCACCTCCAGCCTCCATGCCACAAGGGGAACATCGTTGGGTTTTCATCTCTCTGCTCTGGGCTTATCAGTTATTTGTTTAATTTGACTTTATGGCTTTCCTTGTTCATTTCGTCGCTTGGTTTCCTCAATCCCCAAGGCTGCCGAAGAGAGACACTGAAATTTTAAATAAAAATAAATAAATAAGGAGAAATAATTATCATTTGCCTGTTTCTCTGGAGCAAGCCAAGAAAGAGTCCCCGGGGAGAGGGTGGGATTTGCCTCTGTTTGTTTATTCAAGGGCGATATTAAGAAGGAACAATGCAAACAGGCGGGTGGAATGGTTAACCCTTGCGGAGCCCCCATCAGCATCTCATCCTGAATTCCCAGCCGTGGGGACTTGTAAAATCATCCCCAGCGATTGAGGGCCTCCCCTAGGGCAGCTCTGGGAGTTGGTGCTGTTTTGTGGCCACGTTGGATGCTGTGTTCCCCTTGGAGGGTTCAGAGAAACCGTTTGGATCCCCATTGCTCCGGGACAGCACGCTGGCCTCGCAGCACAGCTCATTCCGTGCTTTTTTGTTGTTGTTGTTATTAATTCTTCTCTTTCTTCCTAAAAGGAAACAAAAACATCGCCTCCCCCGCACATGCACGCGCACGCGACGCGCTAATTGGAGCAGACGTCGCTTTTCTGGAGCCAAATAGGAACCATCCCGTTGTGGGAAGCCCCCACATTTTGGGTTGTCCCCCAGAAGGGCTGAGCCCAACCCCATCTTTTCCCACAGATGGAGGAATCTGAGTGTTTTCCTTCCTTTTTGCCAGCTCTGTTCTCCTTCACACGCAGCCCCTGCGATGCAGACCTTGCTTCATGCTTCTTCCCCTTCTCTGAAGCAAATCCCCCCTGTTTTGTTTCCACCCCACAACACTGACGTGGGCTGATGGTGTCTGTGGTGTCCCAAAGCCAGGATTTCCCCACATGCTGTGGGATTAGGGATTACCCAGAGCCAGCACCCACCCCAAAGCACCACTCCTTTCCCAAATCCCTTTGCCCTTTAGCTTGGCCTTAAACCACAAAGAAAAACCCAACGCCACCACTGGGGCTGAGTGACCAGCTCTGCTTTCCCATGTAATGCATCAAACACAGAGCCAGCAAGGGCAAAGGGAACACAGGACGAAGGGTTGGTGATTCCTGCTGGGCACAGGGGTGATGGCACATAGAGTTTGGCCCTGAAAAAAACCCAAACTGATGATGCAGCACACAGAGAAAAAGTAAAAGGGAAGAACCCAAATTCCTTTTCAAAAATGAGAAGATTCCACACAGTTTTATACAACTGAAAATGAAAATAAATAAAGAAAAGCGCTCACTCTGAATAAAGTGTTTTCCTTTCTCCCCCATCACCTCTCAGGGCCAAGCATTACCTGTGCTCTGGGAGCATCTCCACTGCTCTGCCATGCTCCGAAGATGCAGATAAGTCAGCATCTAGGTCCAGGTGGGATAACAGCTGCTCTGTGTTCACAGAGCGAGGCAGTAGGGGCTGCCAAGCATGTCTCCCTCGCGAGGTTTTCCCTTGTTTTCATTCCTTTGCCTTGTTTCCTTTTCTCTGCCTTTGGGATTAAGTAGCACCGTCCAGGTTCTCCCTGTCTTTCAGTGCCTGTTTTCCTCCGTGGTTGTTTCTTCACATAATATATCCTCACCTCAAAATTAAGTGCTGAAAGCAGGGGTTAATGGGCACCTTGGGACTACCCTGATCGAGGCAGTGCCTCACCATGGCGTTAGCCCAGGCAAGACCCCAAAACCCATCACCTCCTCCTAAATCCAGGCGGGTCCCACAGATGGATGAAGAAGACGTGGCCTTTGGGCTCCCTGCTTTCATAGAACCATACAGTCATAGAATGGTTTGGGTTGGGAGGGACCTTTCAAGGCCATCTGCTCCATCTCCTCTGTGCTGATCAGGGACACCCACAGCTCCACGAGGTGCTCAGAGCCCCATCCCCTGACTCTGGATATCTGCAGGATATTTCATTCAGAGCATGGGGATGCTGGTCTTCCCCAAACTCCCTGGGTGTGCAAATGCCCACGTAGACCACCATACCTCACTGCACTTTCCCCTCCATCCCTGCTCCAGATGTCCTGCCCTCATCCAAACAGCACACAGGGCTGCTTCTGAACAGCACATGTCATCACGAGTGTGGAGAGCCATGAGGATGCAGTCCCTGCAGTGACCAGGCTTTTGCCAACACGTGTTTCTGCTATTTGGAGCCTGCGTGCTGCGCTTAGAATGCAGCGCAAACAATATGGCAGTGCATAAAAGGCCAAAGCAGCACAAGGACACTGAGACAAGAGCCTGGTGGCCATGGGCAGAGTGCTCTGCTTTCTCTCTGTGACCTCACAGCAATAGCTGAGTGCAGAGTGCAAAGCAGCTGTTCCTGTGGCTGCGAGCGTTGCCCTCACGCCTGGATCGCGTGCAGTGCTGTTGCTTGCAGGACTCCAACGAAACATTTGCCCTTCAGGGCTTGTATTTCCAGAGCTGTCAATCCAACACCTCTCCCCGGCGCTAAACTCATTTACAAGGGGGCAAATAAAACACTTCAAAAAATAAATAATCAAGCCACATTAAGCAGCCCTCAGGGAGCCCATCTGCCCCCCAGGCTGAACTGGATATTAGTTACATCAAATCCAACAGCAGCACCATCCCCACGAGGGGCTGAGAGCTCCCACTGCTGCCCCACACTGCCATTTCCAGGTGCATCACCTTGCTAAGCATGGTTAGCAGCACCTGATGGGCTCGTGCCCCCACCTCTGTGCACAGCACTGACACACGCAGCCAACGCTGTCCTTCCTCTCGAGGTGTGTGCAGTGATAGAAAGCTCCGTCTGGGGATCTGCACAGAGCTCTGTCTCGCTCTGCTCTCAACCTGCCGCCCTCCAGCGGGGCAGTGAAGCTGTTGGCCGTCTGTGCACGAGCTCTGCTGCCAGATTAGAGTTGGCCGGATGGATTTTGGCACCGGTTGAGTTGTATAATTAGAAAAAATACAGGGGGAAAAAAAAAAAAAAAAAGAAGAAAGAAAAAAAAAAAAACGCACAGATTCTTGTGGGAACGTGTCAGTTTACTGGCTGGGGAAGATGATGTGGGGAAGTTTAGTCTGCTGCAAGTGACCGATGGCCTATGGTGGCAAAGGGGGAATCAATTATCCTGGCATAGAAATGCATTTTTGTGCCCCATCGCTGCTCCACATCAGTATTTTCATGTGAGCATCGCCGCTGGCTGCGACACGTGTTCCTCATCAGCGCTGTTTGTTCCTCCTGTGTCTGCTGGTACTTTCGTCTCCCAGCAAAAAGAAAGAACAACAATAAGGGCGACAATAACAGAAAAGCAGCGTCCCCTCCTCCAAAGGCATCTGCCGTGCCTGGGCTCAGCTCTGGGGCAATTTGGCACCACAGGACTCTCCTGTCCAGCGTGACCCTGATGCGTGACATCGTGTAGGATGTGTGATGTGCCATGGGCACTGCCATAAGAGGCTGAAGCTCTTGGTGTCACAGCGTGAATGCCAGCCATGCCACGCAGGTGGATTCCATTTTCATGCTATTTTCACTCTTTCTGTTTGTAAGGAAAGGTACAGTGGGTGAGAGCAGAATCCTGCCCAACCCAGCACCTTTCTCCAGAAGCTGATGTCTGGGGAAGTGTACACAAGCAGGGCAAAGAAAGTGGGTGGGAGGCTAAAATAGAGGGGGAAACCAAGTGCCCCTGTCCCAGCAGAGCTCGTAACAAGCAATGTGTCCCCATGTCTGCCACTCCCAGGCTCCTACACTGCTGCAGCTTTGCTCCTCCTTCCCCAGGAGCTCACCTGTGCGTCCCCACCCCACACCAGGTGCCCGTGCTTATCCCTGAGCCGTTAAGTAATTGCAGCCTTCCCAGCAGCTCAGGGCCCTGAGCAAACAGACCACAACTTGGCTAAACACAGACCTTCCCTTTGAACTGGGGTTCTGGCACCAGCACCAGGCTTCTTCCTTCCTTACCAGGTAAATGTTTCCTTTGTGCACGTTTTTTTTATCTCTCTGGATGATTTGTTTGGGTTATGTGTGGCTATTGCTGAGCCCTGGAGATGCAAGTCCTCTGTTCCTAACAAAGCTGCGTTGCAGTTGGAGCTGCTGCAGTGTGGGATTTCTTGGGGCTGAAACTGAGCTCCCCGTGGGGTGAGGCTGAGCTATCCTTCGCAGAGGGGGAAGGTGTGCAGTCAGGGCTGTTGTGTTTGTTTCTTTGTGGTACTGAAAATATGCTCTGCCATTAAAAAAGTGCCGAGGTGTTCCAGCATTGCTGCGGTCGTTCAGGGGGAAGTAAAAGCTGAGGCAGTGACATCAGGCATCCCCCAGCAGACGTGGCCCATGAGCAGGCAGTGCCTTATCTCACTGCTGGCCCAGATCAGAGCGAGAGGAGGGCTGGGAAGCACTGACTGTTTTGCAAGCACCTAGCAACACCCCCCCCCAGCTTTCCCTGGACCTGCTGGAGGGGGTGGGAATGGGGCTGCAGCTTAACTTTGTGGATGGAATGAATGACGCCAGAGGAGCAGGTCGGGAATGGGTAGTCCCAGCTCGTGGTATGCAAGGACGCAGTTGTTCCAGGATGTGAGAGCACTGTTCCAGTTTGCTTTCATCCCTTTAACTCTATATTGCTGTGATTCTTACTGAAGAATATCCCAGCTCCAGGCTAAAGGGAGCCAGCCTGGTGGCACAGCCTCGCTGCAATGGCTCTCAGGTGCAGGAGAGCCCTGCTGTTGTGTGGACTCATCCAACATGATGTTTTTTTGCCAGTAACAAATTCAACAGCAGAAGCAAGACCAATCACCGTAATATTCAGGATAATGTGTTTGGGCCTTCCAATTTTTTTTTTTTCCTTCAGTTAATGAGCTGGGACTGCAGTGAGCTGGGATATACTCTGCCAAAACAACACGAGCATGAACACATGCCCCTGGAACAAGGAGGATCTTTAAATACGGTTTTATTTCAGGTTTGCTATTGATGCACAAACAGCAGAGATCGATGTTTAGTATACATGGTATACACAAAGCAGCCAGTACAATAGGCATCTCCATCCTTTTGCTGCACACTTGGCAAAAGAACTGCACTCAAGAAATCCCTCCCACCCTGTCCTTCCCCCCATCAGACAAGGATGGCTTGGAAACCATCTATTCGATGGCAGGATGCAAAGGGCAGCTCCTTGGAGCTCTGTCCCCAAACGAAAGCACTGCAGGCTCGGCTACGCAGGAAAACTGTCCAGAAAATGGATGATGCATTCATGGGAATGTAGACCTGGAAGGGATTTCCTAGAACATTAAATCCCATCCCCGCTGTGCAAAGCAACCACAACATCTGCTCCTGGCTCTATCAAGAATCGTGGAGACCAGAAATATTATTGTGCTCAAAAAGGCATTACACAAATCCAGGGAGGGTGGGTCCACAAACAGCATCACGAGAAATGTGCTAAGCTGGTGGGAAAGGTCTCCACGAGGAAACATTTGTGCTGTTCTTTGGGACCCTTCTGACCGCGCGCACAGCTCACCGCTGCTGGAGATTGGTGGGGCACGAAGAGCTTCCACGTGTGTTGAGCAGGCTCCAAGCATCTCGTTGCTGAGACAGCAGCCTACCCAAAAGCTGAGGTCGACCCTTCTGCTCTCCCCAATAGTGACATATCTTAGTCAACAGCAAGCTCCCTCTGAGGGACCTTCATCGGTGGGAAAGCAAAACGTGAAATGATCCCTGATGGTTTGATCTGAGCAGGAGGCTCAAGGGGAAAGGTGTGTGGCAGGGTTGTGGTGAGGTAAGGCAGCCTGTGGACATAGTGGGCATGATGAAACCCTCAGAGGTATGGGATGAGCCCTAGCACAAAACCCAGGAGGATGCAGCTGGTTGTGGATGCTCTGTAGGAGCAGGAGGATAAGGACAGCCCCAAACCCACATTCCAGCTCAGAACACAGCTGGGGGTTAATACAGAGTGAATAACCCTGAAGCTTGCAGGAGGGTGGGCAGCAGGGTGCCTGGGCACAGTGTGCTGGCCCCACGAGCACCATTTCTAGAGCAGAATCGAGCACCAGCGACAAGCAGGGATGCTCCCAGGCGCTGTGCCAGGTTGCTACAGTACAGTTGCTTATTTCTGCAATTACCGCTCACGTCGCACCTCCACTGTGATCCCTTTGAGCCCCAAAGAACTTTACACCCTGCCCTGCACCAAGGTGTAAATGAGCATCTGGCTGTGCTCTGGGCGCCCACTTAGCCAAGAGCCAGCTTCAGCCTCCCCAAAGCACCGTAGGAAAAACTCAGCCCCAGGAGGGGCTCTGCTGGAAGCAATGCCATCCGCTCTATGCCAGGTTTGCATCCAGCACAGGGAGGAGGTTAAACAACGACACAGAGTTAAGCACCATGAAGTATACACTGGTCAGATCATAAACGTGAGGAGAAGGTGAGAATAAAGCCACCACCTCCCAGCCTGGCACTGGGGCTCCCCATTGGCATGCACAGCTGTGAAGTCACTGCTTGCAAGCCCTGAAGGTGATAGTCCCTACAAGATGCAGCACCCTGTTGGACAGTATGATTTGCCATCGTCGTGTTGGTTAATCCACTTGGTCCCATGAAGAAAATCAGGGAAGGGAGAGGTAGGCTTGGCCCTGGGAAGACAGGACAGGTGTTGGCTGTGCGATGTGGGGCTGTCCCTTCTGTGTGTCCTCAGGGCCATCCTGGGCGGTGATTTCCTTCTGTCTGTCCTCTGGCTCCCAGCCGCGGGGACTTCGAGGTAGGTTGGTTCCTGCTCACCTCCGAGCGACCTGCTCGGTGAAAGCCCTCTCATCACCTGGTTGTGCGCCCTTCCCCGCGCCCAGGTCGCTTGATTTTTTTTTGTCTGATTGTTTGTTTGGTTTCCCTTTTTTTACCCTCATTTGATATGTGCTATGGACATCTCCCCTCATCCCAACCGGAAAGACACCACGTCCATCCTCGCTGGCACAGCTCAGCACGGCCTCAAGGTGCAGAAATCCAGCTCCTGCGGCTTCCTCCGAAAACTACAACTCTCCCGGGGCAGCAGTCTCCCACCCGAGGCCACACATTTCAGCATCCTCCTCTTGAAGCCTCTCCCGCAGCTCTTGGAGCAAGGAGCCCACGGTCCAGCTTCCCACGCCGGGCAGGGCTCCCCGCACGACCGCACCTCGGGCGGCCTTTGAGCGGCCTCGCACTCAGAGGCAGGGTGACCATAGGAGTCACGACACGCCACTGCCCGCTTCTGCAGCCCACTGCCACAGGTGACGGAGCATGCTTCCCAGCCACCCGCTGCCCACTTGTAGGAGGGACGCTTGTAGGTAGGCCTGCCCCCGTCCAAGCGGTTGGACAAGCTGAGGACGCTGTTGTTGAGGTCCGGAGGAGGTTTGCCCTCCTTCTTGTAGGAGGTTTTGTCCTCCTTGCTCTCCTTGGGGAGGTAGAAGGAGTAGCGTACCCGGGGAGGGGTCATCTTCCCCACGGAGAGCACCTCCAAAGTCAAGGGCTCCTGGATGGGTTTGAAGGCTTGCAGGCTCTCCACAGCGGTGCCAGTGCCGCTGTAGCGCAGCACGCTGCCCTTCACCATCAGGTCCCGCTCCACGGCCGAGACGATGAAGTGCCCATTCAGCAGGTACTTGCCCTGCCCGTTCTTCAGCGCCAGGTAGTTGTCATCGCTGATCAGCCCCTTGTAGCCCCGCTGGCGGATGTCGATGTTGGAGGCTCCGGCGGGGATCACCACCACAAAGTTGTAGCCGTGCCTGGAAGAAGAAGAAGGGAGCGGGCAGGATGAAGCACAGAGCTGCAGATGTCTCCACCTCCCACCCGCTGCGGTGCCCTCGGCACCAGCGCTAAGCTTATCTCCTCCATCCCATCTCTGCACACTGAGTTTCATCTAGGATGAGCTCGCCCAGATGTGAGAAGCTCAGCAGCGTGGCTGTGCCAGGGCTGGCTCCACCACCAAAAGCTTCAGAGCAGTCACCCTGGGGGATCTGCTCACCACCATCCCCACCACCTTCCCTTGCCCACCCCACGGGAGAGAAGAACTCATGTGTTCCTCCAGCACTCACATGGGTTTGGTGAATAAGCCCGAGACCTTCTTGCAGCTCCTGTTGTCTCCTCCACATACGCTGCATTTGTCAAATTTCTTCTTGGAGCCCAGCTTGCCATCACAGCCCGCTTTGATGCATTTGCCCTGAACACAGACCGAGGTGGAGTCTGGGGAGCACGGGGTGCCATCCACGACCTGCAGGGGAGAGAGCAAGACAACATTTGCACCCGGCATCGCCCCACAACCATCCCGCTGCAGCCTCAGCCCATCTCAGGAGGTGCTGCTGTACACTGCGTTACACTTTGCTCGCTCTCTGCTTTGAAATTGTGTTTTCCGGGGTTTCTGAGAAGGGCCATGCATTACTGCTTCCTTCTTCTGCTACATCACTGTCTTTGTATTGATGCAAAGAGGCTCCGTTGGGAAGACAGCCTGCCACATCCAGGAGGTGAACCACTCCCACAGTGCGATAACTGTCATCCTCTGCTCCAGCCTCTCACAGGACCGTGGGCATACCCTGCAGGCAGCTCTATGAACCCAGAGGAAGATCCTCCACGGACCCAATAAGCGGACACACCCCACCCTGATGAATTCCCAACTTTGATATGCGACAAAAATCCACCTGCCCACCAAGCACAAAAAATTGCTCCCTGCGCTGGAGCCCTGCAGCTCCCCCAGACCTCACCAACCTTGGGTGCCAGCACGTAGAAGTACCCCGTGCCATTTGCCCGACAGATGAGCTTGCACTTGTCCCGGGGTGAAACACCGGAGTATTTGGGGACCCAGGAGACAGAGGCGGTGAGGCGGTTGGTGCTGTGGCTGTAACCATTGAACGCCTCACACTGCTCTTCTCGGAAACTCTTTCCTGGCACTGGAAGGAACACAGTGTGCATCAGATGGGGCACAGACCAACACCCCAGGGCAGGCGTTACTGGAGGTTAGGGATGCCTGTGCAAAGCCTGTGGCCTCAACGCAGCAAATCTGAAGCATTTTGCCTCTTGCACAATGCAGTGACACAGGGGACTGCAAATGGCAAAGGGCCCTCTGACATTTGCAGGGGGCACGTTTAGGGGCATGTTTCCACCGTGCTTCCAAGCACTTTGAAACAGTCAAAGAATTTGACATTTGGAGATTGGCTCTCCTCCCACCCCACCCAAAGAGCTGTGGCAAGTCTGGGGTTTTGGTGTGCTCGAGGCTCAGCTCTGCTGGAATTCAACCGCTCTGGAGATGCGGGCAGTGCCTCTGCAGTGGGCTGAGCAGAGCTGCGATCAGCTCCTGGGCACCAAGGCGTGCAAGAAGATGGGCTTCCCTTTGGCTCAGTGCCTTACGATGTCGGGTCATGTATTGTAGTGGTTTGTGCCCTTACCTGTGGCTGAGCAGGGGTCCAGGTTGCAGGAGCGGTACTTGACGCGGACGCCCTCGCAGTAGGAGCCCCCGTTGGCAGGCACAGGGTTGGTGCACTCACGCTTGGCCAGCTGCACCCCACCACCACACGTCCTCGAGCACGTCCCATAGGGCGCCCACTTGGCCCAGCCACCATCCACCTGGGGGGACATGGCACTGCGTCACCCACTATCCCCTTCCCTCATGGCTCCATCTCCGTCCCTCTCTGGGCTCAAAGCTATCCCCTCTCTAGCTGCATTTGCAAGCAAAACCTGTGGCTTTGCCTATCACAAATCTTCTATGGGATGGGCAGAGCAGCCCAGCAGCATCCAGCCTGCTTGCACCGTCTATCCCTGCTCTCTCTCCTCACCTTTCTCCGTTATTATCCCTTTGTAGGATCCCCGCTGTGGACCGCTCAGCAAACACCCGTGCAGAAGCACCGAGGAATCATCCCATGGGGCATTTTCAGGCTCACAGGTACTCACCCTGTACTTGCTGATGTTGTGCCTCTCCACGCAGGCACCTTTCAGGCAGAAGCGTCCCTCCCCACAGCTGGTGCCGTCGGCCCAGGGGAAGTGCCGTGTCTGGCAGACAATCTGCCCACGTGCTTTGCCAGTGCACCAGAGCTTGGCACAGTACTGCATGTAGGGGCAGGGCTTGGAGCCCACGCCAAACGCCAGCTCGCACTGCTGGTTCAGGCTGTAGCTGGTCCCTGGCAGGTCTTCGGGCAGTGGGATGGGGTTGGAGGGTTGGTCCAGCAAGCAGTCTCCTGAGGGAGCAGGGAGAGGAACGTTGAGTGGGTCCTCGTGGGTCTGGGAGCTACCTCATGTTCAGCCCATTGTTGTGGATAAGAAATCCAACAACAAAAGGCAGAGGGTCCAAATGATGCCATCCCCTTGGCAGGGCTGGGTAGAGCTGCGCTGGGGGTACTCTGGCACCAGCTGATGCCAAAACACTGCTCAGCTCCCTGTTTCCTTCTCAATTTGGGAGAGCACAGAGAAATTTGCTGCCTCCCCCAACAGCCTGACCCCATCACCACCACACTGATGGGGACAGCATGGGGACAAGGACAGGGGGATAAGGAGAGCTCACCATGGCCACTGTCGAGGAAGTCGGTGATGATGGCAGCACTGCAGGCTGACCAGGGGTTGGCTCGGTCGATCTGGATGAGGGTGGGGGACATCATGTGGTTGGTCTTCAGCCGGCCAAAGACCTCCTCACAGACCTTCACATTGTCATGGGGCATGTTGAAGACGTGGCCTGGGAGATGGAAAGGGGGACAATGTGAATAACCTGGCACTGCTTTGTGTGCAGGTAGAAACTGAGGCACGGAGCATGGTATTCCTTGTAACAAGGAATGCAAAGGCTGTGGGCAGCCCAAGAGGAGGAGCTGCTTGGGGAAGCACAGAGCTTGCAAAAATCTTGGCTTGGGCTGCATGTGGATGCTGGGAGCTGCAAGACGGGCATGTGTGAGCCACCCTGACAGCAGCATCCCAAGCCTTTCCAGCATGCTTTCCCATCTGCGTCATGGATGGCCACTGTGTGCAAGGAAGGTCGAAGGAAATCTCAAAGAAAAGGAGATCAGAGCTCATCCCTCACTCTCCAGAGCCACGTAAGTGTCTCCAGACGTAGGTGTTCACCCCCCCCCTGTTATTTCAGGATTCTTGAATGCTGGAAACATTCAGCAATCAAAGCAGCGACCAAAACAGCGACGCCTTTCACTTTCTCGATCCTTTTTCCAGCCTGAGGTGGAGTTTCCCTGCTCCGGATGCCTATCATTGTCTGGCCTTCCGGAGGCTGGACAGGGGCTATTTTGAACTTTGCCGGTGCTCCTGATTACAGAGCAGGGCTGAAGGATGAGGATTGGTGATGCAGTGGCCATGAGGTAGGGCAGCACCTCCATTGTGAGCACAGCACTCAGGCAAAAAATGTGAATTTCTCCAAAAATGCAGAGCTTGTGATGCACTGCACCCTTCCCCCTCCCTGTCTTCTGGGACCCAGAGGACCCCATCCCATGCAGAGCCCCGGGCAGGACTTACCCAGCTCATGGGCAGTGGTGAAAGCTGAGGGCAGCCCATCGTCCTCGATGACGGAGCAGCTGCGCTTGGGGTCGCACATGGTGCCCACGTCGGCCATGCCCAGCGTGTCACAGGTGGTGGCACCACACAGGTCCTGCGGGCACAGAGATAAGGGCTTAGCCTGGGGGCTGCTACATGGCCCTGTTCCCACCACAGCCCCTGTACCCCCAGAGGATCCGACCCTGGGCTGCTGGGCAGGTGTCAGCCACAGAGGATGGGGACCACGCAGTCCCAGGGTGCAGAGCAAACACAGAAACCACAGAATCGTTCCCTGAGTGTGTCCCTCAGTGCCACGTCTCCATGGTTCTGGAACACCTCCAGGGACGGTGACTCAGTGGCATCTTTGCAAACGATTGTGGCACTGGGGAAGCTTTTGTTACGCACAGCATCCTCCCGTGCCTTCGTGCCTTCGTTGTCAGCGTTTCCTCCAGGCAGGGTGGAGCCCACTTCGGCACAGAGGAGCCAGCTTGGCTCCATCCTTCTGCGAGCTCAAGGTCCGGACCCAGGCGGGTCAGTGGAAAGACCTGGCCTCGGCTGACAGCTGACACATCTCTCCATTTCCTTGTGATAAGAAGCTCCCAGAGCATGCTTCTGTGTCCTCAGCAACAGCTGATGTCTCTCCAGGAGCAAGCCCAGACCCGAGGGCCACAGATAGATGCCACCTCCATCACCCACAGGTGCTACTGCAAACCAGAAGCTGCTGGTTGGGAACATGGCGCTGCCACAGCCCAGCAGTTCACCTCGGGTGCTCCCATCCCTCCACTCCTCTCCAAGGGATGTCGTGCCAGCGCTGCCCGTCCTGGGCTCAGCCAAACCCTGCTCTCATCCACTGCTGTGTTCTCCTGCATGGGCAGTGGAGTGATTTCTTCTCAATCTGCGGTGGTTGCCTTTGGTCCGCACACCCCAAAGGAGCGCAGTGTAGCTTCACTCCCGGGGGAATTTTATCCCATAGAGCTGTAGGGGTCACCATGCACGGGGCAGGGAGAGCTGCTGCAGCTTTCCACATGAAAAGAAAACGTAAGGGACTCTCTGGGCGCTCCCATGCTATAAATAAGAGTGATTCATGCTCAGCTCCCAGCCAGCCAACGCGCCTGGGTTGCTAGAAACCTCGTAGGAGCGGCTCTGCCAACATTTCCAGCAAGGTTTCCAGGCTGAAGGCATTCCCGCGCAGGCAGGTTCAGCTATCGGTAATGGCCCCAACAACTCCTGAGAGCCCCGGCCAGAGCTGAGATGGGTTTAGCAGCAGCTGTAGGGCTGCAAAAAGCAGACGGGACTGCTCTCGTGGGAGAGGAGCAGCCGAGGCATGGGGTGGGTGTGGGGGCCGCTGTCTGGCAAGGTGCTGTGAGGTGGCTCCAGCAGCTGAGCACAGAAACCATCCTGACTGCTGTGGCTGGTGGAAAATCCCATCTTATAACCAGCTTCAACTCTGCTTCTCAGCAGCTTTCCGCATCCACCGGGACCCCATTGCATCCTGTCCTGTGCACAGCATCCCCTTCCCGCAGTGGGAACCAGCACATCCAGCAAGCACGGGGTCCAGAGCTACACCTGGCCGTGAGAAGGATGCAATAGTGCCAGCGCTGTGGGTGTGGGGGTGATGTGGGGTGCACAGGGTGCCCCAGGGATGCAGGGAGGAGTGGCTGCTCCCTACTTGCTGCTCTTTCAGGAGTTTCTGTTTCCTGAATGACACAGAGAGCTGTTGGCTCCCGGCCCGGCACCTGTGCTGACACACTGACCCACTTCTCGCTCTCTGCTCTCACCACAACCACAGCCCCAGGGACGGCAGCTCTGGGCTCTAATGTGGGGGTCCTGACCTCTCTAAATGCATCTCCATGGCTGAGGGGGAATGGGAGGAGGGATGGGAAGGAGCTCCTGGGCTAACACCGGGATGGGGAGAGGGCTACCCAAACACCAGCTCCTGACATGTGCTCTGCGTGCAGATGGCCAGAAAAAAAGCCAGGAGCAAACGCAGGGACCACTCACGAGGCAACAGCCACAACCATCCCATCCCAGCTCCCTGAGCTCTAACTCCATCCCTAAATGCCTTCCAAAAGCTGTTCTTCTTGCAAGCTCCTCGAGGTGGCCTGCAGGTCAGCTGAGGGGGATCCCAGTGACTTTTACCTTCGTTCCCATGCTCAGAGGCCAAGGCCACAGCACCAGTGCTGTCCTGACTGTTGATGCTCCCCAACGCGCATGTCCAAGGCAATCCCAAAAATGTGAGCTCCCCAGAGTGCTGAAACCACTGGGTTTCCAAACTCCTTCATGATGCCAAACTACAGTGAGGCATCCTTTGGTGCAACAGCCCTCAGCAAGCCGTGGCTGTTGCAGCTGGTGGACATCAGGGTTGAAGGTGGTAAAAATCGCAGTCAAACGCTTCTCTGTGATTTGCAACACCATTTCCAAGAGGCAGGAGGGCAGCAGCAGGACGGGCACTCCGCAGTCCTTCCAGCAGGGACCAGCTCAGGTAGGAAAGTGAAGATCCCACGGCACATCCACACCGTCCAGCTGAGCAGGGCTGAGATCCCCAAAGGCGAATCCGAGGTCCAGCACACACGGGACAGTCCCATCCATCAGCGATGTGTTGACACAACTGGAAAGTGCCGATCAACCGAGCTCGAAGTGAAATTTAAGTCGGGGTCTTATGTAACAGCCTTTTGGCAGGGAGATAAGCTCCGGGGTGTCGGGGGACCACAGATGGATGCATTCAAGGAAGGCAGATGTCTCCTTGATCGTGTGCCTTTGCATTGAGCTTGCCTTGGGATTTCAGGAATGGATGATTTAGCAATGTGTAAAAAATGCAGCCCGGCCGTGCTGCACGCTGCAGGACAGAGAGGCTGTCAGATCTCTGGGACCAGCTCTGTCCCACGTGCAGCTCTGCTGACCTCACCAGGCTTCCACCAGCGATGGAGATGCCTCCTCCCCTTCAAATCCACCCGGTGCAGCAGGAGCTGCTCCAGCAGATTTGCACCCAGCCAGGGGACGCAGCCCTTGCTTAGGATGGGGTCTCACGTCTCACACAGCATCGCTGCTGCTAACACGTGCTGGGCGAGCTGGAAGATACGCCCTTCCCACCCACGTGTGCTTGACTTGGAAAGAAGTTTTGGGAATGGCCTCAGAATTGCTGAGCGGAGTTCCTGACCTGTCCTTAATCCAAAGACATCTGGGCAGGGATGGGGGAAAGAGAAAACGCAAGTTGCCATTGCTGGCCAAACCCGCCATGCTTGGGGTGAAATGTGATTTTGTCCCCTTTAAAGGGGTGCACCCTCCTTCCCTCCCTCCAGCAATTCGGGGGCTGCAGCTGGTTGCCCATCACTGTGACATTTCTCGCAAGGAACAAAGGCAGCCCAGCAAAGCCTCCTTGCACTGCAGCAGGGATGTGGCCAGGTTCTGGGCTGAGTGCTGGCTGTTTCTCTGGTGCTTTCCTTCCAGCCCTGAATTCAGTCCACGTGGAGCAGCCAGGGCGTGGAGGAGAGCTCCAGGTTCTCAGGAGGACCTCGTGCATGACTCAGAGGAAGCGGGGAGAGGTTTTTTTCTTGGCAGGTGGCACCGCAGCCAAGGGGACGTGGGGCTGACCACTCTCCTTTTGGAGGCTCAGGCCCTGCATTTTGGGTGGCAGAGCTGGCTGCCAGTGAGGGGCTGAGCAGCAGGTTTGTGGGCACGGGGACAACCTGCCTTGGTGCACCTCCTGGCCTCGTTCCCCCATCGGCTTTCTGCAGGGCTGGCTCCAGCAGGATCCACACCTCCACTCCCCTCCCAGCTACCCAACCCAGGCAGCGAGCTCCTTGGGAAAGGGGTTCGGGGGTACCAGGAACACGCAAGGGGTGGCAGGGTGCAGGACACCTGGAGGGGAGGAGGGCAGCCCTGCCGGGTCGTCCCCCCCTCCCCAGGGACCCGCACCCACCTGCTTGGTGAAGAGGATGGCGGTGTCCCAGTACTCGGGGTGCTTGTCGCTGACTTTGTTCCACTTTTTCTGCCAGGCGCAGAAGTTGCGGAGGGTGAGGGCGGCGTTGCCGGTGACTTTGGGCCCTTTGTCGTCCTGCCCGATGAGGAGGAACTTGACGACGGAGATCTGGATGGGGTTGCGGATGCTGGGGTGCTTGTAGAGGCGGGCGGCCGTGGCCATGAGGGTGAGCAGGTAGTGCTGCAAGTCATCCCCGTGGAACTTCACCATGGACTCATCGGCCACCACCAAAGTCTCCACGTACCGGGGCACGGAGGCAAAGCGCTTGGCTCTCCCTCCCGCCTTCCCCCCCGCCGCTCTGCCCCGGTATTTCTCCAGAGCCTGCAGCACCCCGGGGGT
Source organism: Oreortyx pictus (assembly GCA_036925125.1). NCBI lineage: Eukaryota > Metazoa > Chordata > Aves > Galliformes > Odontophoridae > Oreortyx > Oreortyx pictus. The sequence goes on along the minus strand of JAUPFR010000025.1, from coordinate 1,531,101 downwards.
GAGCCCGGAGCCCACTGCGCAGCGCGATGCGGAGGTACCCAGGGGGTGGGCGACGTTGCGGCGCTGCAGGCGGTGAGCCCCGCCGTGCTCCGCTCCCGGCAGCGGGCTGATGGTGTACTCGGCTCCCCGGTAGCCGAAAGCCCCTCGGAGCCCCCCGCAGAGGCTGAGAGCGGCGAAGGACTCTCGGTCGGCGTTGACATCCCCCGAGTAGAAGCAGTGGCGGAGGTGATGGGGACGGGAGGCACCGGGCGCGGAGCCCAGGTAGTGCGCGGCGAAGGCGGGGGCGATGAATCCGGCGTCGGGGGCGAGGTGCAGGTAGAAATCCTCCCCGAAAGCCGACAGCTGGAACACCACGGCTTCGGCGGGGCCGCGCCTGAAGTAGGGCCGCCCGTTGATGTCGGGGTCGAGGCGGAGCGGGGTGACCACCGCCGTGTCCCCCGGGGGTGCGCTCAGAGCGCGGGTGCCCAGCAGCAGCGGCAGCAGCAGCGGCAGCATCGTCCCGGCTCACATGGGGGGAGAAAGCAGGAGCCAGCCCCTGCTGCTGCTGCTGCTGCTGCTGCTGCTGCTGCTGCTGCTGTTTCCTCCGTCCCTCCTTCTTTTTGCTCAAACTCGGCTGCAGGGAGCGGAGCAGCCGCGAGAGCCGCCTGCCCCGCCGCTACCTGCCTTCTGGGGCGCATCGCCTTTATATACGGCGGGACCGGGGGGGAGCGGGGCGCGGCTTGGCCACGCCGCAGCCACTCCGGAGCGGGGGGCCGGGAGCGGAGCGGGGCCGGGAGCGGAGCGGGACCGGGAGCGGAGCGGGGCCGGGAGCGGAGCGGGACCGGGAGCGGAGCGGGGCCGGGAGCGGAGCGGGACCGGGAGCGGAGCGGGGCCGGGAGCGGAGCGGGACCGGGAGCGGAGCGGGGCCGGGAGCGGAGCGGGACCGGGAGCGGAGCGGGACCGGGAGCGGAGCGCTCCGCTCGGGAATCGCCACCTCCTTTCCCCGGAGCCTGCTGGAGGGGACGGAGTGAGCCGGGCTTTGCAGCCCGGATCCGCGCTGCAGAGCTGCGGGGGTTCCCTGCCTGCCCGCGGGGGTGTTGGCGGCTCTCAGGAAGCGTTAGGACGCAAAGCATCTGCTGAGAGCACCAGGGCACACACTATAAAGAGTGTAAGGGGAGAGAGGGGTTTCCTCGCAGCCACCAAACACACCGCAGGGCTTGGGGCTGGAAGGAGATTGAGGCTGATGGTGTTATGGAGAGGGAGAAGATTCCCATCACGGGTGGGATCTGGTGGAGGAGGACAGTTAAAGGGAGAGCGATGAAGAGGCCTCAGTAATTGTCTGTGGCTGAGGATCAAATGTACTGCCAGAGGTGAGCACGCAGACGTGAGGACAGGCTGCATGGGAAGGTGCCCAGGTGGGTCTCGATCTGCTGCTCTGTTTCCATGCAGGCTGGTTCTGTGCCCAGAGGGAAGCACGGACATTTCCACTCCCAGGCACCCAAGGCATGCACATCCTCACAGCCTTTCCAGCAGTCTGGGTTTGTTTAATGGCAAATTAAGGCCCTGTTGCAGACACACCGTTTTTGATGTGATTTCAAGCCTCAGCAAAGGCTGCAAGCACAGCTTGAAAATACATGTGTATATGAAATAAAACCCAAGGCATAGACACAGAGCTGGCAGCCTGGCTCATTTTGGTGCCAGCACTTTCCTGTGCAATGCTTTCTCACCGGTCTGTGCTCAGTTGTCCCTTGTCCCCTGCAGCTGAAGCTGGCACCCAGGCTGCTCAATGAATCAGGGATTTTTGTCTGCTGGACAAAATGCAGCATGCCCCGGGATGGTGGTAGACAACAATGGCAGAACAGTGAGTAGGGTTGGAAGCGTCCTGACAAGGAGTGTAGGCTTCTCAAGGTGGTAGAGGAAACCTCCCATCCTGCAGCACCACACTGTTTGGATGGGCGAGCTTATCCCTGGAGACCAGGGAGTAAGGGACAAGGCAGAGCACAGAGCTGGCACGGGACAGGAGCTCAGGAGGTCCGCAGGGATGTCGGTGAAGAGCAGATGGTCCCCACAAGCACCATGAGAGCACCCTGGCTCCAGGTGCCACAGCCCCTTGGTCATTGGGCCAGGGTTACTCATCTCTGCGTCTGGTAGATCTTCTCCAGCAGCAGAGGATGAGTCAAAGCAAACTGGCAGGACTTTATCTCCAGCCTGCAGAACATCTGACTGCATCCTGATGGGGAAAGCAGGCAGAAAATGTGAGTGGTTTGGATCTGGCTGAGCTGGGATCCACTCCATCCCCTGAGAATGTCCCGTGACGTTCGCTGTGTACAGCATCTCTGGGGTCAGAGGGAAGTGATGCAGCTCAGCCCTCTGCCCTGCCCTCCCTCTCTTGGGGTATCACTACCCACAGAGCTCTGTTTGCCAGCTCAGGTTCTGCTGCCTTCATTTTCCTGCCCACGGTGCATGGGAAAGCTGTGAACTCCTCAGAGCACAGCCTGCCTACAGACAGCTCTTAGGGCTCCTCCTCTGCAGGCAGCCTAGGGCTGCTGGCATCCTGCAGAGCACTCCAGACAAGAAACAAGGCATTATTTTTCATTTTTCCCCTGTCTCAAGGACAAGACATGGACAAAGCAGTCTGAGCAGTCCCCCTGGGTTGTGATGTCTGCTTGGGGCTCCTCTATCACTGAGGCACGTACGGGATCTCACAGGGGAAGCATCTCTGTTGTGTCTCCTGTGAGTGCAAAGGGGCAGATGAGAGAAAGCAGAGAGGGCCAGGGCTGGAGGGGAGCAGCAGGATGCCTCAAATTCAGATCCTGCTTCAGTTTTCACCCTCAGCCCACGTTGAGGTGAATCTCTTCTCACCCAGGTCTTACCCATAGCCCACCCTGATCCGGAAATGATGATGTGAGCAGTTGGCACCTGAGCACTCCCCCTCCCACCTCCCTCTTTCCCCTCAAGTGACTGTGGGAAGCAACAGCTCCTTCTCTCTTATTTCTTCATCGTTCAATTCCAATTCCAACCGTGAGAAGTCTGAAGTAAAAGGTGAGCGGAAAACCTCACATCTCCCCTGGACATTCCCGCTCAGAAAACAAAGAGTAAAGATCGATGGGCCAAGAGCTGCACAGCAAAGATAGCAAGGAAGGGTTGCAGCCAGGGGAGAGCTGGCGTCGCGGCCCCACGGCCCGGGCTCCATCCCAAAAGTTCAGACTGTGCTCTCCCTGCTCCCCACCACATGGGCAGGAAGGAGGATCCTCTCCCGGGGCTGAAGATGAGTCAAAGCGTGTTGTTAAGAGGCTTTCCAGGAAAGAAAGGCACGGAGAAAAGCTGACTGTGTCTGGTTAGGGTCATCGAGGGAGAGAGAGCTGCAAGGAACCTGAGCACGTGGAGGTGACCACGTGGCCTACGTTGCACCACTGGTTTGGTGTACAGCAAAGAATCCTAACGCTTGTTTTTGCCTCTCTCTTCCTCCCCTGGTATTCAAGGGTCGCTGCCATTTATAGGAAGATGGCCACGGGAAAAGCAGCTTTCGTAGAATAGAATATCCCGAGTTGGAAGGGACACGTGGGGATCATTGAGTCCAAGAGGGTTTTTGAGGATGCTCTCAAACAGTAAGTGGAAATTTAGGGGAGATAGAAGATAGTCCCATGCATTCCCCCAAGCCAGGCTCACACGTTTATCATCATTCATACACACCTGCAGCCCAGCACTACACAGCCCCACATGGCACACATCTTCCCAAGAGGGCTCCGTCCTTGAAGGCTTGACTAACTAACTTCTTGTGATGCTCTTGGTACGAACACATACCCCAAACATGCCTGCACACACCAGATCTGCAGAAGCATGGAGATGTGTGCAAGCCCAAACTACTGTCCCAATTCTGCACACCTCCACATTCCCATCATCCCATAAAGCGTGCAGCAGAAGCACAGGGAGGAGAGGGGCTGGTTTGGTGGCTGTTGGTTGGTTATTTTTTCTAGAGGAGACATTTTCGGCACGGCTTGCTGGATTTCTATACTGCTAAGGGTGGGTTGCCTTCATCGGGGCAAAGTATGGGAGAAGGCTGAGTTCCCTCCCCTGGGGTGTGCCCTGAGGATTGGGAGCGGGGACTGAAGGCAACATCTCCCCTGCCACATGCTTGCTAAGAGGATGAGGGAAGCAGCGAGCAGCCGTCCTCTGCATGCGGGTGCCCGGCCATCCTGCGGGCATCACAGGGAGTGCAGAGCTGAGATGGGATCTGTCGTGTTTTGGAAAGCAGTGATCTCACAGCCCTGCACCGCACCTGCATCCCAGCCAGCCCGGGCCGAGGCTGCCCTCTGCAGGCACTGCCTTGCTGAGGAGATGGAGGCATCACCAGGGATGCGATGCAACGCTTTGAGTTAAAAAATCAAAATTCAGTTAAAAACAGACAACCGAAATCTGGGTGCAGGCAGGTTTAGGGCGCTGAGCCTGCGACATTGTGGGTGTAATCCCCTCCTGCCTTTGCTTACGCACCCAGCGGTGCTGTGAGAGCAGCACACAGCTTCTGGGGGCTGTCCAGCCAGCAGAACTCCGTCCGGGCACGGCAGTCGGCTTTTAGAGCCACAGAATCACACATTATCCCACTTCAAGGGTCCCTGTGGGAATGACAGCGCTGCAGCGAGAGATGGGTAGGACGGCTTTGTACCTGGAAATGAGGGGTTTCAAGCGTTGGATGGAGAGGCAGCACTTGCAAGCCACGGGAGCCCTCTCGTGGCTGTGTTCGATGCATTTACCCTGGGATGATCCATTCCTCTCCTTCATTCGTCGTGCACAGCCCAGCCCAGCTCCCCGACCGCAGCTCCCATCCCTGAGCACGGACTGTCAGGACACGAGCCCAGGACCCCGATTTAAAGCCCGGACGAACGTTCCGAGCGAGATTTCCACCATCCTGCTCCCTTTAAGAGCAAAACGAATGGAACCGGTGGCTGGTGGCTGGCGGTGGGTGTCCGTGTGCCCGCAGAGCTCCTCGTGCTGCGGGCGGCACTGACACCCAGCGGCAATGCTCCGCAGCCGAGCCCGAGCAGCTCCTCGCTCCGTTTTCTCCCCATCGTCTGCCCCGCGATGAGAGGAGTGCCGAGGGCAAAGCGAACGGCCCCAGCAGCCTGGCACCTGGAGACTGCCCGAAAGGAACACGCTGGTTGTACCCTGGGCTTCACCCCCGTGGCCAAAAACCCCCAGGAGATGGGTGCGGGGAAGCATGAGCTCAGGGTTACACAGAAGGGCACAGTCACTGCGTGGCTGTGCAGAGCTGGGGACATGAGGAGGGGAAGATGTTTGCAGGCTGCGTGATCAAAAGGGTCTTATAAATCACAGGGACTCCGCTAATGGCTTTCACATGCTCAGGCAGCCCGATAGAAATGAAAGCCACAGCCGGCGTGTGTCTGCGGGGTGAAGGGCACCAACATGCCACACTGCAAGGGTTTGAGGTGCAAAACCCCAGAAGAAGTGTTGAGGTGCCCCACTCTGCCCGCAGGAGTCACGGCCAGCTGTGGGTTCGCTGCCTTCGAGCTCGTAACGAGCCCAGCGAGGCTCGTATCAGCCACGAGGAATTCCAGCTACCGTGTGCAGGGAGCTGCTAATGAAAACCAGCGGTGCCTCAGAGGCAGGCACGTCCTCCGAGATCAAAGCTGCGGCAACGAGAGCGGAAAGCGGGGAATAAATTGCATCCTGTTGGAGAGACGTGCCCTGCGTCGCCTGCAGCCCTGCCTGGCCTAGTTCAGCACAGGGGCACCCCTCTGCCTTCCTGCAGCCGAGCCTGGCCGCCGGCAGAACCCTGAAGGTGGGAGGAGGCAGTGGCACGGCTCGCTTTTGGCTGCTGGTCCAGCATTTTTTGTTTGGATTTGTGCTTTTCTGCTGATTTTCAAATGCGAGCTATGACAAAGCCCCTCCAGCTGCAGCCGGGCGGCTGGGGGAGAGCAGCCAAGGCCGGGTGTCAGGGAAGCACGTTTGTAGAGATGTCCCAGGCTGAAGCGCACCGCGCGTTGTATTTCTTTCCTCCCTTCTCCTCCTACGGCCGCAGAAAACCACACTTTGAAAAGACAAGCAGCAAGCAGAGCCTTGGCCCCAGGGAGCGCTGCTATTCGGAGCCTCTGTTTACTATATAGGTAGGGCTGTGGCTTTTAAGTGGAGATAATAATAGCAAAACAGATGTGAATACATCCTCGTGTAGAGGGAGCGCTGCCTGCAGTGGCCGGGAGCAATTTCCCAGCTCCAGGAAAGCAGAATTCCCAGGAAGCTGTGATGCTGCTTCACTCATTCGGATCTTTTTAGGATTAAGCTAAGGGAAAAACAAAACAAATACAGATGGAGAAGGATAGGATGTGACCCCACTGCAGCAGGGACATCCCGGGACGTCTCCGTGCAGCACGAGGCCAGGGATCTCATGAACTAATGGGGAAGGAGAGTTTAGGAGGAAAGAAGGAGTAATCTGTAAGCAGTAATTTCCCTTGCTCCGTTACAGAGGGGTTGTTCGTGGTGCTAAGCAGGTTTCCAGCCAGGGACAGCACGCGTCCGCCCATCTCCCAACATTTGCCACCTCCGTATGCAGGACGGGTCTGCCTGGTTTTGCAGACCTTTACACTCAGTGACTGCAAGGGAACATCCATGTGGAGATTGAGAGAAAAAAAAAAAAAAAAAAAAAACAGCTCTGAAAGGGGGAGATACGGGTTTCTAATGAAGTCATGCTTCCCCCAAACGGAGCTGGCTGCATTGCTTTATTTTCCCAAGCATTTTCCACAGGTCTGCTTTAGCCACTCGAGCTTTGTCCGAGGAAAAGCCCACGTGGACCCAGCTGTTGGGGCACGGAAACATCCGTGTTTGTCACTTCTGGAGCTCCCCTGGGGCCCGCGGCTCCATCCCTGGCAGAGCAAAGGACATGGGAACCGCGGGGCCAGGGGTCCCCAGGCACCTCCTGCCCCACAGGCTGCACGGACACGCTCTGCAGACGGCAGAGGCCTCACACTTTGGAGCCACGTCCCGAGGAGCACAGAAGGGACACCCGGGGAGCAGAGGGAGGGGTAACTCCTCTGGTGGTTGGGGGAAAGCGGCAGCGGGACCCCAGCCCGGGGCAGGACCCCGAGCGGGAGGGCGGAGGTTGGCCTGAAGGGGTTAATGCCGGGAGAGTAACAGGCTGAAGTTGACACTTGGAGGCAGGCGGGGCTCCCGGCGCCTGATTGGCCTCAAACCCCATCCAAAAGTGCTTTTTTTTTTTTTTTTTTTTCCCTTGCTTCTTTTTTTTTTTTTTTTTTTTTTCTTTCGCTTCTCCTCCTCCCCCAGCCTCTGGCTGGCAGGGGAGGGGAGTGGGGAGAACAGCGAGAGATCAAAAATAAACCTCTTATGTCAAAGCCGGGGGAGAAAGTATAAATACAGCGGGCTCCGCAGCCGGCTCGGAGCCGAGGGCCGGGAGCCCGGCGGGGCCGGGATGGGGCGGCGGGCGCTGCTGGGCGGGCGGGCTCCGCTCCACCTCCACCTGCTGCTGCTGTGCCACGCCTGGGCGCTGCCTCCGCCGCCGCGGGAGGCACAGCCGCTGCTGCCCGCCCGCCTGCCCGCTCCGCCGGGGCAGCTAGCGCTGCGCTTGGCCGCTTTCGGCCGCGCCGTCGTGCTTCGCCTCCGACCCGACGCCTCTTTCCTCGCCCCGCGATTCCGCCTGCAGCGCTTGGGGGGCCGGCGGCCGCCGGGCCGGGCCGCTCCTCGGCGGGGCTGCTTCTACGCGGGGACCGTCGAAGGGCGCCCCGACGCCCCCGCCGTGCTCAGCCGCTGCGGTGCCGGGCTCCGCGCCGCCTTCCTGCTCGACGGGGCGGCGTACGCGCTGCAGCCGCTCGGTCCGCCCGCTCCCGGCCCGCCCTGGCACCGCCCGCACCGCCTCCAGCGCCGCACCGCCCCGACCCGCGAGCGGCCCCGGCCCGAAGCCGCTCCCGAGCGGCCGCTCCGCCGCGCCCGGCGCTTCGTCTCCGAGGCGCGCTACGTGGAGACGCTGCTGGTGGCCGACGCGTCCATGGTGCGCTTCTACGGGGAGGACGTGGAGGTAAGCGCTGCCGCTGGGCCGCTCCTGTCCCCGTCCCCTCCGTCCTCCTGGGGGGTGATTTCTCCCCTGTCTGTTCCTGTTGTCCCTGACCTTTCCTGTCCCCGTTGCCGCCGCATCCGTCTCCTCTCGTCCTCTCCTGTCTCCATCCCCACTGTATCTGTTCCCTCCTGTCCCCCTCCCTCTTTTTTTTTTTTCTTTTTTTTCTCCCGTCCGTCCGCATCCTTGTCGCCCCTCCCGAGCTCCCCGAGCCCCCACCTGGCTCCCGTTCGGGGTCTTCCACCCCTAACGCGCAGAGAAGCACCCACGAAGAGAGGGGCTCGGTGCTTGGGGGAACCTTTTGCAAGCCCGGCATCCAACTCGGGGAGCACGGCGATGTCTCTTCTGCCCGGTGTCCCCACGTCGGAGGGACGGAGCCGTGCTGCCGAGTGATGCGCGGAGCTCCGTGCCCGCGGGCAGCCCTGCGCCCGAGCCACCTGCCGCAGCCGAGCGGAGGCAGCGGGACTGCTTTGCTGCGAAGGGCAGTGCTGATGCCGCAGTCCCGGTGCGCTCCGAGCGGCTCTCAGTGGCCATCAGTCCCCGAGTTCAGGGAGGTTGCCTCCTCCCCGTGCCTCAGTTTCCCCATCTCTTGCCTGCAGGCTCTCCGCAGCCCCGTGCTGTGCCCTTGCACGGAGGCTTGTTTTGGTCCTCGGGTCCAAATCTTACTCGTACAGTCTGAAATCCGCAGGTTTTTGCAACTCGTGACCGTGCACTGACGTTGCTCATCCCCGGGGCTGGTTGGGTAGATCTCCGTCCGTGTCCCCATTGCTACTAAAGCAGAGCTTTCATTGCAGTGCTGACTCTGAGAAATGCAGAGCCCGGGTGCTCCAGCTGATCTCAGCTGCTCTGCTGCTGCTCAGCAGCACTCGGGTTTTGAGCTTTGCTTCCATAGCCCCAGGCTGAGCTCTGGAACCCCAGAGGGCTCAGGGGGTGGGAGTGTGGGTGTTACCACAGGGCAGATGCAGAACAGCTTCCCCCTTAATGACCTTAATTATTTTGCAGCCTGCTCAGTTCCCGTTTTCCCATCTCCTCTTTGTCCCAGAGAGCGATATCTTTGCAGCATCTCTGAGTGCTCCTCAATTGCAAGGAAACTTCTTGAGACAACACTTGGGACGAGCGGTGATAACACTTAAGAATTTGGGAGAAAGCTTTTCCAGTCACGTGGAGCTCTTACAATGTGGGTTTCTCCCCTGAGGTTTTGATCTCAGCAACACAAATATAGGGAGAAACTCCCAACTTCAGAGACCCGAACCGCTGCTCCTTAGGCAGCTGGGGCTGGGGAGCCACGAAGTACTGGTGGTGTTATGAGGAGGTGCCTGGGCAGCAGGAATGTTGAGTCAAAAGAACCCCTTCGTGTTTCTGCTGTGACTTCTCTTCCCGTAACCACACTTCAATCACTGAATGTTTATTAAAGGTCACCAGCATTGTTTGCATTCTCTGTTAGTTTCTTGCATAAGCTGTAAGAGATCAAGTGGCAGATAGTCACCACGAGATGCATTCAAGCATCGCAAATTGCAATCAATGCCATGCTGTTATTAGGGAAATGCTGTTAGTGATTTATGCTTAATCAATCTGTGTCATGGATTGAGCCATTATAACTCAGCTGTTAACCTAATTTAGAGAACAAGAGCCTGATGGAGGCAGATTTAATACTCACGTAAACCAGGAAGAAATTACAAAGCGACAGCAAAGCCAGGGCTGAGATCTGGGGTTTGGGCACTGCTCTGAGCTGGGGGTCACAGGAGATGGGGTTGGGGAGGACAGGGAGCCGAGGCAGCAGGAGCTGCTTCCTTGCTGTGCTGGAGATGGGGCCGTGCACCTGCAGGGCGATGTGTGGGACGTGCTGGGACACCTTCAGCAGTGCACGGTTACAGAAGTGGCCGCAGCATCCCCAGCCAGTTGGCAGCGGGGCCGGATTCCTGCGGTGGGATTTCTCTCGTCTCTTGGGTGCAGATGAGATGTTGTCTGAGCCTCCTCCTGCAGACGGACGGCTGCCGGCTGCTCGCCTTGCGAGGTTGGAATCCACAGCCCCTGCTGGAAAAGGGCTGGCACGTGAGGGACCGCAGCAAAACTGGGTCGGGCTGATTAAGCCGGGATTCCTCTCCTGACTTCTGTGGTTTTTGCAGGCAGATTTATGAGGTTTTAGGAGCGTTGTTGCAATCCCTTCTCTCTAAGACCAGCACGTGGGATCGTTGACCACAGCCAGGGACCTGCTGCTACCTCCGTGATGCTCGGACCCGCTGCCAATGTGGCCTGGAGGCAAAGGCCCTGATTTTGCAGGGCATCTGAGACAGGGAGCTGCAAGCAGATATTGTTTCGGGGTAGGAAGGCAGGCTGGGATGCCTGTGCACTTCGTTTCCAATAGCCAGGCAGCCCTCGTATCTGGCCCTGTGTGTCCTTCCTTCCGTCTGTCTGTGCTCCAGAAGTGTCAGCATCTCTTTTCTCCCTTCAATACTGCTGGCTTCCAGGGAGGGGAAAACAAGAAGACAGCCTTATGAACGAACAAACAAACCCACAGCTCTGCTCCAGGCTGAGCTCTCCTGCTGGTCCTGCTGCCCTCCTGCATACCACAGTAATAGTGTCTGAGTGTGGCTTCTCCCCTGCAAAAACACAATTACAAAAAAAAAAAAAAAAAGAACAAAAAACCAGTTTGGAGATCTCTGCAGACTTCCAAGTGCTTCCTTTGAAGAAGAGCATTAGTTGGGATTTTGCAAGAGGTTGTGTCGGAAAGTGAAATCCTTCAATGCTGGCAAGTTGTAAGCTTCAGTTCTCTGTGCTCTGTCTTATTTATTTTTTCATTGCTGAGCCTCCCTGCTGCAGGTGCTGTGTTTAGCCCCAGCTCCCTGCCCTTGGCCGCAGCGAGGAGTTGCAGGTGTGCTGCTGCTGCTCTCCCTGGAACTCTGTAGCAGCCACCCGAAACCCAGCGAGCTCCCACTCGGTCTGAAGATGGGTATAAATAGACACCAGATGGTGGAACGAGTGAATCTGACCTTTTAATCTGCGCTAAATAGCTGTTTGTTTGGTTCACTTTCCATCCTTCCAGTCCTTTCTGGAGCTTTGTCGATGAAGGGCGGGTGGGTGAGTGTTTTCTGAGCTTCCCATTCCCACTGCTGGAATAATTCCTTGGCTTGGCATAACCCTACAGAGTCGTGTCCGGGGCTATGGAAGCTCTGCGGGGTAATTTTGAGAAGGCTTTATGCGACTTGCAGGTAGGTCCCCCATGGGATAAACAACCCCCTCATCCCCTGCAACAAATGGCTCTGAAAGAGCAGTGTCCAGCTGCCCAGAGACTGGGGGGGGGGGGGGGGGGGGGTCACTGTTCTTAGGGTGTTCTGGAGCCGTGGGGATGTGGGCAGTGGGCACGACGGGGTGGGCTGAGGTTGGGCTGAGGGATCTCAGAGGTCTTTTCCAACCTCAGTGACTGTAAGTGTAAGCACTCAGTGGGACCTCATCTGCGCGGTGACTTCTCCATGACTCTCGCTGCGTGCTTTGGCCGGGATGTGAGCCGTGTTGTGGAGTGCTGGCCAGTCTAAATAAAGTCGGCTGTGCTCCCACCAGCCTCGCTGGGGCCGCTGTTGTGTCGCAGCCCAAGGAAGGCTTCAGCTGCGTTTGCTGAAGCAAGACATCTGCTGATGGGAAGGTTCCAGGGATGTGCTCCTGATCCCATTTGGGATGTGCAGCTCTCAGGGCTCCCAGCGGCGCGGAGCAGTGCTGGTGCTGCAGCAAGACAGGCAGGCAGTCCGTCTGGGGACGAGAGAAGCCACTTTCTCTTTCCCAACACTCACTGTTGTGTAATCGTGCATTTTTTTCTCATGACTCTGGGTCTGTGAACGCATGCCAAGCAGAAGAGGAATTTCGATGCTCTGATAAGATGTTTACATCAGCCGGAACGGTGCTGGCGCATTCGACGTATGAAGTCATCGCCGGCTGTTCTGCTGCTGAGTGGAGGATGCTGCTGGGCAAAGCCTTTCTGCGGGAGCCTCACAGTCACAGCCCTGTTCAGGAGCTGAGGCCGTGGTGGGAAGGGGCCCAGAACTGTCCTTAGAGAGTAGTGGTGCTGGGTGTGAAGGGCGGAGAATGGGATGACACAGCTGTGACAATGGCCTCTGCAGGCACAGAGTGCACAGCATCGTGGACGGGAATGGCAGCACCTACTCCATCAATGCAGGTGGATGTATGACTATTTGGATGTGGTAGACTCCATAAATGGGTTTGATTTCTCCTTTTCTAGCAAACGTAGGTTCACAGTCAGACTTGAGGACCTTAGAGGTCTTTTTCAACCCAATTGATTCTATGATGATATAAAAATAAGAGAAGGTGACAGGTACACCACACCCCTTTGCAGAGATTTCACCCCAGCTTTCTCCACTCTTGCAGAACCACGTCCTGACCCTGATGTCCATGGCAGCTCGCATCTACAAGCACCCCAGCCTGAAGAATGCCATCAACCTGGTGGTGGTGAAGGTGCTGGTGGTGGATGAAGAGGCAGCGGGGCCGGAGGTGTCGGACAACGGTGGCCTCACCCTACGCAACTTCTGCAGCTGGCAGCAGCAGTTCAACCCACCAAGCGACAGGCACCCTGAGCACTATGACACTGCCATCCTGCTCACCAGACAGGTCTGGGGGTCCCCGGGTGTGGATGCTGTGGGAGATGAGGTTTTGAGATAGCCCAGAGGGAGAGGAGAGCTCCTGTGGCAAAGGGATGGAGCTCGCAGCTGGCACAAGTCGAGCCAGATAGGGAGTTTAGTGCATTTAGGATGTGGAGATTTGGTTTGCCTCAGCCTCCTTGGGTGCTGCCTCCCAACAGGATTTCTGCGGGCATCAAGGCTGCGACACACTGGGGGTGGCGGATATCGGCACCATGTGTGACCGCAACAAAAGCTGCTCGGTGATCGAGGATGAGGGACTGCAGGCCGCCTACACGCTGGCTCACGAGCTGGGTAATGTGTGCCCTTGTGGAGCTTTTTCTGCTTTTTTCAGCCCAGCGTCTCTGCTCTGGGCATCACCTGCAGCGGTGCTGACTAATTTGGTTGATTTGGTTTAGTGGGCATCGTGGTGATGGGTGGGTGGTTGGACTTGATGGGTCTTAGTGGTCATTTCCAACCTTTTATATTCTACGATTTCTTCTGTTCTGGAAGCAAACAGTGTTTGCAGCGATAGGAAAAGACTGATAACTAATACAAGGAACTCACTGCTCTGCAGGCCATGTGCTCAGCATGCCCCACGATGACTCCAAGACCTGTGAGCGGCTCTTCGGGCCCCTGGGCAAGCATCATATGATGGCCCCACTCTTTGTCCACCTGAACAAGAGCCAGCCCTGGTCCCCATGCAGTGCCATGTACCTCACCGAGTTCCTGGACGGAGGGCACGGTAAGGCTCAGATCAGCTCGGCAGAATTTAAAGCATTTTCCTTGATTTCTTGGTCTCTTTACAAATGTTGGAGGATGAAAAGGGTTCAGTCAGACCACAGGTCTGATCCTTGCCCCTCCTTGCTGCTTGCAGGTGACTGCTTGCTCGATGCCCCATCCCAAGCCCTCTCCCTGCCCTCGGAGCTGCCCGGCCGAGGGCCCCTGTACAGCCTGGACCAGCAATGCCAGCAGATCTTCGGCAAAGACTTCCAGCACTGTCCCAACACCACAGAGGAGGACATCTGTGCCCAGCTGTGGTGTAGGACCAGCAGTGGGGAACCGCTGTGCCACACCAAGAACGGCAGCCTGCCCTGGGCTGATGGCACCCCCTGCATGGGCGGTGGGCTGTGCTGGGATGGAGCCTGCCTGCCGCAGGATGAGCTGCAGCCCCAGGTACTGCAGGGCTGGAGGGATGGGGCTGCACCTCTCAGTAGTTGTGTACTTACATATGTGTATGTTTACAAAACAAATGCCGTGTGCTGCTCACCACCTGCTGACTGATGCCTGAGCACCGGTGGCCCCCCAAGCCAGCTCTCCCCCATTGTATTGCTCAGCATGGTGCTATATGGTGTGGGACATCCCTTTGGCCAGTTTGGGTCAGCTGTCCCAGTTCTGTCCCTCCCAGTTTCTCCCACCCTCTTGCTGACAGGGCAGCACAAGGAGTGAAATATCCTTGGCTCTGTGCAGCACATCCACATTGTTTTTCTCCTAAATCCAAAGTACAGCATCATACCAATCAATGTGATGAAAATTAACTCTCTCCCAACCAACACCAGCACACAGAGCTCATCGAGAATCATAGGACCAAGCTGGTCCTAATCACAGCAAGCAGTTCTGCAATTAACTCTTGATTAAACTGACTTATTGGCAGGGGGGTTAGACTAGATGATCCCTAGAGGTCCCTCCCAGCCCCTACAATTCTGTGACTTGCTGTTTTACTGGGGGAATTAGCAGCGATTCCTGAGCCAGTCAGCAAACTGCACGCTTCCAGCACATGAACCCGTGCAGCCCGCGCAAAGCACGCGCTTAAGTGCTTTGCTGGATCAGGGCCCCGGTTTGCAGCACGGGGAGAGGAGCTGGGAGCAGATGTCTTGTATGCGTGTGTGGGGGGGGATCGGGATGGTTGCACTCTTTCCACCCTCGTGGCCTCTTGCAGCCGGCGGTGGATGGTGGCTGGGGCGCGTGGAGCCCGTGGGGTGCGTGCTCGAGGACGTGCGGCGGCGGCGTGCAGTTCTCCCACCGCCACTGTGACCGACCCCGGCCCCAGCACGGCGGCCGCTACTGCGAGGGGCAGCGCACCCGCTACCAGTCGTGCCACACCGACGAGTGCCCGCAGGATGGTAAGCCCCCCTGATCCCAGAGTTCACCCACTCCCTGTGCTTTTCTCCTGCACCCTGAGATCGCTCTTCAGTCCGTTGCAGAGAAGTGGGATCTTCCTCTCCGCGTGCTCCCACCATCCTCACGTCTCTCCCGCGTCTCTGCTGAGGAGGAGGAGTGTTCCTTCCTCGTCTGGGTGATGCTTTAGCCTTTCCTTTTAGGCAAGAGCTTTCGGGAGCAGCAGTGTGAGAAGTACAACAGCTACAACTTCACAGATCTGGAGGGGAACCAGCTGGAGTGGGTCCCCAAGTACGCCGGGGTGTCCCCCCGAGACCGCTGCAAGCTCTTCTGCCGAGCCAGGGGAAGGAGTGAATTTAAAGTCTTCGAGCCCAGAGTAAGATATGTCACAACATCAGTTCCCAGCGTCCATCTTTATTCCCATTCCAGAGCAAAATCCTGCAAATGCCACGCTCCTTGTCCGCTCTCCCCAGGTGATAGACGGGACGCTGTGTGGTCCGGAGACTCTTTCCATCTGCGTGCATGGGCAGTGCATCAAGGCCGGCTGCGACCACGTCGTCGGGTCCTCCAAGAAACTGGACAAGTGCGGGGTGTGCGGCGGCAACGGCTCAACCTGCAGGAAAATATCCGGCTCGCTCAACCGATCCAAGTAAGGCACAGGGGAGAGCGGTCCCCGGAGATGGGCAGGGGAAAAAAGCAGCATCGTGCTGTAGGAAGGGAGTGCGGAGACGTTTGTTCCTTTCGAGGCTGTGATTGGAAAAGCTGCTTTGGCTCCGCAGAGCTCCTGACCCGGTAACATCTGGCCGGGGAGCTTTGTTCACTCCGTGCCTGCGGGCGGCCCTGGGGGTGCTGGGCAGATGTTTGCGAAGCCGGGTGTCTGCGTAAGCGCTTCCTACGCTGGCCGCAAAGGAAACGAGATCGAGTCCGGGCTTAGCAAAGAGCAGAGGCAGCATTTCCACGGCTGGGCTCCCCAGCACCGACCCCACGCGTCCCCACTGCGCTGCTCTGCGGTGCTGCACAGGACATGGCTCTGAAAGGTGTCGTGATGCAGGAGGGGGAGCTGCGTATGTGACACGGTGCGTTTTGCTCTTGCGCAGCAAAACCCGCTCCTGCTTGTCCCTGCTGCAAACCAGCTCAGGAAACCATCCCCCTCTCATCCCCAAATAGGGAGCTCAAAAATCCTCAGCTCCATAAGGTCCCAGGATGTGGGCAGCCCTTTCCGTCGCCCAAAATCTTTGCTGCTTTGTCACGGAGCTGGAGTTAATGCATCCCACAGAGGCTTTTGCTGAACAGATAGTAACAAAGCCCGGCACATCCAATTCCATGCGGCGAGGTGACTCACTCAGTCAAATTAGATTTCCTAAATGGTTTCCTTCCAGGGAGCCAGATGAATGGAGCTTCCATTCTCCTATGAATTGTTTGTGGTTGACTAAAGAGAGATTAGCGTGGTAGCTACAGCCAAGAAGAGATCCCATTAAGATCGGGGTTATGGAGGCCAGGGTGACTGAGAGCAGGCTTTGACCCTGAGGCTTTGTTCCAAAATACTCTGACCATAATTCCCGACCGCAGCGTCAACCTGGGGAATGCACGCGAGCCCCCTGCCAGCGCTGCAGCGTGATTCATGCGGGGGGACGGGGTGCCAGGGTGGCATTCTGTCACTGTCCCCGGGCAGCACTGCAGCACTGGGTGCATGCGGGGACGCAGCCCTGAGCCAAGGGAAAAGCAGAGCGTTCCCAGGGGTCGTGCTCTGCAGAAAAATCCTCCTCCGGCACAGTATCCTCAAATGGAGCTTCTGGCTTCGGGATGGGGCTGCCAGTCTTTCTGAGAGGAGCCTGGGGTGCCCGGTGCATCGATGCCCACCCGTGGTGAGCGGTATTTTTGCTGCCCTAGTTCTTGCTGTTTTCTAGGAAAGGCTTTCCAGCTGGCACCAATGCGATCCGAGGTGGCTGTGCTGTTAACTCTTTGGCTCCTGCTCGGCTGTGAGCAGTGACATCTGCAGTGCCCAGCTCGCCTGTCCCCCTGTGCCATCAGCAGTGACAAAGCCATGGGGTGCTTGGGCTTTTTGTGCCAAACGCTGCAACCGTGTCAAATGAAGGGGAGCAGGGGAAACATAAACATAACTGGAATTTCCTACCGAGGCTGATAACTGTGCTAATTTGTTTGATTGCATTGCTCATTTTTGTGTTTAATTTAGTAAATTCTTCCAACCTAGCGCACATCTGGCACAACTGCAGTGTTTCCAGTTCTGCAGTGCTCTTGGATATTGAGCCACGATTCCCCTTGGATGGGAAGGCCAGGAAGATAACCATGTCCCCTCACCCCACGCAGGTACGGCTACAATGACATCGTCACCATCCCAGCTGGGGCAACCAACATCGACATCAAGCAGCGCAGCCACCGCGGGGTGCGCCACGATGGGAACTACCTGGCCCTGAGGACCCTGGAGGGCAGGTATCTGCTGAACGGCGACTTCGCCATCTCAGCCATGGAGCAGGACATCCTCATTAAGGGCACCATCCTCAAGTACAGCGGCTCCATGACGACCCTGGAGAGGCTGCAGAGCTTCCGGCAGCTCCCCGAGCCCCTGACCGTCCAACTGCTGACCATCGCCAGCGAGGTCTTCCCACCCAAAGTCAAGTACACCTTCTTCATCCCTAAAGACATCCCCTTCAGCAAGCAGAAGGACAAAGAGAAGAAGTCGGCCAACGTCATCCGCCCAATGCTCACCTCGCAGTGGGTGCTGGGCGACTGGTCCGAGTGCTCCAAGACCTGCGGCTCGGGCTGGCAGAGGCGGACGGTGGAGTGCCGGGATGTCGAAGGGCAACCTTCAGCCACCTGCGACCGAGCCCTCAAGCCTGAGGACATCAAACCCTGCGGTGACGTCCCCTGCCCGCTCTGGCGCATGGGTCCTTGGTCGCCATGCTCCCAGACGTGTGGCGAGGGCGTGAGGACACGCAATGCTTCCTGCATTCACTACACCGGCACCATCATTGCCCCGGAGAAATGTAGCTCCCCGGGGCCACCTCCAGCCACTGCTACCTGCCTGCTGCGGCAGTGCTGAGTGGGGACAGGGCTGGGGACACAGATCACCATGTGCCACCGTGCCGCAGGCTTGCTCGAGGACGAGAGCCGCTGGTAGCCTGGCGGTTCGTCTACCTCAGAGGGGGGAATAAGGGCAGCAAGATGGGAAGGAATCACTTCTTTCTGTCCTTTCTTTCCTTCTGGCTGGCCGGGGCTGCGGGGTTCAGAGGGATGGGGTGGGCGGTGGTGGTGTGGGACGCGGTAAAATAGGGGTTTCTCTGCAAAAGCGCTGTCGTGCGGCTCAGGTTGCTGTCCCCGCCACACAGCAGTGTGGGTGTGTTGAGCATTTTATCAGCTGTGGTTTTTCAGCTGGAGATAAGTGGCTCGTGCTGCTGGAAGGGAATGAGCTGAGGGCTGGGCTACAGGCGGTCGTGGCAGCTTCTGCTGGATTTATAACCCAGGAGATGCCAAAGCTCTGCCTCCAAACATCCCCCGCAGCCGCTGTTCCTCCCTGAGCCGCAGCCCCACCAGGAGCACGCATCGCCTCACTTCCATTTCCCCAGTATAAAACCAGTCCCACCCCTGTTCCCACTTGCAGGATTGCCCAAGGATCGATGAAAGCCCCGCAGCGCTCTGGCTGTGAAATGCCTGTTGCTGTCCCCGTTCCCCTGCAGAGCAGACAGTTGGCTGTGCCCGCATCCCCTCTCCCATCCTCTTGGCTCTGCCTGCCACACGCTCACTTTACCAGCCCTGCTTTTTGTTTTGGAGATGAGACCCATCCGATGCCGTTGCCCCAGTCCCTCAAGCCCAGGGCACACGAGGATGCTCAGCCCCAGCGTTTGGCTCCGTGTGGGGCTGGAAGCTCCAGCAGGGAGTCCCGCAGGGCTGCAGCTCTTCTCCCAGCCCAGACGCTCTGGCCGTGCTGCGGATGCTGCTCACTCACTGACCTCTCCCCTTTTGAAGCAATCGCCTCTCGCTGGACGTGTGCTGGCAGCAGCTGGAGCCTTGGGAGCAGGGCTGGAATTTGCAAATGTTTTGTCATTGACATCGCTCGGTGGGCGGATATTTGGGGATTTTTGCTACATCTGACTTTCCCCATTTGTAAAACGATGCTGCCTCTGGAGCTGCTTTTGGTCCAGGAGCTGCTCCATCCTCCACTACAAATGGGAGGGAGCTTTTGCAAGAAGGGCTGAGCATGATGCAATTGTTTTGCGAGCGTGGAGGTGATCGAACAGCAGGTCCATATTGCAAACTGTGCCTTGGGGGGAATCGCTTTTGTCCCCGTTGTTACAGCAGGACCAAGGCTTTTTTGAGCAGAGAGCATGCCTTGTCTGCATGGAGGCTCTGCTGTCATTCACTGCATGGAGATGTGAATCTGGGCGGCTGCAGGGATGAGAGTGATGCAGATTTTGGAGAGGGATGGAGATTTTGGAGAAAGAATTTTGGAAAGGGATACAGATTTAGGAGAGGGGATGCTCTATGTGTTTGGAGCAAGGGGCGTCACTTTGAAATTCACGTGGACCCATCCCTGCTGCTGCACCCACCGTGCAGGTCTGTGATGGGGCTGGAAGATGAGCCCTGGCCAAAGCTGTGCTGTAACATCCATCCCCTAGCAGGGACGTGGTCCTCTCTGTGGGTGACACCAAGGGCTGCAGAACCATGGAGTGCAGAGGCTGTGCGTTTTGGCTGGGCTCTTCTTGAGAAAAGCCAAAAACAAAGGCCAGCTGCGCAGTCTGGATCCAGAGCTGCTTGGGCTGCAGTTCAGACCTACCTTCGGGCAATGTTCTCTGTCTGCTAATTAATCTCCAGGAATTTAAGGCCTCTCGCTCTAACAAATAGCTGGATGCTAAAGTCATGTAGCCTCGCTGGGTTGTTTTCTTTTCCCCTCTGCAGCTGAGAGGGTTTTAACTCAAAGGCAAGCATGTGTTTCCTCTCCAGCGGTGTAAGCAGCATCCATTTAGGATGGGGCAGAAATTTCAGCCTGAGACAATGCCAAGGAAAACGTCCACATGTATCAGCCCTGCACGGGAGCTCTGCAGCCAGCAAAGGCCTCTCCAGCTTTTCACATTCGCTCTGCAGCGCTTTCCCTGAGCAAAAAGCTTCCTGCTGCATCAGACCCCATGCTGCGCCCTTTGTTTTGCCCCTAGGATGCCAAAGGAGGAATGCTGCAGCACAGCTGCAGGCGCCCACCCATGGCCGAGGCAGGCCGGTGGCTCCTTGCAGAAATATTGCTCAGCTTGGGTCCCCTGAGGCTTTTTTTTTGGTCCTGCTTGGGGACATGGGGTCTGCTCCTGCCTTCCCGTAGCAACACGTAGCCTTTATGCTGATTTATCAAAGAGGTTATATATTAGGATATATATGTGTATATATATGTTTCCCTTCAGTGAAGGATTGTAGCAATGTACTGAGCCTCCCGTGTTAGGTATTTATTACAGATTTCTGGTTTGTTTTGTACAGTAGCTGTCTGAAAAGGAGAGAAACGTAAGGAAAAAAAAAACAAACAAACAAAAACAGACTGTCTGTGTTTTAGCATTTGACCGTGCTGCTCTCACATCCCTGCACCGAAGCATCGCTCCTCGCGTGGCCCCGATAGCGCCCGGTGTCACCCTCAGGGTGCCCAGATCCCATGGGCTGCAGGATGGATCTGGCAGAACCGAGCTCGGCACCTCCGTTGCCAGGGGAAAGAAGTACATTTTCTGAATTTATCTCTGTGTTTGAGTTTGAGAACAACTCCGGTTGCGACTCCGCCTTTATCTCTTCAATAAAGGGTTTTCCTGCCTGTCACCTCTTGGCTTTTATTAAGGCTTTTCTCAGGCTGTTTCCTAATTCCCTTCCCAGTACCTAAACAAAGGGTGAATTTCTTTTTGAGGTGCTAAAGCGTGGGCCCTGGGACGTGTCACAGCGATGGGCACCGCTGCATCCTGCCCAGGGCCCCCCAGCACGGCGTTCTGGGACCTCCTGCTGCAAAACAGGCGGAAGCAGCGAGCAAAGCTGCACCAGCAGCACATTTCTTTTTTCTTTTTTTTTTTTTTGCAGCGGCAGCAATCAGCACGCTGGTGGTTTCCTGGTGGGACAGTTCCTGTGCGTGCGCTCCGAGCTGGACTTGCACGCTCCCAAAGTCAGCCGTTCCCAATCCTAAAGGCTTCAGCAGCAGGAAAAGCAGCTCCGGGCCCAGAGGAAGCTGTGCCGGATGGCTGAGCTCTGCAGGAGCTGCTCTCTCAAGAGCGCTTTAAGGCTGTAACGTTTTTCCATCTCTCCATTTGCGAACACGGTGCAGCCCCGGCTGCGCGCTTTCTGGAGCAGAATTTGGAGGGTGAGAGCCCTTCCTCGCCTCGCAAATTACCTCTTCTTTGTCAGCCGAGAAAAGTGAGAGCAACCTTTGCGCACACACACACACACAATGTGCTTCAGTTTGGTGCTATTTTACTCCAGCTTCTCACCAAAGCAAAGGGACCAGGCTTCCCCACCCGTGCAAAGCCAGGGGAAGCGAAAGGAGAAATCTAAGCAGCAGTGAGCGCGGCCTCGCAGCCCGTGGGGGTTCCGCATCCCTCTGGTTTTGCAACCAACCGTCAAAAACAGCCCCAGGGCTTTAGTGCAGCGCAGGGAGGGTGCGTGGGGCCGCACACACCGCGCCGCGCGTGGTCTCCTGCCCTCCTGGATGCCCCGGGCTGGCTGCTGGGCACACTCTCGGCCTCAACCACACGCACTCCCAGCTCAGCTCGGTGCGCACGCTCCCCACGCGCACAGCCCCACAGCCCTAAACGCGCACCCCCACGCGTGCACACCCCCCCCCACCCGCGGGACACACTCTCTCACTACGCATGCGCACGCCCTTAGCCCCGCCCCTCCGCTCGGCCCCGCCCCCCCCCCCCCCCCGCGCCGCGCTGCACTGTGGGACACAAACAAAGTGCCCGGCCGGGCGGCGCGGCGCGCGGGAGCTCGGAGCCCGGAGCCGTCCCGCGGCCGCCGCCCGCCCCCGTTCCCGCCCCCGTTCCCGTTCCCGCCGAGCTCTCGCGCGCCGCCCCCCGCCGCCCACGGCCGCGCACGTTGGGGCGCTTCATTCCCCCCCCTTCCCCCCCCCACCCCCCCCTCCTCCCCACGTCTCAGCGCCCCGCCAGCTCCGCGCCTCAGGGGGAGGCGGCGGCGGTTGTGGCGGTGGCGGCGGCGGCCTCTGCTCGTCGTCCTCCGCCTCCGTCCGCCATGGCCCGGCCAGCGCCGAGATAGGGGGCTCGGCCTCCCGCGCCCGCCGGGCCCAGCGACCGCAGGTAAGGGCGGAGGGGCCCGGGGCGGCCCCGCGGGGAAAGCGTGTAGCGTGGGGCGGCTGTGGGCCGGCTGCCCGCGGCCTTTTGTTGTGCCGCCTCTCGCCCCCCCCCCCCCCCCCCCCCCGGTGCCCATCTGCCGGGGGCCGCGACCCGCGAGGGATGCGGGGCTCATCTGCTCCGCGTGATCGGGGTTCTGAGCCGCCGCGCAGCGACGTAAACATTGGCACATGGGGATGCGGGGCGGGGGAGGTGGTGCTTTTTGCTTTGCGGGTGCGTGGAGTGTGGTGTAGGAGCGCGCGGAGTGGGGGTCCTGCTGCGTTCCGAAGCCCCGTGTGCTGCTTTCTGTGCGTGGGTTAACGCAGCCCCGTGGAGCGCGGCTGCCACGCGAGGCTTTGTCCAGGAGCCTCTGTGTTCTTCCACCCTGAGAGAAGAGCATCTGTCTTGCTCCAGACCTGCGAGGCAGCTCCATCTCCGTGCACTGTGGGGTTACCTGCTGCTGAGGGGCAGCCTGTCGCTAGGCCTTCTGCTACGGTTATCATATTGACTGGCCACCAGGAGCTGGTTATCCCACTGACCGAGAGCTGGCACACCTCATGCGTGTTTGCACGCCTTGATGTTCTGCCTCCAGCCTTCAGGATGCTCCCAGGGAGGAGGATTGTGCTGTTGGTCCTTTGGTGTCCCCACAGACACCTCACAGCACCTGCTGGGTGCCTGCTCCCATGTGAGCTGCTCCTTGCTGTGTGTGCCACAAGGATCACCCAGCTGTGGTCTGTGGCTGCCTTGGGATTGCTTTTCTACTTGGAAGTAGTCTGTGTGCTCCCCAAGCGTCTGCAGATCTCCAGTTGGAAGTCACTGATCTAAAAGTCGCTGGATTTCTCTTCTCCAGTCGAACATGTAATTTGGAAGTCCAGCCCAGAATCTTTCACTCGTGTTTCCAGAAGTCTCCAGCTTTCACTCTTTTCCTCACACGAAGTCCTAAGTTGGCCCTGTTATCATGTGGGAAATTTCTCAGCTTTCCCACTTACATGTTTGCCCCCCCCTGTGTTCTCCCTGTTCTTTTCTCCTGGCTTCTGTTTAGGTGGAGGTCACCCAGCCCACCTGCTGAGCTGACCCCTGGTTTCTAGCTGCAAACTGTTGTGCACGGAGTGACGTGGTGCTGCTCTGTGAACCCTGCAAGGTGACACTGGGTGGGAATGGCTGGCTGGTGCAGGCTGGTGCCCAGGAGTCTCGTGGGGCATTTCACATGTGCTGTTCTTCTGCCATTGAGCTCTCCTGTTGCGTCTTGATATCCATGTGTAACACAGATCCAAGGCGTGATGAGCCTGGGGATGTTGCCTGGGTCTGAGTGAATCTATTTAAGATGCAGCTGAACAAGTGTTAACCTGCTAGCTTGCCTATAGCTCTACCAACATAAACCCTTCCATTGATGTAAAGCTGTTTATACCAGAAGCTAGTTATAATACTGTAAGTGTGTCTCCCTGGGGACTTCTGTTTAAACAGCTGGTTTTAATCTGAAACTTTAATTGGTGTGAACACTCCAAGCGATCCCTTTCCAGGGGAAGGGAATTTCCAGCCCTTGCTTTTTGCCTCCCTAGGTGGATGTGTGGTTGTGTGGATGCTAACTGGTGAGGTGGAGGGATCGCTTTTGCTTTCCCATGCTGGTTTCACACTGTTGTGTTTTGTTCTTAATTTTTTTTTTTTAACAGGGTGAGAGAATTCCTCTTTCTGTGAGTGTCAAGTTTAGGGGGAGGAGTGTCTTCGTGTCTTCCTTCTGTAGCACGTAAGAGAAGAAGTTAGCAAGTGAAACTGAACCCTTGCCATGTTTTTTGCAACAGGAGGTTAATCATAAACTGGCAGCTTTTAAAAGGGCGACTTCTTTCTGTGGTGTCTGTAGCAAATGTCTGCTGTGTCTGGTCAGCTGTTGGCTAGGAGGGGCACAGCAGAGCACAACTTCGCCTGTGTGTGAAGTTGAACAAGTGTCCAGATGTTATTTCCGGAGGCTTTTTACGTTTGTGTCCTTCTCCTGAATGGATGTGTGATGTCTGCTGTAAGATGGATGGTGTCCCTGACGGAGAGGAGGAGGCCTTGGGTCCTTGGTGCTGATGTTGCTTACTGCACGTGTAGCATTTCACTGGCGGACTTTGCTGCGCATGGAAACTGAATTTTTGATGGTCTTTGAGAACATTTGACTAAATTTCTGCAGGAAGATGTGGTGAAATAGGTAACAGCTCTTGAAGGCAGTGTAGTTCACTAGCTTTAAAGGAGAAGAGAACCGAACTGTGACAGCTCAGTGAGTGATGCTTTTGCTGCTGGAATGTGACGAGGAAGGAGATGTCCCTTGACGTAGAAGGGATTGTCTGTTGACATACTTCTATCTTGCCTGGTTGTAAGTAGGTTATTCCTGTTCAAATTATGCAACTGTGCAGACAGCCAGACTTCAGGAATTCCAAATACTTCAATGTGTCAAGTACTGACTTCTAAATTAAATGCTATGGTTGCAGAGCTGTTCGCAGTCTGTCGCTTGAATTATGACATCAGTCTTGGAATTGTGTCTTGCTGAAAAGGGGCAGCAACTTAATTGCTTCTCTCTTTGAGAAAGCGTTCGATTTCAGGAGTAAAGCGTTGCCCAGTATGCCTTCTGTGGCACTGCTTCTCCTGTGGATGGTTACTGTTTTGGCACTTTTAAGCAGGAAAGAAATACTGGCACGTAAGGCAGCCCCTTGCTGCCGTGGTGGATGCTGCTGTTGCTTTGAAAGATGCAGTTTTTAGCAAATAGATCCAATTAAATAGTTGTGTACTGACTGCTACGTAAACATAGGAGTCCATTACTCTCAGCTTGCTTTGGAGTTCAAATTGATTCTTCTAATGATTTCACGGGATGAAAACAAACGTCTGTGGAAGGCGCACAAATGAAATGGTGGTGGTAGGGAATGAACTGCAACCTGGTAAAATGGCATTCGAGTGTAGGGGTGAACTGTGAAGGCTGGGAATTTCATTTAACTCTCTCATTCTATTTAATCAACTTAAGGAAGTGCCTTAAACTAGGGGTTATTTGCAGATAGCGTGTTTGTAACGTGTTCCAGTTTATAGCTGGGGAAACGATTCTTTCACGTGAACAGGTTGATCGGGACACGCGGGTGATGGGATAATAAGATCTGCAGAGCGTGTGTCGAGCTTGGCATGTGGTCTGTGACAGTGGCCAGGAGTAAATCATTAGGGGGAAGAAGCAGAGCAGGCAGATGACGTACTGATGGCTCCTGGGGTGTCTGCCAGCAGGCAGGGCTCAGGGGTGGCTGGAGCCGGGGGTGCAGGCAGTGGGTGATGACGCCTGCTGCATTCGTCATCTGTGGATTTGCCTGAGCCTTCTGAACAGTTTACACCTTAACTTCCACGTTATGCTATGCGTTGAGTTCCACAACTTGAGCAAAAAAAAAATTTTTTTTTTTTTTATAACCCCAATGCATGGCCATTTCATGGAGTGCCTCCTGGATTTTGCAGCACGAAAAAGAGTAAAGAATCTTTTTTTTTCCCAGTAGCTTTTTCATTTGCTATCGTGTGGATGTGTGTTCTCTTTTCTTTGGGTTTTGGTTGTTTTGTTTTTTTTTTCCAAACTGGATTGTCCCAGTCTTCAGTACATCTGTCTGCAGAAACTGTTCTGCAGTGCCTTGTTCTTCTGAGGTCTGCTTCGTTCTTTGCAGGTGATTTGACCACAGTATGTGCCTGCTTTACCCAGAAGGATTGAACAAAGGCCTTTTCTTCCAGAGCAGTAAGATGTGCTTTCTGTTAAGGAACACCTTCTAGCTCATCTATGATAACACCATAAACATCTTCTACATGTAGTATACAAATGAATTTAGTAATTGCACTGAGAGTTATTTTACTGGAAATAAGGATATCAAAAAGATCTTGGTTTGTGTAAGCTTAGCTGAAGCTGTCTGCTTGTTACTGTATCTGGATATTATCAAGAATATAGAGAAACTCAGCAGGTTCCAGAGCTGAGTCCTTCGATAGGTTGTGGAATTGTGAAGATGTTGGTCCAGTGAAGACTCAGGGGCCCTGGAGGTGTATGGTGGGCTCAGGTGTGAGTTAGGCCCACGTTAGGAGCTGGCAATGGCAGTGCTGTAGCTCTCCAGGTCTAACAGTTCCTGCAGTTTTCTTTCAGGAGCTTTTTCTTGTGCATAAATACCCATGTTAAGAATGACCTTCTCTGGGATGTTTGTGAAATGCTGCAGACTTGAAAAACCAAACCACAAAATCATTTTTCTTCCCAGCCTGAGCCATGCATTTGGTTCTCCTGGTCCAGGTTTGGCCATACAAGGTAAGGAAGTGAGAAAGCTTGCGTAGTTGCTGCTCGTGCAGTATCTGACTTGTGGATAAATACAGGGATTTTCGGTTTTTGGGGCCAGGAAGAAATCCTTTCAGGCATTTAATTTTACCTGCATAATTGAGTCATTAGGAAAATAAAGAGTACGCATAGAGCTAAAAGGGCGATGACACAATCACATTCCTGCCTTGCTAAAACTTGCTCAGGATTCCTTATCGCCACTTCCGCGGAAAGGTGGCTGTTTGTTTCTGTGTCTGGGCACCCCGACGTGCTGGCCGTGCTCCACGCTGTCTGCATCAGCAGTGCCTTTTCCTTCTTGAGATGATGTGTGGTGTGTTGAGGTTGGATGCGATGTGTGACTTCGTGGTGGTGTCTCCCCTTTGCTCCTTACACAGGCTTCCCATGGTGCTGCTTGTCAGTGCAGGTTGCTCGTAGTGCTGCTGTTCGTGGGGCTAGCACGTTTCAGGGAGGTTGGAGGCTTGCAGTGTGCTTCAGAAAAACTCATCTGTTGTAGTTCCTGCGCGTTTCATTAAGGTGTAACATTTCCTTGCTAATCTGAAATAAAAGCCAGAGAAGGAAAGCTGTCATTTGTTGTAATGAAACTGAATGCTTGGAGCAACAACTCAGTTGACAGGTAAGCTTTGTGCAGAACTAGTAAAAACTAGCACTTAGCCAAATTTGGCTGTCACAAACCTAATGATTGCGATGTGCAGTTACAGCCTTTTGTTTCTGTAAAGGGAGGTTTGTCACTTCCAAGTGACAAAAATTAAAGCCTTGCACACGGCGAGGTAGGAGACGCTGCTTGGGGTGACAGCAGGGGGTGGGGAAGGAGGAACGGTGCTGCTGCCAAAATTGTGCTGCTGTCGGCAGCTCTTGGGGCACCGTGTGCCCAGTTTGGGCCCGTTTTGTCTTGGGGGGAAACAAAAGTGGTTTGGTTTTCACTGTGACATCAGTCTGTGTGCTGTGTGCATTTGACTCCCTTCTGTCTGGAAACATGCCTCGTGTGCCCTTTCCTCTCTTCAAAGACATGCAGTACGACTTGGCTGGGTTTGGCAATTAGGCGTACACGTGCGTGAGGAAGCACAGAGATCTGTGTTTTCCCTTTAGACTCTTTCATGGGTCTAATGCAGTAGCACTACCAAGAAACCCATCAGCTGTACTGGGATATTTTGGCATGCAGACACACAAAACAGGCCGTATTTCTTCCTGTCTCTTTCATGTGGTTCCCCCAAAAAGGGCCTGGAGATTTTGGCTTTTGTTAGTAATCTGGGAGGGAGTCGGGTGAGCAGGCTTTGATGTGTATTTTTCAGGAGTTTGTTGATAATTCTTGCAGAGCTTCTGAAAGCAGACTGATGTGCTGTAGGTAGCCACGGCACAGCAAGAAGAAAACACCTTTCTGGTGCTAAACTAGAGCGTTGCTGCCTTGTGATGAATGAAAGTGCTTCATGGATATTTTTGGGCAGTTTGCAGTACTTAAATAAATAAAATGTTGAAGTTGCGTCTCTTGATGTACTTAGTCCTGCAGGTTGAAAGAACGCTCAAAAGAGCCTGAAATGTTTGCTGCCAAGGTGTGTAGGAGTGAGTCCTGGCGCGTGGAGCAGGCATCCTTCGGTGCGGGGAACCAAAACCTGTGCTGCTCTTGGGCAGCGATTCCCTTCCTGCAGTGTCTGGTTGCTGTTGGAAGAGCACAGGTTGGCTTTCTCTGGGCCTGGGTCCTGCTGCGTGCTGGCCCTGGGCATCCACACCAGGTGCTGGGCTGTGCTGCTCCTTGAGACTGTGAAACAGAAGCCCTGCTCTTTGTTGTGTGCAGTGGGAAGGGGTCATGTGGTGGCTTGTCTACGCTGAGAAACTGGGGGAGCTTCTTCTGAGCGAGCACAGAGGAAAACTCTGAAGAAGTTTACATCATGTTACTACTACGTGTTGTGTGTTACAGAGAGTGGTCTTTTCTGGATGCGTGCCTCAGGGCTGCAGCAGTAGTCCAGTCGCTGTCATCCACGTTCTGAGGGTGTGCCTGTGTGAGGATGCTGCCCATTCACTTGTTTGGGTTTGGTTCGTTTGTTTGATAAAATCAAAGAGCAACAACAAAAACAGATCTCACGTGCTGACAGTACGAACATCTGTGGCACGTGCTGTCAGGACAGACCACGGTTGGACCTGCCCTGTCACAGTTTGGCTGCGTGCTTTTTCGGAGAGCTGGTGAAAAAAACGGTTGCAGTGCGATGAATTCGTTGTGAAACATCGCAGTACATTCCGTCTAATGAAATTTGCACATTAATTTTTATTAAGGAAGCGTAATTCCATATGTCGTAAGACCTTTTAGCAGTTACTGCTCGTGTTGTTAAGTGAGCCTCCGTTTTAACCGCTGTCTGAAAATTCACTTTTATGTGTTACATGGAACACTGATGTGAGATTCCTGCAACGAGGAGTTCAAAGTGCTGGAGGCCGGGGAAAGTGGCACGTGTCTAGTTTGCTTATTCAACCATCTGAAAGCTGTATTAGGCACATCAAGTTGATAACTTTGCACGGCAGCTTCAAAAAGGCAACAAGTTAAATCGGGGTCCTTTGAAGTAGCGAGCAGTTACATTCTGTTCTCTGAAAGAACTGACTTGAGATGATCGCACCAAAACTTGGACAGCTGTGGTGCCTAGGGAAAATATAGGGAGGGATACGGGCTGTGAGAATGCGTGGTGTTCCTTGCACGTTGACAGGGATAGTCCTCAGCACATTGCACCTGACTGTATCCCTGAAGCTCTTTGCCCTTCCTGCCCCTGTGATGCCGTTACGCTCTCACCTGATCCGCCTGTCAGAGTTCAGCTGGCATGTTGCAGCCAGCAAGCTTCAGTGATGTTGTTAAGGTACTGTGTTGTTTGAGAAAGCGACACCTATCTTCTGTACACGTCTGTAAATGTTTTAAGGAGTGCCTTTTAAGCCTTGCAAAAAAAAGAATCCCAGCATCTTAGTGTTGTTAGATCAGCGAGTCACGCATGGCCCGCGCTGCAGTGCTGCCCTGACTGTCGCAATCCCTTTTAATTAGATCCTGAGGTTAAGAACTGTCTTGCTGATCACTGCGCTTAATGGATGCCCTGTTGCTTCTGCCTAGTGTGTGTTTCTGAGGAAGTGTTGTCAGGCTGGGGGAAATGCTCTGTGAAGACCTGCGCCTAGCTTCTCTTACAGACGAGGTAAGGAGCAGATGCACAAGGAGCAAAGGCACCAAAAACCCTCCTGAGGAGCTTTTGGGAGGTTAAAATAATCCCGACAAACACCTGACCAAAAAAAAAAAAAAAGATACTAAGTCTGATTATTAGGGGGCCTTACAGTTAGCTGTTAGTTTAATTAAATATGTGGAGAACTTTCTCACTGTTAACTAATTAGCTTCCAGGTTGTAGCTCATCTGTTACTGGGTTCCATGTGTATAATGATGAAGCTTTAATTTCACACTGCTGGATTTGTGTTGAACTTCATTCTTTATCTAGGGCTCCAGTTACCAGTCAATTGATGTTATGCTTTGTGAGGCTGATGATACATCTTAGGCTTTTCATCAGTGGTTTTTTTGAGCTTCCCTACGGAAACACTGAGATTATTGCTGAAGATAAGTCCTTATGGCACTCTGCAGGTAAATCTTTTAACCTGCTCTTCCAAGTGCATGAATTAATTCTTTTTTAACTGTCTCCTTGGCTGACTTGAGGTTTTTCTGCTCATCTCTGTGTTTTCCCTCATAACTGCATGTCATCTTATTCAAATGTTTTAGTGTAATTCACATCATATGCAGTGTTTCCCTTTTTCTTCTACATTATCAAGTTGGTATGACATACGTAGCCTCAGTAAACACAGGTGGTGCCTCACTCTGTTTGGTTTCTTATTCTTTCCTTCAGATCATTTTCATTCAGCCAGATTTCTGCAGCTTGATACAAACACCTGATCGTACATCACTGCTGATCCTTGGGAGGCGGAAACATCTTTGTGTGCTCAAATAACCAGAGCTTTGGCACTAAATATTTGAGAGATTACAGTAACGCTGTGTTAATGATGCCAAGATTTCTGGCAGGTGTGTGCCACACAGTGAGACAGTCTTGGAGCAGTCGTTCCTCTTCTCCCACCGCACTAGCACCTTTTCTTGGGAACGAAAACATCAGTTTGTGTGTTTGTAATCACAGCACTGGCTAATGGAGGCATTTTTAAATTGACTTGTGATGCAGTAACGTTTTGCACACCTATGTGTTCTTTAATCTTCGCGTTTTGTCTGGGCCACGAGTTGTAGCTGTGCTTCAGTCTCGCTGTAGTAATCTAGCACACCCCGTGCCCACAGACAGAGCTCTCAATTGCCTGTCAGTAGTCCCCAAGCTCTTCTGGTTACAAAATGCTGTCACTTTCAGCTTCTCCCATCAGTCGGAAGGGTCTGCTCTTGGCCATGGCCATTTACAGTGCTGTGCAGATTAATTTCCATTGCCCAGAGCCATTGGGACCGAAACTGTTCAGCAGGTTACGTTTCACTGTGTATGACCTGAATTCCAATGCTGTGACACCTTTCGCAGCTAATAATTTCCCATTTATCTGTGAATTGGTTGTCTGATGTGAAGCTGTCTCATGACAGGCATAAGTTTGTCAGCTGCAGAGGCATCAGCAGAGTGTGGTTCCTGCAGCAGAAATAAGAAAGGTTTACAGTGAGACAAAATTCCCCGGCCACCTTGGGATGGGTCAGAATAAAGCTGTGTTGGCTGCGTATTTGAGATGGTAAGGGACGAGAGTGAATCCAGAAGTGTCACTTTCATGTGGAATCGATGAGCTGCACAAGTATCTGTTGCAAGTATATGGCTGCTGGTAAACTTAATGAGTGTGGCCTTGGCATCTGTAGCATATTACGTTCAGTCAGATGACTTCTGCTGGATGCAGGGCTTGGAAGAACTCCTTTCTGACTTCCAGAACACATCTGGGGCTTTCAAATAGGCAATCTGCAAAGGAGGCACTGGAAGATACGTCCTCCAAATTGATAAGTTCCTTGTCTTGTTCACTTTCATCACTGAGAAGTATGGAGGCACTTCTGTTGACCAATTCAGCTTCATTTGTCTGCATGAATTTCCATCTTCTCTGTTGGCCTTTACAGTAGGATACTGCTCAGGCTGAAGTTTATCTTCTTATCAGCCAGCTCTCAGACTCTATGTAATGCCTGCTGCCATGTTGTCAGAACAGGAATGCTGGATTTTCTACATTTGATGTATTTGACTTCCATGCAAATGACCAGTTTGGAGGAAAACAAGACACGTTATGCTTCAGATTGTGTACAAGCAGCAGCTCCTGAAAAATATTGGTATAACTAATGGCTTGTGGCCTTTTCTTCGTGACCTCATGTTACAAGAACAGCAGCTCTGTGATATTTATGCCATTTTTAATATTCTGAATTACGTAGGATTAAAGCGACAGACACATTCCCTTGTTTTTCATTACACTAAACATTGCTTTTTTCATGTATCCAGCAAATGTGCTGCTTTTGCACACAGACGGTCGTGTAATGTGAGGAAGACTTTGATCTTCTCACTCTGGCATCTGTAGACTTTCTGTTCCGGGCGTTATCTTATAGAACCAGTATAACTGAAATTTTCCAGCTTAGTAGATACCTGATTTGTTCTCAGTCTGTGACAGCAGGTATTGTGCTTACAGTTGTTTTGTTGTTTTTTTTTAAACCTTCCAAGCTGAGGCATAAATAGAATGGCAGCCTGTTACCAAATGGAGCTAACAACAGTGCGTAGAGTGGAGTGTAAAAATCAGTACCTTTCCCCTTCCTGCCTCGCAGAGGAGGTTTGGTAGTGGTATGTTGTCAGGGTCTCCATCAGGGTGGTTTGATGCAACTCACAGGCTGCTTTGTTTCTGTTCAGATCAGCTGTGAGTCAGGCCAGCCCTGTGACATGGGGATGTTTTGCCAGGAGAGCAGTGGCACGTAAGGGATGGGCTGCTGGAGCTTTGGGAGAGTGCTGGCCAGGAGCGTGCTCTGCTCAGCCAGAACTTTGGAACCCGCTACAGGATGATGAATAAGGATGACAAACAGTTTTGGTGAGCGGGTCCTGGGCTCATCGTGACAAAAACTGAGGACAGAGCTGAGAATTTGAATTTATTCAGGAATTTGCACAGAAATGTGAACTCTGCCGTTAGCTTTATATGTGCTGCTTATGCCTTTACTCTGCATAGAATAAAACACACATTCTGGGACATGGAGGGCTTGAGTTCAGTGCACTCGGCAGCAGCATTAGTTTCTGGTCAAACCTTAAGCCTTGATAAATGTATCAATAGATAAAGCTAAAATCATTTTTGTTGTTGTTGTTCATTCCTAATTTGGGAATGTACTGTAGAGTTGAGTGGATTAGAATATGGATTAAAACAACAGCAATCACGGCGCTGTTGCCAAAAAACAGTATCTGGGTTTGGAAAGATAAACTGCAGAAATGATAAATGATTCAGAGCTGTGGCATCTTAGGAGG
Source organism: Oreortyx pictus (assembly GCA_036925125.1). Taxonomy (NCBI): domain Eukaryota; kingdom Metazoa; phylum Chordata; class Aves; order Galliformes; family Odontophoridae; genus Oreortyx; species Oreortyx pictus. Next base: position 1,498,225 of record JAUPFR010000025.1, on the reverse strand, counting down.
AGTATCAGAGCCCTCTCAGTCCAGCTTGAAGCTGAAGTTCCAGTCATGCAAACCTGTCTAGGATGATCTGTACTCTGCTGTCACAATGGAGCGGAATGGCATCTGTTGGTGGTGCAGAAATTACATCAGCTTTCCATCAAAATGGATATGTAAATGTTTTCTAGTTTTGTTTTCTTGGAGCTTTTCTGCTGCAGCTGACCTACCATCTCAATTTACAATAAAATCATTTTGTCGAATAAATTGCTGTTTTTGGCACCCCACCACTGGTCTCGATGCTTTCACCAGCTCTGTGAATTACGATGCAGCTACCAGATCTGCACCACGCAGATCCACTTTTCTATCATCTGAGTTGTTCTATCTCTATCCACATTAAGGATTAGTATTTCAAATAGCAGTGATAACGTGAGTCACTGCTGTAACTGCCATCAAGGTTTTGCTCTGCCCTTAGTCCTCTTTTTTTCTCATGACACGCTACAGTTGTGGCCTTTCTCTTCTATTAATTTTGGGAAGACTTAAGGGATGTGTTGGGGGTATGACACATTTTGTGGACACTTTCCATTCCTAAGTAATTATTTTGGAAGAGAAGCTTTTGGATGCTTTTTCTCCTTGTCCTTTGCCACTTGATGCTCTGATTGTCTCAGAGAACTTACAGTGAAAGAATAACGTATGCTTTTGCACCTGCCTCTCTGTGTCCTTTATTCCAGTACTGAGAGGTAAAATTACCATGGGCACAGCTCAGGGCTTCCAGATGTGCTCATCTTTTCAGCAGGTTCTTATGATGGGGATGCAGCCACTGTACTTGGGCTCTGTAAAACTCAACTGTTACAGGACTTGTGGGGAACTTCGCTGAATCCCTGCTACTTTGTTCAGGATTTAGAACTGACTGTGGCATTCGTTGCCATAATGTGGTTTTCACAGCTGTTAAATGGGCCTGAGTGCACGGAGTTGACCTTTCATCTGAAAATTATGTAGGCTATTTACAGTCTCACACATCCTAATCACAACTGTTAGCTGTAGTATTTTAGGCCACCTCTACGAGTTCTGATTATGAAATAGTTTCTGCCACCCTCGGTACCGACTTCTGGGGGTGTGTAACTGAGATTTGGGAAGGTCTTCTTTTGGAAAGTATCTGTGCCAGGATGCTTTGGGAGGAGGAGGTGGCAGTTTGGGAAACAACTTGCTGCTGTAGTATCTTCGGAAGGGGTTCTTACAGAACAGAAGCGGAGAGTGTGTATGCAAACTTCTCTGTTAAAATGAAGAAGCTAACGTGTTTTTGATAAGCAGCAGTAATGGTGGATGGAATCAGTAGCCTTTGAGGCTTTGGAGTATGGAGCTGTTAAGAGTGGGTGGGCCAAAAACACTTTCTTGCACTGCAAATGGCATCATCGAATGCAGTGCTGCCAGAGTATGGTTGGAAAGCAACACACGCTTTCATCTGTGTTCTGTTGTGGAAAAGAATATTGCTGCTAAAAGTAAATAGATGGATTGTAGCATTTCTAGGCTTCAGGTTACTCTGTGAAATTCCTCAAGGATTAAAGCTCCCAGGTGAAGTTCTCCAGAGTTTCTCATCGTGCTGTCAGCACTTCTTTCCTCTGCAGATGGGATGCGGATGTGGTGCTTCTCCAGTAGTGTCAGACCTGCAGCTGGGGAGCCCTGCCTGAGGATAAAGCCCCTGAAAAGTCATCTTGAAGAGACCAAGGAGCAGGTCAGCCCCAGTGCTGAATGTCGGCGTGTTTGCTGCAGGATGTAGTATTCCTTTGGCCTCTGTTTATAGGTTGCAGCTCAGCGTTTATTTCATGTTTTAACATAACCGGTGCTCATAAAGTAACTAATTTAACACTGGTTCCTTTGTGCACATACAATTTGAAGTATCCTAGAGGAAATTGGAGTGCTGAACCACTGCATGCTTTTCGGGATGGTTCATTTCCCTGCTCTGTGCACCCGCTGCAGCTGAAGGTTACAGGTTTGCATTCCCCAGATTCCAGTACACCAAAGTGAATGCTGCACATTGGCGTAATTTTGAGCAAAGAAACCTTGTGTTTGCCTTTTATGTTTTTTTTCATTAGTTAGACTCGGCCGTGGCAGCCTGGCTCTGAGCTAGGTTTACTGACCTGACTTAAAATGCTGTTTTAAGCAAAGTTTAGAAAGCACTGTTGATTCTTTTGAAGAGAGGCTGGTTTGTGAGCTGCAGCCAGCAAGCAAGGCAAGATTCGTAGTGGGAGATAGTGCCTTGTAATAGGCCAGCTGGTACTGTTGGGAGAAACAGATGTGTGTTTAGATACGTGTTTCAAGTCTCAAATAAGAACAGCAAACTTGAAATTAAGTACACGCTAAGAACAGTTGTTCAGTTTCAATTATAACCTTAATTATACTAACCAGTTAGACACTGAGGGTGAATGGGATGCTGGTACCTGTGTAGCGGAGTGGGATGTTGGCTGGTGATGTTGGTTTCTTTAATCTCTGTCTTACTAGCCAGATACTACATCTGGAACGTGGAAGAAATAGAAAAGAGATGTGCTAGGTTAACAGCCTAGTACTTTAGCTAAAGGTGTAGGTGGGCTTTGTTGAGCCATCTGTCCCCACAGAAGACCCCTGGGCTGCTGCTGCTCTGCAGATGGTGCTGCAGCCAGTGTCTGAGGAGCAGCCTGTGTGAAGAGTGACTCTCCCAAAAGGTAACTGTACTGATCCCATGTACACCATGATGTCAGAGTGAATGAATGCACCTGAGGGATTGGAGAGCAGGAGGGCAGGAATTTCCTAACATTTTCTTGGCACTAAATACAATGGGACATTCACTTCTCTGAAGTTTGTTGGTTTTAATATTCAGAAAAGTGGTTGTTTTCATGTTCTGTAGGAGTCTGCAGGTCAGGACGCAGAGTTTAAAGGTGGGGTGGTAGTTTTGTGTTAACCTTGACTGACTACTAATGAGCTCAGTTACATTGAGCTAATTGAAGGCCAGGTCTACATTAGTGCTTGTAGGATTGCAAAAGAATCATTTGTTAGGAACCTGAATTAACGTTCAAACTAATCATACAAAGTCTTTGATACTGCAGCGCTTGCCTTCAAACTGCTTTTGCCTCATAGTGGCTAACATTCCCTTCTCTCTGGAAGTCCTGAAATGCTCTCGTTTGAATTCTCACCTTGTCCTGGGATCAGTGGTTGGGCAAGGCTGTGAATTCCCACACGTTCCCAGTGTGAGAACGCACGCTGAACAACCATTCTGCAACTGTGAGTGTCAGTGAAGTTAAAAACTGATGCACGCTGCAGCGCCCCACTGAGAATATTTTACTTCTGAAACCATCTTGAAATTTCTGTGTGCTTCTCTTGACCTTTGAAATGCTCTGCTGTAGCATGGGACAGGGCAAGATGTGTGCGTGGGGACTGGGAGGAGGAGCTGTGCTGTCATCAGCTGCAAGGGAAGAGCAGGCTGCCGTGCTCTGACCCCAGAAGCTCATCCCTGGTGATGGAATTGCTGGTTGTGTATATCTGAAGGACAAACTAAATTTTCATCTGCAGCCCATGTATCACTTAATTTACGTACTCTGATCTCCATCCCTGAAGATTCCCAATGTACTGTGTTCGTTTATGGATCTGAATAGCTTCTGAATGTAGCACCCCACACCTTAGGATCTAACTACTGCTGTCAGGGTGTATCTGATAATGGGTAATAAGACCAAAAAGGAGAGTGCCATTTTGAAATGACAGTTCACAGATGTCAGACTTGGGTGAAGTTTTCCGTCTCAAGCCTCTACTCTCTTTCATCGCTGTGATTTACGGCAGCTATAAAAGTGCCCTCTGCAACTAAAAGATTAAAAAGGAGAATTGAACCCCTCTATGACCTGTCTGAGCTTTAAGCATGCCCATCTTTTCATGTGGAAAATACTTTCATATTGTTTGAATTACCTTCTAAAAATATTTGACGTATTCACTAGCTGCTTAGCTCCAAGTATCTGATGTTGTTTGCCCTTCCCAGCCCACCTCTTCTGATTTTCCTGGAAATAACATGCATATGTGTACCGTGTCAGCACTGAAGCCTGTGTAGGAGCCACTTGTTTGAGTGATGGCATGTCAGAGGAACAAGGGGCAGAGTCAGGTAGAGAAGTGACTTAACAGAGCGATACCCCGCGTTATGGCAGGCACCCTGCTCCTGTCAGAAATGTAAATGAATTTATTACTGCCTTCCGCTATTTTATTTTAAATTCTGTAACCAGATCAAGGTCAAGGAAGCCAAAGATGAAAGGGAAAGGAAGCCCGAAGAGGGGAGAGGCGGGCAGGAAGGGGAAGCAGGGCGAGCAATGGTTCTGAAGGGAGTCTGGAGGAGGTGAGCAGAATAGAGCTCTGAGACGGGAGGCTGAGCATCGCTCATCAGATGAATGAGAAAGGAGGATGGTGGTTAGTGTTCCAGGCAGTTAAGAATCGGGAGAATCACTTGCTTAAATTTTCTTTTGTTCATCGTTATGTGTTGGTGCTATTTCCAAGTGCCAGATCTGCTGTCGAGAGTCTTTGTGTGTGTGTTAATCTTTTTGCAGCCGGTTCCTGAGTGGTGGTTCTGGGCTCCCGGGGTGCCAGCATGCTGCTGTAGCTGCTCAGGAGTTCAGAAGGAAGGCTGTCCTCAGGCTGTTCTAGAATATGCTGTTACAAGATTTTACTGAGATCAATTAAATATGATTTTCATTCGATTCATGCTGGAGATCAAACAGTCTGGATCTTCAGATGCCTCTTTGAGGTCAATATGTTTGCTTTTCACTGAGGAGTGTTTTGCTTGTGCTCAACTTCTTCTTTTGCAGTAGTGTGAGATTTCATTTCAAATCCAAATGGCGTTTATGGTTTCACTCCAGCTTTATATATATTGTTAAGTGTCAGTCTGTTCTCTAGAATAGATCCTTTTCCTTTCTGTGAAAAGGTTTGCAATATCAAAAGTGAAATGAAGGAAACAAGAAGCCCTGTAGAACAGGGGGGCACTGGCAGCTGCCGCTTAAATATGTGCCGAGTTTGGAACAACTCACCACAAAACTTGCAGTGCTCTCTGTGTCTGTAACTCCACACGAGCGGTTTGCAAGCGTGATGTGGCTCTGTGTACGTGTAAGGGGAAGGCAAGGGATGATGAGAATAAGCCGACTGACTCCAGGAAATAATCAGATCCAATTATGTTACTGATGTTCAGCCACCAACTTCACCAGATGATGTTTCTGTATCACGTTAATTGTGTGAGTCACATAGAACATAGAAGACAGCATGGAAGCTTGGGGGCCTTGAGAAGGTATAACGTTACAGCTTGTTTTTCCTTTAGAGTGGAATAATTCAGAAACAGTTCGAGTGAACATATGAACTTAAGGTTGGGTTAGATTCGTTGTTTTTTTTTTTTAATATGCTCTACCCTCCGCTAGCAGGGACAGCTTTAGTGGCCACAGATGTTCCCGTGCAGGGGCAGGAGATGTCTAGGCATACTGCACCTAGCATGGCACAGTGTTTTTCTGTGTGTCACAGAGGAACGAAGTCATGGATCAGCTTCGTCAAAGCAGAGGCGTTCTGGTTTTGGATACAGATGCAGCCTTAAAGCTCTGCCAGACTGTGGGGCGTACGGTCCTTCTGATCCTTCAGGACGCTGCCCAAGTCCCATGTCATTGCTTCTACACATTGAAGAGAACTGGTCCCTAAGAAGGCAGTTTCTGTTTTTTGTAAGAAAGTTGCACTCCCTGTTTATTTTTCACGTACATAAAGCAGCATTAGGCGATCAGTACCTGCTGTACAGCAGTAAAACAGAGCTATTGGCAACAATTATTTTATGTTTACTGGCTTGAACTCTGCCCTCTGAAAATTCATGCTGTAGTTTCTCTGAAACTCTCCTGCTATTAAATTCCTTCTCTGGGATATTTGCCTGCTCCTTCACGCTTGTAAGTAGACCAATAAAAGGTCTATCCTGCTTAAAAGAATGATTGGACAAATTCTCTCGGGCTTAAGAGCCATGAGCAATAGTTTCCTGAGTCCAGAAAATAAAAATCGGGATTTCTTACACAGGTGATGGTTTCAGAGGTGCTTTCTTGTCGGTGTTAAACACTTGTTTTTTTTTCTCAACTGTGCTGAGAGTTTGTTTTGACTGGACAGCAGCAGAAACGTGGAAGGTGATATTAGTGATAGACTGCAAATAATTCTGTTTGCCTTCTTGAAAATGACAAGTAATTGCATTTCTGTAGAGTTAATCCACTATACAGTCTGGATCTTAAAAGAAACCATGACCCTGGAGAATTGTGGTGAATTTTCTGCATGCAGTCTTACAGTCGTGAAGCCACTTAACTTTGCTTCCAGAAATGAAAGTGACCGCTCTTCTCTTTGTTGCAGGCTACCTGTGATCTCTCATACGTGGAAAGAACGCTGGCAGCAAGGTGAAAAGATGGGTGTTAAAACATTCACTCATAACTCCCCTGCTCACAGTCAGGAGATGCTTGGAAAGCTAAACATGCTCCGCAACGATGGACATTTCTGTGACATCACCATTCGTGTCCAGGACAAAATCTTCAGGGCTCACAAGGTGGTGTTGGCAGCGTGCAGCGACTTCTTCCGTTCCAAACTCGTTGGCCAAGCAGAAGATGAGAGCAAGAGTGTGTTGGACCTGCACCACGTGACAGTGACTGGTTTTATTCCTCTTCTGGAATACGCTTACACAGCGACGTTATCCATTAATACAGAAAACATTATTGATGTGTTGGCAGCAGCCAGCTATATGCAGATGTTCAGTGTTGCTAGCACGTGCTCCGAGTTCATGAAGTCGAGCATTTTATGGAATACACCCAACAGCCAGCAAGAGAAGGTGCTCGATGCAGGGCAGGAGAACAACGCAAACTGCAATTTTACTTCTCGAGATGGCAGCCTTTCTCCAGTGTCTTCTGAATGCAGTGTAGTGGAAAGAGCCATTCCTGTTTGCCGAGAGTCACGAAGGAAGCGCAAAAGCTACATCGTCATGTCTCCCGAGAGCCCTGTTAAGTGTAACACGCAAACAAGTTCCCCCCAAGTGCTGAATCCTTCCACTTCTTACCCGGAGTCCAGAAATCAGCCTGTAGACTCCTCCTTAGCTTTTCCGTGGACTTTTCCTTTTGGAATCGACCGAAGGCTTCAGTCTGAGAAAGTGAAGCAGGTGGAGAACTCTAGGACTTTGGAAATGCCTGGACCCTCGGAGTCAAACAGAAGAATTGCGGATTATGTGACGTGTGAGAGCACAAAAGCCAATTCACCCCTTGTGATCGAGGAAGACGTGCGTGTCAAAGTGGAGAGGTTAAGTGATGAGGAGGTTCACGAGGAAGTATCGCAGCCTGTTAGTGCATCCCAGAGTTCTCTGAGTGACCAGCAGACGGTCCCGGGAAGCGAACAAGTTCAGGAGGATCTCCTGATCAGCCCACAATCTTCCTCTATAGGTATGACCGTTTCTGGGGTTGGGTGGATGTACAAGTGGATAAGTGTATATATAATTGTGATAACTGCAGTGCTTCTCGGGGGAAAATCTGCTAACGTTCAAATTTTATTTTTGTGAAACTCAATTTTTTATCAATTTAATGAAATGTTACATGTAAGCCATGGTGGGAGTATGGGACTTAGAGCTCTTGAAGTTACTGCAGATCACAGCTAAGAAAGTAAGCCTGGTGCTGGACCTCTTGATGATTCAGATGAGATTGATAACCCCATTTTACCTCTGGTTGTTTGACTGCAGAAATAGAAATCTTGTTTGTATCACAGGGCATGATCTCAGTTAAGGTCTATCACCAACTTTGAAAGGCTTATGGCTTATAGCCATAGAAGAACAGAATGGTTCTTTGCATCAGACATGAAATCTTGTGTAGTCATGACAGAGAGCCTTTGTAAGAAGATTTGCAAAATAAGTGGTGGAACACTGTCCCAGACGAAGGCAAAACCACACGGTCATAATACGGAGTATCTTTCTGTTTCTGTGGGATTCAGTTCTCACGTTGCTTCTTCAAAGACTGCCAATTGCTGTGAGAAACTTTTTTCCACCAAGGACAATTTGAAGTTAGTTTTGAGTTCTTCTAGCAGGCTGTTCCTTATTTATGGCTAATATTTAAAGGTAGTTGCTGTAATAATCTTTTTTTCCTCTTTGTACAGAATGCACTGAGTGGCTATTAGTGGGTCAGAAGATGGGCGTTTTGCAATATATCTAGCTTAATTACCAACATTTTGCCCATGCCAGCTATTTTGCCTTCAGTTAAGTGGCTTGACCTGTGTTTGGTAGAGTTTGTTTACTGAAAGATGTTTAATAAAACCTATTTTATTAGAAAACCGTAAGGATGCAGAATGTGCTGGTCTGCTTCGTCCAAGTAGTGTTTACATGAAAGGCTAAGTCAGTTAATTAAAATAAACTAAAACAAAGTAAATAAATGTAGCCTGCATCAGCTCTGTTTCTTTGGTCAGTGCAGCACTGAGGTGCATTCTCTGCAGGAAGCAGAGCTGACCATTCTGTAATGTTAAATAGCACAGGTCATATTCACTAAAAAGAAACGAAACTATCCTCCCTTTGTTCCATTCTTCCAGACTTCACCTTGTTTCTGTTCGTCAGTTTATGTAGCCCTTGTGTTGACATTTTAGGTCAGTAATGCTTTTTCCAAATCAGAATGTTTTATTTACTGCAGTGAGTGCTGTTAACCTTTTCTGAGGAGCAGACTTAAGCTGAGGATTGCTAAATCTCTGTAGCTTTTTTCAAAATAGTGCATAGATGAGAAACTAAAAGAAAGTTTGCTTAATGGGTAGTTTCCAGGAAAAGCGATCTTTGTTTAAATCACGTTTTGTTTGAGTCTGCTGTTAACCCATTATAGTAGGAGCACTGAATAGACCTCACCAGGGCCAAGAGAGCAGGGATGCAAATTATTACATCAGCATAATCGTACTGTGACAGACGAAATAGAAAAAGTACAAATGATGATTAGGTAAAGTTAAAAATAGTGTATCAGGTCAAAGGAGGGAACTCTACACTAGAAATACCGTATCTAAGGGCGTGGAAGAATAAACCAGGTAGAACTTCTGGATTACAGAAAGTCCACTGAAGCATACTGTAATACCCAGGCAGCTTGCTGTACCTTGCTCTTGCTGAGAATTGCTTTAACTGTTTTCCTCATCTGTGAAATAAATCATTTCTGTTGACAAACAGCTCTACATATCCATCTTCAAGAGGTATCTGTTTTGAAGCAACGTGATGTTTGATGGAAAATCTTGCATTTTCTCTTTCCTGTACCACTGAGGTTATGTAGGTGACCATTTGTGTATATGGAGTGGAGGATCTCAGGCCTAAGATGTCTCTTACTGGGAATATTAGTACAGCATGTTCTTCATTAAAGGGCTATGTAGAGAACCAGTGTGCTAGCCAGCCCTAAATCTTCAGTGTGCAAGTCTACTCGTTGTCATTGAGTGTTTGAATTAATATTTAGCAGTCTTTGCATAATATTATTAACTGTCCTGATAACAGTTTTTTATTCCTATAAAGAGACACGAGGCTGTCATTTTTAGCACAGTTTGTGCATATCAGATATATGATAAAGGCCCTCTTTGTAGCTCAGAAAGCACTTTTTGCCTCCCGAAGATATATTTCTTCATGCAGGAGTATAAAGAACAGTCAATGGAGGCAGCAAGATATGTTGAAGTACAGCTTTCTCCTCTCAACGGATTTTCCTTGTATAATTGCATATATTTATCTCAGTGTTTTATAACGCATTTGTAAAAGTGTTCTTGCCTTTTATTTCTGGTATTGCAAAAGCTCTTCTTTGCTCTTTGGGCAATTTCAAGAATTACTCATTTGCAATTTATTGTATTTGAAGGCACTTTATAATACAGAAGGTGTGAAGCAGGGCCTTGATAAATAAGTCATTATAGCAACAGTAATAGCTATGTCTGGGAAGATACTTTCCTAACTCATTAACAGTTTCCATTGGAGAGACGAAGGCATAAAATTAAACCTAAGAGGAGTCTGGATTATTTTTTAGTCGACTTAGGTAAGTACAGCATGAGGAAGAAGGATAAATCAGAACGGAATTAACTGCTGTAACTTCATAGTTTGCATATTGCTGAATTTCCCAAGTACAGTTTGTCTGTTCATAGGAAAATTAAAAGAACTGATTGTACTAGTGTTATTTTGAAACTGCTAGAGATGCAGATTCCTCCCATCCCTAGCCCTGTAGCACAGGGTCACAGTAAAGTGGTAATCCTGTGCTTCTTCAGTTTTACACTTTGTCTGACACTTCATATTGTAGACCAAGTGGTGCTTTGTTTACCAAGTGTGTTTCAGAGAAGGATTCCTATATTCAGATTGCTCATGTCTTAGAAAGAATTGTTTGCAACAGCAGCAAGAGCAGCTTCTAACGCTGTCCTAAGCTGTGCTTGTTCTCAGAATGTAAGTGTAGAGAGAGAAATCTCATTCTCTCACCTGTTGTTGTCAGAGGGATTCTGTGGTAGAAGCCCAAGGAGTGTGTGGCTTCAGAAAAGCTCAAGCTGTGTGTAGTATTGTGTCTTAAGGAGTCAGGATGGGCTTCCTTCCACACTGCTTCCAAGTGATGGATGTGCAACTGATCATAAACGCATCATACTGATCAATGAATGTATATATAGAGGAAAGGTTTGGGGTGCAAAAGCCTTGTAAAGGAGCAGAGCTGAACTCCGTTGCTCATGAAGTCTTGAAAATGGATGAAACGTGCCCTATAGATGACAGTAACGTTTCTACTTTGCTCTGTTAGTAATGGACGTGTTTTATAAACTCTGGCTGCATTTAACATCGATTCTTTTCATTTCCTAGGTGTGCCAAATATTTGCCCTTTATTGAGTTGTCCATTTACTAGATAATCTGTGCAGAGGAGAAATTGAAGTTGGAACACGATGCTTCTCAGTTTTCTAAGTGATTTTCCCAAGATAATTTTAGTGTCTCACCACCCAGGAAGCACTCCCTCTCAGAGATTTGGCACAGCAAGCTGTATGTGTATTTACCTCCCCCCTCAGCCCTTTTTGAACACGTATTTGCATTAAGCTGCCCTTTTTTCTTTGCCTAGGCTCAATGGACGAGGGGGTTACGGAGGGATTACCCACACTCCAAAGTACCTCTGGCACTAACGCTCATGCAGATGATGATGATCGGTATGTACCCATGTAGTGTGCAAACTGTTCTGCAGCAAGTGCTATGTTGTAATTAACCTACCCAGCCCTAACCCCAGAATGTTTAGCTGTTCGTACATATACTCCCCTGTGATGATCAAAGTACAATCAGTGCCTGAAGGATCGGATGCTTTAGAAGAATGTAGGTGATGAAAGTCGGAGTTTGCTTGCTTGTTGCTTTCCATTTCCTGTCTGTTTTCAGGCTGCACTGGTGAAGAAAGATATTCATGTCTTTGCTGTTTCTTCATCACTGCTCTATATTAACAAATAATAGCACAAAGATCTTTATTGTGAGACAGGTATGGTTGTTGCATGCGTGCTAAAGCTGACGTAAGGCCACAAAAACAACAAAACAAAATAGCTGATTGTGGCTTCCTCACGCACTTCTGTTCCCATAAAACACAGAGCAGACAGGGCAGCCTTGTGGCTTTTCTCCCCAAACTTCCATTGTAGCTTTTTACCAAGATGCTGTGTGTTGTTGCCTTTACGTATTTAGCAGCCTTTTGCTGTGCTGAGATGAATAGTTTCTTGTGGGAATCCCTTGTAAGGGCAGGCTGGCTCAGAAGGCAGGTCTCAGGTCTGTTTGGTGGAAGATGTATGGGGGTGCTGCTGGAGCAAAGCGATGCACCTGCAGTTGGCTTACAAGGGTGTGCACCAATGGTTTGACTTTTATTTCTTGGCTTTTGTTGTATGTGTGGAGTATGGTGCATAGATAGCTACTGTGTTTCTAAGCAGAAGTTTTTAAGTATTGACAAGCTCACTTTTGCATGCTGTTTTGTTAGACAAGTTGATCTGAGAAGTGCCAACCTTTGGGAGTTGTTCCAGAAACAGTGTCAAGTGAAACTCCATAGAGATAACTATGAAGAGCCGCATTTTCAGAGCTCTAAAATCTTCCCTGCCATTTCCATCTAAAACTGTCTCATCGTAGGATTAAATCTGAAGGGAAAATAACTGCCTAGAAATGATTATGTGTATGACAAAAGATTTTATGGATCTGCTAGAAAAACCTCACTGTAAATAAATATCCAAACGTATTTTCGGCAGTGATTTATTTCAGAGTTTTCCCATGAAATTATAGAACTTCCATGCGAACTGAGTAGAAAAATTAAAAATACATAAAACCCTTTTAAAACTCTGAGAATTTCTGTCAAAAGATGACTTTCATGCAGACAAGAGGAGTACTTCCCTGAGTTTCTGACCACGTTTGAAATGAACGGATCTCAGAATATCAGAACCATCATAAAAATGCATGCATGGCACATTGTTTCTATTAAAGAAGGAGAACTAGTAGCTATGGAAATTTATGACAATTTTAGACTCCAAAACTAAGGTTTTCTGTCCAGTTGAATGAGCAGAATGATGCTTTCAAGTCATAAGACCGTTTCTTTCACGTGCATATGTGTATTGTGCCTGCTAGGCTGGGGCAGTGTGTTCTGATAAGTAGTGACAGCCCTTCAAGCACTGCACTTCTGAACTGTTTCAAGCACAGGATGGCCACATCAGCAGGTGAATGTGGGCTGTCATTTACTGAGCAGCAATTGGGATGCACAGACACTGAGATACTGCAGAATTTTTAATAGAACCCAACAAAATGAAAACATGATCAACAACTCAAATAAATGGAGAACATTTCTTTCACTTATTGTTTGGTGGCTTTTTTAACGGAGCTGTAGTCCAGGCTGCACATAGGTAAATACAGTTAAGGTGTTGATTTTAAAGTGGTGATTCCAGTACTTATCCTTAAGTGCTCATCTGATCTGTGGATCTTTGTGTGTCAGATAGGAAGGATGTATTTGTCAAATTCCTTTTGGAATTCCTGTTGGAAGTCCAGAAATTCAACCTTACCTAGAAACTAACAAAGTGGGTTTGAGATGGTGTCCCATTTGTTCAGTTAGGGAGACCTCCTGAATGCCTTCAACAGGAGACATTGTACTTTTTTCACTGTGCATTTAAGACATCAAGAGTTTAGTAAAACTGCATTGTTCTGGCCGTGGTAGTTGTGACCTGCAGGTGAGATTCAGGGTCAGAGCAGATTCCTGCTGCCAGTGATGTCTGACCTGCCGCCAGGCTGTGAGCAGGCTGAAATGTCTATTTTGTCAAAAAAGATAGACTTTAATGCTCAGGAAAGGGAAATCCCAGGTAAGTGCAAATTCCTGTTGTTTTTCTGTTCGTACCAGCAGAGATGTTTTTATTTCTCTGTGCCCTTTGGCAAAGCAAGTGCATTGCCAGAGGACTTGGATTACAGCACTTAAACAGTTTGCAGCTAGAGGCTGTGCAGGAGCAATTAGTCTTAAATGAATTACTTTGAAAGTTAAATTGTTCTGTTATTATAGTCTGCATGCTGTTTTTCCAGCACAATGCTTGAGGTATTCTGATAGAGCTGATTGAATCAGATACCAAAAAGTATTGATGAATTAGATTAATGTTTTAAATTTAGGACGGTGTAATTGTAGATGCTAATGTTTGTTCATGGAACATGAATTGAAATGAAAATGAATTGGCTTTCATTTCATTTGTAAATATCACTGAAACTGCAAAATAAACCTTTTCTTTCCAGTTTACTGAGTTCTTTAAATTCCTCCTCAGGGACTTCTGACTGGTTGTAAATCATCAATATGCATGATAAAATGCCCATGCCTGAAAAATGGCATTCAGCTGGTGTTGAGACCTGTTGTGTAAAGGAGGGAACACAAGCTATTCTCTCTGTTCAATGAATATAAAACTCAGGATGCAGGTCAGACATACAGCTGTCGAGAGGAAGAGTTTTCCCATGTAAATGTAGATCTCAACAGAAGTGCAGAAGGCTTTTTTTCCATCTCCATGTTCAAGGTTCGAATTTCCACAGACACAGCTTCTCATTTTTTTTTTTCTCTAGCTTGCTTGTAAATCAGTGAATTTTTTCTTTGTAGTTTGGAGAACGTTCAGTATCCCTACCAACTCTACATTGCTCCTTCTACCAGCAGCACAGAGAGACCCAGCCCAAATGGTCCAGATAGACCTTTTCAGTGTCCAACCTGCGGGGTCCGGTTCACTCGCATTCAGAACTTAAAACAACACATGCTTATCCACTCAGGTAAGGAACAGTGCTACGTCCAACTATTACTAACTCATAGACATGCAGAGGTTTGCTCACTGTGCCGCAAGTACAATAATGCAGTTCTTTTTTTAATCACTTGCCAGGTGCAAGAGAATTGATTTCAGAAAGATTGGGTAGAGAGGTACGTCTCACTGGATGCTTGTTCTGATACATTAGATGTGACTGATAGCTGCACTCATGGATAATGAGCATTTGTGTGGACTGAAAAAACGTGCCTAGAAGACACCAGAATAAGTTCTTCTCACAAGAAAGATTTAAGATGAACTCTCACAGTATTCTTAGCTTTTTTATCATACTAAAGAAGTGATGTAGTTTGAAATTATTCTTCTTCGAGATCATAATTGTCTGCTCTGATTTAGAGAATTGCTGCCATTAGAAAATGTGTCATCTCATGTCCTTGCTTTGAAGAATGTCATATGTTTTTGAATCTCAGAGTTTCTGGAAAAATCGTAATTGAATTAGTTTGATGGTGAATTCAGTTTCTACAGATAGTGCAAGCAGCAAATGGTTTGTGCAAATGCCTCTTCTGAGTCTTGATCCCAAAGTGGTTGAGTCCATTTTCAGTTCTTACCTAAGTACACACTCATAATGTCTTTGCTGTTGGTGTTGTTCAAGACTTTTCAGTGGTATCCATCAAGAACATCGACATCTGAGTGCATGAAGGGAATATGGAAGGGTTGCTATAGCTGAGCACTAAACCTAACAGTTCTGCATCACTTAGTTTGAGATTGACTCTTACCTGCACTCAGATGCTGTACCATTTTTAGGCAGAGCAACCACAAATGTCAAGGGATAAATTCTTCACCGTCAGCAGTTACTTGTCAAATGCCTTCAAGCAAAATGACCATAATGTGTTGAGGCCAGCAATAAAAACACATTTAGTCTTCAAAAATGCAAACCGTGTGGATGTATCTGTTGCAGAATTATCCAGAGGAGGTTGCTCAAGTTGTAGCTGATGGCAGAAAGCTTCAGCAAAGCACCTCTGGCAGACCTGGCGAATGGCTGCCCCTGGGCAAAGTTAGAAGAGAGCACCCTTCTGAAGAGTAATTATTGTGCAGAATGTGCAAAATGTGTTCTCAGACCTTGGAAGCGTTAGAAGTGTTTTCACATGAGCAAAGTGGATGAAGAGATTCTCCTCAGACCATCTGAGGAAATAGGTGCCCTTGAACAGTTTGCAAGCATGAAAAGCTCCATGAGACAATATTCCAGAATATTAACTTGTTTTCATATGCTTAACAAGGAGTTTCAGTGTAACCTTAACTACAGCTTTCTCTGTGTAAAAACCCCAATTAAAAGTTCAGCTCCCACTTTGAACTTAAGGAAAGCAGAGTGAAAGACCAGTGGAATTAACAGCCTGGGCTGATGAGCATTCAGCCCTTTGAAAACATCTTTTTTATCCCTTGACAGCCCTATTATGAATAGAGCTCCATATTCCAGATTCTTGGCCTCATGTTTGGATTTCCACACCTTCTGGAGTTCAGACTCCTTATTTAACTTCTTGGTGATTCAGTCTTTTGTGCTGTAATAGTTCTGTTTGGGTGTGATTACGCACTCTAAGGCGCTGCAGCATGTTGCAGAGCTCGTATGTTTTGGGGTTTTATTAGTGCCTGTGAAAAATGAACTAGTAACAGAATGACTAAGTTAAAACAAGAGAAAAGGGAAAGCGTGAACTTAAACTGTCTTTGTCTGTCCTGCAGGGTTGCTAGAATTCTTGTAATATAAGGGTTCCCACACAATATAAAGGCTTCTGCTTTACTTTTTGATCACCATTCCTGCTGCATTACAGGGGGAAACCCTGTGCACAATGTCCCCCCTGCCAGAGCACGACTCTGGGGCCAAAGACGGCAAGAAAAAGGCATTGCAATTAGGGGTAGTCTGATAATTGCATTGTTGGGAGCCAGTCTGGCACAAGAATCTGCCAAGATCAAAAGAATTCAGAGATGTTTTGAGATGACAGCTGCAGCAGATCCTTTCTGGCTGTGGCTCAGCATCTTAATCATAGTGTAATCCGTGGCAACTTATGCTCATTTCGGGCTGTGAGGAAGAAGAAACGTAAGCATTAAAATGAGTTACATAATTACGAAATATATTAGCAGCTGGTTCTGAAAAGCTGCAGCTATGCACTAATTGTTTTGCCATTTTCAAGTTCAGTGGGGTGCTTCCTTCCGACATCAGCGCTTCGCTGTGACTGGACGCTGCTCCTGTCCTTTTGAAATCTGGAGGGATTTTGCCAGCGATCTCTCCGTCCAGAAGGTGAACGTTTGCTGCTCTCTTTTTGCAGGCATTAAACCATTTCAGTGTGACCGCTGTGGGAAAAAGTTCACCCGAGCTTACTCGCTAAAGATGCATCGCCTGAAGCACGAAGGTAAACGCTGTTTCCGGTGCCAGATATGTAGTGCCACTTTCACTTCCTTCGGGGAATATAAACACCACATGCGGGTTTCCCGGCACATTATCCGCAAGCCTCGGATTTACGAGTGCAAAACATGTGGCGCCATGTTCACCAACTCTGGAAATTTAATCGTTCACCTGCGGAGCTTGAACCATGAAGCATCAGAGCTAGCAAACTACTTCCAGAGCAGGTGAGGTGCACAGCAAAAACCTAACAGGGAAACTTGCTTTTTTTTTTTTTTTTTCCTATTTCCTTTTTTTTCCTAAATCATCTTTTCCTGCTTTCAGGGCAGCCTGCTGTGCCTCTCATCAGGTTGCCAGCTAATTTGAGTCAAATTCATTCTTGCACCACTCTCTGTTACATCTGATGTGTTTTACAGCGTATGAACTTCATAGGAGGGCACTGAAGAACGCAGTGTTATTCAGAAACTGCTTCTAGGCTACTTGATTTATGTTTTCATTTGTGTCCATGGGCAGACTAATGGAGTTAAGCCGTGGCATTCTATACTATACTGTCTGTGGAGTCCTGTTTATGATTTAAGATTCAAAATGTTGTCCACAGACGTTTTGCTTACGTAGGGGATAGACGTGTGACTTCATTTTAAGTGTTTGTTTAATGGTGGATGTCCTGGAAAGATTGCATGAGTCCATACCTGTTTGATTTTCTAGGTAATCTGTCCCTAAATGATTGGACTAACAGAGTGTGGTGTCTTTAAATAGTTACCAAACTGTTGTCCGTAGAGGAGTGAGCTGGTATGGATCAGGGAAGGAGATGGCATTCAGCTCTTTTCACACGAGTGTGATACCTGTGCCCGTCACAAAGCACTGCTGCAGCTGGCAACCTTCTTATACTGTCAGCAGAACCTTTGCTTCCTCACCTCACGCTTCTGTTTACAGCCTGTCCACCCTGAGTGCTGCTGTTTCTTGGGTGGATCTTATCTGGGGTGGAAAAGGCCCACATCTTTGCCAGTGCTGAACTAATTTTTGTTTCTGTTTTTAATGGTTCCCTTCTGTCAATGAGGTTTTCAGTGCCATGTGATGTTCCGATCATTAACTTTCTTTCTCATCAAGCTGATAAAATCTAAATAAGCTACTCTGCAGGAAATATGGATGCGCAACAATGCCAAATAGATGTTGTTGAATAATTTTTTCTGTGTGTTTAAATGAGAACCAGTTACGGTGCTTGGTGAGGTGTGCTGCTGTGAAGATCTGAGAACGATGTGAAACAAGTATCTTTCTTCTGCCTGCAACACAGTGTGCAGCTTGTATAATGTAACTGATACTTCCAATGTTTGTGCGAGAAGTGACATTTCTTTTCTGTCCTTTGCCCCTCTTCTAGTGACTTCCTAGTACCGGACTACTTAAACCAGGAACAAGAAGAGACCCTCGGGCAGTATGAGCTAGGGGAGCATGGCTTTGAAAGCAACTCTTCTGTCCAAATGCCTGTCATTTCACAGGTCTCGTCAACTCAGAATTGTGAAAGCACTTTCCCCTTGGGGTCTCTGGGTGGGTTGGCAGAGAAGGAAGAAGATGTGCCAGAGCAGCCAAAGACTAACGCCACTGCTGAGGCAACCGCAGGTGACCCTCCAAAGCAGGAGCTGTCATCTATTACTATTGAATAATTCATGGTTTGGTTTCATTTTTGTTCTTTGGAAAGTGCCTGTGTTTGGTCCTGTACATTTTAATTTAATTTTTTTAAACAAAAGTGGGGAGATTTTCCCTTTTCACTTTGTAAGCTACGCTTTAAACAGGAAACTGCAACAGATGTTACATTATTTTTCATGACTGAATGATCACTTCTGTGAAAATATTTAAGACTGAATGCACAAAAAAAGATCTTGTCAAAACATCATGGAAGCTGTGATACACTTCTAAAGAAGAACAACTGATTCAGATCACTTTAACTATTTCTTCTTCCACAGTTAGAACAGCTCATTAAGTTTCTCTTGCTTCTGCAGACCCTCTGGTTAAGGGGAAGAAATCAGAGGAAACCTTTTTAAAATGACAAACAACAGGATGCATTGGAAATCATTACTGAACAGCTTTGACTAGTTTTGAGTGGATGCTTTAATCTCCTGCATTAAAAAAAAGTGACATTTCCTATCCCTGTGCCTGCTGTTTCTCAAAGTGCTTACTGTAACCCTCTGCTTGGAAATGGTAAGCATTTTTGAAACTAACAGTCACACACTTTTAAAAACACATTGTCCCTTTTCATCTCAGATAAATCCGTTTTGGCAAACCAAGTGATGTCATGCCAGGTATTCCTTCTTCTTATATTTCAGTCCTTTTAGAAACTGCTCGATCAAATAGCCTGTCTGGATTTGCCAGGGTAAGGTTAGGCATGGAAATGCTACAGTCAGGAAAACCCAGTGAAGTTTTTCCCAAACCGAAATTCTTAAATCTTGGCCAGGTTGCTTGCAGTTCTGGTCACTTCTTCCTTTCATATATACTGTATCTTTCTAATCTCCAAAACCTAACTAAAAGGAATTTACAGATGGGGGAAAAAAATGAGCTCTCTTCTGCATTGTTGCACATTTTTTGCTTATACATATGCATGTATGGTTTCTGAGATTTTTATTAGGCTGTTTTGGACAAAACAAGCAATCTATTCTCTTCAGAGGCCAACTTTCTAACCCAACAAGGGGTTGTTTACAAGAAGCCTATAGAGCAATGATGAATTGTTCCTATTTCAAAACATTTTAAATCCTTGCCAATTCAGTTTATTAAAGGCCATTACTCCAGCTATATACAGAGCTCAAGTAAGCAATAAATTGTGAAAGATTTGCAATTTCATTTTTTCCATATTTAGGAAAAGCTGCAAATTTAGGGTATGGGATTTTCAGAGCAGTGATTCTTGTCCTGTTTAGGCTGTTTGGGTTATAGTACTGCTTTGAAAGCTAAATTAGGAAATACATTAGGAGGTTTTTGATTTATTTTTTTTTTACTTGCTTCTGAAGTTAGCTCGGTGTTTGCCAAATGCCTGTCGCCTGCGGATGACATGCTGAGAGAGTAGGTATTACTTGATCCTAGTATTCCAAAGGCATGATGTACTCCCTTAGTTTTGAATCTTGATTTTAAATTACTGTTTTCTATCTGGATTTGCTTTATGCGAACACGAGGAGGAAATGAAGCTAATAGAGAAGGGTTGCTCCTGAAGAAACAGAAGACACAAAAGTCATTGCAAGATCAGTTTGTATTCAGTTAGCTTAGGCAGCTAATACTCCGTAGGTCTGGGTTGTTTCTACTGATAACTCACTTTTGTAAGGAAAAGTAGCTTATTGCTACTAGGGTTTCAGTGTCTTCGGCAGCTTTTCTCCTCTCTGTTTTAAGTACATAGTACACATTTTAGTTAAACGAAGTGAAAACAGTTGGAATTTAAGTCCTTTCCGTGTTACTGGAGTGAAGTTTCCCTACCAGATCCGAAGGGTGTTTTATAAATATGCTGCAAGGAAGTTCTCTGCTACAATTCAGTCTTGTTGTCTACCTTTGTTAAAGTCTTCTTAAAAGGGCTTGAAGGAGAAATAGTCTTTTGTGATGCTGTGCTACGAGTCGGTCAAATGTCTGTTTGATGGGCTGAATTTGAAGACCAATTCTCTTCCACTTCTGATTCCTAACTGAAAAGCCAGTGAGACAAGAAAATGCCTTTTGATGAGTTTTATCTTGACTTACAGGGCTATGACACTGAACTCAAATAAAGGATTTTCTTTTTTGTGATAAGTGTTACTCATCTTTCCAGGTTTGTGAGATTCCTTTGTAATTCACATAGTAAATAGTACTCACACAGAAACATAGTTCCAGGCTGTGCAGGTGTAATATTCAATGGTCAGACATCGATGGGCGTGAATTTCTGTTAGAACCTGATAACTTTCACCCATTAGATTTTTGCTAATACGTCTATTGGTGAGGAGATGTGCCAGCACAGAATAGACATCCAGATTTAGGATTTTTGGAAGTCTTACATTTTGTGTCAGAAGGCAAACTGCTTTCTGAATACCAAAGAGAAATGGAAAGGAAAGGTTACCCCCCTCCCCCCACCTTTGTAGTTCTGATCTGTTCTTCCTTGAGAAGAAATGCATTAACACCTTGGTACAAGGCAAGTCATTTTCTCATTGCACAGTGTTACACGTTATCTTTTCACCCCTGTAATCTCTGCGTAACATCTGTTTTGTTTTGTTTTGTCTTTCTCACTTTGCACTCTGATTTCCTCTGCAGGTTCAGTAGAGTTCTTAGATAATTTATTTGGTTTAGGATTTGGCTTTTCTGTTATTTTTCCTGTCTGTGAGTGCTTCTCACTAATATCTCTTCTCTCTGTAGAACTAAAATTGAGTACAAATATCCTTTTTATTTTTCCTCCCTAACTTGCTGGGAATGTTCAGGTCTTTGGAATCCTGCTGTTCTTCACGGGACAGATGTAAAAATGTAGAACATCTTAAAACAAGTTCTGTTGCTAAAACTTGGATTCCAAATTGAGCGAGATAGGTATCTAAACTAGAGGAAACTTGTCTTGCACTACACCTGGGATTAATCATAAAGCTTCTTTCCGTATGTTATCAGAGTGTTTTGAACCTTGGACTGCATTTTCTTCCTTTTCCCCCAAAACTCCCGAGTTCCACAGTTTGCATTTATATTTCTACTTAATCAGCACCACAGAATAGTTGAGATTGAAAGGGACCTCTGGAAATCGTGGCCCAAGAACCCATCCTCAAAGCAGGGTAAGTCAAAATGGGTACTTAGCAACCTTGTCTTGTCAGGCATTGACTGCCTCCAAAGACACAAACCCTGTGACTTCTCTGGGCAATCTGTTCCAGTGTTTGAGCACCCTCACCTTAAGAAAGTTTTTCTGTTTAAATGGAATTACTTGTATTTCAGCTTGTGCCCACTGAGAAAAGTGGCTCCATCTTCACACCCTTCTTATCCAGTAGCTGCACACATTGGAAAGATCCTCCTGAGCTGCTTCTTCTCTGGGCAGAATAGCCCATGGTGACATGCTCCGATCCCTTCATCATCTGGAGACTATCTTCAGATAGGTACATGCCAGACCCACTGCAGCAGTTTCTGCCACGATAATCTCTTAAATTCATTCACGAAGGGATGTAATCATGTTATACTTCTGCATGTCCTTCTCCTATGCAGCACCATTCTTTTCACTCAGTGGAAAATCCTGTCCTCACCCGTTCATTTGCAAGTAGAGTGCCTTCACTACCGCAGAACTAGCGAGATTCTGCTGTATGCTCCCAGACTCTGAGTCTGGATGGGCTCTTTCTCCCTTGCACGTTGTGTACAGCAGTCTGTCTCATGGGAAGAACAGGAAGGCAGTGGAAATTTTCTGCCTCAATGTGATGTTTTGGAAGAGGGGATAAAACTCAGAAGCTCTCTGTTTCCCCGCAAAGAGCGGAAGAAAAATGAGCTCTATTTTAGCTGTGTGGGAGATTTGGACAAGTTGTAAGGATTTGTTTTGTTTTCTGATGCAGATACATAGCACAACTCCCTTGGAGATCCACGGGATTGCCTTCACTTTCAGCAAATTAAGCTCCCCATCAGAACTGCTTGTCACTTTTCTTGCACCACGTGTGATGTGTGTTCTCCATGGCTTGTCTGTCTCGCTGCTGTTTGAGTTCAGTTGTCAGGCTCGCAGATAGTGTAGTCACGTCTCTCATACTGAGAGATTAGTAGGCTAGGTTATTGAAAATGGTTCTGGGTTCACATGTATCTTGAGTCTAAAAGGTGTGAATTTAAACTTTTTTAAAAAGTACTTAGCTGCCAATGCAGTAAGATATATTTTGTAAGACTATGATCCCTATATATCCTTTACGGGATAAAATTTTATTGTTTTTAAGCTATGGTTTAAAGTTTTTATATGAGGGCTTCAGTCGCTTCTTGGTTGCTGGCTTTCCCTTCCAGCCCCAGGATGCAAGAGCACTGAGACTATTGCCAGTCTCTCTCTGAGACGTACCAGGAAGCATTTTATATGCAAATAGAACGGGAGCTCTGAGCGCCCTGCAGGGATGGAGAAAATGCAGATGCAGGAGCACCTGTTGCTCCTAGATCCATTGCAACTTCCACACCATCAGAGTCTGGAAAATAGCTAATTTTCATTCAGATCGATTAAGTTCGAGTTTTACGTGCAAGGAGGAACCCAACTTTGGAGGGTTCTCATCTCCAGTTATGGACATAATAAATTCCATGGCATCTTGTGAAGACAGATAAGAGTGTTCAAGGCCGGGCTGTGCCTCAGCCACATCGGAGGTCCCTACGAAGTGGAGTCGATTCAAAGTATTTGAGGAAATGTACCATAAGGAAACAAATGTGAATTTCTTTTAATGCAACAGTACTTACAGCTCTGGGTTTTTGTTAACTCAGTATGTGCTATCACAGTAACTGAGTGTCCCACAGGTCTCAACTACAAATCTGGTTGCACTAAAAAAAAAAGTCAAATCGGTTTCTGGTGCTGCCAGCCTGTGTGGCAACTGTACCTACAGTCTTCCTGAGGGTTGCTGACGTCCCCAGAGGAGTGATTTTGTTTAACCATTCGTTTAGCTGGTGCATGCTTTTGATATTCTGACATATAGCCCTGGCTACACAAACTTTTGGACAGCTGCTTTGCCCTGTACCTGCAGTGCCTTCACTCTAGGTGCTGCTCTGTGGTGAAACCCTGAAGAGGGAAAGAGTAAAGCTGGAGGAAAAATGTGAATTAAATTATTGTTGGGCTTCTTTGTGCATTTTAGTAACAGTGAAACCCCCTTAACTGTGCCAGTCTCCAGTCACCAGCCGTATATCCAGTCGTCATCTCATCCACAGTACAGCTTCTCTTGTTGATGCTGGCCACAGCTAGATTACTTGGCATGTTTATTGACTTAACAGAATTGGTTTTTGGTTTTGGTTTTGTTTTTTAATGTATACGATGTTTAAATACACTTCACATTTTATATAATACTATCTGGCTATTAGTATTTTTCAGGAACCATAGTTCTTGGTGGCTATATATATTTTTGTGACTTTTTTTGTAAACTAAGTGCCGTTTCAACGTTGCAATCATTTTTAGAGTTATTGTAATCAATGTGAATATCATGTTTTTTCAGATCTGTTCTGAGCCTGTAGTGTTTGCTTTGTGATCATATGTGTAATGTATATATTCTGTATAGTTACATTGTATTGAAATACTAGCTTGTTTGATATAAGAGAAGTATGTATTGGATACCTTTTTGCTAGCCTGGTTGTTTAATCTTTAAAAAAAAAATGTTCTAAAATACAAAAAAAATTATCCAAACTGGTCCCATTATAGGTCAAAATTAAGGGGGGAGAAAAAACTAGTTTTGAGTGTCTTTGGATAGAAACATGAAGCTAAGATTTTTCATTAAAATATTAATGTTTTATGGAGTATATCTTTGCTTTGTGTCATTCTTTAACTACATCAACATTTGTCTTACAGTGCAGAAGACTTGACCTTAGGTAAAAAGGTGCAGATCTGTTGCTGGAGTTACATTCTCACGTGACTTTTGCTCGTAGTTAGTCTCCAAACGGATGAATATGAGGAAGAACCCAATATTGCTCAAGCTATCCTTAGAGGGAAGGTAGTTTGAAATAAAGTAAACCTTAAGTTACATAAGTTTACAAATAAAGTACACGTTGTTGTTTAATTTTTCACTGTATATTACATTTCCTTCCGTTAATGTTCTCTTTTAGGCTGTATTCTGCAAAAGCAGTGGGGCCATCTTCTGAGTGGGGTTTTATTGATGGAAGGCCAGCCAAGAATGAGCCTGATCAACTTAGCCAAAGCAGAAGATGTTTTAAAAGGACAGTAGACAGTCACCGTGGTCACGGCCGTGAGCTTCAGAGTAGTCGTGAAACAGCCTAGGGTCGTGGGACATCAAGTGCACCTCTGCCATTGCTGGCAAACCTGGCAATTAAATTAATTTGCCTCGTCCAGACCCACCTGTCTGACCAAGTAGGGATGCTGACTGGATCAGCACATAGGTAGGGCTCAGGTAGGAAAATGGAAGTTTTAATTACTTGGCTGAAATGATTATAACTTTGCTCTGTCTTCTGTATGAATAACACACAGATTGACATGATTAATGCACCAGGAATCAGCACCCGACGTGGGAAGTGGGAAAAAAGTGGAAAAGCATTCCACTGTGCAGCATAAGCAGCCACAATGAGCCTGGACAGAGCGAGGGGGCTGAGAGTTTATGAATTCCAAGTTCTCATGTTCCCAAGGACCTTGTGTAGGGACAGAAGTATTTTATCGGAAGCATAATTGGAAGAGGAACGTATCTGGGGAAAGGCTGAGAGAGAATTATGGTTTGAAATGTAGAGGCTTTGGCTCCATGGGTCTCCTGCAAAAGAAAGAATCCAGTCGCTTTGAAGACAGTCAGGTTGCAGTGAGGAATATGCAGTGATGTTTAGCAGACCATTACAGATCTAGAGCCTGTGTGATGGATACGAGCATGCCGTCGTAAAGCTAGAATGCATGCCTTTGATGGATATCGAGGTTCAGCCTTGTGACTGAAGTGGATTTTTGCAAAGCACAGCCATATGTTTAGGTTTAGTATGAAACATCATTTAGAGATCCTTAACAAAGCAAATGTACACTGTCAGAGTTTTTTTTCTGTGGCTTACTTACAGCATTTAAGCATTTTATTCCTGACAGTAATGAAGTACCATTTCTTCTGCCAGAGGAGAGCGGCTGGGATGAGACTGAGTTCATAGCTACTGAGAATGTAGGATAGCAGGGAGGAGCTCTCCCAGGGCTTTACTGCACCATTCCTACATGTGTGATATCCTGGTGAAGCTGCTAGGAGGAACCTGGCTTGGATCGTGTATTTTTCACAAGCTGCCTGTGCATGCAGCATCTGCAGAGTACTGAGCAGAAGTCTCATCACCACTCTCAGAGCACAGGTAGCTGTGAGACCGTGAGCAAGCAGAGCAGGGCTAAGTGGTACATCAGAGCCTCAGCTACAGCTCACAGCTCTTCTGAGAAGTACTTTCCAGTCATTGTGACTTCTGGGTATCAACACATTTTTCAGAGATGTGGACCTTCTTGTGTAGTAGATGAGCACTTCCTGATAATAGCCATGATTTTCCTCGTTACCTTTCAGAAATCCTTTAGAAACAGTGCCAGCCAAGTGTTTGAAAACCACTCCAAAGGCTTGAGATATCTGCCTTTGATAATGAGTTGCCTTCAGCTCAGTCTCAAGGTCTCCTGGTCAACTTGAGAGCAACTCATGGGGCATCTGTGCATCTCTCTTGAACCTTCTGTGACAGTTTTGAAGTTAATGATCTCCACTTAAGCTGCTGTGCTCAACTAAATTTGTGTGGCTGTGCCACTAGCCCTGAGATTCCCTCCTGTTTTGAATACAGCTGTTTTTATGCAGTCCTGATTGGATTTATATGGGCATATCTCTGAGAATACGTCTTCTGCATAGCTCTAAACGGCATCCCACATCTTTCGTATACTTGCATAAATCGAGATGCTTCGGTCCTGGGTTTCGTAATACGTCCATAATTTAGAAGATAGCAGCTTTTTTTCTCACAAAGTACTGCTTGTTCCCCTGTACACACGCACGCACACACACACACAGTGTGTGTGCTCATTCAGAAAGAATTTTGAACAACGAACATTCAAAAACATTGGTTGACAAACTCTTTCCTTGCTGCTTCCCTCCAGGAGTGGCTGCTATTACGATGCTTTTCTTGGTCAATTTTCAGTTGGATGAAGCAGGCCTCTAGCTTCAGACTCCAGCAAGAGCCCCTCTTTAGCCCTTACAAACTTCTCTTGGGTTTGGAGTCGATAGCAGAGGTGTGGTTTCCCGTGATCCTGCACTCATCCCAAAACCTCTGCAGAGAGGCAGCACTTATGGACAAGATATTCACCGTAAGGAAGCAGACCTATTTTGTGGTCTTGAGATATTTTTTTTGGAGTGGGAGAATGCTGATGGTTCTTTGGTAGAGCTTTCTCTTTAGCTTTTAGCTTCACGTAGACTCTAACATTTTCCAGACCATTTCTAAGAAAAGCCAGTGTTGATTATAGATCACTGTGAAGCATGAAGTAGCACTCAATAAATACGGGCAGTATTCATTTACACCAAAACAATTTACAGTTCTTAATTATTTGTTGGACTGTAGTGCAGTACAGCTTTCAAACTATCTTGGAGTGAAGATAGCTGTGAGCATGGCTCTGGGCAGACAGAATACCAGTGGTACAATGAATCACCTGAATTCTTTGCAGGGGATGGAGAGGTCTGCCAGGCAAGAACACCTCTGAGTGAAAGAGGAATAAAAACGTTGAGAGAGGAGCAAGGAGACCATGTGCTAGTGGGATGGCTTACACAAGTCCAGGATCATTTTATCCGTGTAAATGAAGAGATTTTGACGTGAGCAGAAGGAGAAGTGATCACTCTGGGTTTGCTGAAGGCCAGCAGTCCCACTGCCCTCAGACTTCAGCTTCAGCAGGGTGAATTACGGTCCTAGTCCACTTAAGTACTTAAACAGTGGTCCTTTCCAGAACATGTTTGAGTTGCTCCTTAACATCTTACCCATTTTGTGGACTTCTGCTGGCTGCCTCTGTCTCAGCACAGTGTATTTTGTGTGCTGTGTATTAACGGGGCGCACAGAACTGTTTCTGGGTAAGCAGACCCTTGCACTCGATAGAACTGGAGAGAAAGACACTGAACTCCCACAGTTTGGAAAACCAAAGGATCTCTCCAAGGTTGAACTCTATCTTCCCACAGTAAATGAGAAGAATAGCAAGAATCCTAACAAAACGTTTTATATAACATGTTACAGTGATCAGTTTCAGGGCTGACGTGACAGCAATTATAAACAACAGTTATGCAACTGCCTCGTTGATTGAACTGAAATTAATACAGAGAAAGAAAGAGCCAAACAAGAAGAAATGGCTTTGGGCTAACTTGGTATGTTTTAAACATATGAAAAATGCTCAGGTCTGCCTCCTTTTCAAAAGCAAGCACAAGCCCAGGATGAAAAGTCTCTTTGAAAAACAGAGGCAGTGAACTGCTCTCAAAAATGCTATTTGTGGCAGAGGCAGAATTTGGTTTGTTGCCTGAAGACTTGCAGCTTCTTTTTTAATTTTAAATCTGACAGTGATGTAATAATCTTTTAATTCGGAGTTCCTATTTACACTCCTTTTAAAAGAACTGTTGAGAGCGTGGTTTGATTGGGCACTGTGACTGCAGTGCCACTGGGTCACGCTGCAGGGTAAAGGCCCACGTGTGCATGCACTTTGTTTCCTCCTCTCTCCATCTGGCAGGCATTCAGATGGTTCTGAGTGGAACTGAAGGCACGTTTGCATGGTCAGCATCTGGTATCTCAGAGCAGCGCTTCCCTAGGGTGAAAACCCATTTGGTAGCACATTAATTCGTTGAAGGAAAGCACAGGAAAGTTCTTGGTCCAGCTGGCTGTACTGGCAGAGCCCAAGTCCTGCTTCTGTTATCCAGGACTTGTACCTGACTCTCATTTTCTGTGATCCATCTGATAAAGGCAGGATGCAATTACTGTGCAGTACCATTAAAGATTTTGTATGGACACGAGCTAACCTGGAATTAATTTGCAATCGTGAGGCAGATGTAGAAAACAATGCCTGAGTGGATCTCTTATCAAAGAGATTCTGTGGCTTGTTTGTTTCTCTGGAGTTCTTCCTCTCATCCAAGGAACAGCATGGTCAAGAAGAGATGGAGGACAGGAAACAAACCTGTTTCTTTGCTCATCCTCTGCCTCTGAGAATGTGAGGAGCTCTAATTTGTTGCTACTGCTGGAAGGAGAGGTAGCAGATTTTGGAGGAGTTTGACCTATTGTGTGGCTAGGCATCTGTGATGGGTGCTTTATTAAAGTCTATGGCAATAAAGCTAACACAAACCAGAACCTTTCCGTGCAGTTTTATGTAACCCTTGAAGAAGTGATGGATGTTTTGCAGCAGCAGTGGAGGGAAATCAGTAGGTTAGGTCAAACTGCACAACGTGATAACCAGAACAATTAATAGTGCTTACTGTGAAACGGCAAGCTCTTGGCTCCCCAGATATTACACCATATATAAACCAGGACAGATTGCCTTTAAAGTATGGCCCTGATCAAAAGAGTGTCTGTACAGCCCTCAGTACAATAAAGCTGTTGTGTGGAGATCATTCTTCTCCATATGTGTGATGTTTTTAGTAGGTTTTTTTTTTTTTTTTTTTTTTTTTTTTGCTACTGGTTTTGTCCCTCTTTGCCTCAGTGCCATAGGAGCATTATAGCTTTGTAGGAAGGTACCAGACTCCTTTTTTTCAAGAACTGGCAGCTGAACTGTTAGCTGAAACAGCGGCAGTGGTGTCTTTTCCCCATCAGTTGCCATTTGTACAAATTCACTGAATCAGCTACAGAGCTGTAACTGGGCATGATCTGTTTGTGTGTGTGTTCCTAGCGATGATGCCAGAAATCCTCCAGCTTGAATTCCCATCTCAAAGTGGGTTTGCAGTACCCGTGTTCTGAAAAAGCCTTTCTTTTGTTTGCTGTCCAACACAGAGACTCTGAGCTGCATGTTGGAAGACACAAAGAAGCTAACAGTGTGGAATGCAGCCTGCCTGACATACTAGGGTACATTTTCTTCTCCTTCAGCACCTTGCCTGTTTTGATCCCTTCATTAACTCAAGGCTTTCAATTTCCCAGGTAGCTGCTGCTAGACCAAGCAGGTACTTGTCTGTCTGCTTCCCTTGAAGCCAGAGAAGGACGAATCAAACCACAGCAGGAAGATTTGAAAGGAAAAAGGCAACTAATGTTGAACAACCATCACTCCTATCAGCATACTAGAAGCCAGCCTCCAGGATCTCCTTGCTGTCTCGATCTGTGCATGATCTATAGTCCTAACCCTGTGCTTTATGTAGTGCTGTGTGCTGTTATGGCTTTCCCTTACACAAAGTGCAGGGTTTCTTGAGTAGTGAGGTTGGCACAGGTTGCACTCAGAGACAGAGGTCCTCATAACCGTAATATTATTTGTACAACTGCATAGTGTTCAGTACTGTGGGCTTTTTATTATCAGGGGTGTCAAGTACATCCCCTTTTCTCATTAAACCGAACTCTATTCTTAAATTCCTGAAGGGAGTGCAGGGGAGAAGAAGTGGAATTAAGGTTTTATAAAAGTGTCCTTTTTTCCTGACTTGGAAGACAAGGTATTTATTTTCAGCACATTACCATCTTTCACAAAGAAACTGCAGTTCCCTGCAGGACTGTAGCTCAGCCTTTTGGCAGGCCTGGGAAGCCAGTACTCCCTCACTTGCATTCAAGTCATGTTCGGTTGCTTGGCTTTAGGTCAGTGGGGGTTTGCTACAGCTTTGAAGACTAGAAGACAATCTCTTGTTTCTCCTTTTAAAAACTGAAAGGAGCTAAGCCGGAAAAGGGGAACTCACTGTAAAAGTGCATCAAGAAGGCCAGGTATTTGCAGCCTTCTTTCAGCTAAGCCATGTGTAGATCCATTGCTACGACCGTGGAGCAAACAGCTTGCCCTCCCTGTTCTATTTATTGAAAACAAGTATCATTAGACCAGGGGAGAGGCTGGAATTAATTAATTGCATTACCATATTGGCAGAGTTTAGATTCCTGTCCTGGAAGAGTGTCCTTAACAAAACAGTCTGCCTAATTACCCCTTGGTCCAGCAGCCTTGAGCGAGAAAAACAGATTTTGCAAAGTAAAACCTGTTCAGCTGTTACCTTTCCAGTCCACTGTCCTTAAACAAAGCGGTGGCATCTCCACGTAGCCTTGCAGTGAATGAGCTTCAGCTCTCTCAGCCAAGTCTGAATTTAGCTCTTTTTTTATCTCCAGAGGTGTTTCATTAGCTCAATTACAAGTGACATGTTCCACTGTACTGCTGACTGAAAGAACTCAGCCAATGTAAATCCATCTCCAAACAGAATCCAATTAGCCTCTCACTCCCCCTTCCTTTAACCCCCCATGCCCTGTGACCTGTTCACGGCCACACCTTTTAAAGAGGATGAACATAGTCTGCTTGAGGTAACTACACACTTTGCAGCTGAGGTATCTGTGCTTGGTTTTTGGTCCAGCAGGGCTTGAGTGTGTACTGTTTTTGTTCAGCAAACAAGTGTCCAGTGGCAGTTCTCTGGGCCAGGTATTTTCTGCGCCTCACTGTCTGTGTCTGTAAAGCACGGGCAGTGATTTCCAGCAACATTTAGAAAGGTTGTTGAACCTGCTGGACGCAGGCCACTGTGTACCTGCAGAGACCTCACAGGAGCACAGCTGGTGTTACAGACATGCTTGCTGACGATTCGGTTTGCTTCTGTGCCCTTCAGATCTTGGCCAAGCACTGTTTTGAATGCGGTTGAGGTGCCTGGGTGTTGCACTGGCTTCCTGCTCGGGGCTGAGTTTTGCCCTAGATCCATTAATGTTTTGGCAGTGCTGCTTCCTCACTAGTGTTGTCAAGACAGTTAGATGCTGAAGTCATCAGCAAGGCATATAACCCTAAATGGATAGGTTGGATCAGTGACCTACTTTAACATACAAGTCTTGCACAAGTCTGACCTTCTCCCCATGATCCACCCTGAGACACTTAGCCCATTTCAGAGCATCTTGTGTGCTCTTTTGGACATGTGCTGAAGGCGTACTAGCAAGGCACTGAGTCCTGGCTGGGGCCAGGAGCTGGGACTTGGAAACCCTGAGTGCTTGATTTGGCTACAGGCTTTGCAAATCCACACAAACATCTCTTTTTCCTATTTTTTTTTTCCATTGTATCCACAGTCTGTGTCCTGAAGAACTTGTGAATTAGTGTTAGAATTATTACTGACATTTTGTCTGCTTGCAAGCTCAGAAGAGCAGGCTGAGTTTGGATTTGGGCTGCTGCAGTGGGTGCTGGTTTTGTTCTGGTAGAAGAAGGCTATCTTTTATACAGTGCTTTAGTAATGGTGTGAGTAGTAATGCTTAAATTTGTTTTTATCATGTAAGCGTTGTCTTCCAAACGAGGCTGTGACAAATAAGCAGTAACACACAGTGAGAGAATGTGCTGCTGAGGACAAATCAGCCACGGGAAGGGATGAGAACAGGGTCCAGATGAGGAAAGCAGAGGTTCTCAGCAGCAGGTGGGGTCCTGTGCCCCATGAACTGAGAAATACAGTGAATGTCTTGGGAAGGCTGAAGGGTTCTGGATGGAAGTCAGGACTGTTGACACGGCGTTTTGGTGGGGTAACACAGCAGGTAGTCCAGGCTGGTGCTTGTCTCTATTTACACTTGTGCAGCTTATTGAGTGATAAAACAGGATGGATGCCCCGTAACGTGGGAAGGTGACGAGGCTATATTTAACTGCAAAGTCAATACAGTGAGAACTAGTCTGGTCAGGTTTTCCACAGACAATTATCTATTTCTTCTCTTAATATAATGTTTCTGCTATGTCCTTTTTTGCCTTTTCTGCTTTTCATTCCCTGCTCCCCTAAGCTGAGCATCCATTCCTCCTGTGCTGCCTGAAGTCCGTTCATGCCAGTGGTCCCAGCTGCCTTCAGACAAAGCTCGTGCCTCCTGCTTCCCTTGCCTCTGAAAACACCAAGCTCCTTCCCCCTTCGCTGCACCCCAGGCAGCTCAGCACTGTTGGCTGCTCACTGAGCATATGCAGTTTCTCTGCTCTGCGCCCAGCTAACGAGTGTGTGTGTTGTGTAGCAGCAGACCTGATCCCAGCCCTCAGCTGGGGCTGCCTGGAGGTGCTTTCCCCATCTCCTGAAGCAGGCTGGGACATTCACAGGTGTCTGTCCAGTTCCAAGCACGAGTGAACCACGTCCCCCTGTGCTTTGGGCTGCTGGAAATCCACGCAGCGTTTCTGTGGCTTAAGACCATTTCTTCGTTTAACATTCTCAGATCTTGGAGACGTTTTCTTTCTGCCTATCCCCTTAAGAGGTCAAGTGCTTCCACAGGGAGGTTAGCCTGTAGTTTTCCATGCACCCAGGCTACTCCGCGCACGAGTGAATTTGTTCTGTGATAATACAGCTGAGCACGCAAAACCGCAAGTAAATCAGACTGGATTTTTTTTTTTTCCCCACTTTTATTAACAGTTTACTATTCTGTAAGTGCATGTAAAGCACATGCCCTATTCCCCCAGCCAAGGAGCTTGACAGCCTGTCAGCAAGAACTACCATAGGTCTGCAGTGACTGATTTATACAAGTGAAAGCACACGTGCCAGGACCTGGCAGCAGCTTGCTCGTTGTTCTTTTTTTTCTTTCTGTAATGACTTGGCAACCCTCTCTCTTCTGCTTCATCCAAACTTTTGCCTTTTATAGTCTTTGAATAACGTTTTTTTGTTTTGGTTTGGGGTTTTTTTTTTTTTTCCTT
Source organism: Oreortyx pictus (assembly GCA_036925125.1). Classification (NCBI taxonomy): domain Eukaryota; kingdom Metazoa; phylum Chordata; class Aves; order Galliformes; family Odontophoridae; genus Oreortyx; species Oreortyx pictus. The sequence goes on along the minus strand of JAUPFR010000025.1, from coordinate 1,465,283 downwards.
ATAAATGTATGTAGCAGTTCCCCCTCCATCTCTTTCAGCCCTTTGCTTTCCTTATCTGAATTGGCCGTGGGATGGGGGACCTTGGCGTCACAACAAGCAGCTCTTGTCTGAGTACACACGACCACAAACACGGCTGCACGTGAACTCATGACTTTGTGCATGGGAGAGGCTGCACACCAGGGCTTCGTAGCACTTTCTTACCTGTGCTCTGATATTCCCATGCTCTTCCATGGCCCATGCCTATCTGTAATCACATCGGTGCAGTCAAGCACTTATTAACATCAGTTTTCATGGCTTCAGTGTAAAGCAGTCCTTCAAAGAACTGCACTAGTATGTCTGCATTATCCGAGTGGGAATTCTTAAACATGCACACAAGCTTTTGTAAGCCACCCTACGCAATCATATGGCCTCCAACACAGGTCCAAACTTGTGTGTGCACGAGGGTTCACTGGTTTGCCCTTTCTCACTCAGGGCTACATCCAGGTGTGGACTCACACACAACTGTGCAGCCACAGTTTCTCAGACGCGTGCATTCTTAGGCACAGACAGTCTCTCACACCGAAGCTTATAGATTTATGATTTGTTGTGAGAGTGGAAAACAGCTGCTGCGGGCTAATCAAATACAGCAGAAGATTTAATGCAAAATATTGAAAAACAGTGTCTGGTAGGAGGGTGAAATTCTTAAAAACATGCTGGTCTCATGGCTGCAGGCCAGTGCAAGAAGATTTGCACCTGGCCATGATAAACATCAGCAGTGGATTTGGAGGAGGCTGCTTTACCCTTAGAGGGCTGCCAGACACATGGGGTAAAATTCTCATTGGGTTTGGCCCAGTGGATGAGCTGTATGAGTTGGAGGTTGTGATTTTTCCCGGGCTGCTCAGTGTGGACTGGTAAGAAAGAAGGGTAGCCCAGCTGGAGCCAAAGCTTTGCAGCACGCTGGTGGGACAGGTTTAAGTTCTGACCGTAAGAACTTCATTTCTGTCTGTCTCTATGGACAAGTGGAAAGCCACTCAGGGCTGTCAGTTCGGCACCTTTCACCAGTTCTGCGAAGTCTTGGAAATAATTAACTGCAAAGGAAAGAATTTCATCTCAAATTTCTGCTGACTGACGACACAGGCAATTTATGATGCCACAAGAAGCTCAGGCTGGGATTATTTCTATGTAACTCCCTATGCTGCTGCTTGGCAGCTTAGTGACCATGTTGGAAGTGACTGAACCAGATTAATATCTTGTGGATTTGAACTGTAAAAGTTCCATGAGTTTGGAGTTCTAGGGCTTGCTTTGGCTGAGTAAAGACTAGAACTGTGGCACTTGCAACATCCTCTTCTGCCTTTGCTGTTGTCAGTAGGTGGGACTTTCTCAGCACAGATCTTCCCTTTCTCACTCAGCAGGTATGATCTCACTCATCTATTTCCTAACGTGAGACTGCAGAGGGTCTGACTGAAGTTTAGCTGGCAGCTGGCAAAATAAACACACAGGGCTGGGCTGCAAAAATAGCACATGATCAATCTTCAAAGTGCCCTTCCCATGGAACCTTGGCTTGGCAGCTCAGCTGCTCTGCACTGCTGCTCATCTCTGGCTTCCTTGGGTGCCGGGCACTGAGAATCTGATATCTGAGCAGGGTGCACAGATGTCACAGCTGAAAAACAGATACACTTTCTACCTTTCTGTGCTTGGTCTTTTCAAGAGGAGTCAAGGCTTCTGCCCCAGTAGTGATTCTGGTAGAACCCAGAGGTGTCTCTTCTGCAGTTGATAACTGTGGGCTTAATCCTTGCTTTTTGCTTGAAAACCTGCATTTCTTTCAGGAGATGACACAGGCTGAACCAAGCAACTCCATTCTCCTGAAAGCCCTGCTATGAGCTGAAAGTGAGTACTCTCTCAGGAGTCTGCTACGGGGCAGTTACCCCACTAATTCTGCACATGCCTGTCCTTACAGGCTTCAGCTAGCAGCTTACCCCTGCTAATTCCTGGATCTATCTGCTTCAAATACGCAGTGAAGATCTGCCTGCCTTTGCTGTGCACTTTGGGGTGATCAGGTGAACGCCAAAGTTCAGTCTGTGACTGTTCACTGCCGTGAGCCATCAGCTGCACATCTGTGTCCTGGGGAAAGAGCAGCTCTGATTCACGGCTGGTGGGTGCCGCTCTGCCAAGGAACCCATATCCCTCCTCTTCATGAGCAGACAGCCCTGGGTGGCATAAAGTACACACTGAAACATATTCTCTAGAGACACGAGAAGCATCTGTTCCCTCCAGATGTTCGGTTGTCTTATTGTTTGTTAGATCTGAGGACAGGAACCCCTTCAGTTATGTGAGGCACTCTCTGTTCTCAGACGTCTGAGAGAGTGTGGGGTGGGGGCTGAGCTGGCTTTGCGTGACGTCAGCAAGGAATAGAAGCAGAGGTTTCATGCTTTTTGGAAAACACTTGAAAGGCCTTTGAGCTCTGGCTAATCTCCATTGTTCGTGTGTTTTCCGGCAGCAGAATGAGAGAGGAAGAATGGAAAGAGGCAAGAGAACAGAGCTGAGAATCAGAACTGGAAGCTTTTCCCGTGGTCAGGCGAGCTTGGCAGAACCCATCATGGCAAATGGAACTGGATGCTACAGAATCCAGGCTTAAGCTTGGCTCAGATCTTAGACCCAGCAGAGGCTCCTCAGATCTGCAGGAGCTTTGTGGGTAGATGAATGTGTTTCAGCCAGCATCGCTGAAGCAGACTCAAGTGCAGCTGTCGAACTCAGCTGCAGAATGGAACAGAGAGCAGCACTGCACGCAGCTGAGAGCTTTTTGCCCACAGCCATTCTATGCGTTCAATTTTTCTGCAGGCTTTTTTTTTTGCTACTGTAGATCACAAACGACGTGTGGTGTTATAACCACGTGTGCACTGCAAGCTTTGACCCAGGAACACAGGCTATGGTGCAAAGGCTCACAGTGCCTTGCACGAAGTTGCTAGTACACGCGTGGCAGAGCTGGGAGCTGTACCTGAAATGCTCTGAATTCCGCATTAAACCTTTAATCCCCTTCTGTCACACCACACTGTTTTGTTGAACAGTTTGGGCCAGTTGCAGAGTGAATTCTTGGTCTGCCTGCTGATGGGTCGGTATCTTAAGAGATGTGGTCAGATCGTTTGGGATGGAAGCATTTCAAGGCGCAGTGATATCTAAAACAGGCAGGAGCTGAGGAACAGAGACAGTGTGGCTCTTTATTTTTCTGTGCAGGTTCAACCAGGCATAGCTTAGAGCAAGGCTGGAGTAGGAACCTGACATTGGCCAGAGCGTGTCCCTACACTGTATCTTTCCCACTTGCACAGCCCTCAAACTTTCCTGCTCAATATGTGCTTTCTTTCCTGTGCACCAGCAAAAAAAAAAAAAAAAAAAAACTTGGTTAAAAGAGACATTTTCAACTCAAGGTTTTAAATATTTTGTTCCTGACAGTGAGTCAATGATTTTTCCAGTCTCACCCCCACAATAAACAAGTGCAGGCTGAGTGTGGTCCAGAGGAAAATGTGAGTTGCACGTGTCCTGGCCACATGCTTCCCCTGTACCAATGATAACCATATGGTGGTTCTCCGACCCTAGATCACCAACGAATAGAAGTGTTAGCAAGTATTGGTACAGGCTACTGCAGAGCAGATATGCAGCCTAGCCTTGTCTGTGGCTGCTTGCGTGTGCCCAGTAAACACCTTTGCAACCGAGTGCTGCAAGTGGGCACCTTACTGTTTTGCCATCTCACTCATTTAGGATGTTCTAGCTAGAACATCCTTTAATTTTTTTTTGTCACATTTGGGGACTGTCATAGAAGCAGCCCTGCCCCAAAACCAGTTCAAGAACCACAGCCCTCAGCAGCCCCTCAGCATGTGTCATGGCACTTCCTTCTGGTTTGGAACTTGGCCTTGGTTGGCTGCCCTCTGTTCCCTCAGTTGCTTGCTGCTCATCCCTTACACCCATTTTCCATCCAGCCACTGCGTGTTAGTGCTTGTATACCATGCTTGCAGAGTTCTTAGGTCCCCATTAATTAGCATTATCGTCACCATTTTCGTGCAGAGTAATAGTAAAGCTGAAGCTCAGAGATCCCTAAAGACGTTTCTCCCATCAGGTACCTTTAAAGATCTGGTCACAGAAGTCAAAGGAAAGGAAGGAATTATTTCAGAACAGCCACCATTTGATGCTGGTGTCCTAGTTTTCCTTTCTCTGAGCTCTCTCTACTCTTTGCTCACACAGTGTGTGAGATTTCCACATGCTTGCTTTCATCTTTGGAAGCAGCTAGTTTCTGTAAGCACTCCATATCTCTCTTACCTGTATTTGTGATTCTTTATTTCAAAAGCAAACGGGACGAGGTTCCTGCATTATTTTTTCAGTGTAAATTCTCAGTTTATTTAAAGCTAAGCTAAATACACAGCAAACATAAGCTTAGCTCAGGCACTAGTTCACAGGAACTTGGCAGAGGCCCGCTTGCATTTCAGAATCCTTGTCCTTTTTCTAGATGAAAGCCCTGCAGAAGGATTTGTTTTTCAGACAGAAGGCAAGCCAAGTTGGTGATTTCATCCCAAGGCAGGCTGTGTCAAGCTGGTCCTATTCAAACATGCAGGAAATCAACCTTGGAGCTCGTTCAGAAATGAGGATGGAGAGTGGGGGTAGAGAGGGGGCTGTGAGGAGGACGAGATCTTGAATTCTGAAACTGAGCTCTGAACAAGCAGGAAAGATAGCTGCTGTCAGAGTAATGCTTCGGGGACCTTCCGAAGAATTAATTGGCAGGGTCTCAAGTAACATTTCTTAATTTCTAGCTCTTCCAAGAAGCAATCTCATCTTTGTCCTTGTTCAGCCCTGCAAGGGCCATGCACAGCACCGTTAGAGGTCAGGTGGCCACCACAGACGAGGCAGATTTTCTCAAGACTGCCCTCATTCCAGTGCATTTTCATCTATTTGAAGCAATCATCAGCTAATTAAAGCAATTGCTTTCTGAGTTAAAATGTCAAATCCTGAGGGGAGAGACAGCAAGTGAGCTTGCTCCCAACAAGGGATAGGAGAGAAAGAGGTGGGAAAGTGATTCTTTTGAAGAAGTTCTTTACAAGCTACAGTAATGTTCTCCACTTGAACATTTGCAGAGCAAATCTCCATCGTCTCTACATGTGCCATATCTGTGCAGGCATGGCCCGGCTCTTCACTTTTCTTATCACTGCATCACAGAGGGCCAGGATCAAAAGGGCCTGCATGACTTGCATTGCTTCCTCCTCATTCAGCTGTGACCTGGAGCAGCATGGAAAGCACGACGGAGAAAATCGTGGCATGATTTTATCTGATGCCTTTCTGCAGCTGCAAAGATGCCATTGTTCAGCAAAGATATCACTCCAAGAACCTCTGTCACCATACAGCATTTCTGCTACGGCTCATCATGTGGGAAATTAGTGAACCTGCTTGGGATCTGCGTGCAAGTTTCTTCATCCCTAAAGAAAACCTGTACACTTCCCAGTGAGGCAGGCAGTGCTGGCTGTCACTGTTAGGAAAAACTGAGACTTGAACCTTTGCACTTACCCTGTCTGCATAAGAACTTCAAGCACTCAGGTCCTTCCTTTCTAGCAATTGCTTTCATGGATCCAGAACTTAGTGGTTTGGGTTTTTTCTTTAATCAAATGCTTTCTGATGTGAATAATACCAACAAAATACTTGCAGCTTGGCCTGGAGGATGGGAAAAATGCAAACTCCGAAAGCCACGGCAGTTTCTTAATGTTGATGCTCATTAGGTACTTTTTAACATTAGTGGCTGGTTCTGGAATCTGCCCACGCAGGCTGGAGGCTGAGGAAATATTATTTGAACACATCTGCTCCGAGAGGTACTGTCAGACTTTGGGAGCATCTTGTGGTAATTAGGGGAATTCATTCCCTAATTTGGTCCAGCGGAGTTTTTTTTTTTTTTCCTGGTTGGTTCTTCTGGTTGTGAGTTCTTTTAAAATGTCACTTTCTGCTCTGGTTTTCTGGCAGTGAAAGGCTCCCAGGTAATGATACAACCCTGTAGCACCTCCTTACCTAATGCACTGCAAAACTGGGCAGAGGAGCCTGCAGTCACGAGCTCCGAGAGCAACTCCAATCACTCACTGACTTTCCACTTACCTGCCCCTGACATATCTTCTCTCTCCTCCCCCCCTCCATCTCCCTACATGTCTACATGTGTGCATCTGCTCTCCAAACAGAAACCCCTCCAGAGTGGCAGGGTTAAAGCAGAGCAGTTGTATGCCTCCGTCTGCCTGTGCTAAATGCTGCCCTGAGCTCTCCCCCTGATTTCCTCTGCTGTTGTTCGAGTGATGCGTGCTTTGTGGTGAAAGAAAGAGGTTTGACTGGATCAGCCAGGTGATGTCCCAGGCCAGAGGTGGTCCAGACAGCATCTGAGGAAGTGGGACTGACTCACAGCCACCTTCTTCTGGAACCCTCCCTTAGAAGCCACATTGCCTCGCTTTCCGAGTGTTGTCTTCCCAGGCAGGGTGGAACCCGTCCTCAAACTCAACCCGTCCTTCAACACGGAGCTCAGTCCTGCAGAAACACTCATCTCTCACGTGAGAAGAGCCCCTTTACAAAATATTTAGCTTTAAAGCCCTATGCTTTTTCTGAAAAGGGGGCCTTTAATATGTTTTAATTAAAAGGTCATCCTGCGGAGCTCATTTGATGTCAGCTTTGAAATTCTGTACATTTTGTTTCCATTCTTATTCTTTTGTATGTTTAAATCTGTACATTTCCAAATAAGGTTTTTGTGTGCTCACCACAGATCTCTGTGCTCACTCCTTGAACCTTAATGCTTTCTGTAGCACTGAACAGTGACAGGGTTATGTTAACCTCTCTGCCTCGCTAGGCACATTTGTTCCCTCAAAAATCAACACAGCAGCTGTAGGCACTGACATCTGAAACAGTCCTGGTGCTCCTTTGTAGCACTGAGTTTCTCTTTGGACTGTGTGGATTGCTCAGGGTGCCACACAAGGAACCACAGAAGCAGATCCTCGATAAAGGTGAACCCTCAGCTGGGGGGATGTAGGCTCTTGAGTGCTGTTTTACTGCTGTTCTCTCAGCCAGGCTTGGTTCAGGACCAGGTGATGCCTTTCCCAAACCATCCTGATGGGCTCAATGTGAGCACCTGGTGCTGCTTAAATGCTGCTCCTTACAGGAGAGCTAGCTGTGCTTTTCTCCTCGGTGAGCTTCTGTAGCTGTTTCTGGAGTACAGAAGAATTTAGGGAAGGTATTAGTAAAAATTCAAAGGTAAGGCAGTAGAGATTACACAGGATTATGTTTTTGTAGGTGGATGCTGGGGGCTCCAGCTGGAACTTCTCTGCTTTGGATCCAGGAGATTGAGCTGTTGCTTTCGGGAATCTATGATTGGTAATGAGCAGGTTTTCCTGCTGTGGAGAGTGAGTAATACAGAATAATGTTAAGGTACAAATGTTATCTGAACTGGGGTGGGCATATAGAGTTGCACTTTTATTCAGTTGTACCCTAGGAGTGTGAGAATTAAGGAATGCTGCTGGGAGTTAAGGCAAGGGTGCATGTGTAGAAGGTTTTGAAAACCCCTTTGCTTTGATAGAGCAGAGTTCACATCTAAGAACTCTGAGCTGGGACAGGGACCCAAGAAACCTGCGGAGAGAGCTAGCGTGGGATTTAATGCTCCTTTACCCTCAACTGCTTGGTTTCCATTTGTAGCTCAACCAGCTGGTAGAGCCCCTTCCCAGGTGGCCAGAGATCTAGAAGCCCTATTCTCCAGCCAAAGTGGGAAGAGGAAGCAACAACAGATTGCTGTCTTGAAGTCCTGGTGCTTTTCTTGGAGCATCTCTCTGTTTTGTAACTAGGTGAGTGTGCTGGGAAGACAACACGATGCTTTAAATGCTGGGAAGCTGCAGTGAGAGGTAAGGGGAAGAGACTACTTCTGCATGGGAGGTGTGTTGGGAGGGTGCTGCTTTGTTCTGTGCCACGTTCGTGTAAGAGCTGGCTCTGAGTGGTTTTAATTTCATTCCTGATCTTATGCACTGTGCAGGGATCATAAAGATCAGGGATGTGGTTGCCCAGTGGAGGTGAAAGCTGCTTACCTGACATGCACAGTGAATGACAATGAGAAGTGAGATGTGTGTTTCAGAGCTGCTGGAGCTCCACACACTAAGAGGATGGCAACGACAGCAGCCAGCCATGCTGGAGAAATCCTTGGAGTAGGAGGAAGGTGAGGAGTCTCAAAGGAAGCATGAGGTCATTTCCCTTTTAACATAGTACATTGCAGGGATATTTTAACAATTAATCAATATCTAAATCTGCAGTCCATTACAGGGCTTGGCAATGTGTTATTTTATAGTTTAACAAATGGAAGCCTGCCTGTGCTAATAACTTGAATCCTGAGCCACGAGAAAGGTGACTATCGTATGGCAAGTGGTAACTCATTCCTCCCTGCCTTTCTTGAGATGAGGTCAATCATACCATTTATGGAAGATATTCTTCCAATTAAAATGATGAAGTGCCAAGGAATCCTTTTTTTTTTTTTTTTTTCCTTCTTTATTTTAAACTTTTAAAGTAATAATCATTACCAAAATCTGGGAATGAGGGGCAGGGAATCTCTCTGCATAGGCAGCCAAGTGTTACAACACTGCCTTGGCTGCTGTCAAACCCTGCCGTAGCCCATGCTGGAACATCTGGTCCACCTCGTGATGGATGGTCAGGCTGAACTGCTGGGCAGTGGGGTTTGGTATTGACTGCTGCGTGAGCTCTGGACTGTGGAGGCTGAGCAGCTGTGTCTGATGTACTGAGTGCAGAGCTGGGTGTCTGCATAGCCTGAGACACTCCTGGCGAAGGAGCTCAGGTTGCATTGTTGTGCTGGGAGGTACAGGCTGTGAACTGGCAAGCTCAGTTCCCTGTCAAGCTTCTGAGCAAGGTTTTGGACTTGCAGGTTGTCTGGGCTTCCCCAGCTCTATGAGTAAGGTCCCAGTGAGGAGCTGTTGGCAGGACATAGGTATGCATGTGGGCCCTGTGGTTTGGTCAGAGATCTCTTTCTACCTTACTGGCACTTTAGCTGATGATTTTGGCTGGTATTTGTTCCTTTGCTCTGCTTACCTGGTTAAAAACAAGTTATTTGGCTTGACTGGCTTGCCATCTCCTCTCAGGAAGAGAGAGGAACAAAACCTGAACATTTATTTATTTATTTATTTTGCACCTTCCTCCTTCTCCAGCAAAACAGATCATGCTTCTCTAAATTCTCTCGGGAAGTTTATTTGGAGTAGCAGACAGTGAGCAACTCTGGGCACTCCTGTTAATTAACCTGAGCTGTCCTGGGGATGGGGAGGGAGTGGGCTACTGCATCTATTTCAGGGGTTATCAGTGAACAGCATCACAGGACTGTGAAGGCATTAGTCATTTAATTAGCTTTAACAGGGCAGTTATTATCTTAATAAAATGACTGATTATGACATTGAAGTTGTATTTGAGGTTTAACAGCTGCAGCAGCCTGTCTGAGTTGTATGTTTGTTAATCCTTCAGTGAGGGTGCTCTATTTCACTGAGCGATGTTTATTTAACGTGCAATAAGTGTCTTAGTGAATCTCTATTAAAGGCATATGTGGAAACCTTAATTTGAAGCATTACAGAGGAGAGCAAGACTGTTCAATTCATAAAATCCTATTTAAACATCGTGAGCTCCAAACCCAGCCAGTGCCAAAGCAAACTGTATCCTGTGAGCCCTTTGCCAGATGTCTCATGTGGGGTATACTCGAGGTCCAAAGAAAATAAGGTCTGAAGGGAACAGTTTGGCCATTGAATCTCCAATCCAGCCTATACAAAGGGGTTTCGTTTCCATTCAGGAAATACTAACCTCTTCTGCATGGATCCTGTTCAAAATGTGTTTGCTGAACAATTCTTCCCAGCAGCAGCGATTCTCAGTAACACCCACGCCTGTGAGCAAGCCTGGATCTGGTGGAAAGATTTTGGAAGCGTGCTGAGCCTCTCTGTGAGTATCTGACAGAGGTCTCTAGGTGTTCTGTGTGCCACCTGCTAGTGTCTGCCAACTGCTAGCTGTTCTGATGGTGCTCTGGGTCAGAGCTACGATGAAGCCTTAGCAAATCTGAGGGTTGGTTGGTTGGTGTTGTTTTGTCTCCTCTGTTCTGTGACTTTAGGTAATTTGCTGCTGCTTGATGCCGTGCTTTGTCACACTCCAAGCAATGTGCTCCAGGGTAACGTGGAATTAACATTTGGGAGACCGAGATGATATCCCTGCAGCTCCTGACTTCACTCTGAGCCTGACCTGCTTCTGTCTGAGTGTCTCTGGTATTTTGCAGGTAGGTGCGTGTTCATTTTGCCCATACTCAGAGACTTCTGGACACAAACCAGGTATGAACTGGCACCCTGCAGCAGCAGTGAACTCAGCTAAGATGCAAGATCCTTTAGTGTTAACTTGGTGCCTAATTAGCACGGGCACGGGACTTCCAGTTGGCTCAGACGTAGATGTGCATGTATAGGCACGAGGTCGGGCAGCGCCAGGCAGCCTGATGAGCAGTCTTTTGTTCAGGAGTCTCCTCTACCATTATGTTAGAGGCTATTCACATCCTGTAAGGACAGACTGTCTTCTCGCTCATCTCTGGCTCTGGTGGGTCCTGTTTTCTCTCCCTCGTGCTGTGCATCAGCCACGGTGTAATGTAAGGCTGAAACCCCTTTCTAGCTTCCTCCTGCTGAGCTCTTTGTGTTGACCCTGTACCTGGCCTAGCTGCCAGCAAACCCACCAGCAATTGCTACAGCTCCCTGCTCTGACCTTGTTAACAGCGTTGCTTGGAGTGGGAATTTGCTGTCCAAGAGTGGCAAGGTTTCTGGCCCCATACAGTGGCTTGGCTGTGTTCAGCTATTTCCCTTTCCTTGCTCTTCATTTATGCAGAGCAGCAAGCCAAGTAGACCCATAGGCACAATCGAAACGTGGGATGGGTGTTGTGAGTGGCTTGATCTATAGGAACAAGCACATGGGGGAGAGAGTGAGTTCATCTCCTCCGTGCTCCTGGCAGGGCTGCTCCTGCATCACCCCACTGCAGCACACAGGGGATAAGCTGGTTGCAGGGAGAACATTCTGTCCCTTCCCTGGAAGAAGAGACTCATCTGAGCTGTCTTCTTGAGAGCAGTCCTTGGTAGGCAGCTAAAATTTTCCTTTTCCTCTCATCCCATGACTGTTAGGGAACATCCAACCCCTTGCATTGTTCACAGTAATTCCACTGTCTGGAGGGTTGCTGTGTCTCAGCATCTGTGGGCTGGCTCTTCCCTGGCGTTTATCTTCTGGCTGCTTTTTCCAGGTTGGTTCCTCCAGCCCCTAAATGATCTCTTGTTCTTGGAGCAGCAGGTTCATGCAACTTCCATGTATGTTTATAAGGCAGTTGCCCAAACAGACAGAGTGAGTTCAGGTACAGCGACTGGGATCAGGCAGGGCAAGGAGGAATCACTCCACAAAATGTTTTGATCTTACACACAGATATGTGGAGAGGGGTGAACAAGAACTGTGTTCAGAGGTCATTTTGGTTTTGAGAGAGGAAACATCTCACTGCTGATGGGAAGTACTTTGAATTTCACTTGCTTTCTACTTCTGTCTGTTTCCCAGCTCAGACGACTGTTCTGTTCCTCAGTGTGCTTGCCCAGAGCTCTTGTATATGATTGTTAAACAGTGTTTAAACAGCCATAAGCCTGTTTATTTTCTGAGGCTATAAATTATCTTGAAATCGGTATTCATCATCCTGCAAATGCCGTGTTTCAGCAGGCACGCTGGCACTCTGCTGGAGCTGCAATCTAATAGCCCTCCTCACTGCTCTGCCAAGCTGCTGTCAAGGGCAAGTGTCCTTGCGTGGGTAATTGCTGCCTTGCAGAGATCCTGGTGGACTCAGAGCTGATGTCCTCGAGTCTGTTTGCTGGCGTCCTGGAGGATGCTGTGGTCAGTCAGTGCAGGTCTCAGGCTGAGCTGTGGTCAGAGTTAAACTAGTCCTTGCTGGGGTTTGCGATTAAATGAACGGGCATCATTCAGTCAGAGGTATCCTGCACAGTGTTGCTGGGTATATTTCTTTGACTATTAGCTCTCTTGAGGCCATTGGCATCACGAGTAACTCAAAGGATCTCTCTGAAAACACTTCAGCTTCACGCTTGCGCTGTACGAAGAGGGAATTTATTGTCGGGTAAGGTTTGTCTGAAGCGTTTTATCTTGGAGCCTTGCCAGTCAATACTGACACACATCAGGAGCAGCTGCCGTGCCCTGGCTGCAGCACAGGGTGTAGGTTTTCCCCACGGATGCTGACGTTTCTGCTCCTCGCCTCAAGCTTGAGCGTGGTCCTGGTGGTCCAGGTCCTCACTGCTGTCGTGTGAGCTGCGTTGGTTGGGTTGGCTCACGCTGTGGTAGGTTGGTAGCAACAATTACTCATTACCTGTTCCGTACTGTGTAAACTATCGCCTTCACGTTTCTGGAACCACATAAACTAGAGATGGGAAATATCTGAGGTCATCCAGCTTGTCCACTTTCCCCACAATGGGGAAGGCTTGTTCCCTTCCACTGGATTTTCCTGTACTTGCTCCAGTTTTAAGTGACTCAAGCATCAGAGCTTTTTTTTTCTTTTGCTTCCCTTGGGAGGCCTGCTGGATTTTTCACTATGAGAAATGTTTTCCCAATTCTCCACCTGATCTGTTCCTCTCCCAGATTCCACAGTGGAAGAGGGCATAAAGCTACAGTGGGTTAACGCTCGTTGTGTTATTGGAGTTCTGGTTAACTCTTCCTGCATCCGATGTTTGCCCTGAAACAAAAAGGCTTTGGATAGGGGAACATCACGATGCTGCTGTGGTGACAGCTGTCTCAAGGACTGACAAGCACTGATAGTTTGGGTAACACGAGTACCACGACCTGGTGTTCTTTCTGGAAGTTAGAGATCTGGGGGAAGTTTTCTTCTGTAGCGTGTAAGCGTACCTTCGAATGGTGGAAGTGGGGAAGATTACCCTTGGGGTGTTGAACTAAAAGGCGAAGTGAACGTGTGGTAATAGCTGCTCTTTACTCTTTGGCTTTCCTTGTGCCTTGCACTTAGTCAAGAAGCCTGCTTTTTTTTCTTAACAAGCTGAGGATTTTCCCATGGTTTGCTTTCTTTGCTTCTCCTGCCTGTGCTGCCAATGCTGGGTAACCAGTAGCTCAACTCATGCTGAAGTAGTTCTTAAAATATCATCTGCTAAATAGATTGGTTATGATGGGATAAAGCTATCCTCCATGAGGGATGAGGGGGATCAGGCCTTGGAGACACTGTCAAATGGGAGCCAGAACGAGAGGAGTAAACATTTAATGCGTGGTTGTGCAAGGGCTAGAAGCAAATCTACTGATTGCAGGCACTCAGCAGCGGCTGAGAAGTCTGTGGCAGCGTAACGCATCGTGTGATGGGGAGCTTTGTTGTTTGTCAGGGCTCACCTGGGAGGCTGCTTCATGCTTTGCCCGAATTAAGCAGAAGGCTCTTGGAGGTTGACCAGAGATACGGGATGTGAGCACATCATCATCCCACGTGGTGAAACGGAGGGCGGCTTCGTGGGTCTGCAGTCCCCTGCTGCATGCCAGCCCCAGTGCTGTGTTCCTGGGAAGAAAGGCTGCTCTGCTCTGATGACAGCCACGGCTGTGCTGCTTGTGTGATGGCGAAGCCCGGGAGCGTGGCTAACTGGTAACACAAAGAGCCACCTTCCCTGCAGCCTGCTTCACCCGATCCTCGCACAGACTCACTCTTTCCATCAAGGAATACTTGATAATGCAGCACGCACTGCTGAGATCACCCTTCTGGCAGATGCCTGCTGTGGTATGAGACCCAGTCATCTGGCAGCACACTGCTTACTGCGGTCTCCACGGCAACCCTCCATGCTGTTCTTCTCTGGAAGCTTCGTACAGAAGCTGTCATCCCTCTTACTGTAAGTGCAGCAGATGTGAAAGATCTTACCTGTGCCAATGAGCCCCAGAGCAGGGTGCTGCTCCTCGGAGGAGCAATGCTGCCTTGGCTATGATGCCTCTCCCTGAAGGGCACCGTCTCCACTGATGGCATTACAAAATGTCTCCTGCTTTGTGCTCGGAACCTTTTAATGTGTCTGCAGCCAGCTGTGCTTGCACAAAGGGACTGTGCTGCCCTGGGGATCACAGAGGACCTCTTCTGAGGCATCGCTGTGCACTGCTGACATCTGACATCACAAAAAAAAAGTTCCTTTTGGAAGGCTGAACCCAAGGTGGATTCACCAGTCCTGCACTGACTTAAATGTGAATGCTTCTGGTGTGGAAACAGCTGAACTGCAGCTTGGACCCTCGTGTTCCATAGGGGCTTCTGTTTCTGCTGAGCAGAAGCTGCCACAGGTATTGATCAGGAGGAGCAGCTCACTTCCCTGTTGTGGATGCTGAGCCTGACAGTTCAGAGGGGCAGTTATCTGCCTCCAGAGTCCCATCAGAAGCCCTCTGGGCTGCTGTGAGAGCCTGTAAATCAAACAGGTGGATACCTTCTATGATAGGTAGGCTTGATACATGCTCAGTGCTAGTAGCTGGCACTGATGGAGCCAATTTCTCTGCTGGCCACTGCTAAAACTCAGTCTGGATCTTCAGGGCTTCAGTTTTATGTTCTGTCTCTTCTTGTGTTTGGTTTTCTGATTGATCTTACGGTCATGCAGAAGTCTCCTTGCTAAGGGTACTGAAAACCTTTGGGGTGAGCAAGGTAGGGGAAGGACTCCATGCTCTGTGCGTGGAAGGAGCCACAGCTCATTACCTCCCTTAGCAGATAATGTGTAGATCTGGACCAGGAGAATTGGGCCAGCTTCAAAATGGGCATCTGACTCTTTCTTTTTTTAGGGTCATCAGTATACAGCAAGAGACTCCCTTCTTTTTGGAGGAAGCCCAAGCCACCGTGGCTCAACCATCTAACAGCTGAAGTTAAAACAAGGTGACTGCAAGACCTGCCTTTGCCAAAGCATCTCATGTTCCCTGTGGGTGACAGTGAGCTCTTTATTTATAAATACTGCTGTCATTTTTATTTCCCACTGCGAGCTCTGGGAGGGATAGCGTTAGATTTGGTGTGAGCTCTGGTTTGCTGTGCAGGAGGTTTGCTTCTCTGCTCTGTGCCGAGTGGCAGCTGCTGGGAAGCCCTCCCACGGAGCTTTCAGCTCTTGCCTCTCTTGTCAGTCTGCTTCCAAACCTGGGCAGCCCTGCTCAGCTCACCTCTGTCCCTGCTTTGATGTCTCAGCCCTGGATTTCTCCAGAGATACTGTCACTTGGCATTCCCCAAAGGCTGGAGGGGAGGAGAGGTATCTCCCTCCTGCTGTAACACTTGTCTGAGGATCCTGTGCTTCCAGGCTGAGGAGCCCCAGTCCAGGAGCATCCCCTGGAGCTGCTGCTTGCAGAATCTGATGATGGAGGCATGTGGAAAGTGCCGTGAGCTTACGTCCACCCTAAGGAAAGAGTGAGTGACTGTAAGGTAGAAAATCTGCCACGTGGATTGAGGTCCTTCGCCTTGAAGGGTGCTGTGGAGGCTTAAAATCTTGGCTGCTGTGTGGGGTTTAACGTATATTTCGTGTTTCTGCTTCTCCTCCTCAGCAAGCTGGAGAGTGCCTGGTGGGGGAACAAACCAACACGCAGACAGTGGCATGTGGAGCGAGTCCCCCTGCTGGCACGGAGCTGACTGCAGAGCAATACTACAAATGGTTAATACGAGTGTGGGTAGAGGTAGCTGGAACTCTCGCAGTGAAGTCTGCTGCTGTCTGGATCCTCCACTTCCATCACTGTTAGAGCTCAGTAACTCCCCGTGACCTGCAGGACTGCTGCTGCTCCTGTGGTGCTGTCTGGAGACCCCCAGTGCCCCCCGGGCGTTTCAAGACTGGAGGAGAAGTGTGTGGTCATTTGAAGCCCAGAGGTAACTGGTGGCTTTATTGGCTTTTTTGTTGTCTCCCCTTCAGCTCTACTTAGGCAACATGAGGTTTTAAGCACTCAAGGCTCCTCTTAGTGTAAAACTGCCTGGAATAGCATGCAGCGTCCAGGAGGGGCAGGATATGGAGCAGGATGCTCCGTGCCCTTCACGTTGCCCATGTCCATGGAAGCAGCCAGGCTGTGTAAAGAGGTTTTCCAAGCGATTGTGTGGGATGTTTTCCTTTGATTCCTTGGCTGTAGTTCCTTGCAAAGACCTGGCGTGCTTTCCTGGTGGCTTGCCTTCTGCATGTCATCTGTTCCCCTTCAGGACAGCTTCCGCAGGATGCAGCCCTTCCTTAACCCCACATCATCCCCATAGGTATTCAAATGGCTCCCCACAGCATGAAATCCTCTTGGTTCCCTGTTCCCTGACCCCGCTGTTTGTGCTGGCTTCCTGGGGTGAGAGGCTTCCCCATCTTCGCATTCAGATCCCCGATCTCTTTTCTCACAGTTTCTAAGACAACCAGTGCAATGAGATGCAAATGTCAGACCCCCTTGCGCTGTGTGCCCTGGGGCAGGGCTGGCTGCTTCACCTCTGAGCTGCTGGCTCATGCACACGCCTTGTGTTTCCATTCCTCAGTGTCACTGCTGAATTTCTATCCCTGGATCAGCAGTATTTCACCCCTCCAGCTTTCAGTACAAACTAGAGCTGGGCTTACTTGAGCACCTTGCAGGTAAGGCCAGCTGCCACGGACTGCTTAGCTCTCTTCCCACCTAGCACTGCCTACACTTGTTTCCTTTCCCTTCCTTTTCCCTGCACTTGTTCCCCTTGGCTCCCTCCCCTTTTGGTCTCTGTATTTCTCCAGTCCTCCTCCTGGTGGTGCTCCAGGAGCTGTTGTGCCTTGGCTGAGAGAGACACCTAGTGGGGCCTGAGCTCCAGGGCACAGCTTGGTTTAGCCTTGCTTTTTTTTTCTATTATCACTTCATTTTCTTTTTGTGTGTGGGATGGAGTTGGGGACCCAAAGCAGCACCTCAGAGCCTGGTGCAGCTGCAGGAAACAGGTAAAAGGTTTTAGAGTACTTCCATTTGCAGTGCTCGGATTTCCTAGACAAGGAACTAAGCAGCCCACGTGTTATAAAATACCCCAGTTTATTCCAGCATTTCCACGCTTCATTGAGAGTCTTACAAAACAACATGTTATTTACAGATAAGGATTTAACTAAATTCACTAGGAGTGTGTTCTGCTAGGGGCAGGACTGGGGCTACACAGGAGAAAAAAAAAATAAATCACATTCAGCAGTCACATTGTTGCATTTTTTTTTTTTTCCTTAAAACAGTAAAAAAAAGAGTGCGGGCACCTGTGTGCCGAGCTGAGGGAGCAGCCCCCCAATCTGCCTGCGAGGAAGAAGTCATTGCAGTGTGGATGGGTCCTGCACAATGCAGCCACAGTGCGGTGCTGGGGAGCAGGAGCAGCAGCAGCGTGGCTGCTGTCAGTGACCCTGAGTGTGGGGAGGTGGCAGCTGGCTTCCCTGCAGCTCAGTGATGCCACGTTTCAGCTCTGCTTTTCTCCCTCCGTGCTGCAGCCCTCGGCTCCTTGCGTGGCATTGCACGTGGAGGAGAACAGAAATGAAGTCGGGCACAGGATGGCAGCGGGGGATCTCCGAGGAGGGTAACAGCTTTTTTTTTCTTTGTTTTTTTTCAGTAATTTCATTTGCTGTTGCCTGTTCACTCGAGTTCGCGGTGGGAGCTACGTTTGCTTACCCATAGAAGAGGAGGGATTCCTTACATCCACACGCTGATTTCTAAGTTGAGATGTGGGAGGGTGAAGTGCTCACCCAGCAGCCTTTGGCTGGGAGCAGCGAGGTAGAGGCTCAGAGTGGAGGCAGTGCCTCAGAGCTGCCCCACCTGGTGCTGCACAGGAGGTGGCTGTGTCAGGGGCTGAGCGTGATCCTAGACCCCTGTCTGCTGCTGGATCCACGCCCGCAGTGCTGTCACGCGGCTGTACACCCCAGGTTTGTTTTTCTGGGCACAGCCATCACCCCAGCTCACAACGCCGGCCAGGAACATCCGCCCGCTGTCTTCCACGCTGACCAGAGGCCCTCCAGAGTCTCCCTGTGCAAAAACAAACCTCAGCATCACTCAAACCAACTCTAAGTGAATCACAGAATCGGTATGAAAGGATTCCCCCTCGTCAAAGGGAATCCTGGAGGAAAAAAAACCAACAAACTCTTTCTGAGATTAAGTCGTGCAATTCACAGTCCCCAAATCAAGAATAGCTCAGTGGGGCGAGAGCAGACAGAATGACAGAATAAAAACAGCTCAACAACCCTCCGTAACCATGCTGCCTTGCTAACTACAGCTCTGGCAGCCCTCTGCAAGAGCTCAGCTGTATGACTGTGTTGCTGTGCAGCCTGGTTTGTCCACCAGCTGAACCCAGAAGGATCCACGTCCGCTGTGCAGCGTACTATGAAGTGCGGAACTGCGAGTGCATGCGCCCGAATAAAAAGTGCTGAGCAAAGGGCCCGTCTGTCCAGCTCAGGCTGCTGCTCACAGCAGTGAAGCACAGTGCCTGCCTACCTGGCACGCGTCCACGCCGCCCGTCAGGATCCCCACGCACACCATGCGTGGCGTCAGCTGGTCGGGCAGCAGCTGGTTGCAGATGGTCTGGTTGATCACCCGGATCTCTGCTTTCTGCAGGATGGTGGATCCACTGCCTGCAGGAGCAGGAGCAGCGTAAGCACGAGGCCCCTTTTTCCAGCAGCAGTATGCTGCGCTCAGGCCTCGGGCTCCAAGCAAATAACAACTAATTAAATGGCAGCTAAGTAAATAAGTCCCCACCACAACCGCTGCCTCTTCTTGATAGTTATCCCTCGAGCTCTGTGTGTGAGCTCCCAGCAAGACAAGCCACTTCAGCTGTGAGTGGCCACCTCCGTGCCCCTACAGAGCACTCACCTCCTTCCACAGTCGCTCCCCACCCTGTCACCCACAGGTCCTTGCCCACAGGGAAGCTGTGCGTGGCATCGGGCAGGCAGATGGGCTGGACGACGGAGGAGAAGGTGACAGGGCTCTGCAGCTCCATCACAGCTATGTCGTAGTCGTAGGTGTAGTCATTGAAGTAGGGGTGGGAGATGATGCGCTTGATCTGCCTCGTCTGCACGTCGGCATCGCTGCGTTTGCTCTGGTTGGTCAGGCCCAGGTAGGCTGTCCACAGGCTGGCATCCGAGTACCTGCAGGAGTCACAGGGTGAGGCCCCGCGGCGTGGAGCCGGCAGCCATCCCTGCTCACAGATGTGCTGCTGGCTTCAAAGAGTTTTCCTTGACAAGTGCCTCTACAAATCGTCCTCCTCGTGCAGAAAAGTGGCTGAAAAGGGAAGTGCTGCTGTCTGGGGTGCTGTGTCACCCCGAATCCCACCACCAGTCGGTCACTGCAGCGCCTGCAAGTCCACGTGGCACTGATGTGACACCTCGGCAAGGAAACAGCATACTTCAACTTCTGCTTCCACTTGGCTACAAGATTCCCACCCCCCCATCCAGCCGCCCCTGATGGTGCTGAACCAGGCAGCCCCGAGCTCTGTGTGCCTGCTGCACAAA